>OY728146.1:125508013-128008013 GCA_963277665.1 Viscum album | reverse complement strand
TGTTGACTCTTGTCATTTTGAAAAAAAAAATATAAGGAAGAAGGATGAAGAATTAAAATCAAAATAAAATAAATTGATGAGGATGAAATTGTATGATCAATATTATAAATGATTAATCAAAAATATGTTCATTTTAATATTAAATTAGGTAAATTTATCATGTTAATAAATTATATGATCCCTCTTGAAGTAGTGATGATGGAAAAGAATGGAAAGAAATTTGAGTTAGAGCTAAAAGAAAAATACGAATTCTATATGGTCCAAATAAATTACATTAGTAAATAAAAATATAAGCAAGGTGGAGATAATAAAATGATGGTTGTCGATAAGGAAGAGTAATAGAAGAATGTAAAATCCCATAGTAATGATATAGAGTAGAATAAATTGAGGTTTTTATACATGAAAAGGTGGTGAGGGATCTTAATGAATAGTAAGATGAACAAGAAGAAGGGTTGTTTGATGAAAAATACAAATGTTCCACAATTCATCTTGAGTTTAACAATGATAGATAATAATAAAATGAGGATATTGAAGTCAACATAAAATATTCCCAAGATGAGAGATAATGATTTTCATCCATTAGGTAAAATATTGAACTTTTAGTTCTCCTGATAGACATGTTATAATTGATTGTGTATGTCCCAAAAACAACCATATACAAGGTTGTGTCCATAAAAATGAGATGTAATATTTTACATTAATGGAAGGGAAGAATATCTCATAAAGGCTTTAGATCCTACAAAAATTAAGGGTTTATTTGCAATAAAATATTTCAAACTCAAATCTATATATATCCTAAACCATTCTAGAACAACAATGTTCCAATGGTTTTTCTGGTGTTTTTCAAATTGTGGATGAAAAGAATGTTCTTAGTGGTTTAAAATATCATTACTATGAATGATTAATGGAATAACGGGGGGTGGGGTGAAATAATCAATGAACGAAGAAATCTTAAATAACACAACCCCTTAGAAGGCATGTAGCATGACTACACACACAAATAAATCATATTAAGGAAGACGTTTATGGGAGATAGAGTTTGTAATGTCATAAGGCTGATGTGTTCATGAAAATTTAGGAATGATACCTTAACTATGTTATTAAAGGGAATAAATTTCAAATGAAATATAGACCCAAGTCTTGGAAATATTTTCATAAAACTAATAATCTTAACAATGAGTATGTAGTTGTTTTACAAAATAGATTTAAATTTGTTAATCAATTAACAGAATAAATAGATGATGTGGCATAAGGAAATTAATTTTCTCATGAATGTTATGTGAAAATTTAAGACAATTTTCACATAATTGGAACCATGAATACCAAGAGGACTAAGATAAAAAAGGTTATTCAACATAGAGAACATGTAGAATGGGAAGTTTTTATAATAAACAATGAAATGATATAGAACATAGAAATAATGTTCGAAAGAAATATTTCTATTCTATGATTAGTAGAAATTAATGGCATATGTTTAGAGGAAGCTTTGATCCAAAATTTGGTTTCCAAAAAAGTAATACCCTTTCTTTATAACATAATATTATGTGTTTTGAATTAACTAAAATGTAATTGAAGTGGAAGTTTTAGGTTTTCACTAATGTAATATATGAAACATTTTTCCACCATATAGGCTACTAACTACCATGAAATTGAAGATTTAATACCTTTAGGGGGAGAAACTTAAAAATTATAACCATTATACTAAATTTTAGTAAATATTGAATTTCTAGACATATTTAAAGCCTGATGTCCAAGGTTCAAAAAGACATATAACACATTTCAATAGATTATTTGTTTAATCGTGAGTGTTAGTTATGAAATCATTAGAACAAAGTATAAAAAAAATATTTCATTTTATTGTTCTGTAGTGTTTGATAATGTTTCTAGGATTACATGTTTCTCCTAAAGGAATTATTATTATATATCCACCATTTGAGAAATAAGTCATTCTTAGCATATTAACTAAAAAATAATTGTTTAGGGATTGCAAAAATAATATTGGTTGTATTAATCTTTTGTCCCTACAATGGGTTTTCTCATATATACTTACAGTATACAAAGCTAAAGGCTCTTTTCTATGTGAACCATTTGGTATTAACCTTATCCCAGGAAATCCAGATGTTGATTCTTCGTGCCTTATTATAAAATAGAATAAATGAATGGTCCAAAAAATTCACTTTTGAATACAATTTTCAATCAAGGGGAGAAATAGATAATTAATAAAAGAAAACAAATTGACAATGTGGATTAATATTGATAGAAAAGTATAAATCTATAGATTTTATAGACCAATTGTTTTATTTATTATCAATGATTCAATAAGTGGTGGTGATTATAGATGATATAATGATTTTTTATTCACATTAGAGGGAATGAGATTTCATTATTTATAATACAAATATATAATCCATACATTGGTTGATTTCCTACCATGTTAGATGGAAAAGGGACATTTTGTATCTATAAACAGTTTAGATCAAGTGAATCATATCAAGATAATGTGGATAAGAAAATGGTTCTACTATTGATTAGTAATACATCATGGAGGTCTACTGCTAAGAATATAATCGCCATGTTCTACCTTCGATCATTCAACTATTAGGTGTTCAAAAATTGTTCTACTACTAATTGGGTTCTACTATATGCTGCTACAATTAAGTTATAAAACGTGGTGTATCATCATGTCTGATACCACTAGATGCTCTGATTTTAGGTACTTCCATTGGTTTACACCATGATATGTAACCACATAACAAATAATAGATAAACTGTGATAGTGATAAAAAAATATTTTGGAACACATACATAGTATCTTATATGCCTGAGAATTCATTTTTCGAAAAGATGTGTATTTTAGTAGATTATTCCACTGTTATGAGTTGTGTGCTCATTAAAAATGAATCGTAGGTGTACGTACTATTCAAATAGAATGAATTAATTAATCACATATCTACAATGATTGTAGTCATCCACATGCTTTGATGAATACCTTAATATCGACTGAGATGAAGTTGATGAATTTAGTTGATGTCATGTTAAGCTTGTGATTCCATGTATTAAAATGATAACCATTATTTATTTACCATGTGAAGTGATGATGAGTAGATTAATTTTGAAATAAAATTTAATTAATTTGTTTATTATTTGAATAATGTCATTATACATGAATGTTGATTTATGATACATTTATAAGTAATAGTCTTCGG
This sequence comes from Viscum album, assembly GCA_963277665.1. Taxonomy (NCBI): domain Eukaryota; kingdom Viridiplantae; phylum Streptophyta; class Magnoliopsida; order Santalales; family Viscaceae; genus Viscum; species Viscum album. Next base: position 128,004,807 of record OY728146.1, on the reverse strand, counting down.
ATAGTTAAAATCAATCAACACCAAAAATTAATTGGTAAATAATCATGTTACTTTGATTAAAATTAATAGATAAATAACATATTGTAGTAAAATTCATTTTCGATGAGAAAATGATGGGGGACTTTAAGAAATCATGAAAGACTACAGTTATGACCAATAATCATACGAGTCTTGATCCAAATATTATAGTTTTCAATACAAATTTTTTTAATTGTATTATTAATATTTATCAAATATTAGAATAATTGTATATACATGATGTATATATATTATATTATGTTGATAGGAATAGAAATATATATATTCTTAATACATGAGAAAATAAAATGATTTATACAAGTTTGAAATGTTTATGAAGGGTGTTCCCTGATAGCGCTCCAATGCATTGGGAAAAGATTAGTGTCATGATATGACAAGTGATGTGTGGGTTTACACATTCTAATTCATGAGAAATGACGGTTTACTCAATATCCATGTTCAATTATCCTTTCCTCATGCTAATACCATGTTAGGAGTTGTTTCCACATTTTCATGTTGTGAAAATCATGCTATATCATGTCATTTTGTTCGTGTTTATTTTATGATCCATTGATATGCCTATTTCCTAAAATTTATTGTATTATTCATGTTATGACTTGTTTACTTTATTATTGGGCTTTATATATCACCCTTTTCTTATGAATTTCTTCAGGTTATCCCATGAAATGCTATGTATGAGATAATGTAGTGGTCTTGTAAAGGAGGTTTTCAATGAAGATTTAATGTTACATTTTTTATGTTGTTATGTAATATTCCTAATCCCCAAAGACACGAGACCTCTAGATCATCCATGTTGTATCAAGTGAGGATTTTATATACTAAATTATTTTTTTGTGTGTAGTAAAAAGAAGGGTCGTTATATGCATGTCTTGGATGACACCTATGAAAATTTATTCACACAAATATTGGGCTCGATAACACATATTCCCAGAGGATAAAACTTCCAATTATATAAGACATAAGGAAACTTAATGTAAATGACTCATACCTTAGTCCTCATTCACACATACTATACAAGAAAAATATACATTAACTTTTAGTCTATAGTAAAAAATTCTTCCCCCAAATTATTATTCTAGCTTTTATTCACGGGCTTCAAGGTTGTCTTAAAAAAATAAATTCAGAAGAAGTAGAATACATTTCTCATTTATGGTTAACAATAATGAAAAAATAAACAAATATAAGGGATATTTAGTTACGAGATGAAATTTCAAGACAAAACTAGAGGGATATGTGACATTATGTGTATTATTACATGAATTATTCTTAGATAACATTTCATGTACTTATTTATAAGAAAATGATTCAATTTTATTATAATTATTTGAAAACAATATAATTAAATGATTAATTTTATTTGTTTTAGTTAAATGGTATATAATATTCATTGATGAATAGTATTTTTTATATTAAATGTCTAAAATTTTAGTTTTCAAATTAATATATTGTTCAACTAAGGCATGTGATTTTTCATTTATTACGGAAGAACATTTTTCCTTTGTGTTGGTATTTTTATAATTTCTTGGTAACATTTTAATTTGTTTTTTCGGTGGTGAGAATTTAAATAAATACATTACAATATATTCAAATATATATTTTTATCTAAAATAAAATATAAATTCAAATTTTATAAGATTTTCAAGTAAAATTTTGGCTAGATGTTATTTTCAGCATGGGGCCACAGACATAGTTAAGGAGTTTCATAGAGAATAAGAAATTGATGGATAAAGTTATAGTTTAATGAACTAATGTAACACTATTAGTAATTTAATAGTCTTCTCAACCAAATTATTATTTCATCACCTATCAAATTAAATATAAAATAATGATAAAATTTGGAAATTATAATGGCATAAATCTGAGAAATGAATATCAATTTTTTTAGAGATAAGTTTGATTATCCCAAATATCTTCTTATGATTTGAATGAGTTCTGCTTAAAATCACATGGAATTGTTTTTATTTGTTGATTATGTATATTAATATATTTTATGTAAAAATTAATTATAGTTTTTTTAATTTTATTCAGAGTAATCATATAATAAATAAACATTACCATTACCTTATAATTTTATATACATATCAAATAGTGAATAGTTAATTTTTGAAGGTTTTAATTTTATTTAACTTATAACAAGATGAATCCAAGGTAGTATGCTCTCTATTGATCAACTCAATGGATCTTTATGATATTATTAAAAAACAATTAAATAAATATTTTTTATCCTAGAAAATCTCTAATATTGTTGAGAATTTTTTTATATTATAGAACAAAAATATTGATATCAATATTTAAATATTCCATATTCCGAATTTTTTTAATTTTTAACTTATTTTAATTATATATGTTTATAATATGTTTAAAAAAATTATATTAACATTTATTAACCCAATTTTTCAGTATTTTTAGGTAAAATAAATAAAATAGTTATTTTTATAAATTTTCTAATTTTTAATTTTTTAGATATGATTAAATTTTTTAAAAAAATTATTTAAATTATTAGAATTAAAATTATTCATATTATTTAAAATATATATATTAATAAATATAATAGTATAATATAATATTATGATTATTCTTCTATTTATGTTAATAACAATAATAATGATAAATAAAATTATTAATAATTTGGTGAATTAATTTCATTTATTTTCGAAGATAGAATTACATTTTTTAGTGTTCGAATTAAATCATTAAATTATTTTCATCCATAATATAAATAATATAACATCATTATATTCATAAAAAAATAAAACTTTGTTTGATAGAAAAAACAACACACACCACTAATCCTAAATGAACAACGAAATATAATTATTCAAATATGATTATTATAACAATGATTTTAATTTGGTGGGTATAAGTAGGATTAAATAAATTATGAAATACAATGAAATTTATTGATAAATATAAATTTAATGATAAATTATTTGTAAACAAAGGCACAATTTTTAGTAATGTTTTTTATTCCTCACAAATATATTTTGATCAAAAATGAATTCATTTTCTTTTAAGGTGAGAATATTACAATTAATTCCTATTAATTTTTTAAATTTTATTTGATAGACATGATATAATTTTTTAAATAATTATATTAAAATTATTTTATGGATAATTTTTATATTTTGTTTTTGAAAAGGTTCATTTTCCAATGAATAGTGAATTTTGTTGACATTTTTGAAAAACTATATATTTTTTTAAAGTGTTTATAAAGTTGTATTCTATTTGGGAATAGGTTTAAAAATAAATTTTTTAATTTTTAGTAAATATATCCTAATTATAGTATTTTTGTTTGAATTTTATAATTGAATATATTATTCAAATTTATTTATATTTAGAAAAAAAAATTCTGAAAAATCAACTTCATAACATTTTGTTGGATTAATATTAATTTTAATCTTCTACTACTGTGAATTTAATCATTATAAGCTTGATATGTATATATATTTATAATCAAGAGTTACATATTTTTTTAATTGGTAGCTTTTAATTTTTATCATTATAAATAGTAACCATACTAAATAATTATTTCCATAGTAAGAGAAGATCAGGTAATTAAAGAAAAACATAATATGAAAATGACTAAAAATTGACCATAGAAATTGACGTATCCTATTTGATTAGCGTAATTCATCTATTTTAATACTATTATTAAATTTTTCTACTTGGTATAATATTTCAATTATTTTTACCAATATAATATTTTGGTAAAATATAAAGACAAAAATGTCACTTTCATACTTCTAATAAATCGAATATATTGTTACGTGGATAGAAACTCATAGGTTTAGTTTTAAATATCCTTTCAAAATAATAAAAATTTCTTATTATGTAAATTTATTTTAAATTTTTAGTAATGATATAACTACATTAAATCCTCAAGTAACACTGATACAATATTTAATTTATTAATCGAAATACAAAATCAATGACTCTAAAAATATAAACGACAACATTATTTCAATGAATTATTGAGTTCCATGATTTTATCAAATAAATATTACATATTAGGTATATTTTAATCGATTATATTCCTATTCAATTTCAATCATGTTGTATTCAATATCAAACTTAATGAATTGCAACAAAAATTACATTAATGATATTTTATGACAAATAATATGATATTAAATAATTAAAAATTTTAAGAAGCCTACATTTATAAAATTACTTTGTATATTTCTTATAATATAAATCATGTTCTATTTATTTTCCAATATTCTTTTATTTGGACTACCTTACCCACTATCAAGGAAAATATTTTTTAACAATAATAACTGAAAAAGGTTAACGCGAGTTATAACAAAGAAATAAGAGTAAAAAACTAATCACTTTTTTCTGAAATTTTTTATATTATATTATTTAGACCTGTAATAAAATTATATTTCAATTATATCAGCGTGGAACCTTTCTTGAATGAAAAATAATTTATATTAATTTAATTGTTTTATACATTTCAAAAGTTCTATACGATCACTTATAAAACGGAAACCACTCTCCTATTTTTATCACTCATAAAAATATATATAGTTCATTAAATACCTTACCATATACCTTAGTTACATTTCTAAAAATGTCATACAAAATTTTATTATTATTAAACTATCTTCGGAAGATGTTTTGTATAAACCAAAATAGGTTGTCCAGAGAAGAGGTATTGTTCATAATTGAGTATTTTTGTTTTATTTCTTCATTAACCTCCTTAAAATATTATTCCACTAGGAAGATATAGTAAAATCACTATGTGATGTATTCTAATATAATTTTATGTTAATTTAATTACCTACATTCATATCATCTACCCTCAAATGTTAAACAAAACCATCATTCATTCGAATAGAGGACTAACACCTCATGAACTGAGGTAGTTTTTCCCATACTCCCTGATAATTTTTTTTATAAAGATGGATTTGATGTATATATGTGATATTAATGAAAAATTTATCATTATAGGAATATGATATATAATATATTTTCTTACCTTTTATTTCATTACAGAAATATAACATCGTTCGGGTGTACGTTTGGACTACCACCTCCACGAAATGATATGATTAATTTTTTATATGACGTCACATGGATGGTGTATATAACTGTACTTAACGAAAATAATGTGATATTTATGATATAATTATCATTATGGAAATAAAATATAACAGTTACCATCTTTTAGTCAATATTGTTAAAAATAGAACATTACTAATCCATACGTACGACCTATAATATAAATGAATGTAGCCTAATTCATTTTTTATAACAATATTTCATGGATTGTTTTAAAATAATAATTTATGTGTAAAAATAATAAATATTTCACAATTATTAATATTATAATGATAAAATAATTAAATAACTAACCATGTTTAACTTACCCAATTCATTTTAGACTAATCAACTGAATCCCCTCAAAACATCCAACATGAATATAAATTATTATGTAATTGAAAATAGCTTGACAATAAATAAAATAATAGGGATAATAATATTGAAAAAGGTTATTATTAAATAAAATAAATAAAATATGTTTATTATTTATAATTGAATAAAATATTTGTGATGATTTAAAATCAAGGTAAGGGACATTCATTTTTAAAAAATCACCGTCTAAGGTTTCCCTTCTAACTACTTTTCATACAGTTCTATGTTCTTATAAGTGTTTGAAGAAAAATATTATTTATGATTTAAGGGATTTTGAAGGAAATTTTTTAAAATATGTGAATTTATTTATAATTTTTTAAAAAATGTAACTTTTTTAGGTCTTACATAATGTACACTTTTCTTTAAAACCCTCATTTTAAATTTTGTAATGATTATATTTGAAATAATTATCTTCCATTTCCATACTCCTACAATTATATTATGGATGTATTTATATGTTTATAAACTAATTATAAAAGAGTTTCATTTATCTTCTTACTATCATTCATTAGTTTTTAAAAATAATCTTTTAGTAATTTTATATGGTATATTTTAAATTTCATTGATAAAGACAAAAGTAATACTCTATTTTAAGGTATACTGTGTCAATGAATTTTTCAACTGACAAATACATTATTTTTTATCTAGATTTATTTGTAAATCACCATGTTTTCTTGAAATAAAATGTATACTAATTTTTTTCTTTGGGTTTACAGAATGAATTACAAAAGGCTTAAATATTTTTATATCTAATGTGTTTACTTTATGGGTGTATGTGATATTTTCAAACCACCTTTTTTAGTGGGTTATAACAATTATCTATATAAATAAATTTTTATCGCTATTTCATGTTATGATATTCTATTTAAAATTGTATATTTGTCTCCAAAAAATATACTAATATTATTTTCAATTCCATTTATGGGTTAATACATTCTTTATGTTCATTTTTTTAACACATTCATTCTGAAATTTCCTTGGATTATGATAAGAGAAAATATTATGAAACCAATTTCATTCCATGGGTAATTATTATTTTTATGAATTGGGATTGATTTTATTTTTTGAGATAAATAATTATATAAATTCAATTATGAGTTCACCACAATAGTTCTCTGTGCATTAGGTAATTATTTTTCCTCATGCGATGTTATATATATCATTAGTGAGTAAACCTAATCCATTAGGGGACCTTATCAACCATGTGATGTTTTATTTTCTGTTAGCCTAGAATCATTCTTATCTATGGTTTTGTATTACTTCGAAATTTACTATATTTCCATGATATTTAGATACCATTTTATTTATTTTATTCCCCATTGTGATTACTCATGATATTTTTATTGAAATAATGTATATGATACTTTATATGGTGTAAATGTATAACATTTCCTTAAAATCATATGATTTTAATGACTTCAAAAGGCATCGTTTTGAGATTAAATTTTCTTTTATTTTTTAATATGAAATTTTTTATGAAAATATATAGGATAAAATATTATTTCTTTAGTAATAAAATGATTAGATTCTTCCAGATGACTAATTTTGAAAAAATAGAAAATATTTTGTAAGTATTCATGAATGCCAGGTTTCTTTATTTCCATTTTTTGTTCCTTAATGTGTTTTTTTCTCATACCATGTTTCGAAATAGTTTTCAAATAGTTTTCAGGATTATTATGGACAATTATGATCACAAGATGAAAATTTTGAAGATACATGAAGAAATTATAACTTGTTATATCAGATATGTTTTATTTTTTGGGAATAAAGGATATTAAAGAAGAAGTTTACACTTTATGATGTAATATTTATTTATATAATAGTGATTTCCAAAATCTCTAAAAATCTCAACTTAAATGATCTTTGGTTTGTATGAAAATTAATTCCTGACTTATATCTAAATATTATGTATTGTTTAATCATGTTTCATTATAGTTTTCTTCATGTGGAATCTTTAGATAAAATTAATAATTATGTTGTTTTCATGTGGAGTATACTTAATAGTAATTTATACAATCATGATTATATGTCTTTAAGGGTAATCATTTTTTTGAGTATTAGAACACATTTGGAGTTTTTATGTGATGGGACTTTATTTTGATAAATGTAATTTTGGGTAATGTTTTATTTGGTTGAGGTACATATAATCCTAATCATCTACAACAAGTATTATTTGAGGAAGATTCCTTTTTTTAGAAGATTAAATGTATTGATAACCAGTAGGGTTTATAGGACCTTTTATGATTTAGGATATTTTTTTAGGATATTATAAAAATTATATAAATATTGTTTTTCTAAAAATGAAAACCATCCATGTTCATCAATACAACATGGCTTAAACCCACAATTGGAGGGTGCATCACCATCCACAGACCAACGTGATGTCTTTATTAATATGAAATTACATTTTAAAAAATATATTAAATATAGATACTAAGTGGAATTCCTTATAATATGTTTTATCAATGAGCTAACCATGGTACTCAATATTGATTTTCTTATTAGGTGATTAGTGTTATTTCTAAATAATTTCCTTATTTTGGGACATTTATATGATTCTGGTAAATAAAACATTATGGGATCTTATATTAAGTATAAATGATGAATTATATTTTGGAATCATATATGGTTTAATCATTGATTTATGGTAATTGACATTATTTATTCAAATAATTAGCTTACTATAAGGAATATATGATTAAAGAATATACATTTTGTATGAGACATTAAGAGTGATTGGTTTTATTTAGAGATAATTTAAAAATTTATAATGGAAAAAATGATCAAATAATTATAATCTATGATTTTCAATCATAGTGAGAAATATTTTGAGGAAATTTATCGTTATATATTTATTTATTTATTTAAGAGGAAATTTGGGTGTTATTATTGATTCTTTTGTTATTATTGTTGTATTTAAATAGATGATAAATTATTCCTTTTTATAATTATCATATATTAATGAATTTGCTTTTTTATTGACTAATGAAACTATGAGTATCTGTTTATCAACTTTTTAGATTTTTTTTTGTTTCGTTATAAGATGATTTTTATGATTTTGGTATGAAAAATTCATTTGGAATAGTCATCATTTAGAGAGAAATATGATATTGTGGTGAAAATTGATTATGTAATGAAATTATACTTATCACGTAAGTATATTTTCTTATTTTCAACATTTATAGGCTAAAAGAGTTATTATTACTACAGGAAAAGTAGCTAGAAATATAAATTATATTCTATTACCTATATTTTCGATAAACCGATGGCCTTTTTCACACATTATCAGCTTAGGGTTTTATGGTCATTAACATTCTCTAAATCTTTCACATCTTTGTGATTAATGATCTCAATCATTCTACATAATTATTTGGACATTAAATTATTATCGATGTAAATATTTTCATATCCAAATAATGTTCTCATATTTTGTAACCTAGTTATGTGATCATCTTTATATTTTTTTACCTTTATTCAAGAAGATGTTTTATTAACCCTCTCTATATTGTGGAATTTTTCCAAAGGTGTTTCCATAAGTGAAACCCTTCTTTAATAATACCATGTTCAAATTGAGAGGAAAAAAGTTTAGTATAGGATATTAATGTGAAATTTTGAGATTCATAAAGAATGAAACCTATTTTCAATAAAATATATGACTTGAGGTGTCATTCCTAAATATTCAATGAAATATTTTTAAAAAAAATTACTCTTATAAAATAATAGTTCAATTTATGGCTATGAATAGGATTAAATAATTTTTGAAATATATTTATGTATAATGTTTATAATCAATATAAATGTATTTCTAAATTCATATTTAATAATCACTCATTTGTTAGTAAAATCTATTTATTATTCAAAAATGAATTTTCATCAAAAATTGAATTCATTGATTTTTATGATAAAATATTACCATATATTTCATGATTATTTAGAAATATTAATTTTTATAAAGGTTATAGTTTTTTATCATCATATAAAAACTATCTCGAAATTGATTTTTGATATTTAATGAAAAATAATATTTCTCAATGAATAATGGAAAATGCTAATGTTTGAAAATTGTATTATCTTTCAAAGTGTTTAAAAAGACAAATAATATTTTTGATTATTTATAAAATATCATTAGAATTATTAGATTAAATATAATAAAATTATGGTTATTGTAATGAATTTATCATTTTGAATTTGTATTAAAACCATTTAATACATAAAGAGGTTTCATTTTTGAAAAAAAAACTTTTCATTGCATTTCTCGAGTTTAATTTTTAATTAATTTATGATAATTATATTGATTTAATCATGGAAAAATATTAATATTTGGAATTAGAATGTCCAAATTTGGTACAATGGCCCATTTACTTTTTGGTAATTATAATTAGTAACCACTGTAAATAATTATCACCATGTATAGGGTAATTACAGAAATTAATGTTAAAAATACTATGATAATGATATAATGTGGAATCTAAAACATTCTTTGAAACTATTAGATGATCTATATTTGAAAATTTCCATAAATGTCTCTAATATAAGGACACATTGTTACATATTTCATCGATTTTGACCAATATAATATTATAGTATAGGATAAAGATAAAATTTTCATTTTTTTCAATTATTATATATAAAAATTTGAGGTATGAATGAAAAAATCATGTTTAATTTTAATTTATCATAAAAAATATATTTTTCCTCCTTCAAATTTGTTTCTGATTTTTATTATTTAATTGATTAGCTAAAATTATTATACAATGTTGATATGGTATTTATTCCTATAATAGAAAAATAAAATTAATGATACTAAAAATATTTATTGCAATGTAATTTGAAATAATTATTATCTTTAATTAATTTTTAGATAAAAGTATCATATTCTGGATGTGTGAAAATATTTTATTCAAATTCATTTTATTTAATATTATTTCAATGTCATGTTTATTGAATTGTTAAGAAATGATATAAATGATATTTTATAATAATTAATATTTTATGAACTAATATTAAATTTCATTAAAAACTATTTCATGCTAAATGATTTAGATATGGTTTATAATATAATAAAATTTTAATTTATTATCCAATTTTCATTTTATATTAATTATCTTTACCCCTAAAGAGTTAAAACATTGTTATCATGGTAATTATAAAAAGGGCTAAACTTTGGTTAAAACTATGTTATAAGGGTAAATCGTAATATAATCTTGTCTAAATTTTATTGGATAATATTATTTCAAAACATTATAATCCTTTATTCTATTATATTAGTTTTTATCATTATTTCCCCCAAAATTAGTTTATATTATTTTAATTATTTGAGAAATTACAAAACTACCCTGACCATTACTTTTAAAATAGAAACTCATCTCTACGTTTTTACATAGTTATAATGAATTTTATTTCATAAAATAAAATAAACATTATTACTTCAATTACCATGTCTGGGATTCGTTGGTTATATTAGAAATCCCTCCTTGGAAAGATTTTGGATTAATCATAAAGAGGAATTTTGGAGAAGATATATCATTGTTAATTGAGCATTATTGTTTTATTTCATCTTCCACCTCCATAAAATCTTCTTCAAACAATTTCATTTAATAAATTTACTATCTAACATATAAATATTTTTTATTGCATTGATTTAATAACAAATATTTTTCTCCTCTTCAGTCAAATGTGAAACAAAACCATAATTCTTGTGTAATGTAGACTACCGGCTCACAAAATAATGTAATTATTTTTCCATCATCACCACTCAGAGATGTTTATAATAAGTGAAATAATATATATATATATATAATCATATTAATGAAAAATTAAAAATTCTATAAATTTAATTTGTCATATATTTTCTTTCCTTTACATTCATTTAATGATGATAACATCATTCATGCGTATGTGTCAATTAACACCTCTATGATGTGATGTCATTTGTTATTCATTACTAAATCTATTGGATTTTATATATAGGTGAATTTAAAAAAATAATATGATATTTTTTATATAATTATATTTCTAGAATCATGAAATAAAACTTACCTTTTTACATCTTTATCCTTGAAAAATGGAAACATTACTCAAGATAATGTGGGCCCTACGATCACCATTATTGTAATATATATCATTTTAAAAAAATCATGTATTTTATTCAAATTATAATTTATGTGTAAAAATAAAAATTAATTAAATAATATTATTCTAAAAATTATGAAATAATTTCAACATTTTCCATATACAACATGATTAAATCATTTTTGACACATGACCCAAATATTATCAAAATTCCTGATATAAACATAAATTATAAAGTTATTGAGTATAACATGGAAATAAATTAAATAAAAAGGGTAATAAAGTTTAAAAAATTGTTCTTAATCAAGTAAATAAATCAAATAAATTAATTACTTAAGAATATAAGTAATTTATATCATGATTAAAAATCATGGTAAGGGACTCTCTTTTAAATATTCATCTTTTAATGTTTCTCTTCAAAATCTTTATTTTTAGTTTCCATGTTCATCCAAATGATTCAAGAAAATTCTTATTTATTACTCAATTTAAGATAAATTTAATTTTTAACGGTATTAAATTTCAATTATAATGTTTTAAAAAGGAATCTTTTAAGGATTTACATATGGGAATCTTTACTTTAAAAACCCCATATTAAATATTTTAAAAATTTTATTTCTAAATTATTATCTTCTATGTATGTATTGTTGAAATTTTGAATGGATGTATTTTTATGGTCATAAATGATTTATAATGTACACTTTATTTATTTATTACCTTATTTCAATGGTTATAAACTATAATTTTTGTATATATTTTATGAAGAACATTTTTGAATTTATTCGTGAAATATTGAAAAAATATTTTTTATTAATGAATATTACATAAATGGAGATTCCTACTACAATATCCATTATTTGATACTAGTATTTCTTAATTATATTCCTCAATTTCATTAAAAAACCTCCAACTGTTTTTTGGGGTATTCTTAATAAGGATTTTAAATGGAATGGATATTTTGATATTTGGAAATGTTTTCCTTATCAGTATAAGGGATCTCTCTAAACCACACTTTTTATTCAGGTTATGAATTGTCTCTATAAATAAATACATCTCCCTCTTTAATTTTATGGAATATTTCTAAATTATATTTATATGTCTCCCACATATATACCTAGATTATTCCCTCTTCCTTTGATGGGGTAATTTATGCCTTGTATTAATTTCATAAATTCCATATTTAAGGAATATTATTTTATTCTTATATAAGTAAGTAAAATTCGATCGATTTCCTTCCATGTGTAATTTTTATTATCATACCTTCTTATGGATATCCTTTTTTGGAACATGCAATTATGAACATTTTATGATGGGTTTTCTCAGATAGAGCTCCAATTGAATAGGAAAATCATTGGTATAATGAAACATTTTATATGGTATTAATGAGTAATCCAAATCCATGATGAGACATTATCCACCATACGAGGTTGTATTAGATGTTTTCCTTCTGTTATTCTTATTTCATGTTTTGTATTGTTTCAATATATACTATATTTCAATTATCAAACAATATCATGTTCATTTCGGTATGGTCCCATGTGATAACTCCTGAACTTGTGTTTAGAAGAAAGTACATGAAACTTCATAATGGGGAAATATTTAAAACAAATTTAAAAAAAATTAAATATGTTTTAATGATTGAAAATTAACCATTTTAAGTCTTATTTTTCTAATAATATTTTTCAAAATATTTTATTAATGTATTTGGTCCTTAGATTTTATTTCATATAAAATAAAATGAATATTTTTATTATAATGCTTAATGTTTTAAACTTAAAATCATTTATATTTTTTTCAACTAAAATTTTCGTTTCTTTATCATTATATGCCCCATACTGATATTTTCTTTGTCATCAAATATTTATAATTTTTTTTAAATTGTTGTAAGGATGAGTACGAGAAATTATGAGGTTAATATGAAAATTATGAATATATTTAAAGAAAATAAAACTCGTTATATCATAATTTCTTTGTGTGTGGGAGGAATGGATACTATGTGGTAGTATACATTTTTTGATTTAATATTTTATTTATGTATGAGTGATGGCCTAATTATCTAAAACACTAAACCTAAAATTTATTCGAGATGTAAATAATGATTTAGTGACTTAGAACCATAGATTATATAATTTTTCATGTTGGGTACTTATAAATATTCAATGGAATAAAATGGATAGTTATAGAATATATTCAAATAATTATTCATATATAATTGTGAACATATTTTTTTATGGATAAGTAACAATATTGGTTAAATTTTTTAGGTTAGGGTAATGATATTTTTATGATAATAATATTAATGAAAATTAAATTACTATTTATATATTGAAATAATTTTATTCAATTAAAAAAAATAAATACATATGATATGGAGTAAAATTTTATTAGCAGGTCAATACAAGTTATTTATGTGTCTAAATAGAATTTAATTATAAGAATCATTGTAATAATGTGTGATGAATTTAATGGGGTTTTGATAGAACCAACTTTTACTTCACAAATTAATGATATAGTTTGTTTTGGGGAATCATGTGATATTTCCTATTGTTATTGGTGATTATTAGTACATTGAAAAAATAATTAATCGAGGGAATGAAATTTTATTTTACAAATTACATCAAAGGAACCTCAGTGGATTATTGATGTATAATTAATAGAAGGAGGTGTTAAATAATTAATGAAGTTGAATAAACTATCAAAAAATTTAATATGATTAAATGAGGAAGTCCAATAGTCATAATTTTTTTTTAAAAAAGTAAAATATTATTATTTTATAAGATGTTTATTTGAATTATACTTTTTTATCAGAGTATGGATTAATGATTTAAATAATGAAAATTATTAAAGATGTGTGTGATCATTGATTTATAATTCACTGGAGTCTACATAATTACGTATATACAATTATGTCACTTATTAAAATAAATTAATATTAATTTGGATGATTGAATAAGGGAAACTGGTTACAATTTAAAAATATGTGAATCATGAGAAATAAATAATAATGTATTTTTATGAGGTTAAGAATCATTACAGGAATGGGTGAAGTACCTCCTTAGTTATCGGTGATGTATTCTAGTGATTGATGGATACTAATACATAATTTTTACTATTTATATTATCTACACTCACACATTGGATTTGGTTTTGAGTTTGATGATGATATATGATTATTAATACTTCTCACACACTCTCTTAACAATGTGAGGTGATGATCAATATGTGTATCTATTTATATTTATACATAATACTGGGTTAGGGATATTAATTGATTGATATAGGAAATAAATAAAATATTTTACAATATATATTTTGTTCAATATTTTATTTTTTGATATAGGGATGGGGTGTGGTATAGAAATCCTGATAAAACGGCATATCATATTCCTTAGTTGATTATTTCCCTAGATATAATATAGTGATCATATATCAGTATCATAAATTTCTTACATATATTTTGTTATATGATATAATTAAATCATAATATAGTGATAAATTTTAATAACATAATATAAATAATGAGGTAGTTATAGTTTTCTATCATCAATGGGTTTGATTTATTGTTATGTTTCATTAAATGAGTAGTTTGGAAAAGTTAAATGAATGGATTTAATTGACGAAATCATGAACACATGGTCTAAGAGTTACAATTAATTTTTAATCATAACATTTCATGAATGTTATAAAAAAATCAAGAAAATTCATTCCAGCTCCTGGAGTATCATCATGGCATATATAAGTGTGGTCAAGGAGAAGAAAATTACATCTGATTGTATAATTGAGTCACTGATTCTCCCTAAATCTAGTATCACTTCTCTGTATTACTTTTTCATTGAGAGTTAGTAATATAACATAGTTAAATGTATAATCCCAACCAAATATTCTGTGATTTCACAAAAAAATTAAACTCAAGGAGGGAGATTTCCTTTGAATAATTCAATGAAATTGTTTTCAATGTTAAGATTAAATATAAGAGGTGGAACATATTTAAATAATGGTATATTAATTAGTTTATATCATGAATTATTTTTATTTAAAATTATGAATGTTCATAGTAATGGTTTCTTATTTTCCCACAACTTGAATAATCATTACTCAATACAAAAAAACCTCACATTGGTTTCACATCACTATAATTCTATAATTGATTCAAATAATCTTATTTAGAAATATGAATAATGTATACTGTATTAAGAATTAAAATATATGATATAAATTTCCATTGAATAAGAATTCATTAAAAAATTATCATATAGAAAGGGTGACTCATTGTATGTACATGAAATGGACAGCAATGGGTTCAAATAGATACATGTGCCAACATAATTAATGGAATTTCATATTAATAATATAAAATAATTTCTTTAATTTAAATGAGGAGAGATAAATTCATTATAGAATTACGGCATGTTAATGGGTGTAATGGGGGGAATTAATGAGAGAGAAAGGGGTCTCTCATCATTCAGACATAAATAGGGATGTATGTGGGAGGTTTTAAATCGTACCCCAAAATTTATAATTAAATATAAATGGGCATAACAATATTAAGAAACTTGGATAATATAAGAAAGTAATTAATCCCTTACTTAGAAGTGTCATCCCAAAGGATTTGGAGGGGCTTTAGAGTGTCATCTTGGGAGGTTGGGGTGCCTTAGGAGGATTCTATAGAGAGGATGGAAGAGGTTGGATGATCTCCAACGACTTTGAGTGAAGAGGAAGTGGGAGCTTGTGTGGATTTATATATTAAATGAGAGGAGAAAACCTTATTTTATAATTTAAATGGCCAAACTTCATAAAATAATAAGGTTGCCTATGTGGAGGTGAGTCACACTCTCAAGGAAATCAATTTAAAAGGATAAAATTTTTTATAAGTCTTGAAGGGTCCACTAAAGCATTGTAAAATAAATTAAAAAAACCTAAAATAACATTATTTTAATTGAAATACATATATTGGATGAAGATAATTTTTATAGTATTTTATCACATTACTACCGAGCCATTATGATGTCCTAAAACACATTATATATTTAAACTGTATTTAATTTTTACCCAAAAATTTGACCATCTTAAAAAATTATGACAAATTCACCATTGGATAATTTATACGTCCAAATTCCAAAAAATAATATTCATTTTATCAAATTAATTTTTAAATATGTGAATTTATAATTTTAAAATAAAAACTGACATTTATCAAAAATTCATGGGTTTTAACAAAAATTTCATTCAAACCATAATAAAAATCACAATCGTATTCATAATAATTATACAGTCATTTATATTATATAAAAAGTAATATATTAATAATATTTAATTAAAATAATATTTAATTAAAAAATATAATAATTCATCAAATTATATATCATAATTTTCTAGAATTTTTTTTCTTTAATAATTATTTTTAAAATAAAAAAAATTAAATGAATGTATATTCTCTATAAAACAATAATGTTCATAATCATTGTACTAGGTTATCATTACATAACCACTTGTAACTCCCATATAAGATGGATTGGTATGGTCGGAGATAGTGACAGACTCTATGGGTGGCTTGGATAACATCACTCGGGTTGTAATCTCTCTCAACATCCACTTCTTCTGTAGGTAGATCCATTCGAGATTAACATGTTGATGTTCAACATGGGATTGGTATGGAGTGAATCCCAATGACACCACCTCATTTTTGAGCTCCGAAAAATGGTATTTGTATAAAGTAAATCTTCTGGATGAGTCCATCGCATCCTTTTTCAGGGTAAATTGGATTTTTTAAAGCCCTATATTTATATTAATCATTTGACCACTGTTTAACGATGAAATTAGTAATAGTTATAATTCTTAACGGTATTATAAAATCCTAAAACATAAATACAATTAATTTCATATGTTTTATAATCATTTTACATAATATGGCATCTAATTAGATAAAATGAAATTTCAATTAATACAAGTTTGGATCGTTACAATCTTCCCTCCTTAAGAAATTTCACCTTCCAATTTTCATTTTCCCGCATTACAAAAAAGGTGGCAAACTCTGCCTCATCAGTTCCTTATATTCCCATGTTACTTCTTCAAACTTGTGGTTTCTCCACAACACCATGCTGAGGGGAATTGTCTTATTTTCTAGAAATGTTTTTCTACGATCAAAGATCTTCACCATATTATATTAATTGGAGTAGTCATTCTATAATGGTACCACCTATGGATTGAGTACATGTGATGGGTTAGGTACATACATCCGTAAGAGTGATACATGGGATACATCATGTACTTGAGATAGGTTCGGTGAGAGTTCTAGTTGAAATTCCACTTCTCCCATGTGATCAAGGATCTCAAAAAGGCAAATGTACCTTGGACTAATATTTCCCTTTTTCCTAAATCTCATAACTCTCTTCCATGGTGATATGTGGAGGAATACCATGTCTCCGACATCAAACTCTAGGTCTCATTGATGATTATCAACATCGGCCTTTTTTGAACTCTGAGAAGCTTTAATGTACTGCTGGATAGTCGTATCCTTCTACACTATTTCATCGACAATCTCTAGAGTTAGGAGTTTTTTCTCCCCAACTTCATCCCAACATGCAGGTGTTCTACACCTCTTCCCATACATGTCTTCATAAGGATCCATTTTGGTGCTTTAGTGGAAACCGTTATTGTATGAGAACTCAACAAGAGAGAGATATTGATACCATCCTCATTTTATATCCATTGAGCGTTTCCTCAACATGTCCCCAAGTGTTTGGATTGTCCACTCGGATTAGATATTAGTTTGAGGATGATAAGTCGTACTAATGTTCATCTCAGTATCCAGAGTATGTTGAAGACTCTTCCAAAACATAGGGGTGAATCTTGTATCTTGATTGGATACAATAGATAGTGGTGCTCCAGGTAGCCTTACAACGTCTCTGATGTTTATCTATTCCATTTTATCCAGTGATAAATCCTCCTTAATAGAAATGAAGTGTGTAGTCTTTGTAAGATGATCCATAACAACCCCGATAGAATTTTTTCCTTTTGATGACTTCAGAAGTTTAAGGACAAAGTCCATAGTGATGTTCTCCCATTTCCATCCTGTTATTGGTAATGGTTGCATCATCCCCTTATACTTCTACCCATCACCCATCACTTGATCACAAACCAAGCACTTTGATTCGTACTCAGAAATATCCTTCTTCATGTTGTCCCCCCAATAATGCTCTGAAAGATCTCGATACGTATTTGGATTGCCTAGGTGAATGGTTAAATTAGAACAATGTGCACATTCCAAAGTTCTTTCTTTTAATATAGATTCGGGGAACACATATTCTTGACACAAATCTCACAATTCCTTCTTAATTAACATTGAACTCCGAGGATTTACCTTTCCTGATAGTTTCCACCACCGTCTAAATTTTCACATATTTATTTTTATCATCCTTTATCATTTCCAAAAGATATGGTTGATAAAAAATTTGTTAAATGATTGATGATGTTCCCTTCATTATGATTCCCATGTCTATATTCATCACATCTAAGAATATTAGATCCTTTTAAATTCTAATCAATGATAGTATTGATAGGTCATTCCAACATAGAGCATCTGCCACCTTGTTCACATTCCATGGGTGGTAATGTATTAAGAAGTCATTGTCTTTGATCAGCTCTATCCATATTTTTGGCGCATGTTCTACTCTTTCTATGTGAATATGTACTTGAGGATTTTGTTGTCCGTATATATTTCACACTTCTCCCCAAACAGGTAGTGTTGCAAAAATTTTAAAGAGAAGATCACTACATGCAACTCCAGATCATGTGTTTGAAAGTGGTTCTCATGAACATTCAATTTCCATGAAGCATAAGTAATGAATTTTCCATTCTGCATCAACACACAACTATGTCCCATCTTCGAAGCATCACAAAATTCCACAAAAGTTATCCACTTGTGGGTAATGTGAGGATGGGCATAGTGATAGTCCTCATTTTCAACTACTTGATGCTCTCTTCACATTCATCACTCTATGAAAACATTACAACCTTCTGAGTTAACTTGGAAAGAGGGTTGGAAATCATGAAAAATTTCCAAAAATCAGCGATGATATCCAGCAAATCCCAATAAGCTGTGGATATCTATTACCGATGATTGCCTCAACTGTCCATCTATTGCAGCTAT
Organism: Viscum album; assembly: GCA_963277665.1. NCBI lineage: Eukaryota > Viridiplantae > Streptophyta > Magnoliopsida > Santalales > Viscaceae > Viscum > Viscum album. The sequence continues at coordinate 127,985,132 of OY728146.1, read as the reverse complement.
CTTGGAGAGATCCTTAGATATCCCATTTCTTGTGATAATATGGCTCAAGAATGTGACATAAATCAACCAGAACTCACCCTTGATATACTTTTTATAGAGATTCTCCTTCCTCAAGGTCTCTTGTACAGTTCTTAGATGCTCCTCATGCTCCTCCTTTATTTTGGAGTATGTTAGAATATCTTCTCAAAAAACATCCACCAATTTGTCGAGGTAATACTTAAATACTCTATTTATCGTATCCATGAATATTTTATGAACATTAGTGAGTCTGAAGGGCACTACTATGAATTCATATTGCACGTAAATTATACAAAAAATCAGTCCTGGGCATATCCGTCTTCTTCAACCTTAATTGGTAATATCCCGACCACAAATCTACCATGCAGAAGTATTGTGTTCCATGTAGCTGATCAAACAATTTAATAATTCATGGAAGATGATTCTTGTTCTTTATCATGACTTTTTTCATCTCATGATAATCAATTTATAGGTGCATTGACCCATCCTTCTTCTTGACGAAGTGGAATGGTGCACCCCATGGTAAAGCTCTTGGGAGTATAAACCCTTTAACCAGATTTTATTGCAGTTGTTTCTTCAGCTCCTCAAGATCCACAATAACCATTCTATATAGAGTCTTCGATATTGGAAACACCTTAAGTATAAGTTAAATTTAGAATTCAACATCCCTTATAGGAGGACGACCAGACAATTCATCGGGAAACACTTATGAAAATTCCTTCACAATAGGCATGTCTTCAAAGATGATTTCTTCCTTAGACACAATCATCTAAGCCAAATATGAATGATCCATGTGAATTAATATCCATGCATGAGATGATGGTGCTAAATATGATTCATCTTCTTCCATTCACTTGTATGGAATCGGGGGTTGATTCTCAAAATGGAGAGTGATTTACCTCTAACGGCAATTTACCTTGTGTCTATATAAGGAAAGACAATCCATGTGTATAATTGAATCAAATTCCACCATAAGGATTATGAATATGTTTTCTGGGATGTAAAATCCACAAATTATGATAGGGGAGGAGTTATATTCATTGTATTCAATGATTTCCTAATTTTTCATACTCACCGACATATTTACTTCCATGATTTTTAGTGGTGTTGGGATTGTTCAACTAAACTTTTGGGATATAAAAGAATGCGTTGAATAAGAATGTAAAAGTAAATTCACTATCCCTGAATGAATAACTAGAATATCTATCACCACATTGTTTTCGGGGTTCACTTCGGTAGTAATGATGGAAAATTGCTCACCCTCGCTACTGTGGAGGTTGTTGCTTGCCTCTGAAAACCGTTGGCTTGTGGCATAGATTTGAAAGGTTTCTGGGTTCTTTTCATTTGACGAAATGAACAATATGTTGAGGATAGAACAAAGAATTCCTATCCTCTATCTTATTCATGGGTTTCACCTATCAGTAGTTAATGACTAAGTGACCTTATCTTCCCCACCTAAATCATTTCCCCATCACTTACATGCAATTTCTGGTGTGATTCTCTCTGCATCATTGGAAAGTGGGGTACTAGATCTTCATAGAATCATTTGATTTATCCATAAGATTTCCAAAATTGAAGTCCACATTATGCTTCTTATCCCCATGATACCCCTGGGATTCCCCGATCTCCATTTCATCTTTTAGGGAACATCGAAAAATTTCGTCATATCTATCAAAGTCACAGATTCCCAAGGATTTCCATAGTCTATGTTTTAGCCCCCCAAAGAAGAGGTCAACCTTGTATTTGGGGGTAACGACAAATCCAGAGGCGTATCACTCATGCCTTGTGAAGTTTTCCTTATAAGCTCTGATGGATTCATCGTCTTTTTTCATGAGGTAAAGGAATTATCGTTCCATCTTAATTCGAATGGTGCATGGAAAATATTTATCGAAAAACATTTTCCAAAATCCTTCTATTATAACGCCTTGATCTCCTCCTCAGGATTCATATTTTTTATCAATAGACACACATGATTAGCATCACCGTCCACATGATAAGTAGCAAGAATAACCTTCTCTTTTTTGGAACATTGAAGGATGGAGAGGATCTTTTCATTGGAGATGATCCATTGTTCATTAATTGAGGGATAAGATAATCCATTAAAATTTCGAGGCCTTTGTCTCATGAATGTCTCAATTTCAAATTGTTCTTTATTAGGGGGGGGTGAACATTCATCATTTCCCATATTTCTATTCAAATATTGAGTTAACTAAGAGTGCATCGTGACAATGTTCTTGATTCCTTCTTGCATCGGATTGGGCATCTCATTAGAACAGCCATCACCTTGATCTTCACAACGGTTTTTAGCCCATGTCCTCTTATTTCTGGCCATTGGCTAAAATAAAAGGATAGTTAGGGGTAAAACATAAAGGGTAATCCATGGAAAAAAATGAATGTCTTATAAATAAATTTTATTTCTTTAAATTATGAATCTATAGGCTTCAATCTAGGTTATCCATGATCTAATTTCTAACATATATTCTTAGGGGTATTTTTTAATTTCCTTAATAATTGTTCATACTAAGATTGTGGATTTACCAAAGCATATCCCCTGAGAGTGTCGTAACCCAGAGTGCAACAAGGCCCATTGTCATGTACCAGGATACCCCAGGTCAATCCCAAAACTCCTTGTCAGAGTTTTCACTCACAGGTACATCTGTTCCAGAGTTTCATCTATATGCTCGTATCCAGACAGAGATGTTTTTTATTGATAAACCACATACTAAATAATGACTAAAATTTATGGATATTTTTATTATACTTATTCTTATCCTTATATCTTTCACCAGGGATTCATAATTCTAATCCCAAAATAAATAAACATATCCTTTAACACCAACTATAACAACTCTTCTCTATATTACACACATAAACATGATTTATTACCTGAACTATTCACTTAATACAACATGGAATATTGAGAGGTATAATGTCTTTATGTCTTAGGAACATTCAAAATCATTCTTAAAACATGTAATACAATATCTTTAGTGAGAACTTCCATTACATGACCAGTACATTCCCTCATACTTAGCATTTCATGGGATAACTCTAGGACATGCATAAGAAAAGGGTGATATATAAAGCACAGTAAGGGAGTAAAAAAGGCATAACATGAGTAATACAATACATGTTAGGACATTTTCATATATATAGGCCATAAAAGAAACATGAACATAAAGGAATGATAAATCATGATTATCAAAACATAGAAATGTGGCAAAAACACCAAACATGTTATTATCATGATCTAGGGATCATTACACATAGAGCATGAGTAAAACCTCATTTCACTTGAATTATCATGAGTAAACCCTCGGTTAACTTGGTGTATCATGATATTAATCTTTACCCAATGCATTGGAGCGCTATCAGGGCACACCCTTTTTAAGCATTTCATTTCATGCATAAGTGTGCCACATGGATTATACAACATGGAATCATTAAATATCATCATTTATTACATGATAATTGAATTTATAATTCATACATGAATCTCTATAATAAATAATTAAAAGTTTATAAATTTGAATTCCCTTGATAGAGAAATGTGAACGGTATTAATAACACAATGACTTTGGCTACAAAAATCGCTATGCAATTTCAGCATCATAACGACGTGACATAAGAATTCATAAAAATTATTGATAAGAGAGAAATGGTTTACTCATTATATGTACATGAAATGGAAATTAATGGGGTCATATAGATAAATCTCTCAATATAAGTATTGAAATTTTAGATTCATAATACAAAAGAATTGCTTGAATGTAAATGAGGAGATAAAAACTCCTTATGAAATTTCGTCATGGTAACGGGTGTACATGGGAAGAATTAAAGATAGATAAAGGGGTATGTTGTAACACCCCAAGCTTCCACGGTACGCTTCTCTTTGAATAATACAATAGCATGTGTTGTACACAACATCGAGTTCTAACACACCACAACCAATCAAACTAGTTGTTATGAATAGTAATACCCAATTTTTGAAATTTTATAAATTTTCTATTTTAAAATGGACTTCATTTTTAGATATGGAATATCGAAATTAGCTTAGGGTGAATTTTTTGTTTTTTTTCTGAAAAATTTCAATTTATGATGAATAGTCAAAAACACTGAGTTATAGTTTAAAACCAAATTTATATTTAAATAATTATTTATTTTATTTAAATTTATTTTAAGTCAAAATAGATACATAATACCTATATAAGTTAAATGTAATTAATTGGTGTCATATTATAATAATTTTAGATTTACAAAAATGTTATTGAACTTTTCACCGTCTTTTACACACCTCCTAGAGGAATTTGAAACTTCACATAAAACATAATTTTACCTCTTCTGTGAGTGGAATTTCCAAAATCTAAGAGACACGGTTGATATAAGTAAAAGAAAATTTTTCCAATAAGATGAAAATATTTTTTTGAATAGTAACGTTTTTCTTTTATTTACCACGGTTACAAGTAAATAGGGTAATTAAGGGTAAAAATGATATTATTATTACCCTCACACATGTCCTAATTCTATTGGATAAGTATAATTCGACCACAAAACCTTAGGAATAAAATATGAACATATTTGGTCCACATGGATTAGATCATGACATTTATTATTATTTAATTCAAAGAAGAGTTAAAAGTGTAAAATTCAAAGTTTAATAACGAAACCATATTTAATATAGGGTTAAATAGAAGATAAATTCGATTATAAATATTCATTATAAAGCTAAAACAATTTCCTACATTATGGTATTTTATTTATATTATTAATACATTAAATTTTTTAATATATTTATGACATAATGATTTTGCAGTAATTGCCAAATTAATGAAATATTAAAAAAATTGATATTATAAATATCCAAATAAAAGAAATTTGAGACTTTTTATTATTTAAAAACATGTTCTAGGTTAATAGTACATGTTAGAGTTGGATAGATTAATTTTCTTTGAAGTAATAATGAATTTTTAAATTTAGAAAAAACAAAATACCGTATAGTGTCAAAATTGACATAAAACGGTTTTAAAACAAATATTATATTATTAATTGATATTATATTACTAAAAATCTATGGTTCTTCCAAATAACATACATAATGACATGTGTATCACTAAAGAACCAATTTTTCTTATACTGGAAGTATATAGTATGTTTATTAACCATATAATATAAAAATACAAAGAGACATGGTAAATGTCAAGTTATTATACTAAGAGTTAAATCTAATAGATAAAGTTAATATAATGACCCAAAACTATCTAAAACCTATTTATTGATTGCTTTTCAACCCATACCCACCTTATCCTTTAAATAATTCATTTTTGAGCAATTATAATCTGGAAAAAAATTTATTATAAAATAATATTTCTAGCTTTTCCTAAGGTGCCCCTCACCCATCTTATAAAAGGACACTCCCCCTTCTATTTAATCCACACAATCAGAGCTGTTTGGATCGGCCAACCGCTACCCAAATACCCTCTCAACTATCCTCCCCTCATCCAAGAGTAATTCATTTATTCAGAAATCCTACATATGTATCCCTTTTGATCAAATCAAAAGGAATAACCCGAAGAATAGGTAAATATTTAATCACCTCTTTCATGTTCCTTTCTTCTTCCACTTACTCTTTTTTTGTTTTTTCCATTCTAAAATAATAACTCCGGTATCATATATATACTGTGATGTTATTATAAATATGGTATAACCAAATCCATTATTCTATCCATCTTTTGAATTATATGTCACTATACGTGTGTACGTACGGCTTTCCGTCTCCACGTCGCGGTGTAATTGTTATTCCATATATTATTATTTGGATGGGTATAATAATGATGTGTAATTCATGTAAATAATAAATATAAGAGGATAATTATTCTGTATATATGATATAACATCCAATTATATATTAGTTTAATATCAAAATAATGATATTGTCACTCGTGCGTACGTACGGATTACCGTCTCCATGAAAGTGATGGGATTCATTCCCCATCGTATCCATTCAAGACAAATTTTCATTATATGAATAAAAATAATTTTTAAATACTTGATATCATTCTGTATATGAATAAGATACACCCCATCCATAACAAATATAACTCACATTACAAGGAATATAAATGAAAATGAATCCATTAACACCCGAAACAATGCTAATACTAAGATGTTATTAAAAAAGAAAGTTAAAAGATCATATATGATATAATATTAATGTATATGATTATTTTATAATTTAATAACAATTATTTCTCCATTATAAATAATCCATTATTTTATTTTCCGCACAGCTCAGGGAAGGTTTCTACACTACCAGTTTTATGAAATATCGAGTTACATGCTAATTCATCTGCACATCGCTTATTCACCATCAGGACAGACCGGAAATCCAGTAAGAAGGGTCAGGTAAGAGGAAACTCACATTCTAACAGCAGCCTATTATGATTCACGTGGCAAAGAGCATGTTCTCTTATTCCCACAGCTCCTTATAGAACACTTGCTACCGTGGAATAAATGCTACGCACCTTCTACGAGGATATCCGGGAACGTGCTACTTTATAAAAGACCGGTATTTGGGGCAAAGGAGTCAATACACTTGTCCCCTTTTTTATGTGTGATTGGATTCACCCTATTATATAAGGCATCCTCTTCTGTGATGGATATATCGAAGTCGTAGCGTGAATGTGCAATTCTTCTCCTGACATCTTTCATTAGATGCTGGAGAATGAAAGCGTAGGGTGTGGTCTCTCAATAGACTCAATTAGGTAATCCCATTTATTTATGGCCTCTTAGCCAAGATCTTTTATTAATAGATCCATCCCCAAAAGCATAGGGGGTACCTTTATCTCAACATTCAGAACAGGGTAGCTATCCATAGCCTACCTAACAACAACCCGAACCGCCCCTATTTATTAGTGTGAATAACAAAAGCAGAGCCCCCTATTCTAAGGGCTCGGAGAGAGCTACTACTAACAGCTGCAAGCGATAAAGAACCGGAAGAGCTAGTCGCCTGAGCCTTGATTGGGACTTTTACCCTAGCTTGTCCAATCAGCAACCGGCACCACGTATAAAGCGGTATGAAATGAAGGGAAATCTTGAGCCCTCTAGTTAGGGGTCAAGAACAAAGGGAACGAAGGATCCGTAGGCAAATCTTTACTTATATAAATGAATGCGCGAGCAAGGACGCAAAATCAAAAGAACCCCTAAACAAGCAACGGATTGAGTGCACATTATTAGCGCGAAAGCCAACAAACAACGATAAGGGGCTCGAAAGCTGTTGCACATTAGAAGCTAACACGCTGCCGTTTTCTCGCTAGCGGCGTGTTATGGAGAATAAAGCAGCCGCTTGCAAGCGTTAGCGCATCCGTTTTCTTACTGGAATGGAACGAGGCCGATATGATTCAAGGGCTGAAATCCCCCTCAACCCTTAAGGAGGGTCGAGTCCCTTTCCCTGACCTTATCTATATGGATGGAGATAGTGACTCCCTCCCTCCATGCCTGGAGTTATTACCTTACTTACCTTATGGATGGTAGATAGATACTAAGGGGCCTGCCTGAGATCTCGTTACAGGACTGTTGCGACAGGAGTAGACCCTACCTATTCCTATTTGTATCCCAAGATTGGACACCCTTTCTCTTATTCTTCTTTCCTTTTGGAGTAGACCTGAAGTTTTATTTTGACCAAGGAAATGTACAAGGTAAGGGTTAATTTCATAATCTATTTATTATCTGAGGTTGTTTTTAATTAAAAATCTAATGGGACATCTTTGTCGTCCACATCCATGTTTCATAAAAATGTATTTCAAAACATTCTTATTATTTTATAGACTACGGATTAATTTAATTTGTACTCTTTTTTGATTTTTTATAATATGCTTATAAAGGAATCTTTCGGTCGTTTTCCAAATAAGGTCATTTATTACCTTTTCGAAAAAAGTAAGGTAAGAATGACTATTTTTTAACTTATATGGTGGGTTCAGTTATTTTCCTCAATTATAACATCATTGAAGCTTCCCTTACAAGATTATAATAATATTTCCAAAATAAATGTATTCTTAAATGATTTCAAAATAGAAAGAGATATTTCTCCAAAAAAAATTATTTCATCTATGTCAACATCCTTTGATAGATTTTTTTCTTATTTGATGTTGACTTATTATGATACAAAACCTCCATATTGTATTGATGGTTATGTGATATTTTTGGCTATGGATGTGTTATTTTTACACCATTAATGGTTTATGGATAAAGTATTGACATTTCATATACTAGTTTTAATATGACTGTTTATGTTATGTTTAATCATTTTCATATGAGGAATGCATTGGACTTAGTATGTTATGGGTGGAGCCCTCTATAGCTGCTTGATGCATATGTAGGTCTCATGAGACAAACTATTGTCTTGGCATTAGTACTTGAAAAAAATGTATTTGTAGTCCTGCCACAAGGCTTTGACTATGTGGTTATGAATGTCTAGAATTATGCATTTCATCATTATGAAAGTGGCTGTTGATATTGCATATGATTATTCGACTAGTAGAATATCAATGTGAATAAGTAAATGGAATTATTTGATTTTATCTATGACATATTATTTTTAAGTTCATGTTTAAAAGTCTTTTGATTTATTATTATACATTTCCTTACATGTTTATTCTTATTTATGATAGTTTTCACTTTATTGTTAGCCTTAATGAGCATCTGAGCTCACCCCTTTCTATGTATTATTTTATCCAGGATGTGGATAAAAATATTATGAATGACCTGTAGGGATATTCTATGGGATCTCAATATTGTCTACAGAAACATTGTTGTTTTAGTTTTCCATTTTATTATGTAATTTAAACCGTACGAATGTATCTTGTAATTTCAATACTAGTAAATTAATTGGCCTTTCGATACGTGATCTTTTATGATCATGCCAATTATACATAATAATACATCTACTTAGGGTAACTATGTTTAGGGCGTTATAGTTGGTATCAGAGGAAGTTTATTACAAACCTTGGAATCTAGATTTAGAAAAACTCTGATTAGATCACATTACCCTAAGATATACTTTGAGTATTAGTATAGAAGAAATTCATAGAATTTTGTTATTATAGAAATTTTTTGAGTTTTCCAAGAAATACATCCATGTATGGATATGAGTAGGTAGAGGTGGCTCTAGCATAGATGTAGCTAGGGGTAAAACCTGAAAACACCGCTTTGAGCTATACTCAAACAGGAACAGATGCATGATAATGGTCTTTGCTGCACTCTTAGTTACGACACTCCCAGGGGATATTATTAGGATAATTCTCATTTTCTTCACAAACCATTATGAAGGGTTTATGATTATATAATTCCTCAAGGAAATAATTTTTCAGGATTATGGATTATATCCATAAACTGTTTAATTTATGTTAAGTTTTTTACCAGTTTGAAATTATGTATTTTGATTCATAAACTAATCTAGTTAATGCCATTGTATAGAAATGGATATTACTGGGAAGGAATGGAAAACGTATCAATGCTTGAACTCCATGTAGGGATTTCCCTCATACTCAATATAATTATAGTGGAGATGGTGATGCAACTGATGTTGATCAGCTAATTACCATACTGGGACAACTCACTCAGGTTATGAATAATAACCATACCCACGTGGAGCACCCTAATCCACAGTGTGGAAGATCGATGTTAGATCACTTCAAGGGGAAAAACCCACCAACATTAAATGGGGTTATAAATCCATTAGTATCTTAGAAATTGATGAATTCCATACAGAAAATATTCCACACCTTGGGGAGTAGTGAAAGGGAAAAAGTAGTCATGGTTGTTTACCACCTCACTAGAGATGCTGATCAATGGTGTTCATTGATTCAAAAAACAAAGGAAGCTGATAAGATATAAAATATGTAATGGAGGGAGTTTTAAGAGTTTTTCATAGAAAAATAGTTTCCTTGTGACCATCGAGCAGATATGGAAAGTCAATTTCTGAGTCTGAGGCAAAAGGAGGATGAGAATGCCGCAAAGTATGAAGCTAACGTTACAAGGTTAGAGAGGCATGCATTAGATTATATAAGTAACCCAAGAAGTATGATTTATCGTTTCTTTGATGGGTTAAAACCATTTCCCCTTTGAGCATTAGTCTCACAATCTTTCTCGTCATATGAAGATATTGTCTCATGTGATATCAAGAATTAAAAATAATTCTCTATGTCTTATGAAATTAAAGCAAAGCAAGAGAATAAGAGATCTGCAGAACACTCTGGAAATGTAAATAAGGGGAAGAAGGGAAAAGTTGAATATCCATCATGCAGTAAATGTTGGAAGAAACACCCTGGTACATTCTTGAAGGGAATGGGAGTCTATTACAAGTGTGGTGAAAAAGGCCACCAAGCATATGATTTCAAGGGGAATAAAGAGGCTGTCAATGTTGAATGCTAAACTTATAGGGAAAGGGGGAATTATGCGAATGAATTCACTATGTGTTAGGGGAACTTACCTTATAAAATGACAAGGGATCAAGTCCAAGATTATGCTTTTACTACTGTTGTGGTTGAAGCTCCGAAAGACATTGTGGAAGGTAATTTAATGGTTTTCTCATGTTTAGCTAATGCTTTATTTGATTCTGGATCATTGCATTGTTTCATATCTTCCAAGTTTTCTAATCAAAGTAGATATTTTAAATTTGACTTAACAAGGGATTTTTCAATTAAAAATATTAAGGGAAGTATCATTGCAACAAATTTTTGTGAATCAATTCACATTAAAACATAAAATGTTCTTTATCTTCGGATCTTATAGTCATACCCATGATTAAATTTGATATAATCATTTATATGTATTGGCTTTCAAACCATGATGTTCAGATTTATTATAAGAAGAATAAGGTTACAATTTTTAATGACAATGAAAAAGAACACCTTATCTTTAGATCAGAAACGTCACCACCAAATTATTATTTAGATCCACCCCTAGTACCTCAACAAATGAAATTATTGGAGAGGTAGAGAATGAAATAACTATGGGTGAGGAAAAGATTATTCAAATAGATGATGTAACTTCTGTTCAAGAATATGTTGATGTGTTTCCAAAGGATTTACCTGGACATCCTCCAGAACGAGAAACTGAGTTTTCTATTGATTTAATTCCTGGATCAAGGCCCATATCGAAGAAAACTTATAGAATGGCCATTATTGAGTTAGTGGAACTAAAGAAACAACTATAGGAATTGAGTAATAAAGGATTTATTTTCCATTGTGTTTCTCCATGGGGATCCCCTGTCCTTTTTTTAAATAAGAAATATGGATCTATGAGGTTGTGCATTGACCAAATGGAGATCAATTCTATAACGATAAAGAACAAGTATATGCTACCTCTCATTGATAATTTATTTGACCAACTACATAGAGCTCAATACTTTTCAAAGATTGACATTTGATTTGGATATCATCATTTGTGTGTGAAGAAGGAATACATTTCAAAAACAGAATTTTGAACAAGGTACGAGCATTACGAGTTTACAGTAATGCCTTTTGGATTGACTAATGCAACCTCTGTCTTCATGGATCTAATGAATAGAGTTTTCGAGGAATATATTGATGAATTTGTAGTGGTATTTATTGATGATATATTTTTATAATACAAAATATACGAAAATCATGAAAATCTCTTGCGCATTATCTTGAAGACTCTTAGAAGACATGAATAATATGGGATGTTTAGAAAGTTTGAATTCTGGCTTCAGAAGATTTATTTTCATGGTTGTATTGTCTCTATGGATGGAATCTCTATTGATCCTTCTAAGACCGGGGGAATCCTAGAATGGACAACACCAATGAGTATAACAGAGGTACTCGGTTTTAATGGGTTTTTAGTTTATTATCGGTGTTTCTTCCAGAATATTACCCGAATGGCAAACCCATTACCCAAGCACACACGTAAAAGGGTTAAAATTTTTTTGACAAAAGATTGTGAAGAATTTTTTGAAGAATTGAAGAGAAGATTAGTCAATTCCCCTCTATTGACTCTACCATCAGGGAATGATGGGTGTGTAATTTATAGTGGTTCTTCAAAGAAAGGAAATGGTTTTTTCCTTATGAAAAATGATAGGGTTATTGCCTATGCATCATGAGAGATAAAAATTCTTGAGAAAAACAATCCTACTTCTGATCTCGAGTTAGCTGCTGTAATCATTGTTTTGAATATTTGGAGACACTATATCTATGGTAAAAATGTGATATATATACCAATCACAAGAGTTTGAAGTATATTTTCTCACAGAAAGAACTCAACATGAGGAAAAGGAGATGGATTGAACTACTCAAGGATTATGATTGCACTATACACTACCATCCAGGGAAGGAAAATAAGGTGGAAGATTCTTTGAGTAGAGAGGGTCATAGATTTTTGATCAGGATGAGAGTTGAAAAGGATCATATATACATTGATCTAGTAAAGATGGATATGGGAATAACCATAGAAGGTGAAACAGTAATTCTTTTTCTAATGGTTTCCAAACCATCTTTACCAAAAAGGATAAATCGTTCTCCGACCGATGATGAAGAGTTTCAAAAGAAGATTAAAGCTGTGAATGATGGGCGATTGAGTGAATTTCTTTATGAAGATGGAAATTTGAAAATTGGGAAGAGACTTTGTGTTCCCGATATACCTGATATAAAAAGGGAATTGTTGGATTATGCTCATAGTTCCAATTTCTATATACACCCTGGAAGCACTAAGATGTATAGGGATTTGAAGGAACATTTTTGGTGGGTCAACAGAGAGAGAGAGATTGAAGATTTTGTGTCAAGATGAATGGTTTTTCAACAACAGAAAGCGGGAAGGCAACAGCCTGGAGGATTAATGCATCCTCTTCTCATAGCTAAGTGGAAATGGGGTAATATTATGATGGAATTTTTCATGGGAATACTAAAGACTCTTTGAAGGAATGATTCAATATGGGTCATTATTGATCATCTTACCAAGTCAGCACATTTTCATTCTTTAAGAGAATATTTTCCACTTGAACGTCTAGTAGGACTATATATTAATGATGTTTTGAGACTTCATGGAGTACCACTATCTATTGATTCTGATCGTGATCCATGTTTTACCCCAACATTATGGAAAAGTTTTCAGAAAGCCCTAGATACTGAACTTCGTTTGAGCACTTCCTACCACCACCAAATTGATGGAAAATAGAACAGACTATTCAAACCATAGAAGACATGTTGAGATAATGTTTACTTGACTTTCAAGGTATGTGGGATCAATATTTACCTCTGGTAGAATATTCCTATAACAATATCTTTCATTCAAGTATTCAGATGGAACCATATGAAGCGTTATATGGATAGAGTTGTCGCACACCAACCTATTAGGATGATGTTGGTGAAAGAAAATTCGTGGGACCAAAACATGTGGAGTAAACTATAAAATAATTGTAGGTAATCCAAACCCACATCAAAGAAACTCATAGTAGAAAGAAGTGTTATGCCGATAACCGAAGGAAGGATTTTGACTTTTAGGTAGGAGTTCATGTTTTCTTGAACGTAACTCCATGGAAGAGTGTTATACATTTTGGTATGAGGGAAAATTATGTCCCAGGTACATTAGACATTTCGAAATTCTATAAACAAACGGGGGTGTAGAATACCGTTTGGCAATGCCACCAAGTCTCTCCAAAGATCACGATGTGTTACAGGTATCACTATTGATAGAATACATGCCTGACCCAATGAATGTACTCACCTAGGAAGAATTAGAACTAACACCTGATATGTCTTATTGTGAAGATCCTGTCATGATTCTTGATACAAGAGAACAAGTTTTGGGAAACCGGACGACTCATTTGGTAAAAGTTCTATGGAGATACCATAAGATTTTAGAGGGAATGTGGGAACATGAGGAACTTATGATTAAGAAACACCCGAGTCATTTTATCCAGTTAGATTCTAGAAATTTTTCAGATGAAATTATTTGGAGGAGGGGAGAATTTAACACCCCAAGCTTCTACGATACTCTTCTCTTTTAATAATATAATAGTGTGTGGTGTACGCAACTTCGAGTTCTAACACACAAAAATCAATCAAACAAGTAGTTATGAATAATAAATCCCATTTTTTGAAATTTTATAAATTTTATCATTCAAAATGGACTTCATTTTGGGATTCGGAATATCGAAATTATCTTTGGGTGAATTTATGGTATTTTTTTAAAAACATTCAATTTTTGATAAATAGAAAAAAATACTAAGTTATAGTTTAAAACCGAATTTTTATATAAATAATTATTTATTTTATTTAAATTTATTTTAGTTAAAAATAGATACATTATACCTATATAAGTTCAATGAAATTCATTGGATTCAGTTTATATTAATTTTAGATATATAATAATTGTTATTGAACTTTTCACCATCTTTTACCCACATCCTAGGAGAATTTGCAAATTCAAAGAAAACACAATTTTACCACTTCTGTGAGTGGAATTTCTAAAATTCAAGAGATGCGATTGATATCATTAAGAAAAATTTGGTTCAATGTGATGAAAATAATTTTTTGTGAATAGTAACTTTTTACTTTTATTTACCACGGTTAAATGTAAATACAGTAATTAAGGGTAAAAATGATATTATTATTACCCTCATATATGTCATAATTATATTAGATAAGTATAATTCGACCGAAACCAACCGTAGGAATAAAATATGAACCACTTTGGTCTACTTGGATTACATTAGGACATTTATTATTATTTAATTCAAAGAAGAGTTAAAAGTGTTAAATTCAATGTTTAATAACTATACCATTTTTAATATAGGATTAGTCATAAGATAAATTAGACTATAAATATTCATTATAAATCTAAAAATATTTCCTGCATAATGTTATTTTATTTATATTTTTTAGAAATTATATAATTTAATTTATTTATGACATAATGATGATGAAGTAATTACCTTACTAATGAAATATTAAAATAATTGATATTATAAATATCCAAATAAATGTAATTTGAGACTTTTTATGAATTACACTAATTTTATTGGTTAATATTACATGTTAGGGTTGGTTATTTTATTTTGTTTGAATTAATAATAATGTTATGAATTTATGAAAAACAAAATATCAAATAGTGTCAGAATTGACATAAAAGAGTTTGTAAAAGTAATATTATATTATTAATTGGCATTATATTCCTAAAAATCTAAGGTTCGGCCAAAATATGTAAATAATAATATGTGTATCATTAATGAATCACTTTTAGTTATCTTGGAAGTATATAGTATGTTTATTAAGCATATAATGTAAAAATACAGAGAGACATGGTAAATGTCGAACTATTCAACAAATAGTTAAATATGAATGATAAAGTTAATATAGTGACCCAAACCTGTCTAAAACCAATTGGATGAGTGGTTTTCGACCCATACCCACCATATATTTTAAATAATTAATTTTTTATCCATTACAAAACGAAAATTATTTTATTATAAAATAATATTTCTAGCTTTTCCTAAGGTGCCCCTCACCCCTCTTATAAAGGGACGCCCCCCTTCTCTCTAATTCACACCTTAAAAACTATTTGTCTACTCCAAACCCCACCCAAATACCCTCTCAACTATAATAACTTAATCCTAGATTCATTCCATTAGTCATAAATCCAACATAAGGATCCCTTTTGATCAAATCAAAAGGATGAACCCGAAAAAGAGGTAAATATTTCATCACCACATTCAAGTTCCTTTCTTCTTCAACTTCCTATTTCTTTGTTATTTCTATTCTAAAATAATAACTCCAGTATCTTTTATATACTATGATGTTATTATAAATATGTTACAAACAAATTCATTATTCTATACATCCTTTGAATGACATGTCTCTATACGTGGTGTAATTGTTTTTCAACACATTATTATTTGGATGGTTATAATAATGACGTGTAATTCATGTAAATTACATATATAACATGATAATTATTCTGTATATATGATATACCATAAATTTTTAAATTATTTGAATATCAAAATAATGATATGGTCTCTCATGCGTACGTACGGATTATCGTCTCCACGAATGCGATGAGATTCATTCCCCATCGTATCCATTCAAGACTAATTATTATTTGATAATTAAAAATAATGTTTAAATACCTGATATCATTCTGGATATAAATAAGATACATCCCATACATAAAACATATGACTCAAATAGCACATAATATAAAGGAAAATGAATCCGGTAACACCCAAAAAAGAGATAATACTAAGATATTATTAACAAAACAATGTTAAAAGATCATATATGATATCATATTAATGAATATGATTATTGTATAATTTAATTACAATTATTTAACCATTACAAATGATGTTATCCTACCCTAGAGCAAGGAAAGGTATAAGGTATGGTTTAATTTCACAATATCTTTATTTTCCGAGGTTGTTTATACGTAAGTATCTACTGGGACATCTTTATCATCCACATCCATGTTTCTTAAAAATGTATTTCAAAAAATTCTTACTATTTTATAGAATAAGGGGTAAAGTTATTTATACCCTTGTATAAATTTTTATAAGGTGTTTATAAAGGAATCATTCCATCATTTTCCAAACAAGTTCCTTTATTTTCAACAAAATTATGGTAAGAATGTCTTTTTCTAATTTATACAGAAGGTGGAGCTATTTTCCACCATTATAACATCGTCGAATCTTCCCTTAAAAGCTTATAAGAATATTTACAAAATAAATGTTTTCTTAAATTATTTCAAAATAAAAATGGATATTTCCCTAAAAAATGTTTTTATTTCATCTATGTCAACATCTTTTGATGGATTTTAACCTTATTCGAAGTTTATTTATTATGATACAAAACTTCCATATTGTATTGAAGGTTTTGTGATATGTTTGACCGTGGATGTGTTATTTTTACACCATTTATGATTTATGGATATTGTATTGTCATTTCATATTCTAGTTTTAATACGAATGTTTATGTTATGTTTAAACCTTTCATTTGAGAAATGCATTGGACTTAGTATGTGAAGGGTGGGGCCCTATATAGCTCTTAAAATCATTGGTAGGTCTCATGAGACAAACTAGTGTCTTGTCACAAGGCCTTGATAAAATCTTATTTGTAGTCTTGGCACAAGTTCTAGACTATGTGGTTATGAAAGTCTGGAATTATGCATTCCATCATTATGAAAGGGGATATTTATATTTCATTTAATTATTCGACTAGTAGAATATCCATGTGAATAAGTAAATGTCATTATTTGATTTTATCTTTTCCATATTACACTGAAGTCAAAGTTTAAAATTCTTTTGATTTAGACTTATACATTTTTTTAAATGACTGTGCTTATTTATAATTGTTTCTGCTATATTGATATCCTTACTGAGCATCTGAGCTCACCCCTTTCTATGTTTTATTTTTCCCAGGATGCAAAAAGTATAGTATGACTTACCTTCAAGGATTTTCTATGGGATCTTAGTGTTGTCTATGGAAATTTGTTTTTGTAGTTTTCCATTTTATGAGGTTATGTAAACCGTAACAATGTATATAGTACTTTCAAGTCTACTAAACTAATCGGTCTTTCGAGACATGATCTTTTGTGATCATGACAATGATACATAATAATGCACTGACTCTTTGTAACTGGGGTTGGGGAGTTATAGTTGGTATCAGAGATTGTTTAGTAAAAACCTTGGAATCTAGATTTAGAAAAACTCTAATTAGATCACATTACCCTAAGATAGACTTTGAGGATTAGTATAAAAGAACTTCCTAGAATTTTGGTATTGTAGAAATATTTTGAGTTTTCAAAGTAATAAATCACATTCTAGATATGAGTAGGTAGAGGCGACTCTGGCACATATGTACCTAGGGGTAAACCCCAAAAACACCGCTTTGATCTAGACTCGAATGGGAACTGGTGCCCGACAATGGGCCTTGCTACAGTCTTGGTTACGACACTCCTGGGGATATGCTTAGAATAATTCACATTTTCTGTACAAACTATTATAAAATTTTTATGAGTATATACATACTCAATGAAAACATTTTTATTGATTATGTATTATATCTATAAACTATTTCATTTATGTTTTGTGTTTTACAAGTTTGTAATTATGTATTTCGATTTAGAAACTAATCTAGTTTATACCATTATTTAGAAATAGTGCCTAGTATAATGAATGGAAACCGTATCAATGCATGAAATCCATGTAGGGATTGACCTCCTACTCAAGAAAATTATAGTGGAGCTGGTGATGCAACTGGTGTTGATCATCTAATCACCATACTGGGACAACTCACTTAGGTTATGAATAATAACCTTACCCGTATGGAGCACCCTGATCCAAAGCATGGAGGATCAATGTTGAATCTCTTCATGAGGAAACAACTACCAAAATTAAATGGGGTAAAAATCCATTAGTAGCAGAGAAATGGATCAATTCCTTATAGAAGATATTCCATGCATTGGGGAGTAGTGAAAGGGAAACTCATGTCATGGTAGTTTACCGCCTCACTGAAGATGCCGATTAATGGTGGTCATTGAATCAAAACAGAAAGACGGAAAATGAAGTATAAAATACGGAATGGAGGGAGTTTAAAGATATCTTCTTAGAAAAATACTTTCCTCCTGACCATCGAGCAGATATGGAAAGGAAATTTCTGAGTCTGTGGGAAAAGGAGGATGAGAATGTCGCAAAATATGATGCTAACTTTACAAGGTTAGCAAGGCATGAATCAAATTATATACATAACCCAAGAAGTAATATTTACCATTTTATTTAGGGGTTAAAACCATTTCTCCATCAAAATTAGTCTCACAATCCTTCTCATTGTACGAAGATATTGTCTCATGTGCTATAAAGATATAAAAAGAATTATCTAAGACTTAATACATTAAAGAAATGTAAGAGAATAAGAGATCTTCTAAACACTCTGGAAATGGAAATAAGGGGAATAAGGGAAAATTTGAATATCCATACTACAGTAAATGTGGGAATAAAAACCTGGGTATATGCCTGAAAGGAATGAGAGTCTATTACAAGTGTGCTGAAAATGGCCACCAAGCTCATGATTGCAAAGGGAAGAAAGAGGCTTTCGATGTTGAATGCAACAATTGTAGAGAAATGGGGAATTAAATGAATGAATTCCATAAGTGTCCGGGGAACATACCTCGGAAAAGGACAAGGGATGTAGGCCAAGATTATGCTATCACTACTACTAAGGTTGAAGCTCCGAAAGACGTAGTGGCATGTAATTTAATGGTTTCACTAAGTTTATCCAATGCCCTATTTGATTCTGGATCATTGCACTATTTCATATCTACCTGGTTTTCTAATAAAATTAGATATTTTCAACTTGACTTAAAAAAGGATTTGTCAGTCAATACTCATAAGGGAACTATCATTGCAACAAATATTTGTGAATCAGTTCCCATTAGAGCATATAAATGTTCCTTATCTTCTGATCTCATCGTCATAACCATGATTGAATTTGATATAATCTTCGGTATTGATTGGTTTTCATACCATGATGTGATGGTTTATTTTAAGAAGAATTAGGTTAAATTTTTTGATGATGATGATAAATAACACCTTATCTTTAGAGAAAAAATGTCACCACCTAATTCTTATATAGATCCACCCCCAGTAGCTCTTATAAATTCAATTATTGGGGAGGAAGAGAACAAAAAAACTGTGGTTGTAGAAAGGAATGTTCAAATAGAGGACGTACCTATTGTGAAAGAATATGTTTATGTGCTTCCAGAGAATTTACCTGGACAACTTCTAGAATGAGAAAGTGAGTTTTCCATTCATTAAATTCCTGGATCAAGGCCAATATCGAAGACCCCTTATAGAATGGCAACCATGGAATTAGTGGAACTAAAGAAACAACTAGAGGGATTGACTAATGGAGGATTTATTCTCTCTAATGTTTCTTCATGGGGATCCCCTGCCCTTTTTGTTAAGAAGAAAGATGGGTCTATGAGGTTTTTCATTCACTATAGGGAGATCAATTCTATAAGAACAAAGAAAAAGTAACCCATACATCATATTGGTGATTTATATTCCCAAATTCATAGAGCACAATAACTTTCAAAGATTGACCTTCGATATTGATATCTTCAGATGTGTGTGAAGAAGGAAGACATTCTGAAAGTAGAATTTCAAACCAGGTACGGGCATTACGAGTTTAGAGTAATGCCTTTTGGATTGACTAATGCACCCTCTGTCTTCATGGATCTAATGAAAAGAGTTTTCAAAGAATATCTTGATGACTCTATAGTGGTATTTATTAATGATATCTTGGTATACTCCAAATGCTACAAAGATCATGAAAATCACTTACGCATTTTCCTGAAGACTCATAG
Organism: Viscum album; assembly: GCA_963277665.1. Classification (NCBI taxonomy): domain Eukaryota; kingdom Viridiplantae; phylum Streptophyta; class Magnoliopsida; order Santalales; family Viscaceae; genus Viscum; species Viscum album. The sequence continues at coordinate 127,964,741 of OY728146.1, read as the reverse complement.
AAGGCATGAATTAAATGGGAATTTTAGCAAGTGTGACTTCTGACATTAGGAAAACTATTTTCTTGGAAATAATGTATATAACGATGGAATCTCTGTTGATCCTTCTATGACCAAGAAAATCAAAAAATGGCCAGAACCAATGAGAATAACTGAGGTACGTAGTTTTATTGGTTTATTAGGTTATTATCAGTGTTTCGTCCAAAATTTTCCCCGATTGGCTAACCCATTATTCAAGATCACAAGTAATGGGGTTAAATTTTTTATGACATAATATTGTGAAGAATATTTTGAAGAAATTAAGAGAAGATTATTCAATGCTCTTATATTAAATCTACCATCAGGGAATGATGGGCTTGTTACTTATAGTGATGCTTCAATTAAAGGACTTGGTTGTATCCTTATGAAAATTGATAGGGTTATTGCCTATGTATAACAACTGCTAAAAATTCATGAGAAAAAAAATCCTACTCATGATGTTGAATAAACAGCTGTAATCTTTACATTGAATATTTGGAGACACTATCTCGATGGTGAAAAATGTGAGATATATACTGATCAGAAGAGTTTTAAGTATATTTTATCACAGAAAGAACTCAACATGAGGAAAAGGATATGGCTTGAACTACTCAAGGATTATTATTTCAATATAAACTACCACCTAGGGAAGGAAAATAAGGTGGTGGATGCTTTGAGTAGAAAGGATCATGGAGTTTCGAACAAGATGAGAGTTGAAAAGTATCCTATATAAATGGATTATGTAATGATGGATAAGTGGATTAAACATGGAAGTTAAAACATTAATGATTTTTATAATGGTCGCAAAAAAATATTTACTAGAAAGGATAAATAGTTCTCAAACCGGTGATGAAGAGTTTCAAAAGAATATTAAATCTGTAAATGATGGGAGATTGAATGACTTTTTGTATGAAGATGGAATTTATAAATTTGGGAAGCGACTTTATGTTCCCGATATACCTGATCAAAAAGTGAATTGATGGATGATGCACAGAGTTACGGTTTCTCTATACACCATAGTATCACTATGATGTATAGAGATTTTGAGGAACATTTTTTGTGGGACAAAATGAAGAGGTAGATTTCCCATTTTTGTGTCAAGATGTATGGTTTTTCAACAAGTGAAAGCTGGAAGTCCAGAGCCTGGAAGATTCATGCAACCTCTTCCCATATCTTAGTGGAAATGAGATAATATTATGATGGAATTTATTATCTAACTACCGAAGACTCCTAGAAAGAACAATGAAATATGGGCCATTGATGATCATCTTACTATTTCCACACATTTTCTTGCTATAAGAGAAGATTTACCACTTGAACATCTAGTAACACTGATTATTAATTATGTTTTGAGACTTCATCGAGTGCCCCTATAGATTGTTTCTGATCATGATCCATGTTTTACGTCAAGATTCTGGAAAAGTCTTCATTAATCTCTAGATACTGAACTACATTTGAGCACTTTATACCACCCCCAAACTGATGGACAATCAAAACAGACTATTAAAACCATATAAGACATGTTTAGATCATACTCACTTGACATTCAAGATATATGGGATCAATATTTACCTGTGGTAGTATTTTCCTATAATAATATCTTATATTCAAGTATTCAGATGGCACCATATGAAGCGTTATACGGAAAGAGATGTCACACACCAACCTGTGGAGGTGATGTTTGTTAAGGAAAATTCGTTGGCCCAGAACATGTGGAAGAAATGATTGAAAAGGTGAAGGTAATCCTAAACCACATCAAAGAATCTCAAATTAGGCAGAAGAGCTATGCTGATAACAGAAGGAAGGATTTGGAAATTCTAGTAGGAGATCATGTTTTCTTGAAGGTATCTCAATGGAAGGGTGTTATACATTTCGGTTAGAGGGGAAAATTAAGTCAGGGGTACATCAGACCTTTCGAAATTCGAGAACAAATTGGGGTTGTAGCTTACCATTTGGAAATGACGCCAAGTCTCTCCAGTGTTCACGATGTGTTCCACATATCATTGTTGAGAAAATACATGCCTGGCCCAATGCATGTACTCACCTATAATGAATTAGAACTAGAACTCAATCTGTCTTACTGAGAAGAGACTATCAAGATTGATGATATAAGAGAACAAGTGTTGAGAAACTAAACGACTCATCTGGTAAATGTTCAATGGAGAAACTATATGATGGAAGATGCAACATGTAAACCTGAGGAATGTATGATGAAGAACCCCCCCCCCCCCCGAGTCTTTTTATGAAGTAATATTGTAGAAATTTCGAGGAAGGAATTATATGATGGACTAGAGAATGTAAAACCTCAAGATTCCATGGTACGCTTCTCTTGGAATAATATAATAGCATGTGCTGTAAGCAACTATGAGTTCTAACACACCACAACCTATCAAACTAGCCGTTATGAATAGTAATACCCACTTTTGAAATTTTATAAATTTTTTCTTTCAAAATGGTATTCATTTTTGGATTTGGAATATCGAAATTTTCTTAGGGTGATTTTTTTGGTATTTTTATGAAAACATTCAATTTTTTATGAATACTGAAAAACACTGGGTTATAGTTTAAAACCAAATTTATATTTAAATAATTATTTATTATATTTAAATTTTATTTCAGTGAAAATAGATACTTAATACCTATATCAGTTCAATTTAATTCATTAGAGTCAGTTTATAATAATTTTAGATATATAAAAATTTTATTCCACTTTTCAAAGCCTTTTACCCACCTCCTAGGAGAATTTGCAAATTCACATAAAACATAATTTTACCTCTTCTATGAGTGGAATTTCAAAAATCCATGAGACATGGTTGATATCAGTAAGAAAAATTTGGCTCAATAAGATGAAAATAATTTTTGTTGAATAGAAACTTTTTACTTTTATTTACCACGGTTAAAATAAAATAGGGTAATTATGGTTAAAAATGATATTATTATTATTACCCTATCACATGTCATAATTCAATTGGATAAGTATAATTCGACCCAAAAAAACATAGGAATGAAATATGTACCTATTTGGTACAATTGGATTAGATTAGGACATTTATTATTATTTAATTCATAGAAGAGTTTAAAGTGTTAAATTCAATGTTTAATAGCAAAGACATTTTTAATATAGGAATACACATAAGATAAACTCAACTATAAATATTCATTAGAAAGATAAAAATATTTCCTACATAATGGTATTTTATTTATATTTTTTAGATATTAAATAATTTAATTTATTTATGACACAATGATGATGCAGTAATTACCTAATTAATGGAATATTAAAATAGTTGATATTATTATTATCCAAATAATTTAATTTGTGACTTTTTATGAATTAAAATAATTCTCTAGGTCAATATTACATGTTATGGTTGGTTAGATGTATTTTTTTAGTGTAATAATGATGTTATGAATTTTGAAAAAACAAAATACCAAATAGTGTCAAAATTAACATAAAAGAGTTTTTAAAACAAATATTATATTATTAATTAATATTATATTCCAAAAAATCTATGGTTCGGCCAAAAGACTTATATAATGATATTTTTATCATTAATTATCCAGTTTTGGTTCTCTTGGAAGTATATAGTATGTTTATTAATCATATAATATAAAAATACAAAGATATATGGTAAATGTTAAACTATATAACTAAGAGTTAAATCAAAAGATAAAGTTAATATGGTTACACAAACTTTTCTAAAACCTATTGGATGAGTGTTTTTAGACCCATCCCCACCTGAGCCTTAAAATAAATCATTTTGGGGCCAATAGAAACCGGAAATTATTTTATTATAAAATAATATTTCTAGCTTTTCTTAAGGTGCCCCTCACCCCTCTTATAAAAGGGAAATCCCCCATCTCTCTAATTCACACATTAAAAAGCCATTGGGCTCGGCCAAACCCTAACCAGATACCCTATCAAATGTCCTTTTTTCATCCGAGAGGAATTCCTTTAGTCATAAAGTCATTGTAAAATTCCCTTTTTATCAAATCAAAAAGAACAACCCGAAGAAGAAGTAAATATTTCATCACCTCTTTCATGTTCCATTCTTCATCCACTTCTTATTTCTTTGTTGTTTCCATTATAAAATAATAAATCCAGTATCTTCTATATTCTTGGATGTTATTATAAATATGGTACAACCAAATTCAATAATCTTTCCATACTTTTAATGAAATGTCACTATACGTGTGTATGTACGACTTACCATTTCCGCGTCGTGGTGTAATTGTTATTCAGTACATTATTATTTGTATGGGTATAACAATGATGTTTAATTCACGTCAATAATAAATATAACATGATAATGATTATGTATATATGATATACCATCCAATTATATATTATTTTAATCTCAAAAGAATGATATCGTCGCTCGTGTGTACGTACGAATTACCGTCTCCATGAATGGGATGAGATTCATTCCCCATCGCATCCACTCAAAAATAATTTTCATTAGATGATTAAAAATAAGGTTTAAATAATTGATATACATATGTATATGAATAATATATATTACATCCATAACAAATATGAATCACATAACAAAGAATATAAAGGAAAATGAATCTGTTAACACCTTAAATGATGATAAATCTAAGATATTATTAACAAAAAAATGTTAAAAGATCATATATGATATCATATTAATGTATATGATTCATTTATAATTTAATAACAATTATTTAACCATTATAAAGGAGGTTAACCTACCAGAGACTTAGGAAAAGTACATGGTAAGGGTTAATTTCACAATCTCTTTATTATCAGAGGTTTTTTTTACATAAGTATCTACTGGGACCTCTTTACCATCCACATCCATGTTTCTTAAAAATGTATTTAAAAACATTCCTACTATTTTATAAACTATGTGTTAAAGTAATTTATATATATTTTTTGAATTTTTATAAGATTTTTATAAAGTAATCTTTCCGTCATTTTCCAAACAAGTTTTTTTATAACCTAATCGACAAAATTAATGTAAGAATGTCTTTTTTTAACTTATACGGCAGGTGCAGATATTTTCTGCCATTATAACATCGATGAAGCATCCATTACAAGCTTATAAGGATATTTTAAAAATAAATTTTTTTCTAAATGATTTCAAAATAGAAAGATATATTTCTCTAAAAAAATGTTTTGATTTCATCTATGTCAACATCCTTTGATGGATTTTACACTTAGTTGAGGTTGATTTATTATGATACAAAAAATTCAAATTGTATTGAAGGTTTTTTGATATTTTTAACTGTGGATGTGTTATTTTTACACCATTCATGGTTTATAGATAAATTATTGATATTTCATATTCTAGTTTTAATACGAATGTTTATGTTATGTTTAAACCTTTTCATATGAGGAATGCATTGGGCATTGTATGTGACGGGTGGAGCCCCCTATAGCTCTTCGATGCATCAGAAGGTCTCATGAGACAAACTACTGACTTTGCATAAGGCCTTGACAAAATCGTATTTTCATTCTTTGCACAAGGCCTTGACTATGTGGTTATGAAAGTCTAGCATTATTCATTCCATCATTATGAAAGTGGATATTGATATTTCTTGTGATTATTCGACTAGTAGAATATCCATGTGAATAAGTAAATTGAATTATATGATTTTAACATTGCCATATTATGCTAAAGTTCAAGTTTAAAAGACTTTTGTTATATTATTATACATTTCCTTAATTTTTTAAGCTTATTTATGAAATTTTTTGCTTTATTGTTATCCTTACTAAGAATCTGAGCTCACCCCATTATATATTTTATTTTTCCCAGTATGCGAAGAAGTATATTATTACTGACCTGTAAGGATAATCTATGGGATCTCACTATTGTCTATTTAAACAATTTTTTTTATAGTTTTCCATTTTATAATGTAATGTAAACCTTATGAATGTATCTAGTACTTTCAAGGCTACTAAACTAAATGGTATTTCGAGACATGATCTTTTGTGATCATGCTAATGATACGTAATAATGTACCGAATCTGGGTAACTAGGGTTGGGACGTTACATATGTAATCACTAAAACATTAATAGGGTAGAATGGGGGAGGATAGAAATCATTCCCTAAAAATTAAAATTGTAAATTAAAGGGTATAAAAATATTAAAAACATGGATAAAATGAGAAAGGTAGGAATCCCTAACTGGGAAGTGTGATCCCAAAGTCTTGAGAGAGGCTTGAGAGAGGCTTCTTGGGAGGTTGTGGCACCTTGGGAGGATTATAGAGAGGGAAGGGCAGAGGATGGACGAAATCCAAAGGATTTGATTGAATAGGAAGTAGGAGCTTCGCTGGGGTTATATAGGAAAGTTGAGGTAATTCTTTATTATTTAGGTTTGGGACACCACACATTAAACTAATCAAAACCCGAAACCAATCCATGTTTTTTGCCCAATTTTTTTTAAAAATGCGAGTGTAAAACATTATTTTATAATTACATGGGAAAACTTATTAAAATAATAGCTTTTATTATGTGTAGTTGATTCACACTCTCATGGAAATCAATTTAAAATTTTAAAATGTTTTATAGGTCTTGAAGGGTCCTCTAAAGAATTGTAAAATAAATATAACTAACCTAAAATCACATTATTTTAATGGAAAAAAATATATTGGCACAACATAATGTTTATAGTATTTGATTACTTCAATATTGGGGAATTATTATGTAATAAAACACATTATATATTTAGACAGTATTTGATTTTTACCCAAAAATTCGAATTTCTCAAGAAATTATGAAAAATTTACTATTGCATAATTTCGACATCTTGATTCCAAAAATAATATTCATTTTATATAAATAATTTCATAAATATTTTAATTTTTACTTTTAAAATAGAAACAAATATTTATTGAAAATTCATGGGTCTTGACAAAAATAACTTCAAACCATTATAAAAATCACAATCTTATTCATAATAATTATATAGTCATTTATATTATATGAAAAGTAATCTAATAATAATATTTAATTCAAATATTATTTAATTCAAAAATCCATTAATTCTACAAAATAGATTTCATAATGAACTAAAAATGCAATTTTTTTTAAAACCTATTTACAAAGTAACAATAATAAAATGAAAGTATATTATCTATAAATAATAATTTAGAGAATCGTAGTACTAGTGTCTAGTTACATACCCAATTATAACACCTTCATAATACCGAAGGGTAAGGTGTGTGATGTTGATAGACTCTTGGGGTGGCTCAGATAACATTGCTCGGGTGGTAATCTCTAATAACTTCCACTACTCACACAAGCGGTTTCGTTAAAGCTTAATGTGTTGAATCTTGGCTTGGGATTGGTCAAGAGCGAAGCCCAATGACGCCACCTACTTTCTGAGCTCCAAAAAATGGGCTTCATATGGAGAAATTCTACTAGATGGGGTCATCTCTTCCTTTTTCTGGGTAAATTGGATTTGTGAAAGCCTTATATTTATACAAATCATGTGATCATTGTTTAACGTCTATATTAGTAATGGTCACAATTATTTACAAAATTTTAGAAATCAAAAACATGATTCCAAATAAGTTCATATGCTATATAACCATTTTAAATAATGATACAATTAATAAGTTCTAGAAGAATTTAAATTAATAATAGTTTGGGTCGTCACAATGCGTAACTTTCCTAAAACACATATAAAAATTATGAGATACTTTTGGATAGAAAAATAATGTTCCTATATTTTATTTTATGAATAATTAATAAATCATATGATGTTTTAAAATGATATTCTATCATTAACAACATTTTTGGCAATATGCGTTCATGATTGAATCCAAATTCAAATGGGGAATAGTCCAGGAGAGTGTGGGGTTTTGATAAGAACACTCCACACTTTAATATAAAGAGTCATGTTATAGTGAATGAACCCATTCCAATGTGTATAATGAATTCAGTTTCATTACATTCCATGTATTTTGTGAAAGTTATTAATAAATAAAATTAGTTATTTATTTTGTATTTAAAATTTAATATTGGATATTAAATTTTTCTGAGAGAGCATATAACCTTTTGGGATTATACAAGAAGATATTAATTTTGGGAATTTCTATATATCATTATGAAAATATTATTCATGAATTATTTTGAAAATAAATGTTATACGTGAAGAAGGAAAAAATGTTTGATTTTTATTTGTGAGAGTCTAGTACACTACACTATTGAATAGTGTGTTTTTGAAAAGATAATTGTCTAATGTGCATATATAGTTTCTATTGAAGTCATAGAAAAATTTATTCTATTTATTTTGATTTTGGAACTTTTTTTTATAGGGAAGAAGATCATATTGTGAGTGCACAATCTCATGACTGATATATTTATTTTGAAAAGGTAATAAGGATATCATTATGCTCTTTTTGATTTCATATTAATTTAATAGTGAATGTCTAACATAATGAAGATTGTTTTTTTAATGTTGAGAAATCCTAGTATTTTCTAATGATTAGATACTATTGAGTGAAAGGTTTTGATTTTTATAGTATCATCGTGTTATGATAAATATTTTTTTTATTTGATGTTGCTATAAAATCTCAAGTATGACTCATGCACGATCTTTTGACTAGATTTGGATATATTAACAAGAGTCAAGGATATACACTAAACCTCTATAGTAATTACAATTATATAATGACAATATACATTATCAAACAAAAATTAAATATGGATAGGATTTTGCAATCATAATTTGGATTAAACTTATTATAATTCATTTTGTGTAGTTTGATATATATTATTCATGTATACTTGTGAGGATGAGATTTAATGGTAATATTACTACACTAACAAGTCACAAGTCAAAATGGTTTAAAATAGAAATTTAATGAATTATTAAAAACAATAACCACTAATTTATTACAATGTCATCTTATAAGATTACTAAAAGATATGGGAAATTCATGTATAATTTGAGCCCCCCCCTCAAGGTACTACTCCTTCTGAGGAATGACATAAAATCCAAATGTTTGATTAATTGAAGGGCATTTAAAATTTTTTATAAGAATAATTTTCATGGATAAATAAATTTAATTCTTCCTTATATTATCTAAAAAATTTCATGAGTTACTATTGTTTTTACTATAGACATTCAACCCATTTAAAAAGATAGATCCCAAACATTTTCCAAAATGAGAAATCATGAGATTGATAGTAAATTTGGTATTCCTTATTATCATATATTATTAAAAATGTTACATTAATGTTTTTATATTTTGATATTCAAAAATAAATATTGAAAAACCATCAGACCTTCTTAAAATAGAACATCAAGATCAAATTATCCAAATTATAGCTTCCTTGGGATTAGTTTGACGATTTAAAAATTGTAGTGGCTGAGTCAATTGAGTGATATTTTTTAGATTAAATGAAATTTTTTATCAGATAAGTAGTTTTTGAGATAATATTTAAGAACATATTATTTTCAAAAAAAATTAATGATAAAATTTTAAGATATGTTTGATACTGTGATTTATTCCATTGAATATGGGGAAGAACATTCCCCTGATGATTTTTTTGAATACTCTATTGAATTATAAAATGAGATATGTACCCATACATAAGAATAAGTTTGAGTATGAGGTGGATTATAATGTTACTATTAAAAGAAAAATTAAACAATTAGATAATTATTCCTCTACTGTCTCATAAGAAGGTGATGATAGTGATGTGGTCCATAAGAAATGTAACTCTTTTATATCAAATAATATAAAAAGAGTAAAAATAGATTTTTATAGGAATATACCAATAAAATACATTAAGAGTTAGAGTATATAAACAGTCCATCATATTTTAATATAATAATTATGAATGTAGAATATGATAAGGAAGAAGAAAAAGAGATTCCTTGGTCAAAATTGAAATATATATTCTATAAGGAAAACAAAAAATTAGATGAGTATAGGAAGAGAGTGTAGATAAGAAAGAAAATAAGTATACTGGATAATATATCATCTCATAATTATCAAATAGATATATTAAATAGTGTTTTTGATTAATATAAATTAATTATAAAAACACATGCTTGATGACTGTAACAGTTTAGTGTCTTTGGAAATATGTAAATTTAAAAAAATATTCTATATGAAAACTGCCACATCTCTCACAATTATCTTCATAACAAGAACCCTTCATAGGCATATCTTATGTAATAAAATATTTCAAGACGTGGTGAATGGAAAACTAATAAATGGTGAGTTTAGATGCTCAATATTGGCAAACAAATGGGTTATATAAGCATATCATATACATAAGATAATGAGAACATGAGAATGAATTTTTTGAACCATTCCTTAAATTTCAAATATCATAATATTGAGTCATGGAATAATGATTTAAGGATCATAATACATGAATCATAAGCAAATCAGATGACATGATCCATGAGAACATAAAATTAGAATGATACACATATTTTTTCATGAATATTGGATAACAAAAAGTTTTCATTTTATTCCTGGATAACTGCTAAGGATATCATATTGGAATGGTTTTACTCCTTAAACCATCTTAATAGTAACATTTTACTCCTCATACCATCATAAAACAAAAAATTCCTTTCTAAACTATTTTCACAACCCATTCTATTCATGTATATCTTATAACTTCTATAAATTTCTGTGTATTTGTTTAATTTTATGGAATTATTTTCAGACTGTACACTTTGAAGGCACGTGATTCTGAGGATGGGAGATCCTAGAATAGAGTTTGGAATTTTTTAAGGTACTTTCAGTAAACATCCGAACTTGATTTTCTACCTTTTCAACAAGTTCTCAGATCGTAAATTTGAGGGCATTGTTGAACTCGAAATGCTGAGATTTTCCTAGAAATGACACAAATTTGGCCGACAAGGGCCGAGAAAACAATTTATTTTTCAGGATTTCGAAAAAATAATAAAGAAATTTTAAATAATTATATTATTTCATTACTCACAGTTGAGTGGCAGACATCGATGCTGCAGGGTAGCAACTAGGTGGTGATGAGGAGCATTAATGAGGCTCATTATTGTCACATATCACGCAATGTAACAATGCAATAAAGTAAGAATAACAGCGATGTTGTTTCTTAAATGAAAGAGAATAATTACGTGATTCCACAATGTAATAAAAACTTTGCAACATAATTCTTTATATTAAACCAACACATGAATGATTGGGGAATAAAACTATGGGGGTTCTCTGATGAACTGCTGGTAGTTTTCCTCTCCAATAAAGAATGAAAAAAGTCAGTGAGACTTTATAATCTTCAGCATGCCTCGAAGAATTGATCCGAAAGTGACGTTTACATCGCGAAACCTTGAGGATGAATGCTTTGGCATCAAATGGAAACATGGTAGAAGTTTATACATTCTATGTATTTGATGATTTCTTCCTCATTCTTCAAAATTAACGACGAACTAAAATCAATCAACTAACAGGTGGAACTTTGAATCACTCACTCTAGAGAGTGTATGTTATGTAGGGTTTGATTTGGGGTTTTTCAATCCTTGTGATTATCCTCATGTTATTCCCATGATTAAACTCTAATGGGAGTGCATGGGAAGACCCGAACAAGCCTGAACCCTCTATCATGGTTGTTTATTGTGCTTTCATCGTGCATCATTTCTCTAAACCAATGTAAAAGTGAGTTTGAGGGCCTCTAAGAGAGGGTGATGTCCTAGAAATTATGTAGATGTACACGGCTAGATACATGGACCACCGAGGTGACTCCGGTGGCCCGTTGAAGGTACAGTCGACGCACTTGTGCCCGACGGTGTCCACAAGAAGAGGATGGCAGCAAGCCCATCTACACCGCATGGAGGAGCATCCTGATCAGGCTGTTAGGGTGCCATGGAGGCACACAAACGCGGTCTGCGTGTGTGAAAAATGGCTGTTTAGCCTGGACAGATGCCTAGAACCACCACAGTCTCTTGAACATTGTAACAAGGCTATCCTGCGTCGATCATGTGGTAGGAGGGTGGCCATACGTGGATTTCTGTTGCAACCTAGTTGGGTGGACCAGGTCATCCAGCAGGATGGACCCATGACACAGTGGGACGAACCATTATCATCGGGCCAGACCCGCGCCGTTAAGCTGGACCTGCGACATCGGTCAGGACCCACCACCTGGCCAGACACATCCTACCAAGACGAACCCAAGATAACAATAGGTCTTCTAGACCGAACCTATACGGGACCCACACTGGACCCCCATATAGGATGAGGTCAGGTCAGTCCGACATGATCAGACTGGTCACGGATAGGACCAACCCAATTTCACTGAAACAATAATAACATGCAGACAGAGCGTCCGATTGACACACTGTCTACGACGAGAGAACCCACATGATGATATAGAACTGTTAATATTCTCCTATTTAGTTTAGATAGATGTTGGAGTATAGCCTGGATGTATTGAACTGAAATCCAAATGGGGTATTTTTACTAAAATGTCCATAACTTAAAGGTAAGGTGTCTGATCGACGTGCCATCATTTGCGTTGGAACCCTAACGCAAAAGAAGGTCCTTTGGGTTACCTCTATGTGGGACTTCGTGGAGGATGAGATATGGCTAATATATTTTGGATTGAATAATCTAGAAATCAAGTGTGCAATGTGCAGGGATCTAGTGGCTTGTTGTGAAATGAATAAATAATAGCGATCATGCATGGTTCAGCACCTAACGATCCTCTATGGGTCAGCACCTACCGATCCTACGGGGCCATCACATAGAAACCATATGTAGATCAACAATAGATACTATTGACATAAAAAGATGATATAACTTTATGACTAATCATCTTTTAATCTGTACATAAGTTATAACTGATGTGAGCTACATATTTTACTTTTTTCTATGTGTATGTGGTCTTTCGTCATGGTATTACCTCTGTAGTATCTTATATTTTGTTGATTTTCCTTTGTATATTACTGAGAGTCCTTTAGGGGTCTTGGTGTCCCTACCGAGTATTTTTATACTCACCCATGCATGGGCATCACCCACACCTGTTATATCTTGTGCAGACAATGGACAACCTTGATCGGGACTTTAGTTATCTAGGACTAGACCGTGCTTGTAGGTGTATTGATACAAGTGGTGTGCTACAATGAAATCTGACAGAGAGTTGTACCTACCCTTCAAGTAGGATCCTTGGAGGATGAACTCAAAAGATTGTACATATTCAGATGTACATTCTTTTCATTTGGTATTGTTATATAGGCCCTTTACTTTCAGTTACACACATTACTCTCAGTGGTGGTACATTGTGATTGTTTTAGTACTTCCATTCCATTGTGGATTTCTTTGTTCGGTATGCCCTCTTTGTGTGTGTATAGGTTTAAAGGAAATGAATTCTCTTTTTGGGATATGTCTTTCCAGTGCTAGTCACCTACCACTGGCTTATGGAATGCAGACATGGGGTAGTCATGGAACAGGCCCAGAGGGACGAATCATGACATATCTCAAGATATATTTATATTTACCCAATGCATTGGTTGGAGATATAGGTCCCATCGATCTCATAATGAAAACCATATTTATATCTTCCATTGGATCATAATAAAATCTTCATATCATAACCCATGAAATAAAATGGGTTTTCCAAACAATTCATCATATTTTAAACTATATATAAAAGGTAGTTTTCATAATCATTTCGTTATTTCATTAAATCGTAACCTATGAAAAAAGTAAGTGGGTTTTAGATGAGAATTTTATCATGGTATAACTCGTTGAATAGAAACATGTTTCATAAACATCATTCAATCATAAACAAAAACCATTTTTAGAATATATAAGAATGTATCCTGGGATCATATCCCTAGTAATCCATTAGTAACATTAATAGATATAATCCTCAATGTAAAATTATTAAGATTGATCATTTAAAACAATTCATGAGGAAAATATCACTTCCTCTATATTGAAAATGTTTTTAAAACCTACAACCTTTTGAGGATATTTTTATTTTAAAAGAAGATAGAAATCATATAATGGAATCTTCAAATAAAATAACATTCATGATTATGGGAGTTTTCATTCCTGTTCAATATATAAAAACAAATATTCATTTCAAAATTTATGTACAATCCAAATATGCATTTTTTGGAAAATGACATGAGGATTCCATTAAAAAAATTAATGAATTAAAACATGCGTAAAATTTTGTTGAAAAATTATTTAGATAATATTAATAAATATTTTGAATTGTTTTTTGAAAAAATAGTTTTGGAAGAAAACATTTGTTTGACTGAAGAGAGAAATAAAGTCGAATTTGTTTTATACAATTTCTATATCATATTAAGAATAAGATGGTGAAAATGTTATTAGTACATGAACATATCAGGAATTATCAAAGGGGAAGAAAATTAATTTATTTCATGAGATGTGGATCATAATATTTTTTTCATCGGAAACATAATCCCAAGCAATCATTATAAATGATGAGATTTTAACATAAAATTATGATCACATTAATAACATTGAATCATAATACCAATAAAAGAATAAATTAAAATGGAATATAAAGTATCATGAGGATAAATAAATTAATGAAATTACACGTCAATGGGACTATATTTACACCTTTGGAATTAATATAGGTTCATAACATAATGTATGTTTCAAAGAAAGAAAATTGAGAGAACAAACCCATACCTTAGGTCTTAACATCTGTCGTACATGTTCAAACCTCGAGTAAAAAAATAAATTCTTATTATAAATCTAATAAATAAATATATTGATATATATTATACCATATATTATTTTCTTCTGACATTTTTTTAATCCTTTTTTTAAAATTCCATGATAAAGTTGTTGTTTGAGTAATAACTTCTTCGTTTCTCGTATATGTTTCAATTTTTTTAGTCCTTTTAAATTGACAATGGATTAATAATATACATAATTTTAACCATTATATAAATATAATATATTTTTAATTTATATGTGTATATATTTATGTATGAAATTTATTAATATAAAATTAAATACTCTGATCATGGAGACGATATGTCATACCTATGCGTGAAAGTTTTTTTCATTTTCTTATCTGATGAAAAGAAAGAAAGGTAAATGATATTTCATCATTATACAATAATTTTTATTTTATATAGATAATATTTTTCAATAAAGTCATCCGTGTTACCTTCCATGTAAAGCGTGAATGAATCACTTCACTTCGTGAGGTGGTAGTCTACCGTACACACAAACAACATTATTATATTCCCAAAATTTGGAGAGTATTAATTTTTTTAATATAAATATTATAGAAGTAGATTAATATAATATATATCATATATATATATAATAAAACATTTATTAAGTTCCATCATTATATGTGGTAATGGAAAAATGAATGAAATGGGTTTGTGATGATGTAGTCCACCGTACACATGATTTATGATTTCGAAACCCATTTCATAGAAGTGGAGAAGGTTTTATGTTAATTGATCAACATATTGAAATATAATTTTATCGAAGAAAATTATGCTATTGAATCTACATGATATAATTATAATTGAATGAGTTGGATTAATTAGTGAAACAAATACTCTCGTTAATGAATGATGTCTCTTCTTCAAGTATCCTCTTAAGGTTTTCACCAAAACAGTTCCTAGGATGGATTTATAAGAAAAATAAGGCTGGTATGATGAGAGTAAGGATTATTATAAATTATTTTAATGGGAGAGTGCGTGGAATTTTAAAAGGTAGGTGAATAGCACACTTTTAATTTTTTAAAGGAAAGAATTACACCAATGATTTTTTAAGACACAAGGATAAAATAATGGAATCTTCTTAAGACTAAAAGAGATAGGGTAGAAATATGGACATAAATTTTGTGTTTGAAAAGTTTTTTTCCATTTATTCCCTTATCTTTTTTGTTTATCCACTCTCTAAACC
The DNA here is from genome assembly GCA_963277665.1 of Viscum album. Taxonomy (NCBI): domain Eukaryota; kingdom Viridiplantae; phylum Streptophyta; class Magnoliopsida; order Santalales; family Viscaceae; genus Viscum; species Viscum album. Next base: position 127,948,840 of record OY728146.1, on the reverse strand, counting down.
CTCTTTTACATTAACCATAATGAATAGATTTTACTATTTTTATAATTCATTTTGGTCAAAAAATAGTTTATCTTATTAGATAATATAATTTCATAATTGTAAAAATGGAATAAATTATTGAATTTTCCATTCACTGTATTGATATATTTTAATTTAGATTTATTCTAGATGACGTAAAGATAAAGAATGGTTTTAATGTAAAAATTGTTCCAATGTTACAATGTTTTAAAATAGAAAATCAATATGAAATTGGTTGTAATTAAAAAAACTAAATTGATTCTTTTATAATGTAAGTAATCTGAATTTAAAACCAAATGAAAATATAATTTATCATTATAAAAAAATATATCAAAAAAGAAATTTTTAATTAAAATTCATCATTTTTCTCTATTCATCAAAAAATCAAACCATTCATAAACTTTAGAAAAAATTTCCCTATTATAATTTTTTATATTCTAATATTTAAAATGAATTTTATTTTATCTAATTAATTTTCTATAATTTTCTAAAATTATATTTAGTATTGTTGATAAACAGCAATAATAAATTAATTATTTTTTTTAAATAGTATTTTAAAAAAATTAAAATATTTTAATAAATATTATGTAATATTTTCGATATGTTTAATTTATTTAAAAAATTATAAACAAAATTTAATAATTATTTATTAATATTAATATCTCAATGTATAATATCTAGGTTATTATGACCCTATTTGAATTAGAATATTAATATTATATCATTCTTTTCTTAAAAATCAGTTTCATGTTTAACAAAATCTGACCTTGTGATTCTTATAGAGAAAGATTAAATTGGTGATGTGTGTAATAGAAGATATCTATGAAATATTATTTATTTGAAAAACAATCGTATAAACTCTGAGTTTTACATTATACCCCCCTTAAATTTAGTTTCATCCTAACTATTTTTCTCCTTAATAAAAAACAAGGATACTTCAACCTCATCATTTCCTAAGGATTCCATATAGCTCCTTATAATGGGTGGTTTCACTAATAAATCATAACCATGTGAATGATCTTATTCCATATAACCTTCTATGTATGATCCTATATCTCCACTAATTTTCCTCATAAAAAATATCATTCTTCTAATATATGAACCTTGAGTTATTAACATGTGAATGTTTTGGTATATAATTCTTCTGTAGGGATACATGGATTAAATTTTGGACTTCAGAGAGGTTTTATGGAAGCCCCAAGTGATAATCATGTCCCAGTACAATCCTGAATTTCAAAGGGATCGATATACCTAGGGGAAATTTTTCCGTTCTAACTAAATATCATACCTTTCTTCCCAAGTGAAATTCATAAAAACCCACATCACAAACATGAAATTATTGATCATGTATGAGATTAGATGAATATATTTTCTTCCGGCTCTTATTTACCTTGATGTGTTGTTTAATTTTTATAACCTTATCTTACATTTCATCTGCTATCTCGAGTCTGAAAATTGTTCTTTATCTTACTTTATATTATCATGTTGGAGCTCTACATTTTATTTTAAATAGGGATTCAAAATTACCTATACAAATTATTTAGTGATAGATATTATTGGATGAAAACCCAACTTGAGGACAATTTTAATCCCAACTACCCTAGAAATATTAAGAAAAATATCTCAATCATATCTTATATGGTTTGAAATATTATCTGAAACTAACCACCTTCATGAAGATGATACATATTAATGAAACTAAACTCTTTATCAAGATCTTGCTAAATATATTCTAGAATATTGAGTTAAACCTTGAATCATGGCCTTACACAATGGAATTTGGTACTCCACGAAACATTTCCACTTATTTAATGTTGATCGAAGAATGTTTATCTAGAGGGATGTATTCTATGATAACAATGAAATTTGATGACATTTTAAGGTTATTCAAAACAACCCTAATACAATTATACCCACTAGATGACTTGAGAATTCCAGGTATGAAATTAATGGTAATGTTTTCCAATTTCAATATAGAAAGGGTAATGGATGTAACATCCACTTTGAATTTTGTCTTTAAAACTTAATGTACTAATATTATAAGCACCAAGATAAAAAAATTATGATATCCCTCTTGATACTATCCCATCATAAATACTATGTAAAATTTTTATACATCTTCGAACTTCCCAGATGAATATAGAATTAAATATTATGATCTTATTCTAACAAATAATTCATCAATTCTAGTATGGACAGAATTTATCCACAGTTACTGAACTTTATCATTCACTCGTGATCATGGTTATACCAAGGAACATTTATATCCTCCTTCTCTAGATCGAAATATTCCTTATTCATCATTAATCATCAAATTGATAGATGGTTTAACATTCAATTTAGTTGTATAATATTTTCCCCATACATTAGTTTTTCCTGATTTATCCTTTATTAATCTATAAATATATGATTTTTAATCCTCATCATGTATAAGTAGGCATTTCCAGAAGGAATCAATTTAACAAAAACAATTTTTTTCTTCCTGGGGTGGTAATTTATTAACTAGTCATAATCTATAATCTTCTATAACTAGAGTTTGTGGTCCATATTCAACTCCTTCAGTGTGGATATTTACTTTCAATATTTATTATTTTCATAAATATCACACTTTTCTTCGAAAATATATATCCTTCATTTCAATAATGAAAACATTACTACATATATTACTAAATAATGATTTAGGTAATTTATATAAATAATAATCAATTATCATGAGGCATAATCTATAACCATTTCATTCTACATAAGATAACATCCTAGTTCCTTCTGGGACTCATCACTATTGATTAAAAACCCTTCTATACTAAAGGGTTTTGTGACAATACATTCCATGTATAATATTGTCATAAATTGCCTGAAAATTTCCTCACATTCATCTATTTAGAGTATCTTGGATTTCGTCCATGTCAACATGGTCATAGGATTAAATAGTCACAATAAATTTTCAAAAACTCATCCATAGTAACTAGAAAAATAAATAAAACTATAGATCTATTCACTATCATTTTTCTAGTCCAACCATCAATAGCCTCTATCTTTGATTTTTCTATAAATATATACTATCTTGAGATTATATTACCCTTATATGAAACCTTTTGCAGGAAAAATTTTCACCTTTAAATTTTACATAATATTCCCCCTTCCATAGGGTATTTAGTATAATTCTTGTCTGATATCCATTCTCATCCTTTATATTTGAATAGATAATAATATTGTCTATAAATACTACCTCAAACTAATCACGGTAATCTGAAAGAATCTATTCATTAAATCCATGATGATTACTTTGGAATTAGTAAGTCTGAATGGATCCTCTATATATTAATAGTTTCCATACATTATATAGAATTCTATCTTGGGTATATCCTCCTTCTAGACCCTCAATTGAGGATACCCAAAATGAAGGGAAATTAGCGAAATATATTTAGCTCTTCATAAATGATCAAAAAATTCCTCAATATGGTGGAGATGATACTTGTTCTTAATAATGATATTGTTCATCTCATGATAATCAATGAAAATTCTCATTAATCAAAATTTATTTTTAACAATATTAACAGTTCCACCCCAAGGATACACAGTTGGCTAAATGAATCCATTTTCATGTATTTATATAGTTTATTCATAAAATCATGTAAATAAATTAGCTCCATTATATTGGGATTCATCAAAAGTTTTATATAATAATGTATTTTTTCTATTGAGAACTCAAATTAATTTTTTTGTGGATTTCTATTAAACACTTCGATGTAGACATGAACAAATTTTCACACAATAGTCTTATCATTGATGTCATGTTTCTACCCAAAAATATGAGATAACAACCCCTATGAATAGTAATTAAGACCCATAAAATGATCTACATTGAATTTTGGTACTTATCATCACATTAATAGAGTATCATAGGTTGTTTTTTAATATCAAATATAACAATACTCCTTCAATAATTAATGTTGTATTTATATAGAGAAACCCAATATATACCCATGATAACATCAAATCCAACCATATGATGAATGAAAATATTTACAGGAAGCGCATTCAAGCCTACAACAACCCCAAAAGAATTACAGTCCTAAGATGCAATAATTATACCATCAGGGACTTTCACAAATAATTATTAATCTAATAATATTTGTGGAATCTTTATACTGTTATAAAACTCTACATATATGAATTAATGGGGAAGATTCTAATAACACATTAGTAGTTCTATGGTGGATTGTAGGTGTACCTTTCACTACATCATTATCACACCCCTTGTCAGAAATAGTGATCTTATGAGAATTCCATTTTTCTTATGTATTAAGAGGCCATTTATGTTGGTCATCATCATTAATCTTCTAATTTGGTCCTTGGTTAGAATAATTACTATACTTCTTACATTTTAAACATTATAGTGTGTGTGGTTTATTCTATGTTGCATTATCTAAATTTTTATCATTAGTAATATTTTCTCATTCAATTCAATAATAGGGTTCCCTATTGCATTCCTTTCCAAATATGAAAGACTTAATACTCTCTTTAATACATGTTACTCAATGCATCTTCCCATACATTGAGCATTAAGAAATATCATCTGGTTCTCTCAATGGTTCTTATAATTTCATTTCAATTCAATTTTTCTCTTCATATCAAATGTATTAGAGTGAACTCTAACCTATTTCTCCAATATGATTTACATTAAAAAATATCTTCATTTCTACTTAAGACTTTTATGGATAACACACTTTTAAGGCTAGGTTTTAATTCGTTGAATTATTGATCAACCTTTCTTTTAGGTTGGATGATAATACCAGAATCATACCTGATAGTTATTCTAATATTTTGCTGATAGGAAAAAATATATTCATCATATATTAACTATTTAAAAAGTAACTCCTTAGATATTTTTATATAAAGAATAGGAGGAATTTACTTAATAAAAAATGTGTTTATGAACTCCTCAGAATCAATTGATTAAATATCATTCTATTTCTGCACATGAGGCTTATCCTAGTGGGTGAGGAATCAGCAAGTGTGTCCAAGAGAACCAAGAAGAAATTAAAAAAGTGGAATATTTTTAGTGTACTGCAGCAGTACATTAGAAGGTACTATAGTTGATATTTTTTGATATTGTAGTTACTAGAACTGTTCATCTAATTGGGCCTCCAGGCGACCATTTTGGTGTTTGGGTCCATTATGGTCTTCAGGGCACGTAGTGTATTTCGTCTAATCATGGATTTCAGACCACCTTATGGCCATCGAACCACCTCAAGGACTTTGGGACACCTGATAATACAGATGTGAAATATTGATTACATGCAAGAAGGCTCCGTATGAGGATTTAGAGTAGGCGATTTCACAAAATCAGAGATAACCGGACATGCTAGTATGAGAGGGTATGACATTCCCATTAGTACCATTCCTCTAATAATATTATTAGGATAGCCATCTGACCATCCTTGTGAAGGTGGAGATCTGACCTCACAACATTTACTGGGTTGTGTAAATTCCATGTTTTCATGTTTGGGTAGATTTCCTAAGACCTAGAGGCCATGTAATGTCACATAAGCCTTCGTTCCTTGTAACAGTTTCTGCATCATCCATTAAAATTTAGATTATCAAAACTCAATAAAAAATGAAGGCATCCATGCCATTTAGGAAATTTCATTCTATTTTCTTATAATTTTTATAATAGACAACCATTGATTTTATTCACCTTCAAAATGGTAAATATATAAAATAATTTTTTTCATGTTAGGAAAACCATGTAACAGAAAATATCTTTTTAGTGGTTCTACTCCAATGATCAATAAATAGATGATTAGAAGACTCACTTAAAGAAGGTGGAAATTTCCTCATGAAGGAATCAACAATATATTTCCCCCCATGATTCATTTTTTATAACATCATGATTCATTCATTGAGAATGTTATGGTACCATAGAAAATGGGAATTTTAATTCCAGATCCCATGAAATTTGGATTCTCATGAGTATAATCATTTTAGTATTTGTCTTACTTGGTATTAACATGGTTTCTTCAGGTTCTGTCCATTGAAAAAGGCCTTAAATCATAGTGTATGAAATGATAAACAAGCCGGGGAATCACTAAATCACAATAAATCACCTATATGATATCTAAATCATGAAACCATCTTTTTGAATATATAAAACCATTCAGATTAAAATAGTTCATTATTATTAAATGTATAGATAATTCGTGTATGCTGGTTCTTGAACAGTGTTTGGAATTTCTAAATTATATCCCCTGAGAATGTCAAACCGTGTGTTTATCAGATATTATTGTCATGCACTAGGTGAAAACAGATTCATAATCAATATACCCCTTTCGATGTTATTACCATTTCCGCATCATTTCTAGGGAAAAATCCAATTATAGTATCAAGACATGTATGTAATTTCATGGAAAATTATCACTCTATCCTTTAACAAAATTAATGTACATTTTACAATACATTAACTCATCCTTAGACTTATCCATAGACTTGTCTCTATGGATATCACTAAATTTGTCTCATCCATGTCTCCAAAAGATTGATAATATTAACCTATGATACAAACTATAAAGTCCCAATCTTATTATAAATAGTCATTACAACATTGTTCATGTATATTCATTATATTAGACAAACACACACACAGACACACTATAATACAATAATAGTTTAATATCTTTAGAAACATTGAAACATAAAACTACTCTATATTTTAACTAATTCATCTCATATTATGATATTTATAACTAAAACCCTTCTTGTAAATATCATATATAATAAATTTCCTCATAACCCAGTTAAAGTAAATATAAGAAAAGGTTATCCTAGATGGTTAGTAAGGGTCAACATGGGAGGTATAAAAGCATAACATTAATATAAGGGTATGTGAACATTATAATAACTTTTGAAAACCATATTCTAGATATCAAATAACAAAATCTTAAGCCATTTTATAAATATCGGTATTTCATAATACATGAATCATTATAGATTTAAAGAACATGATCTATGATAGCGTAACATTTTCATTAGACATAGATTTATTGAATACACATAAGCATAAAAAATCATTTCCACAATAGTAATGGATCACTAACATGGCTATCATAGTACATTGGTTTCACTACCCAATCTATCTTAGTAGTCATGGTCTATTACCAATTCAATCATAGTTAAAAAAAACCTTTATTGAATCAGTTTCACTCCATATTATGGTCCTATTTATCTAATGGGAAATAAATCATTAGCCAATAAATTGGTTGGAGATATTGGTCCCACCAATCTCATAATTAAGACATTATTTTTGTGTTCCACCAGATCATAAAACATTCATGAAATCAAAACCAATGAAATTAAATTGGTTTCATAAAAATTAAATCATATAATGAAATATATAAAATATAAATGTTGCATAATCATTTAATCATTTAATCATATAATAAATTGTGGAATAAGAAGTGGGTTTTATAAATATTTAATCATGGAATAACCCATGAAAGGGAGACATGTTTCTTAAAATCATTCCACTATAGATATAAACCCTTTATATAAATAAAAATAATTTAATACATGGATTATATCTCTAGTACGTCATAGGAAACATCAATGGATGTCGTCTTAGCTGAAAAATGATTTTGATAAATCATTTAAAATGACTCTTCTGAAAATATCCCTTCTTCTTTTTAAAAAAATTTAAAAAATAAAACAATTTTAAAATATTTTTATTTGAAAAATAAACTTGAAAAAATATGAATTAATATTTAATTTAAATATCAGTCACTATGATGGGAAGTTTCATTCCCTCTATAAATTATAAAACAATTATTTATTTCATATTTTGGGTAAAAACCTAATGAGTATTGGTTAGAAAATTACATGAAGATTAATTAATTTTTTAAAAAAAAATTAAAAATTTGGTAAAAATTAATTTTAATAATTATAGAAAAATAATAAATGATTTTTAAATGATTTATAAAAATTTTTTAAGAAAATATATATTTCACCTAAGAGATTCATAATGTCGGATTTTCGAGAAAATAAATTATCAATTATATTATAAAAAAAATATGTATAAAAATGAACTATTAGATGAAAATATTATGGATTAACAGATGAGAATAAAATTCATCAGTTTATTTTGAGATGGATCATAATATAATATCATCAGAAAGAAATCATAAACAATCCCTATAAATGATTAAATTATATAATAATTTCATTACCACATTGGTAAATTTGAATAATAATCCCTGTTGTAGAATAACAAAAAAATACTACTTAAAATATAATTAGGGTAAATAAATTCATGATTTTACATGTTAATGTTTATTTATTTACACCTCATTAAATAGTAGAGGATCATAACATAAATAAAATCTCAAAGAATGCACATTGGGATGAAATACCCTTACCTTAAGTCTAAACTTCTTCCGTACACATTGAAACCTCATTTATAAAAATGTAAGTTAGTTATAAATATATTATAGAACATAATTTATATATATAACACAATATATGATTATTTTATGATATTTTATTACATGTCTATTAAGAATTCCATTTTAATGTATTGTTTTGGGTAATAAACACTTTTTTTATATGTTTTGATTTTTTTAATTTATATTATATTAAAAATAATTTCATCATCTAAATAATTTGAAAAACTATATAAAAACTATATATATTCATTATATCTATTTTTTATTCAAAAATATAATTTAGTGATAAAAAATTAAATACACTAATCATGGAGATGGTAGGTCGTACACACTCATGATATTTGTTTCCTTTTTTAAGTAGAATGAAAGAATGATAAATGATATTGTATCATTATAATATCATTTTTATGTCATATATGTCACATATTTTAAACAAAAAAATATTAGTTACCTTCTAGGTAATGAGTGAACGAATCACATCGCTGCATGAGGCAGTAGTCTACTGTATAGATGATATTCATTATCGTATTCCAAAAATATAGATAGAATGAAGGTATTTATGATATAATGATTATATAGGTATAATAATTTCAAAAATAATGTATAAATAATAATTCGAACATTATTTGAATCCATTATAGGTTGTAATGTAAAAAACCATTCACATTGATTCATAAGGCGGTAGTTTCTCATACACACGAATGATGATTTCATAAGCCATTAGATAGAATTGGGGATTGTTGAATGTAATTAAAATAAAATAAAACAATCTATAATATTTAATATACTATGGTACTATATCATCATGTTATAATAATTATTTATGTTGTTTTTGGAATAAGCAAAACCAAAACGATTATTGATGAACGTTACAACTCGTTTATGAATCCTCCATAGAATCTCACAAAAAGTCTTAATGGTAGTATTCATGTCAAAAATAAGTCTTATATTAAGATATAATATAATTTTGAAAGTTATATAGTCATATATTTTTCGATTCATTTTTTTTAGGTTTTATGGGAGAGGAGATGAGTAGCTTTTTTAAAGTGAGGTGAGTGGCATGCATGTAATTATTTGAAGGAATGAATTCATCATATTTTTTAATGTATCAAGGATCTAATAACAGAAATTTATGGAGACTACAAGATATAATTTCCAAATAATCCCATAAAATGTGTATTCTATACGTTTTAAGTAATTTTTACACCTTAGTGTTTTAGTTTAACTCTTGGTTAACCAATTTTTAGCATAACCACGATAAATACAATTTCATTTTTTTAATATTAATTTTGTCGGAAAATAAATTTGTCCTCATTTAAAAATATAAATTGTTCAAAATTAAAATATTTAATAAAATTTTCCAAATTATATTCACATAAGTGGAAAATCATAATTCAAAATTAATCCTGAAAAATTAATGAGAATGCGAGTTCTTAATGAAAAAAATGATCCAGCATATAAAATGTTTTATTAAAAAAAGTAAATATGATTTTTTTTTTCATTTCCTAAATTTTATTAATTGATTCATTATAGAAATAATGTTACTTTAAATAAAATATAAAATGTTAAATAACATAAAAAATAAATAAAATTCCAGTTATCTATTAAACATTTGTATTTTTCACTATTCCTCTAAAAAATAATATTCTAAAGAAAATCCCAAAAATTAACCCTAATAGATTTTTGACATCATGATTTAATAAATGAATAATATTTTATCATATTCATTCTATTATAGTGTTAAAATTGAATTTATTAGTTGTTCATAGAAAGAAATGTTAAAAAACCATCTTTTAAGAAAATAATATTTTCAAAACATTTAAAAACACTATCATAAATTAAGTACTCTATTTACATTCATGTTTTAATTATATATAACCATTAAAAATAATATTTAAAAAGAATTTATTACTATTCTTCTTAATGAAATTAACCCCAATGTTATAATAATCATGTTTGAATAAAAATATTAATAGTATAAATGGTTTTGTTACAACTCAGTTTCGTGTGTAACGAATTCTAATAGAGTTTTTAATTTAGTACAATATTAACAAGGTGTTTCATTTATATAAATACATTAATAAAATTCAATTTTTCAAAACAATAATTGTTAAAAAAATAGTATGTTATAGATGAGGAGAAAAATTACTCTTCCTCATGTAGTGATTGAGAAAATGAGTGTGCAATAACGGATTCTAACTATATGGCATGTGTTTTGAAAAAAAGTGAAAAAAAATTGATGATATAAAAACTAATAAAGAAATAAAGAAGAACATGTGACTTATATGGTCCACATGATAATTTATTGATATAAATACTCAACTACATAAATATGCAGAATATTATAGGAATGATATGATCAAGATGAATAAAGAATAATATCTGTTTGGAATTAGAGAAAATTATCACATTGAATATATCAATATTCTCAAAATGATTGTGGATGCGTAAGAGAAAATCATTAATGATCATTTCATAAATATGAGTAATCATGATTAAGAATATAGTAATACTAAATCATGTTTTTTTATCGATGAAATAATCCTTGGAAAATGATTAGTACATTTGAGAAGGATGTTGAAGTAAATGAAGAATTGTATCAGTGCATTGAGAATTCATGTGCATTAACTACAGTAGAATATGTACCTATTATATTAAAATTTATGAATCGTAAATCAAATAATTATGTAGAATCTGAAATTTAATCAGTTAGAACCATTATTTAAAATAACCCTAAAAATATTTACTATAGATAATAAAAATGATAAAATCATAAGAAGACTTTTTTATTCAAAACAAAAATAGAAAAATAATGATATTTCACAGAGATAGTGTGGAATTTGCAGAAAAATTCAGAAATTTCATGGAAGACCATAGATTAAGGCATACATCTCAAATTTTAGATAATTAATTCACAAATATTATATTTTCTTCAATAATATGTATAACTCGTAGAAACAAATAAGACAATAATTTATTTTGAGATTCTCATATGATATAGTATACTTTTCTTTGAGAATGAAAATAAAATTATAAGACCCCATATATGATTCCTATCCAAAAAAATGCACGAATGGGTAAAGAAGAATATATAAAATGTTTTCATTATGTTCAAAATTATGAAGAATGTATGAAAACGATTCTAGCTGATGAATATGATATGAATGAGTAAAGGAAGATTTAGCAAAAAAATCAAAGGTGGGAGGGAACTTATTATTGGTGTGGCTTTCCATGAAAGTAAATAGTGAAATTATTGGATCCAAGATATCATATTCATATCAGACATAACATGGGATAAATGATTATAAAAAGGATTAAAAATCATGATTGTCCTGTAGTAAATATTGGAAATGAATTTTCCTTAATTTTCAAGGCTATTAGAACTACATAAATAGAAGACAAAAAACTAAAATAAATATAGAAGTATATATAGATGGGTTTAAACACAATCTACTTAGTATGGGCCAATAATGTGATGAGATGAATGTGGAATTTCTAAAGATGAAAACCAGACTTATTAATAAAATCAATGATATCAAGATTATTGTATCAGGGGAGGGGATAAGTAAAAATCTATTTTAGAAATTATAATTAAATAATTCATGCTTATTGTTTTCAAAATATAAAAATAAACTATATTATAGAATCATATGTCATCTTTTATATATTTCTCTATGAAGTATATCTATGGGGGAGTTGGTGGGGATCTAGCATCACCTTAAAAAATAAAGAGATTATGTTTTTGAAAGATTCCAAAAATGAAAAATTACTCAATTTTTACAAAAAAGACCAGAAATTTGGACCACCAATAATATTGAGTTGATATACTATGGACTTTGCAGATAGATGAAAAGTATGTACACTCTTGGAAGTATTTCTTTTATTACATTTATTAATAATTTTATATGGATGGTAAATTTGATGTTTATCTAACAGAAGATAGAGAAAGTGGAAATGGTAGAAACTTGTGGAAGAACATTTGAGAAATAGTTTTGATGTGAATAGAAAAACTAAAATATTATAATATTAATGATTTTATTGGTATTTCAGTTGAAGCTTGTAATAAAGAAAATTCAATTAAATACAGATATATCCTCCATATACAACCCTAATAAAATAATGTTGATAAATTAATGAATAAGAACATTATCGATATAGGAAGAAAACATTTAGTAGAATATATTGTCTCATAATTAAATTGGAAACAATCTATTTTTAAGGTTGATTAAAATGAAATCATATGCTTGTTAAGATAAATATATAACATGAATTCCAATGATATGTGGTTTGAAAATAATCCCATTGTAGGATACATTGTAATGTTTAGTAGTCCTTAACATATAAAAATATAAAACTAATAATAGTAAATTTTTATTAAAAGGATGTGGATTATACCTTGGAGAGAAAGAATATAGATATTGGAATAATGGGAAACACAAAGTTTTTCAATGTTAAAATGTTAAATTTATTAAAAATAAATCTATCTATAATGCTCAATATTCATTGTTTTTTGATTATGTAGATAAAAAAAAGTTTAATTCTTAAGAATATGTTGTTGTATTGAATAATATGGCCCACATTTTATAGAATTTGATTCAGATCATACTAATTATAAGAATGCAGTTGTAAAGGATGAAAATAAAGAAAATAAAAAATTAAATAAACATTTGGAGATATACAATACCATTAAATAATCATATAGGTCTAGTAAAAAATAGAAGAAGGTTGAATCTTAATTAATAAATAGCTTTAATATCATAGATTGAACCACATTCAGGGGTCAAATCCTATCAATATAAGGAGTGGCATAAAGATTTGGATGATGGGGAAAATCTAATAGTGGACAATATTTCATGGGATTTTATTCCAAGGCCTGATAAAAAATATCAATTGAAATAATTGGGTTTTTAATAATCAAATGAATTGCAACAAAAATGTTATCTAAAAAAAATTCATACTTGTATAAAAGGGATATTTTAAATTATAAAGAGTTTATTTTGATTTTTCTATTTATCCTATTGTATGTTTGGAATCTATTATGATGTTATTTGTTATATAATACCATATATAGTATAAATTTTATCAAAAGGATGTCAATTTATCCTTTTCAAATGTTGAACTTCAAGAAGATATGTCTATAGACAAAATCATGATTGGTTTTTTCTTCATAATGATGGAACAATATTGTAAAATTTTTTAATTGATATTTATTTCATAAAATGGAACCTAATGGCCTATTATTAAATTCTATAAAACTACTTAAGGCTGTTTTCCATTATCGAAGTCATGGTGGATAATAACATTTATATTAATGAGAGGAATGTGGGTACTCTTATTATAATTTTGTATCTCAGTGATATAATTTTTTCAGATGACCATGAGAGTTATTATCATGTTTTTTTCAAATCAAATTACGTAGTAATTTAATATGTCTATAATTGATGATTTGAGATATTTCTTAAAATTAATAGTGAAGAAAAAAAGATCATTTCATTTAATTTTATATGATAAACATTGTCGATAATTACTGTTAAAACGTTCGATTGGAGAGTAAAATATTGTGTCTATTCCCATTATATTGGCACTAAAATTATTTAGGGATGATAATGGTTGGATTGTAAACAAAATAAAATCTAGAAGGTTGGTTTTCATTTAAATTAATCTCATTACTTCTAGATTATAATTTTTTTATAAAGTGAGTCTCAATGATTTATATCAATGTGACCCATAGGAATCACACATTATGTCTACCAAAATAGTTCATAGATTCATTAAGGGGAAATGGTAGAGAGGCTACATTATATGGAGGTAAATAATAAAAATATTTTTAGGTTTACAGATGTTCATGTGGTATGTGACTGTGATGGTAGAAGGATCCAACTCAGGTTGAATTTTCTACTTCATTGGATGTTTATTGAGTTGGTAATATAAGAAATAGAACTTATTTAAACTAAATAAGACTTTTAATGCCCCATTATTTTAAAAATAGACTATGTTTGATAGTGTATTCAACACACTACACTATGTTTAAACAAACCATGATAAACAATTAAAAATATAATTTTTTGAATTTGACCATTATAACCTAGACACCATATTCTGTGGTATTAATAGTAATTAATGAATCTTGAAAATTATATATGAATGATAAATAAAATATATTACTAATTCCTTTATTATATTTCAATATAGTTTTTTCTTAAAAAATGATTTTTATTATCATTTTAACTAAGAATGTAATTATGATTTTATAATTATTGAAAATGTATTTGAAAAAATTAAATTTGTTTTTTGAATCAAATTTTCAAAATTAGATTCATATGAATTTTTTATATTTGTAAAAATGTTTTACTTTTTTTATGAATAGAAAAATATAATGGTTTTTATTGAAATATTCATTTTCAATTAAAACGTTTAAAAAAGATTTATTTTTTAGAATAAAATATATTTAATGTAATATTAGATTTATTTTGTTATTATTAATCCAATTTAGGTTGTCATAATCAAATCCATGTTTAATTTGTATTTAAATTTTTTTTAATTATAAAAATTTTATCATTAGAAAATAATTTTCTTATCCCATTTTCTGGTTTAAATTTGAATTATATTATATCACTTATGTGATTTAAATTTGTAAAAATTGGTTATAAATTTGAAAAAAAATATTTAATATGTTTAATATATTTTTTGTTCATAATTAATAATAAATAATAAAAAGTCAATTACCATGGTGTGTGATAAAATGGGATTACATGGGGTTAAACCAAAAAATATAAGGGTTAAACTGATCTAAATTTTTTTCCATAAATTATATTATTTATGTATTTCGAACTTATATCATCTAAGGATCTATAGTGGTGCATTTTTTATCCATTTTTTATGTGAAAAATATGGGTACAATTTCTTTTTTTCAAAAATATCAAATGTGTCATCTCCCCCATTTATAAATGGGGACACTCTCTCCTCCTCTCTTTACATTTCAAAAAAATTTGGATTATAAAATAACTAACCAAATAAATTCCATAATAGAATACTTATATCCTTTATCCCATGTTTTCATCATAAAGTCAATATTGAAAGGAATTGTGTATGTTCCTAAATACGTGGTCTGAAGATGATGTATTGTTCTTAAGCAATCATCTTTGTTTTATTTACTCTTAAACCACCATAAAATAATTCTCATTCATGATTATATAATAAGAATAGTATTCCCCATATTATAAGGATTTATTATGTTAATTTCATAACATAAATTCGTATTACCTTCAATAAAATAGAAAATGAAACCATCATTTTAGTGTATTGAAGACTACCACATTGCAAACCCATAAAATAATTTATCCATTATTTCCTATTGAATTTATCTGAGATGATGTATTTTATAATTAAATAAGATATCCATGACATGTTAATAATTGTAAATATTAATAATATCTAAATTTATTATATTACCGTTCATGGGA
This sequence comes from Viscum album, assembly GCA_963277665.1. Taxonomy (NCBI): domain Eukaryota; kingdom Viridiplantae; phylum Streptophyta; class Magnoliopsida; order Santalales; family Viscaceae; genus Viscum; species Viscum album. The sequence goes on along the minus strand of OY728146.1, from coordinate 127,932,921 downwards.
AAATTATAATTTTGTTCATTTGTATGGATGACTACCACCTCATGAATTGGCGTGATTATTCTTTATTACCACTTCACATGGATGGTATATGTAATTATATTAAAATAAATAATATTATATTAATTGTATTATGATAATTGTGGAATGATAAAATATAGTGTGCCTTTTTTATATCATAGTCACTAAAAAATAGAAATGTTACACATGCTTACGAAAATTCAATTTTCTCTATGATTTTAACATAATACGTTTCTAATAAACAAAATTCATGGTTATTTTTAAAAAAAAAATTTGGAAAAATAATTCACCATTAATTCATGATTAATATACTATATGTGATGGAATAATTTACACAATGACCGTAGTCAACACACTGATATAATTTTTAAATTATAAATAAAGAGTCCTCAAAACACCCAACTAAGACATAACTGAATAACTAATTAAATACAATATTTAAAGAAATGGATTAAATAGTTTATATATTATTTATTAAACTTGTAAAATTTTCTTAGTAGAAAATATCTTATTTTATTTTATTAGATAGGACATAATATATATACATGAAAATTTTTTAACCTGAAGTAAGGGTTTCATCTCAAAACATTCTTCTTTGAGACTCATTTTATTTATAATCCCAATTTTTCTAATTGTGTTTATACTAAGTCATTAAAAATTATATCTTGAATAATTGATACATGAAGATATTTTAGGACATAATTCATTTACCTCATTCACGGAATTTATGTTTTAGAGGTTACCAAAGTAGTAAGGGTTTATGTTTAAGTCTTATTTTAATCATGATTATTTATGCCTGAATTTCAGTTATAAGAAATTATATTGTAATTTTATAAAAAAACTATTTATTTTATTCTCATCTAGTTATTTATTAAATTTTCATATAATAGAAATATTTTCTACTATTTTTTACATGAAATTATTGGAAAATTATTTTTATTAAAATCATACTTCATTTCTCTATACAATCGAAAATCATTTTCTCCTATTTTCAGGTTTTCTAAAAAAATTATAAATTTTTTTTATCATTATTAAGATGTTATATTAAATAAAATTTTATACATGGTTTAAATGTTATAAAATGGTTTGAAATCTGTTTTCATGTGGTTTTTTGAATGAGTTACTTTTTAGCATTTTTATAACAATATATAAGTAATGATTTTAACTAATTGACATGAGAGGAATTACCCACCATCATGGACACTAAATTATTAGAACATTACTTTACAATATTACATGTATCCTTTTAATTAACAATCTATAATAATTTGTTAATTTTTAGCTTTTGAAGAAGATTTTTTAATGTGAAAAGGGTATTTTTCTCAAGAAATATTACAGTTAAAAATTTAATGTTCTTTTCATCAATGTTGAAAACACATTATGATATGTATTTCTTCGAAATTATGTATATATGTATATCAAAAGTAAAACTATTATATTCTCCCATTCTTTTACAGGTTAATAAATGCATTATTTTCATCTCTAAAATTCATTGATTATGAATTTTCCTTTGATCGTTATATGAGATAATAATATGAAACCCATTTTATTTCATATGGGTATTTCTTATTTTTTATGCCTTATGATTTATTTCATTTATATAGAACATATAATCATGACATATTATGATGGGTGCACTCAAATAGTGTTGAAATGTGTTGCATAAATATTTAGTTTCATGAGGCATCATGTATGACATTATGGAGTTATACTAATCCATTATGGAACTTTTCCTCTATTTGATACAGCTATGAAATTGGGCCTTAAACTTTATAATTCAGGTTATATATTTCTGTGACATTTACTTTGATTCCATGGTCTTATGATAAAATATAATTTATGTTATACTCCCATTTGATTAATCTTGATCCTTTTGTTTTATGATATCACATTATTTCTATTACTCAGAAGTCATGCTTCTTTATCATGTTTATTACCTTTCATGTATTTTTATCTCTCCAATTTATTTTCAGAATTTCACCATGTTATCTAATAAAATGATCTGATATCAATTGTATTTAGGATCTCACATAGGATAAATAAAAAAATATGATATGATTTATTTTATGTTGATGATTTATGAAAATAGTCATGGAATGAATCTAGGATTCATGATCATTGGGTTATAATTATAGAATATTTATATCTCAAAATCAAGTAATTATATTAGTCAAAGGCTTGGGTCTCTACAACTGTTATTGTAGAATGGTGTAGTTATTTATTGATATTATGACTAGAATAATTTAGAGAGAACCCAAGGGATAATTATAAGGATAAAAATCTGTGTACAAAAATATCATGTAGTTTTGGAAATGTATAGATCATGAGGTAACGAATTAATAACACCCATTTTTTGATACTAAAAGTATATTTTGGTATGGAATAGTTGTACATATGTTTAATCACTTCTAAATGGTTTAATTTGTAATGGCCCAGTCTAGCCCACGATCATGATATTGTCCGCTTTGGGCCTAGCCCGTACATTTTTGTTTTCCCTAGGCCTGACCCGCAATCACCCTCCAGGAAAATGCCTCATTATGGGAGAGGTATCCACACCACCTTATAAAGGGGTGCTTCATGCTCCTCCTCCTTCGATTTGGCATTGCCCTAACCCACCCTCCTAGAAGGGCCCAACGTCCTCACTGGCACATCAAATGGACACCAGCTCTTATTGAAATCCCACATTGATGAAGGAGGACCATGAATCACCCCTTTATATGGTGGTGTGAATACCTCTCCTATCATGAGGCTTTTTCTTGGATGGTTCCTATGGGTCAAGCCCATGGAAAACAAAATCATATGGGCTAGGCCCAAGGAGGACAATATCAGGATCGTGGGGTGGACTAGGCCATTAAAAATGGTATCAGAGCCGGTGTCCATTTATTGTGCCAGCAAGGACACTGCGCCCTTCTAGGGGGGTGGGTTATGGAAATCCCACATCGAAGGAGGAAGAGCACGCTGCTACCCTTTATAAGGTGATGTGGATACCTCTCCCATAATGAGGACTTTCTTGGATGGTGTCAGCGGGTCAAGCCAAGGGAAAACAAAATCGTGTGGACCAGTCCCAAAGTTGACAATATCATGATCATGGGCTGGATAGGGATGTTACATAATTGATCTAGGCTCAATAATTACTTCTTTCATGATAATAGGACTCTCTAAATACCTAGTTTGACTCACTTATGGGATATTTATTGAAAATTCAGAAATTCATTACAGACCATTATGAAGGAACAGAAGAAATATTACTTTATAAAACGTAATAGGATACATTACAATGGATACCCTAGATTATAACCTATAAATTCATAAGTAATGATATATTTATAATTTTTGAGTTATTACCTATAGGTTTATAAATTTCAATTATTATATGTCAACTAATTATAATATTTTTTATTTTATTATTTTTCATTAATGGTGGGAAATTATTTCAAGAATTCCCACAACCAATGTGATGAGATATATAAGGATTTACATAATTGTATTTTATACATGATTGGTTATTCCGATGCTTTCACTGGGGATCGTGCATCCGTCGGTGGAGGATGCGTAGCTGTTTCCGTGCATTCCTACTTTCCAAAGGCAAGCGGCATCCGTTTCTTATTCAGGGATGTTTGCTACTTGATCAAAACATCATGATGTGATGTCAGTTCTTCCTTCTGTTGATTCCACCACGGAACTCATTATGAATTTCGGGTCTCCCATAAAGAATATGTCATGGTTCATGAATCTCTTTCCTAATACCATATCATTCTGGATGCCCGCTAATTACACTACTTCCGTCATGACATTCCATTGGGTCTTAACATTATAGCAACCTTCAGTTTTAGTAGATGACAACATCAGGCGTGTCATGGCATCATTGGATGCGTGGACATTGGGGAATCTGTATTCTTCCTCAAAAAAGGGCATCTCAAGGGCGCAAAACCCGAGGTGTCCCACTTCTGTCATGAGGTATCCTGTGCTGGAGGCATATCTCTGAAGTTTTACATAGATTCCTACGCTTAACATGGGGTATGCTACAGGTTTAACTTCTGGCAGATATTGTTACGCCAAAAGCGTGTCTTCTGAGGTTTTCCTCAGGAATATATTGTTTAAGACGAGGTAGGTCATGAGTTTAACATCTTGCGGAGATAGAATGAGGGTGATCAGAACGTCCCATGGAGATGGAACATGTGGGTACATCCCTATTCAGGAGCTCTAGGGGTGTTTACCTAGTAGATGGATGGATCAAAATGCCCAATGAGGACGGATTCGAGGTGGTGCATCCCAAGGAGGGGAGATGTCACACCGTAAAGGCTGATCTGAACACCACTGAGGGCAGATCAGGGATAGTGGACCCCAGAATGGGGGAAACCAAGGTTTACCATTGGCTGGGATTGATCTTTAGAGAGGTTTCCTATGTACCCTGTGTAGACGACATAGATCAAAACCCATGTAGTTCTAAGGGGTGATGAAAAAGGGTGTAAACATAGGACAACTACAGGAATATTTTCTGGGGATTATGCATTGATAACGGCCCATCACAAGATGGATACTATTGGGTGGATGTTTATGGATGTTATGGGGATTATGTATGCTTAGCTGCATGGGTTCTACAAGGAGCGGTGTTGGGATGAATGTCATGATCTCACCTGGATGTGGCAGCCTGGGTAAGAATCAAGATGGATGATGAGAGTTTAATGAAGTGGAGGGGAAATGAGATGGAGCTGTTGTGAAGGTGACAGTAGTGTTGGGCTTGAGGCTCAAAGAGACTTCCTATGTATCCCTATGGAAGGGAATCAAAGTCCATGTAATTAATCTAAAGATGGATTACTGTCGATTAGGGACATCAACGGATTACCGCTGGATCGGGTCAAAATGGATTACCACTGGATGGGATCATAGTGGCATTCCACTGGATAGGGTCATAATAGGATTGAACCTCAGGGAGGCTTCCTACGTACCCTGCCTTGATAAGTATCAAAGTCCATGTAGTTTGAGATGGTTTGGGAGAACCGATGTGAAGGGGGTCGGAGCAACTGTGTGTTGGGATTGAACCTCATGGTGGCTTCCTACATACATTTCTTTGGAAAGGATCAATGACCATGTAGTTCATGAGGGGTTGGTGAACCAACATGAATGAGGACCTAGGGCCTATATAGGTGGTGGGATTGAACCTCAAGGAGGCATCCTATGTATCGTGACTTGGAAAAGATCAAAGACCATGTAGTTCATGATTGAGTGGGAACCGACGTGAAGATAGTCGGAACCAATATGTGTCGGGCTTGAACAACAAGGAGGCTTCCTACGTACCTTGTCTTGAATTGGATCAAAGTCAACGCAGTTCAGGTTGGGTGTGGGGCTTACACTCTAGGCTGCGCGGAAGGATTCCATGTTCAATGATTACTAAAAGACCATGTGGGTCATACTAGTTGTGAGAAAAAAGAGGTGGCAAGGACCTGACGATCACAGTGAAAAGGTGCGTCCCTGAAGGGTGGTGAATGGGGCTTACGCAAGGAGGCTACCCAGGTGTCGCTAATGAGCGAAAAGGATGGATGGGGCTTACGCAAGGAAGCAATCTGGGTGCCGCTATGGAGCAGTAATGGTGAAAGGGGATTACACAAGGAATCTTCTTAGGTGCCGCTATGGAGTGGCAATGGTGGATCGAGCTTACTCGACAAAGCTGCACGAGTGTTGCTATGGAGCAAAAATGGTGAATGGGGATTACGCAAAGAAGCTGCCCAGGTGCTGCTATTGAGTGGCAATGATGAATGGCGATTATTCAAGGAAGCTTCTAGGGTGCCACTAGGGAGCGGTGATGGTGAATGGGGCTTACGCAAGGAAGCTTCTCGGGTTCCACTATAGAGAGGAAATGGTGGATGGGGCATACGCAAGGAAGTTACCCGGGTGCCGCTATGGAGCAGAAATGGTGGATGGGGCATACGCAAGGAAGCTTTCCGGGGGCCGCTATGTATCATCCCAGGCTTCAAAGGTACACTTCACTTTGAATAATTCAATAGTGTGTGTTGTACACAACTTCGAGTTCTAACACACCACAACTAATCGAACTAGCTATAATGAATAGTAATACAATCTTTTTGATATTTTATAATTTTTATCTTTCAAAATGTACTTTATTTTTGGATTTGGAATGTCGAAATTAGGTTAGGGTGAATTTTTGGTATTTTTCTGTAAACTTTCAATTTTTTATGAATAGTAAAAAACACTGAGTTATAGTTTAAAACGAAATTTTTATTTAAATAATTATATATTTTATTTAAATTTATTTTAGGTCAAAATAGATACATAATACCTCAATATTTTCAATTTAATTCATTTGAGTCCATTTATAATAATTATAGATATATAAAAATTTTATTAAACTTTTCACCGTCTTTTACCCACCTCCTAGATGAATTTTCAAATTCACATAAAACATAATTTCACCACTTCTATGAGTGGAATTTCAAAAATCCGAGAGACACAGTTGATATCAATAAAAAATGTGGTTCAATAGGATACAAATAATTTTTGTTGAATAGTAACTTTTTACTTTTATTTACCACAGTTAAATGTAAATAGGGTAATTAAGGGTAAAAATGATATTATTATTACCCTAAAAAACTTCTTAATTCGATTGGATAAGTATAATTTGACCAAAAACAACCTTATTAATAAAATATGAACCTTTCTGGTCTACTTGGATTAGATTAGGACTTTTATTATTATTTAATTCAAATAAAAGTTAAAAGTGTTAAATTCAAAGTTTAATAACAAACCCATATTTAATATAGGGTTAAAAATAATATAAATTTTAATATAAATATTCATTAGAAAAATAAAAATATTTCTTACATAATCGTATTTTATTTATATTTTTAGATATTCAATAATTCAATTTATTTATGATACAATGATGATGTAGTAATTACGTAATTAATGAAATATTAAAATAATTGATATTGTAAATATCCAAATAAATGTAATTTGAGACTTTTTATGAAGTCCACCAATTTTATAGGTTGATATTACATTTTATGGTTGGTTAGATGAATTTTTTTCTAAGTAATAATGCTGTTATGAATTTAGAAAAAACAAATACCAAATAGTGTCAATATTGACATAAAAGAGTTTAAAAAAAATATTATATTATTAATTGATATTCTATTCCTACAAATCTATGGTTCTGTGAAAATACTTAAATAATGATATATGTATCATTAATGAACCACTTTTGGTTCTCTTGTAATTATATAGTATGTTTATTAACCATATATTATAAAAATATAAAGAGACATGGTAAATGTCAAACTATTTAACTAAGAGTTAAATCTAAAAGATAAAGTTACATTAGTGACCCAAACCTATCTAAAACCTATTGGATGAGTGGTTTTCAACCCATCCCCACCATAGCCTTTAAATAATTCATTTTGTAGCCATTTTAAACCAAAATTGATTTTATTATAAAATAATATTTCCACCTTTTCCTAAGGTGGCCCTCGCCCCTCTTATAAAAGGGTACTCCCCCTTCTGTCTAATTAACACCTTAAAATTCATTTGGCTCAACCAAAACCTTCCCAAATACCCTCTAAATTTTCCTCCCTTTGTCCTAGAGGCATTAATTTAGTAATAAATCCAACCTAATGGGCCCTTTTGATCAAATCAAAAGGAAGAACTCGAAGAAGAAGTAAATATTTCATCAACTCTTTCAAGTTCCTTTCTTCTTCCACTTACTCTTTCTTTGTTATTTACATTCTAAAATAATAAATCCAGTATATTCTATATAATTTTATTTTATAATAAATATGGTACAACCAAATTCCTTATTCTATCTATCATTTGAATGGCATGTCACCATAAATGTGTACGTACGGCTTACAGCTCAACGTCGTAGTGTAATTGTTATTCAATACATTATTATTTGGATGGGTATAATAATGATATTTAATTAATGTAAATAATAAATATTACATGATAATGATTAGGAATATATGATATACCATCCTATTATATATTATTTTAATATCAAAATAATGGTATTATCTCTCGTGCGAACGTACCGATTACAGTCTCCATGAACGCTATGAGATTCATTCCCCATTTTATCCATACACGACTAATTTTCATTGGATGATTTAAAATAATGTTTTAATACTTGATATCATTCAGGATATAAATAATATACTTCTGGCCCATAACAAATATGACTCACATAACAATGCATAGAAAGGACAACGAGTCCGTTAACACCAGAAACGACGATAATACTAAGATATTATTAACAAAACAATGTTAAAAATAATATCTGATATCATATTAATGTATGTGATTCATGTATAATTTAATAACAATTATTTTAATATTATATATATGGTTAACCTACCCTCGACCAAGGAAAAGTAAATGGAAAGGGTTAATTTCACAATCTCTTTATTATCCGAGGTTGTTTTTACGTAAGTATCTAATAGGACCTCTTTATCATCCACATCCTGGTTTCGTAAAAATGTATTTCAAAACATGATTACTATTTTATAGACTAAGGGTTAAAGTCATTTATATCATTGTTCGAATTTTTATAAGATGTTTGTAAAGGAATATTTCTTTCGTTTTCCAAACAAGGTCCTTTATTACCATTTCGACAAAATTAAGGTAAGATTGTCTTTTTTGATCTTAAACGTCGAGTGCAGCTATTTTCCGCCATTATGGCTTCACCTAAGCTTCCCTTACAAGTTTATAAGAATATTCTAAAAATAAATGTTTTCATAAATGATTTCAAAATTGAAATAGATATTTCTCTAAAAAATGATGTTATTTCATCTATGTCAACATCCTTTAATGAATTTTAAACTTATTTGAAGTTGATTTATAATGATAAAAAACATCCATATTGTATTGAAGGTTTTGAGATATGTTTGACTATGGATGTGTTATTTTTACACCATTCATGGTTTATGAATAAATTATTGACATTTCATATGCTAGTTTTAATATGAATGTTTTTGTTATGTTTAAACCATTTTATATAAGGAATGCATTGGACTTAGTATGTGACTAGTGGAGCCCGTTGTAGCTCCTCTCTGCATCGGTAGGTCACATGAGACAAACTAGAGTCTTGGAACAAGGCCTTGACAAAATCTTATTTGTAGTCTTGAAATAAGGCCTTGACTATGTGGTTATGAAAGTCTGTCATTATGCGTTCCATCATTATGAAAGTGGATATTGATATTTCAAGTGATTATTCGACTAGTAGAATATCAATGTGAATAAGTAAATGTAATTATTTGATTTTATCATTTCCATGTTATAATGAAGTTCAATTTTAAATCGCTTTTGTTTTATTCTTATATATTTCCTTAAATTTTTATTCTTATTTATGAAGGTTTCCTCTTTATTATTATCCTTACAGAGCATCTAAGCTCACCCCTTTATATGTTTTATTTTTTCCAAGATGCAAAAAAGTATATTATGGCTGACGTGTAGGGATAGTCTATGGGATCTCAGTGTGGCCTATGGAAACAATGTTTTTGTAGTTTTCCATTTTATGATGTAATGTAAACCTTATAAATTTATCTAGTACATTCAAGGATACTAAACTAATCGGTCTTTCGAGACTTGATTTTTTTTATCATGCCAAAGATACTTAATAATGCACCGACTCTGGGTTACTGGGGTTGGGTCATTACAGTTGGTATCAGATGAAGTTTAGTACAATCCTTGGAATCTAGATTTAGATAAACTCTGATTATATCACATTACCCTATGATAGACTTTGAGTATTTTTATAGAAGAACTTCCTAGAATATTGGTATTGTAGAGATTTTTTGAGTTTTCAATGAAATACATCCTTGTATAGATTCGAGCAGGTAGAGACGGCTCTGGCATAGATGTACCTATGGGTAAAAACCAAAAACACCACTTTCATCTAGAATCAAACAGGAACTAGAGAATGACAACGTGCCTTGCGGAACTCTTGGTTATGACCCTCCCATGGGATATGCTTAGGATAATTCTCATTTTCATTAAAAACAATAATGAAGGGTTTATGAGTATATACTTCCTCAAAGAAATTTTTTTTATGATTATATATTATATCCATAAACTGTTTAATTTATGTTTATTGTTTTACATGTTTGGAATTATATTTTTTGATTTATAATATAATCTAGTTTATGACATTTTATAGAAATGGTGCCTAGTAGAAGGAATGGAAACCGTATCAATGTACACACTCCATGTAGGTATTTCCCTCCTACTCAAGATAATTATAGTAGATCTAGTGATGAAACTGGTGTTGATCAACTAATCACCATACTGGGACTACTCAATCTGGTTATGAATAATAACCTTACCCGTATGGAGCACCCTAATCTGCATCGTAGAGGATCAATGTTAGATCCCTTCATGAGGCTACAACCACAAGAATTCAGTGGGGCTAAAAATCAATTAGTAGCTGAGTAATGGATAAATTCATTAGAGAAAATATTCAACACAGTAGGGAGTAGTGAAAGGGAAAAAGTTGTCATTGTAGTTTACCGCCTCACTGGAGATGTTGATCAAAGGTGGTCATTGATTAAAAATATAAAGGAAGATGATAAAGTATAAAATATTAAATGGATGTAGTTTAAAGTGATTTTCATAGAAAAATACTTTCCTCGTGACCATCGAGCAGATATGGGAAGTCAATTTCTGAGTCAGAGGAAAAAGGAGGATGAGAATTTCACAAAGTTTCAACCTAACATTACAAGGTTAGAGAGGCATGCAATAGATTATATACGTAACCCAAAAAGGAATATTGTTCCTTTCTTTCATGTGTTAAAACTATTTCTCCATCGAGCATTAGTCTCATAATCCTTCTCATCTTGCACACATATTGTCTCATGTGCTCTCAAGACAGAAAATGAATTCTCTAAGTCATACGACATTAAAGAAAATAAAGTGAAGAAGATATCTGCTGAACACTCTAAAAATGGAAATAAGCGGAAGAAGGGAAAAGTTGAATATCCATTCTGCAATAAATGTGGGAAGAAACGCACTAGTGTTTGCCTAAAAGGAATGAGAGTTTATTACAAGTGTGGTGAAAAAGGTCACCAAGCTCATGATTTCAAGGGGAAGAAAGAGGTTGTCGATGTTAAATTCTACAAATGTTGAGAAAGGGGGAATTACGAGAGTGAATGTCATAAGCGCACGGGGAACTCACCTCAGAAGAGGACATGGAATCAAGTCTAACCTTATGCAATCATTACTGCTGAGGTTGAAGCTTCGGAAGATGCAGTGGTAGGAAATTTAATGGTTTCATATTGTTTATCCAATGGTTTATTTGATTCTGGATCATCACATTATTTCATATATTCCCAGTTTGATAAGAAAATTAGATATTTTCAATTTGAACTAACAAGAGAGTTTTCAGTCAAAACTCACAAGGGAAGTATTCTCGTAACAATGTTTTGTGAATTAGTTCCCATTAGAGCATATAAATGTTCTTTATCTTCTAATCACACTGTCATACCAAAGATTAAATTTGATATAATCCTCATTATGGACTGGATTTCGGACCATGATGCAAATAATTATTGTAAGAAGAAGAAGGTTACAATTTTTGATGATGATGATAAAGAATTCCTTATCATTAGAGTAGAAACGTCACTGCCTAATTCATATCTATATCGACACCCAGTTGCTCAACTAAGTTCAATTATTGGGGAGGAAGAGAATTAAATAACTGTGGGTGAGGAAAGGAATCTTCAAATAGAGGATTTTTCTATTGTGCAAGAATATATTGATGTGTTTCTAGAGGATTTACCTGGACATCCTCCAGAACAAGAAATTGAGTTTTCCATTTATTTAATTCCTGTATCAAGGCCCATATTAAATACCCCTTATAGAATGGCCACTGTGGAATTAGTGGAACTAAAGAAACAACTAGAGAAATTTAGTATTAGGGGATTTATTCACCCTACTGTTTCTCCATGGGGATCCGTTGTCCTTTTTGTTAAGAAGAAAGATGGATCTATGAGTTTTTGAATTAACAACAGGGAGATCAATGCTATAACAATAAAGAACAAGTATCCCCTACCTCATATTGATGACTTATTTGACCAACTGCACGAAGCTCAAAAACATTCAAATAGTGACCTTCAATCTATATATCATCAGTTGTGTGTGATGAAGGAAGACATTCCAAAAACTACATTTTGAACCAGGTACAGGCATTAAGAGTTTACAGTAATGCCTTTTGGATTTACTAATGCACCCTCTGTCTTCATGGATCTAAGGAATAGAGTATTCAATGAATATCTTGATCACTTTGTAGTGGTATTTATTGATGTTATCTTGGAATAATCCAAAATCTATGAAGATCGTGAAAATCACTTGCACATTATCCTAATGACTCTTAGAATAAATGAATTATATTGGAAGTTTAGAAAGTTTGAATTATAACTTCATTAGATTTCTTATCTTGGACATATTTTCTCTAAGGAAGGAATCTCTATTGATACTTCTAATACCCAGGAAATCGAAGAATGGCCAACACCAACGAGTATAACCGAGGTACACAGTTTTATTGGTTTAGCAGGTTATTATCAGCGTTTTGTCCAGAATTTTGTCTGATTGGCTAACCTATTAACCTAGCTCACATGTAAAGGGGTTAAATTTTTTTGGAAAAAATACTGAGAAGAATGTTTTGAATAATTGAAGAGATTATTATTCAATGCTTCTATGACGACTCTACCATCGGGGAATGATGGGTTTGTTATTTATAGTGATGCTTAAAATAAAGGACTTGGTTGTGTCCTTGTGTATAATTATAGGGTTATTGCCTATGCATCATGAAATCTAAAAATTCATGAGAAAAAATATCCTACTCATGTTCTCAAGTTAGCAGCTGTAATCATTGGTTTTATGATTTGGAGACACTATCTCTATGGTGAAAAATGTGAGATATATATCGATCACAAGAGTTTGAAGTATATTTTATCACAGATATAACTCAACATGAGGAAAACGAGATGGCTTGGACTACTCAAGGATTATGATTTCACTATACACTACCACCTAGGGAACATAAATAAGGTGGCAGATGCTTTGAGTAGAAAGGATCATGGAGTTTTGAACAAGATAAGACTTGAAAAGGATCCTATATAAATGGATCTAGTAAAGATGGATATGGGAATAACCATGGAAGGTGAAACATAAATTTTTTTTCAAATGGTTTCCAAAAAATATTTACAAGAAAGGATAAAGAGTTACCAGACCTGTGATGAAGATTTTCAAAATAATATTAAAGCTGTGAATGGTGGGAGATTGAGTGACATTGTGTATGAAGAAGGAATTTTGAAATTTGGGAAGATACATTGTGTTCTCGATATACCCGATCTAAAAAGGGAATTTTTAGAAGATGCTCATAGTTCCAATTTCTTTATACACCCTAGTAGCACTAGGATTTAGAGATATTTTAAAGAACATTTTTTGTGGGAGAACATGAAGAGGGAGATTGCTGATTTTGTGTTAACATGTATGGTTTTTCAACAAGTGAATGTTGGAAGGTAACAGCCTAGAGAAGTCATGCAACCTCTTCCCATACCATTGTGCAAATGGGATAATATTATGATGGACTTTGTCATGGGACTACTAAAGACTCCTAGAAGGAACGATTCAATATGGGTCATGGTTTATTGTATTACCAAGTCAGAACTTTTTCTAGCTATAAGAGAATATTTACCACTTGAACGTATAGCAGGACAATATAGTAATAATATTCAGGGACTTCATGGAGTACCAAAATAGATTTTTTCTGATCGTGATCTGCATTTTACATCATGATGCTAGAAAGGTCTTTAAAAATCCATGGATACAGAACTTCGTTTGACCACTGCCTACCACCCCCAAACTGCTGGACAATGAGAACAAACTATTCAAACCTTGGAAGAAATGTTGAGATCATTCTCCCAAGACATTCAAGGTATGTGGTATCTATATTTACCTCTGGTAGAATTTTCCTATAACAATAGATTCGATTCAAATATACAGATGGAACCATATGAAGTGATATACCAAAAGAAATGTCGCACACCAACATGTTGGGATGATATTGGTGAAAGAAAACTCGTAGGCCCAGAACTTGTGGAGGAAATGATGGAAAAGGTGAATGTAATCCAAAACCACATCAAAGCAACACAAAGTAGGAAAAAGAGTTATGCCGATAACCGAAGGAAGGATTTGGAATTTCAGGCAGGAGATCATGTTTAATTGAAGGTACCTCCATGGAAGAGTGTTATATGTTTCGGTAAGATGGGAAAATTAAGTCTCAGGTACATCAAACCATTCGTAATTCTAGAATGAATTGCGGTTGTAGCTTACCATTTGAAAATATCGCCAAGTATCTCCAAAGATCACGATGTGTTCCATGTATCACTGTTAAGAAAATACATGCTTGATCCCACGCATGTACTCACCTATGAAGAAATAGAAATGGAACCCGATCTATCTTATTGTGAAGAGCCTGTCAAGATTCTTGATACAAAAGAACAAGTGCTGAGAAACCAGACGACTCGTCTGGTAAAAGTTATATCGAGAAACCATAAGATGGAAAAGGCAACATTGGAACCCATGGAACTTATGATGATGAACCACCTGAGTCTTTTTATGCAGTAATATTCTAGAAATTTTGAGGAAGAAATTATTTTAAGGTGGGGAGAATGTAACCCCTCAATCTTCCACAATATGCTTCTCTTTGAATAATACAATATCATGTGTTGTACGCAACTTCATGTTCTAACACACCACAACCAATCAAACTAGCCATTATATATAGTAATACCTGATTTTGGAAATTTTATTATTTTTTTATTTTAAAATGAGCTTCTTTTTTGGATTCAGAATATCGAAATTATCTTAAGGTGAATTTTTGGTATTTTAATGAAAACATTCAATTTTTGATAAATAGTAAAAAACACAGAGTTATAGTTTAAAACCAAATTTTTATTTAAATAATTATTTATTTTATTTAAATTTATTTTAGGTCAAAATAGATACATAATACCTATATAAGTTCCATGAAATTTATTGGAGTTAGTTTATAATAATTTTAGATATATAAAAGTTTTTTTGAACATTTCACCGTCTTTTACCCACCTCCTACGAGAATTCGCAAATTCATACAAAACATAATTTTACAGCTTCTATGAGTGGAATTTCAAATATTAGAGAGAAATGGTTGATATCAGTAAGAAATATGTGGTCTAATAAGATGAAAATATTTTTGGGTGAATAGTAACTTTTCACTTTAATTTACCATAGTTAAAAGTAAATAGGGCAATTAAGGGTAAAAATGATATTATTATTACCCTAAAACAAGTCCTAATTTTATTGGATAAGTATAATTCGACCCAAACTAACCTTAGTAAAAAAATATTAACTTTTTTGGTCCACATGGATTTGATTAGGACATTTATTATTATTTAATTCAAAAAAGAGTTAAAAGTGTTAAATTCAAAGATTACTAACTAAACCATTTGTAATATAATGATACACATAAAATAAATTAGACTATAAATATTCATTATAAATAAAATTATATTTCCTACATAATGGTATTTTATTTATATATTTTAGATATTAAATAATTTAATTTATTTATGACATAATGATGATGCGGTAATTACCTAATTAATGAAATATTAAAATAATTGTAATTATAAATATTGAAATAAATGTAATTTGAGAAGTTTTATGAATTACACTTTTTTATAGGTTAATATTACTTGTTAGGGTTGGTTAGATAATTTGTTTTGAATTAATAATGCTGCTATGAATTTAGAAAAAACAAAATACCATATACTGTTAAAATTGACATAAAAGAGTTTTTAAAACAAATATTATATTATTAATTGATATTATATTCCTAAAAAATCTAAGGTCCATCCCAAAGACATACATAATAATATTTGAATCATTAATGGACTAATTTTGGTTCTCTTTTAAGTATATAGTAATTTTATTAACCATATAATATAATAATACAAAGAGACATGGTAAATGTCAAACTATTTAACTAAGAGTTAAATTTAAAAGATAAAGTTAATATAGTGACCCAAACATTTCTAAAAGATATTTTTTGAGTGGTTTTCGACCCATACCCACCTAATCCTTTAAATAATTAATTGTTTAGCCCTTATAAACCAAAAAATGATTTTATTATAAAATAATATTTCCAGTTTTTCCTAAGGTTCCCCTCACCCCTCTTATTAGAGGGAACTCCCCATTCTCTCTAATTCACACATTCAAATACATTTTTGTCAGCCAACCACTTCCCAAATACCCTCTAAATTGTCCTCTCTTCATCGTAGAGGAATTAATTTAATTATAAAGCCAACTTAAGGTTCCCTTTTGATCACTTCAAAAGGAAGAACCCGAAGAAGATGTAAATATTTCATCATCTCTTTCATGTTCCTTTATTCTTCCACTTCCTCTTTCATTGTTGATTACATTATAAAATAATACCTCCATTATCTTCTAAAAACTATGATGTTATTATAAACATTGTATAACCAAATTCATTATTTTATCCATCCTTTGAATGACATGTCATCATACATGTTTACGTACGGCTTACCGTCTCCACGCCGTGGTGTAATTGTTATTCAATCCATTATTATTTGGATGGGTATAATAATGATGTGTAATTGATTTAAATAATAAATATAACATGATAATGATTATTTATATAATATATAACATCCAATTATATGTTATTTTAATATCAAAAGAATGGTATTGTCTCTCGTGCGTACGTACGGATTACCGTCTCCACGAACGCGATGAGATTCATTCCCCATTGTATCCATTCAAGAATAATTTTCATTAGAGGATTAGAAATAATGTTTAAATACATGATATAATTCTGGATATGGATATGATACATCCATTCCATAAATCATATGACTCGCATAACAAAATAATATAAAGTAAAATGAATCCATTACCAACCAAAACAACGATAACACTATGATATTATTAACAAAACAATGTTAAAAGGTAGTATCTGATATCATAATAATGTATACGATTCTTGTATAATTTAATAACAATTATTTCACCATTATACAAGAGGTTACCCTACCCTGAACCAAGGAAAATTACAAGTTAAGGTTTTATTTCACTATCTCTTTATTATCCGAGGTTGTTTTTACGTATGTATCTAATGGGACCTCTTTATCATCCACATCCATGTTTTGTAAAAATGTATTCAAAACATTCTTACTATTTTATAGAATAAGGGTTAAAGTAATTTATACCCTTGTTTTACTTTTTATAAGATGTTTATAATGGAATCGTACCATCATTTTCCAAAGATGTTCCTTTATAACCTTTTTGAAAAAATGAATGTAAGAATTTCTTTATTTAATTTATATGGTTGGTGCGGCTATTTTATGCCATTATAACATCGTAGAAGCTTACATTACAATAAGATAAAATGATTTTCAAAATAATTTTTTTCTTAAATGATTTCAAAATAGAAAGATATATTTCTCTAAAAAATGTTTCGATTTCATCTATGTCAACATCCATTGATGGATTTTAAACTTATTTGATGATGATTTATTATGATACAAAACATCCATATTGTGTTGAAGGTTTTTTGATATGTTTGACTGTGGATGTATTATTTTTACCCCATTCATGGTTTATGGATAAATAAGTGACATTTCATATGCTAGTTTAAATACTAATGTTTATGTAATGTTTAAACCTTTTTATATAATGAATGCATTGGACTTAGTATGTAACCGGTGGAACCCGCTATAACTCCTAGATGAATTGGTAGGTCTCACGAGACAAAATAGTGTCTTGGCACAAGTCCTTGACAAAATAGTATTTGTATTCATGGAACAATGATTTGACTATGTGGTTATGAATGTTTGTCATTATGCATTCCATCATTATGAAAGTGGCTATTGATATTGCATGTGATTATTCGACTAGTAGAATATCAATGTGAATATATAAATGGAATTATTCGATTTAATCATTTCCATATTATTTTGAATTTCATGTTTAGAAGGATTTTGTTTTATTCTTATACATTATCTTAAATTTTTAGGCTTATTTATGAAATATTCTTCTTTATTGTTATCCTTACTAAGCATCTGATCTCACCCCATTATATGTTTAATTTTTCCCAAGATGCAAAGAAGTATATTATGGATGAACTAAAGGGATAGTCTATGCGATCTCAGTGTTGTCTATGGAAATAATGGTGTGGTAGTTTTCCATTTTATGATGTAATGTAAACCTTATGAATGTATCTAGTACATTCAAGGCTACTTAACTAATCGGTCTTTTGATACTTGATCTTTTGTGATCATGCCAATGGTACGTAATAATGTACCGACTCTGGGTAACTGGGGTTAGGGAGTTACAGTTGGTATCAGAGGAAGTTTATTGCAAACTTTGGAATGTTGAATTAGAAAAACTCTGATTAGAGCATATTATCCTAAGATAGACTTTGAGGATTATTATAGAATAACTTCGTAGAATTTTTTAATTGTAGAGATTTTGTGTGTTTTACATGAAATACATCCCTGTCTAGATAAGATCAAGTAGAGGTGGTTCGGGTATCGATGTACCTAGAGGTAAAACGCGAAAACACTGCTTTGAACTAGACTCAAATGAGAACTGGTTCATGGCAACGGGCCTTGCAGCACTCTTGGTTACGACAATCCAGGGGGATATGCTTAAGATATTATCATTTTCTTTACAAACCTTTATGATGGGTTTATGAGTATATACTTCATCAAAGAAAACAATTTTTTTGATTATGGATTATATCCATAAACTGTTTAATTTATGTTAAGTATTTTACAAGTTTGGAATTATGTATTTTGATTCATAAACTAATCTAATTTATGAAATTGTTTAGAAATGGAGCCTAATAGAAGGAATGGAAACCGTATCAATGCACACACTCCATGTAGGTATTTCCCCCCTACTCAATATAATTATAATGGAGTTGGTGATTCAACTGGTGCTGATCAGCTATTCATCATTCTGTGACAACTCACTCAGGTTATGAAAAATAACCTTACCCATATGGAGCACTGTAATCCGCATCGTGGATGATCAATATTAGATCACTTCAGGAGGAAACATCCACAAACATTAAATGGGGGTACAAATCCATTATTAGCTGAGTAATGGATAAATTCCTTAAAGAAAAAATTCCATGCCTTGGGGAGTAGTGAAAGGGAAAAAGTTGTCACGGTAGTTTACCGCCCTATTGGAGATGTTGATTAATGGTGGTCATTCATTCAAAACACAAATGAAGATGATGAAGTATCAAATATGGACTGGATGGAGTTGAAAGATATTTTCTTAGAAATATACTTTCTTCGTGACCATCGAGCCGATATGGAAAGGCAATTTCTGAGTCTGAGGAAAATGGAGGATAAGAATTTGACAAAGTATGAAGCTAACTTTACAAGGTTAGAGAGTAATGAAGCATATTATATACATAAACCAAGAAGTAAGATTAATAGTTTCTTTGATTGGTTAAATCCATTTCTCCATCGAGCATTAGTCACACAATCCTTCTCGTCGTATGACGATATTGTCTCATGTTCTATCAAGATAGAAAAATTAATCTCTAAATCTTACGACTTTAAAGAAAAGAAAGGGAAGAAAAGATATGATAAAAACTCTGAAAATGGAAATAAGGTGAAGAAGGGAAAAGGTTAATATCCATCCTGCAATAAAGGTTAGAAGAAACACCATGGTACTTTCCTGAAGGGAATGGGAGTCTGTTACAAGTGTGGTGAAAAAGGCCACCAAGATCATGATGGTAAGGGGAAGAAAGAGGTTGTCGATGATGAATGCTAAAATTGTAGAAAAAGGGGGTATTATGTGAATTAATACCCTAAGCGTCAGTGGAACATACCCATTAAAAGGCCATGGAATCAAGGCCAAGGATTTGTTATCACTACTACTGAGGTTGAAGCTCTGAAAGACGTAGTGGCAAGTAATTTAATGGTTTCATCAAGTTTATTGAACGCTATATTTGATTCTGGATCATCGCATTGTTTCATATCTTCCCAATTTGCTAATAAAATTAGATATTTTCAATTTGACATAACAAGGGAGTTTTTAGTCAACACTTATAAGGGAAGTATCATCCCATCAATGTTTTGTGAACCAATTCCCTTTGGAGGATATAAATTTTCATTATATACTGGTCTCATTATCATACCCATGAATGAATTTTATATAATCATCGGTATAGATTTTATTTCAGACCATGATGCAAATATTTATTGTAAGAAGAAGAAGGCAACAATTGTTGATGATGATGATAAATAACACATTATCTTTAGAACAGAAACGTCACCACCTAATTCTTATCTAGATCCACCCCTTTTTCTCAACTAAATTCAATTATTGGGGAGGAAGAAAATGAAATAACTGTGGTTGAGGAAAATAGTGTTCAAATAGAGGATGTACCTATTGTGCAATGTGTTTCTAGAGGATTTACCTGGACACCTCTTGAATGAGAAATTGATTTTTCCAATGATTAAATTTCTGGATCAAGGCCCATATCAATGACCACTTATAGAATGGCCAATGTAGAATTAGTGGAACTAAAGAAACACCTAGAGGAATTGAGTAATAAGGTTTTTATTCACCCTAGTGTTTCTCCATGGGGATCCCCCGTCCTTTTTGTTATGAAGAAAGATAGATCTATGAGGTTGTGCATTGACTACTGGGAGATCAATGTTATAACAATAAATAACAAGTATCCACTACATTGAATTGATGATTTATTTGACCTACTTCATGGAGCTCAATACTTTTCAAATATTGACCTCCGATATAGATATCATCACTTGTGTGTGAAGAAGGAATACATTTTGAAAATAGCATTTCGAACCAGGTACGGGCATTACGAGGTTACAGTAATGACTTTTGGAGTGACTAATCCACCCTCTGTCTTCATGGATCTAATGTGTAAAGACCCGCAAAATTCAATGAATTTTTTTTCTTAATTTTCTTTGGGAATTTTCAAGAACATAGTTTCTGACTGCACTTGATTCCGAGGCCCGGTGTGCCTGGAATTTCGATCTGAAGTTTAGCTCGGGTACGTTCAGTGAACGAACGAGCTGGTTTTCCTATCTTTTGAACCGGTGCTCATAATCAAATTCTGAGGGCACCGATGGAACCGTAGTGCCGATAATTGCTTATGAAGACCTGTTCCGGAGTTGTGTTTTCACGAGATAATATAATAAAAATTGTGGAAGTTTAGTTAATAATTAAACTACAAGTTTTATTTCCTCTTGATAGTTTTTAGCTTTGGGTGGAAGTTGGGTAACTACCCAACTTCCCAAGGGAGGATATGAGGGTGGTGGGGCCCACACGAACCCCACCCCTTCACATTCCTGAACTCCCTCAACTCTTGTTTAAATTTGATAACTTAATAATTAATAACTTATGTTATTAATTAGGTGAGATTAATGTGTGTGTAGGTTTGAAATTCAAACTCTTGTCTAGTTAATAAATTAAGTGAGAGCTTAATTTATTTTGGGTTTGTTTATTGTGGTGGAGTCTTGGGGAGAAAAAGGCTAAGGATTGAGTAACTTCTTCATCTTCCACGAAGAATGCGAAGAACACATCGAACTCCGTCAAAGAACGCCGAGACCTCGGAGATCGACTACGTGACACTGTATACCGCGACGGTTCTTCCACGACGTCTTCTTCCGCAACGTCTCCTTCCGCAACATCTCCTTCCGCGATGTATTTTTCCGTGACGAATACTCCTTCGACGAACCTACATTCAAGCTCACATGAGGTAGGGGTTTATTTATTTTATTTTGTTCATGAATTATAGTTTTTCGTTCTTCGTGGATATACGACCAAATGCTTTCGATGAATGAGAGGGGGTTGGAACACACAAACACAGCCGACCATCCTCCCTTATCCTTGATGTTGTTTCTAATATGGTTGAAACGAAATGGCGTGGTGTCGTCGCACCACGCGGGATCGTGCGGCAAGTAATGCTTGGCGTGGTCACGCTGCGCCATGAAGTTGAACCAAGTCACGGCATCGTCGCGCCGCGTCGGGGTAAACCAAAGACACCGCAGCCGGAGCGGGGCCGCGGCGGAGGGGCACGGTGCCGTCGCGCCGTGCCGGACGAACCAAAACCGCTGTCGGTTCCGGGCCGTGGCGGAGCAGGGTTGTCGGTGGCCGGTTCCGGGCCGCCGGTGTCGGATCAGGGAGTGGACCAGCCGTCACCGGTCCCGTGGTGGCAGAAACTGGCGGATCGGGGCAGGCCGGCCGGATAGGAGGACAGCTGGGGGTTAAAACCCCCGGCCGGCCAACTAGCGGCCCCCATTAAAGGGGGGGGGGCAGCGCCCCCTTCCCCCCCCCCCCCCCACAAAATTCGAACGGATCCGCCTTTCGGCCGAGCCAGCTGGCGCCGCGCGCCAGTGCGCCAGGCCCCCAAGCCGGGCGCCGAGCCGGGCCGACCCAGGGGGTCTCGGGTCGGGTCGGTCCGGGCCCGAAACCCCCTTTTTCGGACCCTTTTGGTTCATTTGTCCATATTTTGGGCTATGGACCTCTGATCTACACGCCGCCTATTGCTTCTCGATCCTTGGATCGAGAAGGTCGTTTCGGTATATCGCACACAAGGTTTCGGAATACTTTGGGTTCGGCGGGGTTGGTTTGTACACAAAACCAACGGGGCTCTCGGAGCGGAAACGCTCATATCTTAAGCTCCGGATGTCCGATTGATGTGCCTTCAACTTTGGTGGTTTCATCTAAGTGATACAGAACTTTTGGCTTACACTTACCGAGGTTTGGATGCAGGTGGAGTACGGTCGGGTTGTTTTTGCCTTAAAAACCAACCAGGCCCCTGGAACGAAAAAGCCGATAACTCTCAGACCGGGCGTCTGATTGACGTGTCATCTTCGACGTTGAGTTCTTCTTAACGATACAGAACTTTTGGATACATCATCCTTGGAATATGTGTCAGTTGATGTATCAGCCTCTCGGCTCGTGGAGCGGGCCCTCCCGAGTGAGCTTGCTGTGTGCAGGAGCCCTAGAGCTGGATGTGTTTGCTACTGTGACGATGACGACTATACAGAAATCCTCAGTGGATTCGATGAAGACGACTAAAGCACTCAGTGATCCTATGTGGTTCAATGCTACCTATCCTATGTGGGTCCGATCCTGTGTGGGTCAGCGCTCGGCGGTTCTGTGTGAGTCAGCGCCTACAGATCCTGTGTGGGTCTGATCCTGTGTGGGTCATTGCGGGGGTTAGTTACCTATCGATCCTTAGTGGGTCAGATCCTGTGTGGGTCATTGCGGGGGTTAGTACCTATCGATCCTTTGTGGGTTCAATAGATTATATGAATCAGTGGAAACATATGATCATCTCTATCGTCATATGAAGAAGTATACTGGTGTGAGCTGAATCTTGTTTTACTTACTATGTGGATTGTGTTGTGCTATCCTATGTGGATTTACGTTTTTCTTTCCTATGTGGACTGGGTTGTACATGGGCTTGGATGTTGGAGCCGAACGAGAATTGATGACTTAGGTATATATATGGGCATATACCTAAGCAGTGTCGGATGTTACTTCGTGATTGTATCATTCCTTTGTGGATTATCCTTTGTGGATTTAGGGAGACCTTCAGGGGTCTCGGGGTCCCTACTGATTAGCTTATACTCACCCCTACATGGTCTATGCCCGCTCTACGTTGTGTTGGTTGCAGACGACGGACAATGCTGATCGTGGTTGAGGCTTGCAGAACAGGACGGTGCCTAGAGGTGGACCACTGGACGGGACGTACTCGGAGCGGTCGGCTGGACCCGAGGAGCATAGGATGCTATCTGTACTCGCCCTTCAGGTGGGATTTCTAGTGTATAGCTAGGCGTTGTGGCTTTTCATTACAGTTGTTGTTTTGCCATTCCAGATGTAAATTACTTTCAGTTTGGGTTTGTATACTGACCCACTTACATTCTGCACTTACTGTTGTACTCTGTTTTTACTTAGTGTATACTTCTACTGGTTTCTTGATCTGTGGTGTTTGTTTACTTTAAAATGGAAATGTCTTCCCTTTTTTATCGGTAATTTATGCCTTAGTGCTAGTCGCCAGCCCCTGGCCTATGGAAGGTGCGCTTTGGGTAGTCACGACAAGGGCCCCAAGGACGGGTCGTGACAAATTGGTATCAGAGGAGTTCGGTTTTACCAAAGAACGTGGGACTCTGATCTTTTACTATGTGAAGCAATAGTGGTAAGTGTATTGGGTGTGGTTATCAGTCCAAGGAGTCCAGTGTTGCTGTGGCGGCCGATGTATATGTACACCAGGACCCTGACTTCTGATTTCCGACTTAATGCACGAAAACATTGATTGCGTGTGTGTTTCAAGTTTTCTTTGTGATTACTTTGTGTCAGCTCACCAGGTATACTGTTCTGAACGTGGCACAACTGTTTTCTTTTCAGGATGGCCCCACGATGGCAGCCAGCTAGGGTTCCGAGAGTTGAGCGTGACGACAACCCACCGAGTGACGAGGCCTCGGTGCAGGGCCCTTTGTCAGCAGTGGCACCGGCGGTAGCTCTACCCGCCGAGCCACCGATGCTTCCAGCCCCAGCCGCTGACGATGCACATCGCCTTAGGGCACTACATGAGTTCCAACGCTAGCGACCGCCCAGGTTCCGCTGGGAGACGGACCCCCAGGCAGCCGAGGACTGGCTAGAGGCAGTTTTGATAGTTTTCAGTTTAGTGAGGGCACCAGAAAACCTCATGGTGATCCTCGCAGCGAGCCTAATGCACGCTGCTGCAGGCAGATGGTGGAGCTTGATTCTCCAGGTACACGATGAGGCATCTCTTCTCTGGATGGACTTTGAGAGCCTCTTCCTTTCAGAGTTCGTCCCAGACACCCTCCGTGCGGTGCGCATCCAGGAGATTCCTCAGCTGTGGCAGGGCAGCATGACAGTCGCCCAGTACTCAGCGAGATTTACTGATCTCTCGTGTTACTCAACAGACATGGTACGAGACCCATTTTTCCGGGCCCGGACCTTTGAGAAGGGATTGAGGCACGAGATCAGGGGATCGCTGATCTCCCTCAGTATTCCGACTCAGAAATGAGTACTGGAGCGAGCCCTTTTGATCGAGAGCTTTCTTGCTGAGTCTACACCAGCGCCGAGACCCACCGCAGGATGGAACGTAGCAGAGTCTTCTACAGTAGGCAGTCGACGGATGAATCATGGGTCCAGGCAGACCAGACCCTCCGGCAGACGAACTCAGGACACTGGCTCAGCAGTGCGGGGTACATAGCGTCGAGCCAGTCTTTCAAGAGGTAGGCAGTGCTACTCATGTGGCGGGCAGGGCCACATGGCTCGTGACTGCATGACCTGCCGTGCCGAGGAGCAGCAGACGGTTGAGGGACCACCCAAGAAGAGACAGAGGGTCGACCGTGGCGGTCCGTAGGGAGCTGGCGGGCAGAGACAGGCACAGCTCCAGGCAGCAGAGGCCTACGACCACGGCGCGCCCGAGATGATTCGAGGTACTATCTGTGTCTCTTCCACCCTTGTTACAGTTCTTATATACACAGGGTCGAGTCACTCTTTCATAGACGCTACCATTGTTCGGAGCTCGGAGATTCCGACAGAGCCGTTGGCTCGATCCTTACGGATAAATACTCCTACAGGAGTAGATTCGGCGATTACGCACTGGTACCGGCGGTGTGAGCATACTCTAGCAGGCGAGAGCTTCGGCTGGCATCTTCTTGTAACGGCGTCGAGGCCTTACGACGTCATCTTGGGAGTGGATTGGTTGTCTAAAGTCCATGCAAAAATTGACTGTATTATGCGCAAGGTGCGATGTGTATGCACCGACGGGAGCAGGTTCAACTTCACCGGCGAGAAGGGAGCCTATGCAGCATAGGATGGACTACCGCGGAGGAGAGGATAGCCCATCACCCACCAGTTGGCTAGCCTCATCCTAGGAGCAGTTGACGTGCAATGTCCTGGTTTTACTGTAGTGGTGGATCAGTATGCAGACATTTTCCCTGACGTCATTCCTGGGATTCCTCCCCGCAGAGAGGTAGACTTTTATATTGACCTATACCCCAGGACAGCTATGATATCAACTCCAGCATATCGGATGGCCCCCACCGAGCATCAAGAGCTTCGGGTACAGTTGGAGGACTTGCAGGGCAAGGGGTTCATCTGACCCAGTGTTTCACCCGGGGCTTCCCCGATTTTGTTCGCCAAGAAGGCGGATGCGAGCTTGCGACTTTGTGTCGACTATCGTCGCCTGAACCAGGTGACCATGAGGAACAAGTATCCGCTACCGAGGATTGATGACCTCTTCGATCAGCTCAAAGGATCACGGTGGTTCTCGAAGATAGACCTTAGGTCAGGCTATCATCAGCTCAGAGTTCTAGATGAGGACGTGCAAAAGACGACCTTCATGTGTCGGTATGGCCACTATGAGTTCTTGGTTATGCCATTCGGCATAACCAATGCTCAAGATGTATTCATGTCCCTCATGAACAGGATCTTTCAGCCATACCTCGATCGATTTTTCGTGGTCTTCATCGATAACATTTTAATATACTCGAAGACTGAGGAGGAGCACGTCTACCACTTGCGGGTTGTACAAGACACACTCTGAGAGCACCAGCTTTATGGTAAGCTCTCGAAGTGCTAGTTCTGGATGCGTGAGGTCCACTTCTTGGGACACATCATCATTGATGTGGGAGTTGTAGTGGATCCTGCTATGATCGAGGCAGTGCTAGTTTGGGAGCCACCCAGGAGCGTGAAAGAGGTGCAGAGTTTCTTGGGACTAGCTGGATACTATCGAAGATTTGTCCTAGACTTCTCCAGAGTTGTGGCACCACTCTCATCATTTAAAAAGAAATGGAAACCTTTTGTGTGGTCAGACAAATGTCAGTGGAGCTTCCAGGAGCTGAGACAGAGATTGACCAGCGCTCCTATCTTGAGGTTACCTGAGGAATGAGTTGGGTACGTAGTCTACTGCGATGCATCAGGGACTGGACTTGGATGTGTCCTAATGCAGGAGTGGGCCATGATCGCCTATGGATCACGTCAGTTGAGGCCGCTTGAGCAGAACTACACTACTCACGGCCTGGACTTAGCAGCAGTTGTCTTCGCTCTGATGACATGGCGACACTACATGATGGGTGAGCGCTTTACAGTCTTTTCTTACCATAAGAGTCTCAGATTCATCTTCTCTCAGAAGGACCTGAATTTGAGACAGCGGTGATGGCTCGAGTTCCTCCAGGACAATGATTTTGAGATAGTCTATACTCCTGGGGGGGAAAGTGGTAGCCGATGCTCTCAGCAGGAGGACGGGCATTCAGATACTTGAGGAGGCGACATAGCAGCTAGCCTCTTTGCAGATATCCTTCGTCGATAGAGATGGAGCATCCTTACTTCAGTCTCTCACAGTCACTCCTACACTACTGCAGTGGGTCATAGAGGCACAACGTGGGGACACTGACTATGAGACGCGTCGTGCACAGATATCCTCAGGATAGGCAACTGATGGTTTCTCTTTTGGAGCAGAGAACGACATCCTTTTCAGAGGACGTACCTTGGTACCAGTTGCTTTACAGGAGGAGGTGCTTATAGTGTTTCGCACTTCTCCATTGGCGGTACATCCTATAGTGGAAAAGATGTACCAGGATCTCAGACGTCAACACTGGTGGCCGGGCATGAAGAAGGTTGTGGAAGAGTTCGTTTCTCGATGCCTCACCTGCCAGCAGGTGAAGGCAGAGCACCAGGTACCAGCAGGCTTGGTACAGCCCTTAGAGGTCCCAGAGTGGAAGTGGGACGGGATATCTATAGACTTCGTGACTGTACATACACGCACTTCCAGAGGTCACGACTCCATTTGGGTGATTGTCGACCGACTCACCAAGTCGGCACACTTCTTACCCATCCGAGAGCAGGGCTCAGTGGAGAGCTTGGGACAACATTATGTTCAAGAGATTGTACGGCTCCATGGTGTGCCATCATCTATCATCTTCGATCAAGATGCAAGCTTTACTTCCCGACTTCGGAAGGAGTTGCAGGAGGCATTCGGGAAACATCTACATCTGAGCACAGCCTTTCACCCTCATACAGATAGTCAGACGGAGAGGACCATTCAGACACTTGAGGACACGCTCCGTGCATGTGTCCTCGACTTTGGTCGCAGCTGGGAGGACCACCTAACCTTGGTGGAGTTCACGTACAACAATAGTTACCACTCCACCATCGGGATGGCACCATACGAGGCATTATACAGCCGACCTTGCAGAGCTCCTTTGTGCTGGACAGACCCTGGGGAGTCAGCACTTGTGGGACCGGAGATGGTCCAGGCGACGACAGAGAACGTCCAGGTCATCCAGGAGCAGATGAGGACAGCCCAGAGCTGGCAGAAGTCTTATGCTCACTGGAGGCGGAGGCCACTAGAGTTCGAGGATGGCGACCACGTCTTCTTGCGTGTCTCACATCGACGTGGATTACGGAGATTTGGCCGAGGTGGTAAGTTGTCTCCATGCTACATCAGACCATTCTAGTTCCTCAACAGAATTGGAGAGGTGGCTTATCGCCTGGCTCTACCACCTCAGTTGCACCGGTTGCACCACGTCTTCCACGTATCTCAGCTGAGGAGATACGTGCACGACCCGACACATGTCATTGACCATGGGGAGCTTGATGTTGATGATGGGGAGACTTTTGCGGAGGTTCCAGTGGAGATCAAGGATTGAGAGGAGCGGGTCCTACGTGGGCGTTCGATTCCTCTAGTGCGCATTAGATGGCAGCATGGGAACCTCCAGGAGAGCACTTGGGAGCAGGAGGCTTAGATGCGTACTCAGTACCCACATTTGTTTCCCTAGCTTATGATATATCTTTACGGGGATGTAATAACCTGAGGTGGGAGTAATGTAACGACCCATAAAATTCAAGGAAAATTTTTTCTTAATTTTCTTTGGGATTTTTCAAGAACGCAGTTTCTGACGGCACTTGATTCCGAGGCCCGGTGTGCCCGGAATTTCTATCCGAAGTTTAGCTTGGGTACGTTCAGTGAATGTACGAGCGGGTTTTCCTATCTTTTGAACCGGTGCTCGGAATCGAATTCTGAGGGCACCGATGGAACCGAAGCACCGGTAATTTCTTAGGAAGACCTGTTCCGGATTTGCGTTTTCACGAGAGAAGATAATAAAAATTGTGGAAATTTAGTTAATAATTAAACTACAATTTTTATTTTCTCTTGATATTTTTTAGCTTTGGGTGTAAGTTGGGTAACTGCCCGACTTCCCAAGGGAGGTTATGAGGGTGGTGGGGCCCACACGAACCCCACCCCTTCACATTCCTTAACTCCCTCAACTCTTGTTTAAATTTGATAACTTAAGCATTAATAACTTATGTTATTAATTAGGTGCGTTTAATGTGGGTGTAGGTTTGAAATTCAACCTCTTGTCTAGTTAATAAATTAAGTGAGAGATTAATTTATTTTGGGTTAGTTTCATATGGTGGAGTCTTGGGGAGAAAAAGGCTAAGGATTGATGAACTTATTCAACTTCGACGAAGAACGCGAACAACACATCGAACTCTGTCGAAGAACGCCGAGACCACGGAGACCGACTACGCGATGCCATATACCGCGACTGTTCTTCCGTGATGTCTTCTTCCGCAACGTCTCCTTCCACAACATCTCTTTCCTTGATGTCTTTTTCCGTGACGAATCCTCGTTCGATGAACCTACGTTTAAGCTCGCATGAGGTAGGGTTTTATTTATTTTATTTCGTTCATGAATTCTAGTTTGTCGTTCTTCGTGGATATACGACCAAATGCTTTCGATTGATGAGAGGGGTCTGACCACAAAAACACGGCCGACCCTCCTCCCTTATCCTAGATATTGTTTCTAATATGGTTGGAATGAAATGGCATGGTGTCGTCGCACCACGCGGGATCGTGCGGCAAGTAATGTGTGGCGCCATCGTTCCGCGTCGTGAAGTTGAACCAAGTCACGACGCCGTCGCGCCGCGTTAGGGAAAACCGAGGACACCGTGGCCAAAGTGGGGCCGCGGCGGAGGGGCGTGACGCCGTGCTGGACGAACAAAAACTGCGGCCGGTTCTGGGCCACGACAGAGCAGGGTGACCGGCGGCAGGTTCCGGGCCGCCGGTGTCAGAGTAGGGAGGGGACCGGTCATTGCTGGTCCAATGGTGGCAGAAACCGGCCGGTCGGGGCGGGCCAACCAGACATGAGGACAG
Organism: Viscum album; assembly: GCA_963277665.1. NCBI lineage: Eukaryota > Viridiplantae > Streptophyta > Magnoliopsida > Santalales > Viscaceae > Viscum > Viscum album. The sequence continues at coordinate 127,902,639 of OY728146.1, read as the reverse complement.
CTGGGGGTTCAGACCCCTGGCCGGCCAGCTAGCGACCCCCATTAAAGGGGGGCTATGGTTACAAAATGTAGGGGGTAGTGCCCCCCCCCCCCGCAAAATCCGAATGGCTCGGCCGTTCGGTCGAGCCAGCTGGCACCGCGCGCTAGTGCGCCGGGCCAGGCCAACCAAGGGGGTCTCAGGACAGGTCGGTACGGGCCCAAAACCCCCGTTTTCGGACCCTTTTGGTTCTTTTGACCATATCTCGGGCTACGGACGTCCGATCGACGCACCGTCAGCAGCGATGCGATCCTTGGATCGAGACGGATGTTTCAGTATATCACACTCAAGGTTTCAGAATACTTTGGGTTCGGCTGGGTTGGTTCGTACACGAAACCAACCGGGCCCTCGGAGTGGAAACGCTCATTTCTTAAGCTCCGGATGTCCGATTGATGTGTCGTCGACTTTTTTGGTCTCCTCTAAGTGAGACGGATCTTTTGGCTCACTCCGCTCGATGTTTGGATGCAGGTGGAGTATGGTCGGGTTGGTTTTGCAACAAAAACCAATCGGGCCCCTAGAACGAAAAAGCCAATAACTATCAGACCGGGCGTCCGATTAACGTGTCGTCTGCGACGTTGAGTTCCTGTTGACGATACGGAACTTTTGGATACATCAACTCTGGAATTTGTGTCAGTTGATGTATCATCCTCTCGGCTCGTGGAGCGGGCCCTCCCGAGCGAGCTTGTTGTGTGCGGGAACCCTAGAGATGGCTGCGTTTGATACTGTGATGACGACGACTGTACAGAAATCCTCAGTGGATTCGACGGTGACAACTACATTACTCAGCGATCCTATGTGGATCAGCGCTACCAATCATGTGTGGGTCTGATCCTGTGTGGGACAGCGCTCAGCGGTTCTGTGTTTGCCAACGCCTACAGATCATGTGTGGGTCCGATCATGTGTGGGTCTGATCCTGTGTTAGTCATTGCAGGGGTTAGTTACCTATCGATACTTTGTGGGTCAGATCCTATGTGGGTCATTGCGGGGGTTAGTACCTATCGATCCTTTGTGGGTCTGACGGCTTAAATAAATCAGTGGCAACATCTAATAATCTCTATCGTCATACGAAGAAGTATACTGGTGTGAGCTGAATCATGTTTTACTTTCTTATATGGATTGTGTTGTGCTATCCTCTGTGGATTTACGTTTTTCTTTCCTGTGTGGACTGGGTTGTACTTGGGCTTGGATGTTGGAGCCGAACGATAATTGATGACTTAGGTATATGTATGGGCATATACCTAAGAAGTGTCGGATGTTACTTCATGATTGTATCTTTCCTTTGTGGATTAACCTTAGGGGATTTAGGGAGACCTTCAGGGGTCTCGGGGTCCCTACTGAGTAGCTTATACTCACCACTGCATGGGCTATACCCGCACTACGTTGTGTTGGTTGCAGACGACGGACAACGCTGATCATGGTTGAGGCTTACGGAACAGGACGGTTCCTGGAGGTGGACCACTGGACAGGACGTACTTAGAGCGGTCGGCTGGACCCGAGGAGTAGAGGAGGCTATCTGTACTCACCATTTAGGTGGGATTTCCAGTGGACAGCTCGGCGTTGCGGCTTTTCTTTACGGTTGTTGTTTTCCCTTTCCAGATGTACTTTACTTTCAGTTTGGGTTTGTATACTGGACCACTTACTTTCTGCACTTACTGTTGTACTCTGTTTTTACTTAGTGTATACTGCTATTGCTTTCTTGCTCTGTGGTGTCTATTTACTTTACAAAGGCAATGCCTTCCCTTTTCTATCGGGAATTTACGCCTTGGTGCTAGTCGCCAGCCCTTGGCCTATGGAAGGCGGGCTTGGGGTAGTCACGGCACAGGCCCCGAGGATGGGTCATGACATAATGAATAGAGTTTTCAAGGAATATCTTGATGACTTTGTAGTTGTGTTTATTGATTATATCTTGGAATACTCCTAATGATAAGAAAATCCTGAAAATCAATTGCGCATTATCCCAAAGACTCTTAGAAGTCTTCAATTTTATGGGATGATTAGAAAGTGTGAATTCTGGCTTCATGATATTTCATTTCATGGCCATATTTTCCCTAAGGATGGAATCTCTATTGACCCTTCTAAGACCAAGGCAATCCAAGAGTGGCCAGCACCATCGAGTATAACTGAGGTACGCAGTTTTATTGGTTTAGCAGGTTATTATTGGTGTTTCATCCAAAATTTTGCCTGATTGGCTAACCCATTAACCTAGCTCACACATAAATGGGTTAAATTTGTTGGGACAAATGATTGTGAATAATGATTTGAATAATTGAAGAGAATATTATTCAATGTTCCTATATTGACTCTACCATCTGGGAATGATGGGTTTGTTATTTATAGTGATGCTTCAAAGAAAGGACTTGGTTGTGTCCTTGTGTAGAATTATAGGGTTATTTCCTATGAATCACGATAGCTAAAAATTCATGAGAAAAACTATCCTACTCATGATTCCAGTTAGAAGCTGTAATCTTTGCATTGATGATTTAGACACACTATCTCTATGGTGAAAAATGTGAGATATATACCGATGACAAGAGTTTGAAATATATTTTCTCACAGAAAGCACTAAACATGAGGCAAAGGATATGTCTTAAACTAATCAAGGATTATTATTTAACAATACAATACCACTCAAGGATGGAAAATAAGGTGGAAAATTCTTTGAGTAGAAAGGATCATCGAGCTTTGAACAAGATGAGAGTAGAAAAAGATCATATATACATGGATCTAGTAATGATGGATATGGGAATAACCATGGAAGGTGAAACATCAATTATTTTTCAAACGGTTTCCAAACCATATTTAATAGAAACGATAAAGAGTTCTTAGACTAGTGATGAAGAGTTTCAAAAGAATATTAAAGCTATGAATGTTGGTAGATTGTGTGAATTTGTGTATGAAGATGGAATTTTGAAATTTGGGACGAGAATTTGTGTTCCCTATATACATGATCTAAAAATGGAATTGTTGGATGATGCTCATAGTTCCATTTTCTCTATATAAACTAGTATCACTAAGATTTATAGAGATTTGAAGGAACATTTTTGGTGGGGCAAAATGAAGAGGCAGATTTCTGATTTTGTGTCAAGATGTAACGGCCCGAAATTTTGAATAAATATTGTTTCCTAATTTCATGTGTTATTTTATATTATTTTTATACTCAACAAAAATGTTTTATTTGATAAATATGATTATAATTAAAATGAGACCATTGGGTTTTGACTGTTATATGACCATCGGCCAATATGACCACTATAAACAAAATGTTTTGATTATTGTCTCAACTAAAAAGTATTCTTGGTTAATTATTATAGAAAGAAGATTCGATGGCCTCACCTAGTAAACTTGGACCGATCGAAGCCCATCTAACAGAACTTGGGAAGGAGGTAGCACCATTGGTCTTTCCTCTGGACCAAACCCAAGCCGAACTTCATCATGTGAAGCTATAACGGAATCGCCTTCGCGAGAAGTTCAAACTGATAAAAATTACTACTCGGGCAATGTTGGTTGAGCCTCCCTCAGACTCTCTCACCTTAGCACACCTTACACATAGGTCCTATGCGGGTGTGATAAGGGGCTATGTAAGAAGACCGTAACTGCCTTGTGTAATCCTTTGTTTTAAATAAAAATTGGGATTTCTTCTTATGATGATGTTTATGAATTTTGAAATGACCAGATAAATATAGTATGCATATTTTTTAGGAATTTTAGAAAAAGGATATTTTAATAATATTTATGTAAACCTTAAATAATTAAAAATGTGTAATGATTTCAAAAAAATGGCCTTCTACAATTATGTTTAGTACGAAATTTTGAGTCTAATAAGATCAACTTGATTTTTGACGAATAGTAAATTATGAATAGTGATTTTATGATTAGGATTAGTAATATGAACTAATGGATTAGTAATCTCACTTAAAGGAAGTTTTAAACTAATCTAGGCACCTTGATTAAGTAATGTGATTCAATAAAATGGTTAAATAACGGTTTCATAATTTATTATTCAAGTATTAGATTTTTTGGGTGAATAGTGTTTTTTAATTAAAAATTTAATTAAAAATATTTAGAAAATTATTTTTATAAAACCGATTTCATTTTTGAACTCAGAGCACCGATATTATGCTATGGTAATTTTTGGGGTTTTTTCTGAAAAAAATGAATTTTCGGTGAATAGTGTTTTTATTTAAAAATTAAATTAAAAAAAATTAGAAAATTATTTTTATAAAATGGAGTTCATATTTGTAATCAGAGTGTTGATATTTGGTTAAGGTGAAATTTTGGGATTATTATGAGAAAGTTGAATTTTCGATGAATAGTGAAAATACAGTTTTTAAGTTACGGGTGTTTAATGACATCATTAAATGATGTATTAAGTTTGTAATCAATATGTTCGAATTATTAATAGTTAGATAAGTTATGATGTGTCCCATGTGGCCAATACCATGGGCAAATACCATGGGAAAGCCCATGGTTTTTCCAGAACAACTAATGAGGTGTCCCTTTGCCATTAATGTCTTGTCCCCTCACTTTCCCTATATATACCAAGCCCTCCTCTCATCCATTGGACTCCCCACTCTTCCCCAACGATGTTCTGGTCTCATTACCTCCCAAGGAGTCCTCCCAAGGTGCCCTCAATCCCTCAAGGTCCGAACCATTGAGTTTTAAGAGTTACGTTTTAAGGTAAGGGATCCGATCTTTCTCTTTCTTTTCAAAAAATCTCTTTTATGTAATTTCTTTTATGCTCCATGTTCTTATGTTAAAGTGTGTTATTTTATACACCTCTTACTGACCTTTTCATGTTTACATAATGATATATCCCCTCCTACTCTCATTATTTCGTTTTATGAAGTTTTAAGTGGCGTCGTTTGGCTGCCAAAAGTTTTGTAACAGATTCTTTTTCCCTTCTCATTTTTTTAAGATCTATTATCATGTAAAGTATTTCAAGTTCCTTTTTATTATGTTGGGGTATGATCTCTAAATTTAACATACTGATCTTTTATGATCATATGATGAGAGACCTCATTTGATCTCTTCAATTTAGTTTTTTGAAGTTTTAAGTGACGTCGTTAGGCTGCCGAATTTTTAAGGGATTCTTTCACCCTTCTCCTTTTCAAAGTTCTAATTCCATGTCAAGTCTGGCAAGTTCCTTTTTGTTGTGTTGGGGTATGATATCTATATCTATCATACTGATATTTTATGTTCATATGATGAGAGACCCTATTTGACATCATCAATTCATTTTTGGTTGAAGTTTATGTAACGTTGTTAGGCTGCCAAATTTTCATAAGAGAAATCTTATTTTTGTCTTCCTTTCATGTTCTTCATTTCATATGGTATATTTTAAAATTTCATTACCATGTTCTCAAATTCCTTATATTCTTTCCCTCTACTTTTTTATGGGTCATTTATCATTGTTTGACCCATGTCCCCTCTCTTTTCAACATTTTCTAAAACCTTGTAACGTGGTCGTTGTGCTGCAGAATTTTCGTCTCAAAATGCCTCTTTCTTTTTCTCAATATTACTTCATGTTATTAAGTGAATACTCAAAGATATTATTTCTACAGGGTTATTCACATATATACAAAAATGTTCTATTATAAATTCTGGGATTTACATACATGACACCCGCTCTCCCTTTCCGTGGGTTTAAAGTATAGTAAAGATCATGTCTTTAAAGCTGTTTTTAAAACGTTATGATTATGAAATGAAACCCATTTATTTTATTCTATATGGGTTATTTATGAAAATTTTTATGATGATATATGTGTCTCACATGATAATAATGTAAAATTTAAGGGTGCGCCCTGATAGCGCTCCAATGCATTGGGTAAAGACTTAATCTCTAGAGATGACCATTTTTAACGACGCCTTGGTGAATAACCTTGGTAATTTTTAACGACACCTTGGGGATGGACCTTGGTGAAACGAAACGATTGCCAATATTAAATGTTGTAGCCACATCTTCAAGTTATGAAAAATGTTATTTTTATTATTATATGCCACATGATTTCTTTCTCATGCATTAAAGTTCTTTTCATGACATTGTTGATGTATCTCAAGTTCACATGTTAAATGCTTCCCCTTGTTTCCCTTACTGGGCCTTCTGCTCACCCTTTTCTTTGATGTATGTCCCCAGGTTATGAGATGCAGTAATGAACCTAGGATGAACATAAGGAGAAGCCTTTCAAGTGTTTAAGACGAATTTTTTTTTGTTTCATGTATTATGTTCCTGGTTTCCAAGACACTAAACCTTAAAGATCCTCAGTTTTGTAAAATGTAATGAATGTTTATGTGATAAAAAGGTGGGATGCTATAGTTGGTATCAAAGGATGGTTTAGTTATTTGTGGGAATTAGGATATGAAAAATCTAGGAAGAACCCTATAGAAATGTTTAAATATAGGAAATCTTCCTGGTATTTTGGTGAGTATTGAGTAAGGGGTTTCCAAGAAAATATATCCCTGTCTGGATACAAGCAGGTAGAGGTGGCTTTGGCACAAATGTACATAGGGGTAAAACCTGAAAACACCGCTTTGAGCTAGACTCAAACAGGAACTGGTACACGACAACGGGCCTTGCTTCACTCTTGGTTACGACACTCCCGGGGGATATGCTTTGGTAAATTCAGAAGCTTAGTATGAAGCATTATTAAAGGAACAAGGATAAAATTATATAAAGATTCACATAAGAATATATGATCATTGATAACCTAGATTGGAACCTAGGGGATCACAAGTTATGATATACGTTTATTCTACATGTTTATCCTTTTATGCTTAAAGTTTCCTTTTCATGATTATTAGCTAAGTATTTAAGCCCCTAATTATAGTTTCTTATATTAGTTAATGGCGAGAAATGGAAGAACATGTCCAAAAAACCAATGTGATAGGAACTGCGACGATTGTCATATTAATATGACAAAGATGATTAAGGGGTTAAAAAATGATTATTATTTTGGAATATGTTAACTATTTTGGGGACCCTATATGATCGAGGTAAACAGATTACTACGATATTTTCATTGAGGAGTAAGGTTGAGTTATATTTTGAAGAATCGATGAATTTATGGTGGACTTATAGTAATTTAGGTTACATATGGGAATGATTAACCTGTCTTGGGTAAAATATGTTTAGTTTAGATAATTTTGTTATAAGATGTTCGGAGTGGTTGATGTTGTTTGGAGATGAACAATGAAGTTTATTTTGGAAGACTATGTTATCAAATATTTCTTGTATTTGGGTTTCAATCTTAGTTTGGTTTATTTTAAGGAATCTTAAGTACAATTATTTACGGAATGGTCTATGATGAACTTTGGGTAGTACCATGGAACTTTGAAGATTTAAAAGTAGTTTCCATTCCTATGGGATTATTTTTGAAGAGTTGTTTTACCTTACCCTTTCTATTTTTGGGATAATTTTTAATGATAGAAGAAATAGATAGTTGATCTTTTGTGGATTATGTGATTCTCTAGAAGATGATTCTTGTGTTTTGATGAGACCAAGTAGTTTTGAATGATCATCGTTTGGAGAAAAGATTAGTTTTGGTAGAAACTTATTAATGTATGAAAATCAACATGAAGGTAGATATATTTCATTATTTTTTTGTTCTATGTTGTAAATGAATTCCTCAAAGTTATGAAAAGGAACGTAAAACAAAAACCTTGTTGGTTTACGTTTCCTACTAGGTAATCAAATACCGCTTACACACATCATAATTTTGGGATTTTCTGGTGGTTAACTTCCTCCTAATCATGTTTTCTATCACTCTCCTTTAGAACGTGACCATTTTTTTCTCCTCCATGTCCATGTTTCCTACATGGAATCCTAGTATGAGTAAACTCGGGTGGCCTTTGTACTTCCTTTTCTTTCATTTAAAGTAATGGTTTTACTGACTCTTTTTCCGATGTGGGACTTTCAAAGAAATTTCAAAACCCAATTTTAAAAATTGCGAGGACACAATTTCTTAAAGGGGGAAGATTGTAACGGCCGGAAATTTTGAATAAATATTGTTTCCTAATTTCATGTGTTATTTTATTTTATTTTTATATTCAACAAAAATGTTTTATTTGATAAACATGATTATAATTAAAATGAGACCATTGGGTTTTGACTGTTATATGACCATCGGTCAATATGACCGCTATAAACAAAATGTTTTGATTATTGTCTAAAAAAAGTAATCTTGGTTAATTATTATAGAAAGAAGATTCGATGTCCTCACCTAGTAGTCTTGGACCGATCGAAGCCCATCTAACAGAACTTGTGAAGGAGGTAGCACCATTGGGCTTTGCTCTGGACCAAACCCAAGCCGAACTTCATCATGTGAAACTAGAATGGAATCACCTTCGCGAGAAGTTCAAACTGATAGAAATTACTACTCGGGCAATGTTGGTCGAGCCTCCCTCGGACTCTCTCACCTTAGCACACCTTACACTTAGGTCCTATGCTGGTGTGATAAGGGGCTTTGTAAGAAGACCGTAATTGCCTTGTGTAATCCTTTGTTTTAAATAAAAATTGGGATTTCTTCTTATGATGATGTTTATGAATTTTCAAATGACCAGATAAATATAGTATGCATATTTTTGATGAATTTTAGAAAAAGGATATTTTAAAAATATTTATTTAAATCTTAAATAATTAAAAATGTGTAATGATTTCCAAAAAATGGTCTTCTACAATTATGTTCAGTACGAAATTTTGAGTCTAATAAGATCAACTTGATTTTCGATGAATAGTAAATTATAAATTGTGATTTTATGATTAGGATTACTAATATGACCAAATGGATTAGTAATCTCACTTAAAGAATGTTTTAAAATAATGTAAGCACCTTGATTAAGTAATGTGATTCAATAAAATGGTTAAATAACGGTTTCATAAATTATTATTCAAGTATTAGTTTTTTCGGGTGAATAGTGTTTTTTAATTAAAAATTTAATTAAAAATATTTAGAAAATTATTTTTATAAAACGGATTTCATTTTTGAACTCAGAGCACCGATATTATGCTATGGTAATTTTTGGGGTTTTTTCTGAAAAAAATGAATTTTCGGTGAATAGTGTTTTTATTTAAATATTAAATTAAAAATATTTAGAAAATTATTTTTATAAAATGGAGTTCATATTTGTAATCAGAGCGTTGATATTTGGTTAAGGTGAAATTTTTGGGATTATTCTAAGAAAGTTGAATTTTCGATGAATAGTGAAAATACAGTTTTTAAGTTACGGGTGTTTAATGACATCATTAAATGATGTATTAAGATTGTAATAAATATGTTCGAATTATTAATAGTGAGATAAGGTATGAGGTGTCCCAAGTGTCCAATACCATTGGCAAATATCATGTGCAAGCCAATGGTTTTGCCAAAACCACTAATGAGGTGTCCCTTTGTCATTAATGCCTTGTCCCCTCACTTTCCCTATAAATACCAAGCCCTCCTCTCATCCATTGGACTCCCCAATCTTCCCCAAATAATTTCTGGTCTCATTACCTCCCAAGGAGTCCTCCCAAGGTTCCCTAAAGCCCTCAAGGTCCCAACCATTGAGTTTTAAGAGTTACGTTTTAAGGTAAGGGATCCGATCTTTCTCGTTCTTTTCAAGAAATCTCTTTTATGTAATTACTTTTATGCTACATGTTCATATGTTAAAGGGTGTTCTTTTATACTACTCTTACTGAAATTTTCATGTTCACATAATGAGATATCCCCTCTTACTCTCATTATTTCGTTTTATGAAGTTTTAAGTGGCGCCATTAGGCTGCCGAAATTTTTGTAACGGATTCTTTCTCCCTTCTCATTTTTTTACGATCAATTATCATGTAACGTATTTCAAGTTACTTTTTATTATGTTGGGGTATGATATCTAAATTTATCATACTTATATTTTATGATAATATGATGAGAGACCCCATTTTATCTCTTCAATTCAGTTTTTTGAAGTTTTAAGTGATGCTGTTAGGCTGCCGAATTTTTAAGGGATTCTTTCACCCTTCCCCTTTTCAAAGTTCTAATTCCATGTCAAGTCTTGAAAGTTCTTTTTTTTTATGTTGGGGTATGATCTCTATATCTATCATACTGATATTTTATGTTCATATGATGAGAGACCCTATTTGACATCATCAATTCATTTTTGGTTGAAGTTTATGTAACGTTGTTAGGCTGCCGAATTTTCATAAGAGAAATCTTATTTTTGTATTCCTTTCATGTTCTTCATTTCATACGGTATATTTTAAAATTTCATTACCATGTTCTTAAATCCCTTATATTCTGTCCCTATACTATTTTATGGGTCATTTATCATTGTTTGACCCATGTCCCCTCTCTTTTCAACATTTTCTAAAACCTTGTAACGTAGCCGTTGTGCTGCAGAATTTTCGTCTCAAAATGTCTCTCTCTTTTTCTGAAAATTACTTCATGTTATTAAGTGAATACTCAAAGATCTTATTTCTATAGGGTTATTCACATATATACAAAACTGTTCTATTTTCAATTCTGGGATTTACATACATGACACCCGCTTTCCCTTTCCGTGGGTTTAAAGTAACGTAAAGATCATGTCTTTAAAGCAGTTTTTAAAACGTTATGATTATGAAATGAAACCCATTTATTTTATGCTATATGGGTTATTTATGAAATGTTTGATGATGATATATGTGGATCACATGATAATAAAGGCAAATTTAAGGGTGCGCCCTGATAGCGCTCCAATGCATTGGGTAAAGACTTAATCTCTAGAGATGACCATTTTTAACGACGCCTTGGTGAATAACCTTGGTAATTTTTAACGACACCTTGGGGATGGACCTTGGTGAAACGAAACTATTGTCAATATTAAATGTTGTAGCCACATCTTCAAGTTATGAAAAATATTATTTTTATTATGATATGCCACATGATTTCTTTCTCATGCCATAATGTTCTTTTCATGACATTGTTGATGTATCTCAAGTCCACATGTTAAATGCTTCCCCTTGTTTCCCTTACTGGGTCTTCTTCTCACCCTTTTCTTTGATGTATGTCCCTAGGTTATGAGATGCAGTAATGAACCTAGGATGAACATAAGGAGAATCCTTTCAAGTGTTTAAGAAGAATGTTTTCTTTTGTTTCATGTATTATGTTCCTAGTTTTCAAGACACTATACCTTAACGATCCTCAGTTTTGTAAAATGTAATGAAAGTTTATGTGATAAAAAGGTGGGATGCTATACAAGATGTATGGTTTTTCAACAAGTGAAAGTTGGAAGGAAAAAACCTAGAGAAGTCATGAAACCTCTTCCCAAACCTGAGTGGAAATGGGATAATATTACGATGGACATTGTCATGGGACTATCAAATACTTCTAGAAGTAACGATGGAATATGGGTCATTGTATATCATCTTACCAAGTCAGAACATTTCTTTGATATAAGAGAAGATTTACCACTTGAACTTCTATCAAGACTATATATTAATGAAGTTGTGAGAATTCATGGAGTACCCCAATCGATTGTTTCTGATCGTGATCCACATTTTACATCAAGATTTTGGAAAAGTATTTAGAAAGACCCGGATACTGAACTTCATTTGAGCACTCCCTACCACCCCCAAACTGATGCACAATCAGAACAGAATTTTCAAACCATAGAAGAAATGTTGATATCTTGCTCACTTGACTTTCAAGGTATGTGGGATCAATAATTACCTATGGTAGAATTTTCCTATAACAATAGCTTCCATTCAAGTATTCAAATGGGACCATATTAAGAGTTATACAGAAATAGATGTCACACACCAACCTATTGGGATGATGTTGGTGAAAGAAAACATGTAGGCCTAGAACTTGTAGAGGAAACGATGGGAAAGGTGATGGTAATCCAAAACCACATCAAAGAGACTCAAAGTCGGTAGATGAGTTATGATGATAACCGAAGGAAGGATTTGGAATATCTTGTAGGAGATCATGTTTTCTTGAAGGTATCTCCATGCAAGGGTGTTATAGGTTTCGGTAAGAGGTGAAAATTAAGACCCAGGTACATTGAACCTTTCCAAATTCTAGAACAAATAGGGGATGTAGATTACCGTTTAGAAATGATGCCAAGTATCTCTAAAGTTCAGGATGTGTTCCACGTATCAATATCGAGAAAATACATGTATGAACCAATGTATGTACTCACTATTGATGAATTATAACTGGAACCAGATCTATCTTATTGCGAAGAGCCTATCAAGAATCTTGATACAAAATAAAAAAGTGGTGAGAAACTAGATGACTCGTCTGGTAAATGTTCTATGGAGAAACCATAATATGAAAGAGCAAACGTGGGAACCTAAGGAACTTATGATGAAGAACCACCTGAGTATTTTTATGCAGCAACATTCTAGAAATTTCTAGGATGAAATTATTTGAAGGCAGGTAGAATATAACACCCCAAAATTCCACGGTATGCTTCTCTTTGAATAATACAATAGTGTGTGTTGTACGCAACATCATGTTCGTACACACCATAACCAATCAAACTAGCCGTTATGAATAGTAATAACAACTTTTTGAAATTTAATAAATTTTATCTTTCAAAATGGACTTCATTTTTTGATTCGGAATATCCGAATTAGCTTAGGGTGAATTTTTGGTATTTTTTTGAAAACTATCAATTTTTATGAATAGTGAAAAACACTGAGTCATAGTTTAAAACTGAATTTTTATTTAAATAATTAGTTATTTTATGTAAATTTATTTTGTTTAAAATAGATGCATAATAAATATATATGTTCAATGTAATTCATTGGAGTCTGTTTATAATAGTTTTAGATATATAAATATTTTATTGAACTTTTCACCGTCTTTTACCCAACTCCTAAGAGAATTTGAAAATTCACATATAACATAATTTTACCACTTTTTTGACTAGAATTTCAAAAATCTAAGAGAAACAGTTGATATCAGTAAAAAAATGTGGTTCAATAAGATGAAAATTATTTTTGGTGAATAGTAACTTTTTACTTTTATTTACCACAGTTAAAATTAAATAGGGTTATTAAGTGTAAAAATGATATTATTATTACCCTAAAACATGTCATAATTCTATTGGATAAGTATAATCCGACAAAAAACAACCATAGGAATAAAATATTGACCTTTTTGGTCCACTTGGATTAGATTAGGACATTTATTATTATTTAATTCAAAGAAGACTTAAAAGTGTTAAATTCAAAGATTAATAATTAAACCATTTTTAATATTGGGTTACTCATAATAAAAATTCGACTATAAATATTCATTATAAATCTATAAACATTTCCTACATAATAGTATTTTATTTTTATTTTTTTACAATAAATAATTTAATTTATTTATGACACAATGATGATACAGTAATTATCTAATTAATGAAATATTAAAATAATTGATATTATAAATATCCAAATAAATGTAATTTGAGAGATTTTATGAATTAAACTTATTTTATAGGTTAATATTACATGTTAGGGTTGAATAGATGAATTACTTTCGAAGTAATAAAGCTGTTATGAATTTAGAAAAAACAAAATACCAATAGTGTCAAAATTGACATAAAAGAGTTTTTAAAACAAATATTATATTATTAATTGATATTCTATTTCTAAAAATCTAGGGGTTCGCCAAAGGACATACATCATTATATATGTATCATTAATTATCCACTTTTGGTTTTCTTGGAAGTATATAGTATGTTTATTAACCATATAATATAAAAATACAAAGAGACATGGTAAATGTCAAACTATTTAACTAATAGTTAAATCTAAACAGTAAAGTTAATATAGTTACCTAAACCTGTATAAATGCTATTGGTTGAGTGTTTTTTCACCCATCCACACCATATATTTAATATAATTCATTTTGGAGCCGTTAGAAACTGAAAATGATTTTATTATAAAATTATATTTCTAGCTTTTCCTACGGTTCCCCTCACCCCTCTTATAAGAGGGCACTCTCCCTTATCTTTAATTCACACATTAAAATACATCTGTCTCAGCCAAACCCAACGAAAATACGCTTTCAACTGTCCTCACTTAATCATAGAGGCATTAATTTAGTCAGATAGAAAACTTAAGGAGCACTTTTGATCAAACCAAAAGTAAGAACCTGAAGAAGAGGTAAATATTTCATCACTTCTTTCAAATTTCTTTCTTCTTCCACTTCCAATTTCTTTGTTTTTTCCATTATAAAATAATTACTCTACTATATTCTATATAATTTGATGGTATTATAAATATGGTACAACCAAATTCATTATTCTATCCATCCTTTTAATGAAATGTCACCATACATGCGTACGTAAGGCTTACCATCTCCATGTCGTGGTGTAATTGTTATTCAATAAATTATTATTTGGATGGGTACAATAATAATGTGTAATTCATGTAAATAAAAAATATAACATGATTATTATTCTGTATATATGATATATCATCCAATTATATATTATTTTAATATCAAAAGAATGATATTGTCGCTCGAGCGTACGTACATATTACCTTCTCCACGAACGCGATGAGATTCATTCCCCATCATATCCATTCAAGAATAATTTTCATTATATGATTAAAAATAAAGTTTAAATATATTATATCATTCTGTATATGAATATGATACATCCCATCCGTAACAAATATGACTCATATAACAAAGACTATAAAGGAAAATGAATCTGTTAACACCCGAAACAACGATAATACTAAGATATTATTAACAAAATAATGTTAAAAGATCATATATGATATCATATAAATGTATATGATTCTCTTATAGTTTAATTAAAATTATTTCCCCCTTATAAAAGAGATTAACCTACCCTCGACCAAGGAAAAGTACAAGGTAATGCTTAATTTCATAATCTCTTTATTATCTGAGGTTGTTTTTACATAAGTATCTACTAGGGCCACTTTATCATATGCATCCATGTTTCTTAATACTATTTTTCAAAACATTATTACTATTTTATTGACTAAGGTTAAAAGTCATTTATACCCTTGTTTGACTTTGTATAGTTTATTTATGAAGGAATATTTTTGTCATTTTTTAAACAAGGTCCTTTACAACCTTTTCGAAAAAATTAAGGCAAGAATGTCTTTTTTTAACTTATATGGTGGGTGCGGATATTTTCCACCATTATAACGTCTTAGAAGCTTCCCTTAAAATCTTATAAAAATATTGTTGAAAATAAATTTTTTCTTAAATGATATCAAAATATAAAGAGATATTTTTCTAAAAAAATGTTTGGATTTCATCTATGTGAACAACCATTGATGGATATTAATATTATTTGAAGTCTATTTATTGTGATTCAAAACATCCATATTTTATTGAAGATTTTGTGATATTTTTGATTTTGGATGTGTTATTTTTACATCATTCATGGTTTATGGATAAATTATTGAGATTTTGTATGCTAGTTTTAATACGAATGTTTAGGTTATGTTTAAACCATTTCATATGAGGAATGCATTGGACTTAGTATGTGACGGGTGGAGCCCGCTATAGCTCCTCGATGCATCGGTAGGTCTTACAAGACAAACTAGTGTCTTGGAATAAGGCTTTGACAAAATCTTATTTGTAGTCTTGGCATAAGGCCTTGACTATGTGGTTATGGATGTCTCGCATTATGCATTCCATCATTATGAAAATGTCTATTGATATTGCATGTGATTATTTTTCTAGTAAAATATCCATGTGAATAAGTAAATGGAATTATTTTATTTTATATTTTCCATATTATACTGATGTTCAAGTTTAAAAGGCTTTATTTTAGTCTTATACATTTCTTTAAATGTTTATGCTTATTTATGAATGTTTCGGCATTATTGTTATCCTTACTGAGAATCTGAGCTCACCCCTTTCTATGTTTTATTTTTTCCAGGATGAGAAGAATCATATTATGGATAACCTACAGGGATAGTTTATGTGATCTCAATGTTTTCTGTGGAAACAATGTTGTTGTAGTTATCCATTTTATGATGTAATGTAAACCTTGTGAATGTTTCTAGTACTTTCAAGGATACTAAACTAATCGGTCTTTCCAGACTTGATCATTTGTGATCATGAAAATGATACGTAATAATTCACCGAATATGGGTAACTGGGGTGGGGTGTTACATGCTATGGAGTGGCAATAGTGGATGGGGATTACGCAAGGAAGCTACCCGAGTGCCCCTATGGAGCGGCAATGATGGAAGGGGATTACATAAGGAAGCTACCTAAGGGCCACTATGGAGCGACAATGGTCCATGGGGATTATGCAAGGAATCTACCTGGGCAACCCTATGGAGTGGCAATGGTGGATGGGGATTACGCAAGGAAGCTACTCGGGTGCCGCTATGGAGAGGCTATTGTGGATGGGGCTTATGCAAGGAAGATTCCCGGGTGCCGCTATGAAGCACTAATGGAGAATGGGGCTTACGTAAGGAAGCTTCCTGAGTGCCGCTATGAAGCAGCAATGGTGGACGGGTCTTACGCAAAGATGTTCCCCGGGTGCTTCTATGGAGAGGCAATGGTGGATGGGGCTTATTCAAGGAAGTTTCCCGGGTGTGGCTATGGAGCGATAATGGTGCATGGGGCTTATGCAAGGAAGTTCCCTGGGTGCTTCTATGGAGCGACAATGGTGGATGGAGATTACGCAAGGAAGCTTCCCAGGTGCGGTTATGGAGAGACAATGGTGAATGGGGCTTACGTATGGAAGCTACCCGAGGTGTTGGTGAACCTATGTGAAGATGGTCGGAACGACCGGGTGTTGGGCTTGAAACTCAAGGAGGCTTCCTACGTACCAAGCCTTGGCAAGGATAAATGACCTCATAGTTCATGGAGGAGTTTGGTAAACTGACATTGGGTGGTGGGCTTGAACCTTAGGGTGGCATCTTACATACCTCTCCTTGGCATGGATCAAATTCCACGTAGTTTAGGGAGGAGTTTGGTGAATCGACGTGAAGGGGGTCGGAACAAATGTGTGGTGGGATTGAACTACATGGAGTCTTTCTACGTACCTCACCTTAGTGAGGATCAAAGTCCACATAGTTTAGGTGGGTGAAACGACTTACTGTTGACCGGGGGAAACAACCGCTTACTACTGATCGGGGGAGATAATGACTTACTTGTAATTGAGGTTAACAGTTTAACGGCATGTAGGAGGGGGTTAACCGACGTGAAAGAGGACCTGGGGCCCAGATAGATGGTGGGCTTGATCCTCATGGAGGATTCCTACATATCATGCCATGGAAACGATCAAAGAACATGTAGTTCAGGTATGGTTGTGGGGATTACACTCTAGGCTGCCTGTAATTCCTTCCTCATGTCCATCCATGAGGGCATCCCAACCCACTGGTGGGTTGTGGCCTTCACCAAAGTGCTAGTGGACAAGAGGGATAATTCCAAGAGCATTTGAATTTTTCCAAACAAAGGGAGGTGATATGTGTGAATCACATTCCCAACATCTGGAATGCAAGGAGGGTGGCATGGAGATGGAGGATAACTGTTGACCCTGTTCGAAACACGGCATCTGTATCGCATTAGGCTGAAATGGGGACAAAAAAATGGGGGTTGAATGTTGACCGTGTTCAAAACACATGATGTGACTCAAAGTGTCGTCAAAAGTCTTTTGGGGCGTCAGCCCAGGATGGTAGGTGACCTGATGTGGCATGATACCAGGCTGTTAGGGGGTCCCTTCAGACATGGAAGGAGATGAAGATCCAAATGAAGGATGTGAAAATCATGAGGTGGAGTGATGGAATGTTTGAACGGATTCTAATTATCTTGATGTTATGACACTGTAATCATGGAATTATGCATCTTATGCTTGGAGCATAAGGAATCTCTTCTTTGGAGCAAGAGGCATCCTTTGTCTGGAACATAGGGTGTATTATAGTTTATAGTCATGTAGATAGGACTATTGGCATCTCTTGCCTAGAGAACAAGGCATATATTGTTTAGAGAAAGAGGCATCCAATATTTGGAACATAAGGTGCACTACAATTTATAGTCATGTAGAGATAACTATTAACATTGTATGCTTGGAGCACAAGGAATCTCTGGTTTGGAGAAAGAGGCATACTATGTTTGGAACTTAGAGTGCACTAAAATTTATATTCATGTAGAGAGGACTATTAGAATATTATGCATGGAGCATAAGGCATCTCTCGTATAAAGAAAGCGACATCCTATGTTTGGAACATAGGGTGTACTATAGTTTATAGTCATGTTGAGAGGACTATTACCATCTTATGCTTAGAGCATAAGGCATATTTTATTTAGAGAAAGAGGAATCCTATATTTGTTATATAGGGTCCACTACAGTTTATAGTCATGTAGATAGTATAGTTGGCATCTTATTCTTAGCGCACAAGGCATATCTTATATTGAGTAAAAGGCATCCTATGTTTGTCATATTGGGATTACTACAGTTTAAAGTCATATAGATTGGACTACATACTTCTTTTGCTTGATGCACAAGGCATCTCTGTTATTGAGTAAGAGGCATCCTATATTTGTTATATAGGGATAAATATAGTTTAAATTCAAATAGAAAATACTATTAGGCATATGGAGCCTATCAATGGATGGTGTTGGGACTTACGAAGGGAGACCCTTTTGGGTTCAACCTGGAATAGGATCCAAGTGATAGGGTTTGGATGAGTTTCTTGAAGAATGGTTCGACTCAAGGTACATGGGGAATTGATGAGGATAATCTCAACTCACAACATGAGAAATCATATAGGAGTATTTTTTCGACTCAAGGTGTTTCATTGTGTGCAGAGGAGTATCTCAAATCTTGGTATTCAATAGGTAGAATATGGGTGCGCATAATGGCACAATGGAAAATGTTGATGTCCCGATATGAAAAGGAAAGGGGGATCAGGGAGCATGGGGTCACAAAGAAAATCTTCACAAAGGAATGGTGCTCGTGGAGAATGGACTCAAAGAGCATCATCACCATGTAAGCTGCTTGCGGAGCATGGACTTGCGGAGCAACTTCACGAAGGAAGCTACTCACGGAGCATGGACCTGTGGAGCAGCATCGCGATGGAAGCTCCATGCGAAGCATATACTCATGGAGTAGCTTTGCGAAGGAATATTCTCGTGCAACAAGGAACTGCAAAGCTTCTTCATGAAGGAAATAAAATCTCTTCGAACTAGGAGATCTACTCCCCAAGGGGCAGAGTTGTCGTTCGGTGAAGGGGGTGAGCTGGGTATTTATAGGGGGAGGCTCCGCGAAGTAGATCCCACTCAGTGAAAAGACAGAGCTTGGTCTTTGGTGGATCATGAATGTCAAAGGGTTTTGTGAAGCATCATACCTCCTAGCTCCGTGGTGGATCGCGAACATCAAAGGGGTTTGTGGAGCATCCCTCCTCCTTGTTCTATGGCAGAGGGAGCTTTGCGAATGGGCTCTGTGAACCAGTTTTCCAGCCCAACTTCAAATGCCCTTAACTCCTAAACCGTAACTCTGTATGGGCTCTATGACCTATCAAATCGAAGATTACAAAACGGGCTATGGTCTTGTATCATTTATGGGATCATTTGGAAAAATTTGTGGAAGCGTTTTCGGGTGCCAACAATGGGAATAGAAGTTATAAATCTTGGGATAATTTCAAATGATATATGCCAAATTATTATTCACAAATAAAATATAGTAACATTTAAAAACACATAAAATAAGTTAATGATGATGTGTAATTGATATCCAATTGATAAGGGTGGTAGATAATATAACATTCAATTTCATTCATGTCATATATATAAGAATAAGAACCATTAGAAATACCATAAAGTAACTACTTGATGATTTATGTGTGGGAATGAAGGGAAAAAAGAAGCTACATGATGTTGAAAATTGAAGAGTTGGGTTTAGAATAAGTGGGTAAATAATTTTCCAACCTAATACACCAATAATTGTTCAATGATAACGATTTGGGGAACTTGGTCATTATCTGAGTTAATTCCCTACTCGTAATATTAATTCTATAGGGAATATTTTATGGATATCATTGAAGATGAATGGAAGATGTTTTAAGGTGTTGGAACTCATGTATCATGTTGTTGAATTATTTTTATAAATTCTATTATAAATATAAGAATCATGAATCCTCAAATGATTATTCAGAAGATTATTTTCTTTATGGATTTTCAAGAATATTTTGAATGGTATTAATGAAAATTAATGTTTATTTAATGTTATGAGGATATTTTATGTAAAAACACATGATTGAGGAAAATATAATATTTGGAATGTTCTTGAAGTTAATGTAACTATATTCAATTAAAATTATTTTAATTTGTTGACAAGGATGAACTGGACAAAAATCCATTAATGTTAAAAACAGATTTGATGAATAATGTTATTTCTGAAAATTTTCATCATATTCTTGAGAATGTTATAGGGTAAAAGTTAATTAAGAATATTACTATAATAATTATTTTTCAATAGTTTTTTAAAAAGTGAAACCCACATACCATGATACAACCTATCACATCTAACAAGGCCACATTTCATGAACCCAGAACTAATGGGAAACAACATTATATACTGGTTAGTATGACCTTATTTTTAAATAATCAATTTTCCATCAAATCCATATTTTTTTTTAAATACACTTTATGTTTAGTGGGAACTAAACATTAAAAGGAAAATACACCCCTAGAGGATAAAAATTCAAAATTCCAAACATTCATTGACAAGATCTAGAAATTCAAATTTTAAATGTCATTATCCCATCATTGTTATCTCCTTGATCTGTTAGAGTGCGGTGAAGCACCTACTACAACAAAACTTACACATCGAGTATAAACTTCTACCAAAGAGTCATCCACATCAAAAAAACACAACCACCATCATAAAATAACATTTCTAGCTATGTCTATGACTTTAACCGGTAACATCACTGATGAACCATAAAACACATGCATAGGTCAAAATCACATCACATGCATCATTCTTAAGATAATACCACTAATGGTGACGTCATCCGACCGTCACTGGAGAAAATAAATAAAACAAAAACAAACCCATTCATCCTTTTCTCCACCATTTCCATCACCCTAGAATAAAACATTATGATGATGACAAATAAAATCAAAAAACAACACCTTTAATTGACATCAGTTTCATCAAGGCTCACTGGAGAGAAACCAATGGCAACGTGGAAATCCAAAATCTTCACTATCAAAAACACAATAACAAAGATCACACAAATCACAACTCTTGAAAATTGATGTCCACTTAAGAAAATATCCAAAAACTGCCTCAAAAAACATTACATTGCACAAACTAGTAATAGGGTATTGAACCGGGGCATCAGGGTACAGTTGAGCTGACAAAGGTTCAATAGTGGTCCACGCTTCACATAACCTATAACAATCATCTGACAGAGCTACCTTTGATGATAACCAAAAAGGCTTGAATCAAATCCAATATTAGACATGCATCCTATATAACTACCATCCAAACTATAAAAACATCCCAAATCCTCCTAATAGAACCAAAGTAGATAGACTTGGAGGGCGAAAAAATAACCAAATTCCATTGTAGTGATTGAAGGGGAAGGATCTCCAAAAAAAAAAGATTTGTGGGTTATATATTAATTTTTTTGGAACCATATTAGTTTATTAGATATTTATTATAATTTTTCATTTGAGTTGATTAATGAAATTTTGGGAAACATTTTATTTGTTTGAGAAAAATATAACCTTCAGGTTTCTTGTAGAGGATTATTTAGGAAGAATGGTTTTTTTAGAGAAATTAGTCCAAGTGTATGAATTAATCCTTGATATTAAAACCATACATTAATGATGAAGTTATTAATGTTATTTGGTGTATATATTGATTTATTAAATGAATTATTTATTTTAAAACTTTAGTTTTAATTTTGAATTTTGGATATTCATATATTCATATTAAATTTGTGTTCTACTTAATATTTATCTAATAATTTATATTTTAATAAGGATAATAGTAATAAAATGTTAATATTGTAGGGATATTTTTATCCATTAAAATTAAATTTTGGTACCACATTTATAAAAAATTAATATTGGATATTTATTTTTTAATGTAATAGGTGAAGTGGAAAGTGATTGCATCACCACCAAAGGTTGAAATTTTGTTTATTTAATAAAAAAATATTGATACTATATTTTATAGTGTTATAAATATTAATAGTAAATGAATCCATCAACACTAGGAAAATGATCTTAAAAAATGTTTTTTTATTACCTGTATATCTAATGAATCAATGTTTTTAAAGATCTTCATGAATTTCTAGTTTTTTGGTAGTCAACATTATCTAGGTCATTCACATTATTTTGACGAATTATATCTATCAATATCTATATTTATTTACTATTTCCTTCCAAATCAATTTTCTGACATTGCCCTAATTCTCTTATATTTTGAAGCCTATTTATTTTATAACAATTGTTTTCCTTATTCCATATTTTTAAGAGAAATATTTATTAACCCTTTTTATGATGTCGGTTTTGAATAAAAGGAAAATTTTAATTTCAAACCCTTTATAACAAACCATAAGTATACATTTGGATGTTATTTTATTTATGGGGATAGAATGTAACAACATGATTTTTTAAAATAACCCTATGTTCAGTAGTGTAAACAACATAAAACACTGATATTAAACGAACAATGATATACTATTAAAATATAATTATTTAAAAATAAAAATTATAATATAGATGTTAAATTTATGTGTATGAATAAAAATAACCAAAATTTTATAATTAATTATAAAGTATAAAGAAAATATGTTAGTAATATATTTATGGGCTTCAAAAATACATCTCTATTAAAATATATTTATTATTTTTTGTAAAAGTATAATAAAATTAATTTCAACCAGTTTTAGAATATTTTTTTCAAAAAATGAAAATATATATTTTAATAAATATTAAAAAATATTATAAGGGTTACATTTCATGATATTTTTAGAATGATTAATTTTTTTAATGAATAGAGAAAAATAACTGTTTTTATTCGAAATATACATTTAATTTCAATAATTTATAAAGTTATATATTAATTCAAAAAGTTTTAATATTAAAATAAGTTCAACTATTTTTTTATTAATTTAATTTACCTCATTAGGAGAAATTTATTGTTGAGTATTGAAATAAATTTTTTTTACACTTATGAAATCGTTTATATTGGAAACCATTTTTCTCATCACGTTTGTGGGTTTATTTTGGAATTAACATATTCTAGTTATTTGAATTTAATTATTAAAAATGGATTCCAAATTTTTAATAAGATTATTTAATAATATATAATAAGTTAAATTCATCTTTTTGTCATAATGATTAACAAACCAATAAAATTTTAATTACTACCAATAAGTTTTAATGGGTTTTCCAAGGGTGAAATAAAAAGTATAACAGTTAAAAATTCCATGAATTATTCTAAATTATAATATATATATATATATATATATATATATATATATTAAGACATTATATCATCGAGTTATTCAGAATGATCCATTTGTTTCCTTTATTAATGTGAGAAACTTAGGTATAATTAATTCTTTAAAAAACTCCAAGTGTGTCATCCCCCACACTTATGAAAGGGAACCCCAATCCTGTTATATCTACAATTTAAATGAATTGTTTTTCTACAGATAACAATATTAATATTCTCCTTACAAAACTCCCCACATCATCGAGCCTTTTTTTTCATAAATCTAATTTATAGAGGCTTTAGGTATAGTCTGAAAGTTGTTTTCAAAAAAAGATATATCATTCTTAACAGAGCATCTATGTATTATTTATTCTAACAAATCCCTTAAATATTAATAAATAATGATGATATCAAAATAAAAATATATAATACATACTATGGTTTTATAATGTTAATTTCATAAATTAAATCATTATCATCTTCCATAAAATGTAAAATGAAACCATCATTTGTGCATACACTTGACTACCACCCCATGAACCTATCTTATTAATTTTCCATGATCACCTCCCACCGATATTTATGATGATTATTTTAATATTAATATACTATATTCATGAAATATTAATAATTATATAAAATTAATATATAATATACATTCTTATATTGACATCCATGAAAAAATGATAGTGTTGATCATATGTACGGTGGATTACTCGATTGATTGGTGATATGATTCATTTTTTTATTAAATCTTATCATGAATGTAATATGTAAGTGTAATTAAATAAAATATGATATTTTAAATGTTTTTATCATTATAAAAATATAAAATAAAACTTTCCTTTTTACCATCATGACCATTTAAAAATAGAAATGTTACCCATTCGTACATAAAGTCAACCATCTCCATGATTGTAATATAGTCTAATTTTCGCAATTATAATTCACGGTTATTTTTAAAAGTATTATTTTTGTATAAAAATTATAATTAATTCATGATTATTATTTTTTATTTTGTGGAACAATAACCTCGTTAACCATGTTTAACACACCAGTGTCATTTGGAAATTATGAATTGATCGCCCTCCAAACACCCTAGTTCAAATAATAGATTATGTAATTAAATAAATCATTAAAATAAATTAAATAAATGGTTTATGTATATGGTATTAAACCTAGAAATTTTTTAATTAAATTATATAATTTATAGAATTTTCTTATACATTAGATTAAAAACATTCTTCATAATGTCTGGAATTGAGGTAGGGGTTTCATATCAAAACATACTTCTTTGAGACACTGCTTCATCAATGAACCTAATTTCTTTTAATGGTGAACATAATTACTCCTTATATATTATATCATGAATCCTTAATACATCATGATATTTTATTTCATAATTTATTTACATCATTTAAGAGAGGTATCTTTTAAATGTTACCAAAGTGGTAAGGGTTTATGTTTCATTCAATTTTAATGAGAATTATTTAGTATTGAATTTAAATTATAAGAAATTATATGATAATTTTGTAGGATCGAAATATAATATGAGATGCTCAATATACAAGAGGGGGGGTGAATTGTATACTTTAAAAATTCCTTTAGAACCTTTAAAGTTAGTTATGAGAAACTAGAGTTTCCTTAAGAAAAGAAAAGAACTAAGTTTAACAAAGTTAAACTAAGTAAATTCACAACACCTCTAACACCGAACTGAACTTGGAAAGGGATTCCAAAAGTAGGTTCCGGAAATATGGTTCCGGAAATTGAAACTTAACAAAAGTTACAATATGAGATTCTACCTTAAAGCGTATAGAATCTAAACTAATCAGAGTAAGTAAGGAAGTATAAGAAAGTTATACTTTCCTTAAGATACAAATTACAGCGGAATAAAAAAAAGTAGTAAAACTACTAGTAACAAGATAATAGTCTTTTAACCCAAAGAGAAGGGTATCCAACAACCTTGGATAAAGGTCCCTTGATTTATACTTTCAAGCAAGTCTGTCTTACCCACACCAGGGTAAGCCCTCGATACGAAGATCGGTGTCTCTGTCTTGCTATCCCCGCAAGCCCTCAACTTCAAGGTAGTTGGCAACCTCTGTCTTTCTCAGCAAGAAAGTCCTCGATCTTTAAGGTAGTCGGCACCTCTGTCTTTCTCAGCAAGAAAGCCCTCGATCTTTAAGGTAGTCGGCACCTCTGTCTTCCTATCCCCGGAAGCCCTCGAATGTAATCAACAACATTCGGAGTCGCACGAAGCTTTGAGAGTTAATAAGAGACTCTCTCTCTAGAAATCACTTCAACAGCATGTAAGCACAGAAGTCACAACCGCTAACCACGAGCTCTTTCAAATGAGCTCCTATTTATAGGTATGGTCGGCTCCTCCTCCAACGGTCATATTTTCCTTAAAGTTCGGAGGGACCTGTACACGTGTCACTTAGACAACGGTTAGTTTATAACAAAATGGACGACATCGTTTTATAACAAAACAAGTGTAACAGAAAGTACGACATCGTTTTAAACCCATAACATAAAAGTTCGGAATAGAAATTTCGGAGTGAAAGTTCGGAGTGAATAAATTCAGAGTGTATAAAACAATGATAACCAGATTCTGTTTAATAGGTGAATTCGGAATTGGAATTCGGAGTAGGAATTCGGAATGAGAATTCGTCATCAGAATTCGTAATGAGAATTCATCATCAGAATTCGTAATGAGAATTCGTAATGAGATTTCTTCATTAGAATTCGTAATGGGAATTTTTCATTAGAATTCGTAATGGGAATTCTTCTTCAGAATTCGTAATGAGAATTCGTAATGAGAATTCTTCATTAGAATTCGTAATGGGAATTCTTCATTAGAATTCGTAATGAGAATTCGTAATGAGATTTCTTCATTAGAATTCGTAATGGGAATTCTTCTTCAGAATTCGTAATGAGAATTCGTAATGAGAATTCTTCATTAGAATTCGTAATGGGAATTCTTCATTAGAATTCGTATCCTGAATCTGGAATAGAACTTAGTCAGAATTCATAACTGGAATTCGGAATGTAACTTCCTTATAGTTCTTGTCCAGAATCCGAACCCTAAAACAGAATGCTTTTTATCAGTTTTAATGATTCCGAGAACGTGAATCCGAATTTCATACTTAAGAAAAATATTAATGAAAATATGATAAGGATAATTTTTCCTATAAAAGCGATTTTCCTTAAGAAAGCATTTTTCCTTATAAAAGCGATTTTCCTTACAAAAGCGATTTTCCTTAAGGATAAGGTGTTTGTGATTTTCAAAACAAGAAGGAATGGAAAAGTCATAAGGAAAACCTTATTGACTCAACAATCTCCCCCTTTTTGGAAAGCACAAACATCCTTACGAAAAAGCTATTTCTAAGAAGAAAGAAACACATTAAAGCTTATCTCCCTTGGTTTAAGAATATAGATGAATACGACTAACTCCCCCTTAGGCTTTGAAACACTAAGGATCGTATTCACTTTTCCGGAGTGATGTTTCTTTAATAAAAACTCCCCCTTAAACAAACTCTTATTAGAGTTCTTTCTCCTTGGGTATTTTCCTTTCTCCCCCTTTGAAAAACTCTTAATAGATTTCCTCTTTTTCTTAAGGATCTTTTCCTTCTCCCCCTTTGTGATTTTCAAAAAAAAATTTGAGGGAATGGAAAAACTTAACAAAGTACCTGTAAGATTAGTAACGACAACAAAACGAAACAACAAGCACGATTCTCATTAAATTTGAAATGTCAGCAAGAAAAACAGATTACAACAAAAAGATCGGATTGGTCATTTGGGATCTTTCTCCTTCGACATTAGCCCCTTAAGAATTGTCTTGATCTTCTTGAGGTCTTTGTGATCTTCCTCTGCTTGCTTTTCTAAAGCAAGTATTCTTGCTGTCTGAACTTGAATTACTTCTTCCTGAGCCTTCAGCTTTTCTTCCTGAGCTTCCATTTTCTCTTCCTGAGCCTTTATCCTTTCTAGAAAATTGATTCGATGATCCCTTTCAAATTTCCAACTCTGATTTACGGAGTTGAGCTTTCCATTAAGATCTCTCACTTCCTGAATCCGAATGTTCCTTTCCTCTGTCAACCTTTCTTCGAACGATGCAGTCATCTCTTTAATCTTTTTGTCCTCGGTTTCAAAAGCATCCTTAACATTCTCCTGAATCTCATCCAGCAACCTCATCTCTTCCACATTCTTCTTTGACCAGCTAGTCATCCTTTTGCAAGATCTTTTATGGGCTTCGTAACCAATGAAGAAATTTTTGAACTGGGCTTCTATCTCAACACATTTATCCATAACCATGGATACGGAGTCGGTTTTCTGATTTAGCGTATGTTGGAGAATCTGGCACCGAGAATCAATACTGGAGAAGGTCGGAATGGTTCCCACCAACTTTTTCAAGGACTGAACAACAAAATCGTGCCCCAACGATGATGACTCCGAATCTGACATCTTGCTAGGAGAATTTTCTTCTTCAATCAGCTCCAACTTCCTCTTAGAAGAGCTACCAGCTTCCTTCCTCATACTCTTTTCTGAACTCGGGGTATCAGCAAGAATTTGTTTCCCCTTATCTTTTTCTGGAATAAAAACCTGTTCCGGAGACCTTTTCTCACTATCAGAGACCTGAACAACATCATCTTTCTCAACAACAACTTCTAGATTTTCTTTCTGAGCAGCATCAAGTAAAAATTGTTCTTCTTCTCCATGATACGAAACTTCTTCTTCTCCTTCCTTTCCTTCTATTACTGGAGTAACTAGTTTTGAAGATTCGGCTTCAGATGTTCGGAGCGACAGGTGTTCCGAGGGAGTTCCCTTATATTCATCTACCTGTCTGAGCACATCTCCTATCTCGCCACTTCCTTCAGCAACCTCTTCAGCTTGTTCCACTTGTTCATCTACCTCAGCATTCTTAGCAGCAGCCTCTTTCGGATCATCGAGATTTCTTCCTGGAGTCTCAGGTAGAGAATCCAGAGAAAAGGTTCTCGGAACGGGAATGGTTGCTGAAACTATTTCATTAAATTTCAACAACGCTTGCACAGCCTCAGCTTCTGACAACTTCTTCTTCAGATTGTTTTCCTTAGCTTGCTTCTCGAGCTCATCAGCAGCCTTTTCTTTCAGAACCTTAGCCTCTGCGGGATCCAATCCGAACTGCGGATCTCCTTCCTTCCTTTTCTCCTTGTCAGCTCTCCACTTTGCTGCAACCTCCTCAGTATAGGTCTTCTTCTTCTTAGGCTTAGGAGGTGCGGAGTGGACTTCCTTAGACTTGGGTTCCTCAGCTCCACCAACTACTTCTTTCAGCTTCCTCTTCCTTACCGGCTTGGAGGGTTCCGGATCAGCCACTTTCGTAGTCGTTTCTTCCTGATCAGGCAGGTCAACGAACTCTCCAATTTCCTTGTTGAAGGCCACATTCATTCTCTTGAGAGTGTCATCACTTACTAACAGGATTTTACACACCTTTGGTTTTGATTTGCAAGCTACCTTGAAAGATTTTAGGCACCGAACTATGAGCTTAGATAAAATGGCTGGGTACATAACAATCTGAGCTCTGAGATTTCCTTTCTTAAGGTTCTCGATGGTTATAAGAATATGCCTCATGAGGTTGAATTTTCTTAGATTTATCAAAAAGTCTAAGATGTAGATCTCACTTTTCTTCAGGCTGTCCTTATCCCCTTTTCTCGGTACGATGAGTCCTTGTACCCATAATTCAAGAATCCGGAAATTAGTAGGAAGACTTGCAATTTTCGGAGCCTTGTCATCAGCAAGTCCGAGGGTTTCTAAAGCCTTTTCCTTGTTGAAACTACCCATGTTGTCCGGCAATACATGAGAAATAAACTCAGCCTCACCTTCATAAGATAAACCTACCAAGCTTGCAGCCTTGGTGTAAGATAGTTTATAAGTCTTGCCATACGACTTGAACGAAAACTTCTCCCTATCATCTTCGTTGAAGAAAGAAACTGACTCATAAAATTCAACAAGCAAATCAGAAAATACCTCATCTTGATCCCCGGTTTTAGATACTGCAACATCTTCCCAGCCATTCAACTTGATATTCTTTGAGATGAGAGAATCATAGTTGTTGAAGAAATCGGTATGGAGTAACCTTTCTCTGTATACTAACCATTGAGAAATAGGCTTGGTTGAAGACATCTCTTGAGAAGCTAACTCTGCAGACATTCGGATCAGAAGTCCTCTGAGATATTCGGAACGGAGAAGACTGAAGTTCGGAGCAGAGAAAACTGTGATTCGGAACAGCCTTAAATCGGAGAGGCAGAGCTTCAGCACGCAAAAGCTTGAAATCGATGTGGGACGAGAAAATAGGGTCCCCTTTATATAGGCATTTGGGATGACAGTTCAACTTCCTCGGTTGATCTAACGGTTTAGAATGATCTGAGATCAAATCTGACGGTTGAGAGATTGAATCCGATCTTTTTGAGGTTTTATTAAAACAGAATTTAAGAAATCCAAAAACCGAAAACAAACTATAAGAAAATGCCAGCAAGTAAAATTTGATTACGAAAACTTTAGTAAGGAAATCATACCTTTCGGATTAGCTTAGGAAAGTTATTCGTAATGGGTAATATAAAGATGAGTACGAAAAACTCAATACGAAAAACTTAATACGAAAAACGCAATACGAAAAACTTAATACGAAAAACGCAATACGAAAAACTCAATACGAAAAACTCAATACGAAAAATTCAATACGAAAAACTCAATACGAAAAACTCAATACGAAAAACTCAATACGAAAAACGCAATACGAAAAACTCAATACGAAAAACTCAATACGAAAAACTCAATACGAAAAACTCAATACGAAAAACTCAATATGAAAAACTCAATACGAAAAACTCAAACTTGGTACGAAAATCTGGTTATGGAAGTTCCAGTACGAAAGTTGTTCATTCCGGAAATTTACGATACGAATACTTTCATTCCAGAAGTATTCTGTACGAAAATATCCTTTCTGGAAAATTGTAGTTCCGGAAGTTCCATTCCGGAAATTGTCGTTCCGAAAAGTTTGAAAACAAAATTTGAAAAACTTCGTTTAAACAACGAAATGTACTCCCCCTATGAAAAGGAGTTTATTACTGTAAGGAGACTTTTTCAACAAAAAGTTAATTAAGGAAGATTACCTTACGGTTATCATTCCTAACTTTTGTTTGATATATTCAAATCTATCAGAAGGCAAGGATTTTGTGAAAATGTCAGCAAGTTGATCTTGCGTTCCGATAAATTGAAGAATAATATCTCCTTTAGGTGTGTGATCCCTAAGAAAGTGATGCCTAATATCTATGTGTTTTGCACGAGAGTGATGTGCAGGGTTTTTACTTAGGGCAATGGCACTTGTGTTATCACACAAAATTTGAGTTTTAGTAAAACTCAAGCCATAGTCTGTGAGTGTGTGTTGCATCCACAACACTTGTGCACAACAACTTCCAGCTGCTACATATTCAGCTTCAGCAGTGGAGAGTGCAACAGAATGTTGCTTCTTGCATGACCAAGAAACTAATGAATCTCCTAAGAAATGACAAGTTCCGGATGTACTCTTTCTATCCATTCTACATCCTCCAAAGTCAGCATCAGAAAAACTTTTTAGAACAAAATCATTTCCAGAAGTATAAAATAATCCTAGATCCATGGTTCCCTTAAGGTAGCGAAAAATTCTTTTTACTGCCTTTAAGTGGGATTCCTTAGGATTGGATTGATATCTTGCACATAAGCATACTGAAAACATTAAGTCTGGTCGACTAGCTGTTAAGTAAAGTAGACTTCCAATCATACCTCTAAAAGATGTTTGATCTACTGGTTTTCCAGCTTCATCAAGATCTAAAGAGTTTGAGGTACCAATAGGAGTACTTATACTCTTAGTGTTGTCATAACCATACTTTTTAAGAAGATCTTTAATATACTTATGTTGAGATATGTAGGTTCCTTCTGGTTTTTGAGAAATTTGAAAACCAAGAAAAAATGTTAACTCACCCATCATACTCATTTCAAACTCAGATTTCATTAGACTAGCAAAAGAATCAGTCAAAGATTGCTGAGTTGAACCAAATATAATGTCATCAACATAAATTTGGACAATCAAAACATTTTTCTTATCTTTCTTTATAAAAAGGGTTGGATCTGCATTTCCCTTAACATAGTTATTTTGAAGTAAAAATCCAGTGAGTCTATCATACCATGCTCGTGGGGCTTGTTTAAGGCCATACAAAGCTTTGGTAAGTCTAAAAACATGATCTGGATGTTTTGTATCTTCAAAGCCAGGAGGTTGTTCAACAAAAACTTCCTCTTGAACATAACCGTTAAGAAAAGCACATTTTACATCCATTTGAAATAATTTGAAATTAAAGAATGCTGCAAAGGCAAGTAGAATGCGGATAGATTCAAGTCTAGCTACTGGAGCATAGGTTTCTTCATAGTCTATTCCTTCTTGCTGATTATAGCCTTTAGCAACAAGTCTAGCTTTATTTCTAACAATGACTCCATTTTCATCACATTTGTTTCTGAAGACCCATTTTACTCCAATAACAGAAGTTTCCTTAGGTCTTTCAACCAAGGTCCAGACTTTATTCCTTTCGAATTCATTTAGTTCATCTTGCATTGCTTTGATCCAATCATCATCTCCTAAAGCTTCATCAGTGCTTTTAGGTTCTAATTGGGAAAGAAATGCTAGATGTTCTACTTCATTTCTTAAGGAACTTCTAGTCCTTACAGGTTGATTTACATCACCAATGATACTATCACTGGGATGATTCTTAAGAAACATCTGATTTGGGTTTTGTAAAACCTGTTCATCAACATAGGGTAGAAAGTCTTCTGGGGTGAATGTTTCAGAAGTATCTTCTGGAACAATTTCCTTATCAGAAGGTTCTTCTATCGAAGATTGATAATCAGTTTTTGAAAACACATCCGAGGATGTAGGTTGGGAGGTTTTAAAAACAAAAGGATCAGACTCATCAAATTTCACATGTACTGTTTCCTCAACAGTACAAGTATTTTTATTAAAAACTCTATAAGCCTTAGAGGTTGTGGAATATCCTAAGAAAATCCCTTCATCTGATTTTGGTGCAAATTTATGTAAGTTATCTTTAGTATTCAAAATGAATACTTTGCAGCCAAAAACCTTGAAGTAGGAAAGTCTAGGTTTTCTACCATTCCATAACTCATAAGGAGTTTTATTAAGAAAAGGTCTAATCAAAACTCGATTTATAGTATAACAAGCAGTACTTACAGCTTCAGCCCAGAAATTTCTAGCAATAGAATATTCACTCAACATGGTTCTAGTTATTTCTTGAAGAATTCTATTTCTTCTTTCAACTACACCATTCTGTTGAGGAGTTCTAGGTGCTGAAAAGTTGTGAGTAATACCTTTCTTACTACAAAAAGTTTCAAAATCTGAATTTTGAAATTCTCCTCCATGATCACTATGAATAGTTTTCAATGGAAGGTTTTTCTCATTTTTAACTTGAGCTCTAAAACTTTTGAAATAAGAAAAAGCTTCAGATTTCCTTGCTAGAAAATAGACCCAAGTAAATCTAGTGTAATCATCAACTAGAACAAACACATAGTATTTGCCTCCAATGCTTCCAGTTTGTGTTGGACCGAAAAGATCCATGTGCACCAACTGTAATGCATCAGTTGTTGAGACTTCACCGATTGACTTAAAACTAGATTTATGTTGCTTGCCATATTGACAAGGATCACAAACTTTAGAAGAATCAAATCTAAGCTCCGGTAGATCCTTAACAAGTTTCTTCTTAGAGAGTTTACATAGGTTTCTAAGATTACAGTGTCCTAGTCTTCTATGCCATAACCAAGAATGATCTTCCATTGCACTTAGGCAAGGTAAATCTTGGCTTCTTAAGTCTTCTAAGTTTAAGGTGTAAACATTCTCTTGCCTGTTGGCTGAGAGAATAAATTCTTCCTTGGAATTGTGAACTAAGCATTTATCATTCCTAAAATTCACAAGGTAACCTTCATCACATAATTGACTTATGATAATGAGGTTGTACTTAAGACCTCTAACAAAAAGAACATTTGAAATCAAAGTTTTACCCTAAAGAACTATATTACCAATACCAACAATCTCTCCCTTAGCATTGTCTCCGAAAGTTACCTTTCCTCCTTTCGTTTTGATAATCTTTTCAAAAAAACTTTTGTTACCAGTCATATGCCGGGAACATCCACTATCCATGTACCAAATATTGTTGCTGGAACTTTCTTTATTTTCCTGAAATTAAGAACAAAGTTAGACTTTCGGAATCCAAACTTGTTTGGATCCGAGATTTCCAGACAATAAAATTTTAGGTATCCACATTTTCTTAGAAAAATAAGCTTTATGAAAACCTAAGGATTGGGTTTTGTTTAAGAAACAATTTCTTGCCCAGTGACCACCACATTGACACTTAGTACAAAATGGAGCACTTTGAGGAACAAAATAATTGTTGCTGAAAACTGGTTTTGCATGGGTATAACCAAATCCGGATTTATTTCTTAAAGGTCGTATTTGAGAATACATTTTATCAAAATTTTCCTTACCATGGGTAAAGTTTGATAAACACTTTTTTAAGGAAAATATTTCGGACTTGAGTTTTACAACCAAGTTTTTATCCTCAAAATCATTAGTTTTGGAACTAGAGTTAGGCTCGAAAACATTTTTATTAGAAATTACTTTTTCTAACTCTTTAGAAAGTTTATTCTTCTCAGAACTTACTTCCTCAAGATTTTTTGAAATACTTTCAAAATCAGCATTTTTCTTATCAAGATCTTTAGAAAGATCTGATATCTCTTTAGTAAGAATAGAATTCCTAGAATTTGCCTTATCAGGTTTCTTGTTGAGTTTGGAATTCTCAATCTCAAGAAGTTCAGCAAACCTAGAGACTTCTTCAAAGGTAGGTAAAGTATTTTCCTCATCAGAAGATGATTCTTCATCAGAAGAGTTATAATACTTATTATCATTAGGATTTAAGGAAACATTGGTCAAAGATTCAGCATTTCGTACCTTAGCCATAAGACAATGATTATCAACAGGTAATCTGGCTATAAGACCGAGATTCTTCTGTCCTGAAGATTCATATTCAGAAGATTCATCTGAAGAGTCACCACCACTGGCACTCCAGGTGTCATTAGCATTCAAAACTTTCTTAGCTTTAGCTTTGTAATACTTCTTCCTGTTCCTGTCTGAATGCCTTTCCTTTCTTTCTTTCTTTTTGAGTATAGGGCAATCTGGTCTAATATGCCCAGCTCTCTTGCATTCATAACAAGTAACTTCTCCATCTTTCTTATCTTTCCTATCCTTCTTCTTATACTTGGATTGAAAGTTTCTCTGTCCAGCTATCTTGTTCATCCTTCGAGCAAGATTAGCTAATTCATTTTCTGAAACTTCACTTTCACTAGATTCGGATTGGAAAATGACTTTCTTCGATTTGGATCTGGTTACTCTCTCAGGAGTCTTAGCTTTCATCTGATTTGAAGTTGTAGTAAAAGCAACAGTACCATTTCCATTCTTCTTCTTGATGTTGTCAGCATCCCTCTTCATTCTAGTCTCATGTTGTAGAAGAGTTCCAAATAATTCATCAAGAGTAATTTGAGTAACCTTCCTGTTCTCATCAATAGCTGTTCTCTTGGATTCCCATTCATTGGGCATAATATCAATTATCTTGTCCACAAGAGCTTCATCATCTAAACCTTTCTCACCCATAGATTGCAGACTATTGACTATGGTCATAAACCTCTGTTGAACTTTACAAATAGGTTCTCCATAAGGAAAATTAAAGCCATGATATTCAGCTCTAAGCATAGCTCTTCTAGTCTCAATCACTTTAGAAGTCCCAAAGTGTGTAACCTCTAACTTCTTCCATATACAATTAGCTGCTTCACAAGAAGAAATTTGGCTATATATATTTCTAGTCATTGAACATAATAAAGTGTTGCGTACCTTATAGTTAAGTTGATATTCTTGCTTCTCCTGGTTAGTAAAGGTTCTGACTTCCTTGTCAGGAATTTTATAATCACCAGTAAGCATGACAAAGTTATCTACTCCAGTATTGATAACGAATGTCTTCATACGATCTCTCCAGTATTCATAATCATTACCATCAAAGATAGGTGGTCTTGTAGGATTCAGATTGTCTATCGAACCAACATTCATTCCTGCCATACTTAAAAATAACTTGGATACAAAATTTGTTAGTAGCAAAGAATCGAAATCACAAAGTTCGGAATGGAAAAGTTCGGAATGGATCGTCCGGAATGTAATAGTTCGGAATAGAAAAATAAGCAAGAAAAACTTGTATGTGAGTACAAGTATTTCAGTAACCTTGGCTCTGATACCAAATGTAAGAATGGTATAGAGTAAGAGGTTTCCAACCTCTGATACCAATTGTAGGATCGAAATATAATATGAGATGCTCAATATACAAGAGGGGGGGTGAATTGTATACTTTAAAAATTCCTTTAGAACCTTTAAAGTTAGTTATGAGAAACTAGAGTTTCCTTAAGAAAAGAAAAGAACTAAGTTTAACAAAGTTAAACTAAGTAAATTCACAACACCTCTAACACCGAACTGAACTTGGAAAGGGATTCCAAAAGTAGGTTCCGGAAATATGGTTCCGGAAATTGAAACTTAACAAAAGTTACAATATGAGATTCTACCTTAAAGCGTATAGAATCTAAACTAATCAGAGTAAGTAAGGAAGTATAAGAAAGTTATACTTTCCTTAAGATACAAATTACAGCGGAATAAAAACAAGTAGTAAAACTACTAGTAACAAGATAATAGTCTTTTAACCCAAAGAGAAGGGTATCCAACAACCTTGGATAAAGGTCCCTTGATTTATACTTTCAAGCAAGTCTGTCTTACCCACACCAGGGTAAGCCCTCGATACGAAGATCGGTGTCTCTGTCTTGCTATCCCCGCAAGCCCTCAACTTCAAGGTAGTTGGCAACCTCTGTCTTTCTCAGCAAGAAAGTCCTCGATCTTTAAGGTAGTCGGCACCTCTGTCTTTCTCAGCAAGAAAGCCCTCGATCTTTAAGGTAGTCGGCACCTCTGTCTTCCTATCCCCGGAAGCCCTCGAATGTAATCAACAACATTCGGAGTCGCACGAAGCTTTGATAGTTAATAAGAGACTCTCTCTCTAGAAATCACTTCAACAGCATGTAAGCACAGAAGTCACAACCGCTAACCACGAGCTCTTTCAAATGAGCTCCTATTTATAGGTATGGTCGGCTCCTCCTCCAACGGTCATATTTTCCTTAAAGTTCGGAGGGACCTGTACACGTGTCACTTAGACAACGGTTAGTTTATAACAAAATGGACGACATCGTTTTATAACAAAACAAGTGTAACAGAAAGTACGACATCGTTTTAAACCCATAACATAAAAGTTCGGAATAGAAATTTCGGAGTGAAAGTTCGGAGTGAATAAATTCAGAGTGTATAAAACAATGATAACCAGATTCTGTTTAATAGGTGAATTCGGAATTGGAATTCGGAGTAGGAATTCGGAATGAGAATTCGTCATCAGAATTCGTAATGAGAATTCATCATCAGAATTCGTAATGAGAATTCGTAATGAGATTTCTTCATTAGAATTCGTAATGGGAATTTTTCATTAGAATTCGTAATGGGAATTCTTCTTCAGAATTCGTAATGAGAATTCGTAATGAGAATTCTTCATTAGAATTCGTAATGGGAATTCTTCATTAGAATTCGTAATGAGAATTCGTAATGAGATTTCTTCATTAGAATTCGTAATGGGAATTCTTCTTCAGAATTCGTAATGAGAATTCGTAATGAGAATTCTTCATTAGAATTCGTAATGGGAATTCTTCATTAGAATTCGTATCCTGAATCTGGAATAGAACTTAGTCAGAATTCATAACTGGAATTCGGAATGTAACTTCCTTATAGTTCTTGTCCAGAATCCGAACCCTAAAACAGAATGCTTTTTATCAGTTTTAATGATTCCGAGAACGTGAATCCGAATTTCATACTTAAGAAAAATATTAATGAAAATATGATAAGGATAATTTTTCCTATAAAAGCGATTTTCCTTAAGAAAGCATTTTTCCTTATAAAAGCGATTTTCCTTACAAAAGCGATTTTCCTTAAGGATAAGGTGTTTGTGATTTTCAAAACAAGAAGGAATGGAAAAGTCATAAGGAAAACCTTATTGACTCAACAAATTTTATACTAAAATAATTTTATTTTCTACTCCACTATTTATTCAATAAATTTTCATGTCAAATAACCATTTTCCACTAAATAGTACTTAATATTACTGAGAAATGTTTATTAAGAAAATCTATCAACATTTATCTGTTCAGTAAAAAATATGTCTCCCATAACCCTGAATTCAAAAAAAATCAATAGTATTTTTTACAATTATCAAAATTATTTTATGAATAATATTTTAGAAATATTTCTAATTTTAAAAAATAGTACTAAATGAATGTTTTTTTATTTTATAAATGTGAGACTTTTCCACCTTTCTATAATAATGTGAAAGGAAATTTTTTTATCATATATAGTGTTAGAAGAATTCCCAAAAATCATTGACACATAATTCATTGAGTCCTCCAATATAAGTTTCCATTTTCCTTATTAATGAAATTAAATTTATAATATTTTTTTGAAATTTATATATTATGAAGATATGTTTTCAAAGTGAAAACGGTATTTTTCCTATGAGGTATTTGATTTAATATTTTGAAAAAAAATTCATCAACGATAAAAACCATTAATGTTGTATATTAATTCTAAATTATGTATATATGTCCCTCACATATATAACTGCCTTATTCTACAATTAATATATGGGTTAATAAAATCCTTGTCTTAATTTCTCAAATTGATTCATTATGATGTTTCCTTTGACAATGATATGAGAAAAGATCATGCATCCCATTTTCATTGCATGGGAAATTCCTATGATTATTAACAATGATTGATTTAAGTTATGTTTATCCCAAAATAATAATCATGTTGTGATGGATTCACCAAAATATCCCTCTAATGAATTTTGTATTTCTTTAGTTTTACGCGTTGTCAGGTATTGTATTAGGGTGTAAAACCAATCCATTATGGGACAATGTAAACCATGTGATATTATCTAGGATGTCTTCCATAACACATGTTTATATCATGTAATATATTTCATCAAGTTTTCTTATGATTCCATGAACATATGATACCATGTTCTTTAAGTTAATCTAACATGTGATTACTCTTGAGACATTTATTTTATGACATCATGTTATTACCTTTAATCACAATTTATTCTATGTGTCATGTTTATTTCCTTGCTGGGATTTTTAGCCCACCTTTTATTTAGGTTTTTCCCTAGGTTATCCTATACAGTTTTAGGATCTCAATTGGATTTATGATCTTGGTAAGGAGAAATAAAAATAAGTATTAGGTTTTTATTTATTGTGTTGTTTTATGTATCTATAATTATAAATACACTGCACCTTATTATTACTTGGTTGTATTTATTTGATATTTATGTTTTAAAATCATGTAATAATTTATGTAAATTAATTTTAAAATTCTATGACATGGCTTCCACACACCGGTTCCCTGAGATGGTCGATCACATGACCTTAATAATGCCTCCTTGTATGCCATATAATGCTGACTAGCAGTTAGGGTTCTATAAGTTATTCATTATGAGACTATATCATCTTGGACCAGAGTAATACCTCAGTATAAAATAATGAAACCAAAAACTCCTAAGAGGATCATGAACCATGTCTAGTTCCCTTGTTCAATCAACATCCCCAAACTAGTCATCTTATATAGATAATTTCCCTTAACATATCTGATAATAATAAATTCTATTCGGCTACTAATTAAGAGACAAGAATAAGGTAGGAGTACAAATCAATTGGCAACCAAAAATGGTGAATAAGAAAATATCCAGTCAAAAATAGTGTATGAAGTTGTATAAAGAAATTGATACAATTCATAATTAAACAATTATCACTTTATCAGTTAATATTTATTTAACCACATAAATCTCAGGTACTCATGGAAACCAGAATCCCAATACCTTATTTGGCCCATGTACGAATCTGAACTATCCCCAAGGGATGTAACAAGTGTGAATGTCCATGTTACCATTCTTATTTTCAGAAATTAATGACTATGTTACAATTCATTATTTCACAAAATTTAATGCCCATGTTAGAATTATTTATTTCACAAATGAATTACCATTCTACCATTCACTAATTGACACAATTGAATGACCATGTTACCATTATTTATTTAAAAAATGAACGACCATGTTACTATTCATTAATTCTATCAATTTAATTACCATATTAACATTCTTTATTTCAAAAATGAATGACCATGTTACCAATCATTAATCATTGGAATAATTTCAATGTTAACATTCACAATTTATGAATGAAATTCATCATAATTACATATTATTACATATATCTCAGTCACACATTGATTAATTTAGCAATTAATTAATCATTTCACAGTATCATCATTCAATAATGAATTATTCAAACACTGAATTCCGATATCTCTTAATTACTTCAACAATTAATTATTTTCTTCGTAACAACAATAAAACATAATGAACATCCATAATCAATTACCCCCAAATACAATTATTTCGTCATTCTATAATTAATCAATTCAAAAAATTTATTAATATCATTGGGAAATTCAATTCTTAAAAAATATTATCAATTCTACAATTTTCAGGAACAAAATAAAAACCAGGACTATGTGATTCATTCATTAGACCACCTACCATTAACCAAATATCCAAAAAAAATCCAATGGAAAGCAAACACAAGGAAAGACATGTATGTTTTCATACAGGTTCATATATCAAGTTTTTCCATGACCAAAACCAACAAAAAATATTCTCCAATGTATTTTATAATAATGGGTTGGATTAGATGGGAGATAAAGAATAGAATCCAACCATGAAGACTTCCCCAGAATTGATTACATAAACAAGATTTCTGGTAGTGTTTTCCCACTCCAAAATCACATAGAGACTCACCCTAGCTAGAGAGGAGAAAATATTCAATAATTTCCATGAAAAATTGTCCGCACAACCACTTTAAAACTATAGATCAGGCATTTACAGAATATGAAATTTTAATTATGCATCATTTAATTCATTTTAAAGGTTTTCACTGAAAACTAGATTACCTCAAATTTATTTTATTATAAATCCCAAAGAATTAGATGTTGTCTAATAACCTTATACATTGTGTAAATGTTATGCAGTTGAGTATCATCCCACATTCCCATTAAATCCTTTAAACTAACCATGAACCAATTTTTAACACTAGACTCATTTTCACCTAGAATCCATCAAATTCATACAATTCTGCTTCCCTTCACATTAGGTCATTTAATCCAACAAAGGTTCTCCATATCCAAATAAGACATGACTATTATGGTTCATATGAGTATAAAATAGAGTTAAAAGTAACTAAAAAATATTATATCATACATATTGGGACACTATACTTCTTAGGCTAAATATGTTTATTCATTTAGTGACTATACCAAAACGATATTGATAATAGTGTATAAGGATGAGTTGATGGTGAAAGTGAATAGATATCTTATGATTCATTAAATTAATAATGGTGAAGTGATCCATTAAAAAAATAACATTCAACACTCATGGTCTAACCATATAAATATCGAATATCATTTTATAATATATATGTTTGTAAATTGATACATCAAGCTAGAATTTCTTTTTAACCAATACCAGTTGTCTTATATTTTCACCAAAGTTTTCTAAATGGATAGATTCTAGTACTTGAGGTAGAAATTGGGTGTTAATTCCCTTCCACATCATTAGGAATACCTAGAAGAAACCCCCATTTTCCTATGGATTAAATTTTTCAAGGGGGAGAAAAGGTGAAAAAATATTTTCATGAAAAGGGAATTTCATTTGGTATCTATGTGTTTGTGTTTATTTTTAATGTGTAGTTTTTAGGAGAAACAATAGAGAATATTATCACATGGATAAATTATTTTTATTTTCATTGATAGATGGATTGATCCTAAAACCACTATTATATACAATGATATAGTTTTCAGAATAGTGTATTTTTTGAACAAATATTAATATGAAACTCATAGATGAGTTATTTGTTTTTAAGATGGTGATGATAAATAGATTCTTGGGTTGGAAAAAAATTTCAAAATTGGAGATTAATGTTCTCTTAGATTTTTTGAAGTTGTATTTTTTATCAAACCCATATGAAAAATAAGTTGTTTTTCATGAGAAATGTTTTGGTTGGTACATCCTTGAAGCCCCGAAGTAATGGAATCAATATAGACACTACATATAAAATTTTCACAAAACATTTCCAAGGTGTGTTTATTTTTTCTACAGTATATCTATGAATTAATACCAACATATATTTCATTTATAGTTAGTATACATGATATTTAGTTGAGTTTATGTATTATATAATGTGTAAAAATAAATCATAGATCTCTTGGTTTAAGTGAATCAATTTACTTATGTTTTAAATGTGACATACATATATTTCATCAAATATAAATGAATACTCCATGATTTAATGGGAAGAAAAATTAATGTTTCCAAATTTATTTTTATATAGAATTAATAATTTACATTATTCTATGGAATACTCTACAAGGATTCAAAACATCTTTGTTTTTATAGATAAGAGACGATCGTGGATACCCTCCCTAAGGATGGTTAGTTGGGTCTAATGGTTGATTGTGGGGTTTTATTCACAATATTCAATATCAGGTCATTTTCATTATTAATGGAATCTCTCAACACTTATCTCATCGATAAATGGGTATGGAACTTCTTTCCACAGGTAGGTGGTCAGTTGTATTTTCATACAAAACAACACTTAGGGACCCACATTGGTCGAGAGGATGGGATGGATGTCCTATCACACCCTTATGGGAGAAATTATTTCCCACTCCAAGACTCTCTTATATATTTAATAGATGTTCTCAAATCTATTACTAATATCCATACAGTATTGGTTACCCGAAAAAAATTATTGAATAACACTTCTTATATAGTGAATAAAATGGATCTAATTGATGAAAAAAGTAAAGCGTATATCATTAATGAAACAATCTATATATATCCTATGATATCAGTGCATTTAATTAATGATAGGTAGCTATACTATATGATTAATCCATATAACCATAAGGTTTGGAATATTCTTCCATTCCTGAAGGTGGTTTAATATTATGTAGAGAAGACTATGTCATTGTGAGTAATCCTATGTATCTTGGTTATTATTGGAATCAAATCCCATGTAGTTCTTTAAACCTTTTCAAATCAATGTCATGAAGAGAGGAAATATGTGATGGTGTTGAGGTTCAAGAAATTTGAACTTGGTCCTCGAGGATATATCTTTTGTACCTTAGTTACAACAAGAATTGTTGTTATCATAATTTGTCGTGCCCTTGGGACTGGCCTGAAGGTGGATACACTAATATAAGGGGTGTTCATATCATGTCACTCATTGGGGCTTACATTCTATGATTTCTCTAGATGATGTAGATTCATTATTCTAATGAGGTGGTCATTTTTTCTCCCTAATCG
Organism: Viscum album; assembly: GCA_963277665.1. Lineage (NCBI taxonomy): Eukaryota > Viridiplantae > Streptophyta > Magnoliopsida > Santalales > Viscaceae > Viscum > Viscum album. The sequence goes on along the minus strand of OY728146.1, from coordinate 127,859,587 downwards.
CATGTGGGGAATGCTCGGTGTGATAAAATGGGACAAAAAGTGGTCGGCATCATTGCATGTGGATGTGGGACTTGTTTCCTAGGAAAGAAATTTGGATGTTTGATATGGAACTAAATCTTCATAAGAGGATCCTATATATCCTTTTTATGGTAGGAATCCCATTTTTCGTATTTCAGTTGATTTCCCAATTCAGTTAGGGATATTTTAGAGAGATTAGTCTATGGGAATGATTGTGTATCAATGGTTGAAACGTTGAAGACATGGAAATTATATCAAAATTGATGTTTATATGAGCTCTATCATTGAGAAGGCATCCTACATATCATATTTTAGGATGGAAATAGAGTTATCATATTCTAGGAGGATCTCATTCTACTGATTGATGATGATAGATTATCATCACATTGTAATTATTGGGTCCTTATCATTGAAAATTTGGAGATATGGTGGGAAATATGCCAATCTAGATGCCCATTTCTCTCTGTACAGGGGCCTCATGATTGCATCCAATGTATCCTAGATATAAAAGAAATCATATTTATTATAGTTCATTTTATTGTGGCATAAAATCTGAGGAAATCCATTCCTTTATAGATGATTATAACACAAATTATATGAATATTTTACCTCCATAATCCCATGAGAAATATGCTCAGCGTGAGAAAGAAGGAATGGAAAATGATTAATTTCAATGCTTTGTGAAAGATGGAATTATGTATCCGGACAACCCTTTAAGGATTTAAAATGGATCGTGAACCTATGGGGGGTGGCCTACATATCCCATTAATTACAGTAATGACATTATCCTCAGTTTAATTGATCGGGTCTTACACACTAAGGTTGACCTATAATACAGGGAATATCACACCATGGTGTTGGCTGGGGCTTACATACTGACATTTACCAAATATTTATGGCTTAAGCATCGAGGATGGAAAGGGTTCTCGAATCTTATGATTCACTAATATTTGGGTCTTACACACTACGGTTTCCCTTATACTTGTGGATTACACAATAATTTTTCCCTTTTGACATGACCATCTTCTATGCCTATCATGTGTGAATTGTCTACCTGAAATGCTTTGGTTATCTTCTTGATATATCATAGAATTATAGAATGATATGTATATTGGATATCATGTGATCGATCTGACTAGTTCAAGGGATTTTTCTTATCCTGGATGTAATTTCTAAACTGTTGTTGCTTGATCAGGGACGTCTTTTGCAGAGGATATCGCAAGACACATATGGTTTGTCTTAGAAGCCATCACATGACCAAACTGGATTGTCTAGAGGTTTTATCATGATACAACAGAAATTCCCTTATTTAATCATGAGATATAACTGAAACACATGGAGGTTTTCTTGAGAGTAAATGTGAGATGTATTTAGACGATATCACATGTCCTGGATGGCTGCTGTGGAGGGAATCACGAGACCTGGCTAACCTTCTCAGAGAGCATCAAGAGGGTCAATGTGACATGCATGGGTGTTATCATGAGACTCTGCTAACATGATATTGATTCCATTATGTGTGTAATGTAATATATCTGATGGACATCACAAGGCTTTGACGATGAGCCTGGAGGCCTTTACGAAACATCAGTGTAATTCATGGGTGGGTTTAGGTGACTTTCTTGACATTTCTAGAAGAAATCGCATGATCCATGTAGTGCAACCAAGGGGTTCCATGAGATTGGGGTGAAAAACCCTAGCTTAGTCTAATGAACATGGAGGTTCACATGTGGTGCCTGAGGATTATTATAAATGACTTATATTGACTCTCACCGTTTATTTTTATGACATCATGCCTTTATATTGTGAATACATTAGATTTGTTTGGAATTAGCTTTTTTTATGTCTCACGTGATCTAGAAGGTGTGCATGATGTATTTCCTATTTCCTGGTAGATATCATTCAGATGATATTTGATTACCAAAAATATATTTTAAGAATGTGTCATGTTTACTATATTGGTTCCCATACCATTAACTGATAAGGAACATGTCGGTCATGGGATCCACTGCTATGAGAAATCCTATTTTTTATTGATGTGATTTTATGAGTGTTCATCATCCTGATCCTTATTGGTAGAGGTTTGGGCCCATTTTTCATGCTTAGGGAGAGAATTAATGGGTCTCCCAAGTGAAGTTTTTTTTCACTTTTCACAGTACATATGACACATACCCAGGAGGGTTTTGGTGAAGGTCTTTGATATCACATGTCTTCATGAGTCATTATTGTGGATCGCTCTAATGGAATCCCCTAATTTTTAGTTACCCAAGTCTCTCCAGTAAACATTTCCATTATTAAATTATTTTCAATTAAGGTGGAAAAATTGAATCTTTCCGAATATGCTGACGAACTTATATATTGTTATATGGACATGTCCAATGGTCTTTGTGACATTATGGTTCCTCTAGAAGGAATTTGCATGACCCATGGATACTTTTTGGGAATTTCAACAACACATTGATGGTTTGTCTCTATGGATTCATTGGATTAGTCATATATGTATGTGAGTCACATGGGACCGCACTTCATACATCCTTATCACATCTAAAGTGTTTTACAACCACAAGAGGATTCTGCATACTCCCATGTTTAATTACTTATTTTTATTTTAAAAAGGTGTTGGATTTTGTGAGGGTGCATGGGTTTTATCAAGGACTATCACCATTCCTTCTGGAGATTCATCATGTGACCACAAAAGGTCATTTGGTTTTGGATGAGCATTTTAGGGAAAAATACATCCATCTCCCTCCATTGAAAAAAATGGAAGTATGAGGTTTCATATAAAATCCATAGGCTATTCGCATGATGAGGATGGAATACTAATGGGATTTAATGAGATGATGTGGTCAAATTTCTAGGGGATTTTTCTGTCTTGTGAACCAACAAGGGTACATCATGTGATATTTATGACTGTTAGTAGCTACCTATTCATCCACTTTTATTTTATTTTTTAATTTAAAATGGATTGGGGCTCCCATGAGTTTACTTAAATGATGTTAAGGAAGATAGAACTTCTATTTCATGATGTGTTTTATGATCAATATGACAGCAATATGCCCATGAATTTTGAGAATTTACATCCCATTTCCAATGGATTTTCGAAAGGGTTTTCATAAACCCACGAGTTAAAAATCCACTTAACCTAGGGGATCATATCTGGATACTGCCACATGACCAATAGTTTTCTAGACTTCCATTTCAATAGTGGGTGGACTTGTTAAATGGGGTTCCCTAAGATCAAATGTAGGTTATGTGTTTCACGTGGTTCTTTCACATGCACTTATCATGGTAACATGATCATGAGTCTCTTAGTAGATTTAATGATTAGTGATCATTGACCATGTTATCCTTATTTTTCTTTTTATTGGGGAAATAATAATGATATTCAAGTATTCAATCCTTTTTGAATTTTTGGATTCTAATTTTTTTGGTGTCAAAAAATACCCCCTCCCTCAAAAGCGATTTACATGGAGAAAGGGGATTATTTATAAGAAAAGTAAATTTCCAATTGAGTATTTGGTGTTATTGTCAAGAAGTATCTTGGGTGATGCTTGGTCTGCTAGGAGACTCTTGGTATTCCTCTAAATTCACTGTATATAGAAGAGTGGAGGTGTCCTAATCTACTGCTTACCATTTCTACAGAGTTGTCACAGTATTGCCACAATGTTCCCTCATAATGAGCACCTTTGGCAGTACCCAATTGTGACACCCTTTCAAGAGATTCATTTCCTGAGAACTCTTCTACGAGATCTTGTTTTACTCTGGTCGTCATTCGAACAAACTATGATCTTTATCTCGGCAACTGTTAGAACTTTGGATGTGGGGATTACAATTGCCTTGGGGATTACATGAGGACTAATGATTTTATCATATGATCAATAGATTATCATGATATTCATCTGACCATGAATAGGTCATGTGATCATGAGTCTCCAAGGGGCCATGTGATTGTATGATGCCCTGCAGGGTTTATACGACCCTTGAGACATTCGTTAGTTAGGCTATTCGTGAATCCCATATTGATTCATGTGATGTGTGTGATGCCTATGTTTTGTTATGCCTTTACATTGACATGATTTCAAATTCTTGTTATCTTACATGTGCCACTTACTTTTATATATATGGACTCTAGTTCACATCAAATCTTTCTTAGTTGTGGTCAATCGAAGGGACACAAAGGCGAGGAATCATATTGTTAATCATAGATATCATGTGCATAATAATAATGAGATTAGTAGGAGGTTCCACTCATTAATGATTCAAAATTATACCTTATCTCACCAAATTCCTTTATATGGATTTGGATTGATAGGGTTTTATACCATTCCTCCTCCAGACTATAATCTTCCATCCTGTTGGGTGTTAGTTTCTCTTGATTGTTTTCAAATGATAATTTACAACGATGGAAGATTTGTCACATGTTAGTCCTAGAGGATGTCTGATATATTAGAAATGTATCCCTTAGGTCTAGATGGCTATTAATTTACTGATCATCCTATAACGTTGTGAAATTTGATTATATTATCCTCCCCTATAAACAAATCATGTGAAGATTAGAGTTCTCAATGGGATCATTTTCCAAGAGGTAATTTTTCTATTGAATGGGTATGGTCATTCTAATTTAGATGATGTTTCATGTACCTTTCATATAATTTATACAGGTTTTATCATTATAAATTTTTGTATATCTCTTAATTTATCATCTACCATCTTTCCAATATCCTTTGAGAAATTATCAGTCACCGGTGTCCAGCAAATAACACATTCCATATATCCCATGGTGAAGAGGGAATCAACCTATGGGACATCTACCAACAGGGTGGTATTACCCCTCTAATAGAGATGAATGGTGAGTTTCACTATGTTTCATATGTTTTGGCTGATCACTAATAGAATATAATTTTGGAAAAAGAAATGTTAACTATTCTAAAAGAGAAAATGATGAAAGAGATGACGACGTGATCACTCATTTCTTTTAAGTATTAGGTCTATATTTTTATATCCTATAGGGGACTAGGACAACTACCATATTCCCCAAAAAATTCTCCTCTCAGTAGGTCCTTCATATTGTTGTATCATATTAGGCCATCATGGAAGTTGGGGATTACACCACATGGTGATGTCGAGTGAATTCAAATATCTCCCTGGTCCTTAGGCTGGAAGGATTTTTGTCTATTTTTTAAAGGATGTATTTTCCTGTGGGGAGATGCACACTCCGGGATTCATATAATTATGTTGTTAACGGTGGCATAGTGTAAAAAATTATAGTACCTAAAATTTTTAGTCCAATTCCTTACATTTCTTTGTCAATTCTCAGGCCATATTCAACATGGTAGTACCCATCATTGGATCAATGTCCCTCTATAGTTTTTTTTCTAGATAGAGGATAACTTCCATTTTATTAATACTAAAAATCCACTGGGACCATGATTCCTTACCCAATATAGTACTACTGATCATATAGGGTGTTAGAAACGTGTCACTAATCCCTTCATAGGTTATGGATGCACTGATCTAGTCTGATATCTTTGATTTTATCCCTTTATGTTCATCAGCTAGGATCATTATTGATAATTAAAAGGTTCCATTGATTAAATTTGTTATATGATATCACTTCAGGATGAGATTCTAATAGTTAGGATTGATGATCTATTTATCATTGAGTCTTACACAACTAATCAATTCGCTCGTTAGTTTGGTTGCACTAAAAGGGTCTACCCTAATCCTTTGGTCATTGTTCAATGAGTGAAGCATCTATTAGTCACTCATATATTTTGGATGATGCTGGCACATGAAGATACAAAGGCTGAGATAATATTACTTCCATATGATGATCCTGCTTTCATATCTTAGGATTATGTCTAGGAATGTGTAGAAACATATCCGTATGGCGTCTTATGCTAGCTGTTATGTCATGTAGACATGCCTTTTTCCTCACCAACCCCTCCGTTTTTGGAGATTTTGGAATTGATTGAATATTTAGGTGAGTCTTCAAGGAATCTCCCTTCTTCCAATGATGACTACCTCAACTATGGGTTTGAATCTGTTAATGTAGATATTCCCATATCATTTTCTTTGTATGATTCACCTATCAAGAGAAGATCATTTTAGGCTTCTTCTCCATCATTACTACTTTTTTTAATAGATACTCCTCCTCCTACCATTAATGTTTCATTAATTATAGAGGCATATATACAATATAGGATATCCTGAAAATAGACTCATTCCATGATTATTGAGACTCTCATGGAAATATTTCATGACTAAGGGGACTGACTCGATCAACTATTTCACTACATGGGCACAATACATTTTGATTTGAAACCATTATAAGATATCATGATTCAAATCATCTTAATAAAGATATATTTTTTCATCCATGAGAGGGACATGTATGATTCTATATATTAGGATCCTCTCATAGGGTAGATAAATAAGGCATCCAAGGCATTTGATTAGGGTCACCAGTTGATATCTGAACTGCAAGATCAGATCGATTCATGGACTACACAGATATGGAGATATGGAGAGGTCATTCACATATGATGTATGACCATTCAGAATCATTATCCCCATTGTATTCTTCAAAAAATACGGTCGATGTGTTAAATAATTTAGTCAAGACTCTCCCTCCCGGGGAATAAGAAAAAGAGGTCGAGAGAGTGGTACTCCAGTGTTTAATTAGTGCTCCTCGACAAACTCTTACTATCATATCTATATCAGATGATCAAATTTTCTCATAGTTATACCTTTTTAATGAATTTCATATTTGATGATACATTGAATAGACTCCATTATGTAGATATTCCACCATTTTTTCACAATATGAATGAATGAACATTCTAAACATTATTTATTACTATTTAGTTTTTTTCCACTATGGAATTCATTCCATTTAGTTTCTCTGATACTATATGCCACCAATTCCAATCCCCTATGTTATATCAAATAAACACAAATTCCAGGAATTTAATGTTTAAATTATAAAATATTTAATCATAACAAATACTCATGAATTCCAACACTCGTGAGATCCTTCATGGAAATATTTGGTGCATTTATCTTATTATCATATGACATAAAGATGGATTGATGGGTAGAGTCCATGTATCATAGGGATAGTTTTCTTTATTTTCCAAAACTAATGTTTTTGTATAGTGTGTCTTGATTGTGCTAAGGCCATGTAGTAGGCCTTTCAACATTTTTCAAGATAAATAGATTACAATGTTTAGGTTGGTGTCTTTTAGCTTAGACATGATTTTTCATTAGTTTAGGTTCATTCAATATCAAACTTGATATTTCTATAGTTTAGGGTCTTTTATCTTGGACATGATATTGTATTTAATTGGAGTCTTTTATCTCATACATAATAATTCATTAGTTTATTTTCATTTACCTCAGACCAGATATTAGTTTAGATTAGGTACATTTAGCTCAAACCTAATGTTTCCGTAGTTTAGGATCTTTTATCTTGGACTATATACTTCATTAGATTAGGGTCTTTTAGAACAGACTTGATATTGATTTAGTTTACAGTATTTTAGATTAGACCTGATATTTCGTTATTTTTGGTTCTTTTATCTTGGACCTAATATTGCTTTAGTTTAGGGTCTTTTAGCTTAGACGTGATATTGATTATGTATAGGTTCATTTAGCTCAGACCTGCTATTACATTAGTTTAGCGTATATTAGTCTTGGCCTCATATTTCAATAGTTTAGTGTGTTTTAGCTCAGACCTGATATTTATTTATTTTATGGTCTTTTAGCTCAGACCTAATTGATGACCATGTAATGTGGTGAATACAGGCAAAGAATAACCCAAAACACACTAAGGTGATGGGTTCTTCCAGGGCTTCACAGGGGCTTATAAGGATCATAAATCACTTTTTATAGAGTTACACATTTGGATAATGACCATGGGGGCATAAGAAAGATCCATTGAAATGTACACATAGTCATGAAAATTGTCACTTGGAGTCAAGTATCCTTTCTGAGGGATATGGATGATTTATCATGGTGATATCAATTTGAGGTAGAAATATTAGGGATTCTAGTTATACTTGTATAGTTGGAATATGGGTGGTGTAAATCACGATCCAAAAGATTATTTTGGTGAAAATGAGATGAGGCAGGCATTCCAGGTATGTACCATGACAATATAATATTCTTGGTTATGATGTGGTTTTTCTAAGACTCCCAAATATTGAATACCATTTTTGTCAAAGAGGACATTCCTTTAGTTGTCAAGTGCGGACCCTTATGCATTGGTAGAATTTCCAATAAAAAGATAACATCTACTAATCTCCAATGGACATGAATGCGTTTTAAATACTCAAACATTCAGATGACTAGGATGGGTATTGGGAGGAAGGATATCCAGGAGGGGTCCTTCCATCCTCAGGTAGTTCAGCTCCTGATTGTGATTCTTGATCCATATTCCCTATGTTTTCTAATCATATGGTGTGGACCATCAGTGTCTTGGGAATGAAGATCCATATTGAGATCTTGATAAGGTGTACATAACACAGTGAGGTAACTTCAAGGATTTCAAATACAATTGTATAGTTTTTTGTTGGGATCATAATACCTAACTCAAATTGGTCAGGTTGTGATAATGATAGGGGAAATTCATAATTGGAAAGGTTTAGATCACACATGGGTGTTTAGTTCCACCTCATTGGTGTTAGGGATCACATGGATTGGAAATCCATTTTTACAGAGAGAGTCATTTGAATGATGGCCATAGGGGAATATTTATGATCTATGTGCATGTATAAATAGTTAATAAAAGTGTCTATTGATGTTGAGAATCCTTAATAGGGTACATGGATGGTTGTGATGATCTGAGGCACCCAAATTATGATGTGTGATTTTTGGAATGTTTATGATCCAAGAATGGTTTGTGTACCCATAATTTTGTTCCCCTACCTGAAGAATATATTATCATTGTGGGGAGATGTGACAAATCAGTACTCAAACATTTTTCTGAACTAGGGGATCCACCAATAATATCCTGACTATTACTTGAGTTACAGAGTAGAAAAGATGTTCTTCATTCCTTATTTATTTCACCCCAATTTTTTTCCCGACTCTGAATGTGAAGAGTTTAGAAAGTGAAGACTTTACTTTTTATGAGGTAACTCTTTGTGTGTTTTCATCCTGAAGAGTTTTGTGTCTCCTTCTCTAGAAGTTTATGGTCTTTCTAATTGGAACAATATTATCTAGAGTCTTAGGTCATTATACTTTGACCAATGTGCATGAATTTTAAGATCATGACACATATAGACCTAATATGGGGGATGATACATAAGATCCTAATTCGGAGACCCAAGTCCATGATTTCCCAATTATCCTTCCGAGTTAGAGATGAAGATATTTTAAATCATGGATTGAGGTCCTCAGGTCATGAGTGATGATATGGGACAGTCATACTGGGTGGGGTATAGATCAACCTTGATTGTTGAGTTCTGTGGTAGTGATGTTAGGGCTCACAATGATTGTAAAGTCCTTTTTATAGAGTGAAACATTTGGTTGGTGACAATAGGTTCATATTTATGATTTTTGGGAATTTATTCATAGTCATTAAAAGTGTCCAATTAATCCTAGTATCCTTTCCACTTGCTAGAAAAGATTTGTGGTAAATTGATGTTCTTGAGGCAGGAAGTATGGTTTATGGATTAAGGTGCATTAAAATATGATGGATGAATCTCGTACTATGGTTTAACTAGGTAATGTTACTCTATCCCTTTGATAATGAATAAAACATGGGTGATGGTTTTTGGATTTTATTTTCATGTAGTAGGGATGTATTTGGATCAATGTAGTTTAACATAATGCAGTAAGGATATGTTATATGCAGTTTATTATTATGTTGAAAGGATATGTACGGTGTAGTTTAACATCATGCAATAAGTATGTTTTTGTCTTCCATTTTTAATATTATGAGACTAGGAAGTTTTAATTTTAGTTTAATACCATGCGTTAAGGATGTGAGAACTGACCATAACAATTTCTACAAAATATATTTTGTGCATAATAACCCTCCTTTTAATTTATCAGTTGCTATATTTGTTCCCAAAATTAGGGATCCTGGTGTCACTACATATCCTGTGATGGAAAAGAATCAATCCAAACATAGTTCATGAGTGGTTGTGTAATTTAACTTCACGGGGTGAGGATGAAAATGAACCAATGTGAAAGAATAGAAATGATGGTTCTAGGCCGATGGGTTGAAGTCTAGGAATTGTTACATACTTAATGAAAATTAGAATCAAGTCACACATAGTTCTTGAATAGAAAATGCTCCATGTAGGTATTACCTATACAAAAACGTGGGAATTGATTCCCTTGATTATTGTACCTGGGGCTAGGATTAGAGATACATACGTCATTATTTATCTTGTGAGGACAGAAATCAATCCATGTATAGTTATTATGAATTATTTTAGTTTAACATAATTCAATAAGGATGATGTTGGACCGACATGAAAAAATGGAGACTTTTTAACTCGGTCAAATGGTGGAAGTATGTGAATCGTTACATACCACATGAAAATTAGAATCAATCAAAAAAAATTTCTTGAGTATGGAGGTGTGAGAGAATACAAACACCAACAATAGTTTTCCTCTTGCAAGAGGTTCCAATGAGTGTGTAGTTTTATGTTATGTAAAGGACATTAATCGTGTTGTTTAGGATCAAGTAGTAAGGACTCCTTGTATGAATTTTATTATCTTCCATTCAAGATCATGATGAGCTTGTCAGAAGTTGTTACACCTTGTTCATGTGGGGAAACCCATACCAAATCTCCTAATTCCATATGATCTATTCTTTGTGTGAGTAATAAGGAATGAAAAGGGTTATTATCACCATGATGTGGAATTTAAGAGCTGGAAATGGGAATTTTGCATCATGTTGTAGCTAGACTATGTTATAGGATTGGGTAATCAATAAGTATTTCATTGGAATAAGAATAAAAAATACATTGTTCTATGACACCTGTATAGTTTAATATCATCTATAATGTAAATTTTTTTATAGTTTAATGTCTGGTGAAAAGGATACGAATAACCCAACATGAAAGTAAAGGAATACTATGGATCTATGTCATTTAACATCATGTGTAAATGAAGCCACCATATAGTTTAACAAAATGTGGTAGGGATGAGTCGGTAAAATTTAACATCATGCAACCAGGACAAATGGAGTGATATAAAATGATATCGATTACCATGAGATGATATCTATATAATGTATTTCTTGAGAAACCTCGTATTAATGGGAGTGACATGATCACTATCCATCATATCCAAGGATTTATCCCCATTATGATAGACATTATATGTGATGTAAGGTCCCTCCCACTTGGTTTAATGATTATGGGGCTTCATTCCTGGTTTCATTGGGGTTATAAGCACTAATACCCGTTTTCCTATGAGGAATTAGTAGTCGAAATATTTTTTATTGAAGGACTATGGAATCTAATTTTGATAGATTTAATGTTTTTGTTCTGCATAAAACTTGTTCTCATTGAGACACTCCAATTATTTTAGACTCCTTTTGGATTTCTCCTTATTATGAAGCTATTTAGAAATGGCTATTTAGAGAGAGAGAATCTTGAAAACTATGGATAATATTGCCTCCATCCCATACACCCATGAGTATGGTGTTTCTTATGTTGTAGTAATCTTGGTGGCATAATTGGCCCCTAGAGCATGGACTTGTTTGTCTTGAAAATTATTGTTATCCTTGTTCATCATATTCTGGAGTATATTCTATTAAGTATAATTAAATTTATCTATCTATCAATTTTTTTCTACATGATAAATATATGGGTGATCATACTTGATGTTGTAACCTTGGAAGAGTTTCTTCAACTACGTAGAAAAGATGTTGGTGTCATTTTATAGCAATGTTGTGTGAGGGACCCTAAACCGAGAGATTATATGGGACATCCTAAATTTGATGATGCTATTTGTCTTGAATTCATTTATGAGTATTACCTTATCCCGTTTGGGAAATAAGTCAGTAGTTGTAATGACGTACTTAAACTACTTTTTCAACGGTTCTGGGTATGGCCCCATGAAATACATCCAACAAATGGCAAACGGCCAGGAATATTAGCTGTATGTAGAAGTTTTGTGGGATTATGAGTGAATTTTTCACGGATTTGACATGCATGATATTTCATGGGGTATTCCACACAATTTGGTATCATGGTCTTCCAATAGTAACCCAACCTCCTAATCTAGTAGGAGAACATGGTCCCATATTGATGGCGCTACAAGATCCTACAAGGACATCCTCCAGGATGGTAGAAATCTATACATCTTCTATAAATCCAAGAAGGATTACATAAAATATATGCATGTATATGTATTTCTATTCCATTGGACCATTGTGTAAGGTGAAAGTCAATATACAATGCTGAATATTTTCCATTTTGGCATGGTCCGTTAGGAGAGTCCAATTTTGGAGATAACTGATTATGATCTCCATCCATCAAGGGGGTTCATTTTCTAATCATGCTATGTGGAGGAGTTGACATGTTCGATTTCTTCTAAATTACTAAGGATGATTCTCGAGAGCATTCATCTACAAGTGATACAGATAATTGATTATTTCTAATTATGATTGGGTGGGATGGTAGTTGAATTGGCCAATGCATTGGTGTGAGCATTTAGTTATTGGGGAACATGAGGAAATATTATCTCAAAAGGGAATTGTTCCATCAGTCTACTGATATTGCCACTGTGATGGGATATTTCTTTTGTTTTTTTGAAATATGCATCATTTATCAGCTATATCACTAGTATTGAGTCTCCATTGAAATTAAAGTATGATATTTGAATTGGTTGGCCTAGTTTCAACACTGTGATGAGGGAATGGTACTCATCCCCATTATTTTTTACATCCATAAAATAGTAAGAAAGAGTAGGGAAAACCCTTTTTTTAAAGAGAAAAAAAGATGATCCATAATACAACCTGATTGAATTTTATGTTTTCCATCCTTTTTTCATATAGGAATTTCATATGTGCCATCAAAACACATCTCTAATGTATGATGAGTTTCATGGGCATAGAATAAATCCAATTCTGGAAGCTAAGTGTCCACCAGTGTATTTTTCGAGGAAGGATTTGATGCAAGAGAATCAGCGAGATCTATACCTTTCATAAATGTATTCTATATTAATTTAATGTCATATTTCTGAAAAATGACCACCAATGGGGCCATGAACCCATAAACATGGGACGAACAAGGATATACTTGAGAAGATCTATATAAGAGACAAGATGGAATTTGTGGTGCTAAAGTAATGTATAAATTGTTTCACTGTGAAGATGACTTCAATGTAGTTCTTCTCAACCCTTATAGTATTGATCCTCAGTACCTATCATTATTCGGCAGAGTTATTTTTAACTTTTTTCACTCCACACATCATTTTTCATTGTGATGAGGGAACTCAATGTTTGTTCCATGATGGCCACATACAGTATGAGTGGCCTCCCTTCAACTCAAAGAATCATAATTAGGGGTACAACAATTACTACATGATACTTTTGAAGGCTTCTTTGAAATCATCATACCATTAATAGGTTATTCCACTGTTCATTATCTTGTTTAAGGGGAGAGATTTTATGGCTAGGATGAAAATGAATCAAAAAATGTAAGCAATGTTCCCTTATAGACCCTAAATTATTCAGGATTTCTAGGAATAAATTTCTAAGATGGTGCTATTATACTCTTGGTCAACCATGATTTTGTAACAGAACGAAATAAAGATAAGAAGGAATATCCCTTATGTTAACAGAAAAATGAATTTCAGAAGATTTTTTTTCAGACTATGTTCTTGGATGTTGTCAAAGACTATTTTGAGATCCATGAAGTGATCACATCACTGTCGAGATTTAAAACCAAAATCATCAACTAACATTCAGATATCATACCTAAAAATGGGTTAATGATATGGTAAATTGTGTATTGAATATGGAACCATCATTCTTTAAGACCAAGGGCTTGTCTTGATAGAAAAATATCTCATGGGGCACTCTGAAGGTAGTGATTTATTCTTCATCATGGGCCATATTTATCCGATTGTACTCCATGTACCCACCCATGAAGGATTGGTCTTGGAATCCAAAAATATCATCGATCAATAGTTATATGATCATAAATAGTAAATTGTCCTTTGGGAAGTATTGAATAATGTATCAGAATTCAATGTAGACCCTAATATGCATATTCTTCTTATTAGTGGGGTTGATGTTGGCATTCCATTTTTGGTATTTTACGTGTCATAGAAAGTAGGATATGATCTATTTGTAACTATGTTCTTATAAATTAGTGTCATGAGAGGGGTTCATCCTCATATATTTATTCTTGAAGACATAATGTTCATCGGTTAGTCTGAGATGTTGTATAGCCACATCTATATTTAGTCTGGGAATTTATATTGATATATCCAATAAAACACATAACAGTGCTACTTCAGAAATGGGATATGCATTTCTTTATATTAGAGGTCCATGTTGGCACTAATAAGAGTTGGTCATTGGTTTTTTCTATTCATATATTTATTTTTCTATGTTCATCTATTGTGATGGAGACACCTTCCTTGAGTGTGGGAGGGGAAACATCAATCCATTATCATCTTCCTCCATCTCTAAGTAGATGGAGAAATATCCAAACGAATTTGGAAATTTGGGGGAAACTCCATCATCAACAGGGTGAGAGAAGTCCTGAGAATAGACATTATCATCAACTTCATCTTGATTTGTTACAGATAGATGTTAGAGCTGATTGTATATAAAACTACCAATGGGAAAAGAACGGTATTAGACCTCTTAAACTAGATTTGATACCTAGACTAGATTTATGGAGAGTACATTTTCACTATTGATAATACTCATAGGATTTTTAGTGGGAGATTTCACATCAATTGAGGGATATAACCTAGTTTTTATAATATCATACCGGTTGTCTGGTCCATTATTATAGAAATATTCTTCAACATGTGTGACTCCAAATGTTTCAAAGGGGATAGTGTCTCCATGCTTTATTCTGACCTTTCCATATATGGGGTAATTCAAATATTGCAAGAATTTTGAAGGTACATGAAGGTGGCTATGGAGTTAGGTTCTACCAAATATAACATTGTATGTGGTGTATTTATAGATAACCATATTCTCATCTTCTAATGTAAGATCCCTTAACTAACTATTGATATTAATATTCATAAGATGCATTTTCTCATGATTATAATAATCTTTAATGCTTAGACATGGGGGAGAAAATCCCCTTATACATATCACAAACATTGTAGGGTTCGAACATGGATGATGTTAATCCCAAAATGATAATCAATAGATCCCGCTGGACATCGACATTATTGAGCCTTCCGAAATCATATATATCCCCCATATTCCCCGGGATAACCTCTTCTAAATCATAGTTAGTGAATGAGATGGTTTGATGATATTAAGAGGGTATATTATCAACTCAGTAAACCTCATCTGCAGTTATTTCTGCCTTCAATTAATTTGGGATTTGGAGGGCTTTGATAAATGCTTCCATGAGTTCTATTGAAGAAAATAGTACATCTAGTATTGAGATATTAGTGGGGACTGCTACGAACTATTTGAAAAATCCATATGATTTAGCCATAAGTATGCACTTTCTGATGTGGGGTTTCTCTATGACATGCAGTTCAAGTGAAGAGGTATTTGAGGTGGATTTCCCTGGTGCTTGAGAGGTGGTCGAGCAAGTGAAATCTACTTGCAGAACGAGTCTCACCAGCCTTCCATGTTTCCTTGGTTGATCAAATCATCAAATCCCTGTTATGCATTAATGTAATAAAATTGGATTTGGACCACTGGTGGAAGGTTCTGAGACACCTCCGTATATTTTATAGGGCTACTGTAGTAAATTTCCATGGATATCACCTACATAAATGTCCTATGTGAGAATTTAATTGAAATATTTGCTTTGACCATTCCCACATTGTGTCATCTATCCTCAGTTCATGAACATGCATCCTCTAATTACCTAGTTATATTTAGGAAACACATGATCTGGGGAATATTCATTATAATAGAAGGGGTCTTACATGTATATAATGTTTACATAACATAATATGAGATATTATCTGGAGGAGGCTTCCATTTTTTGTGGTGGTTCCTCTGTTATGGATATCATGAGGAAGAAATCCGCAAGAGTTAGAGCTTGAGTTGGATCAAAATATAAATCCTTCTATTCAATTTATTCCTTCTTTCGGTGGTCATGTCTAGTTTTTAGAGGCATATTCTATGTTTCATACTTTGGTGGTGTATCTATTTTGGGTCTACACAGCTATTCTCTCAAGGTGGGATGAGATCGGTCAACTATTTTTCAAGCCATCATATTTTCAAAATTTATCTCACTCCTAGAAAGAATGTTTTTCAAATAACCTTATTCTTCAGGCTGAGAAATAGTTTTGTAATACAGATTCTCTTAAGATTTATCTAACAAATATTATCTAGAATTGACCATTCCATCAAGTACATATTAGAAAATCATGAAGTGCTGGATATTATTACCCAACTTTCTATGGGAAGGGTGGTAGTTGAGACAGTTGGTGAGGATGATATCATCAGGCTTCTTGGGCTGTGGTAGTGTGTGAATGATACTGTCCATGGGTTATAAGATATAAATAGGGACTATTTTAATTCAAATATATTATGGTATATTCATTTTCCCCTAAAATATTTATCAACACTAATTTCACAGTGCTTTTGGACATGGGTGATTATGTGATTTTCACCCCTCAATATGAGGTGTTGCGATGTTTGGTGATGTTCTGGATTCTTGGATATGCCTCAATGCTGGGTTCAAAATGGTGATTAAAATTTATACTTTTACTAGCATTTTCCCTTATATTGTTGGCCTGATTTGAGGTTTGGATCGGGTTCACGGAATGGAGACTTCAAGACGATATTCTATTTCTGTTAATTAATGAAACCTATATTAATAATTCATTGGGATTAGATATGTCTTAAACACTTCTTTGATTGTTCCAGCACCAATGTCTAATAGTTTCACCTATGATAGTGAGATTCTAAGTGAATATTTTAAACCTTTCCATCTTTCTATGATTTTATAAACCCTTTGGTTTCTTGCATTGCATGCGGTCTCTTACGTACCGAACATGATTTGTTTTCATTATAGAACTAAAATGATAAATGAACTGATGATGAAGGCCTTCCAATCCTATAACGAATCGTATTGGAAGGTCTATATATCAATCAAAGGTTGACCAACTTAGAGTATATAAAAAATACATCATCTTTGTTGAATCATGTTGATCTCGATGACCCATCACCAAACCATATTAGGAAAAAAAGATAATCAAATTCTATTTGGGGTTGACAACACTTTCAAAGGTAGAGAAGGAAATATTGAATAAATCAGGTGGTGGAATTGTTTTATCCACCCATTCTAGATATGAATTTCTCTCAGGATAGATTGGTGCACATAGCCTTTCTCTAGATTCCATTTGAGTAGTTAAGGACTCGATCATATTAATCAACTCTGGGGGACTAATGAATGAGTCATCTCCTATATATAGGGAAACAAATGGGGTTGATGAGATTTCCCCACCATTTTTTCTCATATATTTTTGATTCTTTTCATCAATAAATTATTTCTTGTATGAGGGAGTGGTTTTTGCAGTAATAGTGGGATTTCATGATCATTTTCGAATTCCTCATTTATGGAAACCGAATACCTAGATCAGGAGCCATCTTGATTCTTTGATACCACCCATTCATGTAGATTGTCTATAGGATGGAGACAATTTTTCTTAACTTAAAGGAAATACCTACTGGAATAATATCCCATGTGTAGCTCCTCAATGAGTTTTTAGAGAGTTTATATTTCTCTCTCATATTGTGACAGATCTTATTCTAAGGAAGGAATCTCAACTATTCAGGTTTTTGAACATGATTTAGTTTTACCATTATCTTTTTCTACGTATTTGTTTTTCATCAGAGGTGGAAACTCATTATTCAAAGGTTCCAGTTTTTTGGATCCGTCTCTGGTTTGAGGTGTGTGCAACCTCATTTAGGGAATATAAATATCCCTCCCCCAAAAGTTTGTTTTACATGCCTTAAAACACTGTATTAGTGTCTTGATCCAAGATTCCTTCCATGTTAACAATGAAAAAAATTAATATATGAGTATTGTAAAATGTTTTTTGTGTTATTACTTTTGAAAAACTAGTTAATTCTTCGCTCTATTTGTCAAGGAAGTTATTTGAACCCTTGGCCATATAGGTACATTTTGTGTTTTGATAATAGAGGGTTCAGATTTCCTTCACCATGAATTACTCAATTATTAGTCTATGACTAGTGAAATTAAGGGAGAATCTGTTGTGTTTGTCGAGTGGGACCCAACCAGCAAGAGTATCTCTTGTAGTGTGATGTTCAAGTGGGATTGCAATCATTGATTTTTTCTTCTAAACCCAAAAAAGACTCTTTCTCTCTACGGTGATGATGATAATGAAAAATAACCCGACCCTGTAGGATGGGGGTTATTTAGGTCCACAATTTGAATTTATTGGTCCTATTGAAGAGGATATAATGCTTCTATTCTAGGATATTATGTCTATTGGGATGCAAATGAAGATAAAAATTCTTTTAGCTCTACTAGGTAGGGTTGATATATAATCACCATTGATGTCCCCAATATCATCCAATTGATGGTCAACCTTGTGATGGTAATTTTAATATATATTCCACTATCCTTGTGGGATGGGGTTTGTTTACAGTTTCCATCAACATATCCTGGAACATATCATGAATTGAATATCCGAGGGGTGGGGATAATGGTACATATTCCCTTAACCTAGTGAGATGGGTATGTTCCTAGGTTTCTAATATGGTATCTATTAATATTTCCTATTTCATGCAGCACAGTTGTGATCACATAGGATCTAGGTGCCATAGTATCCCAGGATGAGAACCATTCATCATGGGAAGTTATTCAGGTGATCGCAAATTTGGTCTTCGTCTCTAAAATGAATGAATAGTCGTTCAAGGGGACCATTTTGAATTATTGTGGTCTATAATATCTATCCATTAATAATTTTTTTTATCTCCTTTAAAGTATGATAATCTATTTGTAGTGACTAACTTGCCCAAGAATTACCTAGTATAATGATTTCACCGGAGGATATGACATTACAGGAAACCATATATGAGGGGTTCTTCTATTCCATGGGTTATGTAAAGTGTACTGCTCCATTATTTCTCCATAATAGAATATATAATCATGAAGTGGATTCATAGATATGATACATAATACAATTTATGTAATGTACTAATTTTTTTCAGTTTTAAACTATTCTTATCCAATTTTGGATCCTAGTCCATGGAGAGAGGAGCTTGGTCTAGCAGACAATAATGTATCTTGATGGTATAATGGTGACCCTGATATCCTTGATAATAATGGTCACTAGAATTTAGTCACTGATGAGTAGACCTCATATTTTAGTTTAGAAAATCCATTCACTCATTTTCTTCCTCATTTGGTACCTCATAGTTAGAAATAGTGAGGGGCCGTAACAAGATGGGGATGTTGTTTTAGCTAACTCTCTTCTTATGTCAATGTCATCCTCATCTTCACCAAACATACATTCCTCCATCCAATCAGACTATAGAATATGATTCTGATGTTCTTGTGCTAATGTTATTGGAGTTCTGTTGGATGTTTTTCGTAAAACATATGTAGTTAACCTCGATGTTTTGAGCACCTCTTTATATAAAGGCATTGGAGTGTTTAAGAACTATGTACCTGAAGGATTCTTAGAAAGGGGTGTATTTATTTTTTCCATGTGTGATATAACCATGGGGAGGATAACCATAGTGGAAGTTATGAGTAGAATGTATGTGATACATTTACACACTACAATGATGAGGATTATAAAGATAATAAATGTCTTTTGCTTTAATAGAAGAGTTGGATGAACTTTAGTGTGTTGAGAATGTGTCCTGATTGGCCTCAAGGATGATAGAATTTGGATGATTAGAAATATTGGTCATGTTATACATCATGATGAAAATATTTCAAACTTATTTTTGATATTTTTTGGGAATATGATCATGATGTATGATAGTTTCCTGAACCATCATATAACCATCAGTTCATATAGAAGTTTGAACTTTCTATAGGGATGTTGTTTGAATATGCCAATGTGATATCTCATTATTTATAAGAATATTAACCTCTCCTAACACATGTTCCATGCTCACGTGGTGATCCTTTGTCATCACAGTAATACTATCCAAATCCCAAGACATTGAGGTATGTCACTGGTTTTTCTTCGTAGGGATATGTTTCTGCCCCGAGGTGTGTACTGCTCTCACATGGTGAGCCCTGATTGGAATAAGAATATGAGATTGATCTATGTAAGAACTTCCTTTGAGAATATACCAATGGACCTCCAGAATGGTAGAAGGTATATAAGCCTCCTCTTGTATTGCCTCATAATGATGAAGGTGCAGTTAGTCGTTGGTGGAAGTATAATTATGTGCTTAACTTATGTGATCTTCGGGAATATTACTAGAAGATTATCTAATAATAATATGATAATTTCCCATGGATTATTCCATTATAACATGGTTATCCCCCAATAGAAAATTTATTTGCTCGCAATCCTTTTCCTTTGGAGTATATTGCATAACTTATTGGACTGCAATATCATATCGTCCCAAGTAATATTCCCCACTCACTTAGTGATCCCTCTATAGAATTACTATATGAGAAAGATCCTAGGATTTTGGAATATGTAGATAAACATCATTGATAGGAATGTGCCTCTGTACGGAGTTATCATCTTGTCTCACCTGGTCAGACCCAATTGGAACATGAATATGAGCCCAATCTGTTGCCTCATCCTTGATTGGAATATTCCAATAATCCACATGTATAAGAGAAAGAATCTCATCTTGCTTCAATGTATCCACTTGTTCATGATGATAAATGTTTTGAGCTATCTTATTTATAGGGATATGAATATGCACATGTCCCTTTATCCACAATTGTGCTAGAATATTCCAGTGCATTATTCAAGTTGTTCCCAAGTTATATTGGTATTTTAGCAATGTGTGTAGGGATATAAACATGAAACATTTCTAACTACATTGTAAATTGCTATATATATTTGATTAATTTGGGAAATATGCACCCACATATTTCCACCATGTTCCACCAGAATGTTCCTATGGAATCATTGCATAGGTATAGTGATATGTACCTTATCTATGTCTACTATGGGAATATTCCAGCAAACTTGTTCTGTGTGAGAAGTTATATGAGCCAAATTTCTAGTTCGTATTGGAATATTCTAGGAAGCATCATTAGTTGAAGTGTGGATATGTGAACTATCCTATATCTCAATTGCCTTCTTCCACATATGATCCTTCCATGTTTCTCATGTGTGGTTGTTATTGGTGACAATGTGTTGGGTGGTACGCTTATCAAACTAGTGGTGGGTACTGGTGGGATGGTAATAGATATGGTGGTTAATAGGGGACATAATTGGATACCCTTGAACCATAAGAGAGGTGTATTTATATTTTGAGACCACCTTAATTTGATATTGAATGTGGTAGATATCTCAATATCAAGATAATCTCCTAATTTCGGTGTTTATGATGACGAAGGCCACCGGCTTAGCTATAGCTTTCCTTGGGTAATGCAGACTCGCTAGTTTCCATTCTTGGATAACCTCATCGGAAGCTACCAAGGGACAGATTGTACCATCTATGTGGTACTCTAGAACTATGGTGTTCTCCAAATTTTCTTTCGAAATGGTGATATTATTTTGTGACCTGTGGTGGTTCCATCTATATATGTTTTATTAGAGAGATCACTTGTTGATGAAGGAATTGTCTCAGATCAATATTGTATGGGCAGTATCTTAAGTCATACAGACAAAAAGGAACAAGGATTCAAATTAGGGAAATATCATAGGCATGATGTGCTAAATTAGATATTCCAAGTAAACATAATTATCCTATTATTCCCCATATGGAAATTCATCTCACTTGGACATGTCGAAACAATTATGGACATTTTTTTGTGAGAACCTTGGTTACTAAGGATTGTCTATATGATCATGCTAGTCTTACTAAATTGTATTTATACGGTAGGAAAAAAATGTGTGTTGTTAGAGATTCTTATTGATTTTATATGTTTGTTTCGGTATAGTGTGAAGACAAAATGGCTCGATGGAGTAACCCCATCAATATTTATTTACAGAGATTATTGTCAGATTAACCATTTCAGTTTCGTATGATATGTCACACCCTGACCCCAGTTACCCAGTGTTGTGCATTATTACATAACCTTGGCATGATCACAAAACATCAAGTCTCGAAAGACCGATTAGTTTAGTAGTCTTGGAAATACTTTTATATTCATAATTCTTACATTACATCATAAAGTAAAAAAAACTACAACAACATCTTGTCTTCATATCCCCTCGTACTATCCATGCAGGTCATTTATAAATTAATTCTTCACATCCTGGGAAAAATAAATCATTGAAAAAGGTGAGATCAGATGCTCAGTAAGGATAACAATATAGCGGAAACATTCATAGATAAGCATAAACATTTAAGGCAATGTATAACTAAAACAAAATCCTTTTAAACATGAACTTAAAAATTATATGGGAAAGATAAAATGAAATAATTCCATTTACTTATTCACATGGATATTAAACTAGTCGAATAACCACATTCAATATGAATAACTACTTTCATAATGATGGAATTCACAATTCTATACTATCATAACTACATAGTCAAGGCCTCATGCCATGAATACAAATAATATTTTGTCAAGGCGTTGTTCCAAGACACTAGTTTGTCTCATGAGACCTACCGATACATCGAGGAGCTATAAGGGGATCCACCCATCACTTACTAAGTCTAATTAATTCCTCATATGAAAAGTTTGAAACATAACATAAACATTCATATAAAAACAAGAATACGAAATTTCATTACATTATCAACAAACCATGTATGGTATAAAAATAGCACATCCATAGTCAAACATAACTCATTAGATACAATATGGAAGACTGTATTGTATCAGATTAACCTCAATCTAAAATGATGAAGGATATTGACATACATGAAAATAATCATCAAAACTATTAGAGAGAAATATCCCCCTTTTTATTGAAATTATTTAAAAGTCACACTATTTGTCAAGAATCAATTTAAAAATATATTTTGGAATCAAATTTTCCCATACCACATTGAAACTTTTAAAAGAAATTTTAATTTTATAACTTTAATGTCCATATAAATAAATCCTTAAAACGATTTTTAAAACATGGACATTAATGAGAAAAATTTAGAAGAATAAATCTTCAAAACATTTTAAAATAATATTTTTGTTAGAGTTTATAACCAAAAGGGAGACACATGAATATAAATAATCGAGGTAATCAAAACATTTTGATATCATGAGAATAAATGGATTCATGATATACTATGTCAAAGTACATTATATACACCATATAAAAGAGAATTGGTGTTTGATAACAATGAAGTCTCAATGGGATGTAAATTGAGATAAAGTCTCTTATAAAGACCATATCCTTAGGTTAAGGATAAATAAAAGACATAATTATGTGTGAAAAAATATAAATACACTCAATATTATTGGATGTTCTGTGTAAATCAATCAAAGGACATTCACACATATTATTGTAAAGACAACACCAATGAATTGGATATTTAACTCAAAAAATGGAGAATGAGTTAAA
This sequence comes from Viscum album, assembly GCA_963277665.1. Lineage (NCBI taxonomy): Eukaryota > Viridiplantae > Streptophyta > Magnoliopsida > Santalales > Viscaceae > Viscum > Viscum album. The sequence continues at coordinate 127,835,755 of OY728146.1, read as the reverse complement.
ATTAGTCTTATCAAATTCATATCAATGACTTGAGAAATTATCAATGGAGTGATTATTTGTATAAAAATTATATCCATAGAAAGGGTAGTGGAAATGATGACATAAAAAAATTAATAGTGATTCCACACATAATCTTGGAGTAAAATAATCAATGAAGTATGAGTAAAGAAGAATGAATGGAAATTGAAATTTCAAAATCCCTTATCAATTTGGTAACTTATGAAACATACACAGATGAAAGAAGGATAATACAATGATGATGTAAATATCAATAAGTTAAAGTATATTACACAATGAATACAATCATGGGCATTATACACACCACATGCAATAAATAAGTGGTGAACAATGGAAATCTCACGAAATTAAAAGTGAGATAAGAAACTCATTAATTTGTAATTTTACCTAGGTTGAGGGCTGGTTAGACTCTTGTATAATGGTGAAATAATTTTTACTGAATTATACAAGGATCATATACATTAATATGATATCATATATTATCTTTTAACATTTTTTTGTTAATAATAACTTAGTATTATCATTGTTTTGGGTGTTAACTTTCTCGATTTCTTTTATATGTATTGTTAAATAAGTCAATTTTTTATGGTTAGGTTGTATCTTATTCATATAAAGAATCATATCTAGTCCTTAAACATTATTTTTAATCATCAAATGAGAATTATACTTCAATGGATACGATGGGGAATGGATCTCATCGCGTTCATGGAGACGGTAGTCCGTACGTTCGTGCGATCGACAGTATCATTTTTTTATGTTAAAATAATATATAATTGGATGGTATATACAATATACAGAATCATTATAATGTAATATTTATTACATACATAAATTACACATCATTATTATACACATTCCAATAATAATTTATTGAATAACAATTACACAATGACGTGGAGACGGTAGGCCGTACGTACGCACGTATGGTGACATGTCATTAAAAGAATGGATATAATACTGAATATGGTTGTAACATATTTATAATAACATAACATTATATAGAAGATACTGGAGATATTATTTTAGAATGTAAGAACAAATAAACAAGAAGTTGAAGAAGAAAGGAACTTGAAAAAGGGTGGTGAAAACATTACATCTTCTTTGGGTTCTTCCTTTTGATTTGATCAAAAGAGATCTTTAGGTTGGATTTATGACTAAAGGAAGGCCTATAGGATTATGCAAGGATAGTTGAGTGGGTATTTGGGCAGAGGTTAGCTTAACCAAAAGGCTTTTAAGGTATTAAGAATTTGTTAGAAGTGGTGTCCTTTTATAAGGGGGAGGAGGGGCCCTTTAGAAAAAAACATAAAGAATTAATTTATAATAAATTCATATTCAGTTTCTAATGGCCTAAAAGTGGATTATACAAAGTATATTGTGGGTATGAGTCAAAATACTTTCATCCAATAGATTTTAGACAGGTTTGGGTTACTATATTAACCTTATCATTGGTAGTTAACTCATAGTTAATTAGTTTGACACTTAACATGTCTCATTGTATTTTTATATTATATAGTTAATAAACTTAATATATATTTAGAATCGACCCCCAAGTAGTATATTAATGATACACATGTCATTATATTAGTCCTTTGTCCGATCCTTAGATTTTGGATAATAGAATATGAATTATTAATATAATATTTGTTTTAAAAACACATTTATGTCAATTTTGACACCATTTAATAATTGATTTTTGTTAAAGTCATAAAAACATTATTAATTCAAATAAAATTCATTTAAGTAATACTAATATGTAATATTAACCAATAAATTTCGTGGATGTTATCAAAACTTTCATATTATATTTATTTTAACATTTATAATACTAATTATTTGATTCTTTCATTAATAAGGAAAATACTGCATCATTTTTGTGTCATAAATAAATTTACATATTCAATGTCTAAAAATTATAAATAAAATAGAATTATATCGGAAATATTTCTATCTTTATAATGAATTTTTATAGTCTAAAATATAAAATATATAACTCTACGTAAAAATTGTATTTCTAAAAGATATATGCTTATGTCAGTTTTTTATTTACTTTAACTTAATTAATAAAAAGTGTCCCGATCACTTACAAGTGGCTCCATGGGGTCCCAAAATCGACCCAAAGATGCCCATGGTCAGACAGGTGTCAACCAATAGGTTTAGGATATGTTTTAGAGTAAATTAATATTATTATAAAATTATTTGTTACCCTTATTTACCGGATTTACCCTTTAACCATGGTAAATAAAATCTTTACCGAAGTAATTATTCAAAATGTCTAAAAATAAGAGTTACATATTTACACAATATGGAACCCCTGATTATAAATATGGAATTAATTTTTCTAAATTCAAAACACAGAAGTGGTAGAAATTAATTTAAAATTAATTCCCGCTGTTAAAACAAAAAGTGTGTTTTAAAAAATAATAACTATCAAAAGATTGACACTTGTTTATGTCCGGTTTAATTGTGAAATTACGTCCAATGACCAAAATTTAATTAAATGGGAAAAATATATTCTAAATATACTTTAAAACCACTCAAGTTCATAATTTATCAGTATTAATTATTTCTATTAAAAAAGTTGTTTTAAATTAAAATATACTAATATTTACTATTCATCAAAATATGAAATTTATCCGAAAAGTACCAAAATTTCACCCTAAGCTAATTTTGATATTACAAATCCAAAAATGACGTCCATTTTGAAAGATAAAATTTATAAAATTTCCAAATGTGGGTATTACTATTCATAACAGGTAGTTTGATTGGTTGTGGTGTGTTAGAACTCGAAGTTGCGTACAACACACGCTACTATATTATTCAAAGAGAAGAATACCGTGGAAGTTTGTGGTGTTACATTATTCCCTCCTTCAATAAATTGCATCCTCTCAATTTTTAAAATTGGGCTTGGGAATATAATGGAAAGTCCGACATTAGAAAAAAGAGTCAATAAAACTATCACTTTAAAAGAAAGAAAGAGAAGTACAGAGGTTACCCAAGATAACCGATACTTTGATTACATGTAGAAAAACATGGATATGGATGATAAACTAAGTTTCAAGTTATGATTGAGAGGGATAGAAAACTTGATCATAAGAAAGTTAACAACAAGAAAACCAGGAACTTGTGATGGGACAAATGGTCATTAGTTTCCCAGTAGGAAAAGTAAATGGACAATATTTTTTGGGTTTTAAGTTAAATTACATAAAGATGAGGAATTCATTTCTTAGAATAACTAAGAACATATAGAAATATACTTACATTTTAAGTAGAGTTTCATTCTTAATAAATTTACAGTACTAACTCCTTTTTTTATACGATGATTATTCAAGAAGACTTGGTCACACTAGATGAGCTATAATAAACTTCTATAGAATCACATGATCCACGAAGGATAAACTATATCTTTACCTTGTCTTTAGAGATTAATCAAAACCAAAACGGTTAGTACATGATCTGATGATCCCCCAAAAGGATATTCCTTTAGAGAAAGAAACACTAATATTAATTTCTAAAATTAAACCAACAATACACCAAAGTTAAAAAAATACCATTCAATAAACAATTGTCCTTAAAATCCTTCAACATAATCCAAACTAATATTGAAACCCAAAAAAATCAAAGAATTTGGTTATGTATTCTTCCATGTTAAATTGTATCTACAAATGACATAAACTACTCTTAAAGTCACATATTTAAAGGTAATTAACCTAATAAAATATTCTCTATTATAGGTTAATAATTTCCATAAATAACCCAAATCACTTTAAATCTATAATAAAAATGTAGATAAAAATCCCCCATTACTCCTCAAATGAAAACCCATAGAATTCTATTTTCCTTAGGCATATAGTGTTTCCAACACAGCGAACATCTTCCAAAATATCATTTATCACATAATCACCAAATCATTTTCCTATACTAAGGGTATTTATTTGATAAGACATAATAATCCAAATCAACTTATTATTGATCAATAAAATCATTTAACTAAAAATAATTAGTCATATTAACTAGGGACTTCACGTAGTCCAGTGGTAGGCGATACATCCAAATCGCATGTTGGTTGTGGGTTCGATTCCCACAGCTTTGTCCGACAAGCCTGGTTGTCACATGGTCTGCGTGTTATCCTTTTTCAAAAAAAATATTTTATATCATTACCAAAATGAGATAAATTCCTCAAAATAACCATAACATAATTTTAACCATAAATGTTATCTCATACCTTTCATTTTCATCCCAAAATATAATAACATGTAATTTCCTCAAACCCAATGATCATATAAAACCAAATGGTTATTTATAACTATATCCACAATGGAAAAGATAAGACTTCCTAAAATATCATTCTCACATGGAAAACTATGGGGTTACAAATACAAGAGAAAATTATTCCAAAGTAATCCCATCAACAAGGAGCACAAATACTTTTAATCATTTCTCCGACCATTTATTTTCACATAGCTTATTATTTGACCAAGAAAATATCCTATAGAATATGGAATTCACTTGTGTAATGGTAAGGTCCCCTACATTTGTGGAAAATGACTGTAAAAGCATTCTTGGGATCATTTTTTATTTTCTTCCTTAGTACTTTTCATTTTTCCTCAGCAATTCTTCACTTTATGTCCTTTCCCACACGTAATGAATTTCTCTGTTCTGTTGAGACACTTTCCTGGGTGTGCCCTTCCACATTTCCTGCATGATGGAGATTTAGGATTCTTTTATCTACGGTCTCCACTACTGGAGCTCTTATCATTCATCACTTTTCTCTTCTTTGTTAAGTCCGGGAGTTGGTTAATATATATGTTGTTGATCATAATTTTGGAAAACTGATTTATCATGAACACGATATACTTTAATCTTACCAAAATTCCATTTTTTTCTCATTTACACAACCGTTCCCACCTTGTACATCATTCTCAAAGTCACTATGACTTCCTTGGTCTCCAGCCATTGACTAAAACCAGAAATCATTGTGTGAGCAACATTAGTCATAATATTATTTAGAGAATATCATGGCACCATAATCTCAATTTGAAACACCTTAGGATTAACCAAGGTCATTTATTCTCATCTTATATTAAAATAATTCAAATTGGTTTGTAAAGAAAATTTAAATTATCCTAAGCATATCCCCCGGGAGTGTCTTAACCAAGAGTGCAGCAAGGCCCGTTGTCATGCACGAGTTCCCGTTCAAGTCTAGCTCAAAGCGATGTTTTCGGGTTTTACCCCTAGGTACATCTGTGCCAGAGCCACCTCTACTTGATCGTATCCTAACAGGGATGTATTTCTTGTAAAACTCACAAAATCTATACAATACCAAAATTCTAGGATGTTACACTATACTAATCCTCAAAGTCTATCTTAGGGATATGTGCTCTAATCAGAGTTTATCTAAATCTTGTTTCCAAGGTTTTTACTAAACTTACTCTGATACCAACTGTAACGCCCTGACCCCAGTTACATAGAGTCAATGCATTATTACATAACATTGACATGATCACAAAATATCAAGTCTAGAAAAGACGATTAGTTTAGTAGTCTAGGAAATACTAGATATTTTAATAAGTATTACATTACAACATAAAGTAAAAAAACTACAACAACATCTTGTCTTCATATCCCCTCATACTATCCCTGCAGGTCATTCATAAATTAATTCTTCACATCATGGGAAAGATAAAAAATTTAAAGGGGTGAGCTCAGATGCTCAGTAAGGATAACAATATAGAGGAAACATTCATAGATAAGCATAAACATTTAAGGCAATGTATAACTAAAACAAAAGCCATTTAAACATGAACATAATCATAATATGGGAAAGATAATATGAAATAATGCCATTTACATATTCACATGGATATTCTACTAGTAAAATAACCAAATGCAATATCAATAACCACATTCATAATGATGGAATGCATAATTCCAGACTATCATAACCACATAGTCAAGGCCTCGTGCCAAGACTACAAATAAGATTTTGTCAAGGCCTTGTGCCAAGACAGTAGTTTGTCTCAAGAGACCTACCGATGAATCAAGGAGCTATATAAGGCTCCACCAGTCACTTACTAAGTCAAATTCATTCCTTATATTAAATGTTTAAAACATAACATGAATATTCATATTAAAACTAGCATAAGAAATGTCAATACTTTATTCACAAACCATGAATGGTATAAAAATAACAATCCACAGTCAAAAATAACTCATTCGATACAATATGGAAGATTGTATTATATCAGATTAACCTCAATCGATATTGATAAAGGATATTGATATAGATGAAAATAATCATCAATCCTATTAGAATTAAATATCCCCCTTTTTCTTGAAATCATTTAAAAGTCACACTATTTGTCAAGAATCCACATAAAAATATATTTTTTAATCAAAGTGTCACATACCACTTTGAAACATTTAAAATAAATTTTAATTTTAAAACGTTAATGTCCTTATAAATAAATCCTTTAAACCATTTTTAAAACATGGACATTAATGAGAAAAATTTAGATAAATAAATCTTCAAAACATTTTAAAAATGATATTTTATTTAGAGTTTCTAACCAAAAGAGAGACACTTGAATACAAATAATTGAGGTAATCAAAACATTGTGATATCATGAGAATAAAGGGATTCATGATATACTATTTCAAAGTACATTATATAGACCATATAAAAGAGAATTGGTGTATGACAAAAATGAAGTCTCAATGGGATGTAAATTGGGAATAAGTCTCTTATAAAGACTATATCTTTAGGATAAGGATAAATCAACAACATAATTATGTGTGACAAATATAAATACACTCAATATGATTGGATGTTCAGTGTAAATCAATCAGAGGACATTTACACATATTCTTGTAAAGACAACACCAATGAATTGGATATTTAACTCAAGAAATGGATAATGATTTAAAAATTACTCTTATCAAATTCATATCGATGAATTGAGAAATTATAAATGGATTGATTATGTGTATCAAAAGTATATCCATAGAAAGGGGAGTGGAAATTATAGCATAGGAAAAAGAATAGTGATTCCACGCATAATCTTGGAGTAAAATAATCAATGAAATATGCGTAAAGCTGAATGAATGGAAATTGAAATTTCAAATTCCGTTATCGATTTGGTAACTTACGAAACATACACCCATGAAATAAGGGTAATAAAATGATGATTTAAATATCCATAAGTTAAAGTATATTACACAACGAATACTATCATGGGCAGTACACACACCACATGTAATAAATAAGTGGTGAACAAAGGAAATCTCACGAAATTAAAAGTGAGATAAAAACCCCCTTACATTGTACTTTTTCCTTGGTTGAGGGTTGGTTAGACTCGTGTATAATAGTTAAGTATTTTTTATTTAATTATAGAAGGATCATATAATTTAATATGATATCATATATGATCTTTTAAAATTTTTTGTTAATAATAACTATGTATTAACGTCGTTTCAGGTGTTAACTTACTCGTTTTCTTTTATATGTTTTGTTACATAAGTCATGTTTGTTATGGTTAGGTTGTATATGTTTCATATACAGAATGATATCAAGTCCTTAATCATTATTTTTAATCATCAAATGAGAATTATACTTGAATAGATATGATGGGGAATGAATCTCATCGCGTTCGTGGAGACAGTAGTCCGTACGTACGCATGAGTGACAATATCATTATTTTCATATTAAAATTATTTATTATTGGATGGTATATCATATATACAGAATCACTATCAAGTAATATTTATTACATACATAAATTAAACATCATTATTATACCCATCTAAATAATAATGTATTGAATAACAATTAAACCATGACGTGGAGACGGTAGGTCGTACGTACACACGTTTGGTGACATGTCATTTAAATGATGGATAGAATACTGAATATGGTTGTACCATATTTATAATAACATCACAGTATATAGAAGATACTGGAGTTATTATTTTAGAATGGAACAACAAAGATAGAAGATGTTGAAGAAGAAAGGAACTTGAAAAAGGGTGGTGAAAACATTACCTCTTCTCCGGGTTCTTCCTTTTGATTTGATCAAAAGGGATACTTAGGTTGTATTTATGAATAAAGTAAGGCCTCTAGGATTAAGGGAGGATTTTATAGAGGGTATTTGGGAAGATGTTGTCCAAACAAAAAGGTGTTGAAGGTATCAATAATTTGTTATAAGTGGTGTCCTTTTATAAGGGGGAGGATGGGCTCTTTAGAAAAAACATAAAGTATTAATTTATAATAAATTCATATTCAGTTTCTAATGGCTCAAAAGTGGATTATTAAAAGTCTAAGGTGGGTATGGGTCTAAATACTTTCATCCAATATATTTTAGACCATTTTGGGTCAATATATTAACCTTATAATTTATATTTAACTCTTAGTTAATTAGTTTGACACTTACCATGTCTCTTTGTATTTTTATATTATATAGTTTATAAACATACTATATACTTCCAAGAGACCCCCAAGTAGTCCATTAATGATACACCTAGCATTATATAAGTCCTTTGGATGAACATTAGATTTTTAGAAATAGAATATGAATTAGTAATATAATATTTTTTTTGTAAATACTCATTTATGACAATTTTGACATCATTTAATAATTGATTTTTGTTAAAGTCATAAAAACATTAATAATTAGAATAAAATTCATTTAAGTAATCCTAATATGTAATATTAACCAATTAAATTCTTGTATGGCATCAAAACATTCAAATTATATTTATTTTAACATTTATAATACTAATTATTTGATTCATTCATTAATAAGGAAAATACTGCATCATTATTGTGTCATAAATAAATTTAATTATTCAATGTCTAAATATTATAAATAAAAACCCATTATATTGGAAATATGTCTATATTTCTAATTAATATTTATAGTCGAAAATATAAAATATATAACCCTATGTAAAAATGGTATTTCTAAAAGATATATTCTTATGTCATTTTTGTATTTACTTCAACTAAATTAATTTAATGTGTCCCTATCACTTACAAGTGGCTCCACGGGGTCCCAAAATTGACCCAAAGATGCCCATGTTCGGAAATGTATCAACCAATAGGGTTAGGACACGTTTTAGTGTAAATTAATATTATTATAATATTATTTTGTTACCCTTGTTTACCGGATTTACCTTTTAACCAGGGTAAATAAAATATTTACCGAATTAATTATTCAAAATGTCTAAAAATAAGAGATACATATTTACACAATTTGGGCCTCCTGATTATAAATATGGAATACATTTTTCTAAATTCAAAACACAGAAGATGCAGAAATTAAATTAATATTAATTCCCCCTCTCAAAACAAAAAGCGGGTTTTTAAGAAAAAATAACTATCAAAAGATTGACATTTGTTTATTTTCAGTTTAAATTTAAAATTACATCTAATGACCAAAATTGTATTAAATGCTAAAAATATATTCTAAATATACTTTAAAACCACTCAAATTCATAATTTATCACTATTAATTATTTCTATATAAAAAGTTGTTTTTAATTAAAATTTAGTAATTTTTTCTATTCATCAAAACATGAAAGTTATCCAAAAAGTTTCAAAATTTCACCCATAGCTAATTTTGATATTCCGAATCCAAAAAATGAAGTCCATTTTAAAGATAAAATTTATAAAATTTCAAAAAGTGGCTGTTACTATTCATAACGGTTTGTTTGATTGGTTGTGATGTGTTAGAACTCGATGTTGCATACAACACATGCTGCTATATTGTTCAATGAGAAGCGTACCGTGGAAGCATGGGGTGTTACAGGATATGTGATGACTGGGGAAAACCTCACTAAGGAAGGTTAGGTTGGTCCTAATGGCTTATTGTGGGGTTTTAGACCCAATAACACTTAGGGAATCACATTGGTCAAGGGAATGAGAGTTTGTGATCATTATACCCATATAGGGGAATTATTGACTACTCTGGGAGTCTCCTATATATTTATGATATGTTCCTTAACTTCTCCTTAATCCCAATACGAGACGAGTTACCCTAAAACTTCGATTGTAGGTTAAATCTCTATATAAGAAATATTAAATGGATCTGACTGACAGAATGATGTTTTTTATTGGATTAAAATAGGAAAAAATAGGACAAGTACCCTTCCACCCTAAAGGAGGACTAAAGTGATAAAGGCCTTGGGAATCCCCTTGGAAAATACTCTTGCACTCAACAGGGAGTGAGTCTTGACTATTGCAAATTACCAGGACCTCTTCCTACATACCCATGCAAGCCAGCGCATCCGCTGCGAAATTTGTCTCCCTCCAACTATGATGTATCATCTACCCTTGATTGGTTTCCATAATGAATATGCATATAAGGTAGGTCAGCTCCCAAGGTATCAAATGGAACCCTTGAAAATGGATCTGATTGGTGAAAAAAGGAATGGGGATCTCATTATTGACTCTATCTATATGTGTTGAAGGTTTCCCATACATTTCACTAATGATGGGTAGATTCTCTTTATGCTAAAGTCATATAACAAGATGCATCATAATATACTCCCACAAAGGGAGGTGATCAAATTTTCCAAGGAGGCGATTGAGCCATTATAAGGGGTCCTATATATCCTAGTTATTGTAGTAATCAAAACCAACATATTTCTATATACCCATATAGTTTAACATCAATTAGAGAGGATATATGTTAGGGTTATGAGGCACCAGATATTGGAAATTGGTCATCTAGGGGATGTATTACGTATCCTAGTAATGGAATGAATTAGAGTTATCATAGTTTTATCACACCCTTTGAACTGGCCCCAATATAGATACACTTATATGAGTGTGTACATATCCTTCCACTAATCAGGGATTACATACTGTAATATCCCCAGATAATAGAGATTCATGTTTCTAATTAGGTGTTCATTGCGGTTCTCTAAGCCAACATGATCCCTACTAAGTTTGAGAAACATGGGGGAAAACGTTATTAGTATCATTAACTATGGATTTGGGACTTCTGTCCTAGGACAACCCAATGAATGTTTAATATGGAACTCAAGCCTCAATGAAGCATCATACATATCCTAGTTATGGAATTAATTAGAGTCTCTATAGTTCATTTTATTTTTCATTCCACTAGGGGATGTGGTAGAGAGATAATCTCATGGGAATGACTGGGTCCTGATGGTTGAAATGCAGAAGACATGGGGCTTAAATCGAAATAGATGTTTATATGAGCTTGGACATTATGAATCCATCCTACATATCCTGGTTATTGTACAAATCAGTGTTATGATAGTTTATTAGTTTCTCAATCCACAAAAGATCGGGAAATATGATCATAAAATGGGAATAATTAGGTCTCAATGGTTTAAATGTATGAGAAAATGAAATACTTCTACTAATGTGGATTCCCATTTGGGGTCATACTCAGGCCTTGTGAATGCATCCTATATATCTTTGTTATAGAAATTCTCAATGTTTTAATAGTTCATTTGATTTGGGATTACAATTGAAGGATATTGTTTCCTTCTTAGATGCTTATATCATAAATGATAGGATTATTTAATCTCTTTAATCCCACGTGACCTATCCCTAATGTGAGAGACATGGGATAGAAAATGATAAATTTCATTTCATGGTGGATGTGGGACTTACATAATAGGATAACCCTTTGGTAATTTAATATGGATCTCAAACCTATGGGAGGTGACATATGTATCTCATTTATGGTAGGAATTATAGTCTTCATAGTTCAATTTATTATGGATTTAACACTATGGTTTACCTATTGTATGGGGAATAGTAAACCATGACACATGTCAATGATTACACACTGATGATTCCCATATATTTAGTGATAACACCCTAAGGATACTTAAGGTTATCAACTCCAAGGATTCCCTAATATTTGGGGATTACACACTGAGTTTTCCTATATATTTGTGGCTTACACACTGAGGTTTCAATTTTGACCAGACCTTCATGCCTTCCAATCATGTGTTGATTGTCCACTCAACATGACTTTGTTATATAACTGATATGTCAGAGAATGTATTCCTAAAATATCAAAATGAAGTCATTTGATCTGGTTGAATTATGCAAGGAACGTTGTGTATCATGGATGGCATGTTTAACCGGTTTTTTGATGATCATTGTTGTCTTGTCATAAGGTTATCACATGACCCATATGGTTTGTCCTTGAATTCATAACATGATTTGGCTAGCATGTCTATAGGGGATTGCATGATCTAGATGAATTTACATTGTGTCATCATGAGAGCTGGATGACATGCATAGAGGATTTTGTGAGAGTTAATGTGACATTTCTTTGGAGAGTGTCACATTTCCTAGCTAACATGTATGGTGGGAATCATTAGACCTGGATGGATTTCCCATAACACATCATGAGAGTCAATGTTACAAGACCACATGCTATCATGTGACTTAGATGTCATGATACTGATGTCGTTGTATGAGTTTGGAAATATATCTCAAGGACATCACAAGGATTGGTTGGTGAGGTCAAACAGCTTTACGAGAATTAGGTGCCAGGCCTGGGGGGTTCCATGTGTCTTTTATTGACATGTAAAGAGGAGTTCACATGATATAAATAGTACTCTAATGTAGTGTCACGAGAATTGTGTGACATAACCATAGGATGTCACATGAACTATGTGGTCCACACGAGTTGTATAAAGATTAGAATATATGTCTCCACCTAAGACTCCCCATTTATCTATGTTAGATATGGCTATTAAATTTTGAATTCCTTATATTTTTATATTTTTAGATTCTTCTAAGTATCATTTAATCGAGAATGTGTGTGAGATGTCTTTCATGTGACCTATTATAGATGAATCATGTGATCTATGATTATCATGTGACATTTTAATGCATGTCTCATGATTACTCTGAATGTTTGCAGGACCTTTACCTAACAAGGTACATGTCAGTCGTGAGTTCCACCACTTCGATTAATCCTCCCTTGAACCAATGCGAGGTTATATGATTTTTTCCTCTTGGTCATGATATATAGAAGCAAGGTCCCCCATTTCATGCTAGTGTGTGGAATTTTTTAAGAATCTCCACCCTAGTTGTTCTCTATTTTCTATAGGTTATCTTATACAGAGCCATAATGGAGTCTGCAAAGGACTTCGGCGTCATGCTTCTTCATGAGTCCCTATCATGGATCACTCTAAGTTAATTACTTAATATTTAGTGACCATGAGATCCTCTCATTAACATTTCCTTTATTGGATTATTTCCAATTAATGGGATTGTTGAATAATGTTCAATTTTACAATGGTGTTCCATTTTGTCATATTGACATGTCCAAGGGCCTTCCAAAGATCAAGGTGCCTCTATAATTCCCTCATGTGACCACAGGTGACTTGTAAAGGAATTTTAATGAGATAAGTATGCTTTTTAATGGTTCCTTTGTTGGATAAGGCCAACATGTCAACTAGTCTCATGAGATTTCATTTCGAACATATTTGGCACACCATAAGAGTTTTACAACTGGGAAAGGCTTCTATATCCTTCCTATTTTATTTCCATTGTTTTATTTGATAGTTTTTTGGGAGTTTGGGAGAGTTCTAGGGTGTTGTCAAGGATAATCACCCTTCTTTTTTTGGGATTCATCACCTGACCAAAAAGGTCTCATGTAGGTGTGTGAGAACTTCATGGACAAATCCATCTTTTGTATTAGTGGAGAAAAAAGGGAGCATATGGTTTCATGGATATAAGTGAGGCTCTTCATGTGATAAGAGAAAAATAATGATGGGATTTCATGATATGAGGAAGTTATATTTCTCAGGGATTGCAATGCCTTGCAATGACCATTAGTGTGTCACGTGATATTTCTAACCACGAGTAGACTCCTCCACCTCCACATTTATTTTCATTTTTTATTTTACAAAGGCCTAGGGACTCAAGAGTTTTCATGGAGTTTTCTAGGAAAATAACCCTTCATTTTTATGATGTGCCACATGATTGTTTTTTACCACAAGAGGCCTCCACTATTTCGATATTTTACTCTTATTTCTGAAGGATTTTACGATGGGTTGTCAGTAGCTCTCCGGTTGAAAAACAACATGTAATGGGAGAGCTTATCTAGCTTCCACCACATTACCAATGGGTTTTTAGAGAAATATTTCAATTGATAGATGGATTTTTGTATTGGGTTCTGTAGGATATGCTCTAGGTTATGCACTATTCATTGTTCTTTTATATGACCTTATGGTGTTCATGTGATCATTTTTCTCTTATTGGATGTCACAATCGTAAATCTTCTACCACATTTTCATTCCTCTAAATTTTCTCATGGTAAATAATCCAAATATTTAGGTATTACTTCCATTAAGAAATTTTTTATGCTCATTTTTTGAGAATAAAAATTCATGATAAAAAATGTGGACATGATATAAGTGAAAATCTAAGGAGGACAAACCTATGAGATTGTTGGGGTGAAGATGAAAGATTTGTGACATAAGATAAACTTCCACACCAGATTTAAAGAAGCCATCACACGTGGATGTGGTTTTAAGTAAATATAAATTATGTATTTTTTAGTGAGGATATTAAAATTGATCATTGGATATTTCTAAAGGATTTAAAATTCAATATTTTAAATAATCCTTCGTTGGAAGAGATTCTATTTTGTATGTATTATTCACATAGAAAAAATCCTTGGAATTTATATAAATAATTATAGAAAACGTATTCATGAATTTATATAAATATAAAACAGATAAGTAATGAAGGAAAATGTGCTTTTATAGAGATATATTTTTTGATGTATTGATGAGTGTGTTTTTCAGAAGATGATCAAAATGTATGTATCTTTAATTTTTGAAGAGGTTGAAATAATATTTTTTCTAGTATTTTTGGTTTAGTAACTTACTTTTGATAAGGTAGAAGATAATATCACGTATGAATTGCCTAATTTTTTTATTATTCATTTTAAATAGATGATAGGGACATCTCTATGTTTCTACTACTTTCATATTCATCCGACTATCGAAGTCTTTCCTACTGAAGGTTGATTATTTCATATCAATGCATTATATTAAATTATCAAGATCTGATTCAATAAAGGGAAAGGATTTTCTGTTCATATAATTGTGATTCCATGATAAACAATAGTTTCCATATTTTATTTCATAATAAATTCAAATATCACACTTGTTAACACCCCTAAATTTCAAAATTTGTTTTTTCATTAAAGATAACTTTTATCAATAGATTGATTCACAAAAAAAATCCAAATAAAATGGGTTAAAACATATTAGATGACTATTAATATTAAAATTTAATAATAATGGGACCACTACTAATTAAAAATATTATAATCAATTATAAATGCATAAAAACATAGATAAGCAACAATTATAGTTTAAAAATGGAATTTTTTAATAAAATATTTTTTATTTATATATTGTTTCCTCATTTTATATTAATATTTCGGAATTTTTTGGAATATAATTTATTAAATTGAAAATAATATGGAATTAAACATCTTAAATTTTTTATAGAATAAAATGTTCTTATTTTTAGAAAAAATATATTTTTAGGAGAATAATTGGGAAATAATAATTATTATACAACCATCACTTTTTTGAAATTATAATAATAAAATAATAAAATAAATTATTATAAAATTTTCTATATGAAATATATATATTTAAAATTTAAATCTAATCATTTAGAAATATTATATTTAATTTCTTTAACACATGTTAATGTTTTTGAATCAAAATTAATATTTAACTAAAAAAATAATTTTTATTCTACTAGATTAAAAAATTAGTTTTCACCACATATAAAAATTAAATATAAATATTTTATTTTATTTTTTATATCTAAATGTTCTTAGTAGGTAATAATTTTGTTGTAATTTTTAGGCATAAAATTATTCACACTATGATTAAAGTAAATGACCATGATAATGGTGAAATAGTTATTCTCAATGAATTACTTTTTAATATTTCTTTATTATTATGTAAAACAATATGTTGATATATATTAAATAATTAAATTTATATTATTTTTATAAATACATAAAAATATGTTATCACTCATTTAATTGGTAATTAATGTTATATACGATTAACAACACTTAATGATTAAAAAATTATAAAAAATAGTTTTTATATATATATAAATTTGAATTTAAAGGTAAATTTAATATTATATTAAAACATTAATTATATTATATATGTGTATAATAATTTTTACAATAAAATTTTTTATGATAGGTTACCTTTTGTTATAAATAAAATATAAATTACTTGGGAAAAACTACTTACCAAAGTAAAAACAAAAATGGTAAAAAGTAAAAATGTAAATGTAAACGACATGTTTTTAAACCATTTGTTAAAATGAAAGGAAAAATATTTATAGACTTTAACTCACTAATAAATTCCTTATTATAGAAATTTGGATCCATTGTATCATGAATTGTGTCATTCCATCATTGTAAATGTTATAAGTATTTATAAAAGAATCATCTTCTTCACATATAAAATGAGATCACATCCACAACATTTTGCACTAATGAAATTTTATATAATCACTAAAACACTAAATATTATCTTCGAAACACTCTACCCACGTTCAATAATCCATGGTCTTTCCAATATAACAATGTAATGAGCCTTAAGGTGTCACCGAAGGGTAAATTTGCAATGGGAACTATAATGTTCCTAAATGACCACATATAATTCTTTTCAATTTTTTGCTCCATAAAACATAAATTATCCATGAAAGAATAATAAAATATATATTAATAATATTTTAAAATTTTGTAATTTTAATAGAATATACATTTTATCCATTCCTCTAATGTCATTCAAAAGATGAAGATGTCACCATGTGTATGTGTGGACTACCAACTCCATGAAAAACTTTATTTATTTTCCAACACCACCATGAAGAGATGGTTGAATAAAAATATTTAAAGGATAAGTATGATATTTAAAACATTATTGAGATTCTAAAATTTTAATCCATTCCCTATATTCATTCCAATCAATTGAAAATTAATGTGTCGCTTGTGCGTATGTGTGAACTTCCGCCTCTATGAAAGTGAAATATTTTTTTTCACTCGAGTCATTTTATATTTATCTAAATATCATATTACCAAATTAAACTAATTAATAAAATATAAATTTTTTATTTTTTATTTTTTTAGAATGATATTATTACCAAAATATTTTCTTTCCTAACCACACCGACCCATCGTTTATAACTTGTTCATGTTTATTATAGTATAACCACCTACTAGAACAATACTATAAATTTATATCAGGGACGAATAAAAAAATAATTTTGTTTTTATATCATAATTAGAAAATATTTTTTTGTTCATGTAATACTAATAATAATACTCAATTTATTTTTATTATTCATTGTTTTTTTCTTTATAAATTTCGAAAACAATCCAATAAAAAACATCCTCATCGTGAATCATAAAAAATACTTATGAAATTAAATATTAACATTATAAATCAGAATAAAATAATTTTATGATACCTATAATTATATCATAATTTTAAAAATTCAATCTATGAGAAAGGTTTGACAACACCTATATTTAACTAGTACAAAACAAACAATCAAAACTAATAACCTTCGATTATGAAAATATAATTTAAATTCCTAATATATTTGTAATAAACTATTATAAATGAATTTAATAAAATTTTATATGAATAAATAAGATTTTTTAATATTTGATTAAGTTATATATTTTTTATACATGTGGTTAGATAATATTCCACTAAGCATTATTTAGTGTGAGGGTTTTTGAATCATCATTTTTTCCATCTTTAATATGGGTCCAATATTCACCACTCATTTCCTTTTTTTGTATATATATTTATCATGGATTCTATTTTTCATAATTATTCATTAAATATGTGGTATTTAAACATATATATCATGTTCTACCTTTTATGATTTTTCAATTGAAATATAATGATGATTTAAGGGGTTTTTGTTAACTCAAACAACCTTGATTTGAGTGAAATTGTTTCCTATTGAAAATATAAAATTATTTATTAGTTTTAAATATCATATGATATGATATTAACATTACAATACTTCTCTTAGGAAAATTAAAATTTGGATTTAAATTTTCCTATTTGAGGGGTTTCTATGAAATAATGGTACTAAATTGTTAAGAAATTTTTCCATTTTTCCCATGTAAGATCCTTGTCTTCTATATCCATGTTTTTTATTCCATATAATGTAAAACATTATATTTTAAAAACCATTTATATTTAATATCTATTTAAATTTACATTTCCAATTTCCACATTTCAAAATAATTACTTGTCATCCCTTTTTATGATGTGAATTTTCAAACCTAGTAATTTAGAGTGTTGGAAATGTTTTCTATTTATGATCATATGTTTTAAATTCAACTAAAAATTTATTCTAAAAACATACATATACATATCAAGGATCAAATTTTGAAGAAATGTTTTAAAATAAAATTTATTCAAAAAATACTCCACCTTTTTGAAAATAACATTTTAATTAGAAAAATAAATTCGTCTTTGTCAGGTATCATCAACATTATTCCAAAAAACATCTCTTACACTATTACTCTCTATATGATAATTCTTATTGAAAAATAATTTATTCCATGATTTGTAATGTTTTCCAAATTATTAAAACTCTTTTGGTTTTTTAAATGAAAATTAAATGTTATTTATTTATTTTTGAAAAGTTTGACCTTATGTTTTATAAGAGAACATGATTCTAAAAGTTATTTTAATGTATTATTTTAAGAACAGTATATAGTGTTAATATTTATGTAAATAAAGATTTTTAATGAAAATTTAATTTATAATTTTATTTCTATAATCACTTTTTTAAATGATAATTTTTTTAAAATATAATTATTTAATTTTAAATAAATGTTTATTGGAATTTTCAAGCAATTTATAAAGTGGATAAACCTTAAAAAAATAAAATTTATTTATCAAAAGATCATAAATGTTTATATTTAATATATTTAAACATAATTAATTCTCCTTATATAACAATGGGGTTATTTTTTACCCGTCATCTGAACTCTTCCACGAGATGTCTTCTGGATTGTTCTTGGAATGAATTTCATGAAACCCATATTATTTCCATAATTTAACTAAGATATGTGTAATATATTAATGTTTTCATGTTCTAATAGAACATATATAATATTTATTATTGTTATTATATGATGGGAGGATTCTATATAAACATAAAATACATGGTTTAATGTTTTTTATCTCATATGATAATATATGGAAATAAGTACTAATACTCAATACACAAAGGGTAATAGGTAGTGAATCCTGGTCCACTAAGGAAATAAAGTATTGAATCCTAGTCTAATAAGATAAATAGGTAGATATCATCACGTAGTGCATCATTCATCATAACCAATTTCCATTACTTATCATCCCTTTTTATGAAGTGAATTTTCAAACCTAGTAATTTAGTGTATTGGAAATGTTTTCCATTGATGATCATATGTTTTACATTCAAATCCAAATTTATTATAACTATAAGGGCCTATATTTACAGACTAGTAGTGACCTCAATATGAATACTAGAATAAATATGCCTTCCAAAACCCTAGAATCCATTGTTATGATGACCGGTGTATGATATTTCTTCCTATACCTAGAATCCTGTCTTCTGATGGATTAGATTTAGATATCTTCATATCCTTATAATCCCTTGATATAAACCAAAATTAAACAATGTGAAAATAAAACAAAAACATTTTAAGGAATTTATAGACCTCATATGGATTCCTTAGAACTATAACTCTCTAAAAATTCACAAATAATAAGAAACTGATGTTGAGGAAGAGAAAGATCTCGAATGTGTTGTGTTTAGAAATGAATCATCTTATAAATCCTTGAATGCACTCATATTTATTAGAGTCCTTCAAATGATTGTATTTTTATGAATCTCATAGTAAACTTCAATGACCTTATATGTTCTTCACACAATATATCAAAAAATGTTTCTATATTATTTCATTTCGATTACAACCATTAAAATTATATAAAGAATTATTTCATATAGAAATAATTCAAATTTCATTGATTATAAACTTTTGACACTACGATGGACTATACTGTTGGTCAATAAATCCAGTGAACTAAAATATGGATATCCAGTTAAATCAGAATTTTTTTATCATGATGTAAATAAATATAGTTAGTCTAGTAGATAGAAAACATACTCTATTCTATGGACATAACACTAGTCAGTCAGATAAACCAAATGCATAGTCACTCCAATAGATCATATTTAAGAATAAAAACATAATATTCCGGTTATATTAGAACTATTTATATGTTCAATATAAATGATTTTTTCTAAAAAAATTCTAAAAAACATCGGAAATAGTAATTTAGTAAAATATAATTTTAATAAATTTACAATTGTTCTTTATTTTCAAAACTATGTAAAGTAAATATAGATTGTATAAATTTGGACTCACCAATCTCCCCTTTTTTGGAAGGCACTAAACAGAACACTTAAAAAATGAATAATCATTAACATTGAAATAATTATAACTTTTTTTGTCAAAGAAGATCAATTATATACTTGATAATAAATATCTTATCTTATCATATTTTATCTCACCCCGAGCTGATAACCTTTTTTCATCATTTTAGATTTGATAGAAAATATTGTAACTTCATATACTGCCCCTATATATAATATCTTCTTTAGAAATTTTTATCCCCTTTAAGTTATTTCACACCCTAGAACAATTTCCCACACAACTTTGAATAAATTTTTACCTTGACCAAATTGTACCCCTTTTTGATTTGAAAAAATAATTAGAAAGTAATATATTCTCCTCAAATTTTAGGAAAACAATAAAAAATTATTTAAATCACCATTGATACAATATAATAAGAAATAAAATTAATCCCAATGAAAATGTAAAACATTAAAAAAATGTATTTGGATAATAAGTCATTCAAACTAAATTTCATAAAATTTGATTTGAAATAATTGAGTTTTTATTAAAACGAAATCCATTATTTTTTTAATAGTGTCTTAATAATGGATTTTAATTTCATCAAATCATTGTGATTCTTTTTAGTTTCAACTATTTTATTATTAATCTTGGTTATTCTGACTTCTTTTACTAAGATTAATTTATTCTCTACCTTCATGGATTCAACCTCCTCTTTAAGAACACTGATATTCTTATATTCCTCCTCTAACCTCAGAAATGCTTCTTAATGATATAAAAATCTTATATTTTCCTATTTCTACTACTTAGTTTCAAATTTTTGACTACAGGACATTATAATTACAAAAAATATCATACCATTTAATTTTCCAAAAACATCAAGTCTATCTGATACATCTAAAGATGTATTCTCACAAGAATCATCAATTTCAAATGATACATTATGGAATTAAAAAAATTTATGATCATTCTCCTAGTTGTATTTTACACATTATAACATGTTGAATATTATTTTTGAACGATTATCAAGTATTTTAATGCTTTTATATTATCCTTATTCTAAATAACTAACTCTGTTAACAATTTCAATTGTTCAAATTTATCATTTAAACAATTTTTAATCTCTATACATATGTCCTTAATATAAAAAATATATGAAATTATGTCCATAATTGTTTTTGATGATTGAAAAATGAAATAAATGATCTTTTTTTCTATTGTGGATAATGAGTTTTTTAACTCTGATGACGCCTAAAAAATGTGTTGGAGGTAAGGTGCAACATAATATATCTCTTCTTATTCAAATTTGTCTTCCTCACAAACATTATCCACAACAGCTTCTTAATATGTTTTTGTTCTTCCTAATAATTTTCTCTGTGAATTATGTGCTTCAACCTTTTAATGTTATTAAGAGACTTATAAAACTATATTTTTATGAGGTTGAGATGATATTGGAGTAAATTATGAAGAAGACACTAATGATATTTCAATTTACATTGTTTCCACATTATATTATTATTATTATCATTATTCTTCTTCTTCCATTTATTTTTATAAATACTTATCAATTCATTGAACTCGTTTTCTTGCTTTCCAAAATGATTTTTGTACTTTATTTTTATTTTAATTATTAACTAATTTTTGTGTGGATTTTTGAATGGAAATTTCAACTTGGGCATATCCAAATACATGATAAAATTTTAAATTTTCCAAATCATCTATAACTATATTAGTCTCAACAATATATAATCACTCATAATGAAGAATTTTGAAAACTCGAATTGGTTTAGCAACTAGTAAAGGAGATATTAAAATCAAGGAATCTTCTTATGTTCTCTCCAGTCATTTAAATAATAATTCCATCATCAAATCCTTACAAAATATATATATTTTTGGTTTCTTATTATTCTAATCCTCTTTTATTTAATTACTAATTTAGATCATTATGTCTAAATCCTCTTATTTTTCAATTCTGAAGCTAGGATCCCCCATCATCTTCTATGCTTTAAAATCCCAAAATTTTATAAATTCATGATCATAATTGAATTTATGTTTCTTCATAACTTTTTGGGGTGATGACTTAGATTTTATATCCTCTTTTAATTTTTCTTTATTATTGTTATCTTTGACATTGAATGCCACATTTTTGATTTAAAAAAGTCGTTACCATTTAATTAAAAATAAGTTTCATCCTATCCATAGATTCATCACCAATGAGAGAATTATTTTCTCTATGTGAATATAGATCTTCGTAAATATAGAATACCTCACTAATGATGACCATCATGGTGCTTATAAAACAAGGAAACATGATATTTTTTTACTTCAAAGAAACTCTATTAATATATTAGGTATAAAGAAAAATAAACATCAAAAGATTTATCTACCTTATATTAACAAGAATGTGAAATATAAATATATTGTGGACTTTTAATGTATACATGGATTGCTACCTTTTTTTCAATCAACATTGAATCAAAAACGTTTTAACTCTCACATCTGAAGTGATATGAAATAATTTCTTATAATTCACAGTAGAAGTAAAAATCATGCTTTTGATTTTAATTTTTTCTAAGCTGAAGAGATTATCTAGAAGCTTATATGAAGGAAGATATTCTTCACCTTCTAAATTTAGTTAAACAAATTCAGTGACTTTTTGAAATGTATGTTTACAATTTTCCTCAAAAATTAGAAATATTAAATTATATATAATCTTCTATATTAAATTTTACAGAAGAAGAAAATTCCCTATTTATTTGCTGATAGTTGTTGTCAAAATCATATTTTTCAAAAAAAATCTTCTCTCAAAAAAGAAATTTAATAAAACTATTAAAAAAAGATCCATACTTTTCATACCATGTAATAAAATAATTATTTCTCAAATAATTTCTCTGTTCGTGAAATATTCTTCCACTTCCATATGGAAAGATATAATTTCATTCCATAAACTAAATATTTTTTCATTAGACTAATAGTAAATATTTAGACTTATCTTAAACAAGAGATATGAGGGTTAACAGAAATTCTGTAAGATCAGTGTTGGTCTAGGGTGACCCACCACTCTTTTATACACTTAGGGGAGAACCATAATGTTATATTATACTAATGTCTTGGATTAAAAATTATAAATTAATCTGACAGTTGAGTTAAAACAACAAATTATTTAAACAAATTTCTGAAAACTAAATTAAATTTTAAATTGAATTTTTTTTCATACTATAGGAATTTCCAATTATGAAAACATAGATTACTGTAAAAAAATATTTATAAAAATTTGATAATATGTATAAAAATATATTAATGTTAAATTATTGTACAAACGGAAAAATGAAAACATTAATAGAATACATATCAGAGGAGAAATTTACTTTCAGCAAGAATTTTATAAATGATAAGTTGTTATCCTTGTAATTTTTTAATATAAAAATTGAAGGTGATAAATATTTTAAAAAATTATTATTTACTTTAAAAAAAATGATTTTGAAAAAATAGAAAACAAATTTATTGCTAAATTTTGTAAAAAAACTTCTCAAAACATGTTTTTACAAAAAATATATATTTTAAAAAAAAAATTAGAAAAAATATATTTACTAATCCTTTCATAAAAATTTCATTAATGTGAGAATTTTTTTAAAAATGAAATAGATATAAATGATCATTTAATGTTTAATATTCCTAATTTTGCTTTAATATATTCTAATCTCTCATTACTATGAGGTTTAGTACAAATATTTGCAAGTTGTTCTTACATTTGGAGGAATTTTAATATGATATATCCTTTATATGTGTGATCCCAAAGGAAATGGTGTCTTAAATATACTTTATTATCTCATGGATGATGTTTTAGGTTTTTACATAAGATAATGGAAGTTGTTTTATCACGCAATATTTTTGGTTCTAGTAAAACACTTCCCATTGTTAGTGAACATCTATTGCATCTAGAACACTTGATCACAACAACTTTTAGGTGCATCATATTCATCTTCTATAGTGGAAAGGGATACTATGTTTTTTTTATTACAAGACCAATAAAGTAAATCATCTTCTATGAAATTTAATTATTCATATGTACTTTTCTAATCTATTATACATCCAATAAAATCAGAATTTTAATAACTTTTGAATTCATAATCAATCCAAGAAGTGTAAAATAAATGTAAATTTGTATTTGTCTTAAGATAAAAAAATAATTTCCCTTATTTAAGTTATGGCTCTTGGATTTTCATTATATCGAGAAAATAATCATATAGAAATTATTAAATCCATATGATTAGTTATTAAGTAATGTAAACATAAAATGACTGCTGTAAATAACTTTTAATAAACACGTTTCCCAAATTCATTAGTGGCTAAAGTATTTGTGGTTATGATAGGAGTATTAATATATTTAATATTTTTACATTAGAGCTTATAAATAATATATTATATATACTTATGATGAGATATAAAATATGCTTCTATTTTTTTGACATTTTAAAACCTAGAAAATAAGTATGTTTACCCATCATGATCATTTAAAACTCATATTTCATATGATCTACAAAAGAATATTTTAAATACATTTGAGTTGAAAAATAAACAATGTCATATACATGAATCTAGACAGTGATTATGTTTTTATAAACATATACTAAAAAAAATTGGATCTGTAACTCCCATAAAAAAATATATTGCAATAGAAATCTAGTTAATCATCATACCCAGCCCTAGGGTCTTGTTTTAGGACATAATGTACATTATTAAGATGAAAATCATGTTATGGATGTTTTTTATTATCCAAAATATGGGTTTGTTCTACATAAAATTCCTCCAATATATATCCACTGAAGAATTCACAATTCACATCCATTTAAAATATTTTGACATATAATAGTGTTTTATATGAAAGAAGTATGTTAATATATTCAAGTATTACTATTGGTGAATATGTTTCATCTGAATATACAACCTATCATTTATTATATAATTTAGTAATAAGTCATTATTTTTTCTGACTATTCTTCCATTTTCATCAAATTTCATCTTCAAAATCCATTTAACACAAATTAGAGAAGTATCCTTTGGTCATTCAACCAAAGTCCAAACATTATTACTCTTGAATTCATTATGTTAATATTGTATTGATTTTATCCAATCCTCAACACCTAAATCATAATAATGAGTAATAGTGTTTAATTGAGATAAAAATGATAAATCTTCAATTTCATTTCTCAAGGAACTTCATGTTCTAACTAGTTGATCTGCATCACCTAAGATATTATAACTTGGATTATTCATAAAAAAATTTGGTTTCTTGTAATAAATAAAATATGTTTTTAAGAAAAATTTTGAAAATCATTTTGACGTTGTACTTCGAAATTATAGTATTTAGATTCTCTTTCATGAGAATAAATTTTGAACGTAGGTAGAAAATAAGTTTTTGAAATAACAAACAAAGATATAGGTTTGTATTTTTTTGAATGAAATGATTGGTTAAAATAACTATAAAATGTTCATTTTCCCCAATAGTTTTTAATTTTTATTAAAAATTCTTTCTACCTTACTAGTTTTATAGTAACATAAGAATATACCTTTATTATATTTTAGAGAAAATTTATGTGAGTAATATTTTGTAATTAGAATGAATTCTTTGTACCAAAAAACATTGAAGTGAAAACGTTTTGGTTTCCATTATATACATATCTTAAAAGTATTATTATTAATAAATGGTCTTATGAAAACATAGGTAATTAATAATACTTTATCCTAAAAATATTTATAAACGTATCATTCACTCATCATGGTTTTAGTGATCTCTTGAAAATTTAAATTTATTCTTTCAACTACTCAATTTTTTTGTCTCATTCTTGGTGCCAAAATGTTATGCATAATAACCCTTTTTCTACAAAACGTTTGAAAATAATAATTTAAAAACTCTCTACCAAAATCACTATGAATAATTATCATGGTGTGTTTTCTCTCATTTTTAACACAAGCTACTCAAGTTTTAAAATGAAAAAGTGTTTTGGACTTCTTATCTCGAAAATATACCAAAGTATATCTAGTTGAATCATTAATTAAAAAATATACATATTATCTTCCATTGATACTTCCAATTTTATGGAATAAAAAATTTCCATGTGCACTAAGTGTAACGCATCAAAAGATGACACTTCTATATAATATGTACAACTGTACATATGACTAATTTTAAATTTACTAGTATCAAAGACTTTTGATGTATCAAACCACTGTTTTGGTAGATCCTTTTCTAGTCATTTCTTTGATAACTTATTTAATGTTTTATGATTATAGTTTCATAATATTCTATCCCATATACAATACTTGTATTCTATTGAACCAAATAATGGTATATTATGGATTTTAAGTTTTTCTATGTTTTATGGTTCTAAAATCTCATACTGATTGGTAGAAACAATAAAATCATCATTAGGGACTATGACTAGTAAATTTATCATTCCCAATGCTCACAACATAACCCTCATCACATAATTGGTTTTTTATAATATAATTGTTATTATGTCCCAAAATAAAGAAAATATAAAATATAAAATATTTTTTAGGAAGAATAATGTTACTTATACTGGTAATTTGTAAATTAGAACTATATCTGAAAGTATCTTTTCAAACATTCGACATTATAAATTTTTAAAAAGTTTTTTTTTCAATGATTTATCTAGTGAAATGACTATTAATGTACCAAATGTGTTTTTATTGGTACATTCATTATCTTCTTCAATAAAAATACATTATCAATTATGATCCCAAACCCAATTTTGTGTAGTATTATTATAAAGTCTGAAATTCGGAATACAAATTTCTCTAAAATTATTATGTTCATAAAATTTCTATTCTTTTAATAAATTAGCATTATGAAACCTTGAAGATTTCCTTTTTTTAATAACATGTGTACTTCAAGTTTACACCACTTTGAAATTTTGTGAAAAATGGAGAACTAATTAGAACAATATTGTTATTACTAAAAATAGGTTTTCAATTATAATAATCAAATCTAGAATTATTTCTATGAGGTATGACATGATTATAAATTTTATAAAAAATTTATGTTAAAGTGGTAAATTGAGATTAATGTTCCTTCAAAAAATTAATTTCTAAATTTAGTTTAAAAACATGATTTATATAATCATTAATTTTTTGTTTAAACAAATTATTACAATATCATTTTGTAAACTCATTTTCTAAAAATAATATTTCTCAATAGTTATTGAAAGATTTTGTTTTTTGATGTTATATTTTTCACTTTATTTATAAATATTGGATATATTATTAGTTAAAGTATATGTCCTTATATTTTCATTCACATTTTTTTTTCTTTAGAATATTATTTTTTATGAATCATAGAATTTTAATTTTCTAGAAGTTCTTAAAATCTCAAATGATTTTATGGATTACTAATGAATTTTTTACTCATCAGATGAAGAAGATTACTCATCTAAATATTTAGAGTTATTTTCATCATAATTGTTTGTGTAATATGGGTTTAACGTAATGTTTTTAAGATGATCAATAGTCACCTTAGCCATGAAGAAATTGTTTTCATTTGTTATTTCTGTATGGAATCCAATATTATTATGTCTTAAACCTTTATTTTTTATGAATTTTCAGAATTATTCTCACCACCACTATAACTCAATGTGTGTGAAGTTTTCCAAATTTTTATTCATTTCTGCTTTAAATTTTTTTTAGTATATTTAGTATATTTTTTTTCTTTTATATACTTTATTTTTAACAATGAAAAGTCCAATCTATTATAATCAATAATAGTACACTCATTAGATATAAATTTTGTGTAATATTTCATATCAGTTTCATCAATATGAATTTTCTTGAATCTATAATAAAAATTGTTTTTCCCAAATATGTTATTGATCCTTCTAGAAATAATATCAAGTTCATTTCTAGTCAGTTCAGATAAAGTAATATATGAAACCACCACATATTATTCCATTTAGATAATTTTACTACTTTATCAGTTGATATTAATTTTCATGGAACAATAGATATAGTTTCAAAATAAAATTCCAATTTTTTAAATTTCATTCTCTCAATATACATTATTACTCTTCCATCATATTGTATATGGTTTCCAATAAGTCAAAAATGTGTATGAATTGTAATACTTATTCGATCATCCTAATCAGTTCTTTAGGATTCCCATTAACCATGAATTATTTCAATAATCATTTCCACTAAGATTCCATATGAATTATCATTCTCACCCAAATACTATAAATTATTAATGATAGTTATCAAAAATTGGTTCATCTTTCAATCAATTTGTCTTGTTAGAAAATAAAAATCATGATAGTAATATGTAATCATCACTCTTCTTGTATCAGTTAATTTAAAGGTTTCAAACTGAGTTATTATAAGGACCCAACCCTAGAACATACATAATGTTGAATTAGGTTAATAATTCACATTGAGGATACTTTTAGGTTTAGACTTTTAGAGAATTAGGTCATAACTATTACATTTCATTTAAAAAATTACAAAGTAGAAACTTATACTCCTTTCAATTTTTTTTACAAAACAAAAACTCTTGAAAAAAAGAGTCATGTATAGTTCCATGTTTAAGATAGCGTGAATTTTCAATGATCCCATCATTGACCCTATTCTTCTTTATGTCATATAAAAACATTTCAAAACATGTTATGAGCATAAAAATCTCAGTATGGGATACACAACGAAGTAAAAATGTTAGTTTTTCAAAACAAAAATTAAAACATGAATACTTTAACATAAGTAATACTTTTCAACTTTATTATGTAGTAAATACTCTTCACTAAATAAAATATCACTACTTACCATTTTGTATCCAAAATATTTCCATAAAACCCATATAAGGAACACATAACATATAAAAGTAACTTGGGATATAAACATACTTAAATGGAATAACCATACGGTCAACTTCTACACATATCACTAAATAGAATAGCCATACAAACGACTTCCATACCCAAAGCATTTGAGGTTATAACGTAACCACTAATACTGGTATATTAGGGCACCACCCGTCATTTGGTTTATCACGTAACCACCCATCAAATGTCCAAGTACAATTTTAAAATCATAACACATAGAACAAATATACAGGAAAGAAAAAAATTCAACATTTAAATCACACTATATCACTTAAATATATTAACATAACAAATACATTATCAAAACAGTTTTCAATACCTAAAATACATAAAAGAGTATATGGTATTTAGTTTCCTTAAAATAACCTTACAGCTTGTTAAGGAAGACAAAGAATAAATAATACTCGTGATGCTGAAAAGGTCGTTGTCACCGCTTAAGTTAAAAGAAACATTACTTTATTTTCATTTAGTAAAACTCTTGGTAGAAAAAGATTCCCCCTAAAAAGTCAAGGGTGTTTATACATCGTATAAAAGAAGGTCCTATATTATAACAAAATATACCTCAATGAAAAGAGATTGAGACGAAGTCCCTTACCTTGTTTCAGACTTGACTGAATAGTTATTTAATCTTCTAAATAATAATAAAAAGATAATTTCTACTTTCTTATAAACCTTATTAGAAGTTTATTATTCCTTTTATATCACTTATTACCATTTTATAAACATTATGTAATCATTTATGTTAATAACATTCATTTTGTCGATATTTGGTACTTTAGTCAAAAATTGACTCCTTATAATTAGATGTTGTTCATGTTGTCAAAATATCATTATATCCTGAATTATATTCATGATTTGGATATCATATATATCATATATATTCATTATATATATGTATTTATAATAGTACATAACATTTTTAGGTAAGAAATGAAATGCACCGTTCATGGAGACAGTATGCAGTATGTACGCATGAACACTACTTTCATTTCTATTTATTATTTTAATGGAATTAAAACATAATGATAAATAGGTATATTATAATTCCTGTATAATATCATATATAATATCATTAACACCATCCTTTATACATCCCATATAAGGCATTAACGAGTCTTATCACTTTTAGTGGGCTGTAGTCCGTACTTCCTCAAATGAAATTATCGCGTTTACCCATAATGGAAACCATAAAGGTATGATATCAATGAAAAATACATAAAAATAATTAAAAAATAATAAAATATCATATATATAAATATAGTGTCATATTAATGGCCATCATGATAGGCGGTAGGAGATAATCGAACAATCATCGTTTCGTGAGGTGTTAGTTTTCCATCCACAGAAACAGTATGTTTTCACCCATTAGATGGAGGCCTGTGTAAGATTTGTTTGAATCCTTCTCATAAAAAAATCCTATTATATTTAGGATACTGGTTTTGTTATAAAATAAGGGAATAAAAAGAGTTTAGGGGTTTGATAAGTAAAATAAACGAAAAGAAGTTAAGAGAAATAGTTACCTTTAATTTGGGTAACTCCCTTTGGTTTGAACCAAAATGGATCATTTAATTTCTTTCTGCCTAAGGTAAGTCTTCTAGGTGGAATAGAGGGTTGTATGAAGCATAATTGGGAAGAGTATGGATGATACAAAAGGATTTATAGGTGTGAGGAATTGGATAGAAATGGTCTCCTTTTATAAGGGGGAGGGGCTCTTTAGAAAAGTGTGAAAATATTATTTTCTTATATAATCGTATTCGGTTTCTAAAGGTCCAAAAATAATTAATGTCAAAGATAAAATGACTAATGGTAAAATAAAATCATCCAATAAGAATTTGACATCTTTTAGATATTATTTTAATACTTATAATCTAATTTATTTAAATCTTTCATTAATGAGGTAAATACGACTTCATTATTGTGTCATAAATAATTTAATTTATTAGATGTCTAAAAATTATAAAACAAATACCATGATTTAGGAAATATTTTCATCTTTCCAATGAATATTTATAGTAAAAAATATTACTTATATAACACCATATAAAAATTAATTTTAAAAAAGAATTTTGTCTATGTCATTTTTTACTTTACTTTAAATTAATTAATCTAAAGTGTCATTATAATTCATAAGTGGTTCTATGGGGACTCAGAATCTACCCAAGGATTCCAATGGTCGTACATTACTCATCCAATAAGGTTAGGACAAGTGTTAAGTTAATTTTTAAATATTATAATATTTTTTTTACCTGGAATTACCCTATTTACCTTTAACCACGGTAAATAAAATTGAAAAGGTACTATTCAAAAAATAAATATTCTAATATTATTCAACCAAATTTTACTTAATAACTACAACCATGTATGTATAATTTTAAAAACTAAATTCACAGAAGCAGAAAAATTTCATTTAAATGAAAACGTTAGTTTTTTAACTACTACTAAGTGGTTTCACTATTCATCAAAAATTGAAGTGTTTCGGAAAAACACCAAAAATTAATCCTAAGCTATATTTGATATTCAGAATTCAAAAATTATGTCTATTTTACCCAATTATAAACACAGAAGTTGAATTAATTAATTTAAAATTAATTTCCATTATTAAAACAAATAGCGTGTTTTTAAGAAACAATGACTTTCAAAAGATTGACACTTGTTTATGTCCAAATTAAATGTAAAATTAATTTCAATGTCCTCCATTGGATTAAATTGTAAAAATATATTCCAATTACACTTTTAAACAAATTAGAAAGATAATATATCCATATAAATAAATTATATTAAAAGGCAATTTTAAATTAAAATACAATATTTTTCACTATTCATTAAACATGACTTTTATGAGAAAAATGGAAAAAATTTACCCAATGTAAATTTTTATGTCCCAAATCTAGAAAAGAATTTTATTTTTTCATATATAACATATAAAATTAAACAAAACTATATGTAAATAAGGTTCTCTATTAAAAGGTGGTAAATCATCCATTTATTGTAAATTATGCTTAAAATTAGATTCATTCACATTTTAAGTCTCTAACTTTTATTGGATAAATGTAAAAACATTTATAAAACATTTATAATAATATTTTTGTTAGTTCTATTCATTCCCTCCAGTACGACAACTAGGCACTAACTACCATTTAAAATATTAATATTATATTATTATTGTACAATGTAAGATTTCAATGAAACCCGTTGTAGCGTATCAGGTAAGCCATCGAACAATGTGTCGCCTTTAAAGTAAAATTAACATTTAATTCACAAATATTAATAATTATGAAGAAATTTATTATTCCTTATTTATCTGGACTGGTTGTTCCTCAAAGGAAATATTCTATTCCAACTAAACTACCTCAATACTTATAACATGAGATGGATCTGACATTTACTTTATCAACATAGAAACATGAAAAACATTGTGTAACTATGATAAAAATGGATGTAAATATACATTGTATGCAACTTATCCAACTTTATCCTCAAATTCATAAGGCCTAATGACCCACAGACTCAACATTCCATTCATACCAAAACACATCACACTTTTCCATAGAGAAACATTGAGAAAGACATGATCACTTACCTCAAAAGAAATATCCTTCCTCCGGTTATCCGCATAACTTTTCGGTTTGCTCTGATCTATTCTCATGTGATTCTGAATCAAATAAATATTCAATTCCATATCTTCTACCAATTCTGGTCCCATTAGCTTCTTTTCACCTACTTCATCCCAAAAAGATGGAGTTCAACAATGCTTTCCATATAATGCCTCACATGGAGCCATCTGTATACTGGAATGAAAACTATTATTATAAGAATGGTCAACCAAAGAAAGTTGTTGGTCCCATATTCCATATTATCCCAGTGAACAAGCATGTTGCATATCCTCCATGGTCTGAATTGTTCTTTATGATTTCCCATCTGATTGAGGATGAAATGATGTACTAAAATTTAATCCAGTATCCATTGACTTCTTAAGGCCTTTCCATAAGTTAAAAGTAATCCTCGAATCACTATTAGATATAATAGAAAGGGTAACTCCATGTAACCTGACTATCTCTTAAATATACAACTGAGAAAGTTGATCTAGAGACAAAGTATCTCGAATATGAAGGAAATGAGAAGATTTATTCAATCAATCAACTATAACCTAGATTTTAGTATTATCTTGAGATGTATTCAGTAATCCCACAACAAAGTCCTTGGATATATTTTACCATTTCCACTCTGGAAATAATAAAGACCGAAGAATCCCTTTCGGTAACTGCCACACTGCTTTAACCCGCTGACATGTGAAACACTTCATAGTAAAATCTGCAATATCTCTTTTCATTCCATCCCACCAGTAATACTATTGAATAAATCTATACTTATTAGTACTACCAAGATGAACTGAGAATGGAGAACTATGATCTTCACATAAGAACTCATTGTTCAACTATGAATCACAAGGCACACATAAACTCTTCCCAAACCTAAAAACACAATCATTATCAATGTTAAAATAGGGAAACTTACCCTTCTGAACCAACTTTACCTTTTTTTTCAACTCATTGTCTTCTTTCTACGCTTGATTTTTTCTTGTCTGATAGAGATGATTTCACTTACACTTAAAACAAAATAGAAGAATTTACTACACCAACAACTTCTATGAAAAATTTTATCAACACCAAAAGAACTCGTTCTAAATGTATCATGGTTAATAAAGCATTACTTTTTTGACTCAAAGCATCAACCACTTTTTTTGCTTTTACTAGATGGTAATGGATCATTCAATCATAATCCTTGATTAATTCTATCCACCTCCTTTGTCTCATGTTCAATTATTTCTTAGTGAATATATACTTTAATATTTTTTGGTCAGTATATAATTCACATTTTACTCCATACAAATGATGCCTCCAAATTTTTAATGCAAAAAATAGCAGCTAATTCCAAATCATGTATTGGATAATTTAACTCACGAGGCTTCAACTGATGTAAAGAATAAGAAATTACCTAATCATTATTCATAAGGAAACATCTAAGTCCTTTCAATGAATAAATAATGTAAATAAAAAAATCACCATTTCTGGAAGGCAGTACCAAAATACGATCATTCACCAATCTTGTTTTCAATTCCTGAAAACAATCATCACATTCTTTTTTCAAAATGAACTTAACACCTTTTCGAGTTAACTGAGTCATTGGACTACATAATCGTGTTAAATTCCTAACAAACCTCCGGTAATAACCTGCCAAACCAAGAAAACTATGGATCTTGGTTATATTTTTGGGTCTTGACCATTATTTAACAACTATTATTTTTGCAGGATCAACAGTTATGCCATTTTTGAAACAATGCGATGAAGGAAAAAAATTTATTGTAACAAAAACTCACACTTTTTGAGTTTACCATTGAGTTTCTTTTAATTTAATTTTTTCATGAATACCCTTAAATTAATTTCAGGCTCCTCTTTACATTTAGAATAAACCAAAATATAATCAATGAACACAACCACAAAAATATCCAATAACTCATGGAAAATTCTATTCATAAGATCCATGAATACAAAAGGTGCATTAGTTAACCCAAAAGGCATAACTACAAATTTATAATAGCCGTATATAGTACGAAACACACTCTTCGGAATTTCTGCTTCAATAAATTTAAATCGATGGTACCCTGATCTCAAGTCAATCTTCGATAAATAATGCGCTCCCTAGGGCTGATCAAACAAATCATTGATATGAGGAAAAGGATACCTATTCTTAATAGTGATGTTATTAAAGGCTCTATAATCAATTAAAAGTCTTATTGAACCATATTTCTTTTCAAATAACAAGACAGAAGCACCCCATGGTGATGTTCTATGTCTAATGAAGCCTTTATCTAATAACTCTTGAAATTGCTTCCTTAACTATAAAAGATCAATTTGAGCCAATAGACAAGGGGTTTTTGAAATTGGCTTAGCATCTAGAACTAAGTCGATAGTAAATTCAACTTCCTGATCAGGTATAATACCAAGAAACTAATCAAGAAAAAAATCAAGATAATCATTTACCACTGGCACATCATAAATCTAAATAGTTCGGTTATTTTCCACAATATGTGCAAGGTAACATTCATTTCCATCTTTTACTAGTTTCTCAGCATCCTGATATGTTATAAAAAGAAAGGGTTCATTCTTTTACAAAAACTGTAAATCTTTCTAAAATAAAACCTCTTCATCTCTACATATAATATTAGCATGATAAATAGAAAGCCAATCCATGTCCAAAATAACATAAAACTCTACTAGAGGCAAAACAATAAGGTTTACAGGTAGATTCTTTCTGCACAAAAGGAGAAGAATGTTCTTATAATTTATTTTTGTCTCAACATTTCCTCCAAGTTGTTTTAATATATGATCTGTATTCATATCTTGAGATGGAATTCCCAATTTAATAGAAAAATCTCAGAAATGAAATATTGTGTAGACCCTAAATCAAACATCCCATTGGAATAATCTGAACAAACAAACAGTGTACCTGATACTACTTCATTTGATGGCCCAACATCTGCTGAAGTAGTTGCAAAGGATTTCACCACCCCTTTCTGCGTGTAGTCTGATTGCTTTCCCTGATTTGAGACTTTCACTAGACACCCATTTGCATAATGACCCATTTCATTACACTTAAAACATCATTCTATCGGTTTCTCATTACCTTCTTGATCATATTCCTTATAGTTATTAGCAATATGACCAGACATACCACACTGAAATCACTTTCTATGCATTGTTAAACATTCTCCATGATGCATTTTACCACACTTCTCACAAGATTTATATTTAATTTTCTTACCTCCATGTATCTTTTATGAATTTTTTCATTTGCCTTCCAACTGGAACTCTTATTCTGTTGTTTGTCAAAGAACACCTGATCATTTGAAAACTCCATTTCCACCTTCTCCACACATTGAACAAGATTTTGATAATGTTTGAACTCACAATAGTTTAATACTCACCGATATCAGGGCTTCAGTCCTAAGAAAAATTGATTAATCTTATTATCAAGATCTCGGATGAAATTTGTTGAATACCTTTTCAGTCGAGTGAATTTTTCTTCATAAGAAGCCACTGAGTCATCCTCCTGCCTTAATTCTAGGAATTGTTTTTCCATTCGAAGAAGAACA
The DNA here is from genome assembly GCA_963277665.1 of Viscum album. Taxonomy (NCBI): domain Eukaryota; kingdom Viridiplantae; phylum Streptophyta; class Magnoliopsida; order Santalales; family Viscaceae; genus Viscum; species Viscum album. Next base: position 127,799,216 of record OY728146.1, on the reverse strand, counting down.
AACTTAGGATAATATTTCTCAAGAAACATACATTTGAATCCATCCCAATAAAGAGTCTCAATATCATCACATTCCCTAATATTTTTCACCATGAACCACCACTGATCTGGTTCACCTTCAAAACGGTAAAGTGTGAGACTAACCTTTTGATGTTCTGAACACCCCATGACACAAAAATCATCTCAAGTTCTTTAATCCACCCTTCAGCTAGAACATGGTTAGATGATCCTCTAGATTATGGGGGATGTTGCCTCATGAAATGCTCCACTACAGACATGTTCCTCTGTAGTTGATATGGCTGATCTCGTGCATGGATACAACCACCATTTATAGCCTAAGTCAATTGTACCATCACTGCAACAAACTATTCAGTTCTGATTCCAACTATCTCAAGTTGGTGATTTGGAAGTTTTTCTTCCTCCGGATGTCGTCCCAACATAGCTGCCTTGTTTCCTCTTCGGAAAACAAATCTGAACACAGAAATATCATAAGAAAAGAAACATGGTATTATATAAATTCTATATCATTTAAATATTACCATAAATTAATTTATGGACATTTATTTAACTATACACTAACACCTAAAGTTATCTAAACTGGCCTCTGATACCAACTATATGGACTTAGCCTTAAAACATACATAATCTTGAATTAGGTTAATAATTCACATTGAGTATCTTTTCAGGTTTAGAGTTTTAGAGAATTATGTCATAACTATTAAATTTCTTTTCAAAAAATAAAAATTATAATCTTTTACTCTAATTTTATTTTTTTCATAAAACAAAAAATCTTGAAAAAAAGAGTCATATCTAGTTCCATGTTTAAGATATCTTGACTTTTCCTTGATCCCATACTTTACCCTATTCTTCTTTAAGTCCTATGAAAAACATTTCAAAACGTCGGATGGATATAAAAATCCCAGTAAGGGATACACAAAAATGAAAACTGTTAGTTTTTAAAAAAAATATGTAAACCATGAATACTTTAACATAAGTAATATTATTCCCCTTTATGATGTATTAAATACTATTCATTGAATAAAAGATCACTACTTACCCTTTTCTAACCAAAATATTTCTATAAAACCCATATAAAGAACAGATAACATATAAAGGTAACTTGGTACATAAACATACTTAAATGAAATAACCATATCATCGACTTCAACACATATTACCAAATGGAATAGCCATACGGCCAACTTCCATACTGAATTAATTGGAGGTTATAACTTAACCACCCATCTTGGTTTATCATGGAACCACCCGTCATTTGGTTTATCATGTAACCACCCTTCAAATGTCCATGTACCGTTATAAAATCATAACACGTAAAAAAATTAAAGGAAAGAACACATTTCCACATTTTAATCACAATATATCACATAAATATATTGACATAAAAAAATCCATTAACAAAAACATTTTCAATACCAAAATACATAAATGATTTTATGGTATTTATTTTCCTTAAAATAATTGTGGTTTGTAAAGGAATCCAATGTACAAATAATACTCGCGGCGGCGGAAAGATCGTTGTCACCAGTTACGTTAAAAGAATCATGCTTTTTTTCGATTAGTAAAACGCTTCGTAGAAAAATATTCCCTTTGAAAAGTCAGGGGTTTTTATACAGTGTATAAAAGAAGGTTGTGTATTAAAACAAAATATGCCTCAATGAAAGGAGATTGAGGCGAAGTCCCTTACCTCTTGTCTGGAATGATGGGATCATTCTTTAATATCATAAATAATAAACTAAAGATAATTTATACTTTCTTAAGAACATTTTTCATTTTTATTACTCATTTTATATCACTTATTACTATCTTATAAACATTATGTAATCATTTAAGTTATTAACGTTTGTTTTGTAGATATTTGGTACTTGAGTCAAAAATGGACTTCTTATAATTACATGTTGTTCATGTGGTAAAAAGTTCATTAAATACCAAATAATATTCATCATTTGGATATCATATATATCATATATATTGGGTATATATATGTATTTATAATACTACATAACATTTGTAGGTACGAAATGAAATGCACCATTCATGGAAACGGTAAGCCGTACATACGCATGAACGCTTCTCTCATTTATATTTCTTATTTTAATGGAATTAAAACATAATGTTAAATATTTATATTATAATTCTAGTATCATATCATATATAATATCATTAACTCCATCCTTTATACATCACACATAAGGCATTAATGAGTCATATCACTTTGAGGGGGTGGTAGTCCGCACTTCCTCAAATGAAATTATCATGTTTAACCATAATGGAAACCATAAAGGTATGATATAAATAGAAACTACAGAAGGATAAAGAAAACACAAACATAATAAATATCATATATAAATAGAGTTTCATCTAAATGGACTCTATGATAAAAGGTATGAGATAATCAAACAATCATCATTTCGTGAGGCGTTAGTTTTCCATCTATAGAAACAATATGTTCTTCACCCATTAGATGGAGCTTTTTGTAAGTGTAGTTCGAATACTTCTCATAAAAAAATTCTAGTATATTTATTATACTGGTGTTTTTATAAAACAAGGGAATAAAAAGAGTTTATGGGTTGGATATGTAAAATAAAAGAAACATTCAGTTTTATGAAATTCAATTCACAGAAATTATTTTCATCTTATTGAACCACGTTTTAATTACTAGTAAAAACCATGTATATCAGATTTTTGAAATTCAATTCACTGAAGCGGTAAAATTTCATTTAACTGAAAAATTCATTTTTTTAACTACTACTAAGTGGTTTCACTATTCATAAAAAATTAAAGTTTATCCGACAAATACCAAAAATTCAGCCTAAGATATATTTGATATTCCAAAGTAAAAAATGATGTCTATTTTACAAAACTATAAACATAGAAGTTGCATTAAATATTTTATAATTAATTCCCATTGTTAAAACAAATAGCATTTTTTATGAAACAATAACTATGAAAATATTGACACTTGTTTATGTCCAAATTCGATGTGAAATTAATTTCAATGACCACTATTGGATTTAATGGTAAAAATATATTCTAATTACACTTTAAAACTAATTAAAAAGATAATCTATCCATATATATAAATTACATTAAAACTCAGTTTTGAATTAAAATACTATGTTTTTCACTATTCATTAAAAATAATTTTTATTAGAAAAATACCAAAAAAATTATCCAAATTAAATTTTGATGTCCCAAATCTAGAAAAGAATTTTATTTTTTCAAATTGAACATATAAAAGTGTCCAAAACTATATTTAAAGAGGGATCTTCATTAAAAGGAGGCAAATCGACTATTTAATGAAAGTTATGCTTAAAATTAGATTCATTCACATTTAAGCCTCTAACTTTAATTGGATAAATGTAAAAACAATTAACAATAATTTATAATCATATTATATTTAGTACTATTCATTCCCACCAATACCACCGCTAGGCATTGACTACCATTAAAAATAATAATATTATATTCTTATTGTGCAATGTAAGATTTCAAAAAACATGTTATTGCGTATTGGGTATGCCATCAAACATAGAGTCCCCTTTAAAGTAAAATTAATTATTAATTCACAAATATTAATAATTTTGAAAAAATGAATTATTCATTATTTATCTGGGATGTTACAATTATCTCTATCTTCTTTCATATATTATTCGAATCTTCAAATGATGTTAGCTATCTATTAACATTTCTTCTCACGTAACAATTTATTGTATTCCATACTCCTTAGTTAAACTAATATTCTAAATTTTCATTATTATTAAATATAGTATCTTATTTCTGTAGAATAACATAGTTTCTAGTTAACATATATAATTTATCAAATCTAGTTTTTATTACTAATTTTTTCATGCTTTCTTTCTAGTATTCATAATCGTTACCATCAAAGATAAGTAGTCGAATATGATTAAAGTTATTAAGGGTTCAAATATTTAACCCCCCACTCATATATAAAATATAAACCCTTTCTACAAAACATGTTAGTGAAAATTAAGATTATAAATAAGATGTTTATATAAAATTAATAACTTGAAGTAAATAAAAAAAATTAAAACAGGACATGAAATATAGTACAACCTCTTTAGATACCAATTATCAGATAGTAAGAGTTTATGATGGCTACCATATGGGGGTGAATTTTAGTTTAAAAAATTTAAATATACAGAAAACCCAAACAAATTTTTTAGCAGATAGTAGACTCAGAAGTTGTCTGAATATCAGAGTGTGTGTATTAGATTATGAATTCATATAATATATTCGTTTTATTTTTGGAGATCACATAAAATCGGATAAATCAATTAATATAAATATTAGTGAAAAACACTAATGTAAATAAATCAAAATATAGAACACGTAGATACAAGTTATATTAATTATTATGATAATGTAAGAATGAAATAAAAACATTATAAAAATAATTCTTCTCCATAACATTAAAAGTTATGGAGGTCAGAAATCCTAATATAAGATATCAAAAACATTAGACATAACATTAATGTTCTCTTTTTTCACACTAAGAAAGTCATCGATTAAAATACCATAATAACTATGTCTTACAAAACCCTAGATTCCCTTCATATGATGATCAATGTCATCTTTATCTTCCTATATCTACATTACCTCGATCGAAACTAATATTGAACAAATAGAATAAAAAGAAAAACATTTCTATTTAATTTACAATCCTGAAATAGATTACAAAGATTTATAAATCTCTAAATAATTATAAAAAATAAAAATAATATGTTTAAGAATATCAAAATCTCACACGTGTTAAGTTGCAAAAAACATTTACGTCTACATCCTCAAATTATATTCTATTTACAGGTATTCCTTTGATGGATATATTTTCATGAATCTCAGATTTGGTTTAAATTACATCGTATTCAATCCAATTGATATATCAACAAAACATTTCCATCTGATTTCATTTTGATTAGAACCATTACAATGTTTTAATGAATAGTTTCTGATAGAAATAATTTTATTGCTCTGATTATAAACATTGGAAAGTATAATAGACTATATTGTAGGTTTGTCAATATAATGAAATAAACTACGGTGAGTATAATGAATAAGAACTATTTACATTAGAGTTCATATAAGTTTAATAGGTTTAACACTTAGTCTATCTAACAGACATAATACTAGTAAATCTGATGGACTATAAATACATTATATTTTGATGATCATATTGAGGAATTAAAATTTTATATTTTTTTTATATTAGAAAAATTTCAAAAACCAGTAAAAATTTTTTTTTCTACAAATACATTTTCAAACATTTTTTATGTATAAATATCATATAACATAGTTTACATAAATTGTTAATACTTTAAGAATTTCCAAACTAATGAAAATACACACGAAAAGTATAAATTTTGGCTCAAAATTTTTTTCAACCATTATGGATTCATTATTTTCTTAGAAATACAATCGTGAAAATTAATTTGTTAACTCTATGTCCCTATTAGCTCTTATAACCAACTAAAGAAACATATTTAGCATAAATTATTGAGAAAAAGGAAAATTATCAATACAAGCACATTATGTATGAAATGATGAGTCTACAAGAATATGTGATTATAATGTCAATATCCTAATAAATAAATATATCATTTGTTTCATATGGATCCCTTATATTTTTTTAATAAGTGAAAATAAAAATGTGGAGAGGAATTTTATTTAAGATGGGATAATGAAACACCCCATATATTTCATAATATATTTTCCATTAAATATTCATTGTATCAATTGGTTGTTTCACATGAAACACAAAACTAAAATAAGAAATCAAATTTTATATTATAATTTTTAATAAATTTTAAGAATAATGAAACATATACTGAATACAAATATTGTAATTAATGATAAATTCATTAAAAAAAATTTTAAGAACACTTAATGTTTTAAATTTTATTTTTTAAATAAAATTAATTTTCCCTTATATATCAATTTTAATTTAAAAGATAAATTTTTATATATTTACATTATAATTTTATAAAATAATCCCCCTTTTTTAATTCATCATTTCTAAATTAATATAAGGTGAATTTTTTATATTTTTATAAAATAATAATTTTTATGTGAATAGTGAAAAAAATACTGATTTTGTTAACAACATAAATATTATGAAATTAACATAATAAAATAATTTCCTAGATGTTTTTGAATCAGTTTCTGTATAAAAACTATTTTTATAAATTTACTTAAATCATTCCAAAATATTTTACTTAATTTATAGAACCCAATTCAAAAAAATTTGTATTATAAAAAATATTTTCCATTAAAAACAACTAAAAAATGAAATACAATTTATTTGAATTTTTTTTGTTATTTTAGGGTTGGGATAGAATTATTTCAATTTAGGAAATTATTTTATTATGTTAATGAAAAAGAACATATGCCGCCTGGAGAAAAGTATAATTGGAAAAATGATTGTACAACCAAGAAGCATCCATTTTCACATAGATCTAAATTTTAAAAGAAAAACTAGTTGAGAAACTAATATCAGTCCAACTAATAAAAATGATAAACCCTGAGGTTCTACCATATTACCCGATTATTTATATTTTATTTCTATACTAATCATATTTGGAATAAAATGTTATTTTGCTTTTCATATTTAGAACTAATAAAATAATGTCTGCATGGATAACTATTCTATATGTGAAGAAGACACCATCTTAGTATAACCTATGAAATGTTAATCTTAATAATATATAGGGTAAAATACCATTCATGGTAAAGGATACTATGAATTCAAAACTTGAAATTTTGAGTAGTAAAAGTACCCATCTTGGAAAGAATAGAGTATATGATATTCTAAATATTATTTAAATAAATAAATATCCCATTATGAGGAAGCTATTAATGTTTCCATATTTGTTTTATGTCAAAATAGCGATGTATAAATATTATTTTATGATTAGATAAGTCTTGATTATGTGAACATGGTGTCTATTCATTTTGGTGGAGTTTCTTGAGAATATTAAACATTTATTCAATTCATAAAAATATATAATTTCTATATGTTTCTTGATAAATAGACCTAGTAAAGGGGTTATAGAAATCATAACCAACTAATCATATTATAATTTCATTAATCTGTGTGTTTAAAAGTAGTAAAATGATTTTGAAACATGTCTGAAAATATTTAAAAAAAAACTAATATAAAAAATTAGCATTAGACTCTATATAAGTCAACAACTCATGAGAATGATAATTCATAATGATAATGGATGGTAACATATTCTGTTGATTATAGACAGACATGATTTCTGAATCAAAACATATTATTTTCTATACTAATCATGGATAAAGTGTACTTACTGTGTTAGGAATGATGGAGTATTGATTATGATAGAACTGAAACCACCCTCTCTCATATATTTTATAATTATTGCCAATATTTTCAATATAGTAGAGAATAGAAGTAGGTAATTATAAATAAAAGTGAGAGATGAAATTATTTCACATATTAAAATTTCATTTTCAAGCATTAGTTATAAAAATAAAAAGGTATAGATTATTGAACTGATTTTTTGAGTTTTATTTTCAATCAATGATTAATAAAAAATTCCAGATGTTAATATGTGATGGGGAGAATGTATTGGAAAGAAATCGTTGAACCTAACAAAATTGAGATGTAACATGAAAATTTTATTATATCACTAGTTGTATTGAAAAGGGGATAACAATAATTATTGTAGGTGTGGTTTTTTGACATATTTATATGACAATAAAGTAGTGTTGGATGTGTTTTCATTATCTAAAATGTAATGGAATGATGAAAATAAGGAAGACAATATACATGGTGATTCATATCTATAATTGGTTGAAGAATAAATGATCATTATAATGGAACTCCAATTGAATTGTTATGGTTCCAATCACTTGATAGAAAATTAATGAGCATCTACTCTTCTTAAATATTTTGTCAGATATATTCTATGATGTAGCCAATATATATAATGATTGATATATTGATCTCCATGGGGGCATGAAAAATGATGGACTATGGAATTATTATATAAATTAGTTTGGATGGTGCAATATGTGAAGTAGTTGTATATAATTTCAGGACATGTTGATGAATCCCAGAAGTCATCTCAAGAAATTATAATAATTGGAAAACTACACTTCATATAAAAGGTAAGTGTTTATGGTTGAATAAACACTAACTAAAATATCTGTGGGAAGTGTAAAAGTCTCATAGAAGTCAGTGAAGTTATCCAAAGTGGAGATTGGTGAATTTCAGTAAACTCTTAAATTTTCTAGATTCATGTAAGTGATCAATATACATGTGAAAACCCACATAACTTATCTGTTATTTTTATGAAATCCATGTTGATGAATATTGTAAACAATCAAATGATCCACATAGATTATTTCTTGTGTAGAAAAATTCATCACGGTATAAAAATATCCCTTAAATGAAATGTAAAATCCTATAGTTGAATATAGGAAGTAGTTTAATGATTCACATAGATGATTTCTACTATATAAACGAATTCAATCCAACATATCTGATATACCCATAGATCAAATTTCACATTGTCATTTGGTCTAATGTAATAGAATACTATGACATAACCATATTCTATGTATGTTAATATGGACATTCATATGGAAATTTATATAAGGTAATTTCATGTGTGTAGTGGTTGAAATTATATGAGTTTATTGATATTATATATAGAGATGAAATAACACTATCATAACTTTAAATTTCAATGTTATTAATGGATTATGCATCTTGATCAAACCCATGATCATGATTCAAGTTGATGTTGAGGGGAATAGATGATCCAAAGAAGAATTTGTTAGTACTAATATGAGATCTCTACACCACTTAAGATTGCACCACATCATTTCACGTGCATCCATCATGTAGGAGAGTTTCATGCCACATGATAGAGACACACAAACATTATTATGTGGAAATATGAAGAAAAATAAAAGGAATGAATCTAAAAAAATGGGAAGAAGCATTTGATATTTGAATTTCATAAGTAATAAGTAAGACGAGCCTTCAGCTGAAAATTTAGGATGATTTGGAATGATACTTTTTCCCAAGTATTAAGAGTTCTATTGTGACAGATGTCATTGTGAATTAAGGATATTTCTATAATTATTATGGAAATTATATTCCCAAGATATTCTATATAGAAATATATAATATAGGAACAAAGAGAAAATTAGTAGAGTTTCCTAATTACACATACCTATGAATATGATAAAATTTGATAAAAGAAATTAAAGATATAACAAATGATTATTTTTATATTGAGAATTCATTGATTCAGTGATAGAATAATGTATTCGATTACAGTTGAAATCCTTCCACACTTATGAAAAATAAGAACTATATTATATTTATTTACTTACATAAGAAATCACTAAAGTTTTTCATGTGGGATAATAACAAGGATGAACAAAGATTGTAGTAATATGAAAGGATGCAATCCTTGTCAAAAATCCATGTGTACTCTAATTTCAGTTTATTATTTTTTATCTACAAATCAACCAATATAGAGAGAGAGACTCACTCATTGAATAAGTGAAGTAGTTTTTAAGGTAAAAAAGTAAAATTGGATTTAAATTTAACCCCACTCATAGTTTGTAAATGTACTAAACTAATACTAACACCACCCCCCTTCCATTCTAATTGTTTGATAAATGATGAATTTAACCGTGCATACATGTGGAAAACCAACACCATGATGATAAATTTTTCAGTTTCACATTGATGTTAATTAATTATTAAAACCTCTTAGAATATGACTCATCATCAAAAAAACATATTAATAATATCACTATGCATATATTATAAATATATTATACCCCTCATTAACCATATCCACCCATTGAGTTTTAGCATGTTCTTATTTGGGTCGGTTTAACTACCTTCATAAATGATGATATAACACTACATCATGGATGAATATGGGAAATTAAATACTAATATTATTAAAATTTAATATAAAAACGAAATTTTTTATGTTTCTATATATTTTAAATTCAATTTTTAACTTACTTTTGAAATATAAAATTCGATTTCTTAAATTACTGAATTAATCTTATAACAATTTCAATTTCACATAACAAAATTAAAAAAATTATGGAATGACATATCATACTTCTAAATAACTATAAGTTTCCAATTACAATATAATATATCCTCTAAGATTGAAGAACATAGTTTCAAATAATTTTTAGCAATATTAACTTTAGAAATTGTATATATAAAACTATTATGATGATGGAAAAACCATAACAATGTTGAAAATATATAATAAATTATTATAATGTATGAGTATAAAATTTGATAGATATGTATAGTGTTCTAAAATAATAGAACAATATATTTATATTGTTTTAATGATATGTTAGACTGAATCTAAATAAGATTATGATGTAAGGGTTATTTTACATTATTTTCAATTCCATGAGACATGTTTGATATTTGGGAAAGTTATAACTTTTATATGGGGTATTCACTGTCATATTTTCATCAATTATATGGAATGTACTTCGTTTAATTATATTTTAATTTATACTTCAATGTATCCCCATTATTAGTTTTTAACCATTACTGTATGGTTATTTTGGGAAACTAAATTCACATTCACTGAGTTATAATTATTCTAATTGAACTTATTTTATATAATATGTGACAAAATTTCTCTATAAGTATATTATTTATAAGTTTCTTCTTTCTTAAATAGGATATGAATTTATACCACTTAATCCCTTTTCAAATATTTCTTCACTCTTGAATTATGACATTAATGTGGTATTGGGATAAATAAAATTTTCATTATTTGATTCAAAAAATAATTCATCAAAAATTATTATTTTATGTTTGATATATTATTCTATTTACAGTTTTATAATATGCTTCATCTTTTCTCTATGGGGGAAATATTTTTTATCTCAAATATTCATTCCTTGTGAATTTATTTCTCATAATAGAGTAAATTATTAAAGAATACATATTATATCCATTACATATGGTTTTTTGTATTTCTAAGAACATTATAACCAATAATGTTTTATTTTTTTATTTAAAATTAATAATAATTGTTTACTCGTGTGAAATTCCTAGTCACCATTACTACTTTTAAAAGGTAATTCTTATTACCCACTTTTATGATGAGGATTTTCAAAAATTGTATTATCAAATACTAAAAAATCATCCTTTTAAAATAAAATTTCTTATCTTCCACTAGAAATTCTATTTAGAACTATTTTATGTATTTATAAAATATATTATTTAAATTTTTTATAAAAGTAATTGTCTTCATGTTTTTTTAATTTACCACTTTGAATATGACATTTAAAAGTTTCCATGACTACTGGTTTTATTCCAAATGTGAAATCATTTTTGTAATGTCTTTTATGATTTATCTCACTATAAAAAAATTCTTATATATTAATATTCCATTATTATTTTTTCAAATGATGGTAACACTTGGTGATTTAGAAATAATATTAAATTTTATAATATATTTGAAAATAAAATGATTTATTTTAAAGGAAAATTGATTTTTTTAAAAAGTATTTTAAATATATTTGTTTTTAAAAATGAATTCATTAGTGTTTTTCAAACCACGATTATTTTATTAAAAACATTTCAATCAAATACTTTTTGATTTAATTTTTTATCATTAAAATGTTTTATCCTACTCAGAATTTTTTTTAAATATATCATTTCAATTTTTTCACATATTTCAAAAAGAGGTTTTTCTTCATTTATTTAAATTATTTTATCCAAAAAGCTTGAACATGATTTTTTTCATCTATGTCAACAACCATTGATGTTACCTATGTTACATAATGGAGATGTTTTTATTTCACTGTCCATATTCTTTCATAAAATGTAATATGGAATTTATTATGAATTTTTTTAGGAAAAGTGTCTTTTATCCATGGTTTAATTACGTTATGTTGAAAATATGAGTGTTTTCATGTTCTCTTGGGACACAAATATATCAATTATTAACATTGTTTGTGTAAAGACCCGGATTTTCCATGTAATTGTTTTAATTATATGAAAATATTTAAAGACAACGAATTTTGACGGCGCGTGATTCCAAGGCCCGGAGTGCCCGGAAGGATCCGTCGAAGTATTTTTATGCTTTAATTAGCATAGGTAAGTAGTTTTCATGAAAATGTTGGATAAATCTGAAACGGTTGATCGGATCAGAAATCTGAGGGCACTGTTACATTCAGGATGGTAGTTTTACCGTAGGTGCGACTGAAGTTTAGTTGGCGTAGACCTCCTATGAGAAAACCTGAAAATGGAATAACCATAAATAAAATAATTAAATAAAGTTATTTTATTAATCAAATGATTATATATCACAAAAGGTGAATCAGATTAAAAATATGAAACCACTGCTGAGCTCATGGGGGTATGCTTACTTTAGGTAGATATTAACATTGGCCGGCACAGGACAATAGTAGATATTAGTTATTGGTCGTAAGTAAAATAATTAAGTAACAATTATTTTATTTTTATAATCCATAACTTCAAAATGGTAACGCGGATTGAAAATCTATGAGTACCATCGAGTTCTTAAGGGCGTGATATACTTTCGTTGAGCCTAACCATGATCAATGCGGGTCGAGAGTGAATGTTAATAGTTTATTGAACTTTTTTATGGTACTTTCAGTATACCCATGTATTGGGTTTTCTATCTTTTGAATCGGCCCTCGGATTAAAAATATGAGGGCACCATTGAATCCACAGCACCAGGATTCGCTTATGGGAGGCTCCACTTCAACCTCAGTAGTTCAGGTGAAAAAGATAGATTTTTGGACTTTTAAAAGATGTTTAAAATAACATAGCTATTTTATTTTCATTCTATCTTTCCCTCTATCAGACATGCAACAGCGTGGTACCAGTTATGTGTCAATCTATTAAATGGATTGACACTTTAAATCCTAAGTAATCGCATCATTGGGAATGAGGATGGATCCTAATTAATGAACCCTAATAAATCGCACGAGCATTAGAGACCCCCTCTTATTTATATGGATCTTGGGGAGAGGTATTGGCATTGCTTCACCAAGAAACGATGTGCTGACAAAGTGCATAGATGCCAATCCCTTGGAGGACAGTGCTGGTTCTAGTGGGAGGTGACAGGTGACACTGAACCTTGAACCGAAAGAAGACATATGAGTGACATTGTTGGAAGCATGTTTCAGGAAATATGAACGCTGATACTTCCTCGATTGCGGGCATCCTCCATCGTTCTTGAGGTATGGGTTAATTTTTTTAATTCAATTGTTTTTATTGAACCCTATAATCCTCCCTCGTGATTACAAGCTAATACGGAGGGTGTGTTCCTAACGAACCTAGCCTGGAACCTCTTCTACCTTGTAACCCTTGCTCCTCCTTGGAAAACCATCAACATGATGTAAAAAACTAGCTACGATGGAGGTGGTGTCCCATCTTGTGTCACAAGAGGAAGCTGTGACACTAAGACGCAATGGTCAGCGGATCGGCCGACACCGGCAGGCTGTAGAGGAGGTACAGCATGCCACCGAGTGCCGCTAGTGAGAAAGGGGTCATGGCTCATCAACCGTGGTGATCGTAGGAGGTGGCCATCAAGTCAGACAACTGCGGAATGGAAGGGCGGCGTGACTAGTGTGTAGCTAGTGAGAAAGGAGTCGCGGCCGAAGCTGTGGTGAAGGGGGAAGTCGGGCCTCCGGTGGTTCTGCGGTGACTGGGTGTCGCCCACGTGGTGCCATCATTTCACAAGTCTAATGGACACTTGGCTGTTTGGGATACCAGGAAACTCAACCTCCCCCCCCCCCACACTGGCTATGGAAGACCCCACCACAGGCTGGACCGGCAGACCGCGCCCCCTTACGGGATGAGCCACCCCCTGCAGGTCACGCCCCCTGGCGGGTCGGGCCACCCCTTGTGGGCTTCCATCTAGTAGTTCGGGCTACCCCTTGTGGGCATCCCCCTTGTGGGTTAAGCCATCCCCATGTGGGCCATGCCCTATGCGTCCCAGTCCAACCAAGTCGGACCTAGGTCGGGTCGGGTCGGTTCGGGTCAACCCAAACCCAACCGGACCTAGAAACACTTAAGGGGGTATGTCTTGAGAACTGAAAGTCCTTTTGACGAACCGTCTTCTGTGCTTGGAACCTTATGGTGAGACAATACTTTTGGTACACTCCACTTGAGTTTCAGAAATAGTTGGAGTGTGGCCAGGTTGGATCGAACTCAAAACCAAACGGTCCCTCGGAACTAAAATGCTTATAACTCAAAGATTGGGCTTCTAATTAACGCATCGGTTGTCACATTGGAACCCTTACAACATGATGGTTCTTTGGGTTAATCCTTTTTGAAGCAAAGTGGTAGTCGAGGTATGAATGAAATCTCAAGGTCTAGATTCTACAAAACACGAGCGTAGCCGCTGTGAGGAATCTAGTGGCTAGGTGTAACATGAAGAAAGAACAACGATCCTATGTGGGTTAGCATCTATCGATCCTGTGTGGGTCAGCATCAATTGATCATGTGTGCATCACCATCTATTAATCCTGTGTGGGTAAGAATCTATCAGATCGTGTATGGTTCAGCGCTCAGCTATCCAGTGTGGGTCAACGCATACTAATCTTGTGTGGTTCAGATCCTCTGTGGGTCAGTGGGGGTTAGTACCTATTGATCATGTGTGGGGCATAATTAGTTCCTCTAAACAGAATAAGATGATCTAGCTTATGACTAATCATTTTTTCTTCTATACTGAAGTTATACTTGGTGTGAGCTGAGTTATTTACCTATGTGGTACTTATACTTTTGTGGTCTTATCTTCGTGGTGTTTCATGTGTGGTAATTCTATCGTCATAGTGTTGCCTATGTGATATATCTACCTTCATTGTTTTAGATTTGGGGAGTTACCTATGTGGTAATTTTTTCTTCGTGGTGTTACATGTGTGGTACTTCTATCTTTGTGGTGTGAAATTTGTCGTACTTCTATCTTTGTGGTGTTACCTATGTGGTACTTATTCCTTCTTGGTGTTACCTATGTGGTACTTCTATCTTCTTGGTATTACATGTGCGGTACTTAAACCATTGTGGTATTGTATTTGTGGTATTACCTATGCGGTACTTCTATCTTCATGGTGTTACATGTGTGGTACTTCTACCATCGTGGTGTTTTCCTTGTGGTGTTACTTGTGTGGTACATCTATCTTCGTTTTGTTACCTTTGTGGTATATATACCTTAGTTGTGTAACCGTTTTTTTTCTTCCCTCATGTTTGAGATGAGTATATCCTGATAGCTCAGGTATATGTATGGGCATATATCTAAGCAGAATTTATGTCTATCAGTTTGTGTTTTGAGTTGGGGTCATGCTTTGTGGTATTTACTTTGTGGAACTCTGAGAGACCTATGGGGGCCTCGGGGTCCCTGCTATGTATAGTTATACTCACCCTTGCCTGGGTTATTCCCACACCTTATCGTGTCTTGTGAAAACGATTGACAACATTGATCGAGGATGAGGGAGCCAGGTCTGGATGGTACTCATAGGTGGACCATTTGGCGTTATTGGATGCAGGGACTACTGAACATGAGATATACCTACCATTTAGGTAGGATCTCCGGTGGATGATCCTGAAGCTATTTTTCACTCTTTAGTTGTATTATTAATTTTTAGTTATACTTGTACATTTCAGTTGGGCTTCTATTCCGGACCCTTTACATTCCACACCCTTTTACTACAGTAGTTTACTTTTTGGTTGCTTCTTGTTGTGTTCTTGGACTGTGTGTTTGTACAGGTTAAATGGAAATGCCATCCCATTTTAGGGATACACCTTTTTGGTTCTAGTCGCCAGCCCCTGGCCTATGGAAGGCATGTTTGAGGTAGTCATGGCATGGGTACCAAGAGACGGGTCATGACAAAGTGGTATCAGAGTAGTCGGTTCTACTGAAGAACTAAGACTCTGATCTTTTATTTTTTTCAATAGTTTTTAGTGTTATGAGTGTGGTTTTCAGTATGGGGAATCTTGTGTTGGTGCAACGGCTGGCGTATCTATACACCAGGACCCTGAATTCTGATTTCTGACTTTGTGCATGGAAAACACTGATGGCGTGTTTTTTTTAATTGTTTTCCCTTGTTTTCATTGGAGTAAGATCACCACGTATATCTTAATAACCATGGTGCACCTATTCCTCATCATGATTCCTCTGTGTAGACAACTAGCTAGAATTCCCAAGAGAGTACAGCATGACGGCCCACCGAGTGATGAGGCCTCGGTGCAGGGCCCTCTTACATTGTTTACACTTTTCGGTGGCGTACCAGCTATACCACTACCTGTTGGTCAACAAGTACAAGAAGTGGTACTGGTAGAGGACACATGTAAGCCTAGTGCCTTACACGTGTTTCAGCATCAGATAACCCTCAGGATTCAAGGCAAACCCGACTCACAGGAGGCTAAGGGCTTGCATGAGGTGGTGGTTGAGTTTCCATCTAGCCAGGGCATAATTTGATCAAATGGCGGTCCTGGTAGAGAGCCTTCTACATGGCTCAGTAGGACGATAACAGGGTTTAAATTACCCTGACATTTTGAAGAGGTGACTTTTTATGTGGACAATCTTGAGAACCCTAATTATTGAAGGGGGTTTCTTGCCATAAATATCTAATGGATGAGTGTTCTCTAGAGCTTCTACAACATTGATAGGATAAAATATTGGTAGCTATGTATTCATCGAGGCGTACCAACCTTCTAACGTACTTGATGAATATGGTACGATCAGTGCTTTAGGAATTGGACCTCGGACCGAGGTGTGTTTAGGGACACCCAAGCCAACACTATTCCTCTATTCATTTCTACTTATGATTGGGTTCTAGAGAGAACCTTTTTTTTAATGTTCTTTGTCTGAGCGGATGCAGCCAGTGAATGTTAACAGTGTGAAAGAAGGAAACTGATTCCAGTCTCAGAGACATGGGCTTGTAAAATGTTTTGGGAAGAAGAAGTGATAGGGACATATGAATCCGAAGGGCAGAAGACATGGCAGTTGAGCTTGGATAACATCATGAGGTGGTATACATTTCGACATTTTACAACCACCACCCCAATCTAGTCCCCACTTTGCTCAGGGAGATGGAGGATCGGGGAAGGGAGTTGCTGCATGCGGTCAAGGGGTGTGAACAATGTTCTCTATGAATGATTTGAGATAAGTTCCGTGTCTATTACTAGTTGTCGTATTAAAAGACATTGGTAATCATCATTCATTATTATCATGAATCTTTTTTATACCTAAAGTTTCTGGTTAAACCGATGACTTGACCATTACATCTCTTGATACCTTTGGGAGTAGACTCGATAATCACACTTATGCTAATGTTGTGATCTGATCCTTGAGGTGAGAGTATGAGTTAGAACCTATTGGTGGTAACATAGTTTCCTTAAAACATTAGTTTGGGTATAGACTGGACATCCACAGTTAAAACCCAAAATAACTATATTAGGAAAAAAAATTGTGGTTTATCTAAAACGTTGGAATGGGGTTTTCCTTGGTGAGATAGAAAAGGAAAACCTGGAAGCATAGGATAAACTCATGAAAAGAAGGGTATAACTGATTACTCTTGAGTCGACCACCCTAAACCTTGTAGAAGTAGGAGTTTTGATTTTTCAGTTCCCAACTAGAGTGGTAGAGTGTGGGGACTTCTTTTCCAAATATTTTTCCAGGATTACCTCCCTAAAGGGAGGGGGATTCTTGATTTGGATGGGTACTACCAGATATTTGTACCAGAATTCTCTAGGGTAGCGGTGCCCTTTTCATATTTGATGAATAAGGGGGAGCCATTCCAGTGGACAAAGAAGTATCTATAGAGCTTTCGAGAGATTAGACAGAGACTGACGATCATAACTATGCTACCAATGACCTACAGTTAGCAGTAGTGGTCTTTGTGCTGAAGATGTGGCGAAAATACTAGGTGGGTGAATGGTTAAGTATTTACTCTGATCAAAAGAGTCTCAGGTATAACTTCAGACATAATTAACTGAACATGAGATAGAGGAGATGACTAGAGTTCCTCCAATACTATGACTTGGAGATAGTCTATACTCATGGGAAGCAGAATGTGGTAGCAGATGCACTCAGCAAGATGTATATTCTGCAGTTGATGAGTGAGGCGACAGAGCAGCTAGCTGCATTGCAAATATCCTTCACGAATATAGATAGAGCATCTTACCTCTAGTCTACCGAAAAATCCTGAGATCCAGGTGATAACCTTCTCCCATAAGATTAAATAAATAAAAGTTTAAACAGTAGAAACCACTTAGTAAAGGGGAGATTTACAAAGCCTTGTATACACAATACCAATTCTATCATTTTAAACAAGATCATTGCAATAATCAGGAAGAACAAAGGACCAACTAGAGATCACCTCCAGAATTTCCCTTTTTGAGAGTGAATCTTCCACTTTATTTTCTTCCATGAACACATGAGAGACTTCAATGGTAATTTGTTCAGCCATATTTAAGGATCCAGTCCAAATAGGAAGCATCCTCCATGGAACATTCCTAGACTGCTCTTTGAGGATCTGCACAGCAACAGAAGAGTCTGATTCTATCCAAATCTTCCTCCAAACATAACGAGTATCATACCTTATTACCTTTACCATAGCCCAAAGCTTCACCTCAAGAGTGTGGATATTTCCAATGTAATGAAAGAAACATCCCTTTACAAATCCTCGAGATTTCCTCAAGATGCCTCCACATCCAGCAGGCCCCGGTGTGCCAGAGGAAGCTCCATCTACATTCACCTTTAAGTATTCATTGATTAGAGGGATCCACCTAATATATTTCATCACCTTAGGCTTCCTCTCCCTACAACTCACACCGAGAGCTCTCAAAAATATAAAATCAGACATGTTATTGTTCATAGAACCAGACTGTTTCACCTAAGAAGTTTAATGCTTCGGTGAATCGCCATCATCCTCTCCTTGAAGGAGGGACTTCCAACATTGAAAACAATATTGTTCCGGGCTTTCCATATATAAGAGATAAAAGAAACAACAGCAACAACGAGCATGGATTGAACCTGCTCACTAGTCTCTTCGTGCATAACATAATTCGGAAAGGAACCAACAGAGTTAAAGACTATGTGACAATGAAAAATATCCATCAAATACCTCCAGAACTGAGCAGCAAAGGAGAAGTTGATGAAAATGTGATCAATAGATTCATCAGCATGTAGATAGAAAAATCACACTGGGGCCAGTTTAAAACCATTTCTTTGAAGGGAAGATTGGATTGACTTCATATTTTTCCAAATACTCTAGATAAGAAGGGCTTCAGCTGGAAGCATGAAAGCCTTCTTAACCCCCACCACCTAAGCTGGAATTGATGTCACATTCCCACAGTGCATGGCATAGGACAGATGACTAGAAAATAAACCATTAATATCAGGTTCCCAAATCAAAGTGTCTTGATCCATATATTCATAAGAAGAGAGTTCAGTTTGCAGATTAGGAGGAAATACTCCTTGAGCCTATGAATTTCCCTGCAAATCAGAGATAGTGATATTCCTCAACGATAATGGGATATTAGTTGTATTCTCAATAGGATAGGATAACCACTTTGTTTTCCAGAAATTCAACTGGGAGCTGGGGAAAGCCAACCATTTAAAAATTTCTATAAGATCATTATAAGTGCTCCTAATTGATGTCCAGATAGAGGATCTCAGATACACTCTCTGCCTCCTATGTAACCTGTCAGTAAATCTCTCAGAAAGAAATTCCAGGGAAATGTCAGAACCAGCAAGGAGTCTCCATGTAATTTTTTTTGAGCAGAGCATCATTAAAAACCCTAACATCCTTAACTCAAATTCTATCATTTGATATAGGCTTGATATAGTCCATCCATTTAACAGTAATTAGTAACCTTTGTTGAGTAGAGCCAGTACAAATAAAATTTTTGATCATGCCATTCAGTGAGTTTGCGAGGAAAAACATGGGGACATTGATTGTGAGGCTCGATGTGCTCAGATATCCTTAGGACAGTCTCTCGAAAGATTTCCTGAAGGTGGGGAGCACATCATTTTCTTTAGAGGATGAACCGTAGTACCAATGAAACTTTGGGAGGAGGTGTTGAGGAGTTCCATACATCCCCATTAACGATGCTTCAAGGATTGGAAAAGATGTACCAGAACCTCTAGCATAAATACAAGTGGATAGGGATGAAGGAAGAAATGGTAGAGTTTGTATCTCGATGCCTCACTTGTCAGAAAGTGAAAAATGCACAGAACTGGAAGAATTACTATTCCAACAAGAGATGAAGACCCTTTGGGTTTGAGGAGAGAGACCATATTTTCTTACAGGTATCACCTCGACGAGGATTCTAGAGATTTGATTGGGGTGGTAAACTATATCCAAGGTTCATCATATATTTCTAGATTCTTAGTATAGTGGGTGAGGTGGTGTACCATTTATCACTCCCCACATAGATGCAATGGGTGCATAATTTTTTTCATGTGTCGCAACTGACGAGATGTGTGCATGACCATATCACGTCATCAACCACAGTGAGTTGGACTTTGATGATGGGGAGATATTTACGGAGGTTTGAGTAGGGATTGAGGATCAATTGGAGCAGATCCTTCAGGACAATCGATTCCTCTGGTGTGCGTTCTCTGGCAGCATGAGAACCTCCAAGAGAGAACCTAAGAGCGGGAGGCTCAGATTCATTCTCTGTACCCCAATTTGTTTTCTTAGTCTATTTTGTGGCTTTAGGGGACAAAAATTCCCAATGTGGGGAGAATTTGAAGACCCAAATTTTCAATGAATTTATTTTTTAATTATATGGAAATATTTCGTGATCGTGAAATATGACGGCAAGTGATTCGGAGGCCCAGAGTTCCTGTAATGATCCATAAAAGTTTTTTTAACCATTAATTAGTGCACATAAGCAGGTTTCCTGAAAAAAATATAATAACTCTTAAAAAATTTCCGGATCATAAATGTGAATGCATCGTTGCTTTAAGGAGAGTGGTTTTACCCGAGGTCTCACTTATGTTTAATAGGTGCATGACTCCTATGAGAAAACTCAAAAATGGAATAATTGTAAATAAAATAACTAAATAAAGTTATTTTATTTTACAAATTCTTATAACTCAGGAACGATTACTTTGATTAAAAATATGAGACCTCTGTTGAGCTCATGGGGGTATGATTACTTCCAGAAGATAATAACATCGGTTGGTGCAGGAAAACAATGAATGTTAGTTTTTGGTCGTACATAAAATAATTAAGTAGCAATTATTTAATTGTTAAAATCCATAACTTCTAAAAGGTAACTCGGATTAAAAATATGAGAGTACTGTTGAGTTTTTTTGGATTTTTTCTCCTTAGGCGAAGCCTATCCTTGACCAGTGTGGGTTGAGGGTGAACGTTAATAATTTATTGAACTTTTTTTATGGTATATTAAGTAAATGCGTGAATGGAATTTTCAATATTTTGACCTGGTCCTCAGATTAAAAATCGTAGGGAACCATTGAATCCATAGCACCAAGTTTCTCTTAAGGGAGACTTCACTTCAAATGTAGTAGGTTGGGAGAAAAAATATAGATTTTTGGACTTTTAAAATAATAATAAAATAACATAGCTATTTAATTTTATTTCTATCTTTTCGTCCAACAGAAAAGTGGAAACGTGGGACCAGTGATGTGTCAATACATTAAATGGATTGACCCTTCAAATGCTATTTAACTGTGTCATTGGAAAAGAGGAAGGTTCTTAATTAATGAACCCTCATAAATCCCACAAGCATTAGACACCCTCCCCCTCTCCTATTTATATGGTGAATGGGGAAAGGTATCGACCCTGCTTCACCATCAAATGAAGTGCTCACAGAGTTAAAAGATGCCAAAACCTTGGAGGACAGAGTTGGTCCCAGCAGGAGGTGACAGGTGACACCGAACCATGAATCATAGGATGACATATGAGCGAAATCGTTGGAAGCTTTTTATAGGAAAGACGAATGCCAACACTTCCTCGATTGTGGATGTCCTATATCATTCTTGAGGTAGGGGATTTTTTTTAATTCATGTGTTTTTCTTGAACCTTTTAATCCTCCCTCATTATTACAAGCTAAAGGGGAGGGCTCGGACCCTCTGCTACCTTGATACCCTTGCGCCTCGACGGAAGATCATTAGTGCAGTGGCACCAAACAGATATGATGGAGGGGACGCGCAGTCGCGCATCGCAAGAGGAGGTCGCAGCACTATGCTGCGGGGGTTAGAGGATTGTCCTGTACCGATCGGCTGTGGTGAAGGTGTAGTGTGTCACCATTGAGCAAGGTGCCACGGATCGTCAGCCGCGGCGGTCGGAGGAGGAGGCCGACACGTCGGCTGGCAGTGAAAGGGAAGGGTGGAGCGACTAACGCGCTGCTAGTGAGAAAGGAGATGTGGTGAAGTGGGAACCCACTCTCTCATAGGGTTCAGTGGTGAATGAGAGGTGGTAACATCGTGCCTCTATTCCACAATTCCAATGGCCTCCGGCTCATTATTTATATAGGGGGGGCTCAACCCCCCCCCCATCGCCGACTAGGGAAGACCCTATTGTTGGCTGGACCGGTAGGTCGCGCCCCCTTGCAAGTTGCGCCCCCATGCAGGCTACCACATTGTGGGCCAGGGCTCCCCCTTGCGGGCCGAGCCTTCCGTGGCCCAGTCCTGCTAGGTCGGACTCAGGTCGGGTTGGGTCGGTCCGGTCAGGTCGGATTGGACCCATGCCCAACTGGACCATGAAATGCTTAAGGGGCCATATCTTGTGAACCAGACATCTGTTTGATGAATTTTCTAAAGCACTGGGACCCTTGGAGCGAGACTAGACTTTCGGTATAATCCACTTGAGTTTTGGAAATAGTTGGAGTACTGTTGGTTTGGATCAAACTCGAATCCAACCGGGCCCTCGGAACGAAAATCTTTATAACTCACAAACCGGGCGTCCGATTAACGCACCGTCTGTCGCGTTGAAAACCTTACGACATGGCGGTCCTTTGGGTAACTTCTTTGTGGAGGATAGTGGTGTTAGAGGTATGACTGGTATCTTATGGTGTAGATTCTATTGAACTCAAGTGCACTAGGAGTGTGGAATCATGTGGCTGGATGTAACGTGACGAAAGAATATCAATCCTGTGTGGGTCAGCATCTATCAATCTTGTTTGCGTTAGCATATATCGGTCCTATGTGGGTCAACATCTATAAGAGACTATGTGGGTTAGATCTCGATGATCCTTTGTGGGTCAGTGAAAACTGATCCTGGGTGGGTCAGATCCTGTGTGGGTCAGAAGGGGTTAGTACCTATCGATCCTGTGTGGGTCAGCAGCAGCGTCTCTCAACAGAATAAAATGATATAGCTTACGACTAATCATCTATACTTCTATACATAACTTATACTTGGTGTGATCCGAGTTATTTACTTGTGTGGTACTTATATTTTCATGGTGTTTTCTTCATGGTGTTGCATGGGTGGTACTTCTAGCTTCGTGGTGTACCATGTTTGGTACTTCTACCTTCATGGTGTTATCTTCGTGGTGTTACCTATGTGGTACTTCTATCTTTGTGCTATTACATGTGTCTTAATTCTACCTTCATGGTGTTGTCTTTGTGGTATTACATATTTGGTACTTCTACCATTTGGTTGTTACTTGTGTGGTACTTCTAACTTCATGGTGTTACCAATGAGGTACTTATATCTTTGTGGTGTTACCTGTGTGGTACTTATACCTTTGTGGTGTTATCTCAGTGGTGTTACCTATGTGGTACTTCTATCTTTTTGGTGTTACCTAAGTGGTACTTCTTCCTTCATTGTGTTTTCTTTGTGGTGTTACCTTTGTGGTACTTCTATCTTCGTGGTGTTACCTGTGTGGTACTTCTACATTCATGGTGTTGCCTTCACGGTGTTACCTATGTGGTACTTCTATATTTGTGGTGTTACCTATGTGGTACTTATACCTTCATGGTGTTACCTTTGTGGTATTCTTCCCTCATGTGTGAGATGAGTATATCTTGATAGCTGAGGTATATGTATGGGCATATACCTAAGTAGAGTTGATGTCTATCACTTAGTGCTTTGAGTTGTAGTCTTGCTTTGTAGTATTTCCTTTGTGGAGCTCTGAGATACCTACGAGGGTCTCAGGGTCCCTACTGAGTATAATTATACTCACCCCTACAGAGGCTATGCCTGCACCTTATTGTGTCTTGCGTAGATGATGGAAAACATTGATCTAGGCTGAGGGAGAAAGGTCTGGATGGTACTCGGAGGTGGGTCATCTAGTGTGATGGGATGTAGGGACTACTTATCGTGAGTTGTACCAACCCTTCAGGTAGGATCCTTGATGGATGAACTATAAGATGTTTTTCACTTTTTAGTTGCATTTGTACTTTACATTTGTACTTGTATTTTTCGGTTTGGCTTGTATTCCAGCCCCTTTAAATTCATCACACTTTTACTATAGTAGTTTACTTTGTTGTTGCTTCTTATTGTGTCCATGGACAGTGTGTCTATACAGGTTAAAAGGAAATGTCTTCCCATTTTAGGGATACACCTTTCCAGTGCTAGTTTCCAGCCCCTGCCCTATAGAAGGCAGTCTTGGGGTAGTCACTACATGACCCCCGAGGGACGGGTCATGATAGATTGGTGGGTTATGATAACACCCAACAATGAATTGGTCATTTATTAATGTAAAATGGGATAAAAATGGAATTTTAGTAATGATACAAGAGTTAATAATGGTCTATTGGTTTTGATACTCAAGTTAATAAGGGGACTTATGTTGTGATACTTGAGTCGATAGTGGACAATGAGTTTTGATGCTCGAGCTAATAATAGACTATGTGTTTTGATACTCAAGTCCTTTATTGAAAGTGTGTTATGATACTTGATTCAAAAGTGGAAGAAAAATTATGATACTTTAGTCATTATTGGGCTATTATTTATGATTCTCAATTAAAAATAGGTCAAATAATTTATTGTATAATCTTCCATGTAATTGGTCATATGAATTTTATACCTGAACCACTATGTAATTTTTTACTACGATTGTGTATGTTCCATAGTTCCTTATTTTTCATTCACGTATTTCTATGATATTATAATAATTCTTCCCCATCTATAATTTTTATTATATCATGCTTAGACACTCAATTTATATGGGAAATTTTTCAGCATTTGAGATTACATGTCATTCCTTCTTTTCTTTCTGGAAACTCAAATTATTCCATGTTCCCTTTATTATCATAACTCTACCTATCCCATTTTAATGATTTTTTATGATATATACCATTATGAAATTTTTCAGTGTTTTCCCCATACTAAAAATTCAAGTGTCCTATGGTCACTAAGTGTGAGAATGTTGTTTTGATGTTCTCTCCGTGAAAAATGTTATTAATTATTTATGTTTTGTTATGATTATTTTTAAATCAGCAAAAAGGGGGTTCTATATTGGAGACACATTCAACAGTTGTGAGTATTGACATAGAGTTTATGAAGTTAATGGGATATTCATTTTTTGATTACTCTAGTCATCAGCTCCAATGGTGATGGACATCAATGTCAACGATGGTAGTGTATCATGATGATGAGGGTATATGTGAGGTGACGTGACTCCAGATTTAATGGTTGGATCATTTTTCACAGCCTCCTCAGGTTTTGTGACTTTTTGAGTATTTTAATTTTTAATCATTGATATTTTTTCCACTAGAAAGTTTAGTTTGGTTTTCAACTTTTTATTTTTGAATTTGTGATCATTTAGACAACTATAATGTTGAATTTATACATTATGAGGCCTCCCACTCTACCCCTAAAAGTGGTTTTGATGAAAACAATAATTATTTTGAGGATAATCATTCAAGTAATTTTTTTGTAATCCTACTCATACTCCTTATATGTTGGAAAAAATTACCATTACTAATGATCCCATTACTATATATAAAAAATTTATAGAAATATATTTTGAGATATATGGATTAGAGTTAGTATCTCTTAAAGTAGTAGTGAAAACATACCTATTTCCTTCCACATCTTATTTACAACACGCTTTAGTTTATTCTCTAACTACATAAATGTTCTGATAATATCAACAATACTCATCTTCATAATATGTTACATGTCATCAAACAATGTTATTTAAGATTTCAACAACATTAGATGTAAACTAGTAATTTTATCTTCTAGTTATTATTCTATTATACCATTCTCACCAAAATATTTTAATCAATAAACTATCTTAACAAATCAATTCATTATTTGAGTTTCTGATTCTCCATGAATAAAGATAAATGCATGATAATCCACTCTCAAAATCTCTTTATGAGTCTCAAAAAAAATAATAAGTTGAAAAAATATTCATCTCTAGTTTTTAAAAATTCTTTTATTAGCTTCAAATGAATATATCTATATATATATATTCAGAATCAATGAACACAATTGAGTGTTATGTACATTATAATTTGATCAATATTAAACTTTTTTCCTCATAATTAATGATTGATATCTACCAATACAGAATACTAGAATAATTAACCATCATCCTATAGTTATAAAATCTATATTAATAAAAATATTATTCAACAAGTCTTCTCGACACTAATAATCAAAACCATCAAAGGTAATTGGATGACCTGGATTGGAATTATCTTATGTTTATATATTCAACATTACTTCCATAAGAAGAGGATTATTTTCAATAATTTATATTAGTATAAATAAAAACAGTATTTCCCCAATACAAACAATTTTCTAATATATGGATGGTTCAAGAGTGTAGTGAATTGAATCATAAACAAATATATAATTTTCCCCGTACAAGATAATAAAATGCCTTGAAGTTATAAGTTTCAAACTAGTCAGATTAACAACAAATGATAAATGTAGTACAAATAAACAACTCATAAGTTATGAATCATCTAGGATAAACAATGTAAATATAATGAAAATAATGAAAAACAAAATAATGAAATTGAGAATCGGAGGGAAAAAAATTAAATCCATTAAAATATATTATTAGGTGATATAAAAATTCTACTCAAATGAACTCTTTTCTTTCAATCCAATCATTTTGGGGATTAGAATTGAAATTCATGATTTAAAAGATTTGATACCATAAAACATCATTGATCTGGATTAAAAGATAGTATTACCAATCCTATACTTAATTGACAAAAAATGGTAGTAGAAATATCTATACATTAGATGCTCTTATATTACATGATCTACAAGAAGTCATTGCCCGAGACTTATTTGACCTAGATGATTTGAATAATTATTCCTAACCATGAAATATATTCAATAACATTGGTTCAAAAGAATAAAATTACCACTAAAAACATAGATAAATAAAAATAAATTATTCATAATTGGAGGATCTATAACACTATAAAAAATTCATGAAAATGGGAGCACTCAATAACAAATATATTATACATATATTGAATTAATTTGTTCTAATGGTGTGTATTATGATCCAGTACTTGTATATTTTTCATATATTCTACCTTTCATTCCTTGAATCCTCATTCTATATCTATTTGTATTGGAGTAACAATTCGAAAAATCGTAAAATATATGTTCATTAGGAAGAGATATCACTTATAAAAACAGAATAATTTTTAACATGAACATCCATTTGATGTAGATCATCTTACTTTACAAATATCTAGTATATACATCCCATAAAATGAACTCACCCTAACATGTCATTTGGAAATTATAATTTTTGTTAAAATATAACTTATAAAACTACCAAGTACATAAAAATGAAATAATGAGTGTGTTTTGATTTGTTAAAAAAATTGATATAGAAGAAGACACTTTAGATTAATGACTCAATGGGACCTATCATTTTCATCTCATAATTTCATATAGAAGACTTCCACATGGAATGATATCACACTTAAAATAATTTTTAATCAACTCTATGTTTATTCTGTAATATAGAATAAATTTTCAGGATATCATTGAAATTTTTTAATATCCCATTCCATAATAGTATGTCTATCAAAATAATGCATGCACATAAATCTTTTTCTTACCTCTATATGATTCATTAACTAACCGAAATATATACTATAATTATTATTCTGTGTTCATGAGTTACTGGATAATCAGATTCCATCTATAGGAATGTATTTTCTACCACACTCTATATGGGATTATTTGTCATGTCAGACTAAACTATAATTAGTGTAAATCTCATTCCCTGGTTTCTTCCAAAACAATCTTTAGCAGCACATGTTTCTTACTCTAAACTCCAATATAGAATATAATACAAAATGAAAACCAAGAAACCATGGAAAAAAATATTCCTAAACTATCTAATATTATAAAAATATATAATTCATTATATCATAAAAAATAACAATATAGGCAAAACTAAAATGAGGAAAAACGAATTGTTAATAAAATCAACTCTATAAAACCCAATCCACTTCTACACTTTAGCGGTACATGAGATAATCACAAAACTCAATGATTCTATTATCCAATATATTATCTTAGATAACATTTCCATATAATTCCACCATTATAATAATTTAATTCTATATATAAAACTATTGATGATTATATAAATATAAACAAAAGATAATTCCTTAAATACGAAAAACTATATCAATATCAATCATACATAATAATCAAAGAATAAATTTCATAATATATATTTGTGTCCTTTCCATCCAAAATCATCAAATGGTGATCTAGTCCAATAATAAATATATAGATTGATAGGAAGGGATAGAGTAAAACACATTCCATAAAAATATTATATTGACCTTGGAACTATCTCCCACCATCTTTTATCCAAATATATATTTTCAAAATTATTTTCACCGACCAAATTCCATAATCAGGCCACATACACATCCATTCCACAGAAAAACCATGACATAACAAACCCATATTCATTATTTATAAATATATGGAGTGAAAGGGGACATATTAGAATTTCAATATAGTCGTTCCTCCCACAAATCAATATATAGGATCATAATAGTAAAGAAATTTCTCTAGTGGTGATTTCACAATTAATTTTACTCCTACTATTAAAATAAATAAAAAATAATAATAGTAAAAAACTTATAGGATCTTATAGAAGTAATAAAATATTTAATACAACTCATACTAAAATAACAGGGGTAATATTAATCATAAATCATACTATCCATGAAATTTAAAAAATGTAAATTTTTCAAAATCATATTTTATTTTTTATATAAAAAATACTATAAGTTCAATATAATTATTTTTCTAGTCATTATGCTATCTTATACCTTGTAAAACCCCTCTATAGTAAAAAATATACTTCATGTTATCTTTAGTAGTTTACATTATCATCACAACAAGCATCTATGATGATTAAATTATCTCGTTCAATATATTATTGTCAAAAACATTTCCATGAAACATTTCAATAGTATAAATCATAACTGATTATCATGAAATGATTATGTAGTGAGCCACTAGGTAATACCCCACCTCTAAAACTACCACAATTTTTATACACTACAATCCATATATATAGAATATGAAATGGAATGAATTCTATAATACGTGTTATTGAATAGAAGTATAATCTCTAAAAATTGAGTATATACAAAAACCCAGAATCATTGAATCCATGTCATTAATACATTAAGTAAAAACTCATCACAATGCCAAATCAAATCATATTCATAGAAATTAGGTAATAATAATATGAGAGGAAAAAAATAATACATACATTAATTATTTATATAGACCATATTACTAATATTTATGTCTATATAATCAATTCCATCAACCATATTAATTTCT
Organism: Viscum album; assembly: GCA_963277665.1. Taxonomy (NCBI): domain Eukaryota; kingdom Viridiplantae; phylum Streptophyta; class Magnoliopsida; order Santalales; family Viscaceae; genus Viscum; species Viscum album. The sequence goes on along the minus strand of OY728146.1, from coordinate 127,769,385 downwards.
AATCATTCTTCAACACTCAATACAATGATAAACATCATTAAACCCTCTATTATTTTTCAAAGGATATTTTTCATCTTTGGATTAAAAATTTAGAAAATTTTGTTTCAAAATCATGTTTTTAGAATTGGATGTAGGCATAATGCATCCAATGTGTGGAACCATCTATTGTCATTAATTCTGGAAGTATGAACACATACGGAGATGTTGTGAATATGTGAATTGTTCACTATAAGTATATATTATCTCAACTCACTATAAAAATATCTCACTTTTTTCATGGTCATGTGAGGGTTATTCATGTATATTGGAATGATTTTTAAGTGAAAAAATTGATTGTATATTTTGGGAACATTTCTATAAATTGATGGGTTGGTCGGTTTTATAATATATGTTGATTTCATTATGACTCTTCTTTCAGATTTATTCTTCTGAGTAAATGTTAGGAAATATTTTATTTTTCTTGATTATAATACCTATATTAAATTATTATAAGTTATTGGAGTGATTATTATTTTATTTATACTCAATTGAATTTTCATGTTTATCTTAGAGAATGAATTTTTTTAAAATACATAAATCCCTATATTCTATATTCAATTATTATTTCATTTTCCAAGAAACTATTTTTGTTGTGAATAGTGTATTCTCATCATATTTCCGGATAGTGTGTGCCTAGGGGGTGAGACTTCTTAGTTTATCATAACCATATTTCTCTATAATGAGATTTTAGATCGTCAATTTAAAAATTAATGTGTTGTATATTTTCATTGTTTTAACCATTTTGAATCCTTTTTTATAGACTAAAAATGGGTATAAAAGAAAATTTAGTAGAAATATAATCATGGATAATATATATAATTGCCTAAAGCATAATTTTACTTTCATTTAAACCTTATTTTAGTGGGAGTTTTCTATTTTTAAAGGATGGTGTTAGATGAGGGGAAGGTGTATCCTGAAATATTATAAGGAAAATATTTCATATTAAAATAGAAAAAAATATATGATTAATTATTCTATGGGGATCTAGAGATTTTGTTGAAGTGGCTTAATCTATATACAATTTCAATGGAGTATTGGGAAAATCTCAATTGTAAGGCACTAAGTGTGATGAAAATGGAATTGACTTGGAATGTGGCCTCCATCATTTTGGAGTTAAATAAAATTTCTAAATTGATTGTAGGAATTGAGAATATTTATAATATGAATTTTTAAATGAACAATGTGTTGTACATGTGTTGTCTTTTTGATCACAAAGATATCCAAATTATGTTCATTGGATGATAATGTGAATTAATAAAAAATAATTTATAGTCAATTGAAATCTATTAGGGTATAGTTCACTGGAGAAATTTATTCATTGATTGTGATAACATATCTTCTATAATCATGAGATGTTATGGTTACTAATGCGTGTTACTCTAGTAGTAATACTGAGGTTTTTTAGAAGATCTAGAATCTAATTCTGAATGATGTGATATGGAAGAAAGAAGAATTTTTTGATAAATTTTTTTATCAGGTAACATTAGGGATATTAAACAGGAATACTACAAAATAAGAATATAGCAATAAGATGATAAAATATCCTTTTGAAATGTTCTGGTTTTATTTAGTTTATATAAAGGAACTGTGTAAATAAGAAATTCTTAAAGAATGACTATCAAGAGGAATGTGTAAAAATTAGAAAGAATGAATCCATATCATTTGTAAACACCATAGTAGAAGGGAAGGATAATAATTTGATATTAACTATCATGACATTGATGGATTCATTTATTCATGACACTATATATATATTTATATCAACAACTAATAAGTTTTTTATGAGCAATTGTAAATCAGAATGCTTTGGAAAGGTCTACCAAGAAATTGGGTAAGCACGTACGATTTTTTAAAATGGTGATGTGAATATTCTAATGAATTAAATATTCATGAAAAAATTTCAAGGAGTTTATCACATCTGAGGTTTATAAAAGATGTTAATTTCCATTGGTTATCTTGATGAGGTTTTTTTATAAAGGCATTGAGGATATTTTGTGGAAGATCACATGGGGTTCCACATTTGTGAATTTAGTGTCAAGGACATGATAATATACTTTACTATAAATTCATAACATATTATTCATTTTGGAGCAGTATATTTTAGAACAACAATATTATAGAATTACCTCCAGGTAAACATTATTCATAAAGGCTTATAAACTTTTGTGGAAAAGGATTAATGAAGGATTATCACAAAGTGTATAAACATGGTAATTTTTTACCATTTGGGATCAGTGAATTTTGTTCTCTATGTCTTTATATAAGGAACTATAGAATTATAATATCAAGTTAGTTCATATGAATAAATAGCTAAGAATGCATGTTTGATATTATGATGAAAAATTTTACTATGTCACCATCATCGAATATTACAGACCAAGGTTTCGTATTTTTTCCAAAAACTTGAATATGTATTTGAATTTTTTTAGATAGATATCCATTATGTATATTGAAACTATAATGAATCAAAAAAATTATTCAATCTAATAATTTTTCTGATTATTGTAAAAAATAGTGTGGGATTTTTTATGGATGAATAGAATATAGATAGAAAAGTTTGTTCACAGAACACTTGAGAAGAATTTCACAATGAAATGGATAAATCATACTTTGAATGAGATATCCAAGATTTAAAATCTTTTTCTTGTTTTATAAATGAGCATTAGATATAAGAAAATAGTTTTTTAGTTTATCACCTAAATCAGAGACATTCCATGTTTTTCCATTAATAGTTTTTAAGGTATTTAAAATTCTAATGTTGATGATAGGGATAGGGATTATCTTGATGTTAAATAATATATATATATATATATTATATGGTTGTGAAATTTTTTCATTTTTTCTCTAGAATAAAAATCATTGAAATATTATCAATTCCTAGAATGTCCTCTTCAATATGTAGGTACATTAGAGGGACCTGAATTATAATGAATATCTAACTAGGATAATAGAACCATCACATTTCAGGGTTGATATTAATAGACTCTTGGTGGACTGAAATTTTTTAGTGAGTATTGAATTATTAGTGGAAAACCAATGTTATAGAATAAAAGATGTTTAATTTTTTTGTAAGTGATAGGGTCTGATGAACTAAAATTGTCAATAACTATGGAATATTAGGGAAGAGTTTTAGAACCACATAATCTAGAAGTACCTAGACATTAAGAATTGATTTGAAATACTAAGAATTAAATACCACTTATTTTTTTGGTTTTTAGATTCATTAAAAAAGGACAACCTAGATTAATTTATACTGAGAGATGTGTGAGTGGCTCATTGTGGTGGGATTTAGTAATGAAGGAAGGGTCAAATTATAATCTGGCTTCCAATTCATGGGAGACACTGTAATAGACACTGTGTAATATGTCACAACTATAAAGTTGGGTATATCATCTAAAGGAGTAAATATGTGGTTGAAAGTGGTTGAAGTCATGGTGGGTTTTTAAGGGATTTCAATAATAAAAATGAATGTATTTTAGTCTGATTGTTTTCTCTAGTTGTAAAGAGCATAATGATTTGATTATTAATCATCTTGGTTTCCTTGAAGTTTTTATATCCTAAATAATTTTATGTTGTGACTATGTTTCTTCAATTATAATTATAGGAAAATATATATATTAATAATCAAAAAAGGTGTATTTGAAATAGAATATTTGTCATAGTGTAAAGGATAAAATTGTGTTTTAATGGTCTTATTTTTAGTCACTGAGATAGTGAAACTGTATTTTTGAGTCCGTCATGGTAGGAGGGATGTTCATCTAGTTCAATAAGGATCTTTTATACTGCTATATGATGAATTATGATGTTATTTTATTTATTGTAAATTTTTTTTCAATGAAATGAAATTAACTGGACCAATAACAGATTGTTTTGGGAATGTTAACATTTTATATTTCTAAATCATTTCATATGAACAATATATGTTATTTAAAGAAGTTTTGGGGGTTTAGGATTGGGAGAGACCTAATGTTAGTAACATTATTCCTGAATTAGATAGTGAACTTCTGATGGATGTTGTTATGATTTTAAATGAGTGAATTTAATATATGAGTTACCCCCTATGTGAAGACTAAATTTTTTTTGAGGATGAGACAATTAAAAATTATGAGGTTTCATACATTGGGAATGTTTTTTACATCATTTTTTTTGACATATAATGTGAGGAATGGTTTTTACTTGTCTTTATTTCATGTATACAATTTTTCTAAATAGTAGAATCATAAAGAATTTATGAACAAATAATTATGTATAGATTAAGTTTATTATTTGGTATCTCAATGTTCTATGGGATCTAACTCACTGTTTTTTAAGGTATGATCCGTTATAAGTGTTTTTTATGTAGATTTTTATGGAGATAATGTCTCAAAGGATAGAACCCCTAATAATGTTTTTATATTCAGAGGCACAAATGGTGTTGGATGTAGAGACTTCATCATAATGATTAATTATTAACCATATAATTTGACTCCATTATAGGAATAGAAGCAGGGATGGAGTTGGTCTAGATGAATGGTGGTTTGAGGCGAATAGAATGAACATAAAAAATAAAAATATTATTCTATGATTGTAAAAATATGATTCAACTTGTCCAGAATATTTTGATTCACTAATGGATGAAATAACTTCAGCTAAAATACCCCATTAATGGAACACATTTGGATAGTGAAGTAATATAACTATGAATGGTGACTGGGAGTAAGAATTTAAAGTAAATTCTTAGTAGATTCATAGTTTGGAAAAGACTATATTATTTATATATTTTAATGGGACTAGGATTACATAATGGTGATGGGATAAAAACAGTAGAATTGGAATGAAATAGATTAACTCAATAAGGGATATATTGATAACATGGAAAACTATTATTTGCCTGTCATTTTATTGAAGTCAGGGAAATAAGTCTGTCAGTAGGAGATTGTTAGTATTCTGAAAATTAAATTTATAACATATATTTTAAATTCAAAATGATATATTCTTTATTAAAGGTTTCAAATTCATATGGATGTATATGAAACCAAGTTCTGGAATCCTCTATGGAAACACCTTTTTGAATTAAATACATGGGAGAATGATATTTGTATGCATTCACTATTCATTTTAAGTGGTGATTAAATTGGAGTTATAGAAAGGAAATAGTTGGTTTAAATAATTAGGTGAGGGTCATCCACAAAGATCATATAGTAGTGGATCCTCTAAATTTTAATGAATATTTTCTGAAATTTTATGTAAATATAAGGGTAGAGTTACTTAAAAAGTAAATTTTTTGTTGTTAGGAAGATTCTGTTAGTTTTCTTCTTTGCTGTGATTATCTGGTCTTCTACTATTTCTCTGGATTATCATTCGAATTTTAGATTCTTATAGCTTAATCAAGTGAGTGGTGTCTTGTTTCCCTTCTATTAAAGTTTTTTATTTCCCATAGAGTAGGGATTTTTTAAACCATATAAATCCCAATTTATTATAACTAGTGCTTCTTTCATTGATTCTTATTTATATTTTTCTTGTGGGTGGGGATTTCCAAACATGTTTTTGGATATTATGTTGATAGGGTGTTATGTTTCATGGTTTTGAAAACATTGATTCCATTATTAGGTTCATTTGAGACCTTCATGTTTATTATATTTAATATTTGTGGGTTTTTGTGGTAGTTTTGGTTAAAATAATGAAAAGTTCCACAACACCCTCATATACTGAAAAATAGTGAATTTAAAATAATTATATTTATTTTTATCATGATTGTATGTTCTATAAAAGCCTCTTTTATAAAATTTTATCATCTCCAAAATCACAAGACTACTTTTATCCAAAAAATATTTTTTTAATTTTATCATATTATGTGCTACAAATCTCTAAACAAAGGACACCACTGTGATCCACCATGGAAATGAGTCAAATTGGATTTTTAAACAAATGGGGCATGCATCCATTAATCATGGTGTCCATTATTTTTTTGAAAAACACCCGTTAAATAATCATTGTTTGTCTCTAAAATATCATCATCATGGTCGATAAAAAAATAAGAAATATTGACTTTTCACTTTTCACAATCGGATATAGTGGAATTATGTTTTTTTCTCAATTTATTAAATATTTATGTGTGAGAAAGGTAAATTACATACATACATAAATAAATGTATTATTGTTTTTGTTTTTGTTTTTGGTATTATTATTATTGTTTTATTATTATTATTTTCATAAATGTTAATTATAATTTAATTGGAATTGATTATTATTACACCTATCTTTAATTGACTAAATATAAATAATTATTTATAAATAAAAAATATTTTACACATTAATTTATAAAATATAATTATTTTTATAGTTTCCCATATCTTATGTGGATCACATATCTCCCCCCCCCACCAACATAATATATATATATATATTCTTGTTTATATATTCATCTTTATTATAATCCAATATATGTAACTTTACCACCTAACACACATCCATCTAAATTCATGATAAGAAGCACAAACATTTGACTGTCATTACCTCTTATGACTTCTCCCTTGTAGTCACCTCCATATCAACCGATCCATTCCATTTCCCACTATATCACTATATGAATCCCCCACTTCCACCATCACTATAACCATAGAATTTTCGTATGGATATTTCCCATGTAAACCTAGAATATCTTTATTCTCTCTTATTATAATGTTTGACCTAGTTCCCTAATAACCTCTAAATAAACCTCCCAACTGCATTCCTCTATCACCTTCAGAAATCTACAACAATCATTTCCCCACAAAAAGTATATCTAGAGCCTCATTATTACAAACACCTCTCACTTCATTAATCACCACCACTCTCTATCATCTCGCAACACTCCTTGACCAATCGGTCACCAAATCAACCAAAATATTATTTTTCCATCACATAGAATTTCATAATGCAACCATTCAAATTAAATGAATTCAATGGAAAGAGACAAGGAAGGCATTTTTATGGGAATTGTTTTCCTCAATAGTGGACATTCATGGAATGGAACTATAAACATGAAGGGATGTGATGATATATAGATGAAAGTATGAAATGTTTTCATAGGGATGGGCTCATAGAGGCATTCTATTTTCTGTAATTTTTAATATTTACTTTGTATTGTATTGATTTATATTAATATAATGACAGAAAAAGGATTATGATTTAAAAAACCAAATAAAAAATTATGTCTTAATTTCTATATTATATGTTATAATGATAAAATGACTATATAAGATATATAAATGTCTTCAAGATTTAATACCTTGATGGGACAACAATAATTTTCCCCATTACCCTCTATAAATAATTTTTCCTTGAATCATGTTCTAGATAACGAATTTGGGGGGAATTAATTTACATTTATTAGAAAAACCCAAAAAATTGTCTTGGGTTGCACCACAACCAATCCAAACATATATTTTCCTTGAATGAAGAATGTCTCTCTGAGTATCTTGAGATGGAGTTTTAGTACATGCTATATTTGTTGTGAATTAATTAAACAAAATTCGAACCATAATTAAATAATGTTTTAATTATGAAAATTAAACACAAAATTCAAGTAACTTTCAATCCCATAATATTCCATACAATGATAAAAACTAAAATCCATAATTAATGGTATTTAGAGAAATAATTTATATAATTTTATATTAGTTAGTATTATTTCATTTTCCATATAAAATAGAAAACATTTGCATGGACTATCGAATGAGTAAATATTTAATGTGTCATAAGCCAAATCTCTTCCATATTTATTCAAATTTTATCCTACACATATACCCCCCTTAGAATATCAAAATATCATTTTGAATAAAAAGGATGTTGTTTACTTGGTAAAATTACAATTTTCCCCCATTATTAAAACTACAAGAATTTGATTGAAAGTTCGCAAACACCAAAATTTAAATTGAATAACATTTGTATAACAGAAAATGAACTATTTTTAATTTTATGTTTTAATCTACTAACATGTGTAATGGAATCATAAATTTTAATCATTATTAATGTGTACTAAAAAATGTATACTTTTTTTGTAGGATGAAATCCATAAAAGTTTATGCTCGTGGAAAGTTATATAGAATTAAATTCATCATATTGTAGCATAACACTATTACAAGGATTGAGATTATAATTATCTTTATGGGTATTGTAGGAAGATATCTTTATCCCAAAAACATGGATGGTAGTTATTAATTAAAATCCATTTCCATGGCCCGCAAAGGATAGTTCATGCCTGATATTCAAATAATGATATACTACTTATGATTTTTTGATGAATTTAGTATGCACTATTTTATTTTACATAAATTGAAAAAGAGAGTGTATTACATTGTAAATATAAATAGGATGGTTTTTATTACTTTTAGTTTTCATTATATTTTTGTTTTTTATAATTTTATTCATGATATTAATCATAGTTTTTTAATTTTACTTTATAAAATTGAGATATGGGTCCAAATGGTTATAAAAAAATGCATATCCAACTGTTTTACTATTTCAAATGAATTAAAATTTAAGATTAATTGGGTCTCATTGTGGTGGATTGGTGTTTGTTTGATTAACAATGGTCATAACTAAAATAATGACAAAAATTAATTATAATATTTTTATACCTAGAATATGATAGATATAATTTATTTCTTATGGAATTTATACATTATTTACATTGGAATAAGCGAATATAGGAAGTTTTTTTGTTGATTTCATTTATATTTCAACTGTTTTAAAACACTTTTGGAAGAAAATGATTTGGGTTAATGATTTTTAATTCATCACATGACACATTAATTTATTAAAAGTGGGTGAAGGAATATTTATATAATATAATATTAGTTAAATAAGTCGCAAGTTGTTATTTAGGATACATTTATTGGAAATTTTTTATAGGGGAACGACGTGATATCAAAACATTTAACATAATTTTAAAAATATATTTTCGTCCCAAAATACATAAATGAACATACCTTACATAGTTATTATCTTTTTTTCATATTCTATAATGGTTTAATGAGAGTAATAAGGGATTGAAACAAAAATTGTTGGATTACTTTTTCTCGAATAGAGTTTATGGTGTTCCTTTAATAAAATGAACTAAATAATTATCTAAAATATCTTATACTAACAAACCAGAATCTACGATTGATAATCAGAATATTTTGGAGAATTTTTTGATGAATCTAAAGTGACAATCAGTTGGATCCTATAATATAGAAGAAATGAATGATTATTGGATCATGTAAAAGATCTAATGAAATTATGAAAGTTTTATTTTTATTTTTATTTGATGATTATGATTTTTTTATGATTTCCATGGGATAATCCTGGTGATAAAATAATACATATGATGTTAATATTTAAATTTTATCAAAAAAATTCTTATAACCAAAAATAAATTATTCATATTTACACAAGTTCATTCATTTTCAACCAAAATGTATATACTCCTTAAATTCAGTTATTTTATAATAATATTTTATAAACATAGTATAATAGGTGAATTAAATATGAACTTTTTTGAATGAATGTCAATTATAGATAATATTCCAATGATATGGTCATCAAAAAACGGAAAACCCCTTAAAACATTTGAAGTGGCATGAGAAATGGGTTATATATACTTATAAAGGGTAACATCATTCAAAAAATGAAGGATATATAGTTTATTATTCATGGATCATGTGAATTTACTGGAAACAATTATACAACATTTAAACCCATTATAATTTTTTACTTCAAGTAGGATAGTGACCCCCTTGTACTATGGATGACATAAGTTCTCCAATATGTCATAACCTGAGTTATGTGAGGTCATTTCAAAGGAAAATAGTTTCTACCTTCTACCTGAAACACATGTAAATGATTTAATGTAACTTATAGACACTCACTATCTGGAATGTCCATTCTATTTAATTGGTTATATTTTGTTTTTATCTTATCTTTAGTTTTTTGGGTGACTTTTGGAAAATTTTAATTGTTTATTAGATTATGAATGGTTAAAAAACGTTTGGTTCTACCCCAGAAAATTTTCAATATGATTTGGGCCCTATAGATGGGTGAAAAATTAGGAATGTTGTTAGTAAAACATATTCAACAAACCCCATGAAACTATGAAAATTATGACAATCAGGTTATTCAAGGTTGGCGAATGTTTATTCAAACAATATATTAAATCCATGAAACTCCTTTTAAATGTATTTTCTGATAAAGTGTTGATTTATATGAAAATGATTTTGAATTTTAATAATCATATTGAAGAACGATTTTGATGATTTGATTTGAGAATAAAAGGAATGAAATGTGAAATATTATTTGAAATGAATCTATTTGATTTGAAATTTTTGAATCTTTCATAAAATCCAATTTATCTTAGTTTCTTAAATGAAATGTATTGTTATTAATCATAGACTTATTAATGAATGAAATAATTAATTGAAATTATTTTAGATTGATTTAAATGAATGATAGCCACATGTATGATTTATTTCATTCAAGAGAATCGAGTTTTAGGTTTTTATGATGAATTATATACATTTTAGGTAAACAGATATCTAGTAATTTATTGAGGATGAAAGTGATAAGAACAACCTCTAGGTTAGGGATTTTGTTCATTTATATTCTCCCATATTCCCCGTATTATTGAAATATTAGGTGTATATGCAAACCTGGATCCATATTTCATTGATACATTTTTTGAATCTTATGAGATGAAATAACTAACCCATGGTGTTATTACAATTTAGTTATTATTTAATATTTTTATACATGAAAGTGTTTTATTGAAATGATTATTCATTTCTAATTTTCTAGAAATTATAATTCATTAATTTTTTTAGAAATACGTTTATATATACAAGTTTAGAGATAATTGAATTAATTACATTACTCCTGTTATCCATTGAAATTTTATTAAAATGAATATTTTTTTATGAACGATGAATACTTTTCCATGATGTGTTGTAAATGAAATAAAGCCTCTTTGGTTTAGTTCATATGGATTCCATATGATATACATAGAGGGATACTACTAAGATTTAGAACCTAGTTTAATTCTTTTAATATTTTTTAGACATTCCAATTCCATGACACTAGAATGTAAATGAATCACTTGTAGGGAGTGATTCGTTTTATTATAAGGATAATAGAAGTTTTTGGTGAATATTGAAGCATTTGATCCACTTATTGTGTGTATATTTTAAGGTGTTTTCCATGATTTATTGTTTTTAAGACTTCCATTGATGTAATGTTTTTGAGAATATCATATTAATAACGAGGTTCTTTTCTCATAAAGAGTTTTTTCAGGGGAACTAATTAGTTTTTTATCTACATTTTTTTCATGATAAGTTGTTAATATAGATAAATCATTCCATCTTGTTTTATAGAGAACTAGGTTCTTGTCACCATCCCATAGGTATTAAGAACTCCCTTCAGGATATGTTAGAACTTATTTCAGTACATTTCTAGTGGGTTATCTAGGGTTATAATGAAATTTTTTTTATCAAATATTGTTTTATCCTTTCTTTGATGTTGGAATATAGTTTGGGATATATGTTTATATAAGAGATTATATTTTTAGGACATAATAGGTTGGTCACATGTGATATTATGGCCAACTATTATTTTAAGGAGACTTAATTTAACAGAGGCTATTGGTAAAGCATGTATTTTTTATTTTTTATCAAATTCTATACATTTTCTAACGATTTTATCTAATATTTTTGTTTCCCAATAGAACTCTGGTTATGCTAACCCATGTTTTCATACATATAAATTATATATTATTAGAGTAATATTCATTATACAACACCACAATCCAAGCCCAAACCATAATGGCTTAATGTATTTAGAAGCATGGATACCTAAAAATATGTTTCTTAAAATTTTACATCATATCCCACAAATTTCGTCACATATATCAACATTTTTAGGAATAAAATACTTAAATAGATCTTAATAACTTTAGGAAGGAATACATATAAAAGGGTGACATTGGATGATTAGTAAGGGTAATCAGGGGAGATAACAATCATAAAAAACATAATATGATCCTATGTGAATTCTTATACAATAAATTTCATGTTCTTAAAGGAAAATATTCATACCAAAAACATCTTTGATCATAAAAATCAAACATCATGTCTCATTAAGAATAATAATAAATGTCGATGTCAAAGATTTAATCATAATTCAAGAGTCATATTATAGGAATTTGGCATCATAAGCATAGTGATTCATATTCATATAAATATATATAATCACAATAATATCCATGCATAATATATTGAGCATACCATAATCACAATCGTACTAATGCATCAAAATATGAATGACTCTCTTCACAATCATGTCCAAACATATTTTTATGAACATATTTAAAAGAAATCATACTCAAAAATTATCATTTGGAGAAATGTACCCAAAATTTTATCCATGCATATCATCGTAATATCAAGTGATATCAATAAAAATCTACCTAATACATTTGGGGCTGTAATCGACATAATCATGACATAATTATAATCTATTCATTTGAATTCCACAGTATCATAAAGCATTCATCGTATCACCAAAACATAATCCTTGAAAAATAAATAGGTTTGATAATCATCTCATCATTATAATCCTAAATCAATTGTTTAAATAATATTTATTGTGTCATGTGATAATATACCTAGTAAATTATATTTTAAATTGAAGGATTTTACAGCATATGAAGATTTTATATGAAATATCACTTGAATGTTTCCTGAGGAAAATCCCATTTTCATTTTAAAATAACATATTTATAACCAAAATATTTATAAAATATTAAGAAAATAATTTAAAAGAATGGAACATTGAAATCATGTAATGCCAACTTCGAATACTTGAGTGGTCCTGATGGAGGGAAATTCAATACATGTTATAATAGTTAAAACAAAGATTATATTCAGACCATTATTAAAAAAACCTTGTTTATAATATGACAATAATAATCATTTTACCATATTATGTAAGAGTAAAAAAAATAAGAAAATTTACATTATAATGTCATTTAAGAATAATCAGAAATATTATTGATAATATTTTGATGTTTTTGATAAGAAAATAAATAGTTTTATAACAGAATGAGGAGAAAATGTTGACTTTTATAAATCATTTTTTGAAAAAAAATTAGTAAAAAAGATATGAAAGTGGTAATAAGGAAAAAAAATTAGAAACAATAAAAGGATATGAGAAAACAAATTGGTTCATTAGATAATTATCATATAATTCAATTGACGTACCTTTTCATATAAACACTCTAGCTAAAAATGTGATTGAAACATAACTGCAATACTGTATTGTTAATCTCAAAATAAAAACCTCATGAATGGGATAATCATAGAGGATTATTTAAATTCTAAAAAAATCATGATAAACATCAAATATTGTTTTCATGGGAAGTATATACACAACAAAAACAAAATAATGGGTGAATATAACATATTTCTCATTATAATAAATGTTAGATGACAAATCCCCTAACCTCATCTTATCCGTGATTTATATGTATTAAAATGTACTATGAAATAAACATATATTTTTTATAAATGTATTAAATAACCATTTTCATAAATATAATTCCATAAGTTATTTACTTATAATATCATATCACTCTCTTATTAACAATTATTTATTAAATAACTTTTTTGAATGATAACAAGTTCGTTTTTCAAGAAAGTTCTATTCGGAAACTCTTGTCCATTTAATTGGATAATAGTTCCATAATATCCATAAGTTTATTCATGATATATATATCATATATATTCATTATATACTTATTTATAGTCATCCATTGAATTTTGATAATGAAAATTAATTTACATTTTTCATAGGGATGGTCGATTATAAAGATGCATGAACATTGATTTCATTTTCTAAGGAAAAGAGGGAAATAGTGAAAATTATAATTTTATAATTATAAAACAATAATTATATCATAATAAAAAAAATATTAAATATATTCTTATTAAAATCAATTTAATATTGAAATTAAGACAAATCACATCATTTCTTAGAGGTGGTAGTCCACACGTATTCATGAGCGATGTGTCCATTTTCCAACAGATTGGACGGAGAAAAGGTATATATGATATAATAATTAATAAATAATAATTATTTTCTAAATATAGTATATAAACCTCAAACCCATCATATTAACCAACCATTAATGATTTTTATGGAAAATGAATGATATCAGTATGTTGAGGTGGTAGTTCTCACGCCCACATGAGAAATATTTTCATTTCCCATTTGATAGAATACAGGGTCAATAATTTTTTTCCATATTAATAGTAAAATATTATTATATTTATGACACTCTAGTTATTATTTTATGATTAATACCATACATTTATTGGAGGTATAAGATGAAATAAATTGAAAGAGTTTGGGTAAGATGATTACATATTCTTCAATAGACTCCTTTTTGACCCCTTATTAAGGACCATTGGAAGGATGTTTTTAGGAGGAAAACACCTATTATTAATTTCTAGTGATGTTGAAAAGCAAAATACGTGGGATATTATCTTACTATATGGATCCCGATGGTGTAAATAAGAGAAATTCGGGGTGTCCTTTTATAAAGGACGGAAGCGGCACTTTTGTAATTTTTCAAAGCATTAAAATGTTATGAAGTCACATTCAATGAAAATTGGTTCAAAATTTGTTTAATGTACATTTAAATATGACATAGGATTCAAAAAAACTCATCCAATGTAATTTATAAAAAATTTATGCCATTTTAACCCTCATCTCTTTATTTAAAACCACCATTAACCCTTTTTATTCTTAACAGTAGCACCCCATTTTTTAAAGAATAAAATTTATAAAATTAAATCTTATGAAATAATTATCTCATAAATGGTATATGGAAATAAATTTAAACAAAGTCACATCATACTTTTCATATTTAATTTTTTTAAATATTTTTAAAACAACTGTTAAAAAAATAATATAATTATATTTTATTAATATCATTTGTGACAATACACATTTAATATGGCTTTAGATACATCAGTACAATAATGGAATGTGAATATAAAATCATTAAACAAAAATTATCCACTACTATTAAACATAATATTGTTTTCAACCGCTATGTTAACAAAAACATATCACTTTTATTTAAAAAATTATTTTATGTTTTCTACTACATTCACGACTAGTATATCAGTGTTGTTTTATTGTTTACAGTAATTATAGAATAAAAAAATTTAGAAACCAAATAAATTATTAGAAATATTAATTTATGAAAAAATAACATTTATTCTTTATTCAAAACATATTTATATCCTCATGTGAACATATTAGAGAAATAATAATAAAGAGATTGATACTTTGAAATTTATTGTGCTTAAAAGAAAATCAATGTCATTATCAAATGAAAATTGTATAAAAATGACATATTTTCTATGTTCGGAAGGTTATATTATACTTACCCTTATATAATTAAATTAATGGAAGTGTAGAGTTTTTTTGGAGTCTTTATCACATTCTTTTGACCGTATTTTATGCATTTTTTCTTGACCGTGATGAAAGATATTTACCGTTATTACATTTAATAATTATAAAAAATAGAAAGAAAATATTTAACAAATGTGAACATCTAGATTCCAAATATAATTTCCATTATTTAACATTTAATATCCATATGATTCATAATTTAATTTATATATATGTTCATAAAGACAAAGAAAAACATTTTTTAGAAAATTCCATTTTTTAAAATGGATACTAACTTAAATAAAAGTTAAAAATAGTTTTTACTTAAATGGAATTAATTATATATTTAAAATTAATATTTATCATATTAAAAAATATTATTTATATTTTTAATTACTTGATTTAATTTAAAAATTAGGGAATTTGAATAAAAGATATTTTTCACTATTCATTGAAAAATAAATCATCTTTTAAAAAATATCAAAATTTAAACCAAAGATTATTTTTTATTTTAACCTAAAAAAATATATTAATTTTATAAAATATATTTTTTTAATGATTTAGAAATAATCTTTATCTTCTACACAAAAAAATACATTATTTTTTAGAACCAAAAAAAGTGAAGCAAAAAAATAAAATCAATATTAATTAGGCACTTATGACATATAAACTAATCAATTAATTTTTATTCAATATCACCATTATATGAATATTTCATTATTAATTTTCTCATATTTATACCCACTAATATAATGACTGGGTTATAATTAAAACATTTAAATAGTGATATTTTATCAATATATACGATTTTATTTAAAGGTCAGTGATTCATATTAATAAATCTATCATTATTATTATTATTATAATCTATATATACATGATGTTTCATTCCACCACCCCCCCCCCCTAAATAAATTATTACTTTAAATTCTTATATCAGTCATCAAATATTCAATATTTGACAATACCTTTATTGAAAGCACACTTTAAACATATGCATAATAAAATTACATTTGAAAAGGGGATGTGGAGAACATAATGGTTACTCAAAATAATAAATAATTGGGATTCTAGATAACGAAAAATTAGTGGGAAGTAAAATTATATTCATTTTAGTGAAATTTAACATTTAAGGACTAATATAGATTGATAGAGAACATGGTCATGGGAAGATTAATGACCACAAAATAATAAATCAGTGTGGGTTGAAATGGCTATCAGTTCACCAAAAATAAATGTGATTGGATATCCTTTTATATTTCAAGTTTCATTTTCTAAAATTTATTCAATATTTTACTATTCAGATAAAATCATATGATATTTCAATTACTTTTTATCTTTTCATTTTGTAAACACAATTCCATTCTTTAGTTATGCATGGATAAATTTTCACTTTATCTCTTACACTAAGAAATGAAAATTCAATGTGATTTTTTCAATCCTATTTTTTGTAAATAAAATTTTTAAAGATCATTTGATCCATAAGATAATGAAAATTCAATACTTTTTCTCTAAATAATCTCCAAAAAATTTTACAAGAAGTTATCCAATATAGTTAAATATCATATATTAATCTCATAAACCTCAACCATAACACCTATATTTCAACATAATTAATTCCATAAATTATTAAACATAATACACCTAAGAAACATGTCTTACCAAATTGAAAATAAAAATATCCAAAATTCATGATCACATATTTTTTACAACATAAATTTTGCAGAATTCCATAGAAAACATGATGTATCTCATAATGTCACAAACCAAACATAGGAATACCTTCATCATATATTCTCTAAAAACAATGTAATAACCTGAATATCCATTAAAACATAATAAAAACATATATTCTTCTAAAACAAAACATATTATTTTTTAAAAAAATAAGATCATAGAATTTTTAATATATTATATAGATCAAAAATAATAATAAACATCATTAAAGATGACCCAAGTCACTTTTTCCTCAAATAACAGACTAATTGAAAAGTTCACCAATACAATCTAATTCACATTATCAATATCAATCATCTCTTCATCTAAATTAATCATTACTATCTTAACATCTTTAAAATATTATGATTTATCATTCCCTTAATCGTGTATTTTCCCAAAAATAACACCTTACTACTAAATAATTTTTATTATCTATCAGAACTATTTAACATATGCTTGAAAATCATTAAGTAAATCTTTTATATAAAAATACATTGATGGTTTATGATTCCTCTAAATGGAACATAATTTGTAAAAAAATATTTTAAAATAATTCTTGAATCCCAATACATAAACACTTCAATCCTTCCACTTTTATGATTAAAATAAAATAGGACCTTACGTGGTGATGGATTTATCCATTTGAAGATGGAACAATCCTAGATAATTCACAATATATACACATATATGTAATATAATTCCCCTTAAATTATTTTCTCTATGTAATTCACTTCCATGTAGAAAACATCACCTCGTTACTTTTAGATATTCCCTTATGTGCTTCTTCCCACATTCTCGACATGTGGGAAGAAAAATCAGTTTCCCTCCATGAAAACGATTAACTAAAATCGCAATAAAATCCATTTTTATATCAATGGGTTTGTCAATAATCTCATCCAAGTTTCTTTTATTAATAAGATAATGAGATATAAGATTATGCATAATCATCATGTTTTTTATTTTAGTTATTATTTTATTTGGTTTCTTAGGAGGAAAACAGTTACATTTTCTATTGAATTCATTGTTATTATGATTATTTTTTGTTTAATACATTTATAAAAACCTAAAATCATATCTTTAGAAATAATAATCTTAGGGAGAAACTATTTAATAATGAAAAAAATTCATGGGACTTCTAAATCATGACACCTTATTTTCAATATATAATACCATAGGTTTATCATAATCCATCCATGATCCTAATATATTAAAATTCTTAATAATGAATTATAATGTATATATGAAGTAACCCAAT
The DNA here is from genome assembly GCA_963277665.1 of Viscum album. NCBI lineage: Eukaryota > Viridiplantae > Streptophyta > Magnoliopsida > Santalales > Viscaceae > Viscum > Viscum album. Next base: position 127,750,922 of record OY728146.1, on the reverse strand, counting down.
AATATCCATTGTATGTGTCCATCTTGTTGTGTAGTATTATTTCCTCTCATCGTGGACTTGTGATGATCGAGTTAATACCTAATACACCCGATTATATGTCATTAACCCTTGGTTCATCCGTGAAATAACCACATCCACCTGATAGTATATAGAGAAGAAATTATTTTCTAATAACACCGCACTCCATTGTTAACCATAATATAGGATGTTCTCTGATACTTAGTCTTATCCTAAGGATTCTCAATAAATATTCCTCATCCATGTTTCCAAAATATCTAGAACATCTTTTGATACCAACAATAAAAATGCATATTTTTTTGCAAACAAATATCTTATCATATGAATATTCATTAACTAACATCATGATCCACACAATAACAATAATGTTTTACTGTATTTAGGAACATTGATATATAAACAACTATTTTACAAAAATCATTATAATATCCTCTTATGTTCTTCACATCTAGTACCCATCATAATCATGAAATACTTAAAAACATTCTTCATAACATGAGGGAGGAAAACATTAGAAGGGGTGATCACATATGCTCATATCCTCAGAAATCCTAAACATGGGAGATATAAATTATTAAAAAAACATCAGATGATCATAAAGGCATGATAACATAATCATGTTCATGTTCACAACAAAAAAATATTCACAAATATAAAAACTAACATAAAAACCTCCTAACATAACATCTTTTCAATAATGATGATAAATGTGAGTTTCAAATCATTTTTCACCATTCAAGGTTCATATTAAAGGAATGTGGTAGCATAAACAAAAAAAATCTTAGTATTTTTAATTTTTCAAATCTCAATAACATCCCCATATAATCTTGTTAGAATTGCAATAATGTTGTTATAGTCCAACTGAATGGCCAGAAGGCCTTAATTTTTATTGATTTTTCATTACCCCCCAATCACGGGATGAGTGGGCACCCTTACAAGTCTTGTAGGCTCAGAGATTACATGGCTCGTAGGCATAAGAGATTACATGACTTGATGGTCTAAGGGAATTCAACCAGACTATAACTGCAAGGTACTGTCCCTCCCCAGCATCTACATCGTGACGGTAGCTCTCCACCTTTGCATGTACATTTAGATAGTCTTCCCATGCAAGCATAGGTAGGTCTCGATGGCATAGCCATACCCTCTCATTCTTTCAATTCTATTTGGTTTTGCTCGGGTGAGTGCACTTGCTTTGAATCCTCTTGTAGGGATGCTTTTTTTTGTGGAGTCTGTCTAGGGAAACATCAAAGATCATGTGGTTCGAAGGACTTGAAGTGGCCTAAAGGCCTTAAAGGTGGGCCAAAATCCTTACTGGCCTGAAGGCCTGGGTGGCTCGAAGGCCTTATAGACTCCAAGACCAAACTGATGTCCCAAGGAGAATAGTTCTAGCTACTACTATACCGAACAGTAGCTGCTATGTTAACTACTACAGTATCACACAACACTTGCTACAGTATCGCACAGTACCTGCTATAGTACCTACTATAATGTCTACTAAAAAACTACTATAGTACCAGAATTATGCCTCTACATAGTTTTAAACATGGATCTCATGGATGCACATAAGGGGTCCTCACCAATTAGACTGAGGCTCATGTGGAATATATAATGTAATTATAATCATGCATCAAAATGTGAACAAATCTATTATCAATTGTAACAACCTGAAAATTTTAATAATATTTTTTTCCTAAATTTGTTGTTTATTTTGTCTTATACTCAACAAAACTATATTCTTTAATTAATGAACTGTGTATAATTAAAATGAGACTGTTGGGTTTCGACTGTTATATGCGCGTTGGTCAATATGACCATTGGAAGCTAAACTCATAATGTTAAAATTTCTTGTTTATAAATACATGTTATCTTCATTAATTAATACAGAAAAAATATTTGATGGCCTCATCCAGTAGACTTAGGTTTTTCGAAGCCCATCTGACAGATCATGGAAAATAGGTAGCACCACTGGGCTTTGCTCTTGACCAAGCAGAAGCCAAACATCATAATGTGAAGCTTGAACGGAATCACCTATGTGATAATTTCAAGCTAATTTAGGTCACTACTTGGGAAATGTTGGCCGAGCCGCCCCAATATTCTGTCACCTTAGCACACCTTACACTTAGGTCATGTGATGGGGTTATAAGGGGATATGTAACGAGACCTTAGCGGCTTTGTGTAGTACTTTGATATGAATATTTTTTTATATTATGGTGAAGGTTGTGAATTTCAAATGTATAGATAAACATAGTATGTATAATATTGATGAATTTTGGAAAAATGGATATTTAAAAATATTTAATTAAATCACAAATAATTAATAATGTGTAATGATTTTTAAAAAATTATCTTCTACAGCAGTGTTCAGTAAGAAATTTAGAGTCTAATAAGATCAACGTAAATTTTGGTGAATAGTAAATTATGAAGAGTAGTTTTGTGCTTATGAATAGTAATGTGACTAAATGAAATAGTATACTCACTTAATAAAGTATTAATAAAATTTAGGCACCATGATTAGGTAATGTGATTCAATAAAATATGTAAATAACTGTTTTAGAAATTATTGGTTAAGTATTAGTTTTTTGGGTGAATAGTTTTTTTATTTAAAAATTAAATTAAAAATATATTGAAAATTATTTTCAAAAAATGGAGTTCATTTTTGAAATCAGAGTGTTGATATTACTTTTACGAGAATTTTGGGGTTTTTTCTGAAATAGTTGAACATTGAGTAAATAGTGTTTTTACATAAAAATTAAATATCTCTAATTAGAAAATTATTTACATAAAATGGATTTCACTTTTGAATTCATAACATCGATATTAGGTAAAGGTGAATTTTTTGGATTTTTCTGAAACAATTGAATTTTCAGTGAATAGTAAAAATTACAGTTTTGGGTTTCTGGAGTTTAATGACATAATTAATGACGTAATAAGTATATAATCATTCTGGTCTACTTATTAATTGTTATATATGCTATGAGTAGTCGTAAGTGGCCAATACAATGGGAAAATACCATGTGAGAGCCCATGGTTTTTCCAATAACACCGATGTAGTGTCCCTTGGAAATTAATGATTTTTCCCTCAGTTCTCCTATAAATAACAAGACATTACATCATTAATTTCATTTCCAAATCCTCCCCAACAATGTTCTAGTCTCTTTACCTCCCTAGGAGTCCTCCCAAGGTTCCCTCAAGCCTCCCAATGTCCCGACCATCAAGATTTCGAAGTTACTCTTCAAGGTAAGGGAATCTTTCACCCTCCACTTTTAAGCCATGACTTCGTTTATTTAGTGTATTATAGTTTCAATATCATTATGTTGAGGTTATGTTATTATATTCTCTCATTACTATCCATTTTTTTATAATTCTTGAGATACCATTTCCACCGTCATCAATTTTTTTCAGAATTTTTAATTGATGTAGTTTGGATGCCGATTTTATCGTGAAATAAATCACATCTTCTCTTTACTTTCTTGTTTCCATTTCATGTTGTATGTCATTCAAATATCGATACCATGGTCTTATTATATACCCATAATCTATTATGAATTATTTAGGATTGTTTTATCCCATCCCTTTTCTATGTTTTCAAAAACCATGTTATATAGCCGTTATGCTGTAGAAATTTCGCCTCAAAACTTCTATCTCTTTCTCTCCAGAAATTATCTACTTTTATTTATGTGAATACCCAGATATATTTCGTTTCTATGTCTATTCCTAAATATATAAATATGATATATTAAATTCTGTAATTGAAATATATATAACCCTCACTCCCTTTACATTGTTATAAATGACATAATGATCTTATTTTTAAGAACATTTAAAATGTTCCGATCTTTAAATGAAACCCATTTCTTTTATTCTCCAAGGGTTATTTAGGAAATGTTTGATTATGATATATATTTCTCACATGAATTTAAAACATATTAAGGGTGCTCCTTGATAGCTCTCCAATGCTTTGGGTAAATAAATTAATTTCTAGAGATGACAAGATTCACGATACCTTGGTGAATTACCTTTGTAATTTTTATGACACCTCGAGGATAAACCTTGGTGATATGTTCAAGAATGTATAAATGGAATGTTAGAGCCACATATTCCGGTTATGATTCATGATCTTTTCATTAGTATATGCCTCCTTTTCTATTGCTCATGACCGTATATTTATTATCAAGTTCTAATTGATATCACAAGTAAACTAATTCCATATTTTACCACTTATTGGACTTTCTACTCACCCTTTCCTTTGATGTATGTCTCCAGGATATGAGATGAAGTAATTCTACATAGGATGAACCTATGATAAAGCCTTAAAATTTGTTTAGAAGAATGTTTTAAGTTTTTTTCATGCATTATGTTCTTGATTTCCAAGACACTAGACTTTAAAGATCGTTTTTTTGTAAAATGTAATGAAAAGTTATGTAATAAAAATGTGTGATGCTATAGTTGGTATCAAAGGATAGTTTAGTTATTTATGGAAATTAGGAAATGAAATCTTTAGGAGTAATCCTATAGAAGAGTTTAAATATAGATAAAATTCTTGGTATTTTGCTGAGTATTGATTAAGTGGTTTATCAAACAAATACATCCCTGTCAGGATATGAGAAGGTAGAGGCGGCTCTAGAACAGATGTGCATAGGTGTAAAACCCGAAAACACCACTTTGAGCTGGACTCGAATGGGAACTAGTACACGAAAATGGGCGATGCTGAACTCTTGCTTATGACAGTCCCGAGGGGTATGTTTGGTAAATCGCAAGCTTTTTATGAATCATTATGAAGGATTTATAGAAAAATGTAATTGTTTAAATCATGAAGTTTTAAGAAATAAAATCCATTATAATAATAAGATTATTAAATCAAATAAGTTTCTCAAAAAGGTTTTATTATTTTAGAAAATTGTGGGTAATAGGAGGAACTGTGGAAATTGTGATAGCAATGGACCATGCACTGATGGCCCTCTGATGGAAGACAGATTGGAAACATTCATGCGAATGATGAACCAACTGACTCAAGTTATGGGAAATAACATGAATCAAGCTGAGAGACTAATCTCACAGCGAAGGGAACAACATTCCATTGACTCGTTTTTTTTAAACATCCACCAACCTTTAGTGGATCGACTGACCCATTGATTGCTGAGTAGTGGATCATCTCCATCGAGAAGATATTTTCTGTGCTCTGTTGTTATGAGAATTAGAAGGTCACCCTGGCTGTCTATTGCTTAGATGGAGAAGCTGATTAGTGGTGGAAACTAATTATGAAGATAAGGACAGGAGTGGAAGATGAATCTATGGAGTTGGAAGAGTTCATATGGATCTTTTTCAGTATATATTTCCCTTGTTGAATGATAACAAGAATGAAGAAGTAGTTTCTCAAGATGAAGGAGAAGGAGAATGAATCGGTTGGAAGCTACGAGATAATCATAACAAGGATTTCACCATACACATCTAGCTTTGTAATGCATCCAAATGGTAAAATTGATAGATTATTTAGTGGACTGAGACCTCATCTGTAGAAGAATCTAGCCAACCGAGACTATGACAGCAATTAAGAGATCGTATGGAGTGCGATGAAAGGTGAGTTGGAGTTTGGTGATACGCAGTGGTCTCATAAATCAAATTACAAGAATAGATCAATGTATCCTAGCTTAGGGATGACCTTTGATCCAAGAAGAGGAGGAAATCAAGTGCAACATTCCACATGTAATAAATGTGGGAAGAAGAATTTTGGGGAACTACCTACTCGGGAGCGGGAAATTCTACAAGTGTGGAAGAGATGGCCATATTATGAGTAATTGTTGTAGTGAAGTAAAACCACAACTTCCTAACACAAATGACAATGGGAATATGGTGAAGGCCCTACTCGATGTCCAGTTCTTTATGTGTAGAAAACTTGGGTACTTTTTAAATCACTGTCCAAATTTGAGCGAATGGGAGGGGAACCACCACCAGCCTCAACAACGGACAAGAGAACAAGGTCGTACTTTTTCAATCAATACGGCTGAAGTTTATGTTCCAAATGATGTGTTGGAAGGTACTCTTGTTATTCTATCAAAGATAAAAAGTAGTTTGTTTTATTCTGGATCTACTCATTCCTTTATTTCCTCCATGTTTTCAATGAATTTAGAATCAACCCCCGATTGGATAAAAGTAGAGTTATCAGTCAAGAATCCTGGTGGGATTATCGAAGCATCATCAGTTTTTAAAAATCCAATATTTACTTTGGTGATCACAATCTTATCGCAAATCTAGTAGTAATTCCCAATTTGGAATTCGACGTTATACTAGGGATGGACTGGCTATCAAAGTATAAAGCTATGATCAAATGTATAAGCAAGGAAATATCAGAAGTTGTGAATGGAAAACCTATAGTTATCTTCCAAGGAGAGATATCTCAACCAGATTTATGCCTAGAAGAACCCCATATATCCTTCTTCATGGAGTTGATTAGTGATGAAGAAGAATGGGATGAGATTTTAAGGATAAAAAGTGTCCCCATCATCTAGGAATTAGTTTATGTAATTCCTGAGCAGTTTCCTGTACCTCCCCCAGAATGAGAGGAATAGTTCTCTATTGAACACGTACCAAGATCTCATCAAAAATCAAAGACCCCCTATAGGATGGAAAATTTGGATCTAGATGAATTAAATAAAGAACTCCAAGATCTTTTGGAGAAGGGGTTTATCAGACTGAGTGTGTCTTCTTGGAGAGCACTAGTTCTCTTTGTGGAGAAGAAGGATGGATCGATGTGGCTATACATTGATTATAGAGAACCGAATGGGATCACAGTGAAAAACAAATACCTTGTACCAAGAATTAAGGACTTATTTGACCAACTTCGTCAGGCTCAATTCTTATTTATGATTAAACTTCAATATTGTTATCATCAATTGAGAGTGAAGAAAGAAGCTATTCCAAAAACTTCCTTCTGATCATGAAATGGGCATTATGAGTTTGTTGTTATGCCCTTGAGACTGAAAAACTCCCCTACTATTTTTATGGATCTGAAGAATAGATTCTTTAAGGTCTACCTTGATAACTTTGTGGTTTTTTTATTGATGATATTCTGATATATTCCACAAGTCACGAGGAGCATGAATATCATCTAAGGATTATTTTACAAACTCTACGGAAGGAGATGCATTTTGGAATGTTAAAAAAATTTGAATTTTGTTTACAACATGTTGCTTTCTTGGGGAACATTGGTACCAATAAAGGCATCACATTTGACCCTACAGTGACAAAAGTTGTAGAGGAGTGGCCTCAGCCTACAACAATAACTGAGATTCATAGTTTCCTTGAATTAGAAGGATATTATATGAGGATTGTGAAAAATGTTTCACAGATTTCTAATTCATTAACCATGTTAACATGAAAAGTGGTTCATGTTCATTTGGAAAAAGGAGTGTGAGGAAAGTTTCCAAGAGCGGAAGAAGAGATTGGTTACTAAACCCATCTTAACTCAGACCTCAAGTGGAGAAGGATTCATTATTTTTAGAGATGAATCTATCAAAGGGATTGGGTGTGTCCTCATGAAATATAAAAAAGCCCTTGCTTATGCATCCTGACAGTTGACGTCTCATGAACAGAACTGTCCTATGCATAATCTAGAGCTAGCTGCGGTAGTTTTGGCTCAAAAGATATGTAGGCACTATCTTTTTGGGGAGAAATGTTATATATACACAGACCATAAAAGTTTGAAGTATATTGTCATAGAATATTAATTGAACATGAGACAAAGGAGAGAGTTGGGGCTTCAAAATGACTATTATTGTTCAATTCATTATCACCCCGGAAGAGAAAACATATATTTTGATACATTAAACTGGAATGACCTAGTTTTTCTTTCCTTGATGAGGATTCAAAAAGATCCTTTGATCATTGACCTAGTAATGCAAGACATGGGAATTATAAGTGAAGGTTCATTATCAAACCTAACCTCAATGATTTCTCAACCATCATTACAAGAGAAGATCATGAAATCTCAGAAAGAATATCCTTTTTTATAGAAGAAGTTTGAAGTTGTGAAGGACGGGAAGTTTCCTGAGTTCAATATTGATCAAGAAGGTGTACATAAATTTCATAGAAGACTATGTATTCCATCTATTACTCAAATAAAGACGGAGATGATGGATGAATCCCATAGTTCTACTTTCTCTATACATCCTAGAATCACAAAAATGTATAGGGACCTTCGTGATAATTTTTGGTGGGATTATATGAAAATAGAGATTGCTGACTACACTTCAAGGTGCCTGGTATGTCCGAAAGTGAAGGCATAGTGACAACTTCCTAAAGGGGTATTGCAACCACTACCCATACCTACATGAAAGTGGGACAATATCACTATTTACTTCATCCCTGGTCTCCCAATAACTTCCAAAGGGAACAATGTGATATGGGTTATTTTGGACCGTCTCACCAAGACTGCCCATTTTATCTCCATTTGGGATGATTTCTCTCTTGATCAACTTTCCTGGATTTATGTGAAGGATGTGGTAAGGTTGCATAGAGATCCACTTTGTATCATATATGATCATTAGCCAAGGTTGACATCAAAATTCTAGATAAGGCTTCTACATCTCTATGCACATAATTGAATTTCAGTATGGACTATCACCCCCAAATGGATGTCCAATATGAAAGGACTATTCAAACACTCGAAGACATGCTGAGAACATGCTCAATAGATTTTAATGTTGTATGGGATCAATATCACCCTTTAGTTGAGTTATCCTACAACAATAGCTTCCAATAAAGCATTCAAATGGTACCCTATGAAGATCTATATGGGAAGCGATGTAGAACTCTTACATGTTGGCATGAAGCTGGTCAGAAAAAGATTCTTTGGCCTGATCTTGTGCAAGAGATGATAGAAAATGATCATGCCATCCAACAACACATTAAGGCTTCTCAGAGTCGGCAAAAGAGATATGACAAAAAATGTCAAAGGGACTTGGAGTTTGATGTTGGTGAAAAGGTATTTCATCGAATTTCACCTTGGAAAAGAGTCATGAGGCTGGGGAAGAAAGGGAAGCTCATCCCTAGGTACATTGGCCCATTTGAAATCCTTGATTTCATAGGAGCAGTGGCCTATTGGCTTGCACTTCCTCCAAATATAGTACAAATTCATGATGTTTTCCACATATCCCTCTTGAGGAAGTACATACCTGACCCTTCACATGTGCTAAACCCATAGGTGGTACAATTGTAACATGACCTCTCTTATAAGGAGCAGTTAGTGGAGGTCTTGGATCGTAGAGACAAGGTTCTACACAGCAAGACTACCCACCTTGTCAAGTTTTTGTGGAGAAACGACAAATGTGAAGAAGCCATGTGGGAACAACATGAGTCTATGAGGAATATGTACCCACACATTTTCTCTTCTGAGGGATTGAGTTAAAATATCAGCGATGAAATTTCTTAAGGGGGAATAATGTAACAACCTAAAATTTTTAATAGTTTTTTTCCTAAATTTGAGTGTTATTTTATTCTATACTCAACAAAACTATATTATTTAATTAATTAATTGAGTATAATTAAAATGAGAGTATTGGGTTTTTACTGTTATATAACCATTGGTCAATATGACCATTGGAAGCTAAACTCTTAATGTTACAATTTTTTTTTACTATAAATAAAAGTGATCTTGGTTAATTAATATAGAAAGAAGATTCGATGGCCTCATCCAGTAGACTCAGGCTGTTCGAAGCCCATACGAAGGAACATGGGAAAAAGGTAGAACCACTGAGTTTTTATCTGGACCAATCCCAAGATAAACTTCATCATGTAAAGCATGAACGGAATGGCCTATGGGAGAAGTTTTAGCTGATAGAGGTCACTACTCTGGAAATGTTGGCCAAGCTGCCCCAAGATTCTGTCACCATAGCACACCTTACACATAGGTCCTATTCTGGTGTTATAAGGGGCTATGTAATGAGATCTAAGCATATTTGTGTAATCCTTTAATATAAATAATATTTTTTTTTCATATTATGGTGACGTTTCCAAATTATAAATGTCCGGATAAATATAGGATGTATAATATTGATGAATTTTGGGAAAAAGGGATATTTTAAAATATTTATGTAAACCATAAATAATTAATAATGTGTAATGATTTTCAAAAAATGGCCATCTACAATTGTGTTCAGAATGAAATTTAGAGTCTAATAAGCTCAACTTATTTTTTTGGTGAATAGTAAATTATGAATGGTAATTTTTCTCTTATGAAAAGTAATATGACCAAATGGAAACTCACTTAATAAAGTGTTAAAATAATTTAGGCACCTTTATTAGGTAATATGATTTAATAAAATAAGTAAATAACTGTTTCAGAAATTATTAGTTAAGTATTAGTTTTTTTCGAGTGAATAGTGTTTTATTAATAGAATAAATTGAAAATATTTAGAAAAATTATTTTTATAAAATGGATTTCATTTTTGAAATCAGAGCATCAATATTTGGTTAATGTGAATTTGGGAGATTTTTTTGAAAAAGTTGAATTTTTAATGAAAAGTGTTTTTACGTAGAAATTCAATATCTATAATTAGAAAATTATTTTCATAAAATGGATTTCATTTTTGAATTCATAGGATCGATATTAGGTTAAGGTGATTTTTTGGAGTTTTTCTAAAATAATTTAATTTTCATTGAATAGTAAAAATTACAGTTTTGAGTTTCGGGTGTTTAATGACATCTTTAATGATTTAATAAGTACGTAATAATTCTGGTCCACTTATGAAAAGTAATATTAGCAATGAGGTGTCCCAAGTGTCCAATACCATGTGCAAGCCCATAGTTTTCCCAATACCGCCGATGAGGTGTCCCTTTGAAATTAATGATTTATTCCCTCACTTCTCCAATAAATACCATGTCATTCCCTCATTCATTCCATTTCCAAATCCTTCTCAATGATGTTATGGTCTCCTTACCTCCCAAGGAGTCCTCCCAAGGTGCTCTAAATCCTCCCAAGGTCTGGACCATCATGATTTCGAAGTTACTCTTCATGGTATGAGAATCTTTCACCCTCCTCTTTTAAGCCATGACTTCTTTAATGTTGTGTATTATATTTTCCATCTCTTTAAGTTGAAGTTATGTTCTTCTATTTTCTAATTAGTTTACATTTCATATCTAATTTTTGAGATACCATTTATTCTCTCGGCAAATTGTTTGATGAATTTTTAAGTGATGTCGTTTGGTTGCTGAATTTATCATAAAGGAAATCACATCTTCTCTTTTCATTCATGTTTCCTTTTCATGTGGTATATCATTAAAATATACATACCATGATCTTATTATGTACTCAAACTGTATAATTAATTATTTATGAGTGTGTGACCCATGTCCCCTCTCTTTTCAATGTTTTCCAAAACCATGTTATATAGCCATTTTGCAGCAGAAATTTCGCCTCGAACTTTTTATCTATTTCTCTCTAGAAATTCTCTTGATGTTTTTATGTGAATACCCAGACATATTTAGTTTCTATGGTTGTTCATAAATATATAAATATGATATATTCGATTCTATAATTCACATACATAAAATCCTAAATCCATTTCCATGGGTTATAAATGAAATAATGATCTTATTTTTAAGAACTTTTAAAACGTTACGATCTTGAAATGAAACCAATTTCTTTTATTCTCCATGGGTTATTTATGAAATGTTTGATTACAATATATTTGGATCAAATGAAGGTAAAGAAATATTAATGTTGCACCCAGATAGCGCTCCAATGAATTAGGTAATGAAATTAATTTCTAGATATGACAAGTTTCACGATACCTTGGTGAATAACCTTGGTAATTTTTATGACACATCGGGGATAAAACTTGGTGATATGTTCATGAATGTCAAAATGAAATGTTGTAACCACATACTCATGTTATATTTATGTACATTTTGTTATGATATGACTCGTTCTACATTGCTCATGTCTTCATATTTTTCATCAAGTTCTTATTGATATCACAAGAAAACTAATTCCCTTGTTTACCACTTACTAGGCCTTCAGCTCACCCTTTCCATTGATGTATTTCTTCAGGATTTGAGATGAAGTGATTTTTCATAGGATGAACCTATTATGAAGCCTTAAATGTGGTTTATAAGAATTTTTTATGTTTTTTTCATGAATTATGTTCCAGATTTCCAAGATACTAGGTTTTAAAGATCCTCTATTTGTAAAATGTAATGAGAAGTTATGTAATAAAAAGATATGATTTTATATCAATTGTTTCTACACATATTCTTATGATAATAAGTATAATAAATTATACTTAAACAATAATAAATGAATACATGAAAAAATAAATTCACAATAATTACCATACTTATCATCATCATCTCAAGGGATATAGATATCTAGTTACCCACTTCATTAGAGGGATATAATGGAACCAGCTTTCAACTAATCATAAGCTATTTATATTATATTTATAAGATCATAAATCATTCATCAATCATCACAATATATTCCATGGAGAATATATGGGTTTTATAAACATCGAATCACCATCATCATCATTAATCATCCAAATAAATAAAAAGGATGCTTTCACTGGATCATATCCCCAGTAAATCATAATTAACCTTAAAGGATATTTTCATGGATAATTTTTTTTAAAAGATCACCCAGACATTTCATCCAAAATAAATCCCTTTTTATTTAAAAATTTTTTAACACCCCAAGCTTCCACGGTACGCTTCTCTTTGAATAATACAGCAACATGTGTTGTATGCAACTTCGAGTTCTAACACACCATAACCAATCTAACTAGTCATTATGAATAGTAATACCCACTTTCTGAAATCTTATAAATTTTATCGTGAAAAATGGACTTCATTTTTGGATTTGGAATATCGAAATTATCTTAGGGTGAAATTTTGGTACTTTTCGGATAACTTTAATATTTTGATGAATAGTAAAAATTACTAAATTTTAATTAAAAACATCTTTTTTTATAGAAATAATTAATTGTGATAAATTATGAATTTTAGTGGTTTTAATGTATATTTAGAATATATATTTACCATTTAATACAATTTTGGTCATTGGACGTAATTCCACATTTATACCGAACATAAACAAGTGTCAAACTTTTGATAGTTATTAATTTTTAAAAACAAGCTTTTTGTTTTGACAGCAGTAATTAATTTTAAATCAATTTATTCAACTTCTGTGTTTTGAATTTAGAAAAATGGATTCCATATTTATAATCATTAAGTATAAATTGTGTAAATAGGTAACTCTTATTTTTAGACATTTTGAATAATCACTTTTGTCAATATTCTATTTACCATGGTTAAAGCGTAAATCCGGTAAATAAAGGTAATAAAATAAAATTATAATAATATTAATTTACCCTAAAACAGGTCCTAACCCTATTTTTTGATCCATTTCCACCCATGGGTATCTCTGGGTCGATTTTGGGACCCCATGGAGCCACTTTTAAGTGATAGGAACACTTTATATTAATTAAGTTAAAATAAATACAAAAATGACCAAAGAATATATCTTTTAGAAAAACATTCTTTACATAGGGTTATAGATGTTATATATTCACCTATAAATATTAATTAGAAAGGTAAAAATATTTCCTACATAAAGGTATTTTATTTATAATTTTTAGACATTTAATTATGAAAATTTTTTTCACACAATAATGATGCAGTATTGTACATATTTATGAAAGAATCAAATAATTATTATTCTAAATGTTTAAATAAATATAATTTGAAAGTTTTGATGACATACAGGAATTTTTTTGGTTAATATTACATATTATTATTACTTAAATGAATTTTATTCCATTCAAAAATGTTTTTATGACATTAAAAAATCAATTATTAAATGGTGTCAAATTTGACATAAATGAGTTTTTAAAACAAATATTATATTATTAATTCATATTCTATTCTTAAAAATATAAGGTTCAGTGAAAGGAAATATAAAATGATAGTTGAATCATTAATAGACCACTTGGGGGTCTCTTGTATGTATATAATAAGTTTATTAACTGTATAATATAAAAATACAAAGAGACATGGTAATTGTCAAACTAATTATCTAAGAGGTAAATATAAATGATAAGGTTATTATAGTGACCCAAACCTTTATAAAATATATTGGATGAAATTATCTGGACCCATACTGACCTTATAATTCGAATAATACACTTTGGAGCCATTAGAAACGGAATATGAATTTATTATAAATTAATACATTATGTTTTTCCTAAAGAGCCCCTCCTCCCCTTATAAAAAGACACCACTTATAACAAATTCTTAATACCTTAAAAGCTTTTTTATTGGACAAAATATACTCAGAAACCCTCTAAAATATCCTCCCTTAATCCTAGAGGCCTTACTTTAGTCATAAAGCCAACCTACAAATCCCTTTTGATCAAATCAAAAGGAAGAACCTGAAGAAGAGGTAATGTTTTCACCACCCTTTTTCAAGTTCCTTTCTTCTTCAACTTCTTATTTCTTTATTGTTACGTTATAAAATAATAACTCCATTATATTTTATATACTATGATTTTATTATAAATATTTTATAACCTTATTCAGTATTCTATCCATCCTTTGAATGACATGTCGCCATGCGTGCGTACGTATGGCCTGCCGTCTCCACGTCGTGGTGTAATTGTTATTCAATACATTATTATTTGGATGGGTATAATAATGATGTGTAATTCATGAAAATAATAATTATTACATGATAATTATTCTGTATATATTATATACCATCTAGTTATATATTATTTTAATATCAAATGAATGATATTGTCACCCGTGCGTACATACGGACTACCGTCTCCACGAACACGATGAGATTCATTCCCCATCGTATCCATTCAAGTATAATTCTCATTTGATGATTGAAAATAATTTTTAAGGACTTGATATCATTATTTATATGAATAATATACAACCTACCCATAAAAAACATGACTTATATAAAAAAACATATAAAATAAAATGAGTAAGTTAACACCCGAAACGACGATAATACTAAGATGTTATTAACAAAACAATGATAAAAAATCATATATGATATCATATTAATGTATATAATCTTTTTATAATTAAACAAAAATTATTTCACCATTATATAAGAGTCTAACCAACCCTCGAACAAGGAAAAATTACAATGTAAGGGCTTTCTTATCTCACTTTTAATTTCGTGAGATTTCCATTGTTCACCACTTATTTATTTCATTTGGTGTGTATACTACCCATGATGGAATTAATTGTGTAATATAATTTAAATTATTCATATTTACATCATAATTTTATTATCCTTCTTTCATTGGTGTATATTTCATAAGTTACCAAATCGATAAGGGAATTTGAAATTTCAATTTCCATTCATTCGGCTTTACGCGTACTTCATTTATTATTTTACTCCAAGATTATTTGTGGACTCACTATTAATTTTATTATGTCAAAATTTACACTCCCCTTTCTATGGATATAATTTTGATACACATAATCACTCCATTGATAATTTCTCATGTCATCGATATGAATTTGATAAGAGTAATTTTTAACTCATTCTCCATTTGTTGAGTTAAATATCCAATTCATTGGTGTTGACTTTACAAGAATGTGTGTGAATGTCCTATGATTGATTTACACTGAACATCCAATCATATTGAGTTTATTTATATTTTCACACATAATTATGTCATTGATTTATCCTTAACCTAAGGATGCAGTCTTTATAAGAGACTTAATCTCAATTTACATCCCATTGAGACTTCCTTGTTGTCACACACCAATTCCCTTTTATATGGGGTATATAATTAACATTGTCATAGTATATCATGAATCCCTTTATTCTCATCATATCACAAAGTTTTTATTACCTCAATTATTTTTATTCAAGTGTCAATATTTTGGTTAGAAACTCTAACTAAAATATCATTTTCAAAATGTTTTGAAGATTTATTCTTCTAAATTTTTATCATTAATGTCCATGTTTTAAAAATGGTTTTTAGGATTTATTTATATGGATATTAAAGTTTTAAAATTTAAATTACTTTTAAAATTTTCAATGTGGTATGGGACACTTGGATTCAAAAATATATTTTAAAATGGATTCTTGAAAAATAGTGTGACTTTTAAATTATTTCAAGAAAAAGGGGGATATTTCGCTCTAATAGTTTTGATTATTATTTTCATATATGTCAATATCCTTCATCATTATCGATTGAGGTTAATCTGATACAATTCAATCTTCCATATTGTATCGAACGAGTTATGTTTGACTGTGGATGTGCTATTTTTATACCATTCATGGTTTGTGGATAAAGTATTGACATTTCATATGCAAGTTTTAATACGAATTTTATTGTTATGTTTCAATCTTTTCATACAAGGAATGAATTGGACTTAGTAAGTGACGGGTGGAGCCTGCTATAGCCCCTCGATGCATCGGTAGGTCTAATGAGACAAACCACTATCTTGGCATAAGGCCATGACAATATCTTATTTGTAGTCTTGGCATGAGGCCAAGACTATGTCGTTATGATAGTCTGGCATTATGAATTCCATCATTATGAAAGTGGTTATTTATATTGCATGTGTTTATTTGACTTTTAGAATATCCATGTGAATAAGTAAATGGAATTATTTCATTTTATCTTTCCCATATTATGCTGAAGTTCGAGTTTAAAAGGCTTTTGTTTTATTTATACATTTCCTTAAGTGTTCATTCTTATCTATGAAAGGTTCCTCTATATTGTTATCCTTAATGAGCATCTGAGCTCACCCATTTTAATGTTTTATTTTTCCCAGGATGTCAAGAAGTAATTTATGAATGACCTGTAGGGATAGTATGAGGGGATATGAAGAAAAGATGTTGTTGTAGTTTTTTTTACTTTATGATGTAATGTAAGAATTATGAATATATCTAGTATTTCCCAGACTACTAAAATAATCGGTCTTTCAAGAATTGATCTTTTGTGATCATGCCAAAGTTAGGTAATAATGCACCGACTTTGGGTAACTGGGGTCGGGGTGTTACAGTAGGTATCAGAGGACGTTTAGTACAAACCTTGGAAACTAGATTTAGATAAACTCGGATTAGAGCACATAGCCCTACGATAGACTTTGAGGATTATTATAGAAGAACGTCCTATATTTTTGGTATTGTATAGATTTTGTGAGTTTTCCATGTAATACATCCATGTCTAGATACGAGCAGGTAGAGGTGGCTCTAGCACAGATGTACCTAGGGGTAAAACCCTAAAACAACACTTTGAGCTAGACTCGAACAGGAACGGGTGCACGACAATCAGAATTGTGGCAATCTTCGTTACGACACTCCCAGAGGATATGATTAGGATAATTTAAATTTTCTTTACAAACCAATTTGAAGTATTTTAATATAATATGAGAATAAATGACCTTGGTTAATCCTAAGGTGTTTCAAATTGAGAATATGGTGTCATGATATTCTATAAATTATTTTATGACTATTATTACTCACACAATGATTTCTAGTTTTAGTCAATGGCTGGAGTCCAAGGAAGTCATAGTAACTTTGAAAATGATGTACAAGGTGGAAACAATTGTGTAAAAGACCGACAAAATGGAATGATGATAGGAGTAAAAGATATCGTGTTCATGCAAAATCAGTTTTCTAAAAATATGATAAACAGCATATATATTAAACAACTCTAGGACTCAAAAAAGAATAGAAAGGTGATTAATGATAAAATCTCTAGCATTGGAGACCATGGAGAAAAGAATCCTAAATATCCATCATTAAGGACATGTAGAAGGAGACACCCAGGAAAGTGTCCGAACAGAACAAAGAAATGTTTTACGTGCGGGAAAGAAGGAAATAAAGTGAAAAATTGCTGAGGAAAAATTAATAGTACTATGGAAGAAAATAAATATGGTCCCAAGAATCCATTTACTATCATTTTCCGTAAATTTAGGGGACCTTGCAATTACCTGGGAGAATTCCCTCTTCTATAGGATATTTTCTTGGTCAGCGAAGAAGCTATGTGGAAATAAGTGGATGGAGAAATGTTTATAAGTATTAGTGCTCCTTATTGATGGGATTACTTTGGAATAATTTTCTATTCTATTTGTAACCCTGTAGTTTTCCATATGAGAATGATATTTGAGGAATTATTATCTTTTACCTTGTGGATATAGTTATAAATAACCATTTGGTTTTATATTATCATTGGGTTTGAGGCAATTACAAGTTATTATATTTTGGGATGAAAATGAAATTTATGAGATAAAATTTATGGTTAAAATTATTTTATGGTTATTTTGAAGAATTTATATGATTTTGGTAATGTTATGAAATATAGTTTTTGAAAAAGGACGACACACAGACCATGTGAAAACCTGTCCTGTCGGACAAAGATGTGGGAATCAAACCCAAAACCAAAGTGTGATTGGGATTTATTGCCTACCATTGGACTATGTGAAGTCCCTGGTTAGTTGACTAATTATTTTTAGTTAAATTCTTTTATTTATCAATAATAATTTGATTTGGATTCTTATGTCTTATCAATTTAATACCCTTAGTATAGGAAAATGATTTGGTGATTAAGTGATATATATTATTTTGGAAGATGTTCGATTTGTTGGGAACACTATATGCCTAAGGAAAATAGAATACTATGTGGTTTCATATGAGGAGTAATGGTGGATTTTTATCAACGTTTTTGTTGTGGATTTATAGTGATTAAAGTTATTTATGGAAATTATTAACATATAACAGAGAATATGCTTTTAGGTTAATTACTTTTAATTATGTGACTTTAAGAGTAGTTGATGTCATTTGGATATACAATTTAACATGGAAGACTACATAACCAAATTCTTCCAAGTTTTGGGTTTCAATATTAGTTTGGATTATATTGAATGATTTGAAGGATAGTTGTTTATTGAATGGTATTTATTTAACTTTGGGGTATTGTTGGTTTAATTTTAAAAATTAAGATTAGTGTTTTTCTATATAAAGGAATATCCTTCTGGGGGATCATCAGATCTTGTACTAACCATTTTGGATTGGATTAATCTCTATATAGAAGGTAAATATATATTTTATCCTTCATGGATCATGTGATTGTAAAGAAGTTTATTCTAGCTCTTCTACTGTGACCAAGTCTTCTTGAATACTCATCATTTAAAAAAATGAGTTAGTATTAGAAATTTATTAAAGAATGAAACTATACATAAAAAGTAAGTATATCTCTTTATATTCATAGTCAATCTCAGAAATTAATTCCTCATCTTTATGTAATTTAACTTAAAACAAAAAAATGTTGTCAGTTTGCTTTTCCTACTAGGAAACTAATGATCGTTTTTCCCATCACAAGTTCGTGGTTTTCTTGTTGTTAACTTTCTCATGGTCATGTTTTTTACCCTCTCCATCAGAACTTGACCCTTATTTTATCATCCATATCCATGTTTTTCTCCATGGAAACCTTGTATAGGTTATCTCGGGTGACCTTTGTACTTCTCTTTCATTCTTTTGAAGTGATAGTTTTATTAACTATTTTTACGATGTGGGACTTTCCGTTATATTCCCAAGCCCAATTTTAAAAATTGTGAGGATGAAATTTATTTAAGGAGGGGAGAATTTAACACCCCATGCTTCCACGGTACACTTCTCTTTGAATAATACAGTAGCGTGTGTTGTATGGAACTTCGAGGTCTAACACACCACAACTAATCAAACTAGTCGTTATGAATAGTAATACCCACTTTTTGAAATTTTATAAATTTTATCTTTCAAAATGGACGTCATTTTTGGATTCTGAATATCTAAATTATCTTAGGGTGATATTTTGGTACTTTTTGGATAACTTTCATATTTTTATGAATAGTAAAAATTACTAAATTTAAATTAAAAACAAATTTTTTAATAGAAATAATTCATAGTTATAAATTATGAATTTTAGTGGTTTTAAAGTATATTTAGAATATATTCTTTCCATTTAATAAACTTTTGGTCATTGGACATAATTTTACATTTAAACCAGACATAAACAAATGTCAATATTTTGATAGTTATTATTTCTTAAAAACACAGTTTTTGTTTTGACAGCAGGAATTAATTTTAAATTAATTTCTACCACTTATGTGTATTGAATTTAGAAAAATGGATTCCATATTTAGAATCAGGAGTTACAAATTTTGTAAATAGGTAACTCTTATTTTTAGATATTTTGAATAATTACTTCGGTAAATATTTTATTTACCATGGTTAAAGGCTAAATCCGATATATAAGTTTAAAAAAATAATGTTAAAATAATATTAATTTACCCTAAAACGTGTCATAACCCATTTGGTTCATACTTTTCTGACCATGGGAATCTTTGGGTCTATTTGGGGACCCCATGGATCCACTTATAAGTGATATGGACACTTTATATTAATTATGTTAAAGTAAATACAAAAATGTCATAAGCATATATATTTAAGAAAAATAATTTTTACATAGGGTCATAAATTTTATATTTTAGACTATAAATTTTCATTATAAAGATAAAAATATTTACTACATAATGTTATTTTATTTATAATTTTCAACATTTAATAAGTAAATTTATTTATGACACAATAATGATGCAGTATTTTACTTATTTATGAAAGAATCAAATAATTAGTATTATGAATGTTAAAATAAATTTAATTTGAAATTTTTGATGACATATAAGAATTTTATTGGTTAATATTACATATTAGGATTACTTAAATGAATTTTATTCCAATTAATAATGTTGTTATGACTTCAACAAAAATCAATTATAAAATGGTGTCAAAATTGAAATAAATGAGTTTTCAAAACAAATATTATATTAATAATTCATATTCTATTCCTAGAAATCTAAGGATCGGCCAAAGGACTTATATAATTATATGTTTATAATTAATGGACCACTTGGAGGTATCTTGTAAGTATATAGTATGTTTATTAACTATATAATTTAAAAAAAAGAGACATGGTAAGTGTCAAACTAATTAACTAAGAGTTAAATATAAATGATAAGGTTAATATAGTGACCCACACCTGTCTAAAATCTATTGGTTTTAAGTATTTCAACCCATACCCAGCTTATAATTTTAATAATCCACTTTGGAACCATTAGAAACCGAATTTGAATTTATTATAAATTAATAGTTTAAGTTTTTTCTAAAGAGCCCCTCCTCCCCCTTATAAAAGGACACCACTTCTAACCAATTGTTAATAACATAAAAGCCTTTTGGTTCTTCCAAACTCTGCAAAAATACCCTATCACCTATACTAATTTAATCCTAGAGGCCTTCCTTTAGTAATAAAGCCACCCTAAGGATCCCTTTTGATCAAATCAAAAGGAAGAACCTGAAGAAGAGGTAATGTTTTCACCCCCCCCCCTTTTTCAAGTTCCATTCTTCTTCAAATTCTTCTTTCTTTGTTGTTCCATTGTAAAATAATAACTTCAGTATATTCAATATACTTCTATGTTATTATAATTATGGTACAACCATATTCAATATTCTATCCATCCTATGAATGACATGTGACTATACGTGCGTACGTACGGCCTACCGTCTCCACGTCGGGGTGTAATTGTTATTCAATACAATATTATTTGGATGGGTATAATAATGATTTTTAATTCATGTATATAATAAATATAACTTGAGAATGATTTTTTATATATGATATAACATCCAATTATATATTATTTTAATATCAAAAGAATGATATTGTCGCTCGTGCATACATACGGACTACCGTCTCCACAAACGCGATGAGATTCATTCCCCATCGTATCCATTCAAGTGTAATTCTCATTTGAGGATTAAAAATAATGTTTAAAGACTTGATATAATTTTTTATATGAATAATATATTACCTACCCATAACAAAAACGAGTTATGTAACAAAACATATAAAGGAAAATGAGTAACTTAACACCCGAAACGACGATAATACTAAGATATTATTAACAAAAAAATGTTAAAAGATCATATAAGATATCATATTAATGTATATTATCCTTTTATAATTCAAAAAAAATTATTTCACCATTATAAATGAGGCTAAACTACCCTCGACCAATGAAAATGTACAAACTAATTGGTTTCTTATCTCACTTTTAATTTCTTGAAATTTCCATTATTCACCACTTATTTATTGCATGTGGTGTGTGTACTGCTCATGATTGTATTAATTGTGTAATATTCATTAACTTATGGATATTTACATCATCATTTTATCATACTTTTTTCATGGGTGTATGTTTCGTAAGTTACCAAATCGATATGGGAATTTGAAATTTCAATTTCAAGTCATTCTGCTTTACGCATACTTGATTGATTATTTTACTCCAAGATTATGTGTGGAATCACTATTCATTTTCTTATGTCATAACTTCCACTCCCATTTATATGGATATACTTTTGATACACATAATCACTCCATTGATAATTTCTCAAGTAATCTATATGAATTTGATAAGAGTAATTTTTATCTCATTCTCCATTTGTTGAGTTAAGTATCCAATTCATTGGTGTTTTCTTTACAAGAATCTGTGTGAATGTCTTCTGATTGATTTAAACTGAACATCCAATAATATTGAGTGTATTTATATTTATCACAAATATTTATTTCTTTTGTATCCTTAACCTAAGGATACAGTCTTTATAAGAGACTTAATCTCAATTTACATCTCATTGAGACTTCATTGTTGTCATACACCAATTATCTTTTATATGGTGTAAATAATGTACTTTTACATAGTATATCATGAATCCCTTTATTATCACAACATCACAATGTTTTGATTACCTTATTTATTGGTATTCAATTATCTCTCTTTTGGTTAGAAACTCTAACTAAAATATCATTTTTAAAATGTTTTGATGATTTATTCTTCTAAATTTTTCTCATTAATGTCCATGTTTTAAAAATGTTTTTAAGGATTTATTTATATGGACATTAAAGTTTTAAAATCAAAATTACATTTAAATGTTTCAATGTTGTATGGGAAACTTTTATTTAAAAATATTTTTTTTAAATGGCTTCTTGACAAATAGTGTGACTTTTAAATGATTTCAAGAAAAAGGGGGATATTTCTCTCTAATAGTTTTGATGATTATTTTCTTCTATGTAATTTTTTTTCATCATTCTTGATTGAGGTAAATCTGATACAATACAATCTTCCATATTGTATCTAATGAGTTATGTTTGAATGTGGATGTTCTATTTTTATATCATTCCTGGTTTGTGGATAAATTATTGACATTTAGTATGCTAGTTTTAATACGAATGTTTATGGTATGTTTCAAACGTTTCATATGATGAATGTGTTGGACTTACTAAGTGATGGGTGGATCCTGCTATAGCTCATTGATGCATCGGTAGGTCTCATGAGACATACTAGTGTCTTGGAACAAGGCCTTGACAAAATCTTATTTGTAGTCTTGGCACGAGGCCATGACTATGTGGTTATGATAGTCTGGCATTATGACATCCATCATTATGAAAGTGGTTATTGATATTGCATGTGGTTATTCGACTTGTAGAATATCCAGGTTAATATGTAAATGGAATTATTTCATTTTATCAATCCCATATTATGTTGTAGTTCAATTTTAAAAGGATTTTATTTTAGTTATACATTTCCTTAAATGTTTATGCTTATCTATGATAGTTTCTGCTATATTGTTATCATTACTGAGAACCTGAACTCACCCATTTCAATGTTTTATTTTTCCCAGGATGTGAAGAATTAATTTATGAATGACCTGTATGGATTGTATGAGTGGATATGAAGAAAATATGTTATTGTAGTTTTTTTACTTTATGATGTAATGTAAGACTTATGAATATATCTAGTATTTACAATACAACTAAACTAATCAGTGTTTTGAGACTTGATTTTTTTTATCATGCCAATGTTATGTAATAATGCACCGACTCTAGGTAACTAGGGTCAGGGCGTTACAAATTTCTTATTTAAAAACAATATATTTACAAAATATGAATAAAAATTTTTTATTTTAAAATAACCATGATAATATATAATGTAATATTTAAATCATTGAGTTTCCATGACAATGGGAATTTTCATTCAATTCATAATTAATAAAATAATGTTTTTTGAACACCTTCAATAAAAAATTACTTCATCATAAAACTAAAAGAATATTTTTTCTAAAAAACATATAAAAATTAAAAAATGAAAAAATTAATTTAAAATATCATGGAATAATTTCCAAAATCATTGTTTATGAAATTTTCTAAACCTTTGATATGAAGTTAAATTTTTTTTAACCAAAAATTGATTAATAATGATTGATTTCTTAAAAAAAGATTTTCCATTTTTAGTGTAAAATAGAATAAAATGGAAAAAATAAAAGATAATTAAATTAAAAAAAGGATATGAAAAATTAAACGGTTTTATCTAATAATAATAATATAATTTCTTTAAACTAAATTAAATCATAAAATACCAATAAAAATGGGATGGAAACATAAGTCCCTTACTGCATTGGTAATATCCAAATAAAAACCTCTTGAGAGAGATATCCTTGTTTGGATTTTAAACTCCCCATAATTTACATGAGAAAAATAAAAATACATTCATGGGAAGTATATACACTGCATAATAGAAATAAGTGGTGAATACGGAATATGTCTCATAGAAATAAATGTGCGATGAAAAATCCACTTAGGTCATGACTGTCTTATTTTGTACACATTAGAATATCCAATATAATAAATATATAGTTATTATAAATACATTAATTCAGAATATTCATATATATTATAGAATATATGATTTACTTATAATATAATATCACTCAATTAATAATAATTCGTTATTAAAATAATTGTTATATGTGATAACTTCTTCATTTTCCATGGATGTTTTAGTCATGTCATTCTTGTACTTTAAATTTAATAATAGTATATTCAACATAATAATTTTATTAATGATATAAATAGCATATATGTTGATTTTATATATATACAATCAGATAAAAAATTTAATATATAGAAAAATGATTTCCATAGTTCATGGAGACGGTAGGTCATATATACACATGAACACAATTTTATTTTTTGAAAAAAATAATTGAAGAATGTTAAATATCATATTAGAATTTTAGATACATAATTATATCATAGAATAAATATATATTTATTACAACCTGATTCAAATAGAAATGAAAAAAATATGCATTGGTTCATAGAGGTGGTAGTACACATATAAGCATGAGCAATGTTATCATTTTTCTAGTGAATTGAAGGTAAAAAGTATATATGAAATTATAATTTTAAAGAAATATTTAATAAATATTATATATAAAAATTCAACCCATCATAATAATGAAAAATGGATGATGGTGATGGAAGATAAATTTTATTTCTACATAGATGTGTGAGTCAACACATATGCATAACTGATATATTTGATTCCCAATTGATGGAATTGAGGGTGAGTAATGGTGGTTTAATAATAATAATAATAATAATGTTATAGTATAATGAGGATAATTATGTTATTATTAATGGTTAATACCATATATTTAAATGATGTATAATAATAAATAAATTGATTGAGGTCGGGAATGGTGATTACCTCTTCATTGGGTGACTTCATTTAGATCAATTCTTAAACACTATTTGAATAGAATTTTAAGAATGGAAATACCAATAATTCATTAATATGAATTTTTAAAAGAGAAATCTAAAGGGTTTGGTTGAACTATATGGATTAAATTAGTGTAAAGAAGAAAAAGTAGTGGTTTCCATTTATGAGGTAGGGAAGTGGAACATATGTAAATTTTTAGAACAATAAAATATAATAATGTTACATTCAAGGAAAATTACTTCCAAATTGGCATAATTTAAAATTATAGATGAGATATGATCAAAATAATCTTAGAAAATAGGATTTAGGAATAATTTGTTTTTCATTTTAACAATTATCACTTTAGTTAAACCAACCCATTAACACCTTTTTTCCTTATCTAAGTTAACAAATTATCATTCATTTTTCATCCTATTTATCCTCTTAAAATATTTTTATCATTTTTATACTATTTAATAAAATATTATTTTTCATAAAATGTCGTTACTGTCATTTTTAAACTATTCTTTTAATTTTAAATTTATGACAACAAGAAACAATGAATTGAAATATAAAATCTATAACAATAAATTAAAAATTATTTTTAACTATAAAACTAATCTCACACCATATTTATTCAAAAATACTTAAATATTATTTTTTAACATTTTTTTTCTCTACATCATTCACAAGAACTGTGTTAGTGTTTTTTTAATTTCAATGGTATTTATATAATCATTAAAAATTAGAAATTAGTTAAAATAATTAAAATAATTTTATTATTCTCTAAAATAAGATTTTTTTTCGCATCGTATTATTATACCTATATGATCATATATGATAAATTATAATCCTATAGGGTCACATGTTCAGTTTTTCTTTAATTAAAATAATATAAATTAAATTATAAAAAACGATATAAAAAATAAATTTTTGTGAATATATTATGTATATGGTCAACTTCCTCTTATAAAATGAAATAAAATAATGTTTTTATAGACCTTATCCAATATTTTTAGCCATGTTTTACCCATTTTACCCTTGTAGAGGTCACAAATATTTACCACAATTACTATTCATAATGTCCAAAAAATAAAACTATTTACTAAATTTCAAACTGAAAAATCTAAATATAAAATTTCATATCAAGATTATATATATATATATATAAGTTGAATAAATTAATTTTAATATAAATTCATAAAATGCATTGAAAAATAGTTATTAGAAAAATATGTTTTTATGCACAAATATTAACTTATATTATAATTTTGAATATTTATTATTTATATGTAATTAATTTTATTATTCTCAATAAAAAGGATCATTTTTACTCTTATGTCGGATCTAGAATATAATGGGGTTTTTATATCACTTGATTAAATGAAAATAAATGAGACTAATTGAAAAATCATTATTTTACACTATTCACCGAAAATTTTAATCATTTTAGAAAAATAAAAAAATTGAACAATAAGTTGATTTTGATATGTAGATTTCAAAATTCAGTTTCATTACATAAAATAGAATTAATATAATACTATCAAATTAATTATAATTTCCAATTACAGAATTTAATTAAATAAATTTAACAAGAAAATGCATTATTGAAGCATAAAATCACATCAAGAAAAATTGAATGCTTATTTACTAAGAATTAATCAATAAATTTATATTGAGTAGGATCATTATAAATATATTTAAAACTCGATTTACTCATATAAAAAATTTCCATTTCAAATTCTAGGACTTAATGATCACATTTAAATAATAATAATATTTAAATATATTTCAATTCACTTAAAGATCTATGTTGTGTGTTTTACAATATATCATGTTTATTGTTATATTAAAATAAATTTTTGGGGGTGTTAGACTAATTGATAGATTTTATAATTTTGTCTCTCTTAATATATGTTCGCCTCTTTATACTGTAATTTTGTGTTGTATCATGACCCCATGAAGACGTTTGAATAGAACCCAGAAGGAAGCTACTCATGAACCATATTAAGGGAACCCTTTAGTTTAATAGTACCTTTATAGATGTTTTAGTTTATTTGTTCAATGATAAATGAAATGAGGTTTCACCCACCTCTACTATGGAAATAAAAGATGTTCTTTAATGGGACTGTAATGACCCGAATCTGGAGCCCTTCCACTAGTGCCCCGTATCCGGTTCACCACATGACCTCAAGCACATTTCCCCAAACACCAGAGGCTGCCGACTAGCAGCGAGGGCCTTGGTGAGTTAGTGGGGAAACTATGCCCTCATTTGGTAAATTATTTAGCGGAAGAATAAACATAAACAAAAGCGGAAGCAGTAAATAGCATGAAACAACTGAAATGAAAGTAAAATCAATGTCTGATGTAATATTGATCCAGAATGGTACATGTATCTATGGAAATCAGTAAGCAAAACAACGTGCTGAATACAACTGAAACCACAGTATTAAATGTAAACAACAACTCCAGCAGCATCACGGGCCAAGGCCCGGTCCCATGCTCTCCAGCTCTGACTAGAAATCAAGTACCTGAGGTATAAGGGCCACAATCCCAACCTATACCTACAACCATATAATCTATTTGAGCCGAAAAGAAGGACCCAAACAGGGTGTAAGACTAATCCCAGTAGGCAACCACCACAAGATTTGTGCCCTATTGTCAGTGAGTGATATAGAAAAAGCAAAGTTAAATAAATGCAGTAAAGAATTCTACCAATTACCATTCACATTCATTTAACTACACAACCAGGGAAAACCAGCAAGGTTTCTATTCCAAGATAAGCAAGTAACACAACATGTATCTAAAAAGACTACCAAAACACAAGCAGTAAAAAACCCAAGCTTGTTCTTTGGCTTGGTGGACTCGTCACAACAAACCATAAAGAATACACACTGACTCTCTGGGTGGATAAATCTAGCAGAACCCTATATTCCAGTCATCAAACAAGGCACAGACACTCTGGGAAGCTCTTACATCAATTCCCCTGTGGTCTTGCAACGATAGCTACAGAATCTTGGAGGAATAACTTATGTCTAATTCCTCATTTGTTCTCGATGCGTGGGTAAACTAAGAACACTCTTGGGAAGCACAAATTCCTATTCCCGTAGGTCCTGTGGATGAAACTAAAATCAACAGACCCTCTAGGGAAGCACATAATAGTATATTCCCTCTTTGATCTCCTGCACTAAGTTCTCACAGCCCTGAGCAATCTAGTCATGTGTAATCGACTATTAGCAGCCGTAAGTAAGTTAAACAACTACTTGGATGATATATATCATACATCAAAGGAATTTAAACAGTTGGAAACACATGAAATCAGTGATAACAAGTAAAATAACAATTTCAATAGGGTTGCCTCACAGGCAACGGTGCCAAACTGCGATAAGTAGCCGAACAGGGGAGGAAAACACCCATGGTGTGATCCTAAAACATGAAAACAAGCATAAATTAGTAGCAATTAATCAAAATCTAACAAGAAATCTAAGACAGATAACAAAACAGGATCAAAATCCTAACCCGAGATACCCGATACATGGGTATCCGGCACTTTTGCACCAAAAACTCAAAGACATTCAATGTAGGGCAACAAACCTCCTACCTCAATCATCGGAGATCGATATACTTGAAAATATACCCGTTAATTATCCTAGAATGGAGTAGATATACAAAAACGTCTAAAATTCTCATCCTCAGATAACTCACACGAGAGGAAGAATCAGGAAATGAGGCTAAAGAAGAACCAAGAACTCACCACTGCGATTTTTCTGCAACCGAAGGAGTTTGATTCGGAAAACTGGTGACAGATCGGTGGCTCAGAGAATAATCGGCCTTCTTGGATATTATAGATGGGATTATGCGGAGAAGAAGATTTTTTCCGTCATTAGGCGCATCCCTGGGTAGATTAATGAAATTAAAAAAATACTCACCGTGTACTCTTAAAGTACACGGCGTGTAGTGGGTTTTTCTGTACTCTGCCAAAATCTGCCTCCACGTCACCCCTACACACCGTGTGTGTGGCCCAGTCTCGGCCAACACACGACTTCGAGTGGCTGAGTAGTACACGACATGTACTCAAAAAGTACACGATGTGTACTCAAAAAGTACACGGTGTGTACTCTGAAAATTTCTAGATTCATTATTTTTTCTTAAAAATCCTGTAAAAGAGATCTTTACCTGAAACCGAAGCTCCAGGTTCTGAAAAACTTCCCCCATTATATAAATTTGTCCCCAAATTTCCCTAGAAAGGCGTAGAAGAAGGAACCTCGAACAACTCTGGCCACTTTGACCGCATATCAACCTCGCTCTCCCAAGTCTCATCCTTTATACGGTCGTGCTGCCGTAGAACCCGTACCAGAGGAACAGAACGGCCATAGATTACTTTTGCACTACGATCAACAATACTGATATGATGCTCCTCGAAAGATGCATCTGGATCCAACTCAACCTCCTCGGGTTGAAAAACATGAGACGGGTCTGAGAAATACCGTCGAAGCTGAGAAACATGAAAGACGTCGTGCATAGCCTGGTACCTCTTAGGTAACTGCAACCTGTAAGAAACCAGCCCGACTCTCTCCAGAACCACAAACGGCCCGACGTATCTCAGTGAAAGCTTACCCTGTATCTGAATCCTCCTGTATACCAACCTCGATGCGACACGTAGGAAAACCTTATCCCCAACCTCGAACTCCAGAGGTCGTCTCCGCTGATCCGCATAATACTTCTTTTGAGACTATGTTGTCTCCATCCTCTTCCAAATCAACTCTATTTGTTCTAAGGTCACCTGATCAAGATGAAGTCCTAGAAAAGCTGCCTCTCCTGCCTCTAGCCAGCATAATGGTAATCGACATGGACTACCGTACAAAGCCTTGTAAGGTACCAGCTGAATAGTCTTCTGAAAACTGTTGTTGTAGGTGAACTACACCAGAGGAATATGCTTCTCCCAGTAACTTCCTAAGTCTAGAATGCAAGATCGGAGCATATCCTCAAGCACCTGGATTGTACGCTCAGACTGGACATCAGTCTCTGGATGGTATGTTGTACTCAAAAGTACCTGTGTACCCAACGCCCTATGTAGCCCCTGCCAGAAGTGAGAAGTAAAACATGCATCCCTATCTGAAACAATGGAGTGTGGAACTCCATGCAGACGTTCAATCTCCCAGATATACAACCATCCTAGATCATCAACATTGAAGGTCTCCTTGATTGGAAAGAAGTGTGAAACCTTCGTGAGCCTGTCCACTACAACCCAAACCGCATCATTCCCTCAAGGCGATCTCAGTAAACCTGTCACGAAGTCCATCACAACATCATTCCATTTCCACTTAGGAATGGGTAACTGCTGCAAAAGCCCTTCTGGTCGCTGATGCTCTGCCTTCACCTGCTGACATGTGGAACACCGCATATGAAAACCAGCCACATCCTTCTTCATACCTGGACACTAATAATGACGGTGCAAGTATCGGTACATTTTGGTGACACCAGGATGAACTGCCCAAGCTGAATCATGAAACTCCCACATCAGCTCCTCGCGTATGTCCGTTGAAACCCATACGCAGCCATGAAAATGTAGAACCTCGTCATCTCCCACTTCCCACCCCAGAGTAGGGTCTCTATCTATCACACCCTCCTGTAGGACTAGGCTTTCAGGGTCTGATAGCTTCCTCATTCAAAATGGATCAAAAATGGTAGAGGTAATAGCTACAGAAGAGAGAACTATCTGACCCTATCTTTAGTGAACCTATAGATGCATCTCAGAGAATAGAGCCATGAGCCGCCACTCATTACTGGCCTCCTGAACTACCTAAATCTGGGTCCTCCTGCTCAGTGTGTCTGCCACAGCATTGCCTTTCCCAGGCATATAAGAAATCTCAATGTCAAAAGACTGTAGGTACTCGACTCACCTCCACTGTCTCAGATTCAAGTCACGCTGTGTAATTATATACTTGATGCTCTTGTGGTCAGTATATACCAAAAAATTCTCTCTCATGAGATATGGCCTCCAAAAATTCAAAGCATGAACAACAGCAGCCAACTCCAAGTCATGCGTAGGACAGTTCTTCTCATGTGGCCTCAACTACCGAGATCCGTACGCGACAACATGATCTTCATATATAAGCACTACTCCATGAACGATTCCAAATGCATAACAGAAAACTGTATAACTCTTGACCGGCTCTGCCAGAACTAGAATCAGTGCTGAAGTCAATCTCCCCTTCAGTTCCTGGAAGGCTGAGTCCTAGGCTTCTGACCAAACAAACTTCACCCCTTCTGAGTCAAGCCCATAAACGGCGCTGCTATGTGTGAGAAGTCCTATATAAACTGCCTGTAGTAACCAGTTATCCCCAAGAAGCTCCTTACCTCGAAGACGTTCTTCTGATGCTCCCAAGTAATTACTACTCTCACCTTCTCTGGGTCTACTGATACTCTTGTCTCTGAGATGACATGCCCAGGAAGTGAATCTCATCCATCCAAAAGCGGAACTTTTAGAGTTTAGCATAAATATGATGCTCCCTCAGTGTACTCAAAACGATCTCAAGATGGGTTGCATGGTCATGTCAAGTGTGAGAGTACAACAAGATATCATCCACAAAGACCATGAAGAAGGATTCCAATTAAGGATGGAACACTTGGTTCATCAGTTCCAGGAAAACTGCTGGTAAGTTCGTGAGACCGAACGGCATAACCAAATACTCATACAGACCATACCTTCTTTGGAAAGCTGTGATAGGTATATTAGATGGTCTGACCTGGAACTGATGATATCCGGATGTCAAGTCGATCTTCGAGAACACACTGGCTCCTCGAAGCTGATAAAATAGATCATCAATCCTCGCAACAGATATCAGTTCTTGACCATCAACTGGTTCAACTTCCGATAATCCACGCAAAGCCGTATGGTACCATCCACCTTCTTCGCAAACAACACAGGTGATCCCCAAGGGGAAGTAGTGGGTCGGATGAAACCCTTAGCCTGAAACTCCTCCAACTGCTTCTTGAGCTCTTGAAACTCTGGCATAGCCATCCTATAAGGAGGTATGGATACCGATGAGGCTCCTGGAAAAAGCTCAATCAAGATGTCTACCTCACACTCTGGAGGTAAACCAGATAAGTCTTCTGGAAATACATGCGGAAAACGGTCGACTACCGGAGTAAAGACCATCTGAGAGGTCCCCTGATCATCCAGATATAAACTAGAAATCTGGGCTGTAACATTGCCCAACCCATGATGCTCTGGTCCATCTCTGGTTGCCTGGACATCCCATTCTCCCTTGTGAATAAAAGACCCACCCTCTAGTGATTTGAAACTCACCCTCCAGTGATAATAGTCGACAAAGGCCGGAAAAAAAACTAGCCAGTCCATTCTGAGAATGACATCATAACCTGTCATCTCAAGGACATAAATATCCCACAAAAAGTGACACCCACCAACCTCAAGGGGGAACTCCTTGCGCTGATGCACATTAGATGTTCTATGTCCCAAAGGAGTGTCTAGTGCCAAGGTATCCTCAGATGTATGGATAGTGAGTATAAGGATCTCCACAGTGTTCATAGAAATAAATCTATGAGAAGCTCCAGTATCGAAAAGTGCAGAAGATAAAACTGAGGATACTAGGATCGTACCTCGTTCTTGGAAGGTCCAGGATCCTGCTCCCGATGAATCTGTTGTACTACAAACATCTGGCTAGTACAGCAGCCCTGTGTAGCGGCCTCATATCCCTAAGTTGATCTCACTTGAGCCTGACCACCACGTCCGTGACCTTTACCCTGGCCTGATCGACCTAAAGAACTCCATCCCCCAGTCTGTTGTGGGACTGGTAATCCTGCTCTTGAACGAGGGGTAGAAACAGATCCTCCTTCACTAGCTGCTGGAAGAAGAACGTTGCAAAAATGCTGTAGATGACCCATCTTGCCCCAAGTTCGGCAATCCATAGGATATCTCGGGCACTGAGACTTCTTATAATCACTCTTTCCGCACTGATATCACACCGCCTGGTTTCCAGAAGAAGATCTCGTCTACCACAAGATATACCCCGCTTCCTCGAGTCACCTCGAGTAGACTCTCTGTGGTGCTTCCTGCTGTCAGTATGAAATGACTCAGCCTTGGATGCTGAACCACCCTGGTCAACAGCTTCAGTCTCCCTTGGATTTCTTTCAGTGATCAGCGCTTGGTTGACTATCAGATTAAGAGAAGTCAACAGGAAAACATTCACCTGTGATCTGATCTCTAGTTTGAGGCCTTCCTCAAACTTCCTTTCCAAAAACAAATTTTCATTTCCCAGAACGGGAGAGAAATGTTGTAACTCAGTTAAACGGGATGAATACTCCATAACCAAAAGAGTACCCTGCCACTGTTTCATGAACTCCTTGGCCCTGTCGTCCCTCATCGTCGTTGGATATAAGTAGTCGTAGAACGTACGCTGGAATTCGTTCCAAGAGATAGTCTGTTGGCACCCAACTTGTGAGACTACGTCCCACCATCTCTTGGAAGAATCTCAAAGCATGTAAGTCACGAGTTTCACTCTTCTGTCAGGGGGTGTCTCTAGATTATTGAAGATGGAAAGCATGGTTTCTATCCATGACTCTGCAACCTGAGGTCCTCCATCCCTTGTGAAAGTGGGAGGATGTTGCTACTGGAAGACTCGCGTCAGCTCTGCCATAGACAGGGTAGGATTCTGAGCTCCCTGGAAGGTCTGCATGAACCTCATGAAACCCTCTCTAAACTAAGCGTCTGCACCAGTGTCCATAATCACTGTCGGTTCCATATCAGGAACAATCAGCAGAACTACTAGTAGTCCCTGGTCTGCTGTATCGGGCGTACGGTCACTGCCAGGTTCCTGGCGTGCAACGGGAGGACGTCTTGGTTCCATAACCATGAAAGGTCAAAATCACACTCCAGATTTAGGATTAGAAAGGACAGAAATCACAAGATTACAAAACGGGAACAGGAGAGAGAAACACTTAAATTTGAAAAACGTAACTACACGACGTGTATTTAAGATACACGGTGTGACTGTTAAAACCATTTACATGGCGTGCAATTCTACCACCATTGGTCGTGTAACATTCCAGACTACATGGCGTGTTGTCCCAAAACACGGCATGTACTTGAAATCCACTCCCCTTTCTGAGTCTCTTTGCATGGATAACCTACATGGTCCTCCTAATACTAATCTACACGACATGTGCACTAAGGACACGACGTGTACAAGCCAGGCTTCGGTGGCCCGTGTAGTAGGTTATACGGTCGGCCACATGGATAACCCCTTACACGGCGTGTTCTAAACAAACATGATGTGTATAGGAGAAGATAACACCACCCCGTGTTGTTTGTGACATAGTCGGGTACCTAGAAGAAACTACATGACATGTTCTTAAAACAGACAGTGTGTAGTAGATAGGCTCGACAACTCGTGTAGCAAGTTACACGGCCGGCTACATGGATGAACCCTACATGGAATGTTCCGAACAAACACGGATGTATAAAGATGGATAACATTGACCCGTGTTGTTCATGACACAGCCGGGTACCCAGAAGAAACCTACACGGTGTGTTCTTATAACAAACGGCGTGTACTACATGAGTTTCCCCGACCCGTGTTGTTAGTGACACGGCCAGGTACCTAGGATAAAACTACACGGCGTGTACTTATGGTACACGGCGTGTCCCTGAATATTTTCCGACACCCCATGTTTTTTTAGACAGATAGTAACATGGTTTATAAACTACACGGCGTGTATGAATAAAGTACACGCCGTGTATTCTGGGTTTTTCTGGACAGTAGCTCTGAAACTTCTCCGAACACCAGAAACACTGAAAAACAACATGCTATGTGCCAAAATCTGATCTGTGGTGGCCCATACTCCCCGCAAATCAAAGCTTGGCATCATAAAAATGCATATAACAAGTAAACATCATAACAAACAATGATCTGCCAAATTCCGATCCTCGAGGGCCCATAACTCCTCCAAGACCAGAGCTTGGCACCCATGCTAAACAGGCTGTAAAATAAGTAATACTCTATCAGCGCAACAAGTATTTCTATCACAAAAACTACAACAATAGCATGCATAATCTGTCACGGCATCTATCACAGTAGCATGAAATTCTAATGCACCCTAGATGGAATGGTAAAATGCACGACAAGTTATTTCCTACCCAGTGCCTATATGATGCATGAGATGGAACACCCTCATCTCATCGGGTTGCGACCAAATATAACCATAATCATAAAAACTGTAACAACACAAAACATGTCCATCACCCAATAGTGAAATATAATAAACTGTAACACTTGCAAAAACTGAAAATTGCAATTACGAGGTAGTGTAGCTTTTCCCTATACATGGGTTAATTACTCCCAGGCACAGTTCAGTACTAACTACCCATTTCTTCCTATCCCAGAATATCATTTCAAAACAGTAAGCAATCGTAAACAATGAAAACTCCTTTGATACCACTTTGTAATGACCCGAATCTGGAGCCCTTCCACTGGTTCCCCATACCCGGTTCACCACATGACCTCAAGCGCATTTCCCCAAATGCCAGAGGCTGCTGAATAGCTGCGAGGGCCTTGGTGAGTCAGTGGGGATACTATGCCCCCATTTTTTGAAATATGCAGCAGAAGAATATGAATAAACAATAGCAGAAGCAGTAAATAGCTTGCAACAACTGAACTGAAAGTAAAAGAAATGTCGGATATAATAATGATGAAGAATTGTACATGTATCTATGGAAAGCAATAAGAAAAACAACGTGATGAATAAAACTGAAACCAAAGTACTAAATGTGAACAAAAACTCCAGCAGCATCGCGGGCCAATGCCCAGTCCCATGGTCTTCAACTCTGACTAGCAATCAAGTACCTGAGGTAGAAGGGCCACAATCCCTACCTATACCTACAACCATATAAACTGTTTTGGCTTAAAATCATGACCCAAATAGAGTGTGAGACTAATCCCAATAGGCAACCACCACATGATTTGTGCCCAACATTAAGTGAGTGATATAGAAAAAGTAAAGGTAAATAAATGCAGTAAACAATTCTACCAATTACCATTCACATTCATTTAACTACACAACCAGGGAAAACCAGCAAGGTTTCTATTCCAAGATAAGCAAGTAACACAATAGGTATCTAAACTGACTACCTAAAAAAAGCAGTAAAACACACAAGATTGTTCTTTGGATTAGTGGACTCATCACAACCAACCATCAAGAATACACACTGACTCTCTAGGTGGCTAAAACTTGCAGACCCAAATAGTCCAGTCATCAAACAAGGCACAAACACTCTGGGAAGCTCTTACGTCAATTCCCCTATGGTCTTGCAACGATAGCTACAAACTCTCTGAGGAATCACTTACGTCTAATTCCACATGTGGTCTTGATGCGTGGGTAATCTAAGAACACTCTTGGGAAGCACAATGTCCTATTCCCGTAGGTCCTGCGTATGAAACTAAAACCAACAGACCCTCTAGGGAATCACTTTATCGTCTATTCCCTCTTTGATCTCCCGCACCAGGTTCTCACAGCCCTGAGCAGTCCAGTCATGCGTAATCGACTTTTAGCATCCCTAAGTAAGTTAAAAAACTACTTGGCTAATTTCTACCATACATAAAAATCATTTAAATAATAGGAAACACATGAAATCAGTGATAACAAGTAAACTAACAATTCCAATAGGGTTACCTCACAGGCAACAGTGCCAAACAGCGATAAACAACCAAACAGGGAAGGAAAACACACATGGGGTGATCCTAAAACATGACAAAAAGCATAAATTAAAATAAATTCATCATAAGATAACAAGAAATCTAAGGTAGATAATGAAACAGGACCAAAAGCCTAACCCGATATACCCGATACATGGGTATCTGACACTTTTTCACCAAAAACTCAAAGACATTCAACGTAGGGCAACAAACCACATACCTCGATCCTAGGATATAGATATACTTGAACCTCGACCCATGAATCGACCTAGAATGGAGTAAATCTGAAAAAACGTCTAAAACGCTCAACCTCATATAACTCACACGAGAGGAAGAATCAGGAAACGAGGCTAAAGAAGAACCAATAACTCACCGCTGCGATTATTCTGCAACCGAAGGATTTTGATTCATACAACCGGTGATGGATCGGTGGATAGGAGAAGAATTGTCCTTCTTGGACATTTTATATGGGATTAGGCAGAGAAGAAGATGTTTTAAATCATTATGCGCGACCTCAGGTCGATTAATGAAATAAAAAAATACACGGCATGTACTCTTAAAGTACATGGCGTGTTGTGGGTTTTTCCATACTCCGCCAAAATCGGCCTCCACGTCACCCCTACACACCATGTGTGTGGCCCGGTCTCATCCAACACACGGCTTCAAGTGGTCGAGGAGTACACGGCGTGTACTCAAAAAGTACACGGCGTACACTCTGAAAATTTCCAGATTCTTTATTTTTCCTTAAAAAGTCCGTAAAAGATATTCGTACCTGAAACCAAAGCTCCAGGTTCTTATGGGGACAGTATCAAAGTCCATTCCTAGGAGTCTCCTCATTCGATACCACCATATTCACAATGTATCATTGACCATTTGGAGGTAGAATATTTGTTATAAAAGGTTGAGGAACACTTTGAGAATTTAGAGAATAGAAATACTATTATTATTAAATGTGTTTCCTTTTAATGTGAAGGGTCAAGCTGAATGTGGTGGGTTAATATTCCAAGATGAGAAGAATGTGGTCTTGGAGTGGAATTACTTCATTGAACATTTCAAAAAGTAGTTGTACTTATATGTTAATGTTTTGTATATGCTGAGAAAGTTCCTTAACCATAAAAATGATTGTTGGATAGTAACCTAGTATGATAACTATTTTTCTAAACATTCTCATTTCTCACCCGAGATAGTATCGAATTAGAATTTGAAATCAAAATTTTTTTATTTGGCTCTTTGGTAAGATATCTTATATTTGGTTCACTTGCTAAATCTCACATCACATGACAATGATATTGATAGAGTGTTAATGGAAAAACATGAAATGGATAGTAAGTATAGATTTTCGGCATTTCCTCTTACTGTGGTTGGTATCATGAGTGGCACATTTAAATGGAAGAGGAAATGGAATGAATATAATATTTTATACCACAGTTGTTTTATTTTGTATTATACTTATTCTAAATACTAAGCAGTATGTGGTAAAATATAAATAAATTTTTTCTAATGTGGAAAATTTTGGAACTCAAAGCATTCTTACATGGATGTTTGGAATATTTATAACTCCTGTAGATGCTCATGTCACTTATATATTTTTTTCAGGTCTTTACCAATCTGTGTAGTGTTGTGGATTAAAATATATAGGAGTATGTGTTCTGTTATCATATTAATTAAAAATAAATGGGGTCTAGGCACAGACATAAAAATTTGAATATTCTTCATGTGGTGGATGAGTCTCCTAGGGAGGCAGATGTTGGTCATATGACAGTGAAAGGTAACGTTACCATTGCTTCATTTTTAGTGATTACTTTATATAATATTGGTGTATCTCATTCCTGCATCTATACCTTTATTATAGGAATATCAAGTGTTCATAGGAATTTCATTCCTTATGTGATGGAGAATACTAGGATTTTCTGTAAGAAGAGAGATTAGGGTCACTTATTCCACTCCTGTTTTGTTGGGAAAAAATCCGCCAAAGTGTCCTTTTGATATGTTTTGGGTGTGGTTGTGTTTTTTCAAAAATCTAGATGATCGAAAATGAGAATGGATGGTGTTTTTTGAAGACATATTTTTATGGTATCATAGTTTCAAAATGTTTTCCAAATATTGGGGCCTCAATATTTGGATTTTTATGTTTTCAATCGAAGGAATTCTTCATTGATGTGAATTGTATGAAAACGTTTGCATAAAATTTTCATAGGGTGAGAACCATGTACCATAATTAAAGGGGCATTCACAATGTTCTGTGAACGGTATGCAGATGCGGTTCATGAAACCAAAAACAGTCCACGGCTGAGCGGTAGTGCTGTATGCAGATGGAATGATGTCGGTGGAAGAAATTGACCATGTAAGAGCCAAGCTGGTTCATTGAAGACATGACAAAAATGGTTCGCAGAATGGGAGAGGGTCGATGTGGTAGAAGGATTAGTACATGGTGGAGGCTGTATCGAATCAAAGATTTGGTAAATCTCGATTTAGTAGATTTAATGGGTATCTTTCCCTATATATGAATTTCTAATCCCACTGATTACTATGGAGATAGAGTACCATTAGAGAACACTGTTTTTTCTCTGGAGAGTTGGCAAAGTCCGAAGGATGTTCGCGAGGGAAAATCCCTCCAAGTTTAGTGTGGTTCACGTGAAAGAATTTCTATTGAAGGATTTACGTGGAAATATGTATCCACTTAAGGCTTAGTACATGGAGGAGGAGTCTCTGGTATACAAGATATTGAATTCTGTAAGAGGTACATGGAGGGATTGATTCGGTACATGGAAGAAAAGGTAGTCCAGTAATAGAGAACAGTTCGCGGATAGATGGTTTTTCACAGTGGATGTTTGCAGAGTCGGTACATGGTAGCAGTATGCGATCGCAAAGGTGGAGGTAGTTTGCAGACGATGGGTGGTTTGTAGTAGTGTCAGAAGAACATGAAGGATGTTTTCCGCATACAAAACTCGTTACTCAGTACGTGGGTGAGGAATGTGGTTCACAAGTTTCACAAGGAATATTTTAAAACCCTAAAATTAGTTTGTGAATGTATTTTCTAGTACCTATCAGTACATGGGAAGGTGGAATTCATCTACGGGTGAAAACAAAACATCAACCAACCATCTACCTACACTTGAGGATGTATTAATTCCAGAAAATTAAGGTACCTACATATCCATAAACTCTGTTTGAACTAAAAGTCCATAAACTGTGAGTGGATTCCATTCCAAGAGCAGTGACCGAAGGAAGAGGAAGACGGTGACCCATTCCACCGATAGTGATCCAAAGAAAGAGGCATAGGGAGTGACCCTTGGGAATACAGTGAGAAGACACTAAACCTTGTAAAGGTAGTGAGCCTGGGTATAGAATATATATACCAAACATTATACTCATTATTGGTCATGAGACTTAAATAATTTAGTACATCAGCACATTTCTATTGTATTCTCCTTGGACGTAGCCCAGTGAGGGTGAACCAAGTAAAAATTGATGTGTCATGTGCACGATTTCATATCAGTCAGTATATT
Organism: Viscum album; assembly: GCA_963277665.1. Lineage (NCBI taxonomy): Eukaryota > Viridiplantae > Streptophyta > Magnoliopsida > Santalales > Viscaceae > Viscum > Viscum album. The sequence goes on along the minus strand of OY728146.1, from coordinate 127,710,073 downwards.
TTCATAGGAGGAAGAGAGAATTGAGTTTTCTCTAACAATGAAACAATACCCAAAAGGTGAAAAGTTTTAATCAACCATACCCTTATTCACCCCCACCTATCAGGTTATTTGACCTAGTGGACCTAAAAAAATTTATCAGAGGGAGACATTGAATGTCAGTTGTTATATCTTAGAAGAAGAAATGGAGGTGGCCAATAATTAACAAATTATGATCATTGATGGAAATAATTTCCAACTATGGGAGAATCGAATCCAGCACTACTTCCGATCTGTTGGGGTGGATGTCATCACAACAGATATTCATGGAATATCAGCTGACATTAATAGTGGTGATTTATCAGAAGATGGAAGAAGGGAATTGGATACTAATGCTAAAGGATCAATGATTTAGGTGGATCCCTATAAAATGAAATTTACAAGAATGTGATCTCTTGTAAAACATCACATGAAAAGTGGGGAAAATTTTTAAACATTTCTGAGGTCAACACAAAAGTCCGAGAATCAAAGATGTAGGTTCTATGGAACAAGTGTGAGGATCCAAAAATGAATCCCAATGAGACAGCTGAGGAATTCTTCCATTGGATAAATATTATTGTGGAATATATATGGTTTCCTTGACAAGTTATTGAAGATATAAATATTTTGAAACAAATCATGAGGAAACATCCACCACAGTTCAACTTGAATGTTTCATTATTCATAGTCAATGACCCAAAATATCTCACACTAGATAACTTTCATAGTGACCTTGTAGAATATGAAATGATAAATGATGAAAATGATGTAGTGGAAAAGGGGGAGTTAAAGGAAATTGTGTTCAAGGCCATGAAGAATATCTCTATTAAAGATAGTTTAGGGGAAGACAATATGGATGATGGCATGTCATTTATATCTTCTAATATACAAATAAGAAAAGGAAAGTAGAAAAGTAAACATCCATTTTCATGATTTCGATGTGGAAAGATTGGTCATTTAGCATCAAAGTGTCCTAATATGTTTGATGATGAAAATGAAAAAGATGATTAAATTCCACAAAATATGTATTCATAAAATGAGAAAGGAAGGAGATATACTACGAGAAATTTCTTCAAAAAGAATAATTATCTTTCAAGATAGGCTGAATGTTCAAAATAATCTTGTGGTAGAAGAGTTCGAGGATTTCTTGGATCATAAAGTAGATGCTTTGGTGGCAGTTACTAGAAATTCATTAACAAGAGAAGAAAGTGAAAATAAAGAATGAGAAATTGAAGGAAGAGTTGATCTTCAGGCTGAGTTAGAAGCTTCCCTTGAAGAGGTGGATATTTTGAGAGCCAAAAAAAAGCTAAGAAAGTTGTTCGTGATTCCAAACTCTTTATGAAAGAACAGGAAGAAGATAATTCTGAGCTAAATGAAGAAATTTAAAAGAAGATGTATTCAATGATAGAAATCTCTAAAATGGTAGTTGAGTATAAACTCAAAATTGAAGTACAAGAAATCGGAATTTATATTTTGATAGAAACTAGAAAATATCAAATCAAACATATCAAGCTTCTAGAAGAAGAGGTATTCAGTCTACAATGATCAATTGAAGATCAAGAGAAACTGCTAACTCTTAGTTCAACATCAGGAAAAAAGATCATATAGGAAACAGAAAAGATGATATTTGAGCAGAATGGTTCATCAAAACAAAAGGGGATTGATATAAAACAACAAGCAATTATGGTTCATGTCAGACCACAAACACACACTCAAATATTAAAAACTTATTTGGGTATGAAGCAGAATAGGAAGATTTAGTAAACCCAAGGCACAACTAATGGTATATCATTACCACATAGTAATGTACCTCACACAACATTATATAGTTGTGGTAAGATGGGACACTCTCAAATTATATGTTTCATAAAAAAGAGGTACCAAAGGAAACAAGACAAACAGAGGTAGTCATACATAGTTCAAAATTACAGGTCATCATTTGACGATCATTGTTTTTGGTGTAAAGGTCTCAAACATATGGAAACATTTTCCACATAAACAATGTAGAGGAATGTGCCAAGGAAAACTAAATTTGTTCCAAATAAGCAGCCAAAAGTATCTTCAAGTGAGATAAATATTCAAAATCCATTTGCAGATCTGAAGGTTGAAGTTGACCCATCATATACTGGGGAATATTAAGATTATCATTCCATGTCGTTTATGAATTCAAAGGCTTTGGTCAAAAAGAAAAGGGTCGAGCAGGCTGTGGTTGCAGAAATTGCATTCAAGGCATCAGATCGCAAATGGATATGGATAATTTAAAGTGGATGCATATCCCATATGATGGGAAATAAGAATCTAGTAACTGAAATCATGTATGATAAAGAAGGTATTGTATGATTAATAAATGATGAGGGATAGAAAATAATTGGTTTAAGAAAATCAAAATTTGGAGGAAAAGATATGAGATGAGAATATGTCTTGGTTGTCTAAGGGGTTAGTCACAAATCTCTTAGTGTTAGTCAATTGTGTGACTCAGGACATGCCATAAGTTTTTCCAAGAAATTATGTATCATCAAGGAAAAGAATTATGTTGTTGTGTTGCAAGGAAAGTGTACAAAAGGTAATCCCTACCTCAAAAGTGGATAAAATGATATGTGATTTATATCTAAGGATGAAGAAAAAAAAGTTATGACATAAGAATCTTGGGAATATTAGCTAAGGTTACTTTGAAGATATGGTAAAATATGATGCATCTCGAAATCTCCCATGATTATCACGTGTTCGTACTCATACTTGTGATGCCTTCCAACAGTGAAGATTATTTGAAAGACTTATATGAAAAATGAGAAAAAGTCAACAAGAATGATTGAGCTGATGAATATTGATTTGTGAGGGACAATTTCCCCAAGGGCTATTTATGGGATGAGATATCATGTTCTTTTCATTAATGACTATTGCAGAATGTCTTGGGTTTCAACAGTCACCCACAAATCTGAAGTGTTCAGTTTCATTACAAGATATCGACAGGAATTTGAAAAGATGCTTGGTTATAAAATCTAAATGATTCCAATAGATAATGTAATAGAGTTCACAAATATCCAAGTGGAGTGTTATATTGACAAAAATTGGATAAGGAATCATGTTTTAGTAGTAAAAACACCAAAAAATAATGGATTAATTGAGAGAAGAAATTGGATTGTTAATAACATGGACAAGAAAATTCTAATTGTGATAAACCTTCCGGAAATATTTTGGAAAGAAGTAGTGAGGACAGTAGTATACACTTAAAATCGATCTTTACCTCGTCCATAAGATTAGAAGACTCCATACGAGTTGCGGTGTCGAATGAAGCCTTCATTAAAGTACTTTCAAATTTTTGGAAGTAAATATTTCATTCTCAATAAGGATAAATAAATGAATTTTGAATCCTGTGTGGATGAATGGATATTTCATGGATACTCAAAGAAAAGAAAAGCATAAAAATGAATCAATAAGAGGCTGGGAATGATTGTTTAAAGTTCTGATGTGACTATAGTAGAAAATGAACATAATCTTCAGCAAATACATGATCTGACTGAGGAGGATAGAGATGAAGAGATGAGCAGATTAGGAGACACTCCCACTCCATAGATTGATTTAGGAGAAGACTCAGCTGATGAGAATAAATTAATGTCTTCCTAGAGACCAGTAAGAAGAGCTGAAGTTGATAGGAATAATATAATTAGTGATCATACAACACCAATGCAGACAAGAAGGATGAGTTCTCCACAACAAGAATCATACTTGTCACATGTAGATCCTAAATTATTTGATTATGTATATGGAGATAAGAATTGGGTTCAAGAAATGAATAAATAGTTTGACAAAATTAAGAAGAAAATAATGTGGGAAACTGTTTCAAGTCCAAAATACAAGAATGTCATAATGAAAAAATTAGTCTTTCGAATAAAATTCATTGAATATGGTGTTTTTATTTGATAAAAAAACAACATGTGTGAAAAGGGTACTCCTAGATAGAGGGTATAGATGTTGATGAAACAACCAAACCTCTTGCAATGCTGGAGACAATTTGATAATTCTTGGCTATAGTTGTGCAATGAAAGTTTAATGTTTTCTAGATGGTTGTCAAGACAAAATTTCAAAAATTAGTACAAGAAGAATAATTTTACATTGAGAAACCATATGGTTTTATCATTCATGAGGATGAGAACAGAGTTTGCAAACTGAAGAATTCTGTATATGGTTTGAAGCAAGCACCAAGAGCATGGTATTCAAGACATGATCAGTTTCTAAATATGCTCGCTTTTCAATGTGGTGTTGTTGATTACAATTTGTATTAAAAAAATGGCTATAGTCAGAGGATGATGGTTCTTCATTATGTCGATGAAAAAATCTTTGCTGGATCAGATGAAGAAAAATGCAGAAAATTTTCTGAATTCATAAAAGTTAGTCTGAAATGTTTATGATTGGAGAGTTGACATTTTTTCTTGGATTACAGGTGACATAAGGAAGTAATGAAACTTTTATTTCTCGATATAAAAACGCCAAGTATATTTTTAGAAGTTTTGGTATGGATAATTCCACATAGATGAAGACTCTGGTTGCAACCCGGTGGTAATTGTCACAAGATAATGAAGGCAAGAAAGTTAATTTCACAGAATATAGAAAAATAATTGGAAGTCTGTTGTACCTAACTGTAAGAAGGCCTAATATTGAATTTTACACATGCCAATCAGCGATATTTCAAAGCAATCCCATGGGAAGACACATGAATGCAGTAAAAATAATTCTTCTATATATCAAGGGAATAGTGGGTATTGGCTAAATGTATAATGAAAAATCTCAGCCATATTTATTGGGACATACAGAAACAAACTGGGTTGGTTCAGAAGAATATAGGAAATCAACATCATGAGGTGCCTTTTATCTAGTAAGGTTGTGTATTTCCTAGTTAATAAAGAAACATGACTGTATTTCATTAAGCACTGTAGAATCTGAATACATCACAGCTACTCAAGCTTACACACAACTATTGTGGATTTAGAAACAACTTTAAATATGGGAATCGAAGTGAAATATCCAATCGGAATTCATTGTGATAATTAAAGTGCTATAAATCAGAGAAAAAATCTAGTACATCACTCAAGGTAAAATCACATTGAAATAAAATATCATTTTATCAAGGAGAATGTGGATAATGGGCTTGTTATGTTGGATTATGTGCCTACATAACAACAAGTTGCAGCAATTATGACATAGGACTTACACAAAGATAAATTTGAAAGGCATCGACTGGCTCTGGGAGTCCAGTTCACTTCCTGCACTTGAAAAAGTGTGGATATGGGTCCCTCTATCCCAAAGGTATGATGAGTGTTTCCCTAATGTGATGATATGTGTTCTTTACCCAATTGAATTCAACTTTGAAGTGCCCTTTGGGTTCATTGACCAAGGGGGATAAAGTGTGACTATTTCTGGGGGAAGAAAATACATGGGGAGAAGTTATTAAGTGGAGCAGCGAGATATGTGGAGTTGAAGCTAAGATGAAGGTGTTTGGAAGATCTATAAGATAATTGGAGTAATAAATCTGATGATTCTAGAAGTGATCGATCAATAATTAGATATCACCACGGTTGAGGTTTATGATAAAAGTAATTCATTGGTATTAGTGTATCAGTATGGTATCAGTAATTGGTGATTACAAATGAAATGATTAATTGATGAATGTTTCATTACACTCTTGTTTCTCACTCCGAACATCGCTCAATTGGGATTAGATTATCTATTGAGTAAATCCTTCATCATTATCTTAATCACATGAAGCGAATAGTGGTTGAAGTTGGAAAGACTATTAACGAGATATCAAAATGAAAAGAGTTTTTATGAGAAGAGTTTTCAACAATCCCAAAGGGGGATATTTTTGGGGAAAATCCCCCAAAGGGTCCTTTTAGTATGTATTGGGTGTGGTTGTGTTTGTTGACAGAGCCATATGACCGAAAATTATAATGGTTGATGTTTTTTGAAGACATGTTTTTAAGGTGGCATAGATTTCCAGTGTTTACAAAATTTTGGGGCCCCACAATTAGAAGTTTGATGTTGGAAAAGGAATTATTTCTTCATATGAGTGAATTTTATAAAGAAAGATGAAGAGAATCAGCAAAGGGTGAGAACAAAATACCATAATTCCTAGGCTACATACCATGTTCTGGGAACGATACGTAGATGCGGTTCGAGAAACAAAAAATTAGCTGAGCAGTGGTGCGGTATGTGGATTTCTTGATGTCGGTGAAGTCCAAAGGATGTTCATGAGGCATAATAATTCAAAGGCTATAGTGGTTCACATAGAAGAATTTCTGCTGAAGGATTTTAGGGGAAAGTTGTATCCGCTTATGACTCAGTATGCTGAGGAGGAGTCCCCAGAATGTGAGAGAGTGAATTCCGTAAGTGGTACATGAAGGGATATCTCCAGTACATGGAAGAGAACTCATCCCATGAATAGAGAACAATTAAATAATAGAACATTTTTCTTAGAGGAGGTTTGTGGGGTCGGTGCGTGGTAAAGGCAGAGGCAGTCCACAAACTAAGGGTGGTTCGCAGCAGAAGTGAAGGTACGCGAAGGGGGTGTTCCATGTAGAAAACCTGGTACTCATCACACTTGAGAGGATGGTGGTTTTCAGTTTTCACAAGGAATCTTATAAAACCTCAAATCAGTTTGCGAAATTATTTTCCGGAGCCTATCAGCACCCGGGAAGGTTGACTTCATCAATGGGTGAAAATAGAACTTCAACAGAGCAACTAAAAACTGTTGAGGATGCATGAATTCATGAAAATAAAGGGACCTACATGTCTATAAACTGTTTTTGACCTACAAGTCCTTAAAAATTGAGTGGATTCCATTATAAGAGCTTTGAGTGAAGTAAGTGGAAGATGGTGACCCTTTCCACCTACAGTGATCTAGAGAAAGGGGCATTGGAAGTGACCCTTCGAAATGTAGTGAGAAGACACTAAACCATGTGAAGGAAGTGAGCATGGGTATAGAAGATCTAGCCCAAAAATTGTACTCATTATTGGCCATGAACCTTATTAAATTTGGCACATCTTCACATTGTCGTTTTATGATCCTTAGATGTAGCCCAGTGAGGGAGAACCATGTAAAAATCGATGTGTCCTATGCATGATTTCATATCAGTCTATATATTTCCATAGGAGGAAGATAGAATTTAGTTTTTTCTAACAGAGAAGCAAGATTCAAAAGGGATAAAGTTTTAATCTATCATACCCTGATTCACCCCCCTCTCATGGTATTTGACCTAGTATACCTACCATTTTTTTTCTCTATTATGATTCATGCTTATTTGGTTATTTTTAGTTTTGGAAATGAAAACTCTGGATGACATTCTCGAGATGGATTGGTTGGATACTCATAAAGAATGTATCACATATTATCTCTTAATGATATCCTTAACTACACTGGATGGGGACATCCATGTCCTTAAAAAATAATGATACCTAATTTCATGTCATGTTCTACTTCCTATTATTGAGATCGGTATGATGATATCCCTAAAATCCGTTGACCTGGAGTGAGACTCTTTGTGTGGTGATTTTCCTCCTATTATTTATCAGTTTCTAATGATTTTACATTTGAATTTTCTGGGTTTGAACTGGTGGGGGAGTTCAAACTTTTTATCAACATAGTACCATGTAACTATAATATATCAATTATCTCCAACAGTATGGTACATGATGAACTAAATGATTTGAATAATTATTTGGATGAATTTACATCCAAAGGCTTTATATTACACAATTTTTCACATTGGGTAGAACTAATGATTTTTCGATGGAATCTTATAGAACACTTCACATATGTGTTCACATTAATAATATAAATTGGGTTATGGTTGGGAATAAGAATATATTTACATGTATAAATAATATTTTTGAGCAACTGAAAGGGGTACAGTGAATCTAATTTTTTTTACCTTTGGTCGAGTTATCCCCAACATAGAATCTAGGATTCAAATATCTTTAAAAACATCCAGGAGAGTATATGGCTATTATGAGTACATTGTTATGTATTATAGTTTTAACCTTTTTTATAGGTTGTTTATATAACTAATGAGCGTTATTTTTTATCAATAACCCAATTAATTAATTATGCTATTTTTGGATGACATTTTTTACACTAAAATAAAATAATATTGTGTGCATAATTCGATAGAAGTGCTAAACATATTGAGAAATCACTAAATTTATTCAAAGATATAAAAAATAAATTTATGGATTTAGGGTTAAATTTTATTGGGGAACATGGTGTCTAGATACAACATTTCAATTGATCTTGAGAAGGAGAAATTTGTTATGAATTGGGAAGAACCACTTAATGTCTTTTATATTCAGTGATTCTTCAGCATGGTAGGGTATTACCTCTTGTTTTAAATGATTTCTCGTAGTTGGCTTCTCCATTTACCACTATCATTTGGAAATGAGTAAATTGTGTATGGGATTTGGGATGTCATTATTCTATTGAAGGGTACTATGGTGTAGGGGATTATTTATATGGTTGGTAGGCCATCGATGAATGTTCTATATCATCTATGGGAATCCATTTTTTTATAAACTAGTGTGTGGTACCATTAATTATGAGGAAGGCTATAATGGTGGATTTTCATCATTAGCAACCGGTTTTATACCCAATAATAGAAAAAATGGTAAATATTATGAGGAGAAAAATCGTACAACAATGTTGGAAATAGGATATTGTCGATTTTTTTCTCATTGTTATACATGGCATAAGATTAAGGTTGAGAACCAAAGGCCTTCAGGTTGTCCTCAAACACTTCCTATGAAAACATAAAAGTGGTACGAGATATAGAAAGACATTATGGATGGGTTATTATGAACCCTGAGAGGAATAACTATGATCTATTTAGTGGTTGGATAATCGACCATATCATCTCACTTTATTAAAATTTCTTATATGACTAATGTTGAGTATGTGAGGAACCAGTGTATTCATGAGATCTCTATATTTTATAGAGTTTCATCTATAATTATTTCTGATATGGAACCCCAGTTTACTTACCTTTTTTAAAAGGCCTCTAGGAAATTTTGGGAACATAAGTAAAGTTGATAATGAAATACCACCATCAGAAATATTTTCAAATAAAAAATTCTATATAAAATATTATAGTTATCCTTGTATATCATTTATGTCTTGGTTATATATTGTTGATGACTCTCTGGATGGGCCTTGTTTGGTCCAAGGGATGAATATATAAATTTAATTAATTATTTAGAGAATGGTAATGGAAATGATCTTTTATAATTAATATGTTAATTATCATTGACACCATTTAGAGTTCTTATACATGGAAATATTTTTTTCAAGAGTCTCACCTCAGTTGGTTCGTATATGAATTAGAAGATAGATGATGTTAAAACCATGATACTTGGGGCTATTTGAGGTTGTTTAGTGCACTAGTTACGTGGAATGTTCTTTTTTACTTACCAATATAGATGACATCAATCCATGACATGTACGATGATTTATAACTCAAGATGTATTTTTCTTATGATATGTATCGACTTTTGAGTTTGGAGGACCATGATGTTGATCTATATATGACTATGGCTAAGCATCCAATTAAGGATAATGATTTTCCTATAATGTGTCATCATGGAAATTATATTCCCTTAGTTTTAGAGCTACGTAAACATAATTATGATTATCAAAAGATGTGGTGTTGTAAGGAATTGATGAGAATTAAATGGAATCACATATTTTCATTAGATTATTTTCTAAGGATTACTATGGTAAAAATAATTTTTTGGTGGCGATAATTATAAAATAATAACACCCATATTTTGGTACATTCATTAATTTTTTTATCATCAATTGTTTGGATAATTTCATGGGATTTTTGGGTGTAGTTTGTAAATTTTTAGAGGTTTCTGTTCATACCCATGTATTTCACATGGTAATAGAACACCATTCTTGTCTACCTAGGAAACTATTCCCCAAGAGTTAGTTTTAAGAGGAGGGTTCACTATAACGCGCACTGATAGTACTGATCATTCTTCCAACCATTGGAAACCATGAAACAAGGTATGGGCATGTTATTAATGGTGGGTACATGGTTTTTAAACTATGTATATCTTCTTGTATCACAAAAATGGTGAGCATGGTTGGTACATGTTTTTCCATACCATTCATGCACTAAGGTTAAATTATTCTAAATTTTTATTTTTATACATGAAACCAATAAATTTAACCTCATTCTTCCTTCGGTGAATTTTTCTCATGACATAGGATACTCTACTTGGTTATTTTAAAGATTATTTTCTTCTTGTTTATTGACTTCAATAGATCATTGATTATTGGATCTAGATTCTCAATGGTATGTGCTTGTTTTCTATTTTTTTGTTATTGATCTCCTAGATCCATCCTTCTTCTCCGGAATGGAATAATAGATGAGGGTTGTTAATGAAATATCTATGGTTTTTTCATGATCTAATTTCATTTATTATAATTCCATTATGGAATTGGGATTCTATTATTGGATCATTTTTTTCATTTTGTGTTTTTTAGTAAATTTTGATATATAAGTGTTTTATTGATCTTGTTCTACTAGAGATAAGGACTTGGGGATTCCTATTTTAGACAATAGGTTTCAGGATTATACTTTGATTGTTATATCCATAGAATATCCATTGGTGGATCCATTTCAGTGTTGAAAATACTATGATTCATGATAGGTTGTTTTAATAGTAAATTTCAATAATTTTAAATCATTTTTTATTTTTAATTTGAAATGGATTTATTATTTATTTCAAATGATTTATTCAAGTATTTGGGAAATTATTTTGAAATTGAATTGTATGTATGTTTAAATTCCACTAAAAATGTTTTTTTTATTTTTTTATAGGAAACAGGTATAGATTTGAAAATATTTATTTGAAACATGATCTTGATAATGACTATTGGTAAAAAATGCATTAAATGTTATATTATTTTAAATTAAATGAATTAACTTGAATGGAATGATTTTTTCATAAAAATAATTTGATCATGATTTTTTAAATGGAATTTAATGTTTTAAAACATTAACATGGATGGGAAATAAAATGAATAATTTCAATGATTTGATATAGAATAAAACAAATCATATCTTTATGTAATAATAACTTCCTCAAAGAATGTGGGAGCCATGGTAGTTAAGTGGAGGGTTATTATCTCTTATTGAACTGATTTATAGAAATTAATTGATGATGATAATGATACAATAAAATAATTATGTTATGGATTTGATTCTTTGGGATACTCTAATACTCCCTAGAAGAATCGGATTTATAGATTGGGTGCACAATTCAGGCTATATTTCATTGATATTTTTCAAAAAAGTATGACCCAAACTAACTATACTCAGGTGTTATTGCAATGGTGATATGATTGAGAATAATTAAACATTTAAATGTTTACATAAAATGATTATTTAGGACTTCTTTGATAAAAATTATTATTATAGGATATTTTTGAAAAAGATGATTTTATCGACCTATTTGGAGGAAATGAACATCTGTACATTCTTTACATTAGCCATTGATTTTTTTGAAATTAATGATTTGTTAAAAAAATTAAATGATGTATATTCCATGAATTATTTAAAAGTAATCATTCTTGATTTGTTTAATATGTATTTTTTATAGACTAATTTTTTATATCCTTTTAGAATTTCTTTATCATGCCCTATATTTATAGCTTAAAAATAGTAGACATTATTAAAGGTCTAGAAAAAGGAAAGGCACCACTTGGATATAGTGTATGGTTTTGATAATCAATACCATGTGATTTGGTAGTGATTGATGTATCATGTGATCCACTTTTTCCATGGTGTTTTTTTGGAGCTTTCCTTGATGGGTTTTATGGGAACTTTGGATGATATATTATTTCATTGACATTACTATATTTATATGAGGTTATTTTTTCTTGAAAAATTTCTGGAATAATAGCTACTTATTATTTTATATCCACTCCTTTTTCTTGATGAATTATTCTTATGGTAAAATCATATCCCCTTGTTTGTTTTTATGGCTAGGGGCTTGTTGGTAGCCTATAGTCATTAGGAACATCCCATGGGCCTTGTCAAAAATAATTTAGTTATTATTTAAGTGGGTTACCCAATTGATTTCATGACATGATAAGGCACCCATATGATCTTTATAGAAATTTTGTTGGGTGTTATTTGAGCTATACCCCTCTAGGGGGAAACTAGTACAAAAATCTAAATAAGAATTAAAATTCCTAAAAACATTAAATAATGAAAATTTTAATATTTAATTATCAAGGACCATAATCTATATGATTTTATAACTAAAATTGGATTTTTGATAAATTAATTCTTAAAAATCCTACAAGATAAATTTTTATAACATATTTTTCTTGTGTGTTCCCCATCGACCCCCTAGTGGGAGTTACCCTCATACCCCCACTCATTAACTACGTATAAATACCACCTATGTTGAATGGACACCCATAGACACTAACTACAACAATAGTCTTCGATATAAAAACTATACATCATTATAAAATTTAGTATGATTGATTATTTTTAAAACTGTGAATGTATAGTGTCTCAACATAAGTTTATAATGACCAGTAGCTATTTAATTTTGTCTATTTGTTTAATTATTATTATTTCATGTGTCATTGTATAAAATAATAGTTACTGCATATATTAATTTGAAAACAATGAATCAACAACTGTTAATTATAATGTTGAAGGGTGTGTATATTTATATTTAATTATTAAGTATAAACTCATTTACCTTGGTTCCCCAACTTTTGTGTCAGTATAATATTATAAATTAGGGACATCCACAAAATAATTTCATTCAATATGATAACCAATTCCATCCCAAAAACTCTGAGAAATACATATGATTATAGATATTATAACTCAACATCAATTCATGTTATTTATTTTGTTTTATATTATCAAAACACACATATATGGTACTTTATATTAATATATTTTCTGGAGTTCAATACTAAGTCTTGTTCCCACACCCTATATGTACACCAAAATGGATATTAATACCTTATTTTTATAATAAATGTGATGTAAATAGAATTATCAAGAGTTAAAAAACTCGGGTTACATGGTAGGGATGTTATACATCTATGAGGAGAGGAAAAGAATTTGTAATATTGTATCCATTCACCGATATTATTTACTTATTCTTATAAACCATGTATACCTTCTTCCTATTGGGTGATCCTCATATTGATGTAAGACTTTTAATTTATGACATCAGTTCAATTATTATTTAACGGTGTATTTGATTTTGAGGTTACCCTTCCACTCTGATTCCGACTTTTTTATATTGATGTCTATTTAAGGATGTTTATATTATTTAACTATGATTTTATAGTGACATTATAATGTGTATAATCCCCCAATGAGTTATTATCTAACCATATCAACTAGTTGGTAGGATCTAAAATATTAGGAGGCACACCTGAGGTCATTTGGAATTCTAGATCTAGTTAGTGGAAGGTTAATCAGGTACGGATAATACAAAGTGGTTTCAAATAAATATTAATATTTTTGTAATTATTTTTTATATTGTATATGCATATATAAATTTTGATAAAATGTGATGAAAGTATTATTTATGCTTGAATAGTTTAAGTATGGTGGAAAATACATGTTCCCAAGGAGTTAGGATTGTGGTTATTTCAATTAATTGTTATAGTTAAGAGAATATAAAAAAATTAAGTTGTTTATTATTATATTTTATTATTTGAATATAGGTAAAATAATGAAATATAAATCCATACATACTTCATAATTGTTATTAATGGTCATATGAAAACTGATATATTGTGTGTTACTATGAAATTAGTTTTTCAATGGGGTTTGGTTACTAAAAACATCAAAAATAATGTATTCAATTTATTCTTGGATAACTTATTTTTTTCATATTAATTAACTAAAAATGAAAATTATGAATTACTTGATATCATTAACTTGATATATACAACATTGATATGCGCATGGAAATGTAAATGACCTTAGAGTTGTATGTATGGGTATGTGCAATATTTTTTGAGGATATAACCTTAGATGGTTGTGTTGGAACATGAATTTCCATATGAAATGTGTCTATGGGATGATTTGAATTAAATCACGAGTTGTAACGACCCTGAATTGTATGATCTATAGTTATGGTGAAAGTGAATAGTGATGATGATAAAAGACATTATGTAGTCTGATATGAGAGGTTTTATAGAGTATAGGTGGCATGTTCCCTAGTATCTTTAATTCATTGGAAAATGGATCCAAATTTATAAATGAATAAATAGAGGCCCTTAATACAAAATATTATTAGAAAGTAGAATAAAAGAAAGGATTAACAAGGAAAACCCCAAGGATATCATGAAAATCCTACCCTAGACTATTGTCAAATATTTTCATTTCAATTTTAATAATAAAATATTGATAGAAGAATTCATTTAATGTGATTCCCTAGATTCAAATAAGGGAGATGAAAAAATGTTTTTCAAGGGGTGGGATAAAATTTTGAGAAACAAGAGATGGTGGGTTAGTTTTAATGGGTAGTTATTAAAATAAATAATGATTTAAACTTATGATGATCAACTAGTGGTGGTTAATTTCAAGAATTCATAAAGTAAATAGTTCTTACTTCTCTGTCCAACTAAGAATATCTAGATCTATTCACCCATATTGTTGATGTGATCAATTAGACATAGATTCATTAAATGTAATTCAATATTATAAATGTAGAATAAATTCAACCTTCACTCTCATAGTCACTTATACAATTTTGGGTTTTATTTCTCGAACATCATCACATCCATTAGATGATAAAGTGATTGAATTAGAAAAATAAGAAAATATAGTATCAATCTGTAACCATTAAATCATTATCTATTTTTTCATTAATGTATTAGCATTTAATACCTATTAATATAGTTACACCATCTCCAAAATGAATACTCAATCATGTTATATGGATTTTTCTTTATATGGATATAGGATTAATTATGGAAATATGAGGTAAAATGTGATGAAAATTTAGAAATAGTTCAATTCAATATAAATTTATGTCTCTAAAAGAAATCAATTGTCATTTTTCTTAAAATAAGTATTCTTATCCATTGGAATAATGACTTATTGTCACTATATTTCACGTACATACAATTAATTCAACATTTTTTTCTAGAAAAGGCAGTCCCTTCTAAGTTATCTGAATCTTCAAATAAATTTAAAAAGAAACTCATAAGACAACATAATATTTTTGGCACTAATAGAAACGAAATAAACTTAGTTCATGGTAAAATACCTTGATCTACTATAATAAAAATTAAAATTGAATGAAAATTCAAATCACAAATGAATAAATACTAAAAATACATGAAAACTTGGTTGTAGTTACACTGATGTTTATGGGGTCTTGTGTTCCTTAAGGCATGGGCATGCTATATCCTTTTAAAATTTTAAAATCTATATCACTGTCAAAAATGAACCTTCCAGGTTGTATGCATCATGATGTTGTGTAGGCCAGCTTATTTAAAAAATTTAGTTAATATTTTTTATTATATGGTTCATTAGTATATTTTGAAGTGTGGTATTATTAATTCTATCCAATATAAAACAGTCAAATATTTAGAAACTATTATTTATGATATTTTGTTACTTTATTTGGTCATAATACTGGACTGAGGTTGGGGGCCCAAAATTCCACTACTTGATGCCCCACTCTAGTGAAGATCTCCTTGAAACATAACACAAACCTTCCTCATATGTGTTATTGAACCTTTATGACTTGTCTTCCACTCTATAATTCATATCAGAAGGCTCTCCATGCATCTTGATCTACCAAATAATGGTGTATCTATGTGGAATTACACATTGTTGTAGTTTATCCCTAAGAATTATCCTTATTTTTTATACTAATTATTGATGGTTGTGGAATGGGAAAATATTTTATAAAACAAAAACCAATTCTGGTTATTATGTTCCATTGATTAATGTATAGGTTGCAGAATGATAGAAATAATTTCACTATAGTCTAACTGGCTCCAATAGAGATCACCCAATTATCGTGGTTTCATTATTGTTAGATCATTTTCTAAGAGAAATTTCTACATTTCATAGAAATTGAAACCAAATTATAATTATAAGAAAATGGACATAAAAATGGATGCATTAAGTTGAGAGAAATTAAAATTTTAGACTTAAAATATAATGGAAACCACTTATCAAGCTCTCCCACAGTTGAATATCTACATTTCCCCAAGAAAATTCCTCAACATGGAATCACAGATGATGAAATATCTATTACGGGAACATCTCAAAACATTATACCCATAAGAATGAAGGTAATTTAAATAAGAAATTATGAAAGAAACCAAATTAATCCATGATTGAAATACCACATCATGCCACATTTTTTATTTCCCAATTTAAGAAAAGTATCCTTCTCAGTGATTTTATTTAACTTTTCATTATTTTCTATAAAAATAAATAACCTAAAATAACCAAATGGATGATTCCACTCATCAAAATTCAAAATTGATCGGTAGATATGGTTATGTAAATCCATTTTCACCATATCTATAAAATTCAATATTCCCTTAATCTCCCCTTTGAATTTGATCTGTAAAAAACATTATGGAATTTTACTTATGATTAACATATTTCATGAAGCTTATGATCGATGGTTTATGATGTGAAAATAAATTTCTAAGAATAAAGAGGAAGGATGATTTATATAATCACATGTAATAAAATTCAATTGATACTCTATATAATATACTCATCCTTCGTGTATTTTAGAATAATAATATATCTCATCCTGAACATGGAGTAAGGCATAAAAAAATGAAATAACTGAATAATACCATCTTTCTTCTAATTTATTTTCAAATTTATTTATTTATAAAAGTCTCATAGCCACCAACCGACCCCAAACTATAAATATAATTGTTTATGAAATAGTGATTCTTGACCCTCTAAAGATTCATTCATTTTTAAAAATTATGAATGAAGGGGATTCAATAAAGAACAATAACAATTGTAGGATACATCTCCCAATAACTCTATAGAAACAAACCCCCACATCTCAATTCATCACAATAATTTTCTTAAAATCAATCATCTCCGTTTGTAATATTAAATTAAAAATCATGCATTTATACTCAAACAAATTGGTTAGGAAGGAAAAAATTGCTTAAAATATAGCTTCATGTTAAGGAAATTCATAGTTTATATAGTTTAACAAAGGATTGATGTGAGGCTGGTCTCAAGGTAAAATGGGATAAAATGAAACCAAATAATTTACTTAATGATTTTCATTTAATTTGAGACCATTGTGATTCACTACGAAATATAACAAAACTAATAAAATTACACATCCAGACTTCTCTTAATAAATGGATTATCAGAAAAGAAAAGGAATAATGTCTTATCATCCTCTAAATATAGTTAATAACAATACGGTCAATATTTTCATGTCATAGACACACAAAATCCTTCTAATTAATTCTGGTGTCCTAGAATTATAGTCTTGACTTTGAAACAATATCAGTAATCATTTATAGGGAATCAAAAATGAATTTTGAATAAAATTTTCAATACTTTTCACCTCATTTATCTACATTCATGATGAATTAACATGTTAGAATATGAAATAATAGATATATTAAGTGATGATGTATTATTGTTCAAACTTTTTGGGGAGATTATAATAAAAGTATAGTATCTCCCACAATTGAACAATATATTTCTCCAATATAGGTGACTCATACATAAAATAAACATGAAAATAATGAAGCAGAGTAATTAAAAAAGTAATAAATAATTCTCTCAAAATAGGGTTGAATTGATCATCAAAACAAGAAATAAAATGAAATTACTAAAATGAAAAAATAATGATGTACAAAAAAAATGGAATGAAAAAATATTAGAATGGGAAATTATTATTTTCTATATTAAAAATAGGGTAATAATTAATAAAAAGAAAATTCTACTAAATATGAAATTGAAATTGATGAGAAAAAATATAATAGTCACAAAATGGGGGGATCATAAGACTCTATTAAATTCCACTATGACTCCTAAATAAGATTCTCATGGGTCCTTATTTTCAATAATGGGGTGGATAAGGTTGATGAAATGTTTGGGGAAACATTATAAATAGGTCATGGATTGGTAGAAACATCATTATTGAGAGGTTTTGGATCATTAATTATTGATATATTTGATTGTTTGTAAGATAAATCGATTGAAAATGGTGGTTTCTAAAATAAAAATATTAGTGATAAGGTAATCACAGCTTGAGAAATATCTACCGTGTGGGATGGTTCTCAAATATGGAAATGGGTGGAGTGATGGGATGTTGTATCTATAAAGGGTACCTTAGAAGGTTCCAAATAAATTTATCCATTATCTTTCTTGAATGCCTAAAGTGAAGATTTGTGTATGGATAAGACTGATGCTAGTGGAGTGACAGAATTCCAATGTGTATAGTGATATTTGTTTTCTTTAAATTGACTATTGGTGACCCTACCCAAAAAACATGGAAAAATTATATAGGGTGGTGATCTGTACTCAAAGTGGAATAGTCCAATGGTGTAATTCCAAAAGGTGTAGATTTTATTTATAATGGAGGGGGAAAATATGGATATGTGACATACTCACACCCAAAATGTATATAGATCTTCTCCAAAGTAATGAAAATAAATGGAAATATTCCCCCCAAAAATGTGCCCCATCCATTTGAAAAAATATCCTAGGATAAATTGAGAAGATCATGATTGGAATTGGATAGAGGGACCCATGGCCTACAAGTTTCCTGATATTGACTGATTTAACCCTCATTTAACATTCTGGTGGAGTACTCATCTATAAAAAATGTATGTAATTATGTACCATTTTGTCCAAGATAAGAAGATCAATCTATTCTAATGGTCTTAATGATATGGGAGAAATTATTTTACCGAAACCCTTGATATTCTATAGCATGAATGTTTTGAAATTACCTCCCATAAGAGTTCCCATGTTCTTCATCTTCAGTCCCTCAATGTAAATCACTAATTAGGGATACATATTATTTTCTTTTCAATATATATTAAAAATAATTAGTACATTTAATTTGGTAATAGATCCTAGATAATCGCATTTATCAATCCATGAGTGAATGGTGGATTGGTTTATAATATCAATAATTGTATATTTAAATTGTGTAGTCTTTGTCTTAGATTCTATATATGGAATAATAAGTTCAATAGGAAAAACTTTTGACATCAAAAGAAAATTGAAGCACATAGGTCTCTAACTAAAGTATAATAAGTTAGTGAAGCATCAAAGTCTGGGTTATAAATATCATAGATAATGTTGAACTCATTTGTATTTATTCTCCAATTCTCCATGATCAATCTAAAGAGGACATACAAATTTTCAAAGTCAAGAGTATCCAAGAATTATAGTGGAACATGAGAATAAGTCTCTTCTTGAAAGTGAAGGATTTTTTCAAAGTGCATTTCCACTAGAGAAGAGAAGAATTTTGGTTACATACAAAACTTTTTCAAAAAATCCAAATACAAAATCATATTTTTCTCAATTGGATACCTCTTTAGACCATCTATACATAACATAAAAATATTTTCTTAAAATAAAAAGAATGGGTGTCGGTACAGAATAGGAATATGATGTGATGGGAAAGAGAAACTTGGAGTGGGGTATTTTTAGTAGTGGATGAGGTTTGAGAAAAAGTAGAGGGGGACCTATTTTCATGATAATAAAGTAGAAAATATGGGTATATTTATTCATTGGATTATTTTGGTTGTGGGTGGGAGTTATATTTATAATGAGTAGGGTGTTGAGTTTAGGAATTTGAAGGTTGTGTTTATGTTTAAGAATATCTAGGCGGAAATTTTTTGACATAATATGAGGAAGTGGGTGGATAGAGGGATAGGAACTGATGAATGTGTGATCATTGTAATGGGGGATTGTGGATGTTTTTTAGAGGCTTAAAGATAAATGGTGTAATTTTTATTGGAATGAGAGGTTTATCATATATGTTTCCTTTGAAACATGATAACCCAGGTGACTAAAATGCTAATGAAATGGAAACAAAGGATTGGTTAAAAAAATGTTTATGTAAAATATAGAAATCGTAAAATCCACTAAAAATCGATGTGTGAAAGTTAAAAGGAATAGGGAAAAAGGATAGGGAAGATTGAATAAAAATTTCGGAAAGATGGAAAATAGAATCAAACACTGTTAAGAAAAGGGTATCATTTTCTCGTTATAGAGGAGGAACACCCACATCCACATATGAGGAGTGGAATTTTCTTATATAGGAAAATAGGTTGTTTAATGGTCTATGATGGAAAATAATAGGGTTTAGGTCTAAAATATAAAAAATATTTATGGACTTTGGAATATAAAGTCACAATCTGTTGTATATGGTGTAAAACATTCAGCATCACCAAAATATTATAAATATTTTTGAGAAAAAACCGGTGGTTTAAAAAGTAAATATCAATGTAGATGTTATGAATTTCATGATGCACCCCATAGGTTAATAAATTATTCTCGAAACACTCAATGATATTAAGATTTATCGCATAGAGGTTATGATCATTTCAGTAACTAGAAATCCATTCCCATATATTCTATGTTGCTATTGTACCACTTTGGCATACTGATAGTGAAAAAAATTCAATACAAAATCCCATAGCATCTTTTTATGTGGCATTAATTGTATTTCATAGAGGTGTTGATTTTTCTACGAGACCCAAAAAGGAGATCCAAACAACATAGGGAATTCTTTCATATACAGAACTTATGTCCATTAAAATCCACTATCAAATTATAAAAATCGTGTGGATATTTGGTCTATGTCGAATAAAGATATTTTCTATTAAAAATAATATAGTGGGGTTTATTACTGCATTAGAGACTCATAAGTAGTTTTAGGGTTACATTTCATAGAGTCATAGGATTCAATTGGCTCAAAAAATTAAAAATAGAACAAAGGGGAACACAAAATGAAAATATTTAATTAAAATAGATAACATACCTTAGTTTCCTCCTAGTCAGCGCTTTATTTAGAGTTGAAATCTCAAAATGGTCGAATTTATCTCATTAAATTCAATAGAAATGATTTTTCCAATATTATATTAATAAGAATAAACATTGATATTCTGTCCATTTAATTTTAATGGTGGATCATCATTCCTTTGAATTTCCACATCTCTATATATAAAAAACAAACAATGATGAATATTTTAGACCATCTTAGCCACACGTGTTTTGAAAACAAACAGAATAATGTGTTAAACAAAATCAATTTCACACCTGGTTGAAATTTCAAACATTTAATAATTATATAAATCAATATTTCTATCAAATATTTGAAAATTTACACCATATAATATTCTTCTATCTGAATTTCATTGAATTAACCTGAATCTAATATTATTTTCCTTTCTATGGTATCTTCTCTCTAGTGGGAATGTGTACATCCCCAATAGTTTCTTGAATTATATATGTTTTTTCTAGAAAAAATCATCAAACATTGTTTACCAATATTTCGTATTGAAATTCATTATCTTCTCTAAAATTCTCTTTAGCTCTTGATTTGAATTTTCCTCCCTCCCATTTGTCTTTGGGTGATATGGGGTTCTCATGTTATAATGAACCCCATGTTTTTTTAAATAAGTCTCAGAAAACTATTTGTTAAAATGGGTCCCCCAATCACTGATTAGATATTTTCAAAGTCCAAACTGACAAAACAATTTATATTGTATAAATTTGGTGTAAACTAATGCATTATTAGAATTAGAAGCTTTGTCCTTGACCTGCTTTAAAATATAATCAATAAAAATAAAATAAATGTATTTCTTCTTGTACTAGGGAATAGAACTATAAAATTAATTCCACAAATATCTAATAATTCAAATTCTAAAATGGAGTTATGAATTATTTAATCACATTGTTTAATGATCCATATTCTCCAGAAACAAACATATGTTGTTATAAAATTCCTTGCATGCTTCTATAATGTACTCTAGAAAAACAAACTTTGTAAAATATTTACTATAGTTAAATTTGGAATGTTATTTCATCCCATTAATAAGGAATGGTGTAATTTTAAAAAATTATTAATCTATTTCATGGATGTATATAAATTCTTAAAATTATACATGCACACTGGTTGAAGATAAGTGGATCATCCCAAAAATAATATCGAACATTAGATAAAAACTTATTCTTCTATTGGTATGAAATTTTTAGATAATGTATTAGGGATTTGTTTTTATTTAAAATATAATGATATGTTCATATGGAAATTCATCATGAATCTCAACTTCATGGTCCCTTGAACAATTTTGAAATTCCATCTTAAAAATAGGGTCAACTACAACATGTTCAGAAATTTTTTTATCGTGGCTTCAATATAAAACTCTTAAAATAGAAAAATAAAACTCTAAAAAAACAGTTTAGAATTTTTTTCTAAAGAAGTATATTTGTGTAACCTTATCAGTGTGTATTTTTACCTTTGAGAGAACAATAACTGGTTTGAACATTTCAAACACAATGACAAAAAAATTCATTTTCTATGGTAGTTTACTTGAGTAACTCCTCTATTAATATTTTATTGGCATATTATATTTTTAAAAATATTTTTTCTCTATTTTATCTATGATATTTTCCCAATATTTAATATATATCTTAAAACATAAATTCAAATGGTTACTCCTAGTTTGGGGGATTCGTGATAGGGGTAGTGATTATAATAGTCATTAGTTCCTTGATATCTTCCTTAATAGGGTAAAAATGTTTAATTACACATATTTTCCTAAAAATAAATTATCTTCAATGAAATAAGTCATAAATAATTACTAATATTTCAATACAACCACACATGACCCAAAAATATCTTGATCTCCAGAAGTATTCTATACTATTGTGATTCATTAATTACATTCATATTGGTCTGATCATCTTCAATTCATTCCATTGATATACGATGGCTACGAAAATTTCCTTCAGTCACCAAAAAAGCGACACTTATTCCAATTGAGAATAATAGAAATATCTCCACATCATTCATGGACTACGTCACCATCTCTAAGGAACACATAAAACAACCTTCCATAAACTGATATATAAACCATGAATACTTTCAAGAACTATTCTATCATTCCTAGAAAAATAGATTTTTTCACTACTAAAATGTGTTGAGCGTATTGCATATAAAAATGATATATGTAATTAAGAGAATGTTTCATAAGGATATTTGAATGTTTTCTTTGATTAATCCTCCAGTGTCGTAGGAATATAATTTTACAACAACCATTTCTACAGTACTATAAACCATTATTAACAAATGTAACATACCAAATTTTTAAAAGGATACAATACGTTCAATAGCGTACAAAATATTTCCCATCAAACTTAATAAAACGACTAAATATTACTACGATTCCTTATAACCTAGCTGTTAATATGGTGTGAATTAAAATTATTAATTGATTTAGGAAACTATTTTTTAGACTTGTATATAATTAATTATTTTGTGACCAATTATTTTAAAAAGAAAATAAGAAAAGTTTTAATTAAAAGAAAATTCATTTCCCAATAATTATTTAAATGCATATAATTGAGTTTATAAAATAATAAAGTATCTCTTGATGGGTTTTATTAATTAAATATATTTTTAATATTTTTAATTTAATATTTAAAGAATACCATTTATGTTTTCAAGACGTGATATAAGAAATAAATCAATTTTATGAATAAAAGTAGTATTTTAAAAAAATGCAGTTTTACCACCTTTTGAGGGAGAACCATTTATAAATATTGTTTTTTTCACTTTAATAAGTTTTATTTGAGAAAATAATGTTCTTATTTGGAAGAGGTAAATAAATATTTATTTTTCTTGAAATTTTGGAATTTTTCTGGTAAAATTCTTATTTTAATGAATAATGAAAAATACTGCATTTTCATATAATTTATTTATACTGTTATATTATAATTTAAATTAGTTTAAAAATTTATTTAGATTATTTTTTTATCATATAATCAAATTTTGTTCATTGGATTTAATTTCCAATTTATATTTCATATAAACAAATGTTAATCTTTTGAAGGTTTTTCAATTTTAGAAACTCATTTTCTAATTCCTATGACAATATTAATTTATAATATATTCTTCACTTTTGTGATTTAAAATTTCAAAAAATAACAAACATGTTTGTAATCAGTATTATAAATTTGGATTAATATGAACAATATAATTTTTTTGAATAGTGACTTTTGTATTTTATTTACAAAGGTTGAAAGGTAAATTAGGTAAATAAGGGTAAAAATAATATTATAATGATATAAAACTAACCTAACACTTGACCAAATCATATTAGATGAGTTATGGATGACTAAGAAAACCCTTGGGATTAATTTTTTTCCTTTCAAAGCAATGTGGGTGTGATGAGTACATTTATAACTTTTAAATCAATGTAAAGGAAAAAATATCATAAACAAGAATCTCATTACTAATAATATTTTAATATGGTGTTATATAAGTGATATCTTATACTATAAATAGTAATTTGAAATATAAAAATATCACCTATATCATGTATTTTTAATTTTATTTTTTAAAATTAAACATTTAAATATAATTATGACACAATGATGATGTAGTGATTTCTATATTAATGAAAGAATCAAATAAATGATATTATAAATATTAAAATTATTATTATTTGAAATAATTTATATAATACATGGATATTATATTTTCATATAACATTTTATAATAATATTACATGGTTTTGTTTATATTATCTCTATGTTGGATTTTATTTAAATTCAATATGGTGAATAGTGTCAAAATTGACTTAATTGATAATATATAAAAAATAATATTATATTAAATTTTTTTAAAGATAAAAAAATATTTAAAATATAAAAGTGACAATTATAATATCTTAATGTTATTAAATCATACATTTATGGGAAATTTACACCATAGAAGTAAAATTTATAGCCTCTTAATATTTATAATGTTGTTACTACAATTAAAATTAAAAGAGAAAAATTAAGGTTTAACCAAAATGATAAGAATTAAAAATTATTCAAAACTTATCTAATTTTAAATTGAAATTTATTATTATTCCCAAAATAATATTATCTACTAAATAAATTATTTTTAGACCACATGGAATCAAAATATAATTTATATTAATTTAATATTTTAAGTGTTTCCAAGGGTTCCCCTCTGCTCTCCTATAAAAATGTAGTCACTATTCTCTAATAATCACATTTAAAGAACCATTTTATTTAGAAAAGATCTACCCAAACCCCTTCCTGGAATCCCTCCCCACTTTTTGAGGCCTTATTTTAGGTATAACACCATTCTTAGAGGTGTTAAGGTATTCTTCAAAGGTGATCAATATAAGAAGATGTATCATTTTCCTATAAGTATTTTTTTTTAATTCTCCAACTTCTTTCAAATCTCCTCCAAAAATGAATAAATAATATATCTAGTATCCTCAATATAATAAAATATTATTATGGAAATATCATTACATAAATCCATCTCTAATGTCATCAAATGGTAAATGAACATTTCATTCGTGTTTACGGTGGACTACAGCCCCACGAAACGATATAGTGAATTTTTCATTATAGTATATCAAGAATTATTATAATGATGGAATAAATGATTATATATGATATTAATTAAGTTTTAATCAGTTTAAAAGAATAATATTTCAATTATGTTCTTACATTCCTTGCACATGAAAATGATAACGCCGTTCGTGCGTATGTGTTAATTATCACCTCCACAAAGCAACGTGAATCATTTTTATTCACCTCATAATTTGTATGATATATATAGTTATACTTAAATAATTAATATTACATTAATTATGTTATTATAATTTTGGAAAGATAAAATAATACTTAGCTTCTTTTGATAGTGATCAATGAAAAATGGAAAATGTTACTCATGAGTATGTATGGATTAATATCTCCATGATTATAACATTGTTAATTTTTCATATAAAAGTATTATTTATATATAAAAATGTTAATAATGTAATGAATGTTATTTTTGAGATTATGGACCTATGACTATATAGACTTTTGACATCAATCTATGTTCATTCTCGACTGAAGTGTCGAATATGGACAAAACGTCTGATTAGAACATAAATAATTATGTAATTTTTATAACATAGTAATAAGTGATATAAAAGAAATAATAAACATGAAAAAGGTTTTCAGAAAATTAGAAATTAGGCTATTTTTATTATTCTGTAAGAACAAGGAACATATGTCGGAATCAAAATTATTGTTAGGGAAATCTTAACTCAAGTTCCATTCATTGAGTTAAATATCTATGTTAGTTGATTGAATATTTCAATAACTTGAAATGATTTTTTGTAATTGCAAATGAAATTTTAAGAGTGAAATGTTGAAAATTTCAATCTTTTACATGTTATGATTATATAATGGTTCTTGTAAATTTGACTGGTGGTTACGTAATAAACCAATGATAGGTGGTTACATGAGAAACCATAGATGGGTGGATCCATGATAAACCAAGGATGGGTGTTTACGTTATAACCTCTAATGTTATTGGTATGGAATCTATCCATATGGTCTTTCTATTTTGTGAAATTTGTTGAATTCGGTCATATGGTTCTTCCATTAAAGTATTATTATGTCCCAAGTTACCTTTATATGTTATTTGTTTCATTCTATGGGTTTGATGGTAATATTTTCGTTAAAAATGGGTAAGCAATAAACATATATTCAGTGAAGAGTATTTACCACTTCTTAAAGGTGAAAATAATTTCTTTATGATAAAGTATTCATTGTTTACATGTTTTAAAAATTATAATAATTTTTCTTCTTTATGTATCCCTTACTGATATTTTTATTCTCATACCATGTTTGGAAATGTTTTTCAAATGATTTAAAGATTAATAGACTCAATCATGGGATCATGGGAAAGTTATGATATTCAAACATGAGAAGACACCATATTTCATTTTAAATGATTTTGTTTTATGAAATAAATGGATATTATTGGAATTGTTCACTTTTTATTTCTATGGCATTGTTGTGTATGAGTTATGAACTAATTCTCTAAAACACTAAGCCTAATAAGATCCTCAATGTTGATTCTTCACTTAAAGCAATATTATGCCAATACTGCGGCATTAAAGATGGTTTCAAAGGATGGTTTAGAAAAATTTGGATATTAGGATAATTTCCATAGAGTTAAGGATATAATAATTAGTTTATAATTTTAATGTTGATTAGTAGTTTAATGCCTTATAAATCCCTTTTGATCCTTCATATTCCAAATTTTTAAGTTGATTAACTGTATTTTTGGAGACATTTGTTTTTTAGGTAACTATGGTTTATTACTTTTTTGGATTCAAAATGATATGTATAAAATAATATATGAGATTAAAAAAATTTATGGTTATTATTTTAGTAATTTATCATATTCTAGAAATTTTATAAGAATTATAAAATTTTAGAAGAAAAAAAGACAACCAATAGGATGGGTGATAACCCATCACGTCCCGCACGACGATGGGTATCAAACCCAAAACTGAAGGGTGATCAGGGTGAATCTCTTAACAGTAACCTCCATTAATCCCAAGTTAGTATGATATAATTTTTAGTTATATGATTTTATGGAATAAAAATACATTGATTTTTTAACTTATGATTTATAAAATAAATATATTTGGTATTGGAAAATGGTTTGAGGATTAAGTTATAAATGTTATTTAGGAAGACATGAACTATTTTTGGAACCCTATATGCTTAAGGAATATATAATACTATGCTATTTTATTTTAGGCGTAATGGTAGAATATTATTTTGGAAAAATCTATATTTTTATTATGGATTATTGAGATTTGGGTTATTTATAGAAATGATTAACTTATCATGGAGAATATGTGACAAGGAAATTACTTTTTGGTATGATAAATTAAAATTGATATATGGAGATAAATCTAAAAAATTATCTTTGAAGACTATGTGATCAGTTCATAGATTTGGGTTTTAATTTTAGTTTGGATTATTTGAGTAATTTTAAAGAAAGTTATATTTTGAATGGTTTATGTTGATCTTTTGAAATTATAGTTGATTTTTGGGGATTAAAAGTAACATTTCTCCATCTAATGGTTTATTATTTTTGGAAAATTATCTTATACTAACCATATTGGTTTTTTTAATTGTTTCAAGATAAGAGGAATAAATAGTTAATATTTTGTGGATTAATAAGTTGATTAATCCTTTATACTCATCCTTTGGATAAAAGAATGAGTTATTGGTAGAATTTTATTAAAGGATAAATTTATACTTTTCAAGTAAGTATATTTCCTTATGTTCTTATTCAATGTATTAAAATTATTCCTCATCTTTATGGAAAGTATCTTTAAATAAAAACATTTTATGTTTACTTTTCCCACTATGAAATCAAGTACCTATTAACCAAACAAAATTTTATGGTTTTTTCATTGTTAACATTCTCTTGATTAAGATTTTTATCACTATCCATTAGAACATGACAGGTATCTTTCCTTCCACAACCAGGTTTCCCAATAAGGAATCCTAGTATGTGTTATCTCATGTGACCATTATGCATTCTTTTCTTTCATTTAATGTGGAAGTTATGTTAATCCTTTTTCCATTGTGGGATTGAAATAAAGATATTTTTAAAATTTATACCATACTTATTGATCCCAAATTCAAATTGTGAGGATTCAATTTCCCAAAGGGGGAGGGAATGTAACATCCCTTGTTTTTAAAATGAGACAATATTTTCAATTTCGTACATCAAACGACAAATAAAACTTAAGAAAACACTAAATAGTATTATGATAACGTATGACCTATCCATAAAATTAGAGGGACGAACAGTATTAATTGATTTGTGATAAAAAATCACATGTTTATAATTAATTATTTTTCAAACAATTAATTACCAATGAAAATAAAACCCGTTTTAATTAAAATGAAATGTTTTTAGGAAAAACTATTTAAATGAAAATCGATGAGTTTATAAAATAATAAAATCACTCTTGATGGATTTTATTAATGAAATATATATGTTATATATTAAATTTGATATTTAAAATTCAATGTATATGTTTCATAAACATGATATAAGAACAAATTCATCTTTTCAAATAAAATAATTATTTTTCAAAAAAAATATTGTTTACCCCCTTTTGATGCCGAACCCTTTTTAAAACAATTTTTTTGTGAATTTTATGTGTTCGATTTTAAAAATTAAACATATTATTATGAATCAGTAAAACAAAATTTAATTTGGTTTAAATTTTTGTGTTTTTTCATAAAATTCATATTTTAATGAATAGTAAAAAATACATTATTTTAATTCAAAACTCCTTTCTAGAAAAAATTATTTGTAGTTTTATATTATCATTTAAATATGTTTTGAAGAATATTTAGATTGTTTTTTCATAATTTCATCCAATTTTGTTTATTGGAAATATTTTCCCATTGACATATGATAAAAACAAATGTCAATCTTTTAATGGTTTTTACTTTTTAGAAAACCTGTTTTATCATTCCAATGTCGGGAAAATATTAAAATTTAATTTTTCCACTTCTATGAATTTAATTTCAAAAAACTAAAATACATGGTTATAATAACTGTGAAAAATATGTTCTAATACTATCAAAATAATTTTCTATGAATAGTGAATTTAGTATTTTATTTACCACGGTTAGAGGGTAAATCCGCTAAATAAGGGTAAAAAAATATTATGATAGTATAAAACATCCCCAAATTGTGTCCTAATATTATTTTATGAGTTTTGTCTAGCCAAGAAAACTCTAGGGATGAAATTGTGGCCTTTGGGAGCCACATGGGTATGATAGGGACACTACAACATTTAATTTAGATTAAAGGAAAAAATATCATAAACATCACTCTTATTACTAAAAGAATTCGAATATGGGGTTATATAAGTTATCCATTCATAAAAAAAATATTAATTAGAAATAAAAAATTATTCTCTAAATCATGGTATTTTATTTATAATTTTTATACATTAAATAATGATATTTATTTATGACTCAATAATGATACAATGATTGCCTTATCAATGAAAGAATCAAATAAATGATATTTTAAATACTAAAATATTTATTCTCTGAAATAATTTGTGTAATCAACTAATTTTCTAGGTGAATAAGACATGTTATAATACTATTAAATAGTTTGTTTTGATGTTATATCTATGTTGGATTTTATTTAAATTCAATAAATTGAATAGTGTCAAATTGACTTTATTAGTATTTTATCCAAATAATAAAGTATTAAATTATTTAAAAATGATAAGAAATTTAAAATTTATAAATTTACTATGATAACATCTAAAATTAAATAAATCCTATATTTTTTATAAATTTACTGCCTAAATGTAAAATTTATAACCTCTTAATAATTAAAATATTGTTATCGTAATTAAAATTAAAATAGAATAATTAAGGTTAAACAAAAAAGGTAAGGATTAAAAAATATTCAATACATGTCTAATTTTAATTTTATTGTTTTTATTCTACCCTAAATAATATTATCATTGAAATAAATTATTTTTTGACAAAGTTCTTGAGGACTTATTTTAGGCAAAACACTCTTCTTAGGGGTTTTAAGGTGTTCGTCCAAGGTGATCAACTGAAGAAGAGGTATAATTTTCTTTATGTATTTCTATGTTATTTCTTCTTCCACTTATTTCAAATATCCTACAAATTTGATTAAATAATAAATCAATTATACTCAAAATACTGTGACTTTATTGTGGTCATATCATCCTCTAAACCCATTTCCAATTTCATCATATGGGAAATGAACATTTAGTTTGTGTGTACGGTGGACTACCGCCTCATGAACTGATATAGTTCATTTTTTATTAATATTTATCAAGACTAATTATAATGATGGAATAAATTTTTTTATATTATTTTCATGATATATTTATTAATTTAAAAGTATAATATTTCAATTATATTCTTACTTTACATGCACATAGAAATGATTACATCATTCGTGAGTACTTGTGAATTATCACCTCCAAATAGGGATGCAAATTACTTTCATTCACTAAATAACATGTATTTTATATATATGTATATTTAACTGAATAATATTATATTTATTATTTTAACATTATTCTTTAAAGATAATTTAATACATAAATTCTTTCTATAATGATCAATGAAAAATGGGACACATTACTCATGTGTACAAATGGCTTACCGTCTCCATGATTATAACATTGTTCATTTCCCATTTAAAGGTATATTTTTGGACTAAAAATGATAATAATGTCATGAATTATATTCTGGTGATGATTGGCTTACGTCCACATTGACTATTGGGATCAATCCAAGTTTATTTTCAACTCAAGTACGGAATATCGACAAAACGTATGATTTGAACATAATGAATTATGTAATTTTTATAACATGGTAATAAGTGATATAATAGAAATAATAAAATTGAAAAATTTTCTCAAGATTATATGAATTAACTTATGTTTATTATTTAATATTAATAAGGAATATAAATGATTAATCAGAATTAAGGTAATTGAAATATTTACTAAATTTCCCTTCATTGAGTTAAATATCCTAGTCCGTGGTTTTTTTAAGAATATGCATGAGTGAAATATGATTGTTTTACACTGAATATCCACTTATATTGGGTTTTTTTATATATTCACAGATAATTATTTCATTGTATTAACCTCAATCTAATGATACAACACTTGTAAGGGACTTCGTCTCAATCTCCTTTCATTAAGGAATATCATGATTTTATGCACCTTTTTTCCATATAAAGAGTATATACAGCCCTTTTTACATTTTATATCATGAATTAGTATATTATCATGAAATTTAATGTTTTATTTATTGTTATTTCATAGTTATTTTATTCAATTGTTTTTCTAGTGGTAAGAGACTCTTTAACTAAACATTATTTTAAATGTTTTAAATATTTATTTTTCTAAATCATTCTATTTATTATTAATTATTTCAAAATGGTTTTAATGAATTTAAATATATGATCATTAATTTTTTAAAATATCAATTTATTTTAAATGTTTCAAAATGATTTGGGAAATATTGATTCTAAAATCTCTTTATAAAATGTTTTATATGGTTTTGTAAATTGATTTAATATTTCAATATCTTGAATTGATTTCTTTTGATTGAAAATGAAATTTTATGAGTGAAGTTTTTAAAATTTGAATATATCATGTGACCTAACTATATAATGGTACTTGGTCATTTTAGGGATGGTTTCTTGTTAAACCAAATATGGTTGGTTATGTGATAAACCAAAGATGGTTGGTTCTCTGATAAACTAGGTATTGTTGGTTATGTTTGAACCTCCAATGCATTAGGTATGAAAGTTATCCATATTGTTATTCCATCTAGTGATATGAGTGTAACATGACAATATAATGATTCTAGTTAAGTATGATTATGTCCCAATTTACCTTTATATTATATATTCTACTTTCTTTGGGGTTTATAGTAATATTTTGGTTACAAAAAGTGTTTGAAATGAGCTTATTTTCAGTGAAAGTATTTACTAATTCATATAATTGAAAATTATTACTTTTTTATAAAGTAATCATGGTTTATATGTTTTTTCAAGACTAATAGTTTTCATTATTTATGTATCCCTTAGTGAT
The DNA here is from genome assembly GCA_963277665.1 of Viscum album. NCBI lineage: Eukaryota > Viridiplantae > Streptophyta > Magnoliopsida > Santalales > Viscaceae > Viscum > Viscum album. The sequence continues at coordinate 127,677,306 of OY728146.1, read as the reverse complement.
CTTTTTATTCTCATCCCATGTTTTGAAATATTTTTCATAGGATTTAAAGGTGAATAGAGTCAGGGATCAGATTAGGGAAAAGGTATGAAGTTTAAACATGAAAAGAAACCACGTTTCATTTTTAATGTTTCTATTTTATGGACTAAATGGACACTATTGTAATTATCCACTTTTTATATCTATTTTATTTTTTATTTACGAGTTATAGCCTAATTTTTTAAAACTCTACGCCTGAAAAGATCATCAATGTGAATACTTAACATAAATTATGATTATGAAAAGGCTGAGGCATGTTATTTGGTATCAAATGATAGTTTAAAAAACTTTGGAGATTAGGTTACATTCTAAAGAGCTAGGGATATCATCATGAGTTTATACTTTTAAGGTTGTAAAGAATTTTAATGTCTTAGAAATCTATTTTTAGGATTTATGTTCCAAAATTTTAAGGTGATTATGGGTATTTTTGGAGACATTTATCATTGATCTAACTATGGTTTATTACAATATTTGATGAAAATGAGAGGTATGAAATAAAATTTGAGTTTAAAACATGTTATGGTTATTTATAGTACTATATAATATTTTGGAAATGTTATAATAATTATAAAGTTTCAGAAAAAATATAATATGTTGAAATCGTGACAACATGTCCCATCTGGAAAGGTCGTGAAGGTCAAACACAAAAATAATGGGTGACCAGGGTGCATCATCTATAACTAGACTACGCAAAGTCCCTAGTTAGTATCAATTTATTTTTAGTTAAAAATTTTGATGTAAATATAATATTTTGATTTTTCGAATTTATGTTTCATCAAATGGATGTATTTAGTATTTGAATATGATTTGGATATTAAGTGATAAATATTATTTTAGAATAAGTACAAAATTTTATGAACCCTATATGCCTAATGGAAAAAAAATACTTTGGGATTTTATTTGAGGAATAATGTTTGAATTTTATTTTCGAAGAATTTATGTTTTTATTTTATATTTATAGTGATTTGGGTTATTTATGGAGATGATTAACCTATATTGGGGAATAAGTGGTTTGAAAATTACTTTTTAGTATGATACATTACTAGTGATTTATGTAGATAAATTCTAAAACTTATCCACGAAGAGTATGTGATCAAATCCATTAGAATTTCTGTTTTCAATCTTAGTTTAAATTATTTTAGGAATTTAAATGAAAGTTATTTGTTGAAAGGTCTATAATGAAAATTTGAAATTATAGTTGAATTTTGGGGATTAAAATTTTCTTTTCATCATACAATTGTTTATTATTTTTTGGAGAATTATCTTATCCTAACCATACTTGTTTCAGTTAATGTTTCAAGATATGATAAATAGATAGGTAATATTTTGTTGGTTAATAATATTATTCATCCAAAATACTCATCATTTAGAGAAAAAGATGATTTTTTGTGGTATATTTTAAAGGATAAAAATCTACTTTTTAAGTAAGTATAATTCCTTATCTTCTTATTTAATTTAGTTAAATAATTTTCCTACTTTATGAAAATTATCTTAAACCAAAAACATTTTCTGTTTACTTTTCCTACTATGAAAACATTGACCTATTAAAAAATCAAAAATTTGTGGTTTTTGTGATTATTGAAATTCAAATATTCTCATTTTTTATCACTCACAATCAGACCTTGATAGTTAGTTTTTTTTCCATATCCATGTTTTCCAACATGGAATCCTATTATGTGTTATATCAGGTGACCTTCGTAGTTTCTTTTCTTTCTTTTAAAGTGGATGTTTTGCTAATATTATTTCTAATGTGGAGTTTTAATGTAGGTATTTTGAAAGTTAATTACTTATTTAATGACCCAAAATTCAAATTATGATGATGAAATTTCTTAAAGGTGGGGATAATGTAACATCACATGTTTTCAGAATGATTCAATATGTCTGATAGTGTACAGAATATGCAACAATGAGCTTAATAAAACAACTAAATATTTATGTGATACCTTATAACCTAGCTGTTAAAATGGAATGAATTGATAGTATTAACTAATTTATTAAAATATTTTTTACACATGTAGATAATTAATTATTTTTTTGAATAATTATTTTTTAATGTAAACAAAACCCCTTTTAATTAAAAGGAACTGTATTTCTAAAAATTCTATTTAAACATAAATATGTGAGTTTATAAAATAATAAAATAACTATTGATGGTCTTTATTAATGAAATATATATTTAATATATTCAATGTAATATTTATAATTCATCTTATATCTTTCCTAGAAAAGATATATGAACAAATTCAGGTTTTAAAAATAATAATAATTTTAAAAAAATGTAGTTTTACCACCTTTTGATGGACAACCCTTTTTAAATTTTTTTTTTCACTTTTTATTTTATATTTATAATAAATTAATTCTTATTTAGAATAGGAAAAACAAAATTTACTTTGGTTTAAATGTTTTTATTTTTATTATAAACTTCATATTTTAATCGATAATAAAAAATATTACATTTTAAATCAAAACCGCCTTTTCATAAAATGTATTTATATTGTAATGTTATAATTTGAATGAGTTTTAAAGTATATTTCTATTATTGTTTTATCATTTTATCCAATTTTTTCATTGAAATTAATTTCACATTGAAATTTGATATAAACACATGTTAATCTATTGGTGTTTTTTACGTTTTAAAAACTCGGTTTCTCATTTCGATGTGAGATTAATTTTAAATTTAATTTTTCAACTTTTTTGATTTTATTTTAGAAAACTAACATACATGGTTATAATTATTTAGGAAAATTTTGTTTAATAGGATCAAAATAATTTTGGTGAATAGTACCATTAGTATTTCATTTACCACGGTTAAAGGATAAATCTGGTAAATAAGGGTATAAATAATATTATAATAATATATAACTACCTTAAAACTAGTCCTAATATTAATGGATGAGTTATAAACGACCAATAAAACACCTGGGAAGAAATTTGGGACTTTGGGATACACTTGGGTGTGATAAGTACATTTATAACATTTAATTTAATGTAAAGGAAAAAATATCATAAACATGAATCTTATTACTAATTGTTTTTATATGGTTTTATATAACTGATATCATTTACTATAAATTCTAATTATAAAGATAAGAATATTTCTTGAATCATAGAATTTTATTTATAATTATTATATGTTAATTATTTAAATTTAATTATGACACAACGATGATGTAGTGATTTCTTTATTAATGAAAGAGTCAAATAAATGATGTTATAAATAAGAAAATAAATATTATTTAAAATAATTTATTTAATGAACTAATTTTCATTGTTATTATGAAATGTTATAAGACTATTAAATGGTTTGGTTAGATCTTATCTCTCTATTGGTGTTTATTTAAATTCAATAATATGAATAGTGTCAAAATTGACATAACAGATATTTTATAAAAATAATATTGTATTAAATTATTTAAAAATCATAAAATATTTAATAAATACAATTTTACTATTATATATTCTAATAGGTCATCAATAATACATTTATGGGTAATTTTCCCTATAAAAATAAAATTTTTATATTCATAATATTAAAAATGTTGTTGCCATAATTAAAATTAAAAGAGAATAATTAATGTTAAACAAAACATATATGGATTAAAAAATATTCATATCCTGTAGAATATTAATTTTATTATTTTTATTAGACCCTAATTAATATTATATTTGAAATAAAGATTTTCGGAACCATGTTTAACCAAAATAGAATTTATATTAATTTTATATTTTGAGAGTTTCCAAGGGTGCCCCTCCATTCTCTAATAAAAGAGAACTCACTCATCTCTAAAAATAACAATTCCTAAATCATTTGGATAAACCAATATAAATCCAAAACCCTTCATAGAATCTTTCCCCACTTTAATGAGACCTTATTTTATTCATAACACCCATCTTATAGGTGTTAAGGTGTTATTCAAAGTTGATCAACTCAAGAAGAGGTTTTGTTCTCATTAAGTATTTCACTTTTATTTATTCTTCCACTTCATTAAAATATCCACCAAACATGGTGAAAAAAATAAATATATTATCCTACATAAACTGATATGTTATTATTGAAATATCATCACCCAAATCCATCTCTGATTTCGTCAAATTAGAAATTGGCATTTTGTTCGTGTGTACTACGGAATACCACTTGGTGAACCGGTATAGTTCACTTTTCATTACTGTCTATCAATAATGACTATAATGATGGGATAAATTTTAATATATCATATTTATGATATATATATTATTTTATAATAATAATATTTCAATTATTTTATTACATTCCAAGCACATAAAAATGATAATATCGTTCATGCATACATGTGAATTATCACCTTCACGAAGCGATGTGAATCGTATTTATGCACCACATCACTTGTATGATATATATATATAAGTATATTTAAATGATATATATGATAATTATTATTTTATTATAATTATATATGTTAAAATAATACTTAACTTCTTTCTATAATGATCGATGGAAAATAGAAAAAGTTGCTCATACGTAAGTATGGCTTACCGTCTCCATGATTATAACCTTGTTCATTTTTCATTTAAAGTTATAGTTTATATATAAAGATGATAATAATTTCATGAATATTATCTTTTAGATCATGTATTTACAACCACATAGACTATTTATATCAATCCAAATTCATTTCGCCTCATGTATCGAATATCGACAAAACGTCTAATATGAACTTAAGAATTATGTAATTTTTATAACATGGTCAAATGTGATATAAAATAAATAATAAACATGAATTTTTTTTTCAAGAAAGTATAATTTAACCTAATTTTTTTATTCATGAAGAATAAGGAACATATATGATGAATCCAAATTATGGTAAGTGAAATCTTATCTCAATTTCCATTTAGTGAGATAATTAACCATGTCATTGGTTTTGTTTTTTTCAAGAATATGTGTAAATGGAATTAAATTTTCTTAAAATTAATATACTCTTACTTTGGTTGTATTTATATTTTTCACATATAATTATTCCATTTATTTATCCTTAATCTCATGATACGATCATTTTAAGGGACTTTATCTCAGTCTCCTTTCATTTTTGGAATATCTTGATGTTTTCACCTTAATTACCCTATAAGGTGTATATATAACCATTTTTACACATTATATCATGAATTTGTATATTATCATGATATTTAATGTTTTATTTAATGTTATTTTTTAATCATTTTTATTCAAGTCTTTCTCTAGTGGTATGAGACTCTTTAACTAAAACCTCATTTTAAATGTTTTCGAATTTTTTTATTCTAAATCCTTCTATTTCATTTCCATGTTTTCAAAATGGATTTTATAAATTTATTTATATGAACATGAATGTTTTAAAATGATATTTTATTTCACACATTTTAAATTTTCATTGGAAACATTGATTCAAAAGTCTTTTTATCTAATGTTTTAAATTGTTTTGGAAATGGATTGAATATTTAAATATCATGAAATTCTCTCTTGTGATTGGAAATGAAATTTTATGACTGAAATATTGAAAGTTGAAATCATTTATGTGTTATTATTATAAAATGGTTCCTGGAAATTGGATGAGGGGTTATGTAAAAAAACAAAGATGGTTTCTTACCTGATAAACCAAATACAGGTGGTTCTATGTTGAACCAATAATGGGTGTTTCCGTTATAACATTCAACGCATTGGGTATGGAGTCATCCATATGGCTATTCCATTTTTGATATGTGTGGAAGTCAACATTATGGTTATTCCATCAATGTTTGATTATGTCCCAAGTTACCTTTATATGTTATATGTTTATTTTTATTGATTTTATGGTAATGTTTTAGTTACAAAAAGGGAAAAAAATGAGATTATATTCAGTGAAGAGTATTTACTACATCTAAATGGTTAAAGGTATTAATTTATGATAATGTATTCTTGTTTTACATGTTTTATCAAGACTAATAGTTTTCCTTCATTAGGTATCCCTTAATGATATTTTTTATGTTCATCTAATGTTTTGAAATGTTTTTATAGGATTTAAAGGTCAATAGAGTCATGGATGGGATCAAGGGAACGTTATAATGATTAAACATGAAAAGAACCCATGTTTCATTTTAGAAGTTTTTATTTAACGGAATTAATGGATACTACTGGAAGTATCCACTTTTTATATCTATGGTTTTTTACGTATTAATTATGGCCTAATTTTCTAATACCCTAAACATGAATAGATAAATAATATGAATTCCTAACTAAAATCGAGATTATGAAAAAGGATGGGGCCTTATAACAAGTCTCTCCAATACGTGAACAAAAAAGGTAAGGAGAAAATTTTATTTCCATATTGCATCATTTAAATTTCTATACTGAATAAAGACTCTCTATCCCATTACTATCTTTGTGGAAATGAGTTCTTTATATTTTTTTATCAAAGTCACACATCCTTTTTTAGGACAACTTGAAAAAACTCAATGATTCACTATCTAATATTGGATAAAACAATCTATAATATAAAATATACAAATCCTCTTTCTTTACTAATTCCTTCATTGGAAGATTCAATAATTTTTGGGGGTTTCCTTGTTGACTTCTTCCCATACTCAAGTCCGGCCTTTTGAGTGAAAAAGTATGGGATTATTCATTTAATATTTGTAATACCACATGAAATTTCCTTATTATTTTTTTCAATAGTTCATATATCTTCTTCACCTTCTCATAAGTTTGTTATGAAATTAAAATAATTAGGAGTGTCTCATTATCTCCAAAGAAGATATGATAAATCCTTCTTGGAAATTTATTCAACTCCAATAGAGGACCTTTGATAATCGAGGGAATGAACTATAGAAAGCTCAACCTAGAAAGATATTCAACAATATAGAAACTATAATCAATCTTAGTGATTTTAATATCTTCAACATAATACAGTAACTATACCTCTGAAAAGATTAATCTTCTTCATCTTGAATATTTTTGAAACTGTATTATTTCTCGTTGTGGTGGTATAACAGAATTCATTAGTTTTGGATTCCTACTTCACAACTTCTTTCATTTTAAACTACACCTTCTTATATCCCACATTTAATATCAACCATTCCTAATGAACATTGTTCAGTTAGTTCCTAGAATATATAATCTGTTGACCTAGAATGTTGGGAATATCACAATCTTCCCCAATTTTATGAATATGAAAATCAAGGGAAAATGAACTTTCTAATATTTACCAAAATGACTTTTAAGATGAAACATACATATTTTACTCATCTATCTTCCAATTATAGTGAAATCATTTTAAATTTTAAATATCATATTTAATTCTATTTAAACATATTCAATGGAATGAGTTTTAGACTTTCTCCCAAATCACACAAAGCTTTGGTAAAAGTTAATGAACTAATTTTACACAGTATTGAAAAAAAATATTTGATCACCTTACTTATGTAGTATATTTATTTGTACCACTATAGAAAATTATCCACTCATTTATATTGCACCAATATATTCCATATTATTCTTATTTTAGAAATAAAATTTATGAAACATTTTATAAGTGCCAATGTGAGAAGTTATCATAGTAATGTATATATTAATGTGCATATAATTAAAAATTTCAAGAAATTTAGTGTATTGCTCCTCCAAATTCTAATGGTGTATCTTCTCCATAAAAGGTAGGGGTGGCCTATATGGTGTCACATCAGACTTCTCTTCTGGTTAATTCTTCTTAGTTTTTTACTCTTTTATATTTCTTTAATCTAGTGGACATTTTTTCTTATATGGTCTTTTTGGGATCATCAAAACATTCACTCCCTTGTTAAGGATTCTGTTCAAATCACTTTTCTTTACATTCTTATATTTTTCTCAACACTCATTTACATAATAATATTATTTCTTTTACCTTATCTCTAGGATATTGGGGATTCCCAAGAAAAACTATGAGAGGAAACTCATTCAATTTGTAAGAATATTTTCCAAGATACATATCCACGATTCCCTATGGTTCCTTTGTTTCTTGCTAAATATTTATCATGATTCATCATAGTTTTCTCCATTATATACATAATTTGATCATTTTTCTTAACATATTATATCATGATATCATAGAAATAAAACCAACTGTCTAATAATGGTTGTTTCTAAAAATATTTCTAAAATAAACATAGGATATATTGTCTCGGATTTTTTGTGTTTTACTTTTAAATATTATATGGAATTACTACAAGACTAGTCATAGATATCGAACATAATTCCAATGCACGGTGATCTCAGGATGGTGGTTTGAACTTTTTTTAGTTAATTGAGTTGGCACATGTGTGCGGTTGTGGCGGTTTCCAAATGAATGCCCTAATTAAAAATATGAGGGCACCGTTGCGTCAGGGATGGTGAATTTACCAATGAATGAGTCTAACCTCGACTGGAACGGTTCAAGAGAAAAATTTATTTTTCAGGCATTTTTAGTAAAATAAAATAAAATAAATTCACAAAGTTTATTTTATTTGGAAACATCCACTATAGCGCTGTGACAGAGCACCTATTTCATTAATTAATGCCATGCCATAATCACTCTGAAACAGCAATGCTGACTCATTAATACCACATCGTGATGGAATATCGAAATGAGTTTCCCCTTTTTAATGGGTTAATCACATGTTTCTCATTGGCAAAGGTTGAGAGAAAACTCTGGTGGAATCTTGGAACCTTGGAGAGATCCCTCGACGACGATCGATGATGAATCAAAGGCATGAATCATTGCACCAATAAAGTTGAAGGATCTCAAGGACGATGGAAGAATGACCCCTTTTCTAGCAATTGATTCCTCCCTGAGGTATGGGTTATTATTTCGATTCTTCGTTCCCCGTTTCTAAATTAAAACGACAAACGTGGATCAACCAAGAACAAGTTGATCCACAGATTCGTGTGTTCTTATAAGAGGATTTCATTGGGTTGATATTGGGGAATTAATCCATGTTAAATTATTCTTTGATTCTACTCTGTTCGATCCAACAAAGGGGAGTGGATCAGCGCTGTGACAAATGACGGTGGAGGTTTGTTCCTCGATTTTCTATTGGGTTTCATTCCCCTTTCATTTCCCGCGTGTTCTTCACGTTCTTTGTGGGGTTACAAACAATGGATCACTGCGCACCCATCTTGCAACTCAAAAATCCCAAACTGAATATCTGACATCATAATGAACCTACGGAGGTGCGACGGCTATGGAAGACGACTAATCGGCTCAGATCATAAGAGGTCGTTCTTCGAGCATGCATCGCACGATATGATCGAAACATGTTTTTGAGGCCGATTAGAGGCCCGAAAACAATGTAGACGACTTCGAGACATTCAGAAGACCTCGAATCTAGATTTTTGTGCTGATCGGACCATCAGAAGAAATATCAAAGCATCACGGAAGGCGCGATGACAAGAAGCGTTGATTCTGGAAAATTCCTAAATACACAGTGTGTACTTCCAAAGAACACGATGTGTAGTACCGACAGATGCGGCAAGGGTTTCGGGGGTCAGATAGGTATTACACAGCGTGTGAGCTCAGTCACATGGCGTTTTGGACCTTACTCGAAGCTCGGTGTGTATCTCGGGTGATACACGGACACGGGGAGAATGACATAGCATCGCGACACAATGTGTGCTCTCTATAAAGCATGGAAGAGGCGGCTACGTGGGACTCGGCATGTATTTTTGGTGATACATAGACACAGGATAAATTACACTGTTGTGTACTCCACCACACAGCTAGGCGAGGCCAGTGGCGCGAGTCACCCTGTGTACCAGTTACATGGGATGGCATACATGGGTCGAAACAGTGTATGGGCACATGGCCAGCATACACGGGTTGGACCCCAGATACTTAGACACGGCGTGTTATCTTTTACATGCCATGCAGTTTTTTTGTTCACGACCAGCCTTGTGACATGGTCCATTATACACGGGCAGTACCCAGGGTCAGAGGACAGAGCGTGTGACCTTTCTACATGTCATGAACTTTTATGTACACATCTTGATTGTTTTGTCCACCGTATCATGGACATGTTTTATTGGGGTTAGTTCCCCTTTTCTCATTCCCCTAATGGTCAGGTATCATTTCCTTCTACAGGAGTTTGATCCCTTTGTCAAGACTTTCTGTGTTAGAATCATAAATCCATCTGATATGTTTGGAGCGAGATCCTCTATCCATTATTGACCCTAGGTAGAGTCAGGCATCGACGTTACCAACTCCACCAGGCATTGACCCTCTACATAGCAGGTGAATCTGGATGAGTTGTGGTATCTACCATGTCCCTGGAAGTGATGCTCGTCTGTGTATCGTGATCTTTCCCACTAAAGAGTGTTTTCTCATATAATGATTGTATCTATCAATCATGATCTTTCCCACTTAGGAGTGTGTTCTCCTGTAATGAGTGTATCTATCTCTCTTGACTTTTCCCGATGAACAGTACTTCTCAGACGGACATCATCCGAGCTACCAGACTCATGGGGTTAGTTCTCTTAGAATGAGTACTTCATGGGATCTTTGGACTAAATTCCCAGAGGGGGTATGATGTTGTGTGACTTGTCTCTAGACTATGGGTATGGTTTTTCAGTATATTTGGATTGTGTTCCCTTATTATATATTCAGTAGACATTTACTATTTAGAGCTGACTGTGCCTTTATTTTGTGTATTGCTTTGTGGTTTTTGGTGTCTTATACTAAGTATTGTTATACTCACCCCTACACGGGCTTTTCCCACACGTGTCGTGTTTTGTGCAGATGAGAAGCCTTTTGACAGAGACTCGGGTAGACCAGGATAGGGCCGAGCATTCTGATTCCCTCATAGGCCAATGTATTTATACGACTACGATCAGCAGTCCCAATACCTCTTTGTGTTACAGGTTGGACTTTGTAGTTTTCAGACTCTTGTTTTGGTGGGCTTGTATTCTATCCCGGTTTACATTCAGCACTTTACTTTCCATCATACTCTATTGGTTTGGTTTAGTTGTATGCATGCATTTTCTTCCATAGTGGTTTTTACATTTCATCATTTGGGTGTTGGGATATGTGTGAATGTGTACAAGTTAATAGACAATGCCTAACATGTTAGTAGTATGCCAACACAGTGCTAGTCACCCGCCCCTAGCCTATTAGAGGCATGCTTGATAAGTAACGGTGCGAGCCCCACTGGGACAAGTCGTGACAGAGTGGTATCAGAGCATGTTAGTTCTACCTTAATACCAAGAGTCTGTGATATTTTTTTGGGGAACAATGTTATGTTTTTTCGAGCTCAGCTTTCAGTCCAGAGACTCTAGTGTTTGTGCGGACGGCTGACGTACCCATAAACCAGGACTCTGATAACCTTCTTTTCGACTAGATACATGAAAACACTAGTTGTGGGGAAGTAAAATTGTAACATCCCACGTAAATAAAGAATAAAGAATTTTCAAATTTATTAATATTTACGAATTAAATATTAATTTTATTTTAAAGGGGTTGCTATGTTCGATAGCGTACCCGATACGCAACGATGAGTTTCTTTGAAAACTTACGTTGCACACAAGTAATAAAATAATATTATTTTAAATGTTAGTTAACGATTAGTCGTTGTACTAGAGGGAATGGATAGAAATAACTAAAATATGATTAGATATTTTTTTTAAATGTTTATACATTTACCCAATAAAAGATAAAGGCTTAAAATACGGAAAGAGTTCAATTTTAGGGCATATATACTCTAATTTTCACTAAAGGTTCACTTATCACCTTTTAATGGTGAAACGTCATTAAATATAGTTTTGATCACTCTTATACTTTATTTTGGACCAAATATAACTCTTCTTTAGAATCGGGACATCAAAATTTACTTTGTGTAAATTTTTGGTACCTTTCTGATAAAGTTCATTTTTTATGAATAGTGTAAAATGTTGTATTTTAATTCAAAACCTCTTTTTAATCTAAATTATTTATATGATTAGATTATTATTTTAATTGGTTTTAAAGTGAAATTAGAAAATATTTTTACCAGTTAATCCAATGGTGGTCATTGGAATCAATTTCACTTTGAAATTGGACTTAAACTGGTGTCAATCTTTTGATACTTATTGTTTCACAAAAACACGCTATTTGTCATGACAGTGGGAATTAATTACTAAATTAATTAATTTGACTTATATGTTTTGAATTTTTTAAAATGTACTTCATTTTTTAATTCGAAATATCAAATATAGCTTAGGGTGAATTTTTGGTAATTTTCTGAAAAACTTCAATTTTTGATGTATAGTGAAACCACTAAGTGGTAATCAAGCAAACTGATTTTTCATATAAATGAAAGTTTACCACTAATGTGTATTGAATTTTAAAAATCCGACATACATGGTAGTCATTAAAAAGTAAAATGTGGTTCAATGAGATTAAAATAATTTTTTTGGTGAATAGTAACTTTTTTTCATTAGTCGCGATTAGTGGTAATTAGTGTAGTTTAAGGTATAAATAATGCTTTAATAATATGAAATGGCCTAGAAACATGTCCCAAACTTATTTGTTGTGTCATGGCCGACCAAGACAAGCCATGGCCCAACTTGGGGACCCCATGGAGCCACTTTAGTTGGAAAATGACATTAATATATTTTTATTTAATGTTAAAGTGAAAATGACACTAACATAAATTATTTTACTAAAATAATTTTTAAGTGGGGTTATACAAGTCCCAATTTTTATTATAAATATTCATTGGAAAGATAAAAAGATTTCATACATCATAGTAATTTTTTTATAATTTTTAGACATTAAATAAATTAAATTATATATGACATAATAATGATGCAGCGGTGACATCATTATTTGACGATTTAAATAAAATGGAAAGATAATGAAAAATCTAAAACCTACACATGTCCAAAACCAATTGGATGAGTGTATTTCGAACCGTTATCACCTTATACACGAATTATATCAATGTGGGACCTTTTAAAACCGAAACACATTTTCAAATAAAGTAATATTTCTTTACTTTCCAAAAGTTCCCCTCCTCTCCTCTTATAAAAGGCCCCCACCTCTACCCCATTTCACACATTCCTCAAGCCTTTGGCTCGGCCAAACCCTGCCCAATTACTCTCTCCACATCCCTCTCCTCATCCTAGAGGATTCCCTTTGGGCAGAATCCTTTCAAAGGAAGCCTTTAGGCTCAAATCAAAAGGGAGTTACACTTTTAAAGGTAATTCATTCTCTCTTGTTCATTTGTTTTATTTTGCTTCTCCAACCCTCTAAACTCTTTTTATTTACTTCTTTTGTAACAACACCAGTATCTTCAATATACTAGGATGTTGTTATAAGATTTATTTGAGCTACACTCTCACACAACTACATCAAATGGTTAAAGAACATACAGTTTCCGTGGATGGCGAAATTCTGCCTCCCGAAACAATGATTGTTCAATACTCATTTAACACCTTCAAGGGTGGCCATTATGATGTCACTATTTTTATATATGATATATAATATGTTTATGTTTTCTTTAAGCTTCTGTATTTTTCATTTTTTGCATACCTTTATGGTTTCCATAATGGGTAAACACGATATCTTCATTTAAGGAAGTGCGGACTACCGCCCCCTAAAAGTGATGTGATTTGTTAATGCCATATGTGGGACGTGTAAAGGATGGATTTAAAGTTATTATATATGATTTTATACTGGAATTATAATATACCTCTATATCATTATTATTTCTTTCCATTAAAGTATGAGATAGAAATTAAAGTAGCGTTCATGCGTACGTACGGCTTACCGTCTCCATGAACGGTGCTTTTCATTTCATATCCCCAAATGTAATGTACTATTAAAATTACATGTATATAATGTATATATATAATTAATGATATATATAAATGATTAATATAATTATGGAATTAAAATATACGTACCTCTCATTTAGTTTTAATTCCATTAATATGACAAAGAAATGAAAGTAGCGTTCATGCGTACGTACGGCTTACCGTCTCCATGAACGGTGCATTTCATTTCTTACCTCTAAATGATTATGTAATATTATAAATACATTTATATGCTGGATATATATGATATATATGATATCCAAATCAGGAATTTCATTCTGGATATAAAGAACTTTTGACCACACGAACAACATGTAATTGTAAGATGTCAACTTTCGACTTAAGAACCAAATATTGACAAAACAAACATTATTAACTTAAATGGTTAAATAATGTTTATAACATGGAAATAAGTGATATAAGAGGAATAATGAAATTTAAAAAGGGTTCTTAATCAAGTATAAATTAACTCAAGTTTATTATTCAGGACTTTAAAGAACGATCGAGTCAATTCGGACCCGAGGTAAGGGAACTTCTTAACCCAATTTCTATTCTTTGGGTTAATCTCCTACTTTCAAATTATGTCATGATATTATTATGTCCTTTTTTTATTTTTACGTTCTTTATGTGTACCTATAGTGAATACACATAATAGATCTATTTTATTTTAAAAATGATCTTTGTAAGGGACTTCCTCTCAATCTCCTTTCATTGAGGCATATTTCGTTTTATACAAATATTTATTTTATATGGTGTATAAAATCCTTTGACTTTTACTTTTATACAAAAGGAATCTTTTTCTACGAAGCGTTTTACTAAACGACAAAAAAAAATGTTTTTTTAACGTACGTGGTGACAACGACCTTTTCCGCCGCTGCGAGTATTATTTGATCTTTGGATTTCTCAACAAGCCGTAATGTTTTTAGAATAAAATAAATACCATATACTCTTTTATGTATTTTGGTATTGAAAATGGTTTTGAAAAAAAAAGATTCTATTATGTCAATATATTTATGATATATTGTGATTGAAATGTGGAAATGTTATCATTCCTTTATATTGGTTTTATGTTTTATGATTTTATACTGGTACTTGGACATTTTAATGGGTGGTTACGTTATAAACCATATGACGGGTGGTGCCGTGAATACCAGGACGGGTGGTTACGTTATAACCTCCAATGCATTGGGTATGGAAGTCGGCCGTATGGATATTCCATTAAGTATGTATGGAAATTGGCCGTATGGCTATTCCATTAAGTGATATGTGTGGAAGTCGACCGTATGGTTATTCCACTTAAGTATGTTTATGTCCCAAGTTACCTTTATATATTCTATGTGTTCTTTATATGGGTTTTATGGTAATCCTTTGGTTACAAAAAGGTAAGTAATGATACTTTATTCAGTGAAGATTTTTTTTTACTACTTCATGAAGGTGAAGGTATTACTTTGATATAGTATACATGGTTTACATGATGTTTGAAAAACTAACAGTTTTCATTCTTTTTGTATCCCATACTGAGTTTTTTATGCTCACCCCAAGTTTTTTGAAATGTTTTTCACAGGACTTAAAGTGGAATAAGGTCAAGGATGGGATCAAGGGAATTTCATGCTATCTAAAACATGGAATCTAGACATCTTTCTTTTTAAGAGTTTTTATTTTATGGAGACTTAGTAGAAGTGTCTACTTTGTAATCTTTTAAGATGTATTAGTTATGTTATAATTCTCTAAAACTCTAAACCTGAAAAGATCCTCAATGTGAATTATTAATTTAATTCAATATTAAGTAAGGTTTAAGGCTGGGGCCTTATAGTTGGTATCAAAGGTCGGTTTAGACAACTTTAGGAGTTAGAAAAGTGTTAAATTATAATATGATTGAAATGATATAGCATTTACGGATTACCATGTTGCTTCACCTAAGATATTTCTATGTTCAGAATGGTTTTCTGCAGAGGAAACAAAGCAGCTATGTTGGGACGACATCAGGAGGAAGACAACCTTCCAAATCAGCAACCTGAGATGGTCGGAATCGGAACTGAACAGTTTGTTGCAGTGATGGCACAGTTGACTCAGGCTATAAATGGTGGTGGTATCCATGCACGAGATCAGCCAGATCAACCGCAGAGGAACATGTCAGTGGTGGAACATTTCATGAAGCAACATCCCCCATCATTTAGAGGATCATCTGACCCTGTGCAAGCTAAAGGGTGGATTAAAGCACTGGAGAATATTTTTGATGTCATGGGGTGTTCAGAACATCAAAAGGTTAGTCTTGCTGTTTACCGTTTTGAAGGTGAAGCTGATCAGTGGTGGTCAATGGTGAAAAATATAAGGGATAGTGATGAGATTGAGGATCTTCACTGGGACGAATTCAAAGGTATGTTTCTTGAGAAATATTTTCCTAAGGTGGTTCGTCTTAGGAGGGAAAAACAGTTCCTAGAATTGAGGCAGGAGGATAATTCAGTGGATGCTTATGAAGAAAAGTTCACTCGATTGGCAAGGTATGCTCCAAACTTCATACAAGATCTGGATAGTAAAATAAACCATTTTTACTCAGGGTTAAAGCCAAAGTATCGAAGGGCTTTAGCTTCTCGTGAGTTCAAAAGAAATGAAAAACTTGTTCGATGTGCGGAGAAGGTGGAAATGGAGTTTGCCGATGATCAGGTGTTCTATGACAAACAACAGAATAAGAGGTCTAGTTGGTAGGCAAAGGGGAAGAATTCATCAAATAAGCAAGGAGGTAAGAAAACCAAATATCCATCCTGTGAGAAGTGTGGTAAAATGAATCCTGGAGAATTTTTATCCATGTCTGCTAAGTGCTTTCGGTGTGGTAAGTCTGGACATATTGCTCGTAACTGTAAGGAAGATGATCAAGCAGGAAATGAAAAGCCAACGGTAAGATGTTTTAAGTGTAATGAAATGGGTCATTATGCAGACGAGTGTCCGACAAGGAGATTGAGTGATGGGAAGTAGTTAGACTACAAGCAGAAAGGGGTGGTAAAATCCTTTGCAACAACTTCAGCAGATGTTGGGCCATCGAATGAAGTGGTATCAGCTCCAGGGAGCTCAGTATTTTTCGAAGATTGACTTGAGGTCGGGGTACCATCAGTTGAATGTAAAAGAAGCAGACGTTCCGAAGACTGCGTATGGCCATTATGAATTTGTAGTTATGCCTTTTGGGTTAACCAATGCACCTGCTGTATTCATGGACCTTATGAATAAAATTTTCCATGAGTTCTTGGATAAGTTTGTGTTTGTGTTTTGAGGTTTGTGAAGAGGTTATGTGTGCCTTGTGATTCACAGTTGAAGAATGAGTTGTTTTTTCATCCTGGCAGTACTAAGATGTACAGAGGTCTGCGGGAGTATTACTGGTGGGATGGAATGAAAAGAGACATTGCTGATTTTACTGTTAAGTGTTTGACATGTCAACAGGTTAAAGCAGAGTAGCAGTTACTGAAAGGGATGCTTCAGCCTTTACCAGTTCCAGAGTGGAAATGGGAAAACATATCCATGGACTTTGTTGTGGGATTACCGAGGACATCTCGAGGTAATAATGCAATCTGGGCTATTGTTGATCCCTTGACCAAATCTGCTCATTTCCTTTCTATACGAGATACTTTCTCTCAAGATCAACTTTACCGTTTGTATATTAAAGAGATAGTCAGGTTACATGGAGTTCCTCTCTCCATTATAACGGATCGTGATCCCAGGTTTACTTCTAACTTTTGGAAAGGCCTTCAGAAGTTGTTGGGTACTGAATTAAATTTTACTACAGCTTTTCATCCTCAATCAGATGGGCAGTCAGAACGAACAATTCAGACATTGGAGGATATGCTACGAGCTTGTTTGATGGATTATCAGGGAAGTTGGGACCAACATCTTTCTTTGGTTGAATTTTCTTATAATAACAGCTTTCATTCCAGTATACAGATGGCACTATTTGAGGCATTATATGGGAAGTGGTGTCGAACTCCAGCATTTTGGAATGAAGTGGGTGAAAGGAAGTTGATGGGATGAGAATTGGTAGAAGAGTTGGCAGAAAAAGTTCAGCTGATTCAGAAGCACATGAGAACAGCTCAGAGCAGGCAGAAGAGTTATGCAGACAACAGGAGGAAGGATCTCTCTTTTGAGGTAGGTGATCATGTTTTTCTCAAGGTTTCTCCCTGGAAAAGTGTGATGAGATTTGGTAAGAAAGGAAAGCTGAGTCCATTGTTTATTGGACCATATGAAATTCTGGAAAGAGTTGGATCAGTTGCATACCGAGTGGCTTTACCTCCGAGTTTATCTCAGGTATACAATGTTTTTCATGTTTCGATGTTGAGGAAGTATATGCCAGATCCATTTCATGTTTTGAGTCCAGAGGTAGTTCAGCTGGAAGAGGACCTATCTTATGAGGAACAAACGGTCCAGATTCTTGACCACAGGGAGCAAGTGTTACGGAATAAGGTGATTCATCAGGTAAAGGTTCTGTGGAAAAACCATGTGATTGAAGAGGCAACGTGGGAATCTAAAAATGCTATGAGGGATAAATACCCCCACTTATTTTTATATGTGAATAAAATTGCGAGGAAGCAATTCCCAAAAGGGGGGAAGGATGTAACATCCCAGGTAAATAAAGAATAAATAATTTTCATATTTATTAATATTTACGATTTAAATATTAATTTTATTTTAAAGGGGTTGCTATGTTCGATAGCGTACCCGATACGCAACGATGAGTTTCTTTGAAAACTTACGTTGCACACAAGTAATAAAATAATATTATTTTAAATGTTAGTTAACGAGTAGCCGTTGTACTAGAGGTAATGGATAGAAATAACTAAAATATGATTAGATATTTTTTTTAAATGTTTATACATTTACCCAATAAAAGATAAAGGCGTAAAATACGGAAAGAGTTCAATTTTAGGGCATATATACTCTAATTTTCACTAAAGGTTAACTTATCACCTTTTAATGGTGAACCGTCATTAAATATAGTTTTGATCACTCTTATACTTTATTTTGGACCAAATATAACTCTTCTTTAGAATCGGGACATCAATATTTACTTTGTGTAAATTTTTGGTACCTTTCTGATAAAGTTCATTTTTTTTATGAATAGTGTAAAATGTTGTATTTTAATTCAAAACCTCTTTTTAATTTAAATTATTTATATGATTATATTATTATTTTAAATGGTTTTAAAGTGAAATTAGAAAATATTTTTACCAGTTAATCCAATGGTGGTCATTGGAATCAATTTCACTTTGAAATTGGACTTAAACTGGTGTCAATCTTTTGATACTTATTGTTTCACAAAAACACGCTATTTGTCATGACAGCGGGAATTAACTATTAAATTAATTAATTTGACTTATATGTTTTGAATTTTGTAAAATGTACTTCATTTTTGAATTCGGAATATCAAATATAGCTTAGGGTGAATTTTTGGTAATTTTCTGAAAAACTTCAATTTTTGATGAATAGTGAAACCACTAAGTGGTAATCAAGCAAACTGATTTTTCAGATAAATGAAATTTTACCAATAATGTGTATTGATTTTTGAAAATCCGACATACATGGTTGTCATTAAGAAGTAAAATGTGGTTCAATGAGATTAAAATTATTTTTTGGTGAATAGTAACTTTTTTTCATTAATCGCGATTAGTGGTAATTAGTGTAGTTTAAAGAATAAATAATGCTTTAATAATATGAAATGGCCTAGAAACATGTCCCAACCTTATTGGTTGTGTCATGGCCGACCAATACAAGCCATGGGCCAACTTGGGGACCCCATGGAGCCACTTTAGTTGGAAAATGACATTAATATATTTTTATTTAATGTTAAAGTGAAAATGACACTAACATAAATTGTTTTACTAAAATAATTTTTAAGTGGGGTTATACAAGTCCAAATTTTTATTATAAATAGGAATTGGAAATATAAAAAGATTTCATACATCATAGTATTTGTTTTATAATTTTTAGACATTAAATAAATTAAATTATATATGACATAATAATGATGCAGCGATGACATCATTATTTGACGATTTAAATAAAATGGAAAGATAATGAAACATCTAAAACCTACACATGTCCAAAACCAATTGGATGAGTGTATTTAGAACCCTTATCACCTTATCCACGAATTGTATCAATGTGGGACCTTTTAAAACCGAAACACCTTTTCAAATAAAGTAATATTTCTTTACTTTCCAAAAGTGCCCCTCCTCTCCTCTTATAAAAGGCCCCCACCTCTACCCCATTTCACACATTCCTCAAGACTTTGGCTCGGCCAACCCCTGCCCAATTACTCTCTCCACATCCCTATCCTTATCTTAGAGGATTCCCTTTGGGCAGAATCCTTTCAAAGGAAGCTTTTAGGCTCAAATCAAAAGGGAGTTACACTTTTAAAGGTAATTCATTCTCTCTTGTTCATTTGTTTTATTTTGCTTCTCCAACCCTCTAAACTCTTTTTATTTACTTCTTTTGTAACAACACCAGTATCTTCAATATACTAGGATGTTTTTATAAGATTTATTTGAGCTACACTCTCACACAACTACATCAAATGGTTAAAGAACATACGGTTTCCGTGGATGGCGAAATTCTGCCTCCCGAAACGATGATTGTTCAATACTCATTTAACACCTTCAAGGGTGACCATTATGATGTCACTATTATTATATATGATATATAATATGTTTATGTTTTCTTTAATCTTCTGTATTTTTCATTTTTTGCATAACTTTATGGTTTCCATTATGGGTAAACACGATATCTTCATTTAAGGAAGTGCAGACTACCGCCCCCTAAAAGTGATGTGATTCGTTAATGCCATATGTGGGACGTGTAAAGGATGAATTTAAAGTTATTATATATGATTTTATACTGGAATTATAATATACCTCTATATCATTATTATTTATTTCCATTAAAGTATGAGATAGAAATGAAAGTAGCGTTCATGCGTACGTACGGCTTACCGTCTCCATGAACGGTGCATTTCATTTCTTATCCCCAAATGTAATGTACTATTAAAATTACATGTATATAATGTATATATATTATTAATGATATATCTAAATGATGAATATAATTCTGGAATTAAAATATACATACCTCTCAT
The DNA here is from genome assembly GCA_963277665.1 of Viscum album. Lineage (NCBI taxonomy): Eukaryota > Viridiplantae > Streptophyta > Magnoliopsida > Santalales > Viscaceae > Viscum > Viscum album. Next base: position 127,656,376 of record OY728146.1, on the reverse strand, counting down.
TTAGTTTTAATTTCATTAATATGACAAAGAAATGAAAGTAGCGTTCATGCGTACGTACGGCTTACCGTCTCCATGAACGGTGCATTTCATTTCTTACCTATAAATGATTATGTAATATTATAAATTCATGTATATGCTGGATATATATGATATATATGATATCCAAATCAGGAATTTCTTTCTGGATATAAAGAACTTTTGACCACACGAACAACATGTAATTGTAAGAAGTCAACTTTCGACTTAAGAACCAAATATTGACAAAACAAACATTATTAACTTAAATGGTTAAATAATGTTTATAACATGGAAATAAGTGATATAAGAGGAATAATGAACTTTAAAAAGGGTTCTTAATCAAGTATAAATTAACTCAAGTTTATTATTCAGGACGTTAAAGAACGATCGAGTCAAGTCGGACCCGAGGTAAGGGAACTTCTTAACCCAATTTCTATTCTTTGGGTTAATCTCCTACTTTCAAATTATGTCATGATATTATTATGTCCTTTTTTTATTTTTACGTTCTTTATGTGTACCTATAGTGAATACACATAATAGATCTATTTTATTTTAAAAATGATCTTTGTAAGGGACTTCGTCTCAATCTCCTTTCATTGAGGCATATTTCGTTTTATACAAAACTTTATTTTATACGGTGTATAAAATCCTTTGACTTTTACTTTTATACAAAATGAATCTTTTTCTACGAATAGTTTTACTAAACGACAAAAAGGAATGTTTTTTTAACGTACGCGGTGACAACGACCTTTTCCGCCGCTGCGAGTATTATTTGATCTTTGGCTTTCTCAACAAGCCGTAATGTTTTTAGAATAAAATAAATATCATATACTCTTTTATGTATTTTGGTATTGAAAATGGTTTTGAAAAAAAAAATTCTATTATGTCAATATATTTATGATATATTGTGATTGAAATGTGGAAATGTTATCATTCCTTTATATTGGTTTTATGTTTTATGATTTTATACTGGTACTTGGACATTTTAACGGGTGGTTACGTTATAAACCATATGACGGGTGGTGCCGTGAATACCAGGACTGGTGGTTACGTTATAACCTCCAATGCATTGGGTATGGAAGTCGGCCGTATGGCTATTCCATTAAGTATGTATGGAAATTGGCCGTATGGCTATTCCATTAATTGATATGTGTGGAAGTCGACCGTATGGGTATTCCACTTAAGTATGTTTATGTCCCAAGTTACCTTTATATATTCTATGTGTTCTTTATATGGGTTTTATGGTAATCCTTTGGTTACAAAAAGGTATGTAATGATACTTTATTCAGTGAAGATTTTTTTTTACTACTTCATGAAGGTGAAGGTATTAATTTGATATAGTATACATGGATTACTTGATGTTTGAAAAACTAACAGTTTTCATTCTTTTTGTATCCCTTACTGAGTTTTTTATGCTCACCCCAAGTTTTTCGAAATGTTTTTCACAGGACTTAAAGTGGAATAAGGTCAAGGATGGGATCAAGGGAATTTCATGCCATCTAAATCATGGAATCTAGACCTCTTTCTTTTTAAGAGTTTTTATTTTATGGAGACTTAGTAGAAGTGTCTACTTTGTAATCTTTTAAGATGTAATAGTTATGTTCTAATTCTCTAAAACTCTAAACCTGAAAAGATCCTCAATGTGAATTATTAATTTAATTCAATATTAAGTAAGGTTTAAGGCTGGGGCCTTATAAAAATTATGGTACATGCATCATATAGGAATGGGTTGTGTTGTCAATATCCTTTGTGACAACTATCCGGATATATTCATTAACCAAGGTACATGTTGTTTCCTTACAGGATGCCTCCATGATGAATACTTTCTAGGATTCAGAAGCACGATCACGAGGATGACCCCCTCAGTGATGAGGATACAATACAGTGACCAGTTCCCCAGGCGTTTCCTCAAGGTGGTGCACCTACTATACCGCCACTAGTGGAGCATCATGTGGTACCTGTAGTACCGACCTAGGAGGGGTGCAGGATGAGCGCGCTCCATGCGTTCAGGAGACAGACACCCCTCAGGTTCCGAGGCGAGCCCGATCCTCAGGCGGTTGAGGACTGGCTTGAGGCGATGACTACAGTTTTCCCTCTATTGAGGACACCAGCAAACCATATGGTGATCCTAGGAGAAATCCTTCTTCTGAATTTGGTGGGACTATAGTGGAGTCTAACCACACAGACTCATGATGAGGAAACTCTTTCATGGATGGCGTTTGAGTGACTCTTTAGGGAGGATTTCTCTCCAGTTGCACTGAGAGAAGTACGCATCCAGGAGCTTCTTCAGCTCCAGCAGGGCAGTAGGATGGTAGCTGACTATTTATCATGGTCCACCATCCTCGCTAGGTACTCGATGGATATGGTCAGGGATTATAACTTCAGAGCTCGGACCTTCGAGAGAGTTATATGGAGGGAAATCCATGATAGTGTCGTGCCTCTATGTATTTCGACTTATGCTGGAGTGCTTGAGCAGGCCATAGTGATCGAGATCTTCTTGGGAGAGTAGAGACAGTCGACAACAGTCAGCAGCAGATACACAGGTCTGGATACCTCAGCAGCGGGGAGCTAATGTCAGACATAGGGATTAGGATGTGGGAGACGTCAAAGAAGGACCCATGACATGGATTCTACAGTCCAGAGCTCTCAGGATGGATCCAGTCATCCTTTGGTGAAGCGGTGATACTCATGCAATAGAAGGGGACATCTTGCTAGGGATTTTCTGACCCGTCAAGCTGCTGACAGTGAAGTGGTGGATGAACCACTAAGGTAAAGGCAGAGAGTGTGTCAGACAGACCCACCAGGTGGCGATCGTGGAAGAGGAGTAGGGAGAGCTGTAGTTGGTGGTAGATGCTTCGACTTACATCCACCAGCACCCATATGAGGTCAGCACCAGGCTTTGGGAGATGGGGGACAGGGGCGGGGACAATTGCATGCAATCAAGGCGTATGACCAAGGGACTCCATGGATGATCTGATGTACGATCTGTGTCTTCTCTACCTTAGTTGTCGTACTGACAAACATAGGTTCCATTCATTCCTTCATCACAACATGTCTTTTGCAAAACCTTGAGATTTTGTTAGAGTCGTTGACTCAATCCTTACTCTTGAAGACACCTACAGGAGGAGACTCGATGATCATGCACATTAGTAGGTAGTGTGATAATACCCTTAGAGGTGGGAGTTTTGGTTGGAACCTCTTGGTGTTAGTGTCGAGGTCTTACGACGTCATTCTCAGTATGGATTGGTTATATTTAGTCCATGCCCAGATTGAATATTTTAGGCGAAGAGTGTGGTGTGTACGAAGTGTTGGGATGAGGTTTTCTTCGGTCGGAAAAAAGGAGACTCAGGCAGCGCAGAATGAGCTCATGCATAGGAGGGTGTAGCCATTCACTCATGAGTTGGATACCCTTTCCCCCAGGGCAATTGATGTGATGAGATCCCAGTTCCCAACAGTAGTGGCAGAGTACAAGGATGTATTTCCCGAAGTTGTTCTGGGACTACCTCCCCACCGGGAAATTGACATCTACATCTACTTACACCCTGGGACGGCACCGATTTCATCATCGCTATATTATATGGCTCTCGCAGAGCTTCACAATTTGTGGGTGATGTTTGAGGATTTGCATAGCAAGGGTTTCGTGAGACCCAACATTTCACCCTGGGCTACCCCAGTCTTGTTTTCCAAGAAGGCGGATGGGATTTTTAGGTTGTGTGTGGATTACTAGTGCATGAATTAGGTAATGGTGAAGAACAAATATCCACTTCTGAGAATCGATGACCTCTTTGATCAGCTAATAGGGTCACAATGGTTCTCGAAGTATAACCTTCGATCAAGTTATCACCAGTTATGAATAAGGGGTGAGGATATACCGAAGATGACTTTAAGTTTCCGATATGGTCTTTATGAGTACTTGGTGATGTCTTTAGTCATGATGAATTCCCCCGTAGTGTTCATGGTACTGATGAACCAGATCATCCAGCTGAACATGGACCAGTTCATAGTGGTCTCCATCGATGGAATCCTTGTGTACTCGGCGTCAGAGGGGGAGCATGCGAGACACCTGCGGATGGTTCTAGATGTACTCAAAGAGCACCAGATTTTTCGGAACCTCTTAATGTGCCAGTTATAGATATAGGAGGTTCAATTTTTTGGAAATTTCATCTTAGTAGATGGAGTAGCTGTGGACCCAACCATGGTGGGGGAAGTGTTACAATAGGAGCCACCTCGGAGCATGACGGAGGTACGAAGCTTCCTTATGATTGCAGGATATTACCAGAGATTCATTGCTTATTTCTCTTGAATATCAGCACCGATGAGAGCCTTAACTGGGAAGGGGAACCCATCATATGGATGGATAATTTCCCAAAGGCTTTCATCTAGTCAATACAAAGTTTGACAAGCACCCATATCTTTAAATTATCGGAGGATGGTGTCGAGTATGTAGTTTTCTGCGACGCATCAGGGACTGGGTTTGGTTGTGTCCTAATGTAGATATAGACAGTGATAGCTTATGGTTTGCACCATCTTTGGACACCTGAGAAGAACTATGTGACCTATGATCTCGATTTGGCAGTGGAATTCTTCGCATTGAAGATGTGGCATCACTACCTTATGGGCGAGTAGTTCATCATCTACTCTCACCACAGGAGCCTCATGTACATCTTCTCGTAGAAGGATCTGAATCTGAGATAGAGGCATTGGCTAGAGTCTTTCCAGGATTATGATTTCTAGATCATCTATACTCTTGGGAAGGGGAACAAGGTGGAGGATTATCTTATTAGAAAGTCGAGATAGAAGCTATTTATTGAGGTGACTGAGAATTTAGCCACGTTGTAGTTATTCTTAGTGGATTGAGAGGATACAGATTACCTGTAGTCAATGGTTGTCACCCATCCACTCTTACAATGAGTTAGGGAGGCACAGCTTGGGGATGTCAATTGTGAGGATTTACGTTCTCAATTATCCACAGGACATGCTCCTGATAGATATTCAGTATCTGGGGAGAACATACTTCTTTTTAGGGGGCGTACTATTGTACCAATGGCATTGGGAGAATAGGTCATGATGGAGTTTCATACATCCCCCTTGGCGGTACATCCTGAAGAGGAAAAGATGTACCAGGATATTCAAGGATAATTCAGGTGATCAAGCATGAAGAAGGCAGTAGTAGAGTTCATCTATCGAGGCCTTACATGCCATAAATTGAAGGTTTAGCACCAGGTTCCAGCGGGATTAGCTCACCCCTGGAGGTTCTAGAGTGAATGTGGAATGGAATATCAATGGACACGGTGATTGGATTACCACGGACGTCCAAGGAGAATGATTTCATATGGGTGATCGTTGACCGAGTCACCAAGTCAGCCCACTTCCTAGCCATCAGGGAGCAGAGTTCTGTAGAGAAAATGGGACGCCTCTACGTGCAGGAGATAGTTTGTATTCATGGAATACCATCGACAATAGTCTCATATCGAGACGCCCACTTTACATCTCGGTTGTGGAAGGGATTGCTGGAGGATTTTGGGACTCTGCTACGCTTGAGCATGACATTCCATCTAGAGGCTAATGATTAGACAGAGAGGACTATTCAAGTTCTAGAGGATATGGTACGAGCATGTATCATGGAATTCTGTCGCATTTGGGAGGACCAGCTACCACTAGTGGAGTTTGCGTATAATAATAGCTACCACTCCACCATTGGAATGAATCTGTTCGAGGCCCTGTATGGGAGACCATACCGGTCACCGCTTTGCTGTACCGGCCCCAAAGAGTCATCACTCATGGGTCTAGAGTTGGTGCGAGCTACCACCAAGAAGGTTCAGGTCATCCGGGAGCGGATGAAGACTATACCGAGCCATCATAAGTCTTATGCTGACAGATGATGGAGACCCCTGTAGTTTGTGGAGGGAGACCATGTCTTTCTTCAGGTCTCACCTAGACGAGGGTTATAGAGGTTTGGCAGAGGTGGAAATCAATCTCCGAGGTTTAATGGGCCTTTTCAGATACTGTGCAGAGTCAGAAAGGTGATGTACTACCTATCACTACCACCGTAGTTCCATCAGGCACACGATGTCTTCCATATGTCACAGCTGAGGAGGTATGTGCATGACCCATCATACATCATTGACAGGGGTGAGCTGGACATCATGGATGGGGTGACCTTTGTTGTGTACCTAGTGGAGATCGAAGATTGGTAGGATAGGATCCTTCGTGGGTGATCAATTAACTTGGTGTGCGTTCAGTGGCATCACATGAATCTTCAGGAGAGCACGTGGGAGCGAGAGGCAAAGATCCATGCCCAATACCCACATCCTTTTGAGTAGTCTTTATTTTGTATTTTTTGGGAAGAAGTGCCCCAAGGTAAAGATAATGTAATGTCTCTGATTTTCCGTGTTTGATATTTAAATTTTATATGGAATTATTATGATACCAGGCACAGAGATGGCACATCATTCCAAGGTCCAGTGACCCCAGGATGGTGGTTTGAAATTTTTTTAGTTATGTGCGTCACAAATGTGTGAAGTTTTGGAAGTTTCCAAACAGATACCCGGACTAAAAATCAGAGGGAACCATTGTGTCTGAGATGATAGATTTACCTAATAATGAGTCTAACCTCAACTGGTGTGGGTCAAGGGAAAAAGTTAATTTTTGGACGTTTTTAAGATAAATTGGCAAAAAAAAATTTTGGAGACATCTACTGCAGCGAAGCGATGGAGAAGCTATTTCATTAATTAATTCCATTCCATAATCACTCTGAAAAAGAAATTTTGACACATTAATACCACAATGTGATGGAATTCCAAAACGTGTTTCCAATTTATAATTGGTTAATCCTATGTTGCTCATTATAAAAGGTTGAGAGAAAACTCTAGTGGAATCTTAGAACCTTGTAGAGAACTCTCAGTGACGATCGAAGATGAATCAAATCCTTGAATTTCTACGCCAACAAAGTTGAAGATTCTCGACGATGACAGAATCACGACTCCTTCGTCAATGATTTATCCCTCCTTGAGGTAGGGGTTGTTATTTCAATTCTCCTTTCCCCATTTCTGTATTTAAACAATGAACACGGATCAACCACAAACAAGTTAATCTGCAGATTCGTGCGTTCTTGAGAGAGGGTTTCATCGAGTTGATATTTGGGAATTAATGAATGTTAAATTAATGTGTGATTTTGCACTATTTGATCCTACTAATGGGAGCAGATCATCACCTTGTTGAACGACAGTGGAGGTTTATTCCTCGATTTGATATTGGATTTTTTCCCCTTTCCTTTCTTGCGTGTTCTTCACATTCTTCATGAGGCAACTAAAAACGGATCATTGCAATCCATCTTGAAATGCGGTGATCCCAAACTAGAAATCTGACACTGCAATGACGATATAGAGGTGTGATGGCTATGGAGGATCACTAATTTGCTCAGATCAGAGGAGATCGTTCTTCGAGCGTTCTTTTCATGGGAAGATCAAAATGCATTTTGGGGGCCGATCAAAGGCCCAAAAACAACAGAGATGACTTTAGGACGTTGTGGAGACTTAGAATCCGTAGTTTCGTGGTGACCAGACCATTAAAATGAAGATCTAGGCATCGTGGGAGGTGCACCAGCGAGAAGCGTCAATTCTGGAAAATTCCTGAATACACAGCATGTACCTATGAAGAATACGTCGTGTAGTACCAGAGGTAGAAACTAGAGTTTCTGGGGTAAGATAGGTATCACACGTCATGTGACCCCGGTCACATGGTGTGTTGTACCCTCCCCAAATCTCAGAGTGTATCTCAGGTTATACACGGACATGGGGAGAATGACACAGCTTCGTGACACGATGTGTACTCTCTATACAGCATGGTAGAGGCGGCTACATGGTACTCAACATGTATCTTGGGCGATACATAGACATGGGATAGGGCACACGACTGTGTACTCTACCACATGGCTAGGCGAGGCAAGTGGAACGAGTCACCCCGTGTACCAGTTACACGGGTTGGCATACATGGTTTGAGACTGTGTACGAGCACATGGACATCATATATGGGGCGGACCCTAGATACTTTGACACGGTGTGTTATCTTTTACATGTCATGTAGTTTTGTTTTTCACAACCAGCCTTGTGACATGGTTTGTTTTAAATGGTAGTTCCCTGGGTCAGAGGACACTGTGTGTGACCTTTCTACCTGTCGTTTACTTTGCTGTAAATGGATTGATCTTTTTGTCCACTATATCTTGGACATGTTTCGTTTGGGTTAGTGCCCCTTTTTTCTCGTTCCCTTGAAGGTCTGGAATCCTTTCCTTTTATATGATTATGATCCCTTCAGCAGGACTTTCTGTGAGAGTTAGGAATCCATCTGAGATGCCCGGAGCGAGATCCTCTATCCATTCTTTCCCTAGGTAGAGTCATTCATTGAAATGACCAACTCATCCTGGCGTTGATCCTCTACCTAGTTAGTGAATCCAAATGAGTTGCAGTATCCACCAAGGCCCTGGTTGTGATCCTAATCTTTGTATCATGATCTTTCCCACTCAGGAGTGTGTTATTCCATAATGATTGTATCTATCTACCGTGATCTTTTCCACTCAGGAGTGTGTTCTCCCGCAGTGAGTGTATCTATCTATCGTGAGTTTTCCCAATGACCAGTACTTCTTCGACAAACATCATTAGAGCTTCCAGACTCGTGGAGTGAGTTCTCCTAGAACGAGTTCTTCATGGGATCTTCAAAATGAATTCCCTGTGAGTGTATGAGGTTGTGTGACTTGTCTCTAGATTATTGGTCTGAGTTCTGATTATATCTGGATTTTCTTCTCCTATTATATGTTCAGTAGACATATGATATGTAGAGCTTATTGTGCCTTTCTTTTGTGTATTGGTATGTGGTTTTTGGGGTCCTCTACTGAGTATTATTATACTCACCCCTGCACAGGCTTTTCCCACATGTTTCATGTCTTGCATAGATGAGAATACTTTTGACATATTCTTGGGTGGACCAGGGCAAGACCGAGATTTTTTAGTCCCTCACAGGCCAAGGTGTTCCTGCGAAGAAGAGCAGCTGTCCCAGTACCTCTTTGTGTTACAGGTTGGAATTTGTAGTTTTCAGACTCTTGTATTGGTGGGCTTGTATTCTGGTCTTATTTACTTTCATCACTTTACTATCTATCATACTCTGTTGGTTTGGTTTAGTTGTATGCATGAATTTTGTTCCTTAGTGGTTTTTACATTTTAGCATTTCTGGGCTTGGAGATGTGTGCATGTGTACTTGTTCTTTGGAAATGTCTCCCATGTAAGTAATATGCCTACTCGGTGCTTGTCACCATCCCCTGGACTGTTGGAGGCGGGCTTGGGGAGTTGTGGCTCAGGCCCCACTAGGAAGGTTCGAGACATAAGATGTTACAAAATTGATGTCAGATAGAACTTACATATTGATGGCCTTGTGGAAAACTAAGTGTCCCTTGATATATAAAGTTAATCATTACAAAAATAATTCCATAAATTTTATTATTCATGATCATATCACATAAAGGTTTTAGTTCTATATTTGAAGACATTTATAATTGATAGGATTATTTCTGCAGTTTTGGGGTTTTTTGTACTAGATTCACAATTCTAGATATGATGTGTACCACCACACATTTCACATCATAGTATATGGGGTGTCTTGAAGGATGATATTGTATTATAAAGTGTAGAGAATAAATCAATTATTTTAGCCATCACTTTCTTCTAAAAATACAACATGGTTGTCTCTTCAACCTGATTAACTCCTCTCCATCATGAGCCTCTTTCTCCTTTCCACTATATAATTTCTTCATAAAGTTCATGAAGAATTATTGGATACTTGGAATGTTTATTCTGAATAATTACAACTCTTATTTATACATTGAAAACTATTGTTGAATTATTTTTAAATCCAACGTAAAATCAATAAATCTATGTTGAAATTTTAACCCTGTGATGTGGGAAATAATGAAAAATAACATTGAAAATCAACCGTGTATAAGACGTTCACACCACATCTACTTTTAAGATGTTATGAATATACCATCGATGTTTCAAAAATTTGGTTAGTGGGAAACACTTTTCTAATAATTTATGATCAAGATCCTCCCATGCCATGATAGATCCTAGGGATATGATTTAATCCAATGCATACCATGCACTATCAGTAAAATTGGAATGGCTCTGATCCAAATTGAATAATATAAAACTCCATTATTCTTGAATGGTTAATATATCTATAAGAATTTAGAGATGTATCTATGAGTTCTATCATGTTATAATACTAAAAACTATCCATTATTATATATCATCTATATAATTCTTGGTTTGAACTCTTATTTTTTATCAATGAAGGATGACCATATAACACGTGATGTGTCTCCATTTCCAGATAAATGTGTAAAATCCATAATTCTTACATATAGTTGTTCTATTTGTGTTTCCCTATTAAGATTTTTATTACCTTCATGAGTGATTTCATGATATCATGAATTACTTTCCATTAATGTTATCTAAGGATAAGAAATATAAAATTCAATTTTTCAAAGAGAACTACAACGGTTTATCAAAATCATCACTCATGAGTTTCATAAGAGGGGTGTAGCTCAAGAACCTAAAACCTTCAATGAGAAACACATGAAGAACCATTAATGTAAAAATGTAAAAATTATAAATAAAAAAGGGAAAGGGAATTAATAAATTAATAAATAAATATTAATCTTGGAGGGTAGATCCACTACTAATTCCTCATAAAGAGTTCCAAAAACATGACATGTTCTTAGGTGTCATCAATTCATAGGAATATTTTTCAACTTTTAGATGTGAAATCATGATGCCACTATACAAAAACATATACTAGAATTTAGAATAAATGAAAGGAGCCCCATGGTAAAAACCAAAGAAACCATTCAGATCCTAACCAACCCTATTATTCCTGATTATCTTTTCATTATGAAACATAAATGTTTTATAGAAGAATACAAGTAATGGTTTCAATATAATCAATTAAGGAATATTTAAAAATAAAGAGGGATGGCTGGAAATTATTTCATATAGAATAGAGATAATTGATTAATTTCTATTATGAAAGAATCTAACAAATAATGATTAAAATTGTTGATTATTAGAAATTAGTGATTAATTTCATGAAATCATAGAGGAAATAGGTTTTCTTATCTTTAAAACTATTCTTATATAGAAATATAGTTCTATTTTGTTGATTTAGATAGTTAGAACTAATATTTATTAAATGAAATTTATACAGAAAATAATGAGATAAGGTTATCATACACTCTCTTAATCAACTACATTATACTGGGTTTCATATCACAACCATCTTTTCATTCAATGAATAATTGTGTGATGGTATTTTTAATGTAGGAAAAATCTAGTATTATTCCCTCACAATTGAACCACCATCAATTTTTTCATTTTTTATTAATATTTACTCACTTTTATTCTTGATCCACCATCACTGAAATGACTACTCACTCAGGCTATATTGATTTTTGTTCATGAGATGAATACAGTCTTCCATTAAAAGTTGATTTATTATAAAATTATAAGAGAAAATTAGATGAAAATTTATAAATAACTCACTAAAATATAAATTTTCATCTCCCAAAGAAATAAAATTTCCTTTTATTTGAAAATAAATAGTTTTATCCTCTGGAATATTGTTATTTCCTATCATTACTTGATATAGATTAATATTCCACCATTTTATCCCCTCATAAATTCAGTCACTCATAATTTATCCATATCATCGATTAAATATCAAAAGTAGATCAATTAATAAATTATTCCTTATATAGCTATTAGAAGAAAAGTATACAGAGACCATTGAACAATACCCTCTTATGTTGTATATAAAATTACTGTTAAATTTAAAAATTCAAAACATCAAAGATTTTAACCTAGTATTCCCTTATAATATTGGATTCGTTTGGCTAGATATGAATGGTTTTATGGTTCCCTATGGGGTGGGAGTTCTTCTATTATATGGAATTTTCATTTTTTAAAATCTATATCACTTCAAAAAATGGACCTTCCACAATGTTGGTGATAGTCTACAGAGTATGAAATCTTGTATTATAAATTTATACATTCTTCCTAATTTTATAGTGAATCATAGTGTTCTAGGGAGTGTTCATAGTGATATTTTCCCACATCTATCATTCAAATACTATTACACTTCTATTTAATAAATTTTGTTCCTTGAGATTTATACCATGTCAGACTTGGGTTAGAGGACCACCTATGCCACTTCTTTCCAACTCGCACAGGTGAAGATCTCCTCCTACCACAACTATGACTTTCTTCTCATGCACTGGTGTGTATGTTCAACCTGTGATCCTCACTTCTATGATTATTGGTTTGATCTCTAAATTTCTTAATCGGACACCACCATAGGGTAGCTATGTGTCTGACGACATGGTTGAGGTACAACTCTTTATATTGGTTATATTTTTTCTTAATTTTTTAATGTTTTCATTAGAGGTATGATAACCCTAGTTTTTATTACACATTAATTCATGATTCAATACATATTATTGCACATAATACAACTCAGAAGAGTGAGAAGTCTCATTTCATTGTGAATTTGGTACATTAAATAACAACTTAAAAAAGTTGGTATATCAACATTGTTGAAAAATTCCTTAACATGCTCATAATATTACATTAAACTAAAAACATCATGTGATAACCTGGGTATATTTATAACCAAGGGGTGAGATATAAATCCTATTAAGGGTAAAAAAATGGAATAACAATAAAAATTTATTACTTGTCAGATAATAGTAATTTCAATGCAAAAAAAATGGGAGATATAATTGAACATAGAAAATGATTCCTGATAAAGAATTATAATATAAAGGAAACAATTGGTAGCAACTATTAGAAAAAAGATTGTTAAACAAAAATATCATCCATGTAATTTCTCTCCTATATATTCTACTATTAGTATACTAGTTCCACTAAAATCATTCTTGGAAATCAATTATGGAAATCTATATTCAACTTGATATTAATAATTATATCATATATTTCATAATGAAATATATTTCATATATATAACTCTATTCTTTAAATATAACATCATTTCTCTAGCTACCTGATTCTACTAAATCAGGGACTGATATCACTTGTAATAACTCAAATTTATCATAAAACCAATAGATATCTCAGATGAGTCTTTAAATGAATTATACATCCCATATTATGATATTCTACAGAAATTTAAAATTTAGTAATAAACTTAATCACTATAAAGAGATTTTAGATTCCAACTTCTTGGTTCCTTTATATCCTCTTATTACATTTATTTTCGTGCTTTAATCTAGGTCTATTTTTATCTATGAAACAAGTTATGTATGGTAACATTTATCCTATGGATTATATATCCCCATAAATTATTCACCTATTTAAAAAAGAGTGAGAAAAAATTTAACGAATATTTGGATAGGAGTACCAACCACATTCTTCATGTTGAGTAAGATGTTAGAGAGTTACTAAAGACTACCATTTTTCCCTGTCTTCAAGTCTAAAATCAATTTTAAACATTGTAGTTGTTCTAATAGACTCAAAATTCACATCATTGTAGTTTCCCAGTCAGGATCCAAGTATCACTGAGAGGGAGAGTAGGTGAATCAGTGATTTCGTTTTCTTTTTGGCTTCATTATTTTTTAAACAATCTTTGCCTCATGTGAAAGAGTTTTTTCCCTACTGAACACAATAAAAACACACATCCATAGGAACAAAAGATTTAAAAGGTTCACTATTAAACAAGAGTATATATATCTTTGGTATGGTATTGAAACAATTCCGTTCCACAAAATCCACTAGAAAACAATCCATTGATGTTGAATTTGTAAAGTAGGATATACCCTTAAACTTGTGTATCACTTGGAAAATAACATTCAAGTGTGAGAGCATCCTTTTATCACAAATAGTGTAATTAAATGTTTCTGTGATTATTGAAAAACATTATCAAATATGATCTCATAAAAACATTATTCTTTTTCCTATTGAGAATCTGATTGAAATTTCATGGACTTCGTAATGATTATTAGTCTTATACACTAGTAATTTCTCGATGCTCATAGAAATCACTTCCCACTTAAATTGGGTACTACAATATTCAATATGTAGAGCTCCTTCATGATGCTCCCAACATTTTAGAGAACTCTAGTTTTCATATCTCACTAGTTCTCTGAGATCACTAGTTCACAGATCTCACTATTTTTTTAATCCCACGTTGGTATTTGTGAAGTTCACTTCTTTTGCAAAGCTCAACAGCCCTCCACGAAGCTCTTTCCCTTCTTAGTGCTTACTAACTTCGTAGATCTCATAGCCTTCCTAAAATATTTTCACAATTAGAGAGTTCAAAAATTCTCTTTGAGTATTTATACTCATATCAATGTGGTAAGGGTCATTTTGTAGTCATTTTCCATTGACACTAGAACCTTTTATCCACCTCTGTTCCACAACATCACATTGTCACAAAGCTCCAATATTTCAGCTGAAATTCTATCATTTTTGCAGATCTCCATGTAAAATTTCCCATATCAAAAATCTTTCTGTAATCATGGAGTGTATCATAAAATCCTTTTATCTACTATGATTATCATAATTCCTTTACACTACCGCAATGATCATCACCTTAAATGCCACACTGTTCATGGGAAATTCTCTTTTCCTCTCCCATTCATGAAGTGTGTTGTACTCACAAATATCATTGTCAAAATCATTTAAAAGGTTTAAATTAATTCTTCATAATGTCCACCTTCACAAAATTCATGTCTTTTTCATGTTTTTATGAGATTTTCAAGGAAATACACGTTTCTCGATGCTCACCAAACTCCAAATTTTGGACCCTAAAAATTTAGAAAACATTAGAAAATTGTGTCTCCTTAGACATCGTCTTCTGCAAAAACAACCATGTAGATTAAAAAAAAAATTCTCCCCATTTCCTTCATAATGATTTCATCACATGTTCTCCAAACTACTTGTGATATTTTTGAAATACAGACAAGAAAATTAGTTTCATTTTTACCATCAAAATTATTTTAACTTCACTATCTTCCCTCATCCACATATAAAAAGTGAAGTAATTTCCTTTTTTCTCAAACTTCGTTGACAAAAAAATTTATTACTTTGTACATCCAAAAAATTCATCACCGAAATTGGTCAAAACAATCATATTATTTGGAAAATTTCTTTTCAAAAAAAAAACTAAATTTGATTTTACTTTGGTGGTCCAACCATTAATGATTTTTCCTCTTATAATAGGTATGTTTTCTATAAAACCCCCTTGTTGGTTTGATTTTCTCAACATGATTGATCAGGTTCTTTAACACATACATTACTTTTGGATATATAATTCACAAGAGTGTTACATGATTTAAGAACTCTTGAATAGTTATCTTTTCTCCAAATAATTATTTTTTCTTTCCACAGTATTTTTTGATCTGTATAATATTTGATAGTTCAATTCTAATGTTATTAATGATGTAATTGTTCTTCAACTAGTCCCTAAAAGTTTTCAATGAAACATATTCATCATTAAGTGAAACTCCCCTGAGGATTACCCTAGAGATATTTTTATCATCATATAATTTTTTGGAATAATAACCACAACTTATATGATTTTCATAGGCAACACAACCATTCAATCATTCCACTATATTCAAAATAGTTAATTCTTTCCAATTACATATAAAAAAACTAGAAATGTATCCATAAAACCCACAAAAATAAGAAAATTATCCATAACTTATTATAGAATGTATCTGACTATACTTACATTTTACATACTTTATTTTGGGTATTTCCGTCACCTATAAAATTTTGGATTTTCTTTGGAATTTTCATGGTTCTCTTCTCCTCGTGCCTCGATGCGGTTTCAACATTTAAAATAATATATTTTCCCATAGATAATGGTCCTTGAAGCATTATATTGTTTTTATATTTACTCATCTAAATATATTAATTCTTATTCATATCATTATATTATATTAGAGGATGATCAAAGAATGGGTTAAAATAATATTTAAGTTTAGGCTTACCATTGGAATTTTGTTATTCCAGTTTCTTCATGGTCAAGATCAATTCCTTAAAAAATTGAGTGATATTTTAACATTTATTTTCAAGATGATCAATCTTATCTTCATACAGATTCTTCCCTATTTACAAAAAATCCTTTAATTCATTGGATTTTTTATTTAACATGTCACTTTTATCCCCCATATTGTTTTTCATTTCACGAATAGAATTTTTATGTCATACTTTTTCTTATATAAACCTTCATTTCACCTCATTGAATATAAATAGGTGTGTCATATGATAATCCCTTATCTATTTCATGTCATAAACTAATTTTTATTTTAGACTCTACCCCTTGAAATTAGAGTTTTTTCACTTTTTTGTACATCACCTCTAATGCTTAATCATATGAGTCATTTTTATTCCAAATGAAATATCTCAGTTTTCTATAATGGTGAGGATCCTTTAATTGTCAATTAAAACTTTTATTTTATCTTTAAGGAAGTTCCAAAGAGAATGAGGAATAATTTTGGAGTATCTATGGATTATTTGAAGGCTAGCACCCCAATGCTTGGATAAACCGGGTGGGCCACACAAATTATTTTAACTATTTTCTTGAGTTAATACATTTTGGTTGAACCACTCACAGTGTTATAAAGGGTCTATATAGGAGATGATATATGGAATATGATTCTCCCCAAACATGAATCTAGCATGAACTCATAGTTCTATTTAGGTTGTTGGTGTGCATGATCGGGACATGGTTTGGCCGAACTGTGTTTCCAAACCATTCAACCTTTAAAAATGGGTAAAATTTCCATTTTTACCAGGCTATATTTTCATTTTAAACTTCCTTTTCTACTCCCAAATTAGGAAGAACCTCCCATCCAATTGATATATCTCCCACAGCCATCCTACCTAGTATTTAAATTTGTTTTCCATTTTAATTCTATTATAATAACCATTGGATATTTAGGATTTTTATTTATAATCACTTTGATCACATTAATTTTTTACTCATTTATCTCTCCCTCATGAATTCTATTTCTAGGAGAGATAAAATTGCATATTTTCAATGAATTTATCTATTTCTATGATTTCTCTCATTATACATCAAACCTAAAGTAGATACCATACAAGGAGTCCCAAACCACCCTATGTTTGGTGGTTTAGTATTGTTTAACTGAATTCATGTTATTTTAAATCATGTGTCATCGTGCTATATGCCTTACTTTCAACTAATTGCCTACAAATATTTTTTATTCAAAATTTAATTCCTTGCTGTAGTTTAATAGAAAGAGAGTGGTATGAATATCTCAAGTGACTATTTTTTAAATAGTTAATTACACCATTGGATAATTAAATTTAGAATGGTTGGAAACTATATTTTTAATTGTATTAAATTATGACGGGTACTTATTATCAATTATGATTTATGATACTCGAACATGGAGTCCCATATGATTTTTGATACTCAGGAATAATGAACCTTATTAAATATGATACTCAGTCTTGGAATCAATTATGATTTATGATACTCATCCATAGAATCCCTTAATAAAGATGATACTCAGTAATGGTGTCCCTTATGATAAATGATTCTTGGGTATGGTGTCACTTATGAAATTGGGTACTCAAGCATTAACTCCCTTATGATTCATGATACTCATGAATAGAATCTTAAATTAAATGTGATACTCAAGCATGGTGTCCCTCATTAAATTTGATACTCAATAATTCTTTCCATTATTTGACTATTAGATTATTGTGAGTATGCATGGATTCATGAGTTTCACCATGGGACCATTCTATCACTACGAATCCATATATGGATATATATTTTACCATATATATAGTGAATATATATGTGTACAATATAAAAACATACATATATATATATATACCTATAGCTATATATATAGATGTGGTGATGCGTGATCATATATTTCCCTCCTTATATAGATGTAGGTACTGTCAGTTTAATTCCATTTTGGAACTGAAGATGACTCATTTATATTTTCGAAATCTCGATTACATGGTTATGTTTTCATATTACCATTATATATGAACTGTTTGGATTTATTATAGCCTATATTGGTGGTGTAAAACTAACGATATCTAACAACCTATTCAAGGCACTGATTGTTACCCAGAAATACATATTGGTTATAGATAGGGAAAAAGTAAAGGGTTCGTCCATGATTTCTTGATTGTCAACCTAGGAAGGAGTATGAGAGTAGAGGAGAAATATTTTTATCATGATGCTAATGGATATAACTGCTGTTCAATTTAAATTTTTTTATATCATGTTTTATATTACTTTTTTTTCCATGTATTCCCATTTTTATAGCATACATACATGACATCATTTTGTAAACGATATTGGTTTTTCTTCTTCCTATCATTTTTTTTGGATGGATTACGTTTCTGTAATTTATTTAACAATAATTTTTAAATAGTTTACTATTATGGTATACCATTATATTACACTCCGATCATGGTGGTATAGTCTCCCCACTACAATGTAATATACCTGCATTGTTAGTCATCATCATATGGAAAACGGGGAGGCACACTTGAGGGGATGTGGCCTACTAGGTTTGGTTACATCTTAGTGAAATAGGCATGGGACATCACAAATTAGTAATATGGACTTTTTATTACTATTTGGGATATTAAATTAGTTACTAGGAATGTGTTGGGATTTTCCAATGACTCTTTTCCTTGGAGTAGAAAATCCACATACTGGGAAGATCCAAATTACCTAGGAATGGGATATTTTTCTTCTATATTTTTACTATAAAATTCAAGTATATTTTACCATTTGGTGAGGAACTGGTTTTGTAGAATTTTTTTTATTATAAGGGATTTTATTATTTCCTTGTCCTGTTAAGTAAATGGGGTATTGATCAACATTATAGTAGGAACCTAAGTATTCACATTTCATACATATTCCATGGAATATTTTTATTTATACATGCATTTCCTGTCCTATATTTCTGATTCATTAACATCCATATTCCATTATGTTCTACAATTTTTTATTGATATAATATAATTAAATTAATTAAAGTCAATTAATCATCATAAATGGTGTTTTTCCATATATCTTGGTTGTGGTTACATAAATAACCAATTATACCATTTATGATCCATGGAACAATGGTCACATCAACTAAAAAGTAAGATGATTTCAATTATATGAAAATTAATTTTAATTTGTGAATCATGAACATCTATAAATTGGTAATGGTGATTATTCTAATAAAATCCTTTTATTTGACCTTTGACATCATGATACCAAATTTAAAGTCCATGTAAAAGCTATCTAACATTATTATTGAATCATATAATGGTTATGACTTTATAATATGGGAATGGGGACTCATCTAATAGGATCGTGATGTATATAAACATATAAATGGGTATGAATTAAAATAAATTTAAATTCCAAAATAAAGATTTTTGTTAAATGGGGATTCCAACTGCAACAGGAAAGATATTTTTTCTCTTTATATTGAAATTGAAACTCCATATACAAGGATCTCTACAATGAATTTTGAAACCTTGACCATAGACTGACTATAGTAGTGGGAAGTAATTAGTGTCTCTTTTGTATATTTATGTCCATATACGTTGATCATACTAGAATTAGGAATTAGAATAGGTTTGTAACCCATATATTGTATTTTTGGAACCTCTCATATTCTATTATTTATTATTCTATATATTATTAAACAATATATAAGGTGTTCACTTTGAGATTATAAATCTAGTACACCATGAATTCTTTGAGGCATATTCTATGAGGGTGGAAACAACCATTCTACATAGGTGGTGGGGCCTAAGACACTAGTATTACATATCATGTTCCCAATAGTAGCACCACCAATTATTCCTAATCTAGGTACTGTAGCTCAATTCTTAGAGAGGTTCCAAAGATTTATGCAGTCCATGCAGGGAGCTTCTAAACCAACACCTACTGTGGTAGAGTTGACAAAAGTGTTCCCGTAGAAATAGACACCAACTTTCTCTTGGGATCTTGGACCCCACACTATTGAGTAATAGATATATTCTATGATATATATATTTTATCATTTATATATTCATATGGAGAGGAGGGTCATTATTGAAACTGATATTTTTCATTATTGTTTTTAGAAATTGTTGAATGTTATCACAAAAGATGATTATCATCAAGGTTTGGTATGATTAGACATTCAGATAGTCTTCGTTGAATAATTCATTCTTTATATGATGCAAGATGTCCAATATAGAGAATATATACACCTACTGAAGGGTATTATGATTTTGATTTATTATAAAACTCATTTAAACAAACATCTACACATCACATTGATAGTTGCTGACAACAATTTGATGATAGTGAGATGGTTTGAGGATTGAGTTGTTTATGTCATCTGATCCCAGGTGAAAATTTTATCATTGATGAGAATTTTGAAATTGTGAACCAGTACCTTTTTACCATCCAGAAGCTAATGTTGGATAATTATATAGGTCATATTGGTTTCTCACTAAGGCACACAAGTGGTTCACCAAGAAGTATGTAATGATTATTTGAGTTAAATCATGGAGGTAGTGGTATCTATGTAATATATACTAATATTTTTTTATTGTGTCACTAGTGAGAGAAGATAGGGAATAAGAATCCCCAATCCCCTCGGTTTGTAATAATTTCGGGCATCCGATGTCTGGTTGCAGGTGTGGTGCATGGCAAGGGGGCATGAAGCAGAAGGATAGGGAGATGGTTTTGGCTCCCACTGTGACTAATATGGTGTCCATTGACATTGAAATGGAGAAGCAGGATCCATTAGATCCTAGAAAGGCAGATGAGGTTCCGGATGGTGAATCTGTACCTCACTCAGTGGTTGTCCCAATCCAAGAGGTTCTACCTTCGGAGGATGTTGAGGGGAATGAAGGTGAGAAGGACCAAGTGGTCTCTAATCAGGGTATTATAGTGGAGTTGGAGGGACATAAATGTGTTGATTCTCAACTTTTGCATGTTCAGGAAGGGATTTCTATTGTTCCAAGTAGGGATATCAAGGAAACCACTTCCACACTGGTGGATCATGGGGTCACAGGCCTGCGACAGAGAGAGAGGAACATCCAAACCTATAATCATTTTATAGGTCTTGATGACTTGGAAGACCAGGAAAATGGCATTACATCCCAATCAACAGGTGGGTCTGATGATGAGGATTGCTATGTCTTATTTTTCCGAGGATAATATGGGTGGGAAACATAGAAAAATTGTGTACAATGCAAGGATGAAAAAGGGATAGAAATATATCAAGGACTCTAGATATTTTATTTTGACAATAGGGATGAAAAACAAAGGTCCCAACGATTACTCATACCTTACAAAGCCAATGGCGACACAGTCAGGTAAAAAAATTGAAATCAAAAGAGATGAATGCATGTCTGTTTCTATGGGTACTATACAGGGGAACCCTAAAGGAGTGATGGTCATTTCTAGAGATGTTGGTACGGACAAAAATAGTGTGGAGAATGCAGTTAGTGATAATCTCTTGGGACTACTTGTTCATTCAGAAGAAGAAATGGAGAAGAAGTATCTTTATATCAATGCTACCAACGAAGAGGAAGACAAGATGATTGGTAGGTCGATTCGAGTGTCTATCAATAAAGATCAGTCTACCATGATTGAATAACAGAATCTTATACTAATAGTTGGTTTTAACGAAGGGAAGATAAGTAACGAGGAGTATTCTCGAACATGGGATATGTTGGGGAATTGCTTTGGAGACCTCATTATTGATAATCTAGATACAAAGGTGAATTCAATATATTCGAAACTTATTAAGGAGGAATCATTTAATAGGCTTAAATTCTATTTCAATATCTTTACGATATCTTATGAGGCATGTAATCTTTCTTGAATGTATGTGGTTTATCACTTTTCTTTAAAAGTGCATACTAAATAAAACATTTAATTTTCATTCAGTTTAACGACACTCGATGAAAAATTTTAGAGATAATCCTATAAAAAAACTAGTTTAAAGAATGTCCTCTTAATATAGGTGGTTATAATTTTATTTGGAACCTCTTTTTTCTCAAGATGAATGGATTTTTAATCCTATATGGTATGGTTTTTTTAGCATCCTTTCATACTCATGTTGATTTTTTTCACTGAAGGGTGTCAGTCACGTCTCCTGATGGAGGTACTTTTATTCACTAGGGTGACTGGGATATCCTATAATGGTGAGGTGGACAAGAGCATCATGGGATATTTGGGGTGACTTCCTAGATTTATATTTTTTTATGAGTGATTAGGGAATGTGGTGTAAGAATTTCCTTCATATAGTAGATCATTCTAGTGAAGTTTTCCTTGATTCCTTTTATTGTTTACCTCCAATGAGAGGGGTGGAGTTCACTATTGATATATTGTTAGGAGTAGCACCAGTTTCCATTTCTTCCATATAAGAAGGAACTTACTGAGGTGTACAGACTCAAGAAGCAGCTAGAGGACTTGGATGTTAAGGGTTATATACGACCAAATACTTCACCATGGGATTCACCATTCATTTTCTCTAATAAGGTGGATAGTACCCTCAACTTTTTTATATATTATTGGATTATGAATAAGGATATGGGAATGAATTTCATCTATTACCATATATAGATGTTTCTTAACCCAGCTTTGAGGAGATTGAGTTTTCTCGATTATTGATTTTTGGTTGGTATGTCACTAGGTTCATGTGAGACTATCAGTCATCCCACATAAATAATTCCAAAATGGTCATATATTTTAAGAGTATTTTTAATTTTTATTGGTCTCAAAACTCACCAACTGCATTCATGAATCTATAGAATTTTGTATTCTCCTCATATCTGGATTTAATTTTTCTATTATTCATGGATGACAACTTAGTGTATTTTTTGTACATAAAAAACCCTTCTAAATATATTAAGATCATATTCAATACACATATATAGCACCAAATTTATGGCACGATCAAAAAATGAATATTTTTGGATATAAAAGGATCACTTCCTTGGTCACATCATCTAAGAGTCTATAGTTTCTATTGACCCATATATGGTTAGTGTTGTTGAATTATGGGAGTATCTTAAGAACATATTTAGCATGTTGATTTTTTATTGAAGGATATTTTAAACAATTTATTCTTGACTTTTTATTTGTAGAAAAACCTCCTATGGTATTGAATAAAAATCCTGTTGAGATTTAATGGTTTTAAGACTACAAAAATTTCCTTTATGGATTTAAAAGAAAGATTGACATCAATACCTGTCCAGATTCTTCTAGAGTTGGGAAGAGTATATATAGTTTATTATGATGCATCAAGTATAGGTCATGGTGTAGTCAAAATGTAGGATGGGTGAGTGTTGTTGTAAAAGTATCATTAGTTGAGGACTCATGAGCATAATTACATAACACATGATAATGAACTTGTAGTGGTGGTTCATGCCTTGCATTTTTTGAAGGAATTATCTATTGGGAGATGAATCATTTTTTATATGTTTCACATGATACAAAAAATAATTATATATATGGTGTGATATGAATATTAGGAAATGAAATTAGGTTGATTATATACACTCATTTAATTTTTTACATGTGTATACACCTGGAATGAGAAATACTTTTACCGATACTCTGTCAAAAGACTCAGACTATAGCAGTTATTGTGGCTGGCAGTGAGTGGAAGTTGATGGACATTCATTCTAAGATGCACTTAGATTTCCTGAAGCATCATGGGAATTCATATCATGTAGGTTTTTCAAAGGTCACTTCACTTATAGATATAGTGAAGATGATGAAACTTTCATATACCAAGTACTTAGTTCTAAGGTAGATTTTATTAGGTGACAAGCCACAATCTGGATGAGTTATTAAGGAGGACAAGATATTAAACATTCATGGACATATTGGGGTTCTTCAAACATTCATGAAGAATTTATGTGTGTGTATCATGCCTCTACATGGGAAGTACACCCCAGTCTCACCATGATGGTCCTTGACATACACTTCTATAATTTGGGGGCTAGTGATGAAAAGAGAGATAGGTGGTTTCATTACACGGTGTTCCACCTATCAACATGTAATGGTAGAATACCATATTCTAGTATGAATCATATAGAAATTTACCATTCCTATATATAAATTGTATGATTACACTGTGTATTTTATGATCAATTTACTGATATATGCTTGAGGTTGTGATGTTGTATGGGTGATAATCAATAGATTAACCATAACACCTAACTTTCTACCCTTCATATAGGAATTTTTATTTGAAGAGCATGGGAGGATTTTCATCATATATGTTATATTCCTTCAGGGAGTTATATGAACCATCATATCATAAAAAGATGCTCATATAACATATTGTTTATGGAAAGGGTTATATAAGTATCTTGGTATATAGGTGTAGCGGAACATACTTTGTCGCCAATATACTGATTTGTAATCCAAGCATACAATTTAGATGTAAGAGGACATTCTCTTGTCATGTGTCTATGATTTTTTATATTCTTGGCTGAAAGACATAAATATTTTTTTATTTTTATTATTATAATTTATTTTAGGAAAATATATAAATGGATCCTTATGAGTACCCATATAGTAGGTTACACCACTCACCCCTATATTAGATCGAGGTAGGATAGGCAGCACAACTAGGACCTCATTCTTTTTAGGAGATATTAAAGTAGGTAAATCATATATGGAAATGAATTTATATATCTCAGTATAATAAAAAATCCTACTCTAATCCCCATTGACAACCTCTAGAGTTTGAGGTTAGGGGTTGGGTCTTCATATGTGGTTCCCCAATACTTGGGAATCGATGTATTCAAAGTAAGGTCAAGTTATATCTT
Source organism: Viscum album (assembly GCA_963277665.1). Lineage (NCBI taxonomy): Eukaryota > Viridiplantae > Streptophyta > Magnoliopsida > Santalales > Viscaceae > Viscum > Viscum album. The sequence goes on along the minus strand of OY728146.1, from coordinate 127,631,444 downwards.
TTTTATTTTAGCCCTTTTTAGATCTTTGTGAGAGTCATGTTTGTAGCAAGTTTGATAACTATTCCTCATAGGTATGAGTCCATGAATGGTTTATTCTACATATAATAGCTTATCTATTACTATTTATATTGGTATCATAATTTGGATCTTGATTATGTTGAATTGGAAACTGATGTTTCCATTATATAGTACCCTTTTCATATCAAATATTGAAGCATTATGTATCTATGAGGTATATAACAACCCTGATCTTCATTTCACACTTAAACATAATTTATTAAATAAAATATTCACCTGATACAACATATAAGATCGAGAGGTCTAGTTTATTTGGATCTTAAAAACATTACATAACACAAAACTTGAAATACACATCTTTATTGAAAATTTATTTTACATGACCACACACATTATTTCGTACCGAGAATTTCATAGGAAAACCTGAGGAAATTAATAAGAAAAGTGTCAATTATAATGACTAGTAAGAGAGTAAAAATAGAATAACATGAATAATACAGTACATGTTAGAAAATAGGTGTAGTGTTTTGTGTTTGGAACCAAATGAAAAATCCCAGGAATTTTTTTTCCGTTAACTAGGCAGGTCAGTTTTAAAACCATGTAGCAGAAATTTTTGTTTCTGATAGTGGAAAGTGCGACATTGATAGAATAAAAATATTATGTTTATTTTATTGATACGTGTGTTTGTTTTTTTCAAAAAAAATAAATAACTCTCAAATGGTGCGTCCTAGAAGAAATCTGATACCACTGTTAGGTCTTGAACGTTGGGTTTACCCTATGTAGGGTATAACCTTGATTCACATAGGTTGTTTAGAACTCTCACAAATGATAATTACATATTTATTTTTTATTAATTAATTATTCTGATTTTTAAATAATAAATAATTATTTTCTCTCAAACGGTGTCTCGAATGAGAAATCTGAAACCACCAATAGTTCCAAGATGTGGGGTTTACCCTACACAGTGTATAACCTTTGTGAACGTTGGAAGTTAAGTCATATCGAACCCGAAGATAATTTATTTTCATTTTAAATATTTTATTGGAAATTAGATATATTAATAATTTTATTATTAATATTATTATTTATTTTGAAAATAATAAATGAAAATGCACATCCACAGTTAATAAATCATGTTGCGGTGTAAACAATAAGCATACACTCTAATAAATGTGATATTATAAATTATTCGAATTATATAAAAATGCGTAATCAATATTTATTTAATAAACATCATCCTTTTTTATGGTTACTGTTTCTAAGTTATTAATGGTGTGATTGATGGGTTGAATTAAATAATAATAATTATTTTTATTATTTTTATTATTATTATATTTGGAAACAATTGATTTATATATGTATGAGGTATATATATATGAGATTTAATATACATAAATATAGTTATATATACATGTGGAGGTGTATATATATGAATATACATGTGTGTGTATATATAAATAACACATATATAGAAGGGTGGATATTTATTGTTGGGTTAGATAAAATATTATTAATTACCCACATAAATTCACATAATGTCTCAACTTAAATCGAGGTGCAATCCATTTATGTTTTTAGTCCAAATATTTAAATCGACCCATGGCGCATGCCTGCACACCCGGTTGTGGGTCCCAAATAGCTACTAAATTAATTAAATGTTTGCTCAGTCTTTATGTAAAATATTGTGTCACGCCATAGTGCAGTGTTCAGGTTAAAAATAATTAAAAAGGATTAATGAAAATTAATGGAATTAAAGAGGGATAAAAATAAATAATAAATAGATATGGTTGGAGGAAAATTAAAAATAATTTAAATGAGGGAAACTATTTTTAATTATTTATTTCATTTCTTTCACCATGTTAATTTTATTATTTTATTTATTAATCTCCTTTTTATTTTTCATTTTTATTTTCATTACATTCATTTTTATTTCTTTTCTCCTCTCTTCCTATCCTCCCTCTTCTGTGTGTGGCACACCCCCTCTCCCTATGTGGTGCGTACCACCTCCTTCCAGCTTCAGAAGTTCACCGCGCCTCCAATTGTCATCTATTTTCTTCGCCATCAAGTGCATTTTGAACCTCTTGGTAAGGCTTATCCCATGCACCATGAATCGTGCAATCGCATTCCAAATCATCTGTGCAGTTTTCCATGGAATGATTTTACCCTATTTTGGGGTTTTTCTAAAATCTTCGATTTTCTTCCGTTTTAGGCCAAATAAAGGCCTACCACAGATCATAGGAGAATCTAAGACTATAAGGTAGCATGTATACTCTCTTTCCCCCCATTTCGTTGTGATTTATAAAAACACACCGTTGTGCTGTTAGTCTGTGCCTACTGACTTTGTGCAAATTCACTCAAATTCATTAATTAATTTGTTTTTCCTAGTTGTTTCAGCCGTTTTGGTCATGAATTAATTTTTTTAATTTGTTGCAATAAGGTCGGACGCCCCTTGGGGCATGCCAACATGGTCAGTATAATTTTTGTTAGCCCAAAATTTTAATTTTTTTAATTGCATGTGTTGTGCATCCTATTTTTTGTTTATGTTCAATTTAAATAATTAATTTAGGTTAATTATGAATTCTGAATTGTTGAATCTTTGGTAGTTGTTTGTGTTGGTTTATTTATTATTAAAAAGTGTCTTTATATTCATGTTTTTCACAACCTATTTTGTATTGTTTAATTTAAATAATTAATTTAGATTGATTATGAACTTTGGAATTGTTGGATCTTGGTAGTTGGTTTGTTTAATTTTTTTATTTATTTAAAAGTGCATTTATCTACTTATGTTGATGCGGTAATTTTCCTTGGTCATATTACTATGATGAAATATTTAATTCTCAATGTGTTATTCAAGGGTGTACTTGTTTGGTTTCATGCTGCAATTACATATGTTGATATCATATCTGCTATTGTGAAAACATTAATTAAATTCAGGGCAGGGAAAAGAGGTGGGTCTTATATTATGGGTCATGCTTAGACCTTCTGTTCCTAATGGTTACCTCTATGTGCTAGGGGGTGGTGTTATTGTCTTTGTCGGACCGAGACTTCCCGGAGCTTTCTAATACTTATGAGTGATACTGGTTCCAAAAGGGCCCATCAGGACGGATCTGCTAACAATGTGGCTAATCTAGCCTTGGATGACACTCGACCCCTTTTGCAAGATTGGGACAGACTCATGGTAAAGCCATACCATGAGTGATAATTAGTATTTCAAAAGATTTCCTTGGACGGGCTTAGTGGTATTGGATAATTTAAGGATTTTCCATAGCGATACCTTTTGGATGGGCTCAGACTCCAACTCTAAACACGAACCTTAATAATGATGTACTGAAGGTTTATGTTAATTTCATTGTTAGTCTCTTGATATTTGAGATATTTTATGGTATGTTGATGGACCCCTGGTTGAAACATGACTTAGAACCCAAGTTAAATCACAAGCATGGGGGTGTGGATCTTTTTTTACCTTACTCTTATAGGCTTCATATATATGAATATGTGTATTGTACTTATAGGTACTCCTTTCAGACTTCCGGATTAGTCCGAAGTAGGTGATTAGGCATGACTCCCTCTTGGAACCCGGGCCGATTTATTTATTTCATTGCACTTAATAAATTATCTACAATTGTTATATAATGGAACACTGTATTTTATTATTGCACGAAATGGAAAGGATTAGACACCACTGGTGCCGGCCCACTGGGATTTTATCTCACACCCTGCTCGGGCGTCGTTGACACTAGAGTATATTATATGATTATTGGTATTGAAAACGGGAAGTGTGCTACTTTAGATTCTTGACTGATTGTTGCTGCTTAGGATGGAGACTGGTGTAGAGGACCGAGCCTTGATTGTGATGTAGTTGTCACAATTTGTTTCTTTTCTCTTTAGTTGATAGCATACTTGGGTTATGTTTTCTGTACATTCAGTTTAGACATACATCATGACATGACAATGTTTTGTGAGCTTCTACACATGAGTATTATTCAGTTAGATTATTTATATTTCTTCTGCTATAGTTTATTCATTTATATGATTTCGCACTTTATTATTAGTATTTTTTTACTTCCGTTGTGATAATACCTATTACCTATGAGGACATAGTCTCCCCCTCATACACAAAAAGGCCCTCACTACTAGTCAAGCATTCAGGGAGATGCACTTGAGGTCATGTAACCCACTGGTCTAGCCACCATCTTAGAGGTGATCTAGGTCGGGATGTTACAATAGGCATATCAAAGCAGCGTAATAGAAACATGAACATAAATGTAGGATATAGCATGATTATCATAACATGGGAATGTGGCATCAACATTTAACATGATATTATCCTGATCCAATGATCATTGCACATGGAGCATGCATAAACCCTCATTTCACTTGAATTAGCATGAGTAAATCCTCATTTTACTTGATGTATCATGGTACTAATCTTTTGGCAATGCATTAGAGTGCTATCTGGGTGCACCCTTCATAATCATTTTATTTCATGCATGAGTGTGCCATATGGATCATACAACATGGAATCATTAAATATTGTCATTTATTCTACGATAAAGGATTGTGGAATACATATATGAAACTCTATAATCAATAATTAAATGTGAATAAAGGTTAATACCCATGATAGATAATTGTTCATGGTATTCACTACACAATGACTTTAGCTTGGAAAATCACGAGGCAATTTTGGAAGCATAACGGCGTGACATAAGAATTCATAAAAATGGTTGATGAGAGAGATAGGGGTATCTCATCATATGTACAAAAAATTTATAGTAAGGGGGTCATATAGAAACATATCTGAACATATATAAAGGAATTTAGGTGGATAATGTAAAATAATTCCTTGGTTGTATATGAGGAGATAGAAATCTATTACGGAATTACATCATGGTAACAAGTGTACATGGAAGGCATTAATGAGAGAAAAAGAGGCATCTAATCATTAAAAAATAAGTAGGTCTGTATAGGGTAGGTGTGAAATCATACCGCAACATTTTTAATTGAAAATAAAAGTGCATAACAAAATAAAGATATTTGGTCAAAAATGAGAAAGGATGAAATCTCTTAAATGGAAGTGTGATCCAAAGGCTTGGGAGAGGCTTGAAAGAGGATTATCGGGAGCTTAGTGTGACATGGGAAGATTATAGAGAGATGGGGGAATATTTTAGTCTAGCTACAATGGTTTTTAGTGAAGATTAATGGGATATTGAGTTGGTTTATTTAGGAAGGGATAGTGAATTCTTTATTATTTAGGTTTTGGACACTACACATTAAACTAATCAAAACCAAAAAACATCCCATGGTTTTGGCACATAGTTTTTTCCAAAGGGGAGTGAAAAACATTATTTTATAATTCCAATGTCCAAACTTATTAAAATATTAGGCTTTCTTATGTGGAGGTGAGTCGCTCTCTCAATTAAATCATTTTAAAATGTTAAAATGTTTTATATGTTTTGGAGGGTCCACTAAGGAACCATAAAATTAATCAAACGCATCTAAAATCACATTATTTTAAATAAAACCCATATATTGGCCGAAAATATCATTTATTGTAATTTATTACATCATTATTTGGTCATTATGATTTCATAAAACACATTATAAATTTAAATGGTATTTAATTTTTACCAAACAATTAGACTCTCAAAAAATTATGAAAAATTCACCATTAGATAATTTCGACATCCTTACTCCAAAAATAATAATCATTTTATCTAAATTTTTTTCTAAATATGTTCATTTATTACTTTTAAAATAAAAACCGATATTTATCAAAATTCACGAGTCTTGACAAAAATAGCTTTCAAACCTTAATAAAAATACAATATTATTCATAAAAATTATATCATCATTTATATTTAATAAAAATTAATTTATTAATAATATTTTATTAAAATATTATTTAATTAAAAAATACATTAATTCATCAAAATATATTTCTTAATTGAATATTAACTAAAAATACTATTTGTGATTTAAAAATTATTTACAAAGTAATGATAATAAAATGATATATATTCATTATTCTAGACAGAAATGATATACATAATCTTATTGTTAGGGTCAGTTACATATCCATTTATAACACCCACATATGACCTAAGGGTAAGGTATGCTATGGTGACAGACTCTTGGGGTGGCTCAAAAAACATTTCTCAGGTGGTAATCCCAATCAACTTTCACTTCCCTTGTAGGAAGTTAGGTTAAAGACTACCTTGTGGAATCATGGCATGGTCTTGGTCAAGAGAAAAGCCCAGTGACACCACCTCCTTTCTCAGCTCCAAAAAATGGGCTTCGTATGGATAAATTCTACTAGATTATTCCATCTCTTCCTTTTTCAGGGTAAATTGGATTTGTTAAATCCCTATATTTATACTAATCATGTGATCACTCTTCGATGACTATATTAAAAAACAGTGAAAATTCTTAATGATATTTTGAAATCCAAAAACATAAAACCATGTATGTGTATATTTTATATAATTATTTTACATAATAAGACATCTAATTATATCAATAGAATTTTTCATTAATAAAATTTTGGGTTGTTACAATCTTTCCCCAAAAATGTTTCCTTCAAGATTTCCTTTTCCCACACTAAAACATATGTTGGTAACTATGCTTCATCAGTTCCTCTGATTCCCATGTTTCATCTTCAAACATGTGGTTTCCCCACAACACCATGACAAGGGGCACTATCTTGTTTTGTAGAAATATTTCACTATGATCTATTATCTTTACCAATTTCTCTTTATAGGATAGGTCATTATCCAATGGTACCACCTCTGGATTGAGTACATGTGATGGTTCAGGTATGTCTTACCTTAAGAGTTATAGATGGAATATATCATGTACTTAAAATAGGTTCAGTGGGATTTCTAGTCGATAATCCACTTCTCCAATGCGATCAAGGATATCGAAAGTGATAATGTACCTTGGAATAAGATTTCCATTCTTCCCAAATCACATAACTCTCTTCCATGGTGATATGTGGAGGAATACAATGTTTTGGACATCAAAATCGTGGTCTCTTTAACGATTATCATCATAGATCTTTTGTCAACTCTGGGCATCTTTAATGTGTTTTTGGATAGTATTAACCTTCTATAACATTTCTTCGACCATTTTTGGATCTAGGAGTTTTCCCTCCCCAACTTTATTCTAACATGTCATTGTTCATATCCTCTTCCCATAAAAGGCTTCATAAGGATCCATTTGGATGATTGAGTGAAAACTATTATTATAAGAGAACTCAACTAGAAGAAGATGTTGATCCCATCCTCCTTTGATGTCCATTTAGCACTATCTCAACATGTCCTCAAGTTTTTGGATAGTCCACTTAGATTGTCCATTAGTTTGAGGATGATAAGTAATAATGATGTTTAGCTCATTATTTAGAACATTTTGAAGAATCTTCCAAAACATAGTGGTCATTCTTGGATCTCTATTAGATACAGTCGATAGTGGTACTCCATTCAGCCTTCCACAAATATGATGTACATCTATTTCAGTTGATCCAATGATAAATCCTTAGGAATTTCAATGAAGTGTTTAGTCTTTGTAAGACTATATCAATCAACTTAGATGATATTTTTTCTTTTAGATGTCTTCTAAAATCTGGTGAAAAATTCCATATTGAATTTCTCCTATTCCCATGCTGGTATGGGTAATGGTTGCATCATCCCCTTAGAATTCTGCCTGTCACCCTTCACTTGTGGACATACCAGGAACATTTCTGTATACTCAATGATCTCCTTATTCATGTTATCCCACTAATAAAGAACTCAGAGATCACAATAAATCTTTATGTTTCCTAGTTTAATGGATAAGTTTGAACTATGTGCATCATCCAAAAGTTCTTTGTTTAACTCTATATTTTATGGAACATATAGTCTTGTCCCAAATCTCACAATTCTAACTTCATTAAAATTTAAATAAAAGGATTTCCCTTTTCTAATAGTTTCCAGATTCTTTTGGATTCCTGCATCATCCTTTTAAGAACCCATTAACCTTTACAAAAGAGACGGTTGAGAAATCATTTGTGAAAGGATTGATGATGTTCCCTTCATTATGATTCCTATGTTCACCTTTATCAAATCTATGAAGATTGGATCCTTTTCAATTCCCATCATTGATAGAATTTTTGGGTCCTTTCTACTTAGAGAATTTTTCACATTGTTCTCTTTCCCATGGTGGAAATAAATTGAGAAATAATATTATTTGATCAGCTCATCCCATATTCATTGGTTCATGTTCAACTCATTCTATGAAAATATATATGTGGGGATTTTTTGATCCGGGTATATTTTACACTTCTATCCAAAGAGGTAATGTCACCAAATTTTTAAAGCAAATATTACTACAGCCAACTCCATATCATGTGTTGGATAGTTTTTCTCATGAAAATTGAATTCCCTTAAAGCATAGGCCATTACTTTGTCATTTTTCATCAACACACATCTCAAGCCCTTCTTCAAAGCATTAATAAATACCACAAAAATTTCTCCACTTGTGGGTAATGTGGGAATTAGCATAGTGATAAGCCTCTTTTTCAACTCCATAAATCTATGTTCTCACTCATCACTCCAAGAAAACATGACTCCCTTCCGAGTTATCATGGTAATAGGGTTTGGAAATCGTGAAACAATTCTCACAAATCAGTGATAATCTCTTGGTAACACCTTGAAGCTATGTATATCCTTCACCGATGATGGCCTCGACCATCTCTCAATTGTAGATATCTTGGAGGGATCCATATATATCCCATTTAATTTTATTATATGACCCAAGAATTAGGCTTCCTTCAACCATAACTCACACTTTTTTTACTTTACAAAGAAGATCTCCTTTCACATGTTCTCTAGTACAATGATTATATGCTACGGAAGCTCCTCCTTGGTTTTAGAGTATATTATAATATCATCTATAAATACTACCAAAAATTTGTCAAGTTAGTCTGAAAATACTCTATTCATCAAGTCCATGAATATTTATTGAGAATAAGTGAGTCTTAAAGACATTATTATAAATTCACAGTGCCTATATCTTGTAGGAAAAGTAGTCTTGGGGATATCATCCTTCTTAACACTTACATGGTAATATCCCAACTGCAAATCCACCATGGAGAAGTATTTTTCTCCATGTATATGATTGAACAAGTCATTAATTCATGGAAGAGGATAATTTTTCTTTATCATGACTTTATTGAGATCATGATTATCAATGAAATGGAGAATTTATCCATCCATATTCTTGATGAAGATGACTGGTGCACCCCTTGGTAAATCACTTGGGCATATGAACCCTTTATCCATATTCATCTATAGTTGTTTCTTCATCTCCTCAAGCTCAAAAATATGCATTCTATATAGATTCTTGGATATTGATAATTCCCCAGGTATATAATAAATTGGGAATTCAACATCTCTTCTAGATGAAAGACCAGGAAAATATTCAAGAAACACTTCAGTGAATTCCCTCACAATAGTCATGTCTTTAAGGATGGTTGTTTCTTTATAATCAATCATCTGAGAAATATACACATGCTCATATGGAAGTAATATCCATGTTTTAGATGATGGCTCAAAGGAATACTCATCATCCTCCTTCCAATTTTATAGAATTAGGGGTCAATTCACCATATGAAGAGTGATTTCCCTATCACAGAAATTTATGTTGGCACTATATAAGGAAATCCAATCCATGATAATAATTACATAAAATCCCACCAGAGATAGTACGACAAGGTTATCTAGGAATTTCCATCCACAAATTATGATATGGAGAGAATCATATTCATGGGATGCAATGATTACCCCTTTTTCCTTTCTCACCAACAACTTTACTTAAATGATTTTTTATAGTGGTGGGATTGTTATTCTAAACTTTTCAGATATAAACAAATTTCTAGAAATAGAATCAAAAAGTATGTTTTGTATTATTGAGTGAATAGCCATCATACATGTCTCCACATCACTTTTGGGGTTCAATTCAATTCTAGTTATGGAAAAATATAACCCTTGCTGCCTTGGAGATTATTGGTTGCCTCTGAAAACCCTTGGCTTAGGGAACTAGTTTGAAAAGTGCCCTAGTTATTTGTAGTTGAAGAAATGAAAAATCCATTGAGGGTCGAATGGGGTGTTCCTCTACTCATTCATAGCCATGGGGTTTTCTTTTCAGTAGTTAATGTCTATGTTCCCTTCTCTTCTACACATAAAGCATTTCCTCATCCCCTTCATGTAATTTTCAGGGTGCTTCTTTCCACACCTTTGGCATGTCGGGTGCTAGATTTTCTTAGCACCGTTGGATTAATCAATCAGACCTCCAAAATTAAAGTCCATCTTACGATTATTATCCCTATGATACACCTGAGATTTACCGATCTCTATTTCAAGGTTGAAGGCACATCAAACAATTTGATCATTTCTCTCAAAGTCACATATTTCTTGGGCGATATGTAGGCTAGGTTTTATCCCACCAAAGAAACAGTCATCCTTTCATTTGGGGGTGAAAACAAAGCCGAAGGCATATAATTCATGCCATGTGATGTTTTCCTTATATGATTTGAGGTATTAGTAATCTTTTTTCTTGAGGTAATGGAAGATCCTTTCCATCCTAAGTTATGGGTGCGGGGAAAATATTTGTCGAAATAAAAATTCCCAAAATCATTATATTCCAATTCCTAGATCTTGTCCTCATGATTAGTACTTTTGATCAGTGTCCACTATTAACCAGATTCACCCTCCATACGATAAGAATCCATAAGAACCTTCTCTTCTTCATAACATTGAATTATGGAGAAGATAATCTCAGTGGAGTTGATCCATTTTTCGGTAATTGAGTAATCGAATGATCCATTTAAAGTAGGTTTCCTTTGTCTTATGAATCTCTTGATTGCGACTTGTTCCTTTTTGGGGGGGAGGGGTTGAACGTTCCTCTTGAAGCATGATTCTATTCAAAACATGAGTTAACTGAGAGAGTATCGTGGCAATGTTTGCGATTCCCGATCCCATCGGATTGGGCATCTCATTAGAACAGTCATCACATTTATCTTTGCATCTGTTGTTAGATTTAGTCCTCCTATTACCGGCCATTGGATGGAATAAAAGGAAAGTTAGGGGTAACACATAAAGGGTAATCCAAAAACAAAAACTCATTACTTATAAATTACATTTATTTCCTTAACTTATTAATTTATAGGCTTTAATATTTGTTATCCATGATTTACATCCCATCATATATTCTTAGGGGCATTTATTCCCTTAATAATGGTTTGCACTGATAATATGAATTTACCAAATCATATCCCCTGGGAGTGTCGTAAAAAATAGTGCATCAAGGCCCATTGTCATCCACTAGTTCTCATTCGAGTCTAGATCAAAGCAATGTTTTCATGTTTTACCCCTAGATACATTTGTGCCAGAGTCACCTCTACGGACTTGTATCCAGAAAGGGATGTATTTTCTTTATAAACCACTTACTCAATACTCACCAAAATTTAGGTATGTTTTTATTATACATAGTCTCATCACAAAAGCTTTTATTAGGGTTTTCTAATCCTAATCCTAAAAATAACTAAACCTGCCTCTAATACTAACTATAACAACCATGCTGTTTATTTCACACTTAAAAATAATTTATTACATAAAATGTTCACTCGATACACCATAGAATATCGAGAGGTCTAGTGTATTTCGGGATTATGAACATTGCATAAGAATATAAAACATGAAATACACGTCTTTATTGAAAAATTCTTTTACATGACCACACACATTCCTTCATACATAGCATTGAACTAGATAACCTGAGGACATGCATAAGAAAATAGTGCGCTATAAAGCCCAATAAGGGAGTAAAAAAGGAATAACATGAAAAATACTATACATGTTAGGAAATAGTAATACCAATGGAGCATAATATAAACATGGAAATAAAGGCATGATATAGTATGATTATCATAACATGGAAATGTGACATCAACATTTAACATGATATTAGCATGAGCCATGCATCATTGCACATGGAGAATGAGTAAACCCTCTTTGAACTTGAATCGGCATGAGTAAACCCACATTTTACATGATGTATCATGATACTAATATTTACCCAATTCACCATTGGATAATTTTGATGTCCTGATTCCAAAAAAAATATTCATTTTATCTGAAAAATTTTCTAAATATGTAAATTTTTACTTTGAAAATAAAAACCAAAATTTATAAAAAAATCTTGGGTTTTATAAAAAACATCTTTCAAACCTTAATAAAGATTACAATTGTTTTCATAAAAATTATATGATCATTTATATTTAAGAAAATTCAATTTAGTACTAATATTTTTTTAAAATAATATTTAATTCAAAAATCCAATAATTCAAAAAACTAGATTTCTTAATTGAATATTAACTAAAAATACTATTTGTTGTTTAAAAATTATGAACAATGTAACAATAATAAATTTAATGTATATTATTTATTTTCTAAAAAAATATGCACATAATCTTAGTTCTTGGGTCTTCTTACATACCCCCTTATAACACCTGCATATGGAAGAATGGTAAGGTGTGTGATGGTGATAGAATCTAGGGGTGGCTCGGATAACGTCGCTTGGGTGGTATTCTCTATCAACTTTCAATTCTCCTGTAGGTGGTTTCGTTCAAGCATAATGGGTTGACGCTTATCTTGGTATTAGTCAAAAGCGAATCCTAATGACACCACCTCCTTTCCGAGCTCTGACAAATTGGCTTCATATAGAGTAATTCTACTAGATGAGGCCATCACTTCCTTTTTATGAGTAAATTGGATTTGCTAAAGCATCATATTTATACTAATCATTTGATCATTTTTCAATGGCTATATTATCATTGGTAACAATTCTTACTGGTATTTTCAAATCCAAAAACATAAAAAAATGGAATTCCATATTTTATATAAACAGTTTACATAATAATACTTTTAATTAGAATAATATGAGTTTTCATTAACAAAATATTGGGTCATTGCAAGTTAGGTTAGTTACTCTAGTATGTGTTTTTTAGTAGTATATCCATGTAAAAATGAGGCGTTGGAGCAATAGGCGACTATCTTCCATGTTTCTAGGGCTATTCTTAGGTGATACATTACCACTACCAAAATATAAACTATGAGGTAAATTGTTTTAAGTGTTGTAGAATATATGATCCTAATTCTCCTAATGTGGTTTAGATCCTTTAATTTTTTTATTAAAAAAACTATATTATACTTATGTGAGTTACCAAGAGATGAGGAATGTTTTAGGAGTGTCTTGGACTTGCTTAGAAGTCAAAAAATTGAATTTTGGAGAAATGGGGTGGGCCACATCATTTTTTAATACATTCACCTGAGTCTGTATAGTATGGGTGAACCATGCAGAATGTTGAAGAGGATATTCCAAGATGTGGAAACTATGCACCCTACTAGAATGCCTAGTTTCATTTAGTCAGTGGGTGTGTTGGGTTGGAATAATGTTTGGCTAAATATTTTGGCCCAACCATGGACACTTTAAAAGTAGGTGGAATTATGAATTTCCCATGCCTTATTTTATGTTTTAACTCTTATTGTTTCTACAAAATCATGAAGAACCTCTCAGCCACATGAGATATCTCCTTTGGATATAAATTCTCATCTTTAAGCTAGCTTCACCATCAAGACTCTGTCTCACTCAGCTTTAATTATGTTGGATAGATATTAGTAAGATATTCAATCCACATCCATCATTTACACATTTATTTCTCACTCATGAATGTTATTTTCTGGTGAGATAATATTCCCTTTTTCAATTATTTTTTCAAAGTTTCTTATTTCCCTCAGTCTACGTAAGACCTAAAGCCGATATTGGATAAGGAGTCATCTACCTATTTAAGGGGGTGGTTTAGTATTGTTTCCCAAATTGTTAGTTGTTTTTTTATGCATCATCAGGCCGCATTACAAACATTCCTAGTGTTTCCTAAAAAATATGTTATATTCTATATTTAATATGTAATTTTAATATAAAAAAAAGTGATCGGTATGACCACATCACATGAATCTTATATAAACATTTCATTACAAAACTGTAAAATTAAATTTATATAGGATGAAAACAACATTTTGGATTATATAAATGAATGAATTGTACTTATTATTAATTTTGATTTTTGATCCTTGAGCATGACATCCCCTATGATTTATGATACTCAGAAATGGAATGCCTTATTAAATTTGATAATAAGAAAAGGAAACTCTTATTAACTGTAATACACTAACATTTTACTCCATATGATTCACAATACTCAGCCATGGAGTCCCTAATTGAATCTGATACTCAGGTATTGTTTCTATTATGATACCTAATTATTGGGCATAGAGTATCTTAATAAATGAGATACCCTGGCATAGATTCCCACATTAAATGAGATACTTGAGCATGAAATCACTTATTACCCTATGATATTCTTATGAAATTCCATGGATTCCTGAGTTAATCCTTGACCTGTGGATAACAATACATACATACATATACATACATATATGTGTGTGTGTTACCACTTATATAGATCTTATAGAAACATTTAATATATATATTTATATACACATATAACTAGATATATATATATGGTGACACAATCTTAGAGATATCTTGGATTATGTTGATGTATTTAGTGTCATCCTGGTGTCCTCTAAGAACCTAATCTAACTCATTTAAAATTCACTTGCCACTTTACCCTGTAATATCATTGCAATTCCATTTTATATAGAATTTTTGGATTTATAAAAAACATTATTTATGATGGCCTACTGAGCATATATCTCATCCTATTTAATCCACTGATTGGTACCTAAACAAACCTCTTGGTTATAGTTAGGGAAAATTCATGATTTCAACCATGGATACTTGATTGGATTTCTATGATGGAGTATAAGAGTAGAGGATGAAACTTATTCTTGTGATTCTGTTGGAGAAAAGTCTTGGTCATTTTTTCTTTTTGTATATATTGTCCTATATTCCTACTTGTCTTCTTCTAGGAATTCCCATTTTGTATAGAATACAGACACGACACCATTTTTAATATTAAATTGATTATTTTTATTCATGTTATTACATTTTGATGGAATATACATCTATAGACCTTTTATTGATATTCATTATGGTGTTTACTATTATTTTATACCATTAAGCTATAATGTAATCCTGAGGATATTTTCTCCCCACTACACCATCACATACGATCATTCCTAGCAGGATGCCTCTAGTATATGGGGATTCACAATTGAGGCCATGTGGAAAATTGGGTTCAATCACATATGAGTGATATGGTTCCTGGATGTCATAGAAATGGTATGTAAATACATCATAGAGTCTTTATTCAAACAATTTAGCTAATTGAATTATATTTCAGAACCTTTTAGGTGATTATTTTGAGACATTTTATCCAATTTAAGATTCAATTTTTCTTATATTAATTATTTTTAATATTATTCTAACAAGTGGGGAGCTTTATCTTTTATTCACCTTAGGAATTATTCATTATCAATTGATTCAACTCCACATAGAATATTAGTTTCTATAAAAATTCATATGTTTTCATTAAATGAATTAATAGTTATAGAATAAGAATTATGTGTAGCTTTATCTAAAATATTATAGATTCTTCTATCTAAATCAGAAAACTACCACAACATGATTCAATATATAAACCTACATTTGACTTCTTCTTCTTATATGAATTTCATCTTATTTTGATGGATCAATAAAATGAAAATCAAAATTGGAACTTTAACTTATACAAACAACTGTATCAATAGTTAAAAATAAATGCAATGAAAATATTATTATTCTCTTGTATGACTTTTTAGGCCCACAAGGGACATAATTTAAAGATATTGTTTGATGTGTGGTGAATCAAGGTGTGAATTTTTTTCCAATATAAACACTTTTACAATATTAATATTAGATACCTAGGTGATACTGACCTCAAAAATAATATGGGTTAATTCATTTTTATCATTTTTTAATAGTGATAAATTTATTACTTGGAAGTCTTTTTCATGCATTGTAAATAGTTTCTTCTCCTACCTTATTACTATGTATTTTTTAAGTTATAGAACAAAAATCAAACTAGCAACATAAGATTTTTACTTATCCCACCCATAAATGAAAATATGATGATAACATGATCAATATTGTTTTGAGTCACCAATTAACCATTATCCTAACTAAATAATGTTTGGTATTATGCTTGGTCACTCCCCTTACAACGCTTTTGGTTTGAATAAATTCTACCAAAGGATCACTACCTAATAATCTATCCTTTTCTCACATATCCAAACGGAAATAAGTTATCATGTAAACAAAAAACTATATCACAAATTTTGGTAGATTCACCCCGTATAGATAGGTTCCATTGAACTGCATACTTCTACTTCATAATCATATTGTTTATTGCCTTTACTATAATGTAGTAAAAACATTTTTACTCAATCGAGTACATTTAGTAGTGAACACCTTATCACTAATTCTTCTCAGATATTTAAGGGGTTCACTATTTTAAAGAAAATTTGTGCAGTTATCTTTCTTCTTTGACCTGTTGATATGTCATGGAATAACAATGTCAATCTCCCTTCTCTCTAATTTCTTAACGTATTTTTATATAATCCCAAAATATCTTCACTGTTCACACTGATTATTTTAAAAATAAGTAAACATTATTCTACTCCTATTACTCTCTCTCTAATCCTTATGATTATTTATCTCTTCAAATGATGTGAAATATAAAAATATTTTATTTCCACTACATATTCCTTAATCTATTATTTATAGTTGAGTGAAATTTTCATTAATCAAGGTACCTTACCTTATTCAATAATATGGAAAAATAAATATTTTATGTCTTATCCTTCAACCAAAAACAAAGACACAATGAATTACCTACTTAAGTTGTATTTAAAAATGCAGTTAATGTAGAACTATAGTAACCTCCATTTTGAAAACTTTTTCTCCTCTTATATTCTTGATTCCCTCTTTGAATGTTTGTAAATTTATTAATCCTATATTATGTTTAATAAAATTCATAATAACTATTTTTTTCTGATATTTTAAATAATATACTTGGAGGTAACCTTTAAAATATTAAGGCTATGCTTCTATGAAATGCTTCCAAAATACAATTATGAATACCCTATCACAAACCCTTGTGAAACCACTGAGAGTATACATCCTTAAATATTCCCTTATAGAAATACCTTTCCATTATAAATATGTTATAGCCTTTAATATATCCTTTTAGACTAGGTATAAACATTCGTATAACCTATAGATGAATTTATACCCATTCGTACACCCGTCCATAGATTTCATACCATTATGAAATGGAATTTGGCATATTTTTCTGTTTTCCCATATGTATTTATATAGTGAAAATATATTTGTGGTACATAAAACATTTATTTTAATTTTTCACCACAAAACCATAGGCCTGAATCCTGATACAATCCTTTATTGTTACATTTTAGTCATTAAATAAATTTTTTTATATCATCTAATTTATGAAACGAAATTTTACAATGAAACCAAAACACCCTATGTTTTTAGAAATATAATGATTCATGTCACTTAACATTATTATGCCTTTTCTGAACAATTCATGTTTCAGAAAATGTTTTTCCCTACCTTCTTATGATAGTATATTTTTGATTTGTAACCTTATTCATGACTATCTCATCCATATACATATTCATACATCCTCCATACCTTCTCAAGATTTCTTGAAACATCTTCCATCCATTAAGATATTAACATCACACACAAAAATTGGTTTCCTTAAAAGGTATTACTAAATATTTGTTCCATATTATTTAGAAAATTCTTTATCATGAAACAGATTTAATTCATTAATCAATAATATATATTATTAAAAAATCTAATACAATCTATTAATGGATCAAAAAATTTAAAATCAATAATATTATGAAATAAATTATACCTTACTACTTCATACTATTAAAATATTAATAGAGGACATATACACCCCATATTACTAGGACAAATATAATTAATAAATATTTATATAATGATATTATTACCATAAATAATAAATCCTGTAGATTTTGGTCTAATAGGATTACCATATCTAGAAGAACCATTGTAACTTAATTGGAAACAACTATAAATAGAAGAAATGTTCTTCTAATATGCTAAGAGATTGACCATTATGATTTACAGGTATAGAATTTATTGAATTGAATTTTTATTAAATTAAATAAGGATATATATTCATTAAAATATGATCATTATGTATTCATTATTTGATCATTTGGAAAACCCATCATGTAAGGATTAAAAAATCATAATAAAAATATTAAATAATAAAGTTTTATACATAAACTATAATTAATATGAAAAAAATAGTATGTGTATTTTATGTCAAAAAATCATAAAATTAAATACCAAATTCACCTAAAATATTAATTTTTAGTATCTTAGTCATTTTTTGTTATTTTAATTTTTTAGTTAGATACCAATAATTGTAAAATTTTCACCAAATTTCAATTCATTTTGTTGGAAGTTTCTGTGGAATATATTTTTGGAAAATTTAATAAATTGTAAAATACATTGCAGAATACATTTATTTGATATTTTTATACAATATTCTATACAAAAAAACATAAATAAGTTTAAGTGAATAAATGTTATAAAAATCATGAATTTAAATTTCAGGGTTTATATAATGATAATATTTTTCATCAAACACTATTTTGAAAATTTGAAGTTTAAACTTCTCCCAAAACCCCATATTATAGAAAATATCCATATAAATTCCACATTACCAAGAAATGTCATTATGTTATCACTAATATATATACCCCTTCTCAACAAATTATTCTCACATAAAATAATTTTCTATTTTTCATTACTCACATATTATATATATTAATATGTTCTCTCTACAAATTAGAGATTTTTAGAGGCTCTGAAAGGTTTTTGTTGATAAAGGGAAGCATATGAAGTTATGTGTGTCTCTCTGTGTGTTCATTTAATATTTAATATTTATTTATAATAATACATTACATGTTAAATTTATTATTCACTTATTTTTTTAATATTTTATTAGTATTTTACATTTGAGTTATTATTACTATTTGTTACCCATTTCCTTTCCACAGATATTATTCATAAGAAAAACCATTTCCCATCACAATCATTATGTCATTATATGAAGGTAAGTTTATGTGTTGGTCCAAAAATAGAATTTCTGGTAAGTGTGGGGTCCCTCAAATTCTATATCTTTCCATGTAATGATGACATGACACATGTATTGTCCACAATGGCCTTTTTGGGCATGTATTTTTGAATTCCTCTTTTAGGATGATACACAAGATTGATACCATGATAATATATTATTGTATCCTTTTTATTAAAAAATTTATTTATAGAGATTATATTATAATATATTTTACATTATCAATACCTTGACATTCAATATTCTAACTTAATGTTATTTTTCTAGATTCCATTATCATTATTCAATTGGGTATTTCGGTCTTGACACTCATATATATATATTTCAATATATTAATGTTTTATTTTATTCTAACATGTGTTTATTTAAAAAATTATTATAAATTTTATGATATGTGTGGATTCCATATTATATATCCTTCCAATTGATTATGTTATTTTATATATCTAAACATACGATGTATGTGTCATGATCCAAACATCATTTCATTGGTGATTGGCCTTATAATTCGATCAGTGTTGATGTCTCAAATTTAAACTGTAAAATTTTCATAATATGACATTAAATAAGATTTTTATAATGTTTAGATATTAATTCATTACATATATATCGTGTATTTTATATATAAAATTTTCATTTTCCCTATTTTATTATTAATACATGATTTATGTCAAGTTGTAAAGTGGTATCATTATTAATGGTTAATTATGACTATTGTTACCCTTACTAGGATATTTAGATTACCTCATTAATTTATTTTTAAATCCATAATAAATGAAGTGTATTATAGAGTACATCTGTTCTATGTATTCATATACATACCTAGAAAATATAATAAATAGTTATTAAATTGTTATTTCACATATACTATGTATTATATCCCAAGGAAGTTTAATTAATGATTCAAGAAATTGTTTATAATTAATTATATTTTTATTTCATAATCAATGTTTTTATATCATACCATGAGATATAGGATTATGGGATTTTTTTGTTATTATTAGTATAAGACAAGATTGGGTTTGTGTCAAGATCAATTTTTGGAGATATAATTAGTTTGAGAATTCACTGTACTCTCCACCTACCTGATTCCTAGCATCATGTTCCATGAAGTAATGTGCCACCAAATATTTGATAACATTGTTATGAATATTTATCAAAGATATATATTTTGAGAAATAAATGGTTTTTAGACTTATCTTCTTATAATGTCTACTTTTAATATTTTGATGAAAACACAACGTGGAGTTGGTAAATGGAAAAATGGAATTCTTGTGAGGACATACCAGAGAAATATTATTTTTTGGGGTGGAATATCTATAACCATGCCATTTTGATTAATATAGAGGTATCAAGGAAAATTATTTAACTAGCATCCAAATACTTTTTTAAATGGAATTAAATAGGAAACTATTACACAAATATTTCTCAGTATTGAGTGGGAAATTACTATTTGGTATAATTTTAGAAATGCAAGGGTATTGATGTATATGGAAATTCTATACTGACATTTATCAATATTTAATTCCATATGAATGATATCTCATAGGTGGAGATTAAACTACACTTCACAATAAAGAGAACGGGATGTTGGATCATTTAAAAATCTTGTAACAAGGATAAGATCAATGGGTTTTGATTATAATATACATACAAAGATTTTAAATGGAGATACCTCTTTGTGAAACCGTATTCTTAAATCTAATGTAAGGGAATCTCATCCTCCCTTTGAAATATCAACTATCATCTATCATAAGTTATGGGTGGTTTTACTAGTTACTGAAATGGATAATAAGTCAGATATTGAGCCATAATATATACCATGGATGTAAATACCAATGACACATGTGATAATTGAGTCATGATATAGTGAGACCCCATTCAAGACTAGTGGGTTTTAACAGTCTTAGTTATTAATGCATTCAGGGGGAACAATAATTTTATGATAGACGAATCTAGGGATATGTTTAATAGTCTATCATTATTTTGACTCTAATAAAATCACCTTCATTAAGATAGATACTTACTTTTTCATGGTGTAAATATTTATCCTAGGAAAATTAGAACCTCTCTATTCAATTTCTAATCATATCAATGCTTGAAAAAATTAATTAAATTAGTATTTGTAGATCCATCATACTTGGAAAGAGAAGTGTAGTGTTTCTTGATGGTCTAAAATATAAAAGAAGTCTAGGATGACTTTATTCTCATTTACTCATATTTAGGGTCTTTATACTTGAATTTTTTTGTTATTATTAGACTATTCCCTTAGGCTTCATAATTTCATGCCTCCGTGAGGTTTTAACTAGATTGTTTTTTAATTAAAAAAATTAATTTTATGCGATTATAATATGTAATTATCATTAAAAATCCTCAAATTATAGATTATTGGATCATGTATATCATGTATTTTAATTCAAATCTATTTGTAATGAGTTTTATTATATGTTAAATATGTTTTCATAATTAATTTTTCCTTTTTTATGTTTATTGGACGATGATGTAATTATTGGAACACACTATGTAGAGAGAATGGATCATATAATAATTTCCATGAAATTAAATGAAACATCAAGGGTGAAATTATAAGTAAATTCAGAAAATATTTTCAAAAATGAAATATTTTTTTGAAAATAAGAATAATAATATATATTTCATTATTTCACCATGTGATGAACCTTAAATGATTAAATATTTAATAATGTAGTGACATCTTCTATTTAGTGCATCCAAAAATACTCTAGTAGTTAAATGGTGGGTATCCACACTAGATATACTGTCATCTATTATATAACTCTCTATGTTTTATAGGTTCACTGTAGTGCTATATTCCCTTAAGGTATAATTTGACCAATTGTTGATATTAATAAATAAAAAAATAAATTATTATTCCATTGAATCGATGTTATGATATGATTTTAAGAAGTTATTACTTTGAAAAGTTCTTTCCATTCACTATTAAGATCAATATGGAATGATAATTCATAGGATTGAAACAAAATTATGATGAATCCATCATATCATTTGAATATAACTTAAATTAAATGGAAATTATTTCTCTACATTATTTGTAATTAATTCAAAGAGAAATATTGATAAGATTTAAAATAAAATAAAATCAAGTCAGTTTAATCCAATATACATTAAAGTGCTTAATTTCTAAAAATTAATCATTTATTTTGTTAAGAATGTTTTGATGGATTTCTCAAATACCAAGTGATCTAATGAAAAAATTGGAAACAAAAAATATGAACATCGTATTAGATGCTTGTTTAAAAAGGTGTAAGAAAGGAATATCTTACAAACCCCAATCTACTAGTTATAAAAAAGAAAACACTCTATAACGGCCTATATAGATTAATAAATGTCTAAACAATTAGTAAGAGTGGAAATAAATCATAAAAATGAGTTCTAGGAGAACCTTTTGAAAATTTAACGTTTCTAAGAAGATGAAAAATAAATATTTTAAAATACTCCACCCATGTTTTGATGATAAAATTTTAATTAGGTTAGTATTTATGATAATAATTTCTTAAAGATGAGTACGCATTAAGGTAATCATCATCATTAACCATCTAATCATTGAGTTCCAGATCTTGCATATCATACCATGATATTTGAGTTTAGTATAAAAGTGATTTTAATATAGTCATTATTTTTATCTTCTCAAGTTTCTCTTAATCATTATTTTATTTCTGATCACCCCATACATTTATATCATGAAGGTCCATGGTTCAAATTATTTTATCATCTCAAAGGCCGGATTTTGTTTTCCATAATAACACTAAATTATGTGTTTGTTTACATGGAGAAATTTAAGGGTTATTTCAACACTATGTGTGAGAAATTATTCCCTAAAAATCTATTATATATTTCCTTAACTAAATTTGATACTATTCCAGTTATGGACTACCCCTGATATTATATATCTTACAAAAACTATTGAAATAATGTGGTTACATTCAACCTCTTAATGTAAAATTTTTTTAGAAAAAAAAATGATGAGAATAATTAAAATTATTATTTAAAATATTCTTATAACATGAAAATATTATTATCAAAGGATATATAGAGATTTATCACTCAAAATAGGAGGAAATGTAAAAATGATCAAGGATGTACCTATTATTCACGAATATATAGATATCTATTATAACATAATTGAATTATTTATAGTAGGTTAAAAATATATTTTAATAAATATATTATACAGTTTAAATTATAAAATTTCATGGAACATAATTTCTAACTTTATATGTCACACCTGGATTTTCAATTCCATGATTTGGTTCAAATCCTCATTCGATTCTTAGACTTCTCTTGGTTTTTGGGAGTTCTGAGTTTGAAATTTTGGTGTCACTTATGTTCATGATATATGAAATTAGTCTTGGGGGTCTAATATAGAAATTGGCCTCCTCTTTTTTCAAAGAGATGGTGTGAGGTTCTGATGTTTTAGAGTTGTATTGGTGACACTCCAAGGGACACCTCTTGTGGGGTAAGTTGGGGGGTTGGTTTGTACCCTTGAGTTAGATGAGTATTGGGATGAAAAGATGATTTTCGTTTGGTTATTATTTCACCCTATACTTGGTCTATCATTACCCCATGGTTTCCCCCGTGGACCCCCCAGAATTTAGAGTACTATGGATGGTTTTTGGGTGCCCAGAATTGGGCACACGGTTTGGCTGCATAGTTTACTAAACCATGGATGAAAACCGTGCACGGTTGTTTAGGTCATTAAAATAATTTTTAATTTACAACATTACCCTTCCAAAATAAACCCAAATCTACCCCATTCTTCCCCATTTCGTGCCCTACCTACATGAGAGGCCTCTAAGCTCCCTGAAGATCCTATAGAACCCATCTTTGATAGGGTTTTTGGTGGAGAAACTTCAAGATTCTTCAATGTTAGTGATTCCTGCTTCGTATCTTTCATATTACTTTGGTTTGTTTCCTCTTTCTTGAAATTACTCATGTTATTAATTTATGGTTACAACCTAGGGTTATATTTGGTGTCTTTTTGTGTAATATTACGGTTTTAGGTTGCTTTTATCTTCCAGGAGGTGTGGTGGTGGTGAGGTTGATATTTCTCAACATGATTTGAGTGTTTCAATACCAAATTTATGTGATACTATATGTATACATTCCTTGATGAGTTATCATGCTTGATTTACTTATTTTTCATGTTCCTTATATATTGTGTGTGGTTCCAAAACCGTTTTTTATGGATTCAGTTAAGTGTTTAATTTTATTGTTCATTTTAGCTAGAAATTGGGTGCTTTTCATGTGTGACTCTTTTGGTAATGTTTGGGTGTATTTTATAACACATTTAAGTTGTTTATTTGTGTTTAATTGGGATTCCAATTCGGATATTTTAATCATTTGGTGTCAGGTGGTCCTCAAAATGGGGTTTTTGAATGGGTGTTATGTGTAAAACCTTGTTTCACCCCTTGAAAGTGTTTTATGAAAATGTTTTTTTTTTCACATATATCTTTTGTGGTATTATTTAAGAGAATTTTATAGCACTTTATAATGGTTTTAAATGATTAAAGGGATACCAATGCTTCTTTTGTAGGGTCTTGGTGTGATTTTTTCCTTGAAAGAGGGTTTTGAAATGGATTTTTTGTGAAAAACAAAGTTATACCACTTTGGTTGGTTTTATGAAAATTGTGAACGTTTTATTGGGTTAATAATATTGGGAAAATATTTATATGTACTGTTTTGTTGAGTGTTTTCACCTAAAATGATTTTTTTATAGATAAAGTAGTCATTTGTTATGTCAAACATTTTGATAATGTTTTTTACTTTGTCTAGATGATTTATGAAATTATGATGTGGGTGTGAAACATGTCGTGGGATGTTTTGTGTGAGCGTGATGTGAAAAAATGGGATTTTTTTATGAAGAAGGTAGTATGTAACATGTGATTGTGCTTTTATGTGTTTTTAGCATCTTTGGAATGATTTTATAAAATTGTTAAAGAGTGTTGAATTTTGAAAGATATAAAAATTGTGTTGTGGGCTATTTTGATGTGAGTTTGATTTCCAATTAATTTTGAATAAAAAGGGGGATGATGAGACTTGTGTGATGGACTTGTGGTATATTTGGTGAATGTGTGATTTTTAAGTGGTATTTTCATGTGAAAATTACATTTCATGGCATGCTGGACTTGTTTGAGCACAAGAGGGAAACCCGGGTATCTAGGTGGGTGGACGCGTACTAGTATGCTAGTGATCTCGTGGGGTTTGGCCCTAGCTTTACGTAGAAACTTTTACCCCTAAAACACCAACTAAACTATGATGATTATGATTATGGGAGAACACAAGGTTATGGTTATACTCCCAACATGTGGCTCATGTGCACGAGAATGGATATTGTGAAGGTTACTCTCACCATGATACAAGGTACTTGGGACCCACAGTGAGCTAGTGCCTCAGGTTTATTTTCCTATTACTTAGGCTCATTATTTACTTTGTTCATTCCATTTGAATGAAGTATGGTTGGATGTAAAATTCATTAGTGTTGGTATTATTATTTTTTAAATTTTTGATTCATTAAAATAGCCCACTTGAAAATTATTTTAATTTTTAAAGTTTCATCTTTTAGAAATTGTAACTAGCATTTCATATTTATTAAAACTTTTAATATTTTCATCCTTAATTATTTATCACATGGAATATATTAGTGTTGGTATCCTACTAGGATTTTTCTCACACCCTATTTACAGATTTGGGTGTAGGTAGACTTGGTTATTTTTGTTGTAGGTTTTGGGTACAACTTTTGTGCCAATGGTTCGGGTTTATTTTGTGATACAGTATTGTGGAGATGGCATGAGGGAAGCACCTATTGTCATGAGGAGGTTATTGGATTTCCATTTTTGGTTTCTTTACCTTTTAATAGTCTTTTATTTTTTTTAAAGTCATGTAATTCAATTCTTAAATTTCGTAAAAGATGGTTTTATTTGAAACATCCATATTGGTTTTAGTGGATTTATTTGTCATTGAATGTTTTCATACTCGGGTAAATCATTCCCAATTTACATTCTATGATTCACGGGCACATATTCCAGACCATGGGGACTAGGAACACTCTTATTACCTTTTCACGATTCAATCTCGTATTTTCAATTCCATTCTTTGGTTCAAATCCTCTTTTTTGTTCTTAGTTTTCTCTCGGTTTTCAAGTATTTTGGGTTTGAAATTTTGCTGTCTCCTGTGTTCTAATCAAGAAAATTTTTCATGGGGGTCTTGTATGTAAATTTTCTTCCTCTTTTTTTAAATGGGATGGTGTGTGGTTGTGGTGTTTTGGAGTTGGATTAGTGACACTCCTTGTGACACCTCTTGTGGGGTAAGTTGTGAGGGTGGTTTATACCCCTGAGTGGGATGAGTCTTGAGGTGAAAAGGTGGTTTTTTTGTATTATTTCCCATATACTTGTCCTATATTTACCCCCTTTTCCCCCTTTTACCCCCTGTGAATTCAATCCATTATGGAAGGTTTTTGGGGGTCTAGAATAGGCCACACGGTTTGGCCGCACGGTATACTGTACCGTCCAGAAAAACCGTGCAGGGGTGTCCAGGTCATTAAAAAAAATTTTAATTTACAAATTTACCCTTCTAGAATAAACCCAAATCCTCCCAAATATTCCCTATTTTGGGCCCTACATCGATGGGTGTCCTCCAATCTAACTCAAGTTCCTATGGAACCCATCTTTGATGGGTTTTATGGTGGGGAAACTTCAAGATTCTTCAAGTTTAGTTATTCCTCCTTCGTTTATTCCATATTCCTTTGTTTTTCATTCCTCCTTGAATTTCCTCATTTCTAGGAGTTAGGCTTCGAACCAATGATTTGATTTGGTGTATTTTTTTTGTAATCTTGATGTATTAGGTTTCTTTTATCTTCCATGACGTGTGGTAGTGGTGCAGTTGATGTTCCGCGGCACGATTTGAGGGTTTCAACACAGAAGGAAGAAGATTCCATATGTAGACATTCCTTGATGAGTTATAATGACTGATTTACTTGTTTTTCATGTCTCTTAT
This sequence comes from Viscum album, assembly GCA_963277665.1. NCBI lineage: Eukaryota > Viridiplantae > Streptophyta > Magnoliopsida > Santalales > Viscaceae > Viscum > Viscum album. The sequence goes on along the minus strand of OY728146.1, from coordinate 127,604,155 downwards.
ATTTCGTTTGTGTTGTGAAAACTATTTTTGATGGATTCGGTTAAGTGTTCAGTTTTGTAGTTTTATTTTATCATGAAATTGGGTGCTTTTCATGTGTTACTATGGGGGTAATGTTTGGGTGTATTTTATAACATATGTATGTGGATTATTTGTATTTAAACGGGATTAAAATTATGTTTTGTCAATTATTTGGTGTCATTTGGGCCTCAAATGGTGATTTTTAATGGGTGTTATGTGTAAAACCTTTTTTTACCCCTTGAAAGTGTTTTTTGAAAATGTGTGCATGTCATGTGTATCCTTGGTGGTATTATTTAAGATAATTATATAGCACTTGAGAATATTTTAAAAAACTTTTAAATGGATTCCAATCTATTTTGGTAGGGTCTTGGTATGATTTTGGCCTTGAATGTGGGTTTTGAAATGGGTTTTGTGTGCAAAACATAGTTATAAAACCTGGGATTGTTTTATAATAATTGTGAATGTTTTATTGGCTTAATGAAATTGAAAAAAATGTATATTTATTGTTTTGGTGATTGTGTTCACCTCAAATGAGTTTTTTAAAGATAAAGTTTTCATTTTTAATGTCAAATATTTTGATAATGTTTTGTAATTTGTCAAGGTGATTTATGAAATTGTGATGTGGGTTTGAAACATGTTGTGGGATGTTTCATGTGATTCTGATGGAAAAAATATATTTGTTTATGAAAATGGTAGTATGTAACATGTGAGTGGGTTTCTATGTGATTTTTAGAATCTTTGGAAGGATTTAATAAAATTTTTAAAGAATTTTTTGAATTGTGAAAGATATGCAAACTGTGTTGTGGGCTATTTTGGTGTGAGTTGGATTTCAAAATAAATTTGAATGAAAACGGTTGTGATATGACTTGTTTTATGTACATGTGGGATTTTTGGTGAATGTGTGATGTGGAAGTGGTATTTTCATGTGAAAATTATATTTCATGTCATGTTGATCTTGTTTGAGCACAGGAGGGAAGCTCGGGTATCTAGGTGGGTGGACGTGTACTAGTATGCTAGTGATCCCGTGGGGGCTTGGCCCCAGTTTCACGTAGAAATTTTGATGCATAAAAAACTAACTAAACTTTGATGATAATGATTATAATAAAAAACTAACTAAACTTTGATGATAATGATTATAATGGGGGACCACTAGGTTATGGGTATGCACTCAACTATTGGATCGTGTGAACAAGAACGTATATTGTGATGGTTACTCTCAATAAGATACGAGGTACCTGGGACCCACAGTGAGCTAGTGGCTAGAAGGTTATTTTCAAGTTTCTTGTGCTCATTATTTACTTTGTGATTACCGAAGGCATATGGTATGGTTGTCTTGAAAATTCAGTAGCATTTGATTTATTTTTTTAAATTGTTGATTCATTAAAATAGCCCATTTGAAAACTATTTTAATTTTTTAAGATGCATCTTTTCAAAATTGTAACTAGAATTTATTCTTTATGAAAACTTGCATGATGTTTTAACATGAATGTTTATCACATGGAATCTATTAGTTTTGATATCATACTAAGCTTTTTCTCACACCTTACTTACAAATTTTGTGTGTAATTATACCTGATTATTTTTGTCATGGTTTTTTGGTACAACATTGGTGCCTATGGTTTGGGTTTCATTTGTCTTGCAGTGTTGTGGAGATGGATCGAGGAGGTGCCTCTTTCCCTGAGGAGATTCTTAGATATCCTTTTTTGGTTTTTTTCCTTTCTTTAAACTTTGTTTTAGATCGTTTAATTAAATTCTAAAATTTGGTAAAAGATGGTTTTATTTGAAAAATCCAGGTTGGTTTAATTGGGTTTTTTTGTCATTTAATGTTTTCAAACACACATAAATCGTTCCCAATTCTCATTTTATGATACCTAAGAACTTGTTCCAGATTGTGGGGATCGAAAAATCCCTTCAGGTATTGTCACGGGCTAGGTTGGGGACTTGTTATATGGTTGTTTGTACCACCTGAAGAAGAAGTTCTGTTCAGGGGGTTTCAAAATCCTAACTATGATACCAAAGATGCTTAAATCATTTGAGTTATAGCCATAAGTCTCAGAGAAAATTTGGCATGTAGTTAGGGGAAATCTCAGGGTCGTTTAATCCCCTGTACAAAGTCATATCGTCAATATTAATGATTGGAATTGTTTAAACCTCTGGTGTCTTCATGGTTGTGCACACTGTTTTTTCACTATTAGTAGTGATTTTGTGCCAGGAATCCATGAAGAAAGAATGATCTGCACGGTTAGTGCATGACTTCACAAACTGTGTGGACTAACTGTTTCTTCGTCCCAACTATTTATGTTTTGGGACATTTCTATGCTGGCCCATGCTGGTCAGTTAAGATGGTAGGTTCTTATGGTAGGGAGACCCACTTTGAATTTTTTGTATGTTCTTTTGCAAATGTCTAATGGGATTTACCCCTTTTATCCAAAGGGCTTTTGGGCCTCCACATGTTAGTGTCCTAATCCTGTCTAGGGAAAGTTCAAGTTGTCTCTTATAGTGGGGAGCCCATTTCTGTCTCCCCATACTAGTAACTCAGATTGGTACATGGTCTTGTCTTGGGGGTAGGTAGTCTTGTTCGGAGATATCAAACTACCTATATATTCCTTGGGTAAACATTGGGATTGGAGAATTCCCAACAGTATGGTTAAATCACGGTAAGTGTAACCTTGTTTGTTGTCGTTGTTCATTAGGTTAAATTGCTGGAATCTTGTTCTGATAGTGTTTGAGGAGTTTTATTTTGAGATAAAATCTGAATGTTCTTGATCATTATAGGAAAGTGATATAAGTATTGGTTGTGATATTATTCCTTCTTTAATTGATCACTATAGATGTTTTGGCCTTTGGGGGAAAACGTGGAAAATAAGTACATCTTGGTTTATCGGCTAGGATCAGTTTTTATTTTAGTCTTTATGTGGAATTCTTGGGTAAGAAAGCTTTTTGGTGGGGAGAACTGTCACATCTATATTTTCAATTCCATGCTATGGTTCATATCCTCTTTCAGTTCATAGATTTCTCTTGGTTTCTGGGTGTTTTGGGATTCAAATTTTGTTGTCCCCTATGTTTGGATCTATGAACTTAGTTTTGGGGTTCTTGGATGGAAATTGGCCTCCTCTTTTGTCAAAGGGATGGTGTGAGTTTGAGGTGTTTTGTAGTTGGATTAGTGAAACTCCTAGTGACACCTCTTTTGGGGTAAGTTGTGGGGGTGGTTTGTACCCTTGAGTTGGATGAGTCTTGGGGTGAAAAGGTGGATTTTTCGGGTATTATTTCCCCCAATACTTGGACTATCTTTCCCCCTTGATTTTCCCCTTGACCCCCCTGAATTTGAGTTATTGTGGAAGTTTTTTTGGTGACCAGAACAGGCTTCATGGTTTGGCCGCACGGTTTACTAAACCGTATAGGCAAGTCATGTTGGAAAATCGTGTTGGGGTGTCCAGGTCATTAATTAAACTTTTAATTTCAAACTTTTATCTTCCGTAATAAACCCAAATCTTCCCCATTATTCTCTATTTCATGCCCTACCTCCCTATTAGGCCTCCATGCTCCCTCAAGATCCTATGGAACCTATATTTGATGGGGTTTTTCGTGTGGAAACTTCAAGATTATTCAAGGTTAGTGAGTCCTACTTTTTTATTCAATATTAATTTTGTTTTCTTACCTCTTAATTGAAGTTCCTCATGTACATAAGTTAGTGTTAGATCCTATGGTTTGATTTGGTGTCTTTTTTGTGTAATATTGAGGTTTTAGGTTTCTTTTATCTTCCATGAGGTGTGGTGGTGGTGCAGTTGATGATTCGCACCAATATTTGAGGGTTTGAACACAAAATGTTGGTGATTCCATAAGTATACATTCCATTATGAGTTAGAATTCCTGATTTACTTATTTATAATGTTCCATATATGTCATTTGTGGTGAAACAACAGTTTTTAATGGATTCGGTTAAGTGTTTAAATTTATAGTTACATTTTAGCATGAAATTTGGTTCTTTTCTTGTGTGACTCTTTTGGTAATGTTTGGGTGTATTTTATAACATATGTAAGTGTTATATTTTAGTTAAAAAAGCTTCTAATTATTTTTTTATTACTTTGGTGTCATGTGGTCCTCAAAATGGGGTTTTTGAATGGGTGTTATGTGTAAAACATTATTTCACCCCTTGAGAGTGTTTTATGAAAATGTGTGTTTTCACTTGTTTCCTTTGTGATATTATTTGAGTCAACTCTATAGCACTTGAGAATGTTTTAATAAATGTTTAAAGGGATTCCAATTCTGCTTTGGTAGGGTCTTGGTGTGATTTTGTCCTTGAGAGAGGGTTTTGAAATGGGTTTTGTGTGCAAAACATAGTTATACCCCTTGGGTTTGTTTTATGATAATTGTGAATGTTTTATTTGGTTAATGAATGTGGTAAGAGAATATATATGTACTGTTTTGGTTCGTTTTTTCACTTAAATTGAGATTTTGAAAGATTAATTGGTCATTTGTGATGTCAAAAGTTTTGATAATGTTTTGTAATTTGTTGAGGTGATTTATGAAATTGTGATGTGGGTGAGAGACATGTTGTGGGCTGTTTTGTGAGAGTGTGATGAGAAAAAATGTATTTGTTTATGAAAATGGTAGTATATAACATGTGAATTGGTTGTTATGTTGTTTTTATCTTATTTAGAATGATTTTGTGAAATTTTTAAAGAATCTGTTGAATTTTGAAAGATATGAAAATTGTGTTGTGGGCTATTTTGGTGTGACTTGGATTTCATAATCAATTTGAATGAAAAGGGGGATGATGTGAATTATGTGATGTACATGTGGGATGTTTGGTGAATGTGTTATGTAGAAGTGGTATTTGCATGTGAAAATTATATTTCAGGGCCTGTGGAACTTTTTTTAGCACAAGAGGGAAACCCGTGTATCTAGGAGGGTGGACGTGTACTAGTATGCTAGTGATCATGTGGGGTTTATCCCCAGTTTCACTTTGAAAGTTTGAATCCTACAACAATATCTAAACAATGATTATGATTATGATGATGGGGGACCACTAGGTTATGGTTATGGTCCCTACTAGAGGATCGTGTGCATGAGAATGGATATTGTGATGGTTACTCTCACCGAGATATGAGGTACTTGGGACCCACAACAAGCTAGTACCTAGGGGTTACATTCTCATTGCTTGTGCTCATTAGTAATTTTTTCCTTATCATCATCATATAGTATGGTTGTCTAGAAAATTCATTAGCATTGGAATTATTTTTTTAAAATTTTTTATTCTTTAATATATCCCACTTGAAAACTGTTTTAATTTTTAATGTTTTAGGTTTTATAAATTCTAAATAGCATTTCCTGTTTATGAAAACATTAATGCTTTTCATCCTTGAATGTTTATCACATGGAATATCTTAGTGGTAGTATCCTATTGGAATTTTTCTCACACAGTACTTACACCATTGTGTGTAAGTAAACTTGGTTATTTTTGTCACAGGTTTTGGGTACAACTTTTGTGCCAATGTTTTGGGTTTTTTTGTGTTCTGGTGTTGTGTAGATGGCTTAAGGGCGATGCCTCTTTCCTTAGGGAGGTTCTTGGACTTCCATTTTTGGTTTTGTTCCTTTTTAATAGTCTTTAAAAATTGTTTCACATCATGTAATTAAATTCTGAAATTTCGTATAAGATGGTTTTATTTAAAAAATCCTGATTTATTTTAGTGGATTTTTTTGTCGTTTCATGTTTTATAAACTCAGGTAAATCCCTCCCAATTCTCATTTTATGAGAGCCAAGAACTTGTGCCATCACATGGGGATTGGAAACACCCTTCGGGCCTTGTCACGGGCTGGGTTGGATAGCACTTTTGATGGCGACCAGAGTCAGTTCATGTCATTATAGTATGATTACCAATTTTGAAATTTGTCAAAATAAGCCTATAATATATTATTGAAATTTTCCCTTCAAAATAAGATTTTGTCAATAACAGAAATTGTAGTTTATAACTATTACTGATTAAATTAAAAAATTTAATTGTAATATTTATAATTTAAGATTTAGTAAATATAAATTGAACATAAATAAATATAAGAACATTAGGAGGTAAAACATAATATTTCTCAGAAAAGTGCTTATTTTTTATAAAACTATTTTTGTTTAAAAAAACATAATTTATGTCCATTTTAATTAATTAAAAAATATATAATGGTAAATTATTTAATCTAAATATATAGATTTAATATTTAATTATATTATTTAAAATCCATATAATTATGATAGCTAGTCATATATTTAATATAAGATCATCTTATTATGGAAAAATGCATTTATTTAAAACAATTTTTTTTCGACAAGTTTTGTGGGATTATTTTAAATTAATGTTTTCCAATTATGTGAGTTGAATATGGTAAAGTGGATTCAATATTTTTAATATATATAATTAAAATTATTTTATATGGTAAAAATCAGTTAACCCAATTAAGGTTAAAACAGAACTCCCAGGGTGTTAAACCAAATGATAATGGTATGTTACCTAGGGGGTTAAAATATTTTTTATGTCTAAATTTAGACATTATATTTCCCCCTTTTGAATATATGGTCATTTGGAATAATTTTTCTTTGGATAGATTTATTATTTTGTTTTCTTTCTAGGAAGTTTCCAAGTATTCTCCAAGAAGGTATCTTTACCCCCATTATAAAACGGAACCTCATCCCATTAATTTTGTACACCAATAATTCCATATATCCTAAACACATACTTCTACAGAATTTAGAGAGATTATTACACCCAAAAGACAAGTCTTGTGGTCCTTATGAAGAGATGGAAATGAAGTTTCTATAAGAAAAGGTAATCGTATTAATTAATCTCTATCGTTTCCATTATTATTTTAGTAAATTAAGTTATGTCATAAAAAATTAAATATAATAACACCATTTTATTCCATATAATAAGATGTAATTATGTTTATGGAATAATATTTACCCATCCCCTCTTCCATAACTTGGTAGATAAATCCATCACTCATGTGTATGGTGGGCTACCGCCTCTCGAACAGATATAATTCTCTTCCATGATTAACTCACATGGATAGTAATAATGATGGAAATAAGGAACATATATTATAATTATGAAACTATTTATATTATTTAAATTTAATATATCATCAAATTCCTCATAATTTCAACCATTTATTGAATGATATCATTACTCATGCGTACGTAAGGTGTACCATCTCTACAAAGAGATGGGATTAATTTTCAATTTCTAACAACAAATAATGGTTTTAGATATATATATTTTGGGTAAATAAGATATTTTTAACATTGGTATTATAATATTGATTATAGATCTAAATCTAATACACAATCACTAGAACATTCCCAACAAAACACTCTTGTGAAAATGGGGAAAGTAACATCGAAAGAATAGCATTAACAAATTATTTTTAACGAAAGGGTGGTAAGATGTTATAAAAGTACAATATATTATATTATAAATATGAATATGGGTATGGTATAAATTAATAAAATTCTTAAAAACGTTATATATGAGGTTGAAAACCATTCAACTAAAAGGAAGTTTGAGGTAAGATATTTCATATCAATTTATATTTCAATGAGAAATATTTTTTTAATCTACAATTATTCACTCTTATTACATGTACATAACCCCACATTGATGTATTTAACAAGAAAACCTATTTAATAATTATTTTAAACAATTGAATTTAATTTTCTTCTTTTATGGGGTTAACAGTTTTTTGTTACCAAAGAGGTAAGAATATATTTTACAATCTCAACCTCTTTTGGGATTTTATATACACTTATGGAATTAATATAATCATTTATCATTAATATGCAAAAAAAATTCATATCCACTAATATTTAATGTGTTTCATGATTTTATCCCATCATTTACACTCTTTCTTACATGAATCATGAAAAGAAATTTTTAAAATAAAAATTGATTTTATTTTTCTTTAAATATGATATAGTTTTGTTCTATATCCATGTTTCTCAATGTTATTTTAAAACTTTCAATTTATTTACTCAATTGGTTTATCAAAAAAATTATATTAGTATGTTATTTTAAAAAGAGACTAAAAAGAATCATTTTAATATTTTTTATATGGGGTTTTCAATAAAAATTCAAAAGGAATGTTTTTCTTAACATATATGATGATGAAAGACTTCCCCACTGCCAATACCATTTTACAAAATACAGATTCATCTGCATAATTTCAATGATTTTAAAAAATTATTTTATGAAATATTATTCTAATATTTTACTTCCAATTTTTTTATTCTTCCAATAGACAAGTTATTATTTCAAAAGCCAATATACCTGATGAAAAGATGGCATTCTGTCATTTTTTTTCTAATTTTTAAATTTTTAGCTTTATCTTAGGAAAATCACATTCATGTGATCATTTTTTATTAGAAATCACATTTATCTATAATATAAATATTATTTATATCATGATATTATCATTCAATAAATTGTTTACCATTTTTGTATATAGTGTTTACTTGGAATGTTATTTGATTAGATGGGGAGATATTGATTAATCCATATTCATTAATAAATATCTATACTCATTGATAAGGAATATTTTTTCATGAATTAAATGTATCATCTAATATATGATGAATGATTTGGACATAGAGTTGTAAATGGATCCCAATTATATATCCCCTATATGAATCTGTTGGTCTTATAAGAAATTTTTTTATGTCAAATTAAATAGAGTTTTCCCCATTTTTTGAAAATTTATAGTGAATGTCCATGGATATATAGATATAATGTTGTTTGAGATCATTATTTCAAATATTTTTGTATTTCATTCATTAATAATTTAGTAATTATTATCAATGATATTATTCCATTGATATTATCCATGGATGGATTTTTTGATGAAGGTATTGATGAAATAGAATGAGTTCTCAATTATTTACCTTACCATATTGATTATGAATTATAAAATCATGATTACCATGTTATTGATTTAATGTCATGTGTGGTTACTTATTTACCCTTCCATGATGATTATTCCATAAATATTCATTATAGTTTTCACTATATGTAAAACGTACTGAGCATTTGAGCTCACCCTTATAATGTATCCATTCCCAATGACATGAAGAAGAGTTCATTAATAAGTTCAATTATGTAAATTTCTTTCCATTGCAACGTTTAATATTTAATTAAAAATGTAAAATGGGTATAATGTATATATCAATATCTCCAAGACTACTAAACAAATCATTCTATTGGGATTTGAAAGCTTATAACACATCATTACCTTTCTTCTAGGTATGTTTTAACCATTTATTTTTATAAAAAATTTTATTGGACATGTAATGTAAACAACTAATTTTGTAGGATACTTATAATGGTGAAGTATGGTATTTATTGGAATTTTTTGGGTAAACCTACAATTTTTGTTGTTCGCTGGGAAATTACACTCCATGTAATGGCTACATGGTAGATGAAAATAACTGGATACATGGAATCAGTGGTGACCACACCTTATAAAGGGTTAACAACATATATTGGGAAAAATTGGGTTTTTGATAAAAAGTAGATGTCATTTTCAGTGATTCCAACCTTCATATATTATATGGCATGTAATGGGATTACACATCTTGTAAATGTTTCATTTTATGGGTTTTAGAGTGGTTCACAGATTATTTTCATTTCATTCTACCAAAATCTTACCTTTTTTGCCCTAATCTCACCCTAGGTTCTTTTTTTTATTCCTTTTCTTTTGTACAGATTAGTTCAACGATCGATCACCATTGGGGTTGGATTTATTATCATAGGGTATGTAATCATTTGGGTTCTTATTTATATTTTGTTATTTATATGGTTTTGGATATTGTTTTCTTTTCATTTTTTATTGTATAATTTTTTTAATTTATTTTTTTAGTTTTTTTTCATGCCTTGTCTATCAAAGGACACTCTCTTTGTTTCTAGTATCATTTGTTGAAGGCATCAAGGTTTCAACCATGTTGAGGTAGTTTTTTGTACAAAAGGGGTTAAATTGATGAATCTCATGTTTTTATTAATAAATATCTTTCATTTATTCATTGATTAGAAGGGATGTATTGTTTTAAAGGATTTCATGGAAAGGAACATTCTTTCTAAATGGGGGTTTTCTTTGAAAATGTATTTTTGTGATTTAGAAATGTGTTTTCAAACATCAAATCATATTGGATGGGATTTAAAAATGTTTTGTGAAATTATTAGCATTAATTGGAAATTAAATTTATAAAAATGAACATTGGGAAACTTGGGTGTGTAAGTAAAGAGATACAATTATCTATAGTATTTTTGTGGTACCACTAGGTGTTATCTTCTTATGATATCAACTATAAGGATACAATATTGGTTTTTATATCGATTGGTAGGGCTCGATATCAGTTATAGCCAATTTTTTCATGTTTAGGCATTTCTTTGTAGTTTCTAGTTTGTAGTTTCCTAAAGATTAAATCTCATATGTGATGTACTTTTCCATTTCTAGTTATTTATCACATGATTTTTCTTATCATGGATTGTCGCTCATAGGTTTTTATATCAATTTATACAACATAGATTCACATAATAGGCTGTTTCATGGCTATGGTTTTACCTATTAACCTATTCATGCTTGGATATTATTTATTATTTTATTTCTATCAATTTTTATATTTCTGTTTTGAGAGTATGAAATTATTTTCATGAAAACCAATGAAGAAAAATGGGGAAATTATTTATAAAGTGTTTGGATTTATGAATTTTTTTTGTAAAATTATTTTTTTAAAAGTTATAAGTGTTTCATTCTTAATATTATACATTGTATAGAAAATGTGATGGTATCATAATGGGATTTGGATTACCCCTACTTTATAATTTGGGTGTTTTTAGATATTTTATTGTGGGATATAGGTAAAGGGGAGATCATCTTGTAGCATGATGGGTTTTCTTGTTGCCTCTTCTTTCGATTCTGGTTTGTCAAGAGGTGCCTCTTGGTCATGTGGGGACTTGACTTACTTTCTACTTTAGCCTATTTTAGCATGGATTATATACCTTTGTGTTATATATTGCATTTATTATTTTTACTCTGTCTATATATCTTGTTTTATTATACTCATCATTGGTTTCTCTTATCATGTTTTGCATATATTACATGATAGGATAATATTGGTGTCCTTTCTTGTTAACTTGGTTTGGTTTGTTATAATTTAGTATAGAAGGGATGCACAACCTACAGTGTGTTATCACTTATTCAGTTTTGTGTGGGGTATTGGGTAGAAAAGGGTTAGGGCCATCAAAATATGAATATTATGTGTGGAAATTGGGAAAATCTAGCTCACTTATGTGACTAAAATGAGTTACCATGGGTGGTTATGGACGTTTTATAGGTTTGAGACATGAATTTTGAGGTCATTTTAATGAACGCTATGAGAATTTTATTTAACATTACATGTTTATTTTTAATTATGTTTGTTTTTATTTAAATTTATGACGTTTTAAATATTTGATATCCATACCTGAATTTGGCCCTATGATTTTATAATTTTATTAGGACCGATTGGTTTTTCAATTTTATTTTGAAATTACCTATGACAATAGGTCTTCAAAATTTGAGAGTGGATGTTGTGATACAGGTTCTGTATGAGAATCCTTTAGTGGACCATACTTGGAAGAATCAGTTACCCACACTATTTAGACTCTAATTCAAGTGGGTTTTTGGAACATAAGACGTGTGGTGGATCATGGATTAGAATTTACTAAGTAGCATCTGCATGTATTTCATGGTGACAAAGGACACCAGCAATCTGAGGAGTATCTTTAGAAGATTGAAAGGGTCTTAAACTTATTTAGGACTCTTGGAGACTATTAGGTGGGTTTTTTACATATATACTTTAGGGAACAAGAAAGAGAAATTTGTATTCTATTGTGTATACTAAGTTGAATAAGGATCTTCTCCAGTATTCCTTCAATAAAAAATTAAACCAATAGTTTTAACTTGAAAAAATTCATAGAATTAATAACTGGTTTTTTCTAACCATCAAGTAAGGTAAAGGTACCATTATGGAGTATTCTACCTATTTTGCAGATTCGGTGAACCTGGAACCAAATCTTGTCACTAATAATTACTTGAAGGATCATGATTATTAGTTAGGATATAAGATTGATATTTAGTCTATGTTGATACTCATGTGCCTTTCGACCATTTTGGAGGTGGTTGAAAATGAATATTTAGATGAGTTAGATATATATGGGAATAGATATTTTGTGGAGCTTTATTTGGCTTAGTGGTTGTCCACACTTTATCATAAGGCTGGATAAGGAAGAGTAAGAGTCGTCCATTTTCATCAAGATGAGTTTTAGGGTATTTAGTAGGGATATAGAAGGTTGTCTACTACTAGTGTGTAATTCATGGTCATATGAAGACTCATTATATGAAGGATCCAAAAACTTATCATCATTGGGAAAGATATGGCCATCCTTGACATTTTTTGAAAAGATATCTAAGTGATGAATGGTATAATCCTCCATCAAAAAGGGTTTGCAGGTTTTTTTAGATGATTCAAAGGGTTTTGGGTATAACAGTTAATCTAAGGGAGATGTTCATGTGGAAGAAACCAGTTGAAATTATGTAAAATAGTATATTCTAGAGGAATTTGAGTCTGAACCAGCTATTGTTAGAGGTGTGGTGTTTATCTCATCTTTTAGGGTGATTTTTATTTTCATACAAGTTCAAATAATTATTTTATATCACCAAAGTTATTTGATGTGTTAGGATTGAACATAGAGATTATGGGATTCTTTTTGGATCATTCCACACATATGGGAAAGAGGTAGGAAAAGGATTTTAGATGTATGGTGTGTCAGGTGATGATATCTGATGTTGAGGTGGAGTTGGACTTTTAGTGCTTGATCTTTGTCTTTGAATTGATTATCCACATGGATTGGTTTATCAGTGTTAAGGAGTAGATTCAATATTATAACAATTGGATTCATATATTTTCTACTAATGGGGTTACTCGTGTTTTAAATGGTGAGTGGGAATCTATATCAATAATTTCAGGTCGTATTTTTCCTTATGCTGGGATAATCTCTTACTAGTTGTGAAATATTTTTTTTGATATAGTTTATCCTTGTGTAGGTGGTCAACATCAAGAAGTTGTGTGTGCATACCTGATGATTTTACAAATGTTTTTTCTAGTTGTATTCCCTAGAGAGTGGTCAGGTTTAGTATATACATTCTCTATAGCACTATACCCCTTTCTGTGTCGTCTTAATGTATAGAACCTGCAGACTTGGTGGAACATATGGTCAATCTTGAGGGCCTAGAGTCTAAATAAATTTATCTTCCTAGAATGTCACAATGTTATTAGATTTCTTCTTTTCTCATAAGGTTTTTGAGATCCTCGTAAATTTTATTGATTGTAAAATGTTGAATCAGGTATCCATTAGGAACAAATATAATCTTTCAGGTATTTATGATGTATTTGATAAACTCAGAGGGGCTCTTCAGTTATCAGTGATTAACCTATTGTCATGGTACCAAAAGTTGAGTGTCCAATAATCGAATATAACTAAGATATCTTTTAGGATCTGACATAGGAATTTCGAGTTTTTGGTTATAACATTTGGTCCCAATAATATTCTTATAGTGTTTATGGATTCGATGCACCAGATCATTCATTAGTTCTTTAACAATTGTTCAATTGTGTTTTATGAGTATATTTTTGTGCACTTCAATTCATAAGAGGAGAACATAGACAATTACGATACCATTGTTCAATCCTTTAAAATAAATCTTCGTATGGTAATCTTTTTAAATGTGAGTTTTTGATGGTAACTATAGACAGTTATTTAGGACATCTCGATGATCACATCATCTATGATAACTTTAACCCATAATGGTGTAAAATTTGAGTTTAATGAAAAGTTTCAGAGATATTTTGAGCAGATGAATTTGAGATTGAATTTATCTCCATTTTTTATTCTACTAGAACTAGAACTGGGTTATGATTTTTTTTGAGAATATTCTTATATCGATATGGGATTTGTCATGATGCAGGGGAAATAAGTTGTGGCATATGGGCCATACCAGTTAAACTATCATTAAAATAATAACCCAACCATGATCTTGAGTTATAAGATTTTATGCATGTTTTTAGAACATGGATTCATTATCTCTTTGGGGAGTTATTTGTGATGTATTCTTATAATAAGATGCTAAAAAATATTTTTACATTGAGGGATCTAAAGTTTTTATGTACATACTATGTAATATATATAAATAAAATTATTTTTTAAATTTATTATACCCATAGGAAAATTAATTTGGTTTTTTGATTCATTGAGTAGAAAAATACCAATACAAGCCATGAATGAATCAGTTGAGGATTGGTCTTAGGTGAGTTTTTTTACAGAGATGAGATCGGGAGAGGAAGAGGATGGTGGATATGTGTTCTTCCCTTCAATGAAATCAATATCATCTTTTGATGATACTTTTCGGTTTGAGCCAGTTACATACATTTTGTGACAATATTTTAGTGAATCATTTTGGTTCAAGAGACCTCAGTTGGGTGGTTTCGGTCACCCAGTATAGCTTGGTGCTTATGTAGAAGGTTAGTTTTTTAATTTTCCCTAAGGAAGGAGTTTTCAGATAGTGGAGACCATTCTTGTTGTTCTATGCACCTTATGAAAACTAATATATATCATGAATTGAGGCATCATTATTTATGGAATGATATGATATGGATAGTATTGTAATTTTTTCGGTGTATCACTTTTCAAAGAATTAAGGTAGAACACTAGAGACATGTGGGGTTGTTGCATCCCTCATCAATTATAATAGGGAAGTGGAATGATATTATCATGTATTTCATCATTGTTTTTCCATGGAGTCCTATTGGGAAGGATTAAATTTGTGATATCATTGATCAACACATGAAATCATTACATTTCATACCTATTTGGGAGATGACGAAAGTAGAATAGGTTGAGGAATTGTTTGTTTAAGGAATTGTCTGACATAATGGGGTTCCCTCTATAATGGTTTCTAATAGGGACATGAGGTTCAGATATACAGTCCAGAATTAATTTTAGGAGGCAATGGGTTCATATATTTGATTGAGCATGGATTATCATTTGTAGATGGATGGATAGATAGAGTGGTTTTCTAGGTTCTTGTGGATATTCCTCATTATTGGGTGATTTATTTCATTGGATCTTGGGAAAATCATTTTTATATGATTAATTTTTACTATAAAAACAGTTATCACGGCTCGATAAATATGTTTCTGAGGCTTTTTATGGGTATCCATGTGGAACTCTCTTATGAGGGGAAGAGTTGGGAGAGGGGTCATTGGTTTGGTCGAGTGTTGTTTAGGAGGTGAAAAAGATGGTGTTGTTGATCTGGAGACATTTTATCATGGAAAAAAGTCATTATAAATATTCTATGGACCAATAGTGTCTATTTATGGAGTTTTACTTTGGTGATCCTTTATTTCTCATAGTTTCATCTGGCTTGGGACAATGTTGGATGGTTAAGAATGTTAAGTTGGAACTGAGAATTGTGGGACCCTTTGAGACCATTGAGAGACTAGGTAGGGTGGAATATTTGTCGTACATTCCCTTTGTATTGACTACTTTTCCCAATTTGTTTCATGTTTCCCAATTTATGAGATATATACCAAATCCTTCCAATTTGAATAGATTTAAAGATGTTGATTTTGAGCTCAATTACACTTTTTATGTGCAATCGGTTCAGATTACAAATCACTAGGATAAGGTAATTTGTGGTAAAAATACAACCTTGTCTAGGTAAAATTGATATGAATATCATATATCCATAAGATGTCGGCATAAGATTCTTTGATATGGTAGTATTCGACATCAATTTTTTTATATTTAGTATCATGACGGATTTCAAGGGGAAATGTGTTTATATTTAGGAGATTGTAAAACCTTGTTACCTTTCTATCAGGTATGTTTTTAACTTTATCTTTTTGTTTCCTTTTTTTTGAATGAGTAATGTGGAACCAGAATGTGACAGGATACCATTAATGGTGAATTCAAGAATATTATTTGTAAATTTCATCTTAAACCAATAGTTTTTCTTGTTCTCTAGGAAAGTTAATGTCATGTAATGGGAGTACACACCATTCAATTACTACCAAGAAGAATCCATGAACTGGACACACAAAATCAGAGGTGTGCATACTATTTAAATGGTTTAGGATGTGTACTAGAAAAAATTATAGTTTTTAATAAAAATGTGACACATTTACTAGTGATTTTAGCCTTTGTGGTTTACATGATGTGTAATGGTATTAAATGCGATGCAAATGTTGAAAGTTGTGGGTTTTAGGGTGGTTCATGGTGGATTATGATTTAATTTTACCTAAATCCTTACCTCTATCAACTCAGATTTTAACCTAGGTTATTTTGTGTTATTTTATTCCTTCAGATAACTTGTTTCAATGATTAATCATTGTTGGGGTTGGATTTCTTCTCTCTGGGTATGTAATCCTTTAGGTTTTTCATTGGATTTGTTATAAATTTAGTTTTTTCTGTGGATGTTTATATATTTTTTATCATATAGTTTTTTCAATTGATTTATTTTAGGTTATTGGTGGTCCTTGTCCTTTTGAGTCCATTCTCCTGGTTTTTGGTCAACATTGTAAATAAAAGATAGGTATCAACCCGGTTGCGGTATTAATTTCAATTCATAGGGATAACTTCTTTAATTTCATGTTTTTTTTGTTAAATTATTTTTTTTGTTCATTAATAACAAGTGATGTGTGTTTTTTAATCATTTCATGGCAAGGAAAATATTTTTTAAAATGGTTTTTCTATGAAAATGGATTTTACTGATTTCAAAATGGGTTTCCAAACTCCTAAGATGATTCCCATGGATTTGAAACCATTTTATAAAATTTTTACAATCTTTTTTAAATAAAATTTTTAAAAATACACATTGGGAACCATGAGTTCATTGGGAAAGAGACATTTGTAGACTTTGTGTTTGTACAACACCACTAGTGGAGGTTCTGGGCGCATCGGAAGCGAGTGGGTGGATGTGACCACCTGGATTTTTGTCATTAGCAATGATCAATCCGGGATCAATACGACGATAAACGCCAGTCACCACGGATCGAATCAAAGAAATATACAAATAAAATAGAATATCCCGGAACAACAAATTAGTATTGTTTCAAGTTGATTATAATTAATTTAATCAATTGAAATGAAATGACTTTTGGGTGTTCTTTCTTCATTGATGATCTTGATCATGTTTCGATGTGATTCTTCATTGTGTCACAGAATCCAAGTGTATACTTCCTCTAGTGATGATCCACATGTGTACCTCGTATATCGGGATGTTGCTAAAGGATTCGCTGGGTGCTAGTGTGGAGAAACCATTACTTGTGTTTTCCGCCTTAGATCGTCTTGATCTGATGGAAGAGGATCTCTCTCGGTCTTGAGAGCGTTCTTGGAGAAAGAGGTTCTTTCATCCTTGAAAGTATTCTCTAGAGATGTTGTGTGTAGGAAAAGAGTTGGGGTTGTGAGGATATTTATAATCGGGTGTGTGGGGTTATAGAGTTATGATAATAAATATACACATTACACATTTTATTTATTTCATTGACTCTTATTTAAAACCCCCATGTTGTATAATTAATTTCTTGACATGCGCCCACGCTGATTATAATAAATATCATTTAAAACAATATTATATCCTCAAAATCCCGACTGGAAAAATTACACGGCGTGTATTAATAAAAACACAGTGTGTACTTGTTTTTCATTGAAAACTACACGTTGTGTACATTCAATGTACACGGTGTGTATATCCTGTTTTCATTTATTCATTTCCTTTCCAGAAAGAAAACTACACAACGTGTAATTATTAATACACATCGTGTGCTTCTTTTCCATGAAAAACTACACAGCGTGTAATCTTTAATACACGGCTTGTATATCATGTTGTTCATTTCCTTCTTCTTCCATCATTAAAACGATTTAGGCTTCCTTGAATAATTATTAAACCACATATGGGAATAATCTTTATTCTACTTGAGATACATGAATACCCTTATTGTGTGACCCTCTAGGCCTCATTCTCGTTGGCATTAGGCGAGCTTGCCTAAAGTACAAGATTATTGTATAGCAACGGGTCAAGGCACCTATGAGAAAGAATTCGACGCTGCATTGACGTATCACCACATACGAACACTTATTGTGTAATTTAATCCCTTTGTCTTGATATCTCATCAAGAAGGTTTCATGGAAGTTTCATAAACCTATATTCTTGATCTGTCGTTCTTTGAATACCTGAAATAAACTCTTCGTTCACACCATGGACATGGAATTTAATGTGATAGTTCTATTTTAATCAATGGGCTGAGATATCAACTTCCATAAATGGAAGGGAAAATCCTTCCTCGACTTATCCATTAACAACATGTCTCTCGTGACACACCCAACGTACCCTATTTATCACCAACTGTATGCGTGACGGTTTTCGTCAGTAAATCTAAGTGCGTGAGTCATGACATGAGTTAATGATAATCTTCTAGTCTAAAGAGCATTACACATGCTTGTAGATAGCAATGTCTGATGACACCAAGACGTGCAGAATTGCTACTGGTAGGTCTGTTCTCATAATCTCCCATCTTGGAGATTACCATGTGCGAACTCCTTGAGATAGTGTCTCGTTTTCTTACGATTACTCGCACATGATGGTCTGTATACTATGTGTCCTATCATATTATCTCATCCAACTGTAGAACTTTATTTAAGAATATTGTTTTAGAATTTCAAGGTTATCATCATTGCGGGGATCTGCCATGCCCTTATCAATGCAACAAATATTCCAGGACATTATTATATTATAGTCATGCATAACAATGAACATTATATAATAAGTGATAATTCATGTAATCAAAGTACAAAATAGTTTGTTCTCATGACACCAAACCTCACAAACTCCCACTTGGACTAGAGCCAACTACCTATGACATTTAGTCCGCTAGACCTCACATGATGATCATGTTTCTGCTGAGTCGAGGCTTTAGTCAAGGGGTCTGACAATTGTCTTCCGTGGAAATACTGCTCACTGCAATTTCACCTCTCTGAGAAAAATTCCTCAAGAGATGATACTTCCTAAGTATGTGCTTTGTCCACTGATGTGACCTTGGCTCTTTAGAAAGTGCCACCGCTACAGTATTATCACAATAGAGTGTGATAGGATCTTTACTGCTTGATACTACATCCAGCTCTTGGATGAAGCTTTGCATCCATACTGCTTCTTTAGCTACCTCAGAAGCTGTGATATACTCAGACTCCACTGTAGAATCTTCCAACACACTTTTCTTTGAGCTCTTCCAGCTCACTACACCTCCATTCAAAATGAATATGAATCTAGTCTGGGACTTCATGCCATCTTGATCAGTCTGGAAACTAGCATCTACATGTCCTCTGATGAATAGTTCCTCATGTTCTCCATAAACCAGGAACATATCCTTAGTACGCCTCAGATACTTAAGGATTGTTTTGACTGCCATCCAATGGAGGTCTCCTGGATCATCTTGATATATGCCTACCGTACTTAATGCATAAGCAACATCTAGCCTCGTACATAGCATATCATACATGACTGACCCAATCGTGGATGTGTAAGGGATACTTTCCATTCTCTTTCTTTCCTCATGTGCCTGAGGACACATTATCCTGGAAAGATGAATGCCATGTGACACTATAAATAGTCCCCTCTTGGAATGTTCCATACTGAATCTCTTCAGTATCTTGTCAATGTATGTACTTTGACTCAGGACCAGCATTCTCTTGGATCTATCACGATGGATCTTGATCCCAAGAATATATGCCACCTCTCCCAATTCATTCATCGAGAAGAATTTATGCAACCATGAATTAACTGACAGTAAGATAGGTACTTCGTTTCCAATTAGTAATAGGTCATCAACATATACTATTAGGAAAACGACTGCACTTCCACTAAACCTCTTGTAGACACAAGGCTCACATTCGTTCTTAACAAAGCCAAATTCTGTTACAGCTTCATCAGAACAAATGTTCCATGACCTTGATGCTTGCTTTAATCCATAAATGGATTTCTACAACATGCATACCGTGTTGGAATCCTTTGGAGTCACAAACCCATCAGGTTGTGTCATGTGGACATCTTCCTAGAGGTTCCCATTAAGGAATGCTGTTTTGACATCCATTTTCCAAATTTCAAAGTCATGGTAAGAGGCAATGGCCAATAGGATTCTGATTGATTTTAGCATTGCAACTGATGAAAAATATTCATCATAGTCAATTCCTTGATGCTGTCTAAAACCTTTTATAACCAGTCGTGCCTTGTAGGTGCGGACTTTCCCCTCCATGTCCAGTTTCTTTTTGAATACCCATTTATTACCAATAGGATTTACATCAACTGGAGGATCTACCAAAATTAAGACTTGGTTTTGGTACCTCAAATCCATTTCTGAATTTATGGATTCTTGCCACTTGGAAAATTTTGTGCCTTCAACTGCTTCCTTGTAGGTAAGAGGATCATCATTGTCCACCAATAATGAGTCACCATCCTTGGTGACAATAAAACCATATCGTTCTGGTTCTCTCACCTCTCTCGTTCTTCTACGCAGTTCTTATGTCTCTAGAATAGATTGGTCTTCCACAGGGCTTTGTGGAATCTGATCTTGTACCAACTCGTGTGTATCTTGAGCCTCAACTTCATCGAAGTCTATCTCACTCCCACTATCTCTTTTGGAGATGTGCTCCGTCTCAAGGAATATGGTGTGTCTTTCCACTGAAACCTTTTTGCCTAAGGGGTTTTATAGGTAATATCCCCTTGTTTCTTTGGGATATCCTATAAAGATACACTTTGTGCCTCGGGGTGCAAGTTTGTTACCTGAAGAGGCCTTAATAAATGCTACGCTACCCCACACATGTAAATTTGATAACATGGATTTTCATCCACTCTATAACTCATATGGAATACCATTTATCAATTTATTTGGTACATGGTTTAGTATGTGCACTTCTGTTTGTAATGAATATCCCCAAAAGGATAATGGAAGACTTGAATGACTCATCATTGATCTCACCATGTCCAATAGAGTGCGGTTCCTCCTTTCACTTACACCATTCCACTACCCTGTTTAAGGAGGAGTGAGTTGAGATAGAATCCAAAAATCCCATAAGAAATAAATGAAGTCCTGATTAAGATATTCTCCTCCTCTATTTGAGCAGAGTTTCTTAATCTTCTTACAAAGCTGGTTCTCAACCTCATTCTTGTATTCTTTTAACCGATCAAAAGAATTCGACTTTTACCTCATTAAGTAGATATATCCATATCTAATAAAATCATCAGTAAAAGTTATGAAGTACGAGAACCCACCCCTTGCCTCAGCTGGAAATGGCCCACACACATCTGTGTGAACTAATTCTAGAAGCTCTTTAGCTCTTTCACCTTTCCCACTAAATGGGGCTTTGGTCATTTTGCCTTGTACACACACATGACATACACCACACGGTTTTAGTTCGAAAGAATCTAAATACTCATCTTGATGTAGTTTTTTCAAAGGTTTCTCATTAACATGACCTAGCCAGTGATTCCAACATTGGGTGTGGTATGAGTCATGAGAATTGAATTTTTCATCGATTTGCATTACTTGGTTTGTGTATTCTAACACATAAAGGTCGTTATATAAATGTTCCCTACCAAAACAAATTCTATCATTATAAAAGTAGCAACATTCATTTCCAGACTTGAACATGAATCCATCAGTATCTAATCTGGATACTAAAATAATGTTTTTAGTAATAGAAGGAACATAATAAAAACCCTTTAAAACCAAGATCATTCCAGTTGGCAACGTGAGGTGGTAGTCTGCGACAGCTACAACAGCAATTCTGGCTCCGTTGGTCGCTTGTAGATCTACCTCCCCTCAATCAATCTTCTTGAATGTACTTGGTTCCTGTATTTGGATACAGATGTGATCACCACAAGTAGTATCTAATACCCAATTAGTAGAAATAGATTGATTGCATTCGATAACAAACGCACCTGAAGCTTCCCCTTGCTTCCTTGGCTGGGTGCAATTTTTCTTCTAGTGGCCCTTCTTGCCACATGCGAAACAAATAACATCCTCTTCCTTTTCCTCCCCTCTGATCTTCCTTTTCTTGGAAGGCCTTGAAGAAGCTTTGGCCTTAAATCTCTTCGCCATCCCTTTCCTTTTATTCTCCATAAGGACAGAAGGATTTTCACAATTCATGTCATTTTCCACTTAGCGAATAAGGATAAGAAGATCAGATAGAGACTTATCAATGTTGTTCATGTTGAAATTAACAACAAAGTTTGAGAAGCCCTGGGGGAGTGATGCAAGAATGAGATCGGTACCCAGTTCTCGGGGAGTTTAAACCCTAAGACCTCCAAGCGCTCAATGTAGCCAATGAGCTTGACTACATGAGGTCGGGCTGGGGAACCCTCTCCAAGCTTGCTCTAAAATAGTGCCTTGGATATCTCAAACCTTTCATGTCTTTCTCTCTCCCGGTATAGACCATGGAGGTGCTCGAGCATGCTATTGGAATCCATGTCTTCATGAGACTTCATGAGATCACTAGACATCAATGATAGCATCAAACATTGAACTTAGAGAGAATTGTTGAAATATTGATCATAGACCAGGAAATCTTCATCACTCACCGCAGGGGTAGGAGAATCAGGAAGTGAGGACTCGAGCACATAATTTTTTTTTTCGTGGCATAGGATAACCCAAAGGCGCCTAAACCATTTCTGAATGTTACTACCGGTGAGGAAATTGTATTTATCCAGTATTGATCGAAGAGAAAATGTGGTTGATGAGTTTTTCATCTTGATTCTACAATTTAAAAGAGTAGATTTATTAGTACATTCTTGATTACAATTTATGACAAATAATGAATTAATTAATTAATTCTCCCACTATTTTATCAAGTCACAATGGAACTAACCATTGAACTCAGAATGTTCAGTTTCTTTGACATTCTAGTGGCAAGGATCCATATTCCCCTTTGCATAACCCCAACAAGGGTTGGTCAAGCTATTTGAAGGTATTTAGGTAGGCAGGTCTTTGCCAACTGTGAGCTTACAGTTCCTTGATCTGTTGAGTGGACTCCCCAATCCTGAAATCCTGACTTAGATTTCCTCAACTCTTGCCTCCAATATTACACCAAGTCTAGAAAGGGCTACTTCTCTTGATGTAATATGGTTAAGTCCACCCAAAACCTTTCATAAGGGCTTCCATTATAAAAGTAAGTGTCCCAACAAGGTTTGGTCAAACACATAGTTTTATTGAGACTTGTCCTTAATCAGGTAATGGAAGGCTTGGTATGACATAATATGGTATTGAGGGATTTTAGTCCTTTATGCATAGTTTTCACATTATCATATGCTTTTTAATATTAAGTGATTCTTGCATAAGTGATTGACCATGTTCTGATAATGTTCACGCATAGTCCGGTTTTTATTTTATTCCATCTTTGCATGCATGTTCATTTTATTAATTATGTGATCACGACAACACATACATAATATATAAACCATGAAATCAGACAGAAATAAAATAAGATGGCATGATCATGAGCTTTTATTTTGTTATCTTATCTAGCAGTTTTGATAAGATATCCTTGACCTAGGGAAAACCCCTTGAACCTGATGGTTCATGTTTTGCAGCTCCCACCTTTCCACCTTTGTATCTTCTTGCGTCGGTTTCGCCTCAGCTTTGGGATTTGAACCATCTCCTCTGGCTTGGGAGATCCTCCATTACATGGTTTTAAATTAAAGAAACCAAGGGTACGCAGGCCATACATTTTATTGGAAGAAGGCTCACAGGACAAAAAATTTAAATTAAATAAATTTAAATGAAACCATATACATAGAAAGTGTCTTTGGTCTAGATCATGATTATCCATAGCATGAAACGACATTTACGCATGTTTAGAATTCAAATTCTTTTAACCGTTCTTTCATTTACAATAAGTCGCGCTTTAATTTAATTAATTATGATCTTTTAATTAATTAATTAATTATCTTAATTTCCTTTATGAATTTACTTGAGATTCTTCTCATCCATATTCCTTGTTCGAGTATTTTTACATTAGAGGAAACCTTGTGAAATTCCATTTCTGGAAAGTACACGGCGTGTAGTTTATAATTACACGGTGTGTATTTATTTTCACCCTTTATCTGAAGTACACGCCGGGGGATTTGGTGTGTTTTCTTTACTTTGGAAATTTTGGAGTACACGGCGTGTACTTCCTTGTTACGTGGTAACTGGCCTGGCGATCCCATTTACGTGGAACACAATTTCTCCTTGTACACGGTTTTACCTAGACCGGATCGGACTACACGGCGTGTTGTTCCAACATACATGCTGTGTATTCCAGTTCCCATGCGCCATTCAATTCTGGTAAATATGGCGTGATTAATACTTAGGCATATTCAATTTAAAAGGCGTGGTTTGGGGGACCAGTGCCGGTTCATTGATCCTAAGTACACGGCGTGTATTTTTAATTACACGTCGTGTAATCTCGTGTTGTACAGACAAAAAGAGAGGCTCCTCCGGATGAGTTCCTCATTTTTATTTTAATCGAAAATTAAAATTAAAAGGTTTTTTCTTTGATATGAATTGAGAAATGAAGGAGTAAGAATATATCTCGTTTATTCAGATTTATAGAACGATTTATTTCGAATTGAATCAAATATAAAAGCGTAAATTATCAACGAAAATTAAGTAACTATAATAAATGTTGCAACCTCCCTCTAATACCATTTGGAGGTTCTGGGCACAGTGGAATCACGTCGGTGGATGTGCCCACCTGGATTTTTTTCATTAGCAATGATCAATCCGGGATCAATACGACGATAAACGCCAGTCTCCATGGCTCGAACCAAAGAAATAGACAAATGAAACAGAAAGTCCTAGAATAAAAAATTAGGATCATTACAGGTTGATTATAATTAATTTAATCAATTGAAAAGAAATACAATTTGGGTGTTCTTTCTTCATTGATGTTCTTGATCACGTTCCGATGTGATTCATCATTGCGTCGCAGAATCCAAGTGTAGACTTCCTCTAGCGGTGATCCACACATGTACCTCGTATCTCGTGGCGTCGCCAAAGGATTCTCTAGGTGCTATCATGGAGAATCCTTTGCTTACATTGTCCGACTTAGATCGTCTGGATCTGATGGAAGAGGATCTCTCTCGGTCTTGAGAGCGTTCTTGGAAGAAGAGGTTTTTTTGTCCTTGAAAGAATTCTCCAGGGATGTTGTGTTTAGGAAAAGAGTTGGGGTTGTGAGGATATTTATAATCGGGTGTGTGGGGTTATAGAGTTATGACAATAAATAAACGCATTACGCGTTTTATTTATTTCATTGACTCTTATTTAAAACCCTCGGGTCGAATAATTTATTCCTTGACATGCGCTCACGCTGATTATAATAAATATCATTTAAAACAATATTATATCCTCCAAATACTGACTGGAAAAACTACACAGCGTGTATTAATGAATACACGGCGTGTACATGTTTTACATTGAAAACTACATGGCATGTACATCCAATGTACACGGCATGTATATCTTGTTATCATTTATTCATTTCCTTTCCATAATGAAAACTACACGGTGTGTAATTATTAATACACGTCATGTACTTGTTTTCAATGAAAAACTACATAGCGTATAATCTTTAATACACAGTGTGTATATCTTGTTTTTCATTTCATTCTTCCTCCATCATTAAAACGATTTAGGCGTCCTTGAATAATTATTAAACCACATACGGGAATAATCGTTATTATACTTGAGATACATGAATACACTTAGTGTGTGACCCTCTAGGCCTCTTTCTCGTTGGCATTAGGCATGCCAGCCTAAAGTCCAATATTACTGTCTAGGAACGGGTCAAGGCACCCAAGAAAAATAAGTTGACGCCGCATTGACGTATCACCACATACGAACACTTACTGTGTAATTTAATCCCTTTTTCTTCATATCTCATCAAGCAAGTTTCATGGTAGTGCCATAAACCTATATGCTTGATCCGTCATTCTTTGACTACCTGAAATAAACTCGTCGTTCACACCATGGCCATGGAATTTCATGCGACAGTTCTGTTTCAATCAAATGGATGAGATATCAACTTCCATAAATGGAAGGGACAAATCCTTCCTTAACTTATCCATTAACAACATGGAACTCATGATGCACCCAACGTACCCTACTTCCCCCAAACTTTTTGCGTGACGGTTTAATCAGTAAATCTACGTGCGCGGGTCATGACATGAGTTAATGATAATCTTCCAGTCTAAGGACCAATACACACACTCGTAGATAGCAATGTCCGATGACACCAAGAAATGCGGAATTGCTACTGGTGGGTCTGTTATCATAATCTCCCATCTTGGAGATTACCAAGTGCAAACTCCATGAGAGAGAATCTTGTTTTCTTATGAGTACTCGCACATGAAGGTCTGTATACTATGTGTCCTATCATAGTATGTCATCCAACCGTTGAACTTTATTTAAGAATATTGTTATATAATTTCAAGGTTCTTATCATAGCGGGGATCTTCCATGACCTTATCAATGCAACAAATATTCCAGGACATTATAATATTATAGTCATGCACAACAACGAACAATATATAGTAAGTGAACATTCATGTAATCAAAGTAAAAAATAGTTGGTTCTCAGGACACCAACCCTTATAACCAAGAGGTAACCTCTTATGATATTTATTAATAAAACATGATATCGGCTGTTATATTGACTGCTAAGGCTCAATATCGTTTGGATCCAACATTGTCAATATTTATGGTATTATTTTAAGTTAATAATACATAGTTTCCAAGAAGCTAGATCCCATATCTGGGGTTCCTTTTCAGTTATGGTAATTTAGCTAATGGTTTTTTTTTATCATGGATTATTTCTCATAGGTTTTTATATGAAGTTTTATCACATATATTCGAATAATGGTTTTTTTCATGGATGTGTTTTTAAATATTTATCCCTTGATGCACGAATATGATTTCCATTTTTATCACATATACTCTTAATATTATTGGTATGAGAATATGAATGTCTTTTTATGAATACCAAAGGATTAAATTGGAAATGGTCTATAAAGGGTATGGATTTATGAAAATGAATTATAAAAATATTTTCATTCACATCTATATTTGTTTTATTAATAATACTAGAAATTATAAAGATTCCCTAGTGGTATCCTAATGGGATTTGGATTACAACCTACTTGTGCCTTTGTGAATTTGATGATATTTTATTATTGGATCCAAGTAAATAGACGAGTATCTTGTAGCATGATTTCTTCTCTGGTTGTTTTAGTTTTCATTTCAAGTTGGTCTAGTGGTGATTGCTGGTTATCTAGGGACGTGACTTACCTTCTAGTTTATCTTTTTTTTGCTAGGATTTTATATCTGGGTGGTATCTCATTTGTTTCGGCTTCATACTCTTGTTGTATGTATTGTTTTTTTAATATTCAAGATCAATTTCTATTAAACTTTGTTACCTATATTATGTGATGAGACGATATGTTTGGAATGTCTAGTTGAACTATGTCAGTTTCTTAAAACTCTTGTATCAATGCCAATGTAATAAAGTTACCTTCAGATCTAGGTTACTAGAGTATGAATTGTCACATTTGGTATCAGATAAATTTTAGTAGAAACTATGTGAACTAATCTAAATAAAAAATAGATTAGTCAAGATAATATTATGATAGAATTGGAGGATAAATATATAATAACATTCTAGTGTTTTTGTATGGAAGATATTATGTTTCTACTAATATAAATACATCCATGTATGGATAATATAAGTGGACATGGATCTGAAATAATTATAATTAAATGTATAACTCAAAAAATAATGCATTAGGATTTGGCTCAATCATTACCTAGTGCAAGACAATGGGACTTAGTGCATACCTAGTTTGAAAATACCTTGGGATTTGATTAAGATAATTCACATTATATTTAAAAACTATTGTGATGGATATGAAAATAATGATATCCCCAAAGAAACTAAGTTTCTAATTCCAAGATTAACAATGCATATATTTTAAATTTTTTTTATGTGTGACACCATAACTAGTATTATAATTTAGAATTTAACATTCATAATGTTACGATCCAATTTAGTAAATGAAATAGTTTACAAGTGGATCCTAGAAGAAACAATTGTATCAACACTCACAGTCAATGTAGAAATTTACCTATTTGGAAATCTGAAACAACTGGTATTAGAATTAATAATCGGGAAACTTTATTAGCTTATGATAAATACCCTTACCCAAATGAGGAAAAATATTTCTCCATATTGTGATTGTCCTATGTTGGATCACTTCATGTGATAGTGTCCCCCATCATTTATTGAAACTAATAATCATGTGGTAACTGAGAAATAGAACAATTACCTTAAAAAGATAATTCATTTATTAGGATATGATGAAATGGAATGTTTAATATTTAAATTGATTATATATGTATTGTGTAATAATAAATTGATTTATTTATTGAGGGATTACTTGGAAATCCACCAGATCCTGATGCACTGTTTTTAATTGATTTATAACATATGGAGGACCAATATTAGAAATTCCATATTGAATAATTACTATGTAATTGGTCATGTTTAAGAAAAAAATAGCAGACTTGTATGATAAGGTATTTATTCTCCCCAGTGTCTCACTATGGGGATACCTTGTTCTCTTAATTAATAAGTAAGATGGATCCACATGGCTATGGTTTGATTTGAGGAAAATAATTACTATTTTCATAAAGAAGAATTATACTCTTCCCCGATTGATGACTTATTCAATAAAAGTATAGGAGTTCAATATTTTTCAAGGACTGCCCTTCGTTCAGGGTATCATAAATTTTGTGTGAAGAAGCTATACATTTTGCAGACTATATTCCAAATAATTTATGGTCATTGTGAGTTTATAGTAATTCCATCTAGATTGACTAACTCAATGTCCATTTTTTGGATAAGAAATATTATGATGATATCTGTGTGGATTCTTTGAAGATATTTTGGTGTATTATAAAATATATAAGGAAAATTATATTAACTTGAGGTTCATTCATGAGACTCTTAGAAGAAATAATTTAAATTTGAAATTTAGTAATTTTTTATTATTTTTTTTATGAAGATTCTTTTCTTGGCCATATTTTCTCTAAGTAAGGAATCTCAGTCGATCCCATAGTGAAAAGGGAAGTTATAGAATGGCCTACAATAATTAACAAGACTAAGGAATTTAGTTACATTGTTTTTTATGGTTACAATCATTGATTAGATCATAATTTCCCTCGATTGGTTAACCAATTAAACAATCATACACATAATGGTGTTATGATCATTTGTACAAAGGAATTTGAATAATGTTTTGAGCTATTGAAGAGAATATTGGTCAATGCTCTAATTTCAACTCAACCATCAGGAAATTATGGGTTTTTAATATAGAGTGATGTATCAAATATAGTACTTGGTTTTCTCTTTGTACAAGATGATAATGTAATTTCATATGCATCAAGGTAGCCAAAGACACATGAATTTAACTATCCAAACCATGATCATGATATAGACACTATAATCACTACACTGAAGTTATAGAGAAATTATCTCTATGTTGAAATATGTGAGACACATAGAGAGAACAAGAATCTAAAATAAATATTTTCATAAAAAGAGATAAAAAAGAGGAAAAAATTGTTGGTTGAGTTTCACAAGGATTATGATTTCTCAATACACTACCACTCAAGGAAATAAAATATTTTATCACTTGAATTGAGTATGAATGATCATGGATTTCTCACCCAAATCAGGACTGAGAGGGATCTTATGTTTTTTGATCTAGTAAATAGGGGTATATAATTATTATTGAATGGGTGAAATCAAAATAATTAAAAGATTTTAAACCATAATTTTTGTACAATTAAATATATTCACACTCAGAAGATTTGAATTTTTAGATTACAATTAAAGATATGAATTATGGGATATTGGTAGGAATTTTTGTTGAAGATGTAATCCTCAAATTCAAAAAACTATTATGTATTCCATTTATAATTGAGATAAAAAGATTATTTTTGGATGATTCTTATATATAAAATTTCATTATATACCCTAGTATTAAAAAGTTGTATTAGAATTTAAGGGAATAGTTTAATTGGGATAACATGAAACTAGATATTAATGATTGCGTATCTAGATGATTGGTTTTCCAACAACTAATTTCAGAGATACAACTTCCATTAGGGTTTAAGAAACCTCTTCTTATTCCTATGTAGAAGTGAGATAAAATTACTATGTAATTTACCACAATTCTACCTAATACTCCTATAAGAATTGATGCAATATGATTTATTATTGATCACCAAACCAAAACTGAACATTTCATCATAATAATAAAAAGTCTTACCTCTTGAATTATTTTTGAGCATTAATATTAATGAAGTTTTATTTATTTTTTGAATAACACTGTCAATTTTTTTCTTTTTGTCCAATTTATCTCAAAATTATATATGATTCATCAGAAGGCTCTTGATACTGAGCTTATTTTAAGCACCATCTACCATCCTCAAACTAGTGGATAGAAATAAAGGACTATTAAAACATTGGAAGAAATGATGAGGTCAATATCACTTGATATTAATGGTATGTGAGATTAGTATTTACCTTTTTTAGTGTCATTCGTTAATAATAGATACTATTCATATATTCAAATGGCATCATATTAAGCATTATATATTAAGAGATCTCACACACCAACATGTTGGGAATAATTTTGTTAAAGGAAATTTTTTTTTCCAAAACATTTATCTGAGTTAAAGAAAATTAGAGATTATATTAAATAATCTCAAATAATGAAAAAGATTTATGTAGATAACTGAAGCAATGAATTAGAATTTCATCTGGGAGATCTTGTTTTCAAGAAAATATATCCATGGAAGGGTGTTATACAGTTCGATAGGAGGAGTAATGTTATCCTAGTTACATCATACCATTTGAAATTTTGGAATTAGTTGGATATGTATCTTTCTATTTGGAAATGAATCCTAGCCTATTTAGTGTTCATGATGTGTTCTATATATCATTATTAAAGAAGTACATGCCATACCTAGAATATGATCTCACCTCTGATGAAATATAATTAGAACATGATATATCTTACTATAAAGATCCTATATAGATTATTGAAACCAGATATAATTCATTTAGGAATAGGATTAATTGAATATTAAGGATACATTAGAGAATGAGAACTAGTGGATGTTTTGGTGAAGAACAACAATAATTTTTTAGAAGGTAATGTCCATGAAAATTTCTTGGAAAATTTATTATAGGAGATAAGAATGTAATAAACCATCATAAATTATGGTAGGAAAACATTATATTTTAATAAATCTATAATAAAATTTAAATTTAAATATTTCATGGAAAAAAGTCTAATTTGAAATGATTATTACATATTTTGAACTTCTTAATAAAATTCCTCTAATTTGTTTTTGACAATTTACCTTTGAACTATGATTTTATGAATAATAAATATTGTAGTATTTATCCATTATAACATTAATTTATAAAAATGTGTAATAATATCTATATGTGAAATAATTATTGATTAATTTTATATAAGTAGTGATAAGAAAATTTGGAGGTTAAAAAAATATCTTTCATAAAGCTATTTTTTTAGGAAAGTATTCTTGATTAAAAAGGCGTAATGTAATGCCATTTTAATTACAAAAAATAATAATTAATGATAAATGTGTTAAATGAAATATATAAATTATATATCTGAAAATATTAATATAAATCCATCTAATTATGATTATGATTCATATAGTTATCATCGTCTTCCTCATAAATGAATTTATTAAAAACATATTTTTTCTTATATATTTTAAGGGTTCATATTGAGTTGACATTTTCCACCTTTGTGAGATGAATTTTGAAAAATTGATTCCATATTTGGAATCATCATAATTAATATCATGTAATAAAGTCAAATTAATTTTATTTCATAACAAATAGTAAAAGGGTAATAAATAATTAACCCAGTTAATGTTAGAACGGGTTTCTCAGGGTGTTAAACCAAAATATAAGGTTAAAATTTACAATTAAGCTGATAAAACGCTTCTTTTATAGACAAATTTCTACCATATTCATCTTAAATTATAATATAAAGTCATTTTGAAGCATTTTTTTTATGAATTACTTTATCATTTTGGATTCTTTTGGTAAATTTTGAAGTTGTTTTCAAGAAGGTCCATTTTCCCGACTTATAAAATGGTGCATCCTCCACTCATATATCCACACCTATCAAGATCTATATCATGACCATAACCTAAATAAAACATCTCCCCAACATCCTTATACAAATTCTATAGATTTTGTTCTTCCAAAAATATAATCCCTTGTGTTTTCAAAAAGAGATCCAAATGAGGTTTCTCTAAGAGAAGCTAATCACTTTAAGAACAATCTTTATGTTTTTTACTTCTTTTACCACAAAAAAATATTTATTATATCGTTAAATATAATAAATCAAGTATCTCCTATATATATAGATTTAATATATTAATTTTAAAATATTTATCCACCTCCTTCTCCATCAAATGGGAAACAAAACCATTGCTCATCTGTAAGGCGAACTACCACCTCGTGAACCGATATAATTTTTTTACATCACCAAATCAGATAGAAAATCATAATTATGGAAATAATTATATAGTAATTATGAAAAAAAAAATTATTTTTTAAAATTAATATATAATCAACTTACTTACCATTTCACCTATTAATGGAATGATATCGTCGCTCATGTATAAGTACGACATATTATCTCAACAAACTGATGTTATTCATTTTTCTTGTCCAATATTCAATAACGGTTCTAAAAAAATATATGATAACTAAATATTATTTTTTAAAAATTAATATAATTTTGAATATAGTGTATTTATATCCTATTCACATGAACTGTAACTTTCATGACAAAACATCCATGAGAAAATAAGAAAATTAACCCCTA
Organism: Viscum album; assembly: GCA_963277665.1. Lineage (NCBI taxonomy): Eukaryota > Viridiplantae > Streptophyta > Magnoliopsida > Santalales > Viscaceae > Viscum > Viscum album. The sequence continues at coordinate 127,571,035 of OY728146.1, read as the reverse complement.
AAACAATAGAAATTATGAGGGATTGTTAATGAATGGGTGGTAATAGGTTATAAAAGGATCATATAAGATAATATAAAAATTAATATGGAGATTTTATGAATAAATAATTTTATTAAACATCTATAAATGAGGTTAAATCAAATTCAACCAAAGGTATGCATGAGTTATGGTATTTCATCTAAATTTCCATTTCATTGAGACATATTTGTTAATTTATAAATATTCACTTTTATATAGTGGGGTTGATTCATATTTTATGTATTTTAAAAAAGATAAATATTTTTTAATTAAAATTAGTAATTCAATTCATGTTTATTATTTTAAGGGTTTTGAATTTTAACGTCACTGATAGGTAAGGATCTATTTTATAATCTCACTCTCTTTTGGGAATTATTTTACTCTTCTAAAAGGAATATAATCATTTATAAATTATAAGATCTAATAATTTTCTTATCCACTAAATATTTAATGATTTTACATATTTTTTTCAAAAATTGAATCTATTTTTTACCTTAATTATTCAATGAGAGGTTTATATTAAAAACTGATTTTATTTATATTTAAATGGGATATATTTCCCTTCCATGTCAATGTTTTTAAAATTATTTTAGAAAACACATTTTATTTCTCCAATGATTTATAAAGGAAATTTTAATTCAAATTTCACCATTAAAAAAGAATTTTGACGGAATATTATACCATTTGTAGGGGAATTTAATGAAAATTGTCAAAATAAATGTTTTTTAATATTTTTGGTGATAATAATTTTCACCCTCCCTGTAACCATTTTACAAAATTTAACTTCTTTTACATGTTTCTAATGTGTTTTAAAAAAAAAGTCCTTATGGAATTTTTTTTCAATATTTCTCATCCACTAAAATTATTCTTCTAAAATAAATGTTTTTTTTAAAACTCTGATATTCTTGATGAACTTATGGTCTAATCTCATTTCTTGATTAATTTTTTGATTCTGACCATTCCCCTGAGACAATCACTTTGTGGTGACCATTTTTAATTAGAAATTTCATTTCTATTTAATATATATATATATATATATATTAATTTTGTCATGGATATGATAATTCCCAAAACAATTTATCATTTTTAGATATATTGTATACTTTGAAAGTTGTTTGATTAACTAGGGAAATATTAACAAGTCTGAATACTTTACTTAATATGAATATTTATTGATATTCCAAATGAATTCATCAAATAAATAAATCATTTGATATTTGAGGATATTTTGGGAATTCATTAATGGGAAGGACCTATAATTATAAATCCATTCGATGCATCAGTAGGCATCATGAAAAAAATAGGTTTACAAATATAATGTGCTTTTACCCATAGTTTTAAATTGTCTAATGAGTGGACTTAATAGTAAAGATATCATGATGTTTGAGAATGTTAAATCCAATATTATTAATTTCATTCATTTATAATTTAGTTATTATTATCCATGATATTATTTTATTAACTTTATCCATGTATTCATTTTGAAATTAATTTATTGATTTGGTGGAATTTTTTTTTAGATAATTACCTTCCGATATTGATTATGTCTTATATAATCATGATAGTTCTGTTATTGACTAAATATAATATGTGCCTAGTTATTTACCTTTCCTTATTAATTATGTATTAATTATTTATGTTGTCTTCTAATGTATGTAAATGTTACTAAGATTATTTTCTCACCATTATATTGATTCCTTCCCCTAGGATATGATGAAAATTTTGTTTAGTGTTTTCAAGGATTAGAAATGTTATCCATTACTATGTTTCATATTTTATCAGAAATTTAAAAGGGGTATCATGTATGAATATGACTCTCTAAGACTACAAAACTAATCAATTATTTGGTATTTTTCCTCTTGTCACTCGTCAAAAGTAAAAAAGGTACCACCAACTCTAGTTTATTAGTTTCGTAATTGTTATTACTAAATAGACTAAAATTTATAGTATTATGTTAAACTCATACATGGATCACAATCTATATCAAATATAATGAAATAATGGATCCATTTATGATGTGGGAGTATAAGATATTGTTAAAATATCTCTTGGATGATGGGTTAGTTCATGAATATATATTAGTATATCATGGTCATATTTATTTTCATAAAAATGAACAATAAATCAAAAAGATTGTGTATTAACTGACAAGATCATAATAATATTAACATAATGAGTAAATATCAGTATTTTCAAAATTATTTAAACAAAATTGTAGTTCTCACTATTTCTATAAGATTTATCTAATGTATGTGTGTCATTAGTCAACAGCAAAGAGAATAACATGTTGTGGAGGATTTATTTTGTAAAATCTATGCTCTGTATGAATTGTTATTAACTACATATAGTTTAACAAATTCACATAGTGAATTCATGTATTTGCTTAATACACACTTTAAATATTTCAATAACAAGTGTGTCATGGTCTTAATTGATTAAATTCTTATTTATTCCAAAAACCAAAATATTCATCAATATCAGTTAATTTTTTCTTAATAATAAATTAAAATAAATATATTATATGTAACCATTTATATGTGTGAGATTTTTTTTGGAAATTTTTGGTCATGTAGTCACTAATGAAGGTATTTATATGAGTCCTTAAAAGACTAATGTAACTAAAGAATAGTACAGAGCATCTAATGTAATGAAAATTTGTATTATTATTAGACTATATTTATATTATAATCACATTTTGAATAATATATCATGATTATCCACCCCTATAACTAATTTAAAGAGGATTGGTATGTTTATCAAGACTTTAGAATGTGATGAAACATTTATGAGATTCAGAGGAGGTTTTTTTCCTTTAATACCATTAAATTATGTAAATAATGGTGTTTCATATACTATGTTGACATAAATAAGGTATTTTTGTTTTCATAATATAGATTTAGAAGATATATAATACTCATCTTAATAGTTAAACATTCATGAGTATAATTTCTCTTTCTCAAAATTCAGAATTAGTAGTAGTAATATTTTCTATGAATATATAACATCATTGTATCCATATTGAAGGGTGTGATATATATAAAATGAAAAATAATTAAATACATATTTATAGGTAAGGATTTAAACCAGAGGTAGAGGATCTGGTTAATGTTACTGAAGTATTATTACTTCTCAATTTATTATCATCTCTAAAGGAAAACAATGTGGAAGTTGGTCATGAGTTTATAGAATTATGTTACACACTCTACTATAAGGATTAAGTAATTATATGATAAATAATTAGGTAATTATTTATTTTATAATAAAAAATAAAAGAATTCCATTATATATTTCAAATGTGGTGGTACCAATATTCTTACTATATAATATCAACATAAGTCAATAAGATGATTCTAGGTTGTTGATGGTCGTTGAAGTTATGAAAGATGAAAATTTTAATATGCTCAAAATTGATAAGGAGGAAGTCCATTGATTTGTTACAATATTATGCATTCTATCAATACCTGAGTAAAAGAAGTAGTTTTGGCATGATTCATATAGCTCATCATTCTTTATACATACTAGGAGTGACAAGATGCTCAAGGATCCAAATAAAACAGTAGGTAAGATAACCTGTAGTATGAAAAAGGTCTTTTTAAAAAATGAATCTTTTTTCTATAATTCAATTCTAGAAATATGTTACCCATGGGACTTTTAACCTGAAATGTCTTAAGGCCTTCATTCATATTAATTTTTTGTAACACCCCTTTCAAGGGAATAGGGGGAACCCTTATAATTCCCATAGGCTCAGAGATTACATGGGTTGTTACAGATGGAGCAATAATCTAGTAATGTTTACCATGTTCGTAATGATATTAAGTATGAAATACCTATCAAGACATTTAAAGAAATATTAAGTCATTTCTTAAAAAATTCCTATAGAAACTAGCATAAACAAATTCCATGTATTTAATTCTCATTAATAATAATTATATGTTTAGAATCTAAATGGAACACTTTCAGGAATCGTATGGTAAGAAGTGTAGAAGTCCCTCATAATTTGATGGATTTCTTGAAAATAATTTTTTTGGAAAATATTTAATTAAAGGGACAAATATAACATGAATATCATAAAAAGTAAAATCAAAGTGTCTCAATTTAGGAAGAAGAGTTACACGATCATACTATGTCAAGATTTATTGTTTCAATTTGGTGGTGGAATGAAAATAAAAAAATTTACATGGAAAGGTATCATGATATTTAGAAGGGTTGGAAATTTATATCCCATGGTATAATTACTCACCTTGAAATATTTGAGTAATTAGGTCCTATAGAATATCGATTTGCTTTACAGGTGATTTTTTATCGACAACATGATTTTTTACTCTCTATTTATGGAAAATATACTAGAATCACCATATAAAGTATACGTAGAATAATAATAACTAAAAATCAATAAATTATACATGGAGTACGAATTTCATATTTTCTATTATAGGGAGAATGTATTTTAGAATCAAACAAAGAGAGATATTACAGTACTTTTGAGGGACCATTAGTTTAAGGAAGATACTTGTGAGCCTAAAGAAGTAATTAAAAAACAACTCAATGATCATTAATTAATAAAATTTCATTTTAAATTTTGAAGATGTAATTTCTAAATGGTTATAATATAAAAATTTATAATGTATATATATAAAATATTATAGGGTTGGATTAAGTAAATTTTATATGGATATAAAAATACAAAAAATATAATATATTACACAATACCATTAAAATGATATTATTTTATTATTTCATATAAACCAATTATAAATCAACGTCATATACATTATATATTTACATAGGAAAAATAAAATTAGTAAATAATTAAAAAAATCATTAAAATAATTCATCAATTTCTTGGCTCATAGTCTCAAAAAAATATCATAGTAAAAAATTAGTAACTAGCTTAAAAACCAATAAATTAATTAATGATTATTGAAATATCTTATGATAATGGTAATTATGATAATAGGTTATGTAGTTAAGTGAATTTAACAGAAATTAAGTAATGAAATATAATTATTATAATCCGATAGAAATAGTCTAAACATTCTGACCCTTTCTTTGTGAGCTTCTGGTGATTGAGGTGATCAGGGAAAATCATTACAGAGTTAAGGAAATGAGATTAAAACAGTAGCTAAATTTTAAATATCGAAGGATTATTTAGTCATGGAGGATTATGTTGATCCATAGAGATGGTTTTTCTGTTTGTGGAAAATTGTGTTACAATATATGGTTTTTGTTGGAGGTTGGTATGGAGGTGTATATAGGTTATATGCATCATGGAGTCATGGGAAATAGAGTTATAGAAGTTCATCCTATTTCAGAATAACAATGGTGTGTTGTCATAATTGTGTTTTAGGGTCCTATGTGTGATGGTTTGGGTGGTTATTTTGATTCTGGGGTTACTACATCATGGATAAAAATTGTAGTGTGGTCTTTTATGTAAGGGTGATACTCTTTTCATATGGATCTTTCCATTAATCATGGTCCTCTGAATTTACAGTACCCACTATGTGGAATATGTTGTGTTTGTCATATGTAGTTTTGACTATCTCCATCGTGTGATGGTCCCTACTATTACATCAGGGTTTTGTCCTGTGTTTATTAATATGTATAGTGATATAAAATGTTTTTTTATGGTCTTTAAATTTTAGTCAGGTTTATAAAATTAGGAATCAACTTTGAAATCATCACTCTTCAAAAATCTCTCTCTATACGTGGTTGACCTATGTGTGTTTTTTATAGGTATCTCACCCTTATTCTTATGGGACTTGATCCTCGATATTTAGAGAAAAAACATCCATGAATCTATGTTATTTTACTTATTTATAACATTGATTCTTTCCATCTTCTACAATAGGTGGAGTATTTATCTCAGGATATGGATTATTAGGGTAGTTATACTGAGGAATATTGATACAGCTTCAGAATTCTATATTGATCAAGATTTTTTCTTATTTTTTAGTGCTTAGTGGTTGTCTTTATCATTCATAATTATTGAAAAGTGAATTGGAAAGCACTATTTTAGGTATGGGATTCTCATTCTATCTTTCTCTAATGTTCATATATAAAAATTTCATGTTATTTAATTTAATTATATGTATATTATGTTTTGAAATATTTAGATATATAATTGACATAATATGAAATTAATGATCATAGAGTCCTCATATTATTTTAAATTTTTTCTAATATTAATATTATTATCCATTTTTTCCATCATAAATTTCATGATTGTTAGAAGAATTGTTTGTGTTGTGATTTTGTTGATTTATCAAATACATTTTTTATTGTTTTTTTGAACTCATAATGCATAAAAATTAAACAACATACACAGGGCTAGTGAAATGGTTTCCAATGAAATCCTAGATTTTTGTGCAAATATCCATGGATGTGATGATCTAATCTAATTGAAATCATTTATATGAATATTAAAATGATATTCTTGTGGAATAATAATTTGTTTCCAAGGTCATATGTTCTTGTTTTTATTCATTCATTGTGTGATAATTACAATTCTAGGAATATGTGATGATATTAAATCCCTTGAACTAAAATTGAGGAACATGTAGAAGCTAGAATGATGTTATAATGTGTTTTCATGTGTTTATTTATAGCTTCATTATCTTATGTGATATTTTTGAGATCTTGTGGGGATTTTATTGATGAATGGGTTTGAGGTGGAATTTAGTGTATGTGAGGATATACTTTTTTGGAATGAGAAGTGATGAGGGATGATATTAATAATTACTGACTTATGATAATGTTCTTATATAATTTTTTCTAGTGGAATGGTTGAGTTTTGGTGATGTCTTGGAATAATTTCAAATGTTTCATTTTTTATGTGGTGTTATTATATTAGATACCCGATTATCAATGAAATAACATGAAATGATGATATTAAAATGACATGGTATGGAATTAAATAATATTGGGTTGAAATTGAGGTGTGCAAATAAACATAAATGAATTGAATAATGAATCAATTAGATGAAAGTAATTTTTCAAAATAAATTTAATGATAAATAATTGGACTATGTAAATGTCAAAAAAATGGACTAGTAATTGAAGGTTCGTAAAAAATCATTAAATCTTAAAATTGAATAAATTATAATTGAAGAGTCTGATTCTATGTCGTAATCATAGAGCTCATATTGTGTGATGCATTGGTGGTGACATCTGATAGTGGTGGAGGATAAGTTATTTTGTAATGATGATGAGAGACAAGTTGTTATTCTAGTTGTGAACTCCTTTGTTGGGTGTGGGGTGTTATCTATTAACCATGTATTAAATTTTATTTTTATCCATTCCAAACCAATTTAGATAACCCTTCTAGGGCCAATTTTATTTATGTTTTTGGTTCTTTCTCCAACATCTAAGATGATAGTTACAAGGATAGATAGTAATCCATGTTCCCAATATTTCTTTAATAGCAGTGACAAAAACTGGTTTGTGGTGGTGATCTCCAATTGAACATGGGTTAGAGTTTGAGATCTCCAATTTATGATGGGTTAGTGACGGAGATCACCTAGTGATGATTATGATGTGATTTTTGGTGTGGGTAATGCATCATATCAGGAGATCTGATGGTTTATGTCCTTCGTGTTCATGATACCAAACTACAATGGATATTTTACCAGATAATACAATGAGTTTGGGTTGTGTAGACAATGAATAATGTTGGAAAAGATTATTGAACATGAAAGGGTGGTGTGGGTAGGAATTTCTCCCAAAACACATCAAATATTAATGGTTAGGTGATGTGATATGCATGTAAGGGATGGGTTCATGGGATGTTTGATGTTGGGGCATGATAGTGGAAAATCATTGGGAAGGTGGTTTGGGGAACCATTGCTTTTCATAAATCTGATACTATACTGCTAAATTTTAATTGTTATTTAGTAATTGTTCCATGGTCAGGTTGGGATTGATTATTTGACTAGTTAGGTGCATAATGGTTATGTTGTTTGTCATTAAGTTATCAGTATTCTCTTCCCAACTGAGCATGAGATGTCTTGGTTATGGGCCTCATCCATATACAAGTTATGGTCACCCTACACATACGAAGTCTATTTTCAAGGTCTCTAGAAGGAATTCTGGGAACAAACTAGACATTATTAATTTGAATATTATAGCTGTTGTTCATTCATTGGTGTAGGAATTATATTTTTAGTATTCACTTGGTGAGTTTTATTTATATTTTTTGTTATTATTTACACATTATGGGTTGTTTGGGTTTTTTATATTGCATATGATGGAGTTTCATGGTGGTTATTCTTTTTTATCTCTTATTCCAATATTTACAATTACAGGTAATGCATTCAATATGTGTGATTTTTATACCCTTGGTGCCAGTCACTGAATAAGCACCATTAATGGTGGGCTTTGGGGTTCATTAAATCTCTTCACTTATTATCATCCTAGTAGGGTTACCTTAGGAGGGAGGAGAATGAGAGAGTGGTATCAATGGTTTATGTTCAAAAGTAAGATATATTTTAGTTCTGAGAACCTTTTATGAAAACATGTGTTTGTAGGGAAATGGTATAAGTAGAGCTTGGTGAATATCATTGACCAAAGAGAACAACTAGGACACTTGATTTTAGGGGGGGGGCTGATCTAATTAAGGGAATATAATCCTACTTAACAACCATTTGAAGTGGTTCCTACTGCAGGGTGAATACCTAGGTGAGGTATATACATTATTCTTGATTTTTGGTGATTTATCATGGTGGTTTTGAAAATTTAAAAGGAATTTAATAAAATTTTTCTTTGAAATCTAGGATACCAGGCTTTGGGATACACATTTGTTTTTTAGGAATGCCTCTTGTCCATTATATTCTTGTAGTCCATGAAGTGTAGATTCATCAAGATAAACTAGAAAATCATTGAAAGGATAATCTAAAAGATGAGTATGTGTCATGGAAGAGGGAGTTAATTGGTTTTTAGAGGTATATTTTAACAAATTATATGGGAGAATATCTGATGTAGAGATAGATTATTGACTAGAAGATATTGAGAATTACTTCGGTATGGTTTGATTGTAATTTATTTTATGGGTTCTTTTGGTGGTTATCTAGATGTGAGGGTGGTGTGTCAATGGCTGGTACAATATCTCATTGATCAAAGGGGTTATATTTTTCATCATTTCTCTTCCAGAAAGAGTTTCATCTAGAGGTGTTATTAATTATTATTAAGTCCATGGAGAGGTATGATTTATTCTACCTTTAGAATTAGAGAATTTATATGAGAGATTAGTGAATTATGTTTACGTACCTTTATTGTTTCTCTCTAATCATCTTTCTAGATAAGGTGTTATGCCTAGGTATTATACATGAAATCACGAAATTTATGATTCCTTTGTACATCACTGAATAAAATAATTTAGTGGTCATTATGTGGATTCACTCTCTAGGAATAGAGACCCAAGATTTATTCTAGGAGTGATAATTGAATAGAATTATTTAGGGTAGTGTATTATTAATGTTAGTGAAGTAAATTTTCCAATCTGAAGGGAGTTCACCACAATAGTATGCTTGTGCTTTTCAAGGACCATTGGTCCTCGAGTGTCTATCAAGGGAATCACATTATTTTATTATCATTGTGGGTTGAATTTATCATCAATATTAGTGACCAATTTCATAGGGATGTTGGGTTTTTTGGTTTAGTAAATCCCCTCTAAAGAAATTGTAGTTTTTTCTCAAAGGTTGTATCAGTGGATGGGAACAATATATTTTCATTATCAGGTGGGGTGGCATGATTTCAATCAGATGAGGGAAAATGGTGCCAGTAGGGGTCATTAATTTGAAGTTCCACATCCTTAGGGGACCAAACATGAGAATAATCATAGATGATATTCATAGATGGTCAGATGATATATTTATGGAAAGATGAATTCAATATAGGTTGAAGTTCTAGAGGGACCAAATATTGAGTGATGTATGATTATTTTTTTGTATACCCTTAATTTAGACTTATTTTATTCATGATTTTTTAAATATTTAATTTTAATTACATTGGAATTCCAATTAGAACCATAGGTGTATAGGCTTCTTATACTCATGGATTTATCCACACCCATTTGAGGAGAAACTGTGTTTTTTTGATGTGTATAGGGGATGTCAAATGATGATAGGATTACACTAGACTATGGGAGACATATTCCTGTTTAAAATAAAACTCTGTAATACTATTTTTGGAAAGTATGTGACAAATTATATTCATGAGGTCATTGATTTATTCGAGAGGATATTTTTATTCCCTTACATTGAAGGCTTGTGAGTAGTGTTCATTGGTGAGTGGGGATATAAAATTGGTGGCATGCGAGTGGAAAATATTTTTTATTAGTTGGTGGATCTATCATCATAATATTGGGTGGTTTATACCCCCATTTTCATTTTGGGGTTTCTAAATTTCTTCATAGATTAGGTTTTGACACTACCCAGTCACATTGACATTGAGTTGAGAATAGCGTTACAATCATTTGGATCTATCATATTGATGGATCCTTATCATATATAACCCAAAGAGTTATGGGAGTTGATGCTCTAAGTTTATGATTTGATACATAAGGGTTTCATCTGACCTAATGTATCTTTTTGGGGTGATCTATTATTGTTCATAGATAAGGCATACAATAGTCTATGGTTGTTCATAAAATACCAAAGAGTGAATCTAGCAAGGATCGTTATCTGTTACCCTATTTTTTATATAAATGATTTGATAGTTCAGTTGAAGGGATCCATATAGTTTTTAATGATCGAAATGTGTTCTTGATATCATAATATTAGTGTAAAGGACTAGAATATTCTAAGTAAAACCTTCAGATATAGGGTACTGCGAGCTTCCTTTCTTGTTGTTCGGAAAAGAAATGGACCAATAGTGTTCATGAAACTTATTAAATATGTCTTCTAGGTGTTCCTAGAATAATATTTCTTCATATTTATTGAAACGATACTTATAAATTTTAGATAAAAAGAAAATAATACCAAATATAATTATCTTATCCTACATCTTTTCAAACACCATCAACAATATAGGAATATACAAGTGAAATTTTTTCATATAATAAATGCAGTCACTTCTAAACATTGTTTCCCAGCAGGGTGTCATTATAAACCCATAGAAGATTGTGGTATTTGTTTATTTGGAAGAACCAATACATGCTGTTGAGATTCATATAATCCATGGTCTTATAGGATATTATTGAAGGTTTTTATATTATTTCTCTCTAATTATAGCCAAATTAACCATTGTGACCAAGATAAACTAGTATTTTATCTAGACTTATTAGTGTCAGGTAGCTTTTCACTAACTATAAGTAAGGATAATAAATTCTATTATGCTTTTCTTACCATGTATTGGGTGATGTTTGAGGTATTTTTATTGCTTCTCATCTAGTCTTGGGATGCATCTTAATATAGAAAAGGGTCATGATCTCTTATTGGTTACTCATTTGTTTCCCTATGATCATAACTATGAAACTCAAGAACTAGATTCGGTTGAAATAGTGTTTTTTAACATCCTCGTTTTATTTTAACGTATGATATATTTCATGATTTTAAAAAACCATTTCCCCTTTTTGTATGATATGCACAATTAAGAGGATGGATTTAGAGGCTATTATCTAGGGATGGGGTTTGATGTTTTTAGGAAGGGCTCGACCATGGAGTGTCCGGAATATAGGAATTGTCTAGCCTATGGAACCCATTATCCATATAGTGGAGTTCTAGTGAGTCTATATGAAACAACAGACCCAACTGGCCATATTGTGGGGCCCACTGAGTTTTTAATTCTCCCTATTTGTGGGTGGAATTCATATATCCTATGATATTTCAATCCCATGAAATTTTATATACATTTACATAAACATTTTATCATGATTCCCATAAATTCTATTTTAAACCTCCTCTAATCATTGTTTAGATCTATGATTCTTATCCCTTAGTTTCATTAACGGTTGAACAAATCATGGGATGATAGAATAGTGGGTTCATCTTACATCAATTCCAATTTATTTAACTTTCATATGAGTTGTGCATAGATAAATGATGGATCTATAGTTTCAATGGTATTCCAATAATGTTTTCTTCCTCTTTTTTTATATCTCTAACTAGTCTACTATGTAGAGGATGCTTCTGAATTGAATCAAAATCTACAAATGACAACCAAAATTTAACGGGAATGTTTTTAGGAATAATATTTTAAAACCTATTTTTGATGTTCAGTTAATGATATTATATTAATTAATTAATGATTACATTTTATATTGGTAGAGGATTTAATGTTACAATGACAAAATCCTTGCCCAGAGCAATAATACTCATGAATGGTGAAATTTTTCGAGTAAAAACCCATAGAATAATCGTTATTATATCATATTATTCTATATTCCCATATTGAATATCCTTATTCTTTTTAAATATTGATGATTGATTGATGATCATTAGAAATACCTAGGTATATCATCTAGAATCAATGATGAATTAAAAATATGTTATTTTATTGAATATAGTTCAATTGAGTTTTCATTTTTACCTATGGCATACCATTGAATTGTCTCTGTTGATATACACCATAGGGTATTTCCTTCTTAAAGGACCTTATTAACATTCAATTATCTTGAGTCTCCATTATAAACCACTTTCTTGTTGAATCTAAACCTAAAATAGTCATCCTTAACATGTTAGATGTCCTCTGTGGTTGTATGATGTTGTTAGGTCATCAACAATTGGACGAACCATAGATTTCTCCCTCAAAACCATGAGGTGGGAAGTTCCATACACTTTATGGATATATCATACAGTCCTTTACTTGGAATGATTCATTTTTTTCCATGAAATTTCATTATTTATTGATAGTGATTAATTTTGGGTGTGTGTGTTTTCATTATACCCATGTATCATTGTTATTTCCATGAGAATTTCTAGAGTAGATATTTACCGTGTTTGGTTTTTATTTTCATGTTGTTATGTGATGACACTATATTTCTCATGATGTCATGTTATCCTTATTTTATCACGATCAACCTTTTTTGTGTTACCGTTAATTTGTAATTTGGTTCTCAATATCCATCATAAGTGGACTATTGTGGTATGTTTACCTTATTAGGGGATAGAGCATGTCATGTGATGATGAAAATGATAGACCCATACATGGGGTATAAGAATTATAGCATTGTGTCTTAGATGGAACCTGATGCTTTAAGAATTTTGAGAAATTCTCTACAACTGGATGCCTTATAGATATCGAGTAGCATGTCCACTCAATTCCTTAAGGATGTGGAGTGACATGTCAAAATAATTTTGTATATTTCTAATCATTTATGATATCTCTATTCTTATATCCATTTTTGAACTGAAGAAGGTATATCCAGGGCTCATTGTGGATTTTTTAGACTATTATTGCTTAGTATGTGATTTTTATGATTTATTTTCCCTTTATCATTGTTATATAATACACTTGTTATACATGATCACAATTTTTAAGGGTGTGTCAGTGGTTTCCTATAGGTTTTTATTACTTGTACCATGTATGATAATTTCAATGTGTGTTTAGACTTCATCTATAGTGACCTGAGAAAGGGAATGGAGCATATGGTAGATGGTTAGGATGAGACTCCGGGAACTAGGGGTGGTACCTTGAGGTATTTTGGAGGACACTACAGTTTTATTTATTTACCTTCTAACACATTTACTTTGGTTTGGCCTACCACATAGATATCTGATTTATTTACCTGTATGACATGTATACCTTTTTATTATTTAGTTTTCTCATGAAATAAAGGTAATTATATTATATAATTATATTATATTGTGGAATAACATGGTATAGTGGGTATAGACTCACAAATTTTTTCATTTGAACCATTTCTTATATTTTTAAGCCTCTTTCATATGAGGATGTGTGCATGAGGTCATATGACTCTCAAGCTCAAACCTAATTGTTTGGGTAAGAGAGTTAAAAAATAGTATCATAGAGAAATTGTTTTCTTGTATTTTAGACTAACCTCGAACATGATAGAAAGTAAATGTCTATATGGAACTTGGGTATGGTAGTTCCCATGTGTTTGACCATCCTTTCGTAACTTGACCCAAGGGGGATTGATCCACAACTATCCCAAGCACGCCTCTATAGGACAAAGGCTTGTGAAAATCACTAAAAAGAATATCTAACATGGGATTAAATACACTAATGTACCTATACACGCACCCCAAGCATCTAAAAACATAAGTGAAGAGGAAAAAAAATAAAATTATGCAATATCTAGAATATAACCATGAATATGGAAGAACTATATGGTGTACAATAATGTGATAGTGAAAACCTAAAATAAAGGAGCAAAATACGTGCCCAACCAAAAATATGTCCCAACCCGAAAAAAAACTATATAGTAAAGTGCTGAGAGAGCCCAAATCTAGATCCCTAATATCCCATCGCCATACATGGACCAACGCACTAGGTATCCCTAAGTACCATTGTAGTCACCACTGACCTATCTGTTTTTTACATAAGACATAAAAATTGAAAGAAAATCCCATGCAGGGGTGGGTATATACATACCCAATAGGACACCCAAAAAGATGAAGGGGGATAGGTATGAGATATGATATGAATATATAGATAATAGATAACTCAACAGAACAAAATAGAGTAAATATAATTCAATAACATGGATACAGATAAATATATACTCAACCCAAGGAAACCTAAATGAGAGAGAAGAGGATCTCAATCACATATCCCATCATAGAAAAATAGTGTTATCAATTCCAATATTCCATCAATGATTCCCAACATCTCGTACTTCTACCGTACAAAAATGTTCAAGTCATGACACACATCACCACCGTGTCTCATATTCGAGGAAAAAAACTAAAAGTAGAGGACCCATGACACTTGTATAATAGGACGATACCACTCAAAAGGTGATAGAGGATTGATTCCCTGCCCATCGTGAGGGTGATACATTTATAGCTGAGTACCTATTCCCTGACTCTAAATGAGTGTTCCACTCAAGTAATTAGTAAATGGCCAATGTCCAGCCTAGCTGGAGGGTTCCACTCTAATGGTCTGTAGAGGACTCATGCCTTGCATAGATGGAGGGTTACACTCTATTATTCGGTAGAGTACCCATGCCCAGGATATCTAGAGGGTTTAACATTAATAGTCTAGGACCCATACCTAGTTTCCATAAGAGGGTTCCTGTCAAATACCCGATAGATGAACCATGGCCTTTCCAACTTGAGGGTTTCACTCTTGTAGTCAAGAAACCATAGCCTAGATCTATTGGAGGGGTAAATTCAGTGGATAGGTAGAGAAACCATAACATATCCTAGTAATATGGGGCCACTCAAAATGTAGATCGTGTTCTCATTCCCTAACCAGCATGAGGGTTCCATTCTAAAGTCCTTGGTGATCCTGTATGATTACATCCATCATTGAGAATCTTTTAAAAAATCTTCCCACTTGAAAAATCCTTCATCATATCTTAAAATCCACTATAAGGGCGACCATAATGTTCTCCATGAAAAAATGCTCAGGATAGGAAACATTCGATCCAAAATATGAGTCCAAACAAAGAAGATATGAGAGATTGATGGTTCTAAAAATAGAAGGTAGGGAGAAACAGTGTATAGGGGAATGAGAAAACATATGGCCCCACTCGTTCTCATGGTTTTTTCCTTGATATCACATATCTCAATTATCATGTGGAATTATTTTATATGAAGGTTTACTACACATTGTGTCCAAGCTACTTGGGGCCAAGCCGTGTTCTTCTAGTCCTTTCCCTCAACCCATGACCAAGTACCATGGTCATGTGTCTGAAAATGCCTATGCCTATGTACTACCAGAGTACATGTTTATTGACCATTATTATACCTCATGTAATGTGGGGATCACATAGGGAAGTGTACTCTTAACTCATTTCAAAACCCTAGTATCCACATCCAAGGCCCTACATGTTGTGTTTTCTTCAAACTACATGTAATGTAATCGGGATTTTTCTTGAAATCCATATCTGAACACTGAAATATAGATCCATCTATTCCACCTTTGAATCTTCCAATTAATCACCGAAATATGATTTATATTCCTCCAGTCAACAATTCTCATCCCTCTAATTGTTGAAATCGAAATCCAAATCTTCCTGCACAACCCCACATGCCGCATATGATTCGAACTACACTAAATGTATTGCCTCCATCTCCAGTTTGAATACCATATAAACAAATAATTCATTAAAAACCCAAAAATCTTATGATATCATCATTAATTCATCATTTAATTTATCCTATGTGAATCCGTCAGGAATTCACGGGTCTGATCGGGCTTGGTCCTACTCATAAATATTGAATCGTGGTCCCATGGTCTAATGATGACTAACACAAAGAACAAAGGGATAAATGAAATATAAAATAGAGTTTGAATGAAATGTTCTAACTATTATTGGCCAATAGATAAAAAATTAGGGTACTGGGTTGTCAAAACTATTGAAAAAAATTAATGTCGATAGATTGGCACATGTAATGGATCAATGTGAATGTAGTTCAAGAAGTAATATGATCTTGGTCCATGAATTTAAATAATTGGGGAATAAACCACCAATTGAATAGTAATACCTAAATGTTGGAATGTTTTTTTTTCAAATAACATGCTCTCCAATGATTATAATGAATCGTTTTGTTCATTGCGTATCATTATGCCTCGGTACAGACACTATTCGTCACTTTATTTGATTTACCAATGGAGGAGTAGAAGAATGTATTTCAATTATCCTAGGTATTGGGCTGCTAACCCTAGAGAACTTCCCTGAAATTGTATTTAAAAAAATACACAGTAGTATAGTAAATTTATTAATTAAATAGGTTGTTTAATTAACCCACTAAATATACCACTAACAACTAAATTTAACCAACTTCCATGTGCCAACCTATTTTAAGTTACACCTATGGAAGAAATTTTTTTCATGCTCCCAATTGTAGTCTTTGATTTATAATCCATGATTCCTTTTAAGAGTTATCCCATTTTTTATGAAACATTTAATGAATAATATAATAAAATTTTAATATTTTTATAAAATTAATTATGTCCACACTAGGCCTCGGAATCAGACATCGTCTCATCGCCTAGCTCCATATATAAATGTATATATATATTAAAGTATTATAAGGAAAAATAGTGTCTATACATAATTTTCTCCTTTGTGATTTTCATCTATAAGAAAAATCTATGGAAAATTATTAGGATATTGAGATTTGATTTGGATGTCTCACTCCAAATAGCTCTCTTGAATGCTCTTGTGATTCCATTGCACATGAACCTAATGGATGGTCCTTCCATGTAGGTTCCTCTCCTACCAATCAACAATTTCCACTGGATGCTCCAAAAAAGTGGCTCTATCCTCGATGTCTACCTCTCCCCAATAAATAATGAGAATAGGGTCACACATGTATCTCCTCAATTGTGATGTGTGGATGATGGAGTGCACCTGCTCCACCTATGGGGGAAGGGATAGGCGATAACAAGACTCTCCAACCCTTCGTATTATCATGAATGTCCTGATGATACTCGGGGATAACTTTCTCCTTGGACGAATCACCAAAAATCTTCATCATGGGGATAATTTTAGGAAAAAATTATCTCCTTGATCAAAATCCAAGGGACAATGATGTCGATATGAAAAGGATTAATACCTTATTTGAGATGTCCCATCTTCTCATAGAAGACCCGGACCTTCTCCATCATCACCTATACCATCTCTAGATCCACAAGAGATGCCTCACTAATCTATTTTTAGGAAAATGGTGACCACCAGTGTCTCTCTTATAGGGCATTGTAAGGTTCCATTATAATAGAATATTTTTATCTATTATTGTATGTAATATCTTCCAAGGTAAATTGATAATCCTAGATAACATCGAATCTCTTATTGTATCCTCAAACACCTAGAGAGTGAGCTTGGTTTTCCCATTTTTCTGGGGGTAAATGATAGTATTAATCCCCTTCTTGGTCCTGAATTCCTCATGAAATCCACCTAAAAACCATGATATGAAAATTAAATTATGGTTAAAGAATATGGTTGATGTCACCCAATGAAAGAAAACAATCTACCGCATATAAATCCTCCCAAAACTCTCCATCGAACTCTTCTACCTGATAGAAAGGAAGTGTTCTGACTTCATGAGTCGGTCAACTATAACCTATATAGTGTCATGGACCATCACTATCTATGGAATAACTATAAAAATATCAATGGATATGGATTCTCATTTCCACTATGGTGTCTCAAGAGGCTGCAACAAACTTGTCAGAACCTGGTACTTAGCATTCACCTGCTAACATTTCTAGAACCAAGGGATAATCTTTACCACACTACATATAATGTCCGCCCACCAAAACTACCACTAAAGGTCCTTGTGCATCTCCCCTACACTAGTATATACAACCAAAATATATCTGTGGAGACCTCATATCACAACCTTTTACATCATCACTAGGACTATTATCTATGTATAGAAAGGGATGACGTGATTCCATCCTTCAAAAAATCCATTGGGTGAATATCCTCAGGATATTTGATCTTGAGAAACCTCATAAATGATGTCTTTTACCTTGCACTCTCTCACACACTCGAGATGTTGAGGATTCAACACCATCAACTGAAGAAAAGTTTCACCCTCATACTCAAACAGGGTCATCTTCAATAAATACCACTACTAAGACCCCTCATACACCAAATGAGCATGGGACTTGCTGTAAATGGAATATGTTACTAGGTTTACCTTCCCCAGAGTATAGTCTATCTCACAATGATAGTCCTAGTGGTAATAAAACTATAATTGTTGTCTTAGGTTCATGTTTCTATGGGTTAAGACATACCTAAGACTCTAATGGTCTCTGTAAACCACAAAGTGCTCTTCAAGAAGATACTATCTCCATATCCTCATGTAGGAGACTACCATTGTCAGCTCTAGGTCATGAGTCACATAGTTCTGGTCATGGGGTTTCAACTACCTTACCACATATGTTATAACTACCTGTCATTCCATAAATACATTGTCATTACTATATCATAAGGAATATTAACACAATACATATGCCACACCCTCTAATAGTATCAAAACACGAGTTCTTGTCAACCTCAACTCATCAATGTCCCTTTAGAACTACTCAGTCTAGGTAAAGGGATACCATTATTGCATCATGTAATTTTATAGGGGCTTCATTCCTATATATGTCATCCAAAAACCTCTAGCAGTACTACTCTATGTCAAGAACACTCTTCACCTTGGACACACTGTTGGGTGGATCTGAATAAAGAACCATGTCGACCTTCATCTGGCTATGGACAAACCATGCTCAGAAATGAAGTTTTCAAAAAGATAACCTCATGAATCCATAACAAGAACTCAAGATCTTTCCATAAATCTGATGCTCCCAAAAAAACTCTATGACTATCCCCATGTTCATAGTATTATCCACCTCCTTCCTAGAGTATATGGATATCTCTTCCATGAAAACAACTAATACCATTACCAAGTATAGTTATAATATTTTTTTCATCAAATCTATAAACACAGTTCGGGAATTTTTTTCACAAAATTGTATAACTTGGAACAAACAGTGTTCGTAGTGACATCAATATATTATCCATAGAATATCATTCTCATGAACTCTCAACATGTGGTAACTAGACTGGAGATTGATCCTTGAGATCCATCTCATGCCTCACAAATTTTCCATGATGTCTTCAGTACATGGCATGGGGTGGTTTTTCTTTATCATGTCCTAGTCCATGTTATGATAATTGAGGCAAAATTGAAATCTCACATCTTCCATTTTCATGAAAAACACTAGAGCTACCCATGGAGAAATAATAGGACTGATGAAACCCTTACTTGATGGAACTCTAAATAAAATTGTAGATCTTTATGATTAGTAGGGGTCATCCGATATGTAGAATAATATATTATAATGGTTCTAGGATACAATTCGATAAAACAATCTATCTCCATCCTTGGAGGTACTCCCAAAACATCCAAGGGAAATATATCAATGAAATAACCCAAAAATAAAGGAATACAGATGCTTGAAGAGACTACTATACCAAGGGAAAAATTCTCTAATTAATGGGTGATGTAATGCATACACTTTCTCACAGAACCCACTCATCCATCCATGAGGTCTCTCTCACCCATAGGGAAGAATCCTTCCCCATTAGTTCGAATTACTTTGACTCATCTATGGTGACAATAAATCTTTGATTGTACCATGTAAAAACAATACATTCCCATAGTAGAGTCATAGGGTTCTATTATTATGACCAAGAGGTCCTATATGAAACCATCTCCCCCAAGAAATATCTTGCACTGGTAAAATATAAATAATATAGAAAATTTTTTCCCTATAAGAATCTCTAAATAAAGATATTTTTCTACAAACTCAAATGGGAAATCAAAATATCACATCCAGAGTAATATTATGATGTTATGACTAGAACACATTTCTATTAATTCTATGTAAATATTATAATAAACACAGACTATACACCGCATCATCTCATGTGTCATGGGGTCATAAGCCTCCATATCCTGCAGTTGTTCATGGCCTCAATCTTCATCTCCCTAAGCCTGAAATTTCCCCCTAGTGGTGGTGGGGGAAGGATGTAATAGAATAATCCACCACACATATCTCCTCCATTTAGATCTCCAGCTACACCTCTTCCAGATTTGCCTCCCTGGGGGCCTCGCTGCCCACTTTTGGGAGATGTCTGATGATGGTGTTTCCTATGCCATATTGGTCCATAAACTATATGTTTGTGCTCCTCTGCATGTCTATCTAGACATTCATGCACCCTATGATCTCAACCATCATGTAATAGAAACAACCATCACAAAGATACCATAGTCCTCCATGATTTCCCTTACCATATGCCCGAGCCTCATCATGGTACAATCTCCCGCATCGAGATCCTATCAACTTGCATCTTCTGGATACTATAGATGACTCAGCCCTATAATTCCTACTTCAAGATCAAGATGCTTGGAATACCTATGAAATTAATCTCTATGTCATCAACACTTGCTCCAACAACCTATCATAGGTGGTAATGGACAGGCGTACTGGATTGGAACATATATCACTATGGAGTCCCTGCTCAAAATTCTATTTTCAGAAATAGCCATCATAGATCATTTCAAGAGAGTTCCTTGTATGGTCTATGAACCTTGAAAAATACTCAACAAAATTCATACCTCTCTAATTTATCTATATAATCTCTTGAATTTTAACCAAGAACAAGAAATAGGGGTAGAAATACTCTTGGAAAACTTTTGGAATTTGGACAATGAGAGCGTTGACTCATCGTGGATCTGTGTAAAAAAGACTCCACGAATTCCCAGATTCTCTGTGAAAAATTCAACATACCAATGAAACCAACTGATCCATCAATGTTTGTATAATCCAAGAAAATATACAATAACTCTAGCCAATTCTCCACTTCCTACGGATCTAGATCTCCCCATAACCTCAGCAGCATGTAGTGCTAGAACTTTCAAAGTACGCTAAGAGGGAATTCATCCTCATGTGGTCTTGATGGTATGTTCTGATACTCAACTTGTGGGTTTGTTTGTACCTATCCTAATGGAGGAAGGATCTTGTGGGATGGTCCCCAAAATGAGGCCTCATTACTCATAGGATTACCATCATGATCTGGAATTGGTATCCTTCATGTTCGTCTTCATAAAGGAATCAAGAAAATTTAATCAAGACATACCATGTTCAAATGATCATATTTATATAAAATGGGGATATTACTTAGGATGGTTACTAAAAGTACTAAATCTTATATGATTAATGTCCCATTTGATCCCTGCAACCAATGACTCTATATTCCAACTCAATAAGAAGTTTTTCATATTCCTAGTAAATGGACATGTCTGTCACCGAACTAACACTGGGTTCCTTGGACTGTGAGAAACACTCCAGACATTTGGACACTATTTACCTAAAAACCAAATATATTCTCAAAGGTAACTACACCATAAACCATCCTAAATATCAAACCACCTCTAATACAATTTTCATGACCCTACCCAATGGGATCTTTCCGCAACAAACCAAAGCCTACCTCTATCAACCATGGGCTAGCGATCAGTACCAAAATGAATATATAACATGGGAGTAATTTCCCAAATGTAACAACATTTACATACCCATAAATATTATTGAAAATGTGAATATGAAAAATAATAAAAATATCCAATATCTAGAATATAACCATTCATATAAAAAAACCACTATGGTGTACAAGAGTACAATAGTTCATACTAAAAGTAATAGGGAAAAATCACGCCCAACCAGAATGATGTCATGACCTCAAAAAATTATAAATTTTAAATTTTTGAGAGATTCTAGATCTTAATATCCAAGCTACGAGCACCGTACATGTTCCAAACACCAGGTATCCTAAATCACCCCTGTAGTCACCACTAACTTGTCCAACATCTACATAAGACATGACACATGTGGGA
Source organism: Viscum album (assembly GCA_963277665.1). NCBI lineage: Eukaryota > Viridiplantae > Streptophyta > Magnoliopsida > Santalales > Viscaceae > Viscum > Viscum album. Next base: position 127,548,497 of record OY728146.1, on the reverse strand, counting down.
AAATCCCATGAATGTGTGAGTATTTAAAAACCCATTAGGACACCCATATAGATGAAGGGGAGTAATTAGATACACAATAGAAATTGACTGAAAATAGACATCTCAACAAAGGTTAAGATAGTAAACATAATCCAACAAAATTGAAATACATATATTTATATATAGAAACCCACATGAGAGAGAAGGGTATCTCCATTTAACATCCCATCATAGGATAAGTGTGTCATCAGTTCCAAGATTCCACCAATGATTCCCAACATCTCTCACATCTTCTCTACATTAATCTCCAAGTCAGTCCACACCTAGCCACTATGTCACACTATCGACTGGAAAAATCTCAAAGTAGAGGACTCATTCCCTATTACAATAGGATGGCTCCACTAAAAATTTATTAAATGAACCATTTCATAAAAATATGTAGGATTCCACTCTATTGGATTATGACCCATTCCTTAACTACACAGGATGTTCCAATCATGTTATCTATAGTGGACCCATGTCCATCACAACTATAGGGTTCCACTCTAATGGTTGGTAGAGGACTCATGTCCAGCCCAGCTAGAGGGTTCTACTCTAATTGTATATAGCAGACACATTCCCACCCCAGATGGAGGTTTCCACACTAAATTTTAATGATGAGTATCCTAATACCACATGGGGGTTCCAATCAAATAGAAGATAGGGAGCCCATTCCCTACCTAGCAAGAGTTTTCCACTCTTATGGTCGAGGCCGCATACCCTGACTCAATATGAGGGTTTCAATCAGCGGATAGGTAAAGGAATCATTCTCTATCTGAGTATGAGGGTTACACTCTAAAATTAGATAGAGGGACCATGACCGTCCCAAAAGGAGGTTTCCAATCTAATGTCCATGGTGGTCCTTCCAGATCACTACCATCATCAAGTGTTTCCTAAATAAGAATACCCCTCGAAAAATATAACATCTTATCTCAAAAGACACTACAGAGGCCACCATCATTTTCTATGTCGAAGAAGACGCAGTATAGGTTACTTGGGGTTGAAATTCCATGTACAAAAAAAGGATATATGAGATATTGAGGAATTATAAAAAGGAAGGTTGGTGTACAAGGCCCATATGGGTCCCACATAGCATGTAGTCCCACTATTTTTCCAGGTTATGTAGTCTCTAACGCATGGATACCAGATCTTGTAGACGTATACGAAATGTAGGTGGACTACATGACATTTAAAATCTACATAGGGTCAACCCATGTTTTCTTGGTCTGGTCCCTCAGCCCGTGTATGTGTACCTTGGAGGTGTACCTGGTCGTGCTCACGACAATGTACTCTCAATGTATATGATATGATCCTAGAACCATACCACATGGTGTGTGGGTATCAATCATGGTGTGGTATACTTATGGCATCCAAATACCATAGCTTTCATGGCCATGTCCCTATATGTTGTGTGTTCTTTGGAATACATAGTGTGTATTTAATAGTTTTCATGAAATTCATATCTGAACTCTGTACAAAAACTATAGATGTTAAACATTTTAATCTACTGATTAATCACCCAAAAAATTACGATCTTCTTCTTGATGGTGATTCCTAGAACTCTACTGGCTGGAATCAAACTCAAGTTCTTCCCGCATACACTCACAAACCTCTTACACATTGTACCATGCCAAATCCATCAAACCCAACTCCAATTTGGATATTGAATAAAAAATATTCATTTTAAACCCAAAATTCCTCTGATCTCATCCTTGATTCATCATTCCATTTTTTGTGGATGAATCTGTCTCAAATGTGGTTTCCCGATCAGGGTCAGTCCTTCCCAATAATGTCGAATCGCGACCTTGAGGTCCAGAAATGAAAAATGAAAAGAACAATGGGAGAAATTCATAATAAAATAGTTGTACAGTGATAATTGTATAGAAATTATTTGAAAATATATACTAAATTCGGGTACTGTGGTGAGAAAATTGGATAATAAATATACATTAATACATGGGTGGAATACAATTTCTCAAATGAAATGAAGACCATGAATTATTATGATCCTACTCAAAATATTTAATAAATAGGTTCACAACCCATAAATTTAAGATTCCTACCAATAGATTATACAATTCATCATTGAATAATGTTCTCACCAATGAAGAGACAGAATCTTTACATTCACTATGTCTCGATATGCCTTGATACAACATCTCATTATCAACTGGTTTGACTCACTAATGAAGGGGAGGAAGAACATATCATAATTATTTTAGGAATTATATGTATAATATGGAAGAATTTTTAGAATAGTTTATTTAAAATAAAATCAATATTAGGTTAAATAATTTATTAATGTAATTAATTATCTAATCAACCCTTGGAATTCAATGTGAATGTCTGATATTGTCTAAGAACCATGTGAAAACTAATTTAAGTCGTTCTGAAGGTAAACGTAGTGTTCTAGAATCATATAGGGTATCATATTCCTAATCTACAATTCCATTTCCATGTTATTACATTTTATTTAATAAATATTTCCCACGTAATATAAAATATAATCAATATTTTTAAAAAATTTATTCTAGGCACATTGGGCCTCATAATTTCACCACATCTAAGTTCATAGCTCTAAAAATATATATATAAATATTTTAAAGTACAAAATGCTAAAAAACATGGTCTCTGTAATATGATGTGTAATGGACCTCTGAGTAACTATGAATGGGTTTACACTTATATTTTTATGAATATTTTCTGTGTGTGTATATGCATCATGACATGAAACATATGATCACATGGCATTTATATACTCAATTATATGAAATATATCAGTTTTTAAATTTAATTCCATGATTTTTTCTATCTTCTTAGGAAACACTTTTATTCCCTATTGTGTGATATATTTTTTGAATTACTAATGTGATATATCAATACTAGTATTAAATTTTTGATCCCAGGTATGCTAGTTTATTTGTATATATATTACTATGACTAAAATGTTAGGATGGATACATTGCTTATTTATATTAGGAATATAGCTTGGGTTATGGGTAGCCTCCAAGGGTAACATTTTTTTGATCTCGTGGAATGGTAAGGATCATTCCTCATGTATTTTTAAATTATAAATGTTTTATTCAAACTATTTATAATACAACCTTGACATAAACTTATGGTAATACTTGTGAAGTGTTTCCATATTTCTCCCACAAGGTAGGATATCCCACTTTAACAGTTGACATGTTGGAGTATGAAACTGAGCTTTCTCCCTCTCTGATGCTTTTTAAAAAAATGGTCTTCTTCTTCTAGAATTATTTCACTTATTATACATAATAGGCATAAGACATTGGAACTATAGTCAAAAGTGTAGTGACATTAAACCCCACCATTATTCATATTAATTGGAAACTGGATTCCATTAGGAAACTAAGGAATGGAAGTAAATCATTGTTGAAAACAATGAATTAGTAGGAAATTTGTAGGATTAACAATTCATGGTATCACTCTTCATGTAGTCGATACTTCTCATTCCTTCATATCTGCACAAATTGTTTATATACTTCACTTACATATCATCATTTCATCTATGTTACTATTCCATGATATGCCATTTGGAATGATAATATATTATCATCAGTGATTCCCCCAGTGTCATATAGTAAATGTCACTTATGGAAATCTATGGGAATATATGATTTTAGTGATGATGAAATTTTATTTTATTCATATCACTTAATAGTAAACTAGATTTTTAAATCAAATTGATTGAAATCATAGAAAAATATATTTTAAATATACAAATGGATATAGGTACATGATAACTAGAGAATGGAATATCAAAACAATTATAGTTTGTCCAAGCCTTAGTCTACTCAGGATGATCACAACACTAATGCGGGCATGGCCCTTTCAGAAAGATCAATGGTATCCCCATTGTCTTTTCATTGAGTCAGGGATCACTGTTAAGATATCATTTTTGATGAATTCATATGACTTATTCATAATCAGTATATTGACATTAATGTAGATTTTATACCATGTGTGAATCCCATTTTTATACCTCCTAATCACACGAAACCCGATGAGTTAAGGGAGATCGAGGTGTAGCTCAAGGTCTTAGAGTAGACAGATCTAATTAGGCTGAGTAGTTCACCAAGGGGTGAACCTATTTTCATTTCCAAGAAGGTGGATGGTATCCTTAAAATATTTATCAAATACCAAAATATGAATATGTTGATGGTGAAAAACATATATCCCTCACCTAGGATAAATGATCATTTTTATTAGTTAATGGAGGCCTAGATGTTGTCCAAAATTAATCTTCAATCGAGTTATCACGAATTTTAGGTTCGATATGATTATATCTCATAGATTGAGTTTTGTATTAGGTATTGGATATATCAGTACTTAGTGATTTCTTTTGGATTAGAAAATTCAATAGTAGTGTTCATAAATCAAATAAAAAAGTACCTCACCAAAATCTATATTCGTTATTTAAGGTGTTCATTGATGACATCCTCATCTACTTGTTGACTCTAGAGTAGTATTCCAGACATATCAAGATATTCCTTAGTATACTTTAATATAATTCGCAATATTTTAAGGTATAAAAATGTGATTTTTGGATTTAGGAGGCGAAATGTTTACGGAATGTTGTGATTGAGATAGGGAAATCCATGGACCTAAAGAAAGTGTACATAGTGATATCATATATATGTACCTAGAATGTGTTCAGGATTTGGATATTTCTGGGTTTAATAGGACACTAATGGAATTTTATCTAAAACATCCCTCATCTATTCAAACCTATTATTGCACTAAATAAAAAGGGAGTGATGTTCATGTGGTCATACCAGTGTGAGTAAGAATATCTTGAACGGAAGATTAGGTGGAACACAACTTTAGTTCAAATAATTCCTGAAAAAAGGATTAGTTGTTTCATATTTTTTAAAGTATCAGGCATTAGTTTGGGAGAAATACTAATATATAGGAAGATGGTAGAATGTTATGGGTTATAGTTTCTATGAAACCATGAGAGGAATTATCCAAACCATGAATTAGAGTAGGTATACATGTTTCACACTAAGAAGTGTCACAAAACCCCATCTCTTTAGTGAGAGGTTTTTTCTTACAGTGATAGTAGGGAATTCATTGCATCTTCACACAGTGGGACTAAAACGTGAGTAAATGAAACTGGGAAGGGTATCTATAGAATATTTTCTTTGAGATATCTTGTTACATTGGGATATGTAACATAATAGTAGATGTTATTACACATAACATATTGATAGATTATGATATTGGCGAGGATCCTTCAATGGAATAGTGGAGCCCTATGAGCTTGTTAGCTAAGTAGGGGATATTTTCATCGAAGAATATGAGATTGATGTAGTGTTCTCCATTGGTGGTAACATATTCTCTAGTATAATGGGTAATGGTTGATATGATACTAACCAAGAGTGTGTTGTGATGATGGAATAGCTAGATGGAAGTAACATGAATCTTTAATGGACTTTTGATAGTGATGAAAATATCCTTGTATGCAGGATATTTTTAGTCCATGATTTCTTATGGTGGGAGATAATGAGAGAATTATATACATCTAGGTGGTAAGTATGCCCTGATTTGAAAAATATATACCATGAATTTATGTAACTGTTATATTTTTCATGGATAAATATTAAAATTATTAGATTTGTTTCTAGATTTATTACCTACTTACGGAAAAAAGGATGAAAACCAACATCCTGAGGGACTACTCTAGCCACATACACTACCCATATAGAGGAGTCGTGATGGGGATACTCTAAGGTGGAGGGGATATAGGACTATGTTAGCCACATAAATTCTATAAAGGGTTGGTAGGAAGATACTAAAAAATGGATAATGTTCTGGGGAGGCCATTTATCCCTTTGGTAATGCATGAGGGAGTCCTATATAATTTTTATAGCTCAAACTTAGTAGTACATCCAATTTTGTCTATGGGGTATAATGGATTGAGGAGGCAAATTTGGTTACCCGTGATGAAGTAGTCAGTGGTTATGTTCCTATCAAGGTGTTTCATTTGATAGCATGTGAATGTAGGGCATCATGTTTCTTGAGGTCTGTTTCATCCCTTGGATTCCCCTAAGTGGATTTCAGGGGAAATTTCAATATATTTAACAACTCACTAACCCTATTACCATAGAGTATCTAATGTTGTTTTGATTAAAATGAACTATTTGATGAATTCATCTCATTTCTTGGAGAATTGGGTGTCAAGTGAAATGGATGTTCTTGCATAGAAGTATGTGAATAATGTGGTTTAGACTCATTGGGTAATTTCAACCAACATTTCTAATCAAGATCCTAAATTTACCTCACTAGAATTGAGATTATTTCATCATGATTTTGGATCCCATTTTATCCTTATCATGAGTTTTCACCCCAAAAACAATTGAGATGATGGAGTGGACTATACAAACACGAGAGGATATGTTTCAAGATTTTATTCTAGATTTTAGAGGATCATGGTTAAAAAAAATTTCTTTGGTTGAGTTTTCCTATAAAACATTCTACCAAATATCCCTCAGCGTTTTTACTTTTGAGGTAATGTGATGAAAGTGTCATTAACTATTTTGTTAAATCATGGTCGATGACTTAGTTTTTCTTAGTCTTGAAAAATTGTATATCCCCAAAAATAACTTTCATATGGTTATATAATTGATGAAGGTAATAAATGGATATATGAAGAATAATGATGATTATAGGAAGGGGCCCTTATATTTTTTCATTAGAGACTATGTGTTCTTGTGGTTTTCCTCTCATCAGGAGAAGTAAATATTTGGTCATGGGATTAAGATTTATTCCATATTTCTGGTCATGTTGAGGTGTTAGACCATGTTTTTGTAGTGTCTTTCCAGCTTATGCCTCCCCCATAGTAAGATAGGATCCATTATGTCTTCCATGTGTCCTAGATTTATCGGTATCATCATGATGACACCCATTCCATAGAATATGGAGAGTTGGATATCTAGGATGATGCAAAATTTGAGGAGTAATAAGTACAGATATTAGATCATTGAGAGAAGGTGATTCATGGATAAGTTATTCCCTTGATTAGTGTGTCATATATGTATGGTGAGATATATTATCATTCCTGTGATCATGATATGTATCCCTGGTACCCTTAGATATTTGGAATTTTTTTTAGTTCTATATAATTTTAATTTATTTTATGATTTAATTCTTGAAATTTGTTGGATTATGAGATGAGTTTATCCACATTAATTTTTGTGTTTTACTAGTGAATGTGTGTTAGTTATAAGGATATACCAAATAAGTATCTCATGGGGTGTTCGTTGAAACCCCATTCTTTATTCCTTCTTTATGGTTTGGATTAGATTATTGAGGATGAGGAAATTTTTATAGGTATCTAATGAAATATATTGGACTTTAAAACAAAATAAATTGTAATTTTCTAGCGATGTGGGTTATTATATGATGTTATGAGTGACTTAAGCAGTTTATGGTGCAGTTGTATATAAAATTTTAGTTGGGGAAATATTTTTCATACTGCATGATTATGTTTCTCCAGAGAGGTTATGTTTTTTCATGTAAAATAGTGTTGTTACATGGGGATTTATTGGAGTTTGTTATAAGAAGCATAGAGTAGTCAGTTGTGGAATGTAATAAGTTTAAGTGGAGTTATAAAGGATCTCTCATTTTCATCATAGTTGCACCAATGATTCATGGTTGTAGAATATATTTTTGGGGAGGTTAGCATCAGTGGTTTTATAGATTTTGTGGTCTATGAAATATAGAGCATTACTATGGTGTGGGCCCTTGGGTTTGTATGATATGTTAATGGAATGGTATATTCGATGCATAATAGATATATTCCAAGTTTATTGGATCTATGGTGTAGACCACACTATTTTTATGGATGATGTTATAACAGACCCAATTTTTTTTGGGTAACCTTCTTTTACATTTTATTTTTTTCCTATTTCATCACATTTTTTGGGGTATATTTTATTATTTCCTGTTTTTCAATTCCATTCACTCCTATAAAATCATGAAACACATTTATGTACTCATTATTCCAACTTCTCTTTCAACCTTCGGGAAACCTAGGAATGTTTTTAGATGTATTTCACCCCCTTTCCATGGTATTTTATCCTTGGCATATGGATAACACAAAAAACATTTCTAAGTTAGCTTTCTTGATTCTCCCCTAGTTTCTTTCCCTTTTAATCATTATAGAGATCCTTTTTTAGAGGATATGTATGGTTTGGGTAGTTTCATAGTGGTATATTGATGGGTGTTCTATATTATTGGCTGATCAAGGGATTTCCTTTCACTGTGGTGCTTTGTGATTGTCTTCCTCTTAATTTGTACTTGTGTAGTTAATTATAAATCATTGTTTGAGTTAAGGGATAATCATTTTTTCATTTATTGAAGTGATTATTTAGAAATTTAAACCCACTATATCAATTTGGGGTGATATTATGGGTTAGAATAATCAGATAAATAATTGACATAATCTAAATCTTAAGGGGCTGGAGTATATACATTATTTTAATTTTTTTATGAAATTTATTAACGAATTATCCATGATTACTAACATACAAAAAAATATGTGTTTTGATACATTACATTGTTTTTATTGGTGCGATTTGTGAAACCCATGTTTTTTTATTATATGACTTACCCATTTATAGAAAGAAAAAGTTACTTACATATAGAAAATAAACTGGTTTCCCTTGAAATTATGGAATTGTTATCCAGGGAAGTGGTGAATTAATATGATGGAATCCCTTAATATGAATATGAAATTTTAAATTTTATTGAAGAAAAAATTTAATCTAAGTAATTTTGTGCTTTCTATGTTTTCTTTCCTTGTGTTAAAATACCCATTATAAAAGTTTATGATGATATAAAATCCCTTGAAATGAAATTATGATACATTTAGAATCTGGAATTTCTTCTAATGTATTGGTTTTGTAGTTGAGTTTTCTTTTGTGGTATGTGTAGGGATCTTGTTAGAATTTTATCAGTGATGGTTTTGATCAAGTTCAATGATATATGTTGTGGTAGTGAGGCTACATTTATTTGTTATGAGAAGTGATGAAGGATAATTCACAATAATTGATTTCTGAGGCAATTGTTTATAATCTTGTTGGGGTGGTTGGTTGATTTGTGGTGATTGCTTTCCATAAGTGTTGATGTATCATTGGTTGATGTGTTTTAGTTTTTTAATATCATGTTTTGGAATTGAATGATATCAAATGTTAAATTGAAATTTCATGGGTAGGGATAAAATAATCGTGGGTAGAAATTTATGTGTGGAAATAGTCATAAAGTAATTGACTAATAATTAAATAGGCTGAAATGGATTGGGTTAACTATATTTAATGATAAGTGACTAGATTGTGTTAATGTTAAATGAAAAAGATATGTAAATGGGAGTTAATGGAAACTAATGGTGGAATTTGTATCTGAAATATGGGATTATATGGCTTTTGTGTGGTGTTCATAGGGTGTGATACATTAGTTGTAGTAGTTGACAGTGGATGAGGTTTTTAGAAATTGTAATTTTTTTGAGAGATATATTAGTGGTCTTGTATTGAACCCCTAGTTTGGGTGTGGTTAGTTTTATATTTACCATATATTTGATGTTATTTATGTATTTCCCCACCTAATATTGGATAACATTTACAAAACATATTTTTTTTTTGCATTCCTAGAGATTTTCCAACATCTTCGATGGTGGTGAATCAAGAAGAAACTTAACCCCTCTTTCATACTCTTCGTTCAGAAAACTTAAATGTGATTCATTGAGATTAGATATTACACAGTGATCATGGGTTGGTGATTTAGACAACCCATTGATGACTAGTTGGTGTTGTAGATATCTTAATGGTGTTGAGGACGTGTTCTGTGGTGGGGGTCATGTGTGGTAGGAGGAGGGAATGAGGCTGAATACATGACATACAATAACTTCTCTTATTTGAATTATGGTACTGTATTTTTATAAATATTTAAATAATTGGTTATTATATAAATTATAAATGGGATTCATTTGGATATATTTTTGGAAATAATGGTTTATTATTTTTAGGTAAGTAACACAAATCATGAGATGTATGAAGTGTTATTCTTTATTGTTTTTCAATCATATAAATTTGATCAAAGGAATTTGATATAAAAACTAAATCATTAAAATTATTAATAAATGAATTTAATACATGAGATAAGGTTGTGAGATTATTTCTAAATAAAAACATTTTCAGACCACTAAACATTTAGTATAGGTAACACTAAGAGATACGTACTAATGGATTATCTTTAGTAAAGTATAAAGGATGTTGCTAACCATAAATGATAGGAAACTATTTCCAATTGTGATATTTGGTTTATAATTCTCTATTAAATACTAAATGTTATGATACTAAGGGAATATATTTGGAAAAATACATATGATTGATTTGGGTAAGGAGTTATTCACACCACAATCCAAGAGTTATATTACAACCTGACCTAGAAAACCTATCAAACTAGGCTTCAAACTGAACCATTACAAGACTCGAAGGGAATTAATGATCTCCATAAGCACGTTAAAAGCACTGAGGCATCCATCAATGACTATAAAGAAATATTATACCAACCTTATACAAGAGAAAATGCATACATATATAGAAATATAACCTAAAAATAAATATTTCATAACCGAACAGAAAAATAGTGGTATTGATACAACCATGTTGGTAATCCAACAGTAAGTTATATGTCCAAAAAGAACCAAATATTTCAACTCAAACATTCAATTACAACTCCACATGATATGTGTGAAATGTCCTACCATCTCACCACTTGATACCCATGCCCATATGATATAAACCTCGATGCCTCACTGTAGCACATTTCCATTTCCTATATATTCAAAAACAATGTACACACACACCTAAGGGAGTGTACAAGGTCTGAAATAAATAGTCATAGTAGGATCCCTCCATGGTGGTTCATAAAAAGTCTCTATCAAATAATCACAATATGCTCAATATAAGAAAACAATTCCCTAAAATCATGTTCACTTTTATATCAAAATGATAATGAAATAGTTTCCCATTATAACCTTTATTATGAAAAAATAAAGATAATCTATTATAAAGTCACAGTTTAAAAAACCATTTTAAAATTTTCAAATAATTTTTCATATATCATAAAAAATCTCAAACAATTAAATGAAAAATCAAAATGGATATCACCCCCTTTGATAAATTATGTATGGGCTTGATAGGTCACTCATTCTTCAATAATTAGCCAATAAATTTTTGAACTAAATAAGTATCTATGCAAAATATCCTTGGAAATAGTGGAACACCCCATGAGTGAACCCTCTATGATGTGAAAAAATAAAGTCCCTAAGACACGAGGCTAAGGGAATATAGGAAAACACTTTGTGTGAACCCCCTATAAAAAGAAGGACAATACCCAAATGAAAAAACCTCGTGTTAATTACTTCAGTTTCACATATTTTTAATAAGAAAAATTAATTTTCATTTCTAATGGAATATCACATTAAATAAAAAATTTATAAACAACATGTTTTGTCATAATTATTTTTTAAAACTAATTTCAAAGACCATTTCATAGTTCTTCAAAAAACATTTTCATTTACTAAAATTACAAGAAAGCCTATAATTTATCACAAATCAAATATCAAATAATATTATGAAAATAAAATCCTAAAAAAAATATTTTTTTATAAATCTATTTACACTTCCAAGATCAAGCCCAGTTTGTCAAATTAAGGATACAAATGGAACCGCCTACTTCACACTTGGGTTGCACGCCAACCACAATGGAATATACACACTGTATGGAATGGGGGTACTGGAGAAATAAATAAGAGGACCTAAAAAATGATTCTCACATATAATAATAAATTTCTTATAAACATATAGTTTTTAGTGATTATAGATCATGACATAACTCAGTGTTAATAGGTGTTTCATCACAATAAATATGAAATCAGGCCTTCATGTGACATAAAAAAATGAATCTATATGAGATCAAGAGATACAAAAACATGATCAATATATTATGATAATTTAGAAAATAAATCCATTAAAATGCATGAGTAAAAGTGGAAACAAGAGGAATTTGATCAAACTTACCAAATATGGAATAACCAATCAACCAAAAATTATCTTGACTCACAACGGAGATAGAGAGATACCAATCCAACCATAAAGATCCCATTTATTCATAAAAGGTGAAATAGGTTCATAGGAGATTATTCGAGATATTAAATAATGGTTTTATGATATTAAAGAACTAATATACTCTCGATTATATTAGCCTAGCCACAGGACACTAGTCGACTGTTGGCTACTACCGGCTAGCTAGTGGTGTCCAAAAGTGCACCAAGACCTCTAAAAGTCCCACCTTATGGTGAGTGGGATAGAAAAGGCTATTTAATGGGGTTATTATAGGAACTCCCAACTTCTCATATTTCCATAACTGACCGGTGGCATTCTACTTCCATAGATTAGCCTAATTTGATTTTCCCCTCCTTTAAACACCCAACTCCCATTCTTCGAACCCCATAACAACATCCACAATCCTGAAATAGGGGGGAAATAATATTTTAAAGGGATAATATCTTAGGGTAATGAGGTATATTAAAATTCCACCACTATAATAGTTTTATCCTTTTACAGTCACGTAAAATAAGAATTATCCTAAAAATATGAGGCCACAGATTCCCTCTCCAACGATTTATAATCCCATGTCCCATGAAAATAAAATCTATGTTGCCATATCACATAGAACAGTGGAATAAATTTTTTTATAAGAAATATTTTTAGGCAATCAATGATCTCCATTGGTTGTTCGAGGACTAAAAATTCTTACCCCATCTCAACTTCCACCTAGTTAAGAAATTGCTAAGGATTGTGATGATACTTCTTAAGCTGATATATATTGAAGAAATCATGAATACCTGTCAACTGACCCAATATTTTTAATTGATATGAAACATGTCTAATATTCTTAGTGATCTAAAATGGTACGATATATAATGAAATCATTTTCCCCTATTTCAAAAGCTTTCAATGGACCAACCGAGGAAAAATCCTTAAAAATACCCATTAAATAATGGAAAACTCCAATGTATAGTATCAATTTTCCACAAAAGATTCATACCAACTATATGTTATCCCCAAGTTTCAATGTATATCCTGAATTCTCTACTATCTATCATGAATGATACTCAGTCCCATGAGAGAGGCATTTTCCACCTCCAACAAAGAAAGAGGTGCCCTATATGGGAAATCTTAAAAATCTTTGATTGGAACCATTCTGATTCAAATTTGTTAACTATTATTCTAAGAAGACACTTCCACCCCCATATGGTTATCCTAATATCCTCCAAAATCCAAATCATAGAAATAGAGCATATCCTCCAGAATCTGACCAGTATGTTGTGTTTGAACATTGTCTATGGATGATAAGTTGTACTCAATCCGAACTGAGTCCCCAAAATCACATGGATACTTTTTCAAAACAAAGAAGTAAACATTGGATCCTTTTTAGATACAATGATAAAGGGTACCCCATGAAAACTAATAATTTCATGCATGTACAAATTTCTGTGATCTTTAACCATAATGGTGTCCCTAATCTAAATAAAATTATCTATTTCCATGTTCCAATAATTCATCGCCTAGACATCATTCTTTCCTCAATGATTCTTGATAATAAAATAATGAGTTCAATGGATACATTTTTTCATTTCCATACCACCACTAGAAGTGGATAATGAAATCCATTAGGCTTTAAGTGCACCACATTTTTATCCTAATAGGTGTAAAAATGAGACACATAATCAGAAATGACTATCTTTATACCTAGTCACCAGTATCAGAATCTCTTGTCAAAATAAATCTTCATAGTCCTAGGATGAATGGACTATGAGGAACCATTTCCTCCATGCATTACTTAATTTTTAATAGATTAAGAGACAACGAACTAATTATTAGAGAAAATAATTTATTTTTAGAGGAGGGAGATAAACTAGGAAGGTTCTCCCCAATATATGTGGATCATATGATTCATATAAACACATCATTCTACTATTTTCCCTATATAATAGAATTAAGGATATATGATTATAATAGAACACTGGTCAGAACTATACCAGAATTATTATCTTGTGCATCCATATGAAATCAAGAAAAAAATATCTAATCCTTTACACTCTTTTTCACTTCCAAGTAATCCTAAGAAGGATACTTTATACAAAGATAGTTAGAAGAAACATTCCCCATACCTGGTTTTTAGGTGATGTTAAATCCATTATTATGGTGGTACCCTACCCATCACCTCTTCATGAGGTTCACGTCCTTCTAAGAGAAGACACAAATCAAACTCTTGTGGGTAAAATAGTTTTTGATCATCTCCCCAAGAATATAGTGTCCCCATTAATTTATGGTAATCATAACTATCGTGAGATCAAACTCATGAATAATATAATTATTCTTAAGGGGTAGAAGCTATTGATAACTTCATGCCATTTCATGGTTATCCCACCTAATAAAAATTACAATTCCAGTACTAGAATAATCACAAAAAACAACATATCACTTCCCAAATTAAAAAAATATAATTATAGTATTTGATTTCATATGTTGATGTAACTCATTATAAGAGTCAATACACTATTCCTCCAATGAAAATTCAACCGATTTCTCTGAAAGTGTATTCAAAAGTTATTCCATCTTAGAGATTTCTTTTATGAACCGTGAATATCACTCCTCTAAACCTAGAAATCTCTATATTTCAAAAACATTGAATTTTTATTCCCATAAAAATATTTTCATTACGTTTTCATGATCTACTGAGAGGCCATGTTCTAAAATCACATTCCCCAAGAACTTCACCACTCAGAACTAGAAATTTCATTTTAATAACTTGAAATAAGTGAAGTGGCTCTTTAAGGGTCACAAAATAATATAATGATCAAATTCATGCACTTTCTTAGTTAACGAATATACAAATATATCATCCCTGAATACCAAATCAATGGTATCAATATACTAGGGAAATATCTAGTTTATATATTACATAAACAATATATAATCATTAGTTAGAGAAAACAAAATTACATGATATTTGTAGTGTTTATACCTACCCCAAAAATTGGTCCTATAAATATATGATTCCATTACTTTGAGATGATGATGACCAGAATGATGATCAATTTCTAGAAACCACTTTATCCCCTTTAATTATTCAAATATTTCAATTAGATGGGAAAATGATATATATTCATAACTCTTACCCGATTCATCTTATAACAGTATAAATTGAGGTAAAGGGAACTTTATGTATTCCTAGAAAAATAATTACATGTTCCACCCACAAGGATACACTATAGAAAAAATCTCTTCTATAGTAGTTCACCCAACTAAAATTTTTCTACTTCAACTCATTAGGTTCTATATGATAACAGGTTGCATAAATCAGTTTTATACCAATAACCAAATAGATAGAGAACTCTACCTCCCTTTCCATAGGAAGACTAAAAATTTCATCTAAGAAAACCTTAGTAAGATCCAAAAAAATAAGTATGATAAAAATGAAGATATGATTTATCAAGGTCATCCATAAAAATAAATAAAAGACTCGTATGTTTTAGAGAAGAAGGTTCTGTATGACTGGACCTCAGTTCCCACTATCCGATAAGAACTTGGGGTCCAAATAGAGGGAACTAATGAAACATGTCATTGATATTAATCAACTTATAATAGACGAGTAACCGATCAATATATCCTAACGAGAATAGAAAAAATATTGAGATCAATAACTTGAATGTACCAGACTAACTCAACATGGGAAACTGAAAGATAACATGGAGGAAAATAAAACCAGTACTCATTTCTTATTCTATGAGTTATTTCCAACTGCATTACATGGAACATGAGCTTTGATAAAAGTTTAAAAACATTAAAAATGTGAATATATTGAAGTGTATAAGGAAAAAATCAAAAAATAATATTTTTATAAGATATAAAAAAATGGTACCTAAACATATAGTCGGTCCCATATCAACTCCTATATAAAACACCTCCACTTTATAAAATTTCATCACTTCATAGTCTAGTGTATAGAGCCCTATTGGGATTTATGCTTTATAAAATGTTTTATTTTCATTTAAATATGAGGATCACTAAGAATATATAGGCATTGAAAATGACTTCTTGAATATCTATTGATGACCATATCAACCATATGAATTGTAGTTCTTCCAAGGTGTGGGGAATGTCTACTAGGTGTTCCCTACCATTCCACACTAGTATAAATTCATGGTTACACAACAATCTGCTACTAGTGGAGTAGAGATATTATTCTATTTAGAAATAATTATACCACCCATGTGACTATAATTCCACTTATTCATATTTTCATCTGAACCACTAGATCCCACACTGAGTGGAAGGGAATCAATCTCTTACATCATAGCCTCATCAATAGTCACATCATTGGTGGGGATATTTATCATATATAACTATGATAAAAAGTTAGGTTTCAAGAGTTGTTGGTATTTATAATCATTTTTCTTATCATCCACCCCCACCACAGGATAAAAACAGACAACCCCAAAAATTGGCTGGTGTAATCTGTCACTAGATGTTCTCTCTATTGAAAAAAGAGGTTGTCTATAGACATATCCATCATCAAGGATTCTAAGTATAAATAATAAATTAATGTTTATGAATTTCTTCCCACTCTAATACCATATGCTAATTCAACTAAACCATAGAGCCCAGCCACCTCATTCAAGGACATTGGAGTTTAAAATGTATGAAGTTCAACCTGATAGACTAGGGTTTCTCTATGGAATAAAAGACTAGATCAATTTTTTACATCCATTAATCTGTATATAGAGGTTCAATTATACCCCAAATTGATGGGTTATTCTGAATTAGGGACTCTCTATCTTGAGCCTTTTCTCATGCATCTTGTGGTTTCGCCTCTCTAACTAGGTTACAAACTAGAGGTATATTATGGTACACTACATGAACATCCCACATGATAACAACTAGAGAATTATAGTCATTAATAAGATTCATTTTAGAATAATTCCCCACAACACACTCATGACGAATTTTTCGAAGAAATATCATATCCATGATTCTAATTACCAAAACATATGAAAACAATTAAATAAAAAAATTAGTACTTACACAAAAAATAATATAATTTGAAACATGGATCTAGATCAAAACCCAATATAGGAGACACACAACTCAATATCCTAGGTATAATTAATTCATTATTGGATGATATATGGATAGTTACTCACATTAAATGAACACATTAAGTCATAAAAATATCATAACATATCTACCAACATCACATAACTAATCACAAACATACTCTGATACCAAACTATCAAAACCTATCCTAGATAACCCAAGAAACTAGGCTCTAAACTGAACCTTGGTAGGACACTAAGGGTGTTACTGATCCTCGCATGTGGGAAACATGCACTCAAGAATCCTAAAATGAATATAGGGAATGATTTTACCAACCATCAACAATATATATTTAAGATATTTAAAGAAAGATAACCATAAATGAAATATTTCATAGTCAAAAGGAACACTAACGATAGTGATAAAACTAAGGAGGAAATAAAAAATGAAGGTACATGTCCAAAAACGCACCAAAAATAGAAAACTCATCCTATCAACAGCTACTCCATTTGATACATGGTAAACATCTCTACATCTCACCAACAACAACCAATGTCCAACTGACATAACACCCACCACCTCATTGTCATAACCAACCAATTACTAAATTAGAAAAAAAAGGTCAACAAACCCCCAAGGGAGAATATAGGGTGTGACCAAAATAGGTTTAGTAAAACCCACCCAAATTATATATAACAAGCCTCTATCATATAATCAAAATATTCTCAAAATAATAAAAATATGGCATGATAATGAACTTTTCACATTTATATCAAATTAATGGTAAGAAATTCCAATTTTACAGTAAGTACAAAAAATCTTGATATTATTGTATTAAATGAAATTCCAAATAAATGATTTAATATTTTTCAAAGAATCCATCATATATCATATCAATTACAAAACAATTCTAAGAGAAAGAACCATGGTTATCAACCATATGATAATATAGTTTTAGGATATTTGGGTCACTCATATATTTTTAATCAATCAAGAATAGATTGCATCAATATTTTCCCCAATATTAAAGGCCTAGGATAATTAGGAATTCTATATGAGTGAACCTTCTATGATGTTAGATAAGAATTTCTCTGGGATACATGGCATAGTGAACCGTGGAACAATCAATGTGTGAACCCCATATGGAAATAAGGAAAAAAATAAAATGTTAAAACAACTTCTTAGTTTCCAAGGCTCTCATATTTTGTATATATCAAATCAGTTTGAATTTACAAGGGCTTATCACATTTCAAATAGTTTTTCAAAGAAACATATTTCATTAAAATGATGTTTTTTAAATGAATTCCAAAACCCATTTAATATTATTTTCGAATCCATACTTCCACTAACAATATAAAGCATAAGACATATATTTTTTCAATATCTATTTAAAACTGCATATTAGGAATACAAATTATCATGAAAATACACTTTTAGAATACCATTTTGGAATCTAATAACACTTACAGTTCATAAAATGTAGTCAAGAGATAAATCCACCAACCTCAAACATGGGTCACATGCCGACCACAAAAGAGTCAACACAATTTAAGGAAAGGGAACACTAGAGAGAATAATCAGATTCAAAAAAAACATATTCATACATATTAGAATTTAGTTTCCATAGGAATTATTTCTTCAGAGATGATAGATCAATAAATACCACAATGGTCACATGTGCTGCCCCACAATCAATGAGAGATCTGTCCTTCGAGAGAAAGACACATGGTAAATCGATAATGGATTAATAAGAATCATTACATGATCAATAAATTATAATAAAAAGTCCAATAACCAGTGAAATTTTACTAAAATGGTGGAAATAAAATGAAATTAATCAAAATTAACAAATAATAAACAATTAATCAACAAAATATCATCACACCACATAATAGATATGGATAGAAACAAAACAAACCCTAGAGAACCCCTAGATTTATACAAGGTGAAATATTTTCATAGGGGAGGGTAACAGATGTTAAATATTGGTTTATAGTTATAAAAGAGTAATACACCCTTGATAAGTTCAGCCCATCCTAAGGCCACCCTCTAGATAATGGAGTTCCAATATAAACATTAATCTATTCGTAATCCATTTTCAGGTTGGTGGCCTTTTACAAAAAATAATTTGCACACATTAGTTTTTAACCAGCTATGAGCACCCATAACCCATACTTATACCCCAAAATTTCATCCAAAACAAGGGAAATGGGTGGAAATTATTTTTTAAAGGGTATATATATGAGTGTAAGGTGGGATGTTATAAGATTGATATGATAATACCGATATAATGTCATATATAAATAGATATTCAATGGGATAAATTGAAAAGATAAATGGAATCATAGTAAAATATAAATTTGAAAATTAATATATATGGTGTGGTTTAAAATTGTTCATAATTTTATTTGGAGAATATTTTATAAAATTCATTACTAAATAATTGTAAAGTGTAATTATCATCTAATAAAAAAATATTGTACGAAAAAATGGCATCATTTTCAACAAAGATTTTGAGATCAATTATTTAAAATGTTAATTTGAATGAGAGTAACTTCTTAGAAAAATATATGTTCATTAAAATATTTAATTATCAAGAATAAGGATATTATGTATTAGAGAAACCCATTATTGATCAAATGTTTATGGAAGTTATTCAATAAAAGGATATGGATTCTTATAAAAAGCATAATAAAGATTCCTTATTTTGTGTGAAAGATGTTGATTTAATTAAAAATCATTAAAGGATATTTTCTCACAGCTTATGTGCTTAATATGAATTGAAATATTAATTATTTAAAGAGGTTGGGATCTCATTTATGTTTATTTATTCATACAGACATCATATTATTATCATTTTATGAAAGTTTTCAATAATACAACATGAATTACATTGTGAATAAGTTTTAAAAATGTTCAGTCCTTCCAAATATCATCAGGATAGCTGTATATGTGTTGGGAAATCATGGATTTGTTTATTGATGATTTTGATTCCACTATTTTAATTTTGAATTTAAAATTATACAATTCTAGGTCAATTTGACCTTTTGGAATTTTTTAGTTCCGAAATAGGTGGTTTATGAGAATTTTATATATTGTATTATTATTGAATGGATATCATACATTTCATAGAAAACGTGTGGGAATTTTCTTATGTATGGATTTCATTTAGTAGAGTACACATTATTGGTGTTGTATTAGTTACTACCATACAAAAACCATAAATTTAGGGGTCAACCATGATGATGAAATTTATGTTTAAGGAGAAACCATGTAGTAAAAAATAATGTAAATGGTTTATTATATCATTTTGTAATGTATTATTAGTGCATGGTATGGATAACCATGAATCTTACCCTTATATACATTGTATTTCATCTTATGTTAGGGATGCATGGGTTTGAGCATGGTTGTCATGAGCCATGAAAGTTACAATCATCTATGGGTATTCTATATAGTTACTGATTAATGTGTGACCTTGTGAGATTTATCAAAAAATGTTAGTAACTATTACCTATGGGTTGTGCCTTTGTATATTATACATAGTTTTTCCATGGTTTGGGTAACTATATACTCTAACGATGCAAATGGTTCGGCATTATTCTACTTAACATTTCATGGTTGGTTCATGGGTTAGAAAACCATGTGATCTGCCTCAGTTTTTTTTAATTTACATATATTCCCACATTATAATTTAACCCCCTTTGAGAATTATTTGCTCCTCTTTCATGTTAATGTTTCAAAAGATATCTAATGGAGCTTCTTTCTTCTTACAGAATGCTACCAATATCATATCATCATGGTTTTTGGGAAAATTTATAAGGTAGAGTATCTTTTTCTCTTCGTCTTCAATTTTATATTGTTTCCTTATTCTCCCATAATCAATAATTTCCATGTTGATAAAATATAGGGTTTTAATTAGTCTAATTTTTGGTATTTGGTTGTATGGGGTTTTTTGTAGCCATTTTCATTTATGGATTGTCTTTCTTTATCCAGGGAGAGTGGTTTCCTGTGATTAAGGTTAGTTATTTTTGTGAAATTATTTGTATTTCATATTTGATGGTGTATATTAGTATTATTATTTCATTTGAAATCAATATATAAATATATATGATTCCCATAATGTTTTTATTAAACAAATCAGTTATTTCTATACATTCCATGGAAAAAATTTAATGGATTTCTAGCATTTATTCTAATCTAAAATTTTGTTTATGTGAAGTGTTTTTGAAAATTAATTTGAGAATATTTTCAAATTAATTTGATTAAAACTGAATTGTTTTCACTATTTTAATTTCAATGGAATTTAACCTATGGTCTCAAAGGGTTATGACTATTTAGAAAGGTGTTTTGGTTTTTAATTGAATCTAATGGGAGGAATACTTGGTTCTTAACTGTTATTTAATGATTGGTTTTCAATGGATTTTTATAGAATGGGTTTTCCATGTTCGAATTAAATTCATTTTTTTAACTTGAGGAAATACTTCCTTAGTGAGCATGATAATGATGGTTTTATGCATTTTTCTTCCAATTTTGTTTTAAGCGAATTTTTGTAAACATATAAAAATGAGTTTCCCTAATTATTATGACTTACTACTTATAATACCCATATTTTTCCTCATATATAAACATTTATCCTTTATGAAATGTAAATTTATTATTATGTGATTCTTAATCAAGTGTAAAATTGGGATTTTTCTGGAGAGGGAATGGGATGTGAGATGTGGTTTATTGTTTATGCTTTTTTAGTTATTTTTGTAAGGATTATATTATTGTTTATTTCTCACCTCTAATTTGAGTACTTCATTGGAAAATATGTTATCTAAGTGATGGATCTTATTTATGACATCATATTATAAATTATTATCTAACTAGTGCCTAGTTTAGATTTTGTTCTGTCTATAGGAGGTCCTGTGGTTCAATTGATTAATGTGTTGTTATCATTTTTGATGAAAACATAGGCTTCTATTTTATTCCCTTGTATATGTATAACATCACCTTACATTAGGATATAATGAGTTATGATAAATCTTATTTGGTTTATGATGACTTTATCATGGGGATTTCTATTAAACAATATATTTTCATCCCCATTTTTTTCATCAAAGATTAGTGTCACCATTTACCTTATTATATCCCATTTATATTTTTCTTCCTTAATATGGGGGAAACTATGAATTATGTATATTTTTTTATTAAATTCTATATTTTTCTTATCACTTTCATTTAAAAGAGGGATCTTTATGTAATGATTTAAATGAAGGAAAATAGATATGTTTATCTTTTATTAAATTAGAATTCTGAATTTTTAATGTTTTAATGTTTTTTTATTTACAACTGGTGGATTCATCACCTTATTTGATGAAAATGAGATTTTTAAATATAGATCTCAAAATAAATATTGATATATATTATGGGTAATAAATCATCATTTTTAAGTCGAATAGTGCATTTTTTTATTAAACATTGTCTATTTTGGATTTTGATTGGAATGGTTAATTATCTCATACTTGATTTCCTTATAAACTTCATTTGAAAAAATTTGTTTTCTAAATTATTTTTATACTTTTATTTATGAAAATATTTAATAAAGTCATTTCGTAGACTCTACTAAGATTATATTTGGCATATTTAGAACACACCCAGTATACAGTCTGTATTTTTCATGTGCATGTTATATTTAACATAGTTTCCCATGTTTTTTATTTGATTGGATCTGACTCTTATAATATATTAATGGAGGTTTTGGGTGCGGTTAATATGGGTCATATGATGATATTTTATTGTATCTTATGTTATATTGTTCATAATTAGATTAATATGTGTGGGAAAATTTTCTAGATGTTTTATTAATTCTTTGTTTTTCCTTTATGTAAGATCTTATTATATAATTGGGATATTGATCCATTTATTTTAAAAGTGTGTTTTCAAGGAAAAGTTTAATCATGTCATGTTTTTTAGTTAATTTATTTTGTATTTATGTTTTAAATCATGTATATTCATTGTATAGTCAAACCATGAATGATTATTAGTATTTTTCAATTATAGGTTTATTATTATATTGGGTGAATCCATTCACACTTGGTTTTAGTTAAATTATTTGGTTCTTATCATCTTCCTATAATGGTCGAGAACATGTTTTCGGGCTTATGGGAAGCTGACCCAAGTGATTCGGTATGATGAACTAGGATAATTAATTATAAAATGGTATCATCCCTTGATTTTTATTTAGGGTGTCTAGTAATGTAGACATAAACCTATTGGAACTTATGATGTAGGTCATGAGTATCTGTATGATCACCACCTTTTTTATGAAACATGTGTTACAATGGGTGTTCAAGATTTAGGGTCTTTATTTTCAATGATATTTATGATTTTCTTTAATGTATATTGACCTAGAATGATGTTGTTGGTACTAATTGAGTTATATCATATACTTTGGTGGATCAATTGAGTTTATGGTTGAAATTGGGGAAGAACCATATTGGAGCGGTAATCTAACACACTCTACCAAAACCATTCAGAGCCTATATGCATGATTTTTGAAACATTTCAGATGATTTTTCATAGTCAGTGCTTGGTCATGCAAACAATGTATCCAATCCATGAACATTTTCTCATTATTATTGAATTTTTAATTTCAATAACATTGTATTTCTTATTAATCACTAAGTGATTTTAATTTTTTAAAATTAATAATATAGGGATTTGGGATGTTTTGATGTTGTTTTCTCTTTCATTTAAAGGATGATTTCATGTAAGAAAATAATTTCAAGACATTTTTTGGTTTAGAAATAGTGTTCATTTTATATATGGAATGTATTATTGAATATTGTAAATGTTTAAGAAAATTAATTGATTAAATAATAAAATTCATATAGTGTTTTAAAATAAAATGGTAGATTAGGTAACTAAATTTAAATTCCATGAAAAAGGTTCTAAAAATGTGTGGGAAATCTAATATTTAGTGAAATTGTGAACTATATTTTATTTATTTTTACAAAAAAGTTTTTTTTATTTCAATGTTGGAATATTTTTATAATATTTTTATTTTCACACTGCAAAAAGATAGTGATTTGAAATAAAGTAAATATGTTTTCAATGTGTTATATATTTTTTGGAATAAGGGTTTAGGGTTTGATCACATAATTTATAATGGTATTGTTTCATTTTATTTTTGGAATATGAATGGGATGAGTAAATGTATCATGTTATTTGTAATGTTTCCACTAGAAAGATCAGAATGTAACATGGAAAGTCTATCATGATGGATAATCCTTAGGGTGATCCCTCTCATTGTGTATTAATGGTTATTTTAAATTATTTACTCTGAATAGACACTATATAGAGTGGTAGAGCCAAAATATTATCAATAGTTGGATCCTATTAAAGGCTTCTTAAACTAGTGTATTTTTACCATTAATCGTGATAAAGGACTGCTTGAGGTTCTAGAGTTGTTAAGGGGAATTTTGGTCACTTTTATATTTTTGAAACTCATAACTCCCAGTAGGTTAATGATGTAATAAGCTTATTTGAGGGACCAAGAAGATTATGAAGGGAAAATACATTACCTCCACAATTATGTGAATATAATTAATGGGTATTCATTGAGACCATGTTTATTAAATGGAATTTCTTGAGATTACAAAGGTGGGGAAAACCATTGATATTTTATCCTTCATTAGGGTTAGATGTTGGTGAATGATTATGTTGATCATTTTTTGGGTTGGTTTTCATTTATCCTGAGGTAGTAGCCATTGAATTTATGAGACGTTTTTTATTTGAGAGATATATTCAACCAAACCTCATATTAGTTTTTTTAAATATTTTATGAATTATTAAATGGAATTTTTTTAAAGGGGACATACTGGTTGAAGCTAATCATATAATGTGGCCTATTTTGGGTGATGAATCGATCCCACATAGTTGGTTTGATGGTGTTCATTCATTTCATTGAATTATTTATTATGGTCAAAAAAATAAATACCTCATGTGTTTCCAATGTGGAACCCCTATTCATTTTAAGACTTATTTCATGAGATATAAAAGGACCTTTATTTTATGGGTTTATCTTGTTCATATTCAAAGATTCTATAAATTGAATTATTTATGAATGTTGAATTAAATTTCTATGATGATAGTATTTGGATGGTTATCCATCTTGGGATTTATATATGAAGATTTTATATAAAATCTACCTTCGAGGTGATTATTTCTTTATGTATTCATTGGGTATTTTCTCTATTTATATTTTATGAGGTGTTGGTTATATTTGATTATTATCATGCCTGATTGTATGGTTATGATTCTTTTAATTTTTATGTTATGTTACCAATGTGAACATATTTGTAACTTGATGATATGATCATTGGAATCCTTGGGTTTTTACTTGGGAAACTCGGATGAATGTTATAACAGTATATATAATATGTGGTCCTATACCTATAGTAGAAATTTATTCCTATTTTCGTTTTTATCTAGTTTAATGTGGGTAAAATCACATGATTTATGTCCAAGGTTATTTTAAATTTAACCTCTTTTCCAGAGGATAGATCATATTTTGTCTCATATAGAGGCATGTCTTTTATTGATGTAACTTTTCCATTTTTGTTATAAGACATTGATAGATTGTTTGATCGTGATTATTTTATTTTTTATATTCTCTTGGGTTTTAAATATTCTAGTATTATAAAAATAAATTTATGAGTGGTTGGTTCTAACTATTGTAAAACTAGTGTTTCCCCTGTTAATTTAAGAAATTGTTTTTTCTATAGTGATATCATTATCATATGAGTGTTTATCCTATATCTCCATATTTTAAATTAATTGAATATTATGGGGAGCCCAATTGTAAATACTTTTGTTCCTTATGCTTCATGTTTTTTAGATAATTCTGGGATATGTTTGATGACTTTTTAGGATTATATCCATTTATTTTGAGGAATATTGTGTTTATATAGTCTTATTTTCACACCGGACCTCTATGAGTTTTTTGAACCCTTCCACCTCAAATATATAGATAGAAGAAGGTGTTAGTGTGGAATGAATGTTTATTTAATTTCATGAGTCAAAAAATCATAGGATATTTTTTCATGGTATGTATCATCAATATCAATGTAATTAGATGATTTTATTATCAATTCATTGAACCCTTAATTGGGTGAAAGTGTAAAAATGAATTATTCTTGAGAGGGAGTTGGAAGATATATAAGGATTATTGTTTATATTTTATTATATATTCATGTGATTATCATTTTTTTATTTCTCACCATGACTTCTAAAATGTTCATGGAATACATGTTAACTATGTGAGGGTTCTGGTTTATTCCTTCTTAGAATAGATTGTTCTTTGATAAGTATCAATGTTTAGATTGTTCACTATATTTGAAAGGGACCCTAATGGGAGTGATTTGAGTGTGGATATAATTTTCCTGGACAACATAGGTATTCATTTGATTCCACTGGTATATGACTATTATTTCCTAACATTATGATCTAGTGAGTTTCTCAGGACACATATTAAATTAATGATAAAATTATCAGAGGGAATTCTATTTCACATCTTATATTAATACATTTTTCAAATCATATATTACTGTAAATATTTAAGAAATTTTTTTAGTATAAATTATTCTTCATTCATATTATGTCTCCTAAAGATTATGTACCATATTTATTATATTATTTGGTTTTATTTTTTAATTTGGTTTGAAAAAGGTTAGTTTTGAGAAAAAAATCTGGAGATGGGAATTTGTTTTGTTTTTTCTCAAATACTAATATGTCAATATTTTATTATGTTAAAGTCTTATCCATTTAAATTGGTGGATTTCAACCATTGGATTATGAAAGAGGGTATTTTAAAAGACTTTTTTTAAAGTAATTATATCTGTATATATTATATGTTTAAAATAAATGGTTTGAATCATTGTCGTTCTTTTCATTCTCAAGAATTTTTTAAATTTAGAGATTAATTAAGATTAATTTTTTGATAATTAATGTAAAAAATCATTTCATTTGGAACACTATATTACTTAAATTATATTCAAACTAAAACTTATGAAATTCATTATAAAAGGAATTTCATTTGATATTTAGTGAAATCGTATTGGGCCTTTTTAGATTACACCATATATACACACCGACATGGGTGTGTTTATATCTTATGTTTTATATATGTTCCTATTTTTTCTCATATTGGATGTTTCTTCCTATTTCCTATATTGATGTTATGGTTGTAGTGATTGATCATGGTTCACATGTGTATTTTTTCTAGTATCTCATGTTTTAATATTATTTATGAGATTTTTATAAATCATTTAACATGGTGAACTGTTTAATTTATTTTTAGTTTATTATTTATGTAGAATCATTTTATATATTGTGGAATAATTTTTTCAAAAAATTGATTTTGGATTGTTTAATTTAATTATTCCATGTTTTTTATGATTATTTATTTGGTACGGTTTATTTTATATGCACGGAAGCCCAATATATAGATTCATCATGCTATATTATTGGTAATTGAATTTTTTTTATTTATTATTATCTATGGATAAAATAATCCATACTTTTTATTAATCTGATTCCCTAGTTCTTGTCTCAAATCCATGGAAATCGAGAATATAGTTCATGCATTATGGCTGGCTAGCTCGTGTGATGCATCATGTTTATTTAGCTTACTTCTATACGATTATATTATAACAGTGAAAAAGTATAACCAATAAGAAGAATGTTTTAGGGTCTAATATTCATTTGGGTTCATTTAAACCTAAAGGAGTTTTCAATAATGCGAGAATTTTTTTCCATTATATAAAGTATGTTAAATTGGGGGGTATTTCACAACATATTTGAATAGGTGGAAGAAACTCTGTGGAATGTCCACATAGTGTATTAAAGATATAAAAATAAATTATATATTTTTAAATAAATGTGTTAACAGTAGTATATTTTATAATTGTGGTAAATATATAGCCCTTCAGAAAAAAGAAAAATTGATTGATGGAGTTCAAAGTTTACATTCAATTTATGAATAAAAGGGTTATTGAATCAAAGAACTATATAAAATGGATTACATAAAATATTTAATAATAAAATATTGGTATTATATCTATTTTTTATCCCTTTCATGAAAATATATTGATTGAAAACAAAGATTTTTTTAAAATACAATGTTTTTTTGTTCACAAACATGGTTTATGATTCATTCAATTTTATATCATGGTTTAAAAGAAAATTATAAAGTGATGTTTATTCAATACAAAGAATTTTCTACAAGATACTTTTTAATATATAAGGGAAATTTTTCCCACCACACTAAAGTGGCATATTTTAAAGAATAAAAACATCTTTTCTAAATATTTCTCCAAATGAATGGAATACTATATTTGATATGAATATAATTGTTTTTCTAAATATTACCAAAAACTAAATACATGTTAATTATTTTCATAAAGTAAATTTTGTTTTGGAATAGTGTTTTAGAAAAAAAAAGTATAATTAATATTTTTATATTAGGAGTATTTTTGAACTTATGAAATTTTAAATTATTATAAATAAATTATTATACAATTATAATTCAAATTAAAAGTCAATTTATATTCGAAAATAGTTTCACATATATTAGTAATGAATGATCATAATATAAAAGGTTAAATTTGAACTTACTATTAAATGATCTCGAAGAAATATTTATATTAAAATGTTTAATGATGAAGATAATGAACTTATGAATATTTATATATATTTATGTAGATAAAATTTTATAACATCGTTACATTAGATGATACTAAGAGAAGACGTTTTTATATTATGTTCAAGTTTAGAATAATAATTGTAAATTCTAATATCTCCGTTTATCAAACAATATTTCTCCATACTTTTGAATCCATTTGTGGGGTTTAGTAGGAGAATTTATAAAATAGGGATTTAGATATGTGGAAGGTTTTTTATAGTGATGTAAACATTTAAATAAAAACATAAATTTAATAAAATATAATGTATATGTAGTGGTCTATCATATGGTATTATTTAAAATAAATCATAGGTATGGGTTTTTCAGTATTCTTTATATAGTTTAATAATTTATAAAATGTGTCATATAAAAAATACATCACCACTTTATTATTCATTCATGTTTCTTTCAATTATTAAATGATGTGAAATGATAATTGATGTCTCAAAGTGTGAATTTATATTTTCCCAAATCGATGGCCATAATTGAGTGTTATGAAGAAATATTATGATTAGCATGGGTTGAGTTAAGTATGAGGATATAGAATCCAATCATATTATAGAAAATTAATTTTTTATCATAGATAACTCATCAATTATATCTCAGAGTGTGTCACACACTATGCCTTTGATATATAAGGATTTAATGTTGTATATGTAATACAAATTTTCTGGGGATGAAAATATACTGAGAATGATAACCTTCTTAATTTGATACCTTTTCTATTATATCACAAAGGATGAGTTAATATGGATGTGGATGAGTATGATTTATATTACATAATATGAGTAGATTTAACTAATATGGGTTTTATCCTCTCATATAGTAAGTAAAATATATGGGACCATGATTGAGATAAACTTAGGTAGTGTATTTACAAATATATATATAACTATAATTTAACGTTCTTTTCAATTTTGTTGTTGGTAATTTGATGAGCTTAATTATATGGGTGAATAATATATGATTTTTTCATCTATATTATTAGTATATAATTATAAATATCATGAATATATGAGTTGGATACATTAGATCGACATACTCTATGTATCATGGTCACTCTATGTCTTGGAAAAATGGATTATATGATTATGTATATTGTATATGATAATGTAGGTGAACATTGGTATAGAGATACAAGTGTTTGATAATTAACGACCTAGATATCATCATATATTGAGAAGTAATTTTTTTGTATAGAATACTTTTTTATTATAAAATTCATAATTATTATCAATAAAACAAAGGTTGGTGGTGCCACACTTTATAGTTTTGTGAAAAAATTGGGTTTTAAAAAATTAATTGTAAAATATATTTATAAATACTCCAAAAAAAATTAATAGTATATAAAAAATGAGTTATTTTATAAATTTTCACAACATATTAAAAAATATATAATATATATTGAAAATGAAAGATGACTCCTCCAAAAGGTGTTTGAGAGGATATAAGATATATGTTTTTGATATGGTCTCTAAAGTTGTTTTATATGAGATAGTATAAGGTTAATGTGTATAAATTCGATGATAAATTATTTTAAGTGGGATACTAATAAAAATATTTTCATAAATTTAATCCATAATGTGGAAGTATTTTTTCCTCGATTGTTTGTGGTGGTGTAAACCATATATTTGTGAAAGTGTCTGCATGTTTTAGTGTATGGAAACATGTGTGTCATTGGATAATTAATTTTGATTGATTATTTATAATATTTTTAGGAATCATGATTGATTTAAAAATAATACAAGGATTTTCAAAAATATAAATTTCCAATATTTATTATTTGAACATTTCATAATCAGTAGAAGACTAAATGATAAGTTATAATTAGTTCTAATGTTTTGAATTTTTTTGAAACATTTCATTTGGGGTTGAAAATATTTTGTATGTTTCAGAGTATGGGCCATATCATTTGGAGATATATAAATTATTGTTGTCCTTGTTCTAATTTTTTAAAAGATCTATTTTATAATGTGTGTAAAAACGAAAATTTAAATTTATCAATCCGTATTTCTATTTTACAATGGTTATAATAGATCATTATTAAAAGAGAATTTTTCCCAAGAATTAGGGTATTCATGTAACCCATGGATTAACATTAAAGGTGGTATAATGTTTCAACTTAGTAATCTCCATCAATATTTTTGAGAAAATGTCGATACATCTTTGAAAGAGAAATAGTTATGATCTCAATTTATATTTTATTCAATTCAAGATAATGAGAAAATATTATAAATTTTTTTATTTACTATCTACTTTATGCGGTTTGTGGATAAACATTATGTACACTAAATTATAATTTTTTGGATTTATCCTTTCAGATATATTATTCCATTATTGTGTAAATAGAGGAATGTCTTAATATATTATAAAAATATTAACTTAAGAACATACCACCTTGAAATATTAAAAATATTTTATATCTTTTTAAATTTTGATTATATACATCATTTTTTATCACCATGAAAATTTTAAAGGTTTCACACTTGTTCCCTATAGAAAAAACATTACTATATTGGTTAAAACCATCAATAAAATTTCAAATTAATTTAAACAAAAACTTTTATCTACACTCAATGTCCCACATACATCATTATGCATTAAGTCCAATATCTCATTAAATATTTTACGTTTTCAATAAATAATTTTTTTATTGATATTTAATATTTATAGTTACCAAATATTTTTTAAAATAATTATTTCATTAAAATATTTTTATAATTTTTACCATGTTTCTCATTTATATTTCTATGAATAAAATTTCAAAAGTAATTGGTATTTAAACAAATAATTTCTACCTTATTATTTTGAGTGTTATGAATTAAGTTTTCTATTTATATGATCCACAAAATAATAACCATATTCCTAATTCCAGGAAACAATTAATTCATATATAAAAAAATAGTTAAAAATTGAAGAAAAATAACTCTTTTCCAAACAATTGATGAAAATAATTTATCTATTTATTATTGTAATATAGTTAATATTTTTCTAATTATTTAATTAATTTTCTAGGTAAATGTTGAATATATTTTCTTAAATCAGATTATTATACCCTTTCCATATTTATAATACATATATTGAATTTTTAATTGGATAATTATCCTCTATTTTGTAGTCTATGAACTACAACACAAGATTTTCATGAGTAACTGGAACCTAAAACTGTTGACATAAAAATAGAAATTTTGAATAATATTTATATTCAATTATTTATACTCATAATACTTATCTTTATAAAATTGAACCCTTATAAAGTTGTTATAGAAATATAAATGTTATGAAATACACTTATAAAATAACTCAATTTCATAATTATTTTTTAACCTCTTTATAATTATAATATGAAATATATATCGAGTGATTATCATATTATGGTGGTTTGTTTTTATTTTCTGGAGGTATTACATGCATAATTTATAGGGTTTTACATCATCAATTTTGGATATTCATCATAGGAAGGAAGATATATCACTAGAGGTTGCATCACTAAAGGTGGATCAAAAAATCTGAGAGGGAGATATAGCAGTGGAGAATAAGGGTGGAGAAATATCCCAAGTGAGGGTTTTATTTATATCACTATGTAGAGAACTCAAATACTTAATATAGATAGGGGAAATTAATTATTGATGTAAAAATGATGAACCTCCACCTTTTGGGATTTCAAAATCCTATTCCTCTCGACTAGTCAAGGGAGTTTGGGTTTATTTAGTATCATATTTTATAAACAATATCTGAAAGAAAATTTATTTTATATTATCCCCCTAAAATTATGACACCTTATATATTTCAATTAGTTATACAATATCAATATTTCAATATTATTTTATTCTTATTGTCATGACCCATCCTCGGGGCCCATGCCGTGACTACCCCAAGCCCGCCTTCCATAGGCCAGGGGCTGGCGACTAGCACCAAGGTGTAAATCCCGGTAAAAAGGGAAGGCATTGCCTTTGTAAAGTAAACAAGCACCACAAAGTAAGAAAGAGGAAGAAGTAAACACTAAGTAAAAAATGGTACAATAATAAGTGCATAAAAGTATGTGGGCCAGCATACAAACCCAAACTGAAGTAAAGTACAACTCAAAAAGGGAAAACAGCAACTGAAAAGAAAAGCCGCAACGTCGATCTGTCCACTAGAAATCTCACCTGAAGGGTGGGTAAAGATAGCCTCCACTGCTCCTCGGGTCCAGACGACCGCTCTGAGTAAGTCCCACCCAGTGGTCCACCTCTAGGTACCATCCTGCTTTGCAAGCCTCCACCACGATCAGCGCTGTCTGTCGTCTGCAACCAACACAATGTAGTGCGGGCATAGCCCGTGCAGGGGTGAGTATAAGCTACTCAGTAGGGACCCCGAGACCCCCGAAGGTCTCCCAGAATCTACAAAGGATAATCCACAAAGGAAAGATACAATCACGAAGTAACATCCGACACTGCTTAGGTATATTCCCATACATATACCTAAGTCATCAATTTCCGTTCAGCTCCAACATCCGAGCCCATGTACAACCCAGTCCATACAGGAAAGAAAAACGTAAATACACACAGGATAACACAACACAATCCACAAAGGAAAGAAATCATCTATACACATAGGAAAGAAAAACAGGATTCAGATCACAAAGGTATACTTCTTCGAATGACGATAGAGATGATCACTGATCCATCTAATTCGTCGTAACCACAAAGGATCGATAGGTACTAACCCCGACAATGACCCACAAAGGATCTGACCCACACAGGATCGATAGGTAACTAACCCCTACAAAGACACACACAGGATCAGACCCATATAGGATCTGTAGGAGCTGGCCCACACAGGACCACTGAGCGCTGATCCACACAGGATCGGACCCACACAGGATCTGTAGCACTGACCCACAAAGGATCGCTGAGTGTTGTAGTCGTCATCGAATCCACTGAGGATCTCTGCACAGTCGTCGTCGTCACATTAGCAGTCACAGCCAGCTCTAGGGTTCCCGCACACAGCAAGCTCGTTCGGGAGGGTCTGCTCCACGAGCCAAGAGGCTGATACATCAACCGACACATAGTCCAGATTTGATGTATCCAAAAGTTTTATATTGTCAATAGGAACTCAACGTCGCAGACGGCACGTCAATCGGACGCTCGGTCTGAAAGATATTGGCTTTTTCGTCCCAGGGGCCCGGTTGGTTTTTAAGGAAAAACCAACCCGACCATACTCCACCTGCATACAAACCTCGGGCATAGTATTCCAAAAGATCCATCTCACCTAGAGGAATTCAACAAAATCGACGACACGTCAATCGGACGTCCGATGCTCAATATATGAGCGTTTCCGCTCCAAGGGCCCGGTTGGTTTCGTGTACGAACCAACCCGGCCGAACCCAAATTATTCCGAAACCTTGAGTGTGATATACTAAAACGACCGTCTTGATCGAAGGATCACATCGCCGCTAACGGCGCTTCGTTCAGAGGCTCGTAGCTCAAGTTATGAGCAAAAGACCAAAAAGGTCCGGAAACGGGGGGTCTGGGCCCGGACCGCCCCGGCCCAACCCCCCTGGGTCGGCCCGAACCGGGTCGACCCGACCCGGGTGTGGGTTCGACCCGGTTTGGTGTGACCCGGCCCGGCCCGGCCTGGGCGCGACCCGGCCGGCGGGTCGGCTCGGCCGAGCGGTCGAGAAAAGGGAGCCACGGGGCGTGCTGTCCCCGCGGGAAGAGGAGCCGCGGCCCCGCGTGGGGCCGCGCTTGGTCAGAGGACGCGGAAGAGCCGTGTCCCGTGTCTCGCCGGACCCACGCGGTCGCGGGTTCTGGTCGGCCGCCGCACCGCCGGTGGAGTCCGCGGGCCACCGGAGTTGCTCCAGTGGTCCGATTCCATTTCTGTCTGCGCCGTAGCTCCTCCCGGGTCCCGGTCTTCACTGCAGAAATAACAAATCGTCTCTGCGACCCGTTTTGTCGTCGTCCACCATTCCGCACACCAAGAACAAAGGGAGGTGGGTTCGGACTTGTTCGTTGGTCTGCACCCACCGTGCTTGCGGTTTGAAACAACACCATAAAATCCCAGCAATTAATAAACCACGTCCCGCAATAATAATCCGTGGGCCAACTTGTTAATTGGTTGGTCCGTGTTCTTGCCTTGGAGGAAAACAACATGGGTAAAACATTTTGAAAACGACCCCTACCTCGTCGTAGTCTTCTGACGAGTTCTTCGCGGAATTGACCGTCGCGGTAGAAGATGATCGTTGCGTCATGGAAGGGAATCACATCGTCGTGGTATATGGTGTCGCGTCGACGAACTCCGAAGTTCAAGGACAAACAGATTTAATTATAACAATTAAATCCATGTGATGTTATAATCCACAAAGAATTTAAAAGGACCGCAATCCCCTACCTCAAGATGTCGATCGAAGATTGTCTCGGGGATGGATCATCGTGGAAGAAGCGTCGTGGAGGGAGAATCGTTGGCGTCACGTCGTCAATCTCCGGGGGTCGGTCATTCTTCATCTCCCTTCATCGGAGGCCGGTGTTCTTCATGTTCTTCACGTTCTTTGCGTTCTTTGCGACGGAGGATGAAGATCTGAAGCCTTGGAGTCTTCTCCAAATCCTCTCAATGAGTAATCCTCAATAAGACAAGCGTTGGTCTTATTTTATTAACAAGAAAACAAAAAGTAAAACAAACTAAGTAACAACCCATTAATTCATAGAATTAATTTCAACGAATTAACATCCCAATTAATGGGAGAATTTCAGAGTTTAAGGAAATTTCCCAGTAGACTTTCATTAAAAAGGGTTTTCGCGGATGCATTACATAGTGGAAAAGGAACAGTGGGGCTCGTGTGTGCCCCACCTCACAAATATCCTACCAAGAGGTTAGGATATTTTGAATTGAACTCTATCCGCTTCAACTCAGTCTAAGCAGCTTAAAGTGGCTTTAAGCAGATTTAAGGGAAATAAAATAAAGTTTTTCGTACCACATTATTTTATTTCTTAACTTAAATCTCAAAAATTAAAAACCACACCGAGCAAACGCAACTCCGGAAGAGGCGTTTCTAAGCAAATACTGGGACTGCGATTCCATCGGTGCCCTCAGAATTTGATTCCGAGCACCAGTTCAAAATTTATAAAAACCCGCTCGTTCGTTCACTGAACGTACCCGAGCCAAACTTCGGAAAATGATTCTGGGCACACCGGGCCTCGGAATCCGGTGCCTTCAAAAACTGCGTTCTTGTAAAATTCCAAATAAAATTAAGAAAAAAAAATTCCTTGAAATTTACGAGTCTTTACATCACTCCCACCTCATGGCTTTACGTCCCCGCAAAGATACATCATAAATTAGGGAAACAAAAGTGGGTACTGAGCACGCATCTAAGCCTCCCGCTCCCAAGTGCTCTCCTGGAGGTTCTTATGCTGCCATCTGATACGAACAAGAGGAATTGATAGTCCACGTAGGACCCACTCATGTCGATCCTCGATCTCCACCGGGACCTCCACAAAAGTCGTCCCATTATCAACGTCCAACTCCCCATGGTCAATGATATGCGTCGGGTCGTGCACGTATCTCCCCAGCTGAGATACGTGGAAGACGTCGTGTACCCGGTGCAACTGAGGTGGTAGAGCCAGGTGATAGGCCACCTCGCCAATCCTACTAAGGACCTGGAAGGGTCCGATGAAGCATGGAGACAACTTTCCGCCTCGGCCAAATCTCTGTAATCCACATCGAGGTGAGACACGCAAGAAGACGAGGTCGCCATCCTCAAAATCTAGTGGCCTCTGCCTCCTGTCAGCATAAGACTTCTGCCAGATCTGATCTGTCCTCATCCGCTCCTGGATGACCAGGACCTTCTCTGTTGTGGCTAGGACCATCTCCGGTCCCACAAGTGCTGACTCCCCAGGGTCTGTCCAGCACAAAGGAGATTTGAAAGGTCTGTCGTACAACGCCTCGTATGGTTCCATCCCGATGGTGGAGTGGTAGCTGTTGTTGTACGCAAACTCCACCAAGGGTAGGTGGTCCTCCCAACTATGACCAAAGTCGAGGACACATGCGTGGAGCATGTCCTCGAGAGTCTGAATGGTCCTCTCCATCTGACCATCCGTCTGAGGGTGAAAGGCAGTGCTCAGACGTAGCCGCGTCCCAAACACCTCCTGCAACCCCTTCCAAAGCCGGGAAGTAAAGCGAGTATCTCGATCGGAGACGATAGATGATGGAACACCGTGAATCCGTACAATATCCTGAACGTAGAGACGTCCCAAGCTCTCCACTGAGCCCTGCTCTCTGATGGGTAAGAAGTGATCCGACTTGGTGAGTCGGTCGACAATCACCCAAATAGAGTCGTGACCTCTGGAAGTGCGTGGAATTCCAGTCACGAAGTCCATAGATATCTTATCCCACATCCACTTTGGGACCTCCAAGGGCTGTACCAAGCCTGCTGGTACCTGATGCTTTGCCTTCACCTACTGGTAGGTGAGGCATCGAGAAACGAACTCTGCCACAGCTTTCTTCATGCCCGGCCACCAGTGCTGTCGTCTGAGGTCCTGGTACATCTTTTCCACTCCAGGATGTACCACCAAAGGAGAAGTGTGAAACTCTCTCATCACTTCCTCCCATAAAGCAACTGGTACCAAGGTACTACCTCTGAAAAGGACGTTGTGCTCTTCTCCAAAGGAGAAACCATAAGGTGCCTGACCTGAGGATATCTGTTCATGCCGTGTCTCACAGTCATCATCCCCACGTTGTGCCTCTCTGACCTGCTGTAGTAGTGGAGGAGAGACTGTGAGAGACTAATGGAAGGCTGCGACATTTCTATCCACGAAGGATATTTGCAAGGCGGCTAGCTGCTCTATTGCCTCCTCACGTAGCTGAATGCCCGTCCTCCTACTAAGAGCATCGGCTACTATGTTACCCTTCCCAGGAGTATAGACTATCTCAAGGTCTTAGTCCTGGAGGAACTCGAGCCATCGTCACTGTCTCAGGTTCAGGTCCTTCTGGGAGAAGATGTACCTGAGACTCTGATAGTCAGAAAAGACTGTAAAGCGCTCGCCCATCAGATAGTGTCACCATGTCTTCAGAGCAAAGACCACTACTGCTAACTCCAGGTCATGGGTAGCGTAGTTCTGCTCATGCGGCCTCAACTGACGTGATCCATAGGCGATCACTTCCCTCTCCTGCATCAGGACACATCCAAGTCCGGTCCCTGATGCATCTCAGTAGACTACATACCCTACTCCCTCCTCAGGTAACCTCAAGATAGGTGTACTGGTCAATCTCTGTCTCAGCTTCTGAAAGCTCTGCTGACATCTGTCTAACCAAAAAAAGGATTTCCCCTTCTTCGTCAAAGTTTAGAGTGGTGATGCAACTCTGGAGAGGTCTGGAAAAAATCTTTGATAGTATCCAGCTAGTCCCAAGAAACTCCGCAACTCCGTCACGCACTTGGGTGGCTCCCAAGCTAGCACTACCTCGATCTTCGTAGGATCCACTGCAACTCCTGACTCATAGATGGTGTGTCCTAAGAAGTGGACCTCATGTATCCAGAACTGCCACTTCAAGAGTTTTCCATAAAGCTAGTGCTCTCGGAGTGTGTCCAGTACAACCCGTAAGTGGTAGGTGTGCTCCTCCTTAGTCGTCGAGTAAATCAAAATGTCATCGATGAAGACCACAACAAATCGATCGAGGTATGTCTGAAAGATCCAGTTCATGTGGCCCATGAACACTTCTAGAGAATTGGTTACACCGAATGGCATATCCAAGAACTCATAGTGGCCATACCGACATTTGAAGGTCGTCTTCTGCACATCCCCATCCCGAACTCTGAGCCGATGATAGCCTGACCTGAGGTCTATCTTCGAGAACCATCGTTCTCCCTTGAGCTGATCGAATAGGTTATCAATCCTCAGTAGTGGATACTTGTTCCTCACTTTCACCCGGTTCATGCGACGATAGTCGACACACAGTCTCAAGCTCTCGTCCTCCTTCTTGGCGAACAATATTGGGGAAGCC
The DNA here is from genome assembly GCA_963277665.1 of Viscum album. Lineage (NCBI taxonomy): Eukaryota > Viridiplantae > Streptophyta > Magnoliopsida > Santalales > Viscaceae > Viscum > Viscum album. Next base: position 127,509,584 of record OY728146.1, on the reverse strand, counting down.
CAGGGTGAAACACTGGGTCGGATGAACCCCTTGCCCTGCCAGTCCTCCAACTGTACTCATAGCTCTCGAAGCTCAGCGGGGGCCATCCGATACGATGGAGTCAATATCGGGGCTATCTCGGGGTACAGGTCAATATGAAAGTCTACCTCTCTGCGAGGAGGTAGCCCTGGAACGTCGTCAGGAAAGACGTCCGTGTACTGATCCACCTCTGCAGGAAAACTAGGACTCGACATGTCAACTGCTCCTAGGATGAGGCTAGCCAACTGATGAGTGATGGGATGTCCACTCTTCTGTGAAATTCCATCCTGTGCTGCCAAGGATCACTTCTCACTGGTGAAGGTGAACCTGCTCCCATCGATGCGTACACATCGAACCTTACACCTAATGCAGTCAATATGTCCATGGACTATAGATAACCAATCCATTCCCAAGATGACATAGTAAGGCATCGACGCCGCTATAAGAAGATCTCAGCCGATGCTCTCGCCTCCTAGAGTAAGCTCACACTGCCGGCACCAGTGCGTAATCGTCGAGTCTACTCCCGTAGGAGTCTCTAGCCGTAAGGATCGAGCCAACAGCTCTGTCAGAATCTCTGAGCTCCGAACAAGGGCAGTGGTTATGAAAGAGTGACTCACTCCTATGTCTATAAGAATAGAATCAAGGGTAGAATAGACACAGATCGTACCTCGAATCATCTCGGGCGCGCCATGGTCATAGGTCTCCGCTGCCTGGAGCTGTTTCTGTCTCTGCCCACCAACTCTCTGTGGTCAGGGTGGTCCTCCTGGTGGTGGTGGTGGTAGAGTCTCAAAGCGTCGCCCACCACCTGATGCTCGGCCAACTCCTCTGCCTCGTCTTCCTCCTCCCTTCGGACCGCTACCGTCGACCCTATGCCTCTTCCAGGGTGGCCCCTCAACCGTCTGCTGCTCCTCGGCATGGTGGGTCGGGCACTCACGAGCCATGTGACCATGTCCGCCGCATGTGTAGCACTGCCTGCCTCTCGAAAGACTGGCTCTGCGATGTGTTCCCCGCACTGCTAAGCCAGTGTCCTGAGGTCGTCTGCCTGAGGGTCTGGTCTGCCTGGACCCCTGAGTCATCTGTCGACTGCCTGCTGCAGATGACTCTGCTACGAGCGGCCCTGCAGTAGGTCTCACCGCTAGAGAAGGCTTAGCAAGAAAGCTCTCGATCAAAAGGGCTCACTCCAGTACTCCTGCCTGAGTCAGAATAATGAGGGAGATTAGCGATGCCCTGATCTCGTGTCTCAATCCCTTCTCAAAGGTCCAGGCCCAGAAGAACGGGTCTCGTACTATGTCGGTTGAGTAGCGAGAGAGATCAGTGAATCTCGCCGAGCACTGGGCGACCATCAAGCTGCCCTACCGCAGCTGAAGAAGCTCCTGGATGTGCACCGCACTGAGGGTGGTTGGGACGAACTCTGAGCAGAAGAGGCCATCAAAGTCTGTCCAAAGAAAAGATGCCTCATCGTGCACCTGGAGCATCAAGCTCCACCACCGGACCGCTGCTGCGTGCAGCATGCTCGCTGCGAGGATCACCATGAGGTCTGCTGGTGTCCCCACTAAACGAAAACTCGTACCACTGCCTCCATCCAGTCCTCGGTTTCCTAGGGGTTTGTCTCCCCGCAGAACCTGGGAGGTCGCTGGCACTGGAACTCATGCATTTCACTAAGGCGACGTGCATCGTCAGCGGCTGGGGCTGGAAGCATCGGTGGCTCGGCGGGTAAAGGTACCGCCGGTGCCTCAGCTGTCAAAGGGCCCTACATCAAGGCCTCGTCGCTCGGCGGGCAGTCGTCACACTCAACTCTGAGAACCCTAACCGGCTGCCGTCGTGGGGCCATCCTGAAAAGGAAACAGGTGCGCCATGTTCAGAACAGTATACCTGGTGAGCTGATACAAGTAATCACAAAGAAAACATGAAACACACACGCAATCAATGTTTTCGTGCATTAAGTCGGAAATCAAAAGTTAGGGTCCTAGTGTACGGATATGTCAGCCGCCGCACCAACACTGGACTCCCTGGACTGATAACGACACTCAATACGCTAAACACTATTGCTTCACATAGAAAAAGTTCAGAGTCTGTGGTAGAACCGAACTCCTCTGATACCAATTTGTCATGACTCGTCCTCGGGGCCAGTGTCATGACTACCCCAAGACAGCCTTCCATAGGCCAGGGGATGGTGAATAGCACCAAGGCGTAAATTCCAGTAAAATGGGAAGGCATTGCCTTTGTAAAGTAAACAAGCACCACAACGTAAGAAAACAGAAGAAGTAAACACTAAGTAAAAACTGGTACAACAGTAACTGCGGAAAAGTAAGTGGGCCAGTATAAAAACCCAAACTGAAGTAAAGTACAACTCAAAAAGGGAAAACAGCAACAGAAAAGTAAAGCCGCAACGTCGAGCCGTCTACTGGAAATCCCACCTGAAGGGTGGGTACAGATAGCCTCCACTGCTCCTCGAGTCCAGCCGACCGCTCCGAGTACGTCCCACCCAGTGGTCCACCTCCAGGTACCGTCCTGCTCCGCAAGCCTCCACCACGATCAGCGCTTTCTGTCGTTTGTAACCAACACAACGTAGTGTGGGCATAGCCCGTGCAGGGGTGAGTATAAGCTACTCAGTAGGGACCCCGAGACCCCCAAAGGTCTCCCAGAATCCACAAAGGATAATCCACAAAGGAAAGATACAATCACGAAGTAACATCCGACACTGCTTAGGTATATGCCCATACATATACCTAAGTCATCAATTTCCGTTCGGCTCTAACATCCGAGCCCAAGTACAACCCATTCCACACAAGAAAGAAAAACGTAAATCCACATAAGATAGCACAACACAATCCACAAAGGAAAGCAAACGTCAATCCACACAGGAAGGCAAAACAGGATTAACCTCACACAGGTATACTTCTTCGAATGACGATAGAGATGATCACCAATCCATCTAAGTCATCGGACCCAAAAAGGATCGATAGGTACTAACCCCCACAATGACCCACAAAGGATCTGACTCACACAGGATCGATAGGTAACTATCCCCCGCAAAGACCCACACAGGATCAGACCCACATAGGATCTGTAGGCGCTGGCCCACACAGGACCGTTGAGCACTGACCCACATAGGATCGGACCCACACAGGATCTGTAGCACTGACCCACAAAGGATCGCAGAGTGATGTAGTTGTCGTCGAATCCACTGAGGATCACTGCACAGTCGTCGTCGTCACAGTAGCAGTCGTAGCCAGCTCTAGGGTTCCCTCACACAACAAGCTCGTTCGGGAGGGTCCGCTCCACGAGCCAAGATTCTGATACATCAACCGACACATAGTCCAGAGTTGATGTATCCAAAAGTTCTGTATCGTCAACAGGAACTCAACGTCACAGACGGCGCATCAATCGGACACCCGGTCTGAATGTTATTGGCTTTTTCGTCCCCGGGGCCTGGTTAGTTTTTAAGGAAAACCCAACCCGACTGTACACCACCTACGTACAAACCTCGGGCGTAGTATGCCAAAAGATCCATCTAACTTATAGGAATTCAACAAAGTCGACGGCACGTCAATCGGACGTCCGAAGCTCAAGATATGAGCGTTTCTCCTCCGAGGGCCCAATTGGTTTCGTGTACGAACCAGCCCGGATGAACCCAAAGTAGTCTAAAACCTTGATTGTGATATACCAAAATGACCTTCTCGATCCAACAATTGCATCGCCGCTGACGGTGCGTCGTTCTGAGGCCCGTAGCTCAAGTTATGAGCAAAAGACCAAAAAGGTCTGGAAACGGGGGGTCTGGGCCCGGACCGACCCGACCCAACCGCCCCTGGGTCGGCCTGAACCGGGTCGACCCGATCTGGGTCCAGGTCCGACCCGGTTGGGTGCGACCTGGACGACGGGTCGGCTAGGCTCGGCTCGGCTCAGCCGAGCGGCCGAGCAAAGGGAGCCGCAGGGCGTGCTGTCCCCGCGGGAAGAGGAGCCACAGCCCCGCGTGGGGCCACGCTTGGTCAGCGGACGCGGTAGAGCTGCGTTCCGTGTCTCGCCAGACCCGCGCGGTCGCGGGTCTGGTCGGATGCCGCCTCCGGCTGTCGGCGCCACCGCGCCGACGACCCGCGCCTCCGGTGGAGTCCGCGGGCCATCAGAGTTGCTCCGGTGGTCCGATTCCATTTCCGTCTGCGCCGTAGCTCCTCCCGGGTCACGTTCTTCACTGCGGAAATAACAAATCGTCTCTACGACCTGTTTTTTCGTCTTCTGCCATTCCGCACACCTATAAAAAAGGGCGGTGGGTTCGGACTTGTTCGTTGGTCCGCACCCACCACGTTAGCGGTTTGAAAAAACACCATAAAATCCCAGAAATTGATAAACCACGCCCCACAATAATAATCCGCGGACCGACTTGTTAATTGGTTGGTCCGCGTTCTTACCTTGGAGGAAGACAACATGGGTAAAACATTTTCAAAATGACCCCTACCTCGTCGTAGTCGTCGGACGAGTTCTTTGCGGAATTGAACGTTGTGGTAGAAGATGATCGTCGCGTCGCGGAAGGGCATCGCGTCGTCGCAGTATACGGCATCGCGTCGACGAACTCCAAGGTTCAAGGACAAACAGATTTAATTATAACAATTAAATCCATGTGATGTTATAATCCACAAATAATTTAAAAGGACAAAAATACCCTACCTCAAGATGTCGATCGAAGATTTTCGCGGGGATGGATCGTCGTGGAAGAAGTGCCGCGGAGGGAGAATTGTCGGCGTCACGTTGTCGATCTCCGGGGGTCGGGCGTTCTTCGTCGCCCTTCATTGGAGGCCGGTGTTCTTCGCGTTCTTCGCATTTTCGCGTTCTTCGTGAAGGAGGATGAAGATCTCAAGCCTTGGAGTCTTCTTCAAATCCTCTCAATGAGTAATCCTCAATAAGACAAGTGTTGGTCTTATTTTTTTAACATGCCAACAAAAAGTAGAACAAACTAAGTAACGACCCATTAATTCATAGGATTAATTTCAACGAATTAACCACCCAATTAATAAGAGCGTTTAAGAGTTTAAGGAAATGCCCTAGTTGACTTTCATTAAAAAAGGTTTTCGCAGGTGCGTTACTTAGTGGAAAAGAAACGGCGGGGCTCGTGCGGGCCCCACCTCACAAATATCCTACCAAGAGGGTAGGATATTTTGAATTTCACCATATCTGCTTCAACTCAGTCTAAGAAGTTTTAAGTGGCTTTATGCGGCTTTAAGTGAAATAAAATAATGTTTGTCGTTCCACATTATTTTATTTATTAACTTAAAGCCCAAAAATTAAAAACCACACCCGAAAAACGCAACTCCGGAAGAGGCGTTTCTAAGCAAATACCGGCGTTGCGATTCCATTGGTGCCCTCAGAATTTGATTCCGAGCAACGGTTCAAAAGTTATAAAACCCCGCTCGTTCGTTCACTGAATTTACCTGAGCCAAACTTTGGAAAATGATTCCGGGCACACTGGGCCACGGAATCAGGTTCCGTCAGAAACTGCGTTCTTGTAAAATTCCAAAGAAAGTTAAGAAAAAAAATTTCCTTCAAATTTATGGGTCTTTGCACCTATTTTTTCAATCTCAAAATATAACAATTTGAGTATAAAATTATGTCAATTATAACATATATAACTATTGGATAGTTAACTGGAAATAAAATTTTCCGGATTCATTGGGTAGACCACCTTAAATCCATTTTTCTAAGTAACTATATTTTAAGGATAACTATCCAGTTTAAAGTAAAATAATAAAATCAAATATATTTTCTTACAATTCCGGGTTAGTCCTACCTTCATTTCCTTATAGAAGATAATCCATAGGAACCTAATAGTTGGGGTCTCCTGCACTAAATAATTATGGTATTAAAGAGTATTTACTTTGGTAAGAACTTAACACATTGTAATTTGAGTTGTTTTTAAATATCACAAAATTTATATATATATACATTCTTATAATAATTTATCATATAAATCCTAGGCCTTATACCAAATAAACATGGTTCAGTTTTGTTAATGTATATCATTAATAAAATTATATTCTTTTGTTTGGAATATAAAATTAAAATTAAATTTAAATATTCAATGAATGATACTACACATCACATTCGTAAGGTATATTAAACTCCTTCCTTGTAATGAATTATATTATATGAAATCACAATCTTACTGAAGATATTGTTTGGTTAGAAAAATACCCAGCCTCATTTTTCTTGAACATAGCATAACCTCTCATGGTAGTGGTATATCTGACCTAAATCCCAACTATACAAAGCTTTATAATTAATAAGGGTCTCAATTTTATAAAAATGTTAACACCAATTTTATATTAATAATTTTTGTAAATATTTAATTTCTATTAATAACGAAAAACGATAAAGTTTAGTTGAAATAAATTAAATATTATATTATACCTATCATTAAGACTCCTTAGTCTAATTTCTTAATATTCCTATGAGGTATTTTAAAAAATCTATACTAATGAATAGAAATATAAAAATCAGGAATATTTAAATAGGGATATATATATCAGATATCTTTAATGACATATTTTAAAAAAATTATTTATAACTATATCATGGAGTGTGGTATCACTATATCATTTTATGTAATATAATAAATTCCTATATATATATATATTAGGAACAATAATATCACATATCACTACACCCCTATTACATATATTGTTATCATCATATCATAGTCTATGATATAGGGTGATCTTATATCACTTGATTGGGTGAATTGATGTCACATATTATTTCCCCTCTATCAAAAGGAGTGAAATTTTCAAATCACAACCAAGAAATAAGTGTTTTTATTATAAAAAATATAGTTATATAATTATATCGTAAAATTCGTATAATTATATATTTTATAAATTTTTTGTTCTTCAATTATTTTTCCCTCATGTAGTATATTTCACAACTTATTATATAACATATATATATATATATATAATAAAACTATATATTTCATATATTTCATTATCACATGTTAGTGTAAGTGAACTATAATCACATAAAAATACAACATGTTATTTTAGGTTATATCTATATACCATACCATATCTTATATTAATAGATCTAATAGGAACATCAAATAACTAACATTCTACTATATCCTATCATAGATAGAGATATAATTATATCACCATGTGTTATAAAATTAATCCCTAGAATCATAAATATTATGAGATACTTGACTATATATAAATATATTAATACAACTTATTGGTTTTTATGGAATCAAATAGTTCTAATAGTAGTGGGAATATTAAGAATATTTGTTTTGGATATGTTCAACACTAAGAGGGGGTGAATCTGAGTTTTTTGTATTTAAACAATTTGTCCCTTTCTTATTTACCTCTATCATTGTTTTATTGAATGGATATTTCATTCTCTCAACTCACCATTATTTTTAATTAAATACAACCAAACACACACACACAAACACACACAAAGTGTCATAATAGATTTAAAGGGTACAACATTCAAAATGAAAGGTCAATCCTTTATGTGAACTGCAAGTCACCATGATTACAAGACCAATTAATATTAATATTTGAGGGTAATAAAAATATAATATCCTATTCTCGGTTTACAATTCCCCAGGATATTTAAATTATCCGACTTGGTCTTAATATATTTATCCCAACAGTTTATAACAAAGTAGAACCTCAAAAATAGAATATGAAACCAATTGAAAACTCGAAAAATTTATTGATGAGTTACTTTTCTCTTTATCATTCTTTTATTACGTTCTCAACATCATTCATGAAACACATAATATAATATTGAATTATTGAATTATTATTCTTTTTTATATTTCACAAATGCAACAATCCTTTTATTTCTATGAAAACTTGAATGCATAACACTTGTCTTCTTCCCTCTTTATTTTTGTATTATTATTCTTGAGTGAAAAAATATTATTTTTCTAGTTCTATATTCTATATCTTCAATAAAATGATTATATAGATATGATTTAGTATTATTTCACTCTATATATATTTTGATACTCAAAGAAGTTTTTATTTTAATTGAAGTATTGTTTCTCACTGGCATAAGAATTCTTAAACCAATAATATATTTATATAATAAAATATTGTGAGAATTATACCTTATTTTTTATTTTCTATATTCAAATGATGCCATGAATTCCATAATTCTAATATATATAAATATATAAATTTCAAAATATTTGATTATTCAACTATTACATCATACTAATGTCTGAAGACATAGATACCATGATGCATAAGAATTATAATATACTTCTACCCCCCCCCCAAACTACTTGTCCCCATAATTTTTTATCTCTTCATACAAACCTAAAAAATATATGTGCCTTAAACATAATTTGAATCTTATCGTAATATTTTTTTTATCCACAAAACAACCTCCATCATAAAATTATTCCAATATTCATGAGTATGTCTATGGAGGTCTTTGAACCATTATTTATAGTGATAAGAACTCCACAAAATCTTCTTCTTCTTTATAACCTTATAGAAACATGGTATAACATTGTGTTATATATTACAATGATAAACAACTTGCCTGGAATTGTCTCCTTTAGCAACTAACTCATTTATTTATTACATGTATTGTTATAAACCATAAATAAATTATTCAAACATGGATTGCTTGTATAAATCCACTGTTATAAAATTCTCCATCTTCATTCAATAACAACCCTTATGAGGATTTACCTTATGATGTTCCTCATTTATCAACATTATAAACAACAACTTGAACTATATGACCTCCTAGTTCTTCAAATGATAACTTCTATGGGTGTAAACATCATTAGAGAACAATAATAAATATGATACATCCAACATTATAATCTCAAAAGTTCTAAATACCTAATATTTCATTAATTTATATTTGATATTTTTGAATGACATTCATATGACCTCAATAATAATATATGAATTTTTCTTTAACATGAAAACACTAGTGCATGATGGAATTTTTGTAAATATAAAATTGTGTACATAATGAGTCATATTTATACATAGATTAAAAACAAAATATCATACTTTCATTTCACCTTACACACATTTACATATATGAAAAATGTCCATATATCTCCAGTCCCAATTCATATAATCACATGGATGTACACTCATTTATATTTCTAGGTACTCCACACTCTACTAAAAACCCATTAAGGAATTATGTTTCCTATTGATTCTATCATACCACCTTTTATAGTTGTATTTCACATTTTTCTCTTATGTTTCCCCAAGTTGGGGATATACCTTCTCTATTCTACATCCAATTTCCTTCAAGTCAATTTTATGCCTTCAAGATCAGTCAAATAACCTTGTATTCGATTCCTACTTTTATATATGTGTCTTTTATTAGATGAACACATTTTTTCCCTTAAAAACCCATTATATTTAAATTTTAAAATATTAAAATGTAACACAAAAAATAATATAGATCCCCTTGTGTTAATTTTCCTTTTAAGTTTACTTCATAAAATTATATTAACATATACAATTTATTCATTCAATAATTCAAGAGTTATTATATATATTAATTACATGATGGACTGGATGGTGGTGAATATTCCTTTTTAAATTTATTAAATTTTATTATAAATTTATCTGAGTAATCATCATTCAAAAATAGTAATTGTTAAATGTGGCTGTGGTTTTCAAGAATTTAGGCATCCAAATAAAAAATAATATACAAGAAAAACGGGGTTTTTATAGTAGACTGGTTCAATTTGAACCTAATATACTATTTAATCCACTACAACTCTTTGAGATGACTGGTATATAGTAAAACAATAGTGTAACACCCCGAGCTTCCACGATACGCTTCTCATTCAATAATGCAATAGCTTGCATTGTACGCAACTTTGAGTTCTAAAACACTGCGACTAATCAAAGAAGCCCTTATGAATAGTAATAACCACTTTTTAAAATTATAGAAATTTTATATTTCAAAATGGACTTCATTTTTGTATTCTTAATATCGAAATTATCCAAAGTTTAATTTTTTTGTAATTTTCTGAGAACTTCCAATTTTTTTATGAATAGTGAAAATTACTTAAAAACAAATTTTTTAATAAAAATAATTTATATTGATAAATTATACTATTTAGTGGTTTTAAAGTATAATTAGAATATATTTTTACCATTTCATCCAATTGTGGTCATTAGAATTAATTTAACATTGAAATTGGACATAAACAATTGCCAATCTTTTGATATAAATTGTTTCTTAAAAACACGCTATTGTTGTGACAGCGGGAATTAATTATAAAATTAATTAATGCAACTTATATGTTTAGAATTTTGTAAAATAGACATCATTTTTGAATTAGTAATATCAATTATAGCTTAGGGTGAAATTTTGGCATTATTCTGAAAAACATCAATTTTTGATGAATAGTGAAACCACTAAGTGGTAGTTAAATAACTGATTTTTCGTTTAAATGAAATATTACCACTTCTGTGATTTGATTTTCAAAAATCCGACATACATGGTTGTCATTAAGAAGTAAAATGTGGTTCAATGAGATTAAAATAATTTTTTGGTGAATAGTAACTTTTAAGTTCTTAATCGCGATTAGAGGTAATTAGTGTAGTTTAAGGTAAAAACAATGTTTTAATAATATGATATGAGCTTGAAACTTGTCCTAATCCTATTGGATGAGTAATGGCCGACCAAGACAACCCATGGGTCAACTTGGGGACCCCATGGAGCCACTTTGGTTGGAAAATGACATTAATATATATTTATTTAATGTTAAAATTAAATTGACACAAACATGAGTTGTTTTACTAAAACAGTTTTTAAGTGGGGTTACACAAGGCCAAATTCTGACTATAAATATTCATTAGAAATATAAAAATATTTCCTACATCATAGTAGTTTTTTTTTAATTTTTAGACATTATATAAATTAAATTATTTATGGCATAATTATGATGCAGCGATGACCTCATTATTTAACGATTTAAATAAAATGAGAAGATAATGCAAAATCCAAGGCTTACACTTGTCCAAAGCCTATTGGATGAGGATATTTCGAACCCTAATCACCTTAGCCACGAATTATATAAGTGTGGGTCCTTTAGAATCCAAAAATCATTGTATAATAATGTAACATTTCAATCTTTCCAAAAGAGCCCCTCCTCTCCTCTTATAAAAGGCCCCCACCTCTCCCACCTTATTCACACCTTCAAGCAATTTGGCTCGGCCAAAATCTGCCCAAATACTCTCCCAACTTCCCCCTCTTACTCCTAGAAGCCTCAATTTTGGCAGAACTCTTCCCAAGGAAGCCTTTGGCTCAAATCAAAAAGAGTTACCCGATTTTGAGGTAATGTCTTCTCTAATGTTGTTCTGTTTTATTTTTCTTCTCCAACCCCCTAAAATATTTTTATTCATTTATTTTGTAACAAAAACAGTATCCTAAATATACTAGGATGTTGTTATAAGAAGGATTAGAGCTACACTTACACACACCTACATCTAATGGTTAAAGAACATACAGTTTCTGTGGATGGCGAATTTCTGCCTCATGAAACGATGATTGTTCAACACTCATATAACACCTTCAAAGGTGGCCATTAAGATGTCACTATATTTATATATGATATATAATATGTTTATGTTTTACTTATTCTTCTGTATTTCTCATTTATGGCATACTTTATGATTTCCATTATGGGTAAAATGCGATAATTTCATTTTAGGAAGTGCGGACTACCGCCCCCTCAAAGTGATTTGAATCGTTAATGCCATATGTGGGATGTATAAAGGTTGGATTAAATGGTATTATAGAATATATTATACATTAATTATATTATAAATTTATATCATTATGATTTCATTCCATTAAATATGAAATAGAAATTAAAGTAGCGTTCATGCGTACGTACGGCTTACCGTCTCCATGAATGGTGCATTTCATTTCATACCTCTAAATGTTACGTGAAATTATGAATGAATGTATATACTGTATATATATGATATATATGATATCTAAATCATGAATATAATTCTGGATATAATGGATATTTCACCACATGAACAACTTGTAATTATAAGAAGTTTATTTTTGACTCAAGTACCAAAGATCGACAAAACGACCGTTATTAACTTAAATAATTAAATAATGTTCATAACATGGTAATAAGGGATATAAAAGGAATAATGAACATGAAAAAGGTTCTTAAGTAAATATAAATTAACTCTAGTTTATTATTCAGGAGGTTAAAGAATGGTCGAGTCAGGACGAGACGCAAGGTAAGGGAACTTCTTAACCCAACTTCTATTCTTTGGGTTAATATCCTATTTTAAAATTATGCAATGATATTATTATGTCCTATCATGTATTTATACTTTATTTATGTGTACATATAGTGAATACACATAATAGATCTATTTTATTAAAAAAAATGATCTTTTTAAGGACTTCGCCTCAATCTCCTTTTATTGAGGAATATTTGGTTTTATACACAACTTTCATTTATACAGTGTATAAACCCCTTTGACTTTTACGTTTATTCAAAAGGAATCTTTTTATACGAAGCGTTTTACTAAATGAAAAAAAGGGAATGTTTTTCTTTCCGTACATATGCGGCGACAACGACTTCTCTGTCGCCGTGACCATTATTTGAGTTTCGGCTTCCTCTACAAGCCATCATTTTTTTTGTTGAAAAATAAATACAAAGTTTCAACTTTCTTTTATTTTGGTATTGAAAATGGTTTTGAAAGTGTTTTTATTATATCAATGTGTTGTATTGATATCTTGTGATTGAAATGTGGAAATTTTTTGTTTCCTTTATGCATGTTTTATGTGATACGATTATGTTATGGTTTATGATATGTTTAAACCTATTCATATGAGGAATGTATTGGACATAATAAGTGACGGGTGGAGCCCGCTATAGCTCCTCGATGCATCGGTAGGTCTCATGAGGCAACTAGACATGGAATTGGCCGAGGCCCTTTCCCAATTTGATTTATGGTTTTGGCCGAGGCCTTAATCATTTTAGACGACTTGGCCGAGGCCTTGACAAAATGTTTCAGAATGTCCGGCATTATACATTCCCTCATTATGAAAATGGTTATTAATATTGCATGTGATTATTCGACCAATAGAATATCCATGTGAAGAAGTGAATGGCATTATCTCATTTTACTTTTGCCATATTATGTTGAAGTTCATGTTTAAAAGGCTTTTGTTTTAGTTATACATTGCCTTAAATGTTTATGTTTATTGATGAAGGCTTCTGCAATATTGTTATCCTTACTGAGCATCTGAGCTCACCCCTTTCAATGTTTTAATATTTTCCAGGATGTGAAGAAGTATTTTAGGAATGACCTGCAGGGATAGTCAGAAGAGGATATGAGTGTGGACTATGAAGACATTGTTATTAGTTTTTCACTTTATGATGAAATGTAAGACTTATGAATGTATCTAGTGTTTCCAAGGCTACTAAACTAATCAGTATTTCGAGACTTGATCTTTTGTGATCATGCCAATGTTACGAAGTAATGCACCGACTCTGGGTAGCTGGGGTCGGGGCGTTACAGTTGGTATCAAAGGCAGTTTAGTGCTAACCTTGGAAGCTAGATTTATATAAACTCTGATTACAGCACATCACCCAAAGATAGACTTTGAGGATTAGTATAGAAGAACTTCCTAGAATTTTGTTATTGTAGAGATTTTGTGAGTTTTCCGAGCAATACATTCTTGTCTGGATATGAGCAGGTAGAGGCGGCTCTGGCACAGATGTACCTAGGGGTAAAACCCGAAAACACCGCTTTGAGCTAGACTCGAACGGGAACTTGTGCACGACAACGGGCCTTGCTGCACTCTTGGTTACGACACTCCCGGGGGATATGCTTAGGATAATTATCATTTTCTTTACAAATCACTATGAAGGGTTATTAGTATATACTTCCTCAAAGGAAACATTTCTTTTTATAATTATGGATTATATCCATAATTAGTTCAATTTTTGTTAAGTGTTTTACAATTATGGAATTATGTATTTTGATTCATGAACTAATCTAGTATATGCCATTATTTAGAAATGGCGCCTAGTGGAAGGAATGGAAACCGTATCAATGCACGCACTCCGTGTAGGGATTTCCCTCCTGCTCAAGATAATTATGGTGGAGCTAGTGATACAACTGGTGCTGATCAGCTTCTCACCGTACTGGGACAACTCACGCAGGTTATGAATAACAACCTTACTCGTATGGAGCACCCTGATCCGCAACATGGAGGATCAATGCTAGACTGTTTCATGAGGCAACAACCACCAACCTTCAATGGGAGTACAAATCCTATAGTAGCTGAGCAATGGATAAATTCCTTAGAGAAAATATTCCATGCCTTGGGGAGTAGTGAAAGGGAGAAGGTTGTCATGGCAGTTTACCGCCTCAATGGAGATGCCGATCAGTGGTGGTCGCTCATTCAAAACACAAAGGAAGATGATGACGTATCGAATATGGAATGGAGGGAGTTCAAAGATCTTTTCTTAGAAAAATACTTTCCTCATGACCATCGAGCAGATATGGAAAGGCAATTTCTGAGTCTGAGGAAGAAGGAGGATGAGAATGTTGCAAAGTATGAGGCTAACTTTACAAGGTTAGCGAGGCATGCTGCCGACTATATACGTAACCCAAGGAGTAAGACTGATCATTTCTTTGATGGGTTAAAACCATTTCTCCGTCGAGATTTAGTATCACAATCCTTCTCATCATACGAAGATATTGTCTCGTCTGCTATCAAGAAAGAAAAGGAATTCTCTAAGTCTTATGACAACAAAGTAAAGCAAGAGAAGAAGAGAACGGTGGAACAAGAGACAGATAAAGGGAAAAAGGGAAAGAAAGATTTTCCATTATGTGATAATTGTGGGAAGAATCACCCTGGTACGTGCCTAAAAGAAATGGGAGTTTGTTATAAATGTGGAGAAAAGGGTCACCAGGCTCGTGATTGCAAGGGAAAGAAAGAGGTTGTCAAAGTTGAATGCTACAATTGTAGGGAAATGGGGCATTATGCAAATGAATGTCCTAAGCATCAAGGAAACTTACCTCAGAAAAGGACAAGGGATCAAGGCCAATCTTATGTTGTGACTACAGTTGAAGTGGAATAATTAATGTATTGGTGCTTTTGGACTCAAGGATTATATTCTGGTTATAAGAATAATGTGATATATAAAAAAATTGTACTGCAATACTTTTTGATTTCAGTAAGGTTTTAATATGATTAAGGTAATCATATTTTTAGTATGTGACAATAAGAGAAACTTTTCTTTGTTTGGGGAATCTAATGTTACAATTGATTTTGGAATTTAGAGACCTTTTAGAGAAAGTCTGGACGGAGGTATTTTGGATAACTATTAAGGTTCGAATGGATTAAGTTGAACCATGGATAGTATTGTTTAAGGTTAAATCATTTCTGAAGATTATTTTTGGAATATTATAATACTATAGTTTTAGGAAAAGGAAAACCTGCAGGGTGGGGAATAACCCGTCACGTCGGACAAAGCTGCAGGAATCGAACCCACAACCATAGTGCGACAAGCCTTTATTTCCTACCACTAGCCTATAGAAAGTCCCTGGTTATTACAAAATAGTTTTACTAATCTAAATGGTATGTGTTAATATTTGGAACCTTATACAATTAGGATAAAAAGAATATTTTTGAGTTCCGTTACCATTTGGAGTAAAAGATGGGTTTGTGTTAAAAATTTATTAACGAATGAAAGTATACATAACAATTATGTATATTCCCTTACGTTCTTAGCAAATCTCCTAAATAAATTCCTCAACATTATAAAAGGTAACTAAAAACAAAAATGTTGTTGGTTAACTTTTCCAACTGGGGATTCAATGACCGTTTAACCAATCACAAGTTTGCGATTTTGTTGTAGTTAAACATTCTCCTAATCCTGTTTTCTATAACTCTCCATCAGACCTTGATGGTTTGTTTCTCCTCCATATCCATATTTTCATAGAATCCTAGAATGGGCTATATCGGGTGACCTTTGTACTTATCTTGCTTTCTTTTAATGTTATATATTTATTAACCTTATTTCCGATGTGGGTTTTCCTCAAAGGTATTTTCTCTTTTCAACCTTTTATTTTCAAAGAAAAATTTCAAATTGTGAGGACGCAATTTATTGAAGGAGGGGAGAATGTAACACCCCGAGCTTCCACGATACGGTTCTCATTCAATAATGTAATAGCTTTCATTGTACGCAACTTTGAGTTCTAAAACACCGCGACTAATCAAAGAAGACCTTATGAATAGTAATAACCACTTTTTAAAATTATAGAAATTTTATATTTCAAAATGGACTTCATTTTTGTATTCGTAATATCGAAATTATCCAAATTTGAATTTTTTTGTAATTTTCTGAGAACTTCCAATTTTTTTATGAATAGTGAAAATTACTTAAAAACAAATTTTTTAATCAAAATAATTTATAGTGATAAATTATACTATTTAGTGGTTTTAAAGTATAATTAGAATATATTTTTACCATTTTATCCAATGGTGGTCATTAGAATTAATTTAACATTGAAATTGGACATAAACAATTGCCAATCTTTTGATATAAATTGATTCTTAAAAACACGCTATTGTTGTGATAGTGGGAATTAATTATAAAATTAATTAACGCAACTTATATGTTTGGAATTTTGTAAAATATACATCATTTTTGAATTCGGAATATCAATTATAGCTTAGGGTGAAATTTTGGCATTATTCTGAAAAACTTCAATTTTTGATGAATAGTGAAACCACTAAGTGGTAGTTAAATAACTGATTTTTCATTTAAATGAAATATTATCACTTTTGTGATTTGATTTTAAAAAATCCGACATACATGGTTGTCATTAAGATGTAAAATGTGGTTCAATGAGAAAAAAATAATTTTTTGGTGAATAGTAACTTTTAAGTTCTTAATCGCGATTAGAGGTAATTAGTGTAGTTTAAGGTAAAAACAATGTCTTAATAATATGATATGAGCTTGACACTTGTCTTACTCCTATTGGATGATTCATGGCCGACCAAGACAACCCATGGGTCAACTTGGGGACCCCATGGAGCCACTTTGGTTGGAAAATGACATTAATATATATTTATTTAATGTTAAAATTAAATGGACACAAACATGAGTTGTTTTATTAAAACAATTTTTAAGTGGGGTTACACAAGTCCAAATTTTGACTATAAATATTCATTAGAAATCTAAAAAGATTTCCTACATCATAGTATTTTTTTTATAATTTTTAGACATTATATAAATTAAATTATTTATGACATAATTATGATGCAGCGATGACCTCATTATTTAACGTTTTAAATAAAATGAAAAGATAATGAAAAATCCAAGGCTTACAATTGTCCAAAGCCTATTGGATGAGGCGATTTCGAACCCTTATCACCTTATCCACGAATTATATAAGTGTGGGACCTTTAGAATCCTAAAATCATTTTATAATAATGTAACATTTCAATCTTTCCAAAAGAGCCCCTCCTCTCCTCTTATAAAAGGCCCCCACCTCTCCCACCTTATTCACACCTTCAAGCCATTTGGCTCGGCCGACCTCTGACCAAATACTCTCCCAACTTCACCCTCTTACTCATAGAAGCCTCAATTTTGGCAGACCTCTTCCCAAGGAAGCCTTTGGCTCAAATCAAAAAGAGTTACCCGATTTTGAGGTAATGTCTTCTCTAATGTTGTTTTGTTTTATTTTTCTTCTCCAACACCCTAAACTCTTTTTATTCTTTTCTTTTGTAACAAAACCAGTATCCTCAATATACTAATATGTTGTTATAAGAAGGATTCGAGCTACACTTACACACACCTACATCTAATGGTTAAAGAACATACAGTTTCTGTGGATGGCGAATTTCTGCCTCACGAAACGATGATTGTTCAACACTCATATAACACCTTAAAAGGTGGAAATTAAGATGTCACTATATTTATATATGATATAAAATATGTTTATGTTTTACTTATGCTTTTGTATTTCTCATTTATGGCATACTTTATGATTTCCATTATGGGTAAAATGCGATAATTTCATTTTAGGAAGTGCGGACTACCGCCCCCTCAAAGTGATTTGAATCATTAATGCCATATGTGGGATGTATAAAGGTTTGATTAAATGGTATTATACACTATATTATACTGTAATTATATTATAAATTTATAACATTATGATTTCATTCCATTAAATACGAAATAGAAATGAAAGTAGCGTTCATGCGTACGTACGGCTTACCGTCTCCATGAACGGTGCATTTCATTTCTTACCTCTAAATGTTACGTGACATTATGAATGAATGTATATACTGTATATATATGATATATATGATATCTACATCATGAATATAATTCTGGATATAATGGATATTTCACCACATGAACAACTTGTAATTATAAGAAGTTTATTTTTGACTCAAGTACCAAAGATCGACAAAACGACCGTTATTAACTTAAATAATTAAATAATGTTCATAACATGGTAATAGGGGATATAAAAGGAATAATGAACATGAAAAATGTTTTTAAGTAAATATAAATTAACTCTATTTTATTATTTAGGAGGTTAAAGAACGGTCGAGTCAGGACAAGACGCAAGGTAAGGGAACTTCTTAACCCAACTTCCATTCTTTGGGTTAATCTCCTATTTTAAAATTATGTCATGATATTATTATGTCCTATCTTGTATTTATACTTTATTTATGTGTACATATAGTGAATACACATAATATATCTATTTTATTTAAAAAATGATCTTTTTAAGGACTTCGTCTCAATCTCCTTTTATTGAGGAATATTTGATTTTATACACAACTTTCATTTATACAGTGTATAAACCCCTTTGACTTTTACGTTTATTCAAAAGGAATATTTTTATACGAAGCGTTTTACTAAATGAAAAAAAGGAAATGTTTTTCTTTCCGTACATATGCGGCGACAACAACTTCTCTGCCGTCGTGACCATTATTTGAGTTTCGGCTTCCTCTACAAGCCATCATTTTTTTTGTTGAAAAATAAATACAAAGTTTTAACTTTGTTTTATTTTGGTATTGAAAATGGTTTTGAAAGCGTTTTTATTATATCAATGTGTTGTATTGATATCTTGAGATTGAAATGTGGAAATGTTTTGTTTCCTTTATGCATGTTTTATGTGATACGATTATGTTATGGTTTATGATATGTTTAAACCTATTCATATGAGGAATGTATTAGACTTAATAATGACGGGTGGAGCCCGCTATAGCTCCTTGATGCATCGGTAGGTCTCATGAGATAACTAGACATGGAATTGGCCGAGGCCCTTTCCCAATTTGATTTATGGTTTTGGCCGAGGCCTTAATCATTTTAGACGTCTTGGCCGAGGCCTTGACAAAATGTTTCAGAATGTCCGGCATTATACATTCCCTCATTATGAATGTGGTTATTAATATTGCATGTGATTATTCGACCAGTAGAATATCCATGTGAAGAAGTGAATGACATTATCTCATTTTACTTTTGCCATATTATGTTGAAGTTCATGTTTAAAAGGCTTTTGTATTAGTTATACATTTCCTTAAATGTTTATGTTTATTGATGAAAGCTTCTGCTATATTGTTATCCTTACCGAGCATCTGAGCTCACCCCTTTCAATGATTTAATATTTCCCAGGATGTGAAGAAGTATTTTAGGAATGACCTGCAGGGATAGTCAGAAGAGGATATGAGTGTGGACTATGAAGACCTTGTTATTAGTCTTTCACTTTATGATACAATGTAAGACTTATGAATGTATCTAGTGTTTCCAAAGCTACTAAACTAATCGGTCTTTCGAGACTTGATCTTTTGTGATCATGCCAATGTTAAGAAGTAATTCACCGACTCTGGGTAGCTGGGGTCGGGGCATTACAGTTGGTATCAAAGGAAGTTTAGTACTAACCTTGGAAGCTAGATTTAGATAAACTCTGATTACAGCACATCGCCCAAAGATAGACTTTGAGGATTAGTATAGAAGAACTTCCTAGAATTTTGTTATTAAAGAGATTTTGTGAGTTTTCCGAGCAATACATCCCTGTCTGGATACGAGCAGGTAGAGGCGGCTCTGGCACAGATGTACCTAGGGGTAAAACCCAAAAACACCGCTTTGAGCTAGAATCGAACGGTAACTTGCGCACGACAACGAGCCTTGCTGCACTCTTGGTTACGACACTCCCGGGGGATATTCTTAGGATAATTCTTATTTTCTTTACAAACCACTATGAAGGGCTATGTGTATATACTTCCTCAAAGGAAACATTTATTTTTATAATTATGGATTATATCCATAATTAGTTCAATTTATGTTAAGTGTTTTACAAGTATGGAATTATGTATTTTGATTAATGAACTAATCTAGTTTATGCCATTATTTAGAAATGGCGCCTAGTGGAAGGAATGGAAACCGTATCAATGCACGCACTCCGTGTAGGGATTTCCCTCCTGCTCAAGATAATTATAGTGGAGCTAGTGATACAACTGGTGCTGATCAGCTTCTCACCATACTGGAACAACTCACGCAGGTTATGAATAACAACCTTACTCGTATGGAGCACCCTGATCCGCAACATGGAGGATCAATGCTAGACCGTTTCATGAGGAAACAACCACCAACCATCAATGGGAGTACAAATCCTATAGTAGCTGAGCAATGGATAAATTCCTAAGAGAAAATATTCCATGCCTTGGGGAGTAGTGAAAGGGAGAAGGTTGTCATGGCAGTTTACCACCTCACTGGAGATGTCGATCAGTGGTGGTAGCTGATTCAAAACACAAAGGAAGATGATGATGTATCGAATAAGGAATGGAGGGAGTTCACAGATCTTTTCTTAGAAAAATACTTTCCTCGTGACCATCGAGCAGATATGGAAAGGCAATTTCTGAGTCTGAGGCAGAAGGAGGATGAGAATGTCGCAAAGTATGAGGCTAACTTTACAAGGTTAGCGAGGCATGCTGCCGACTATATACGTAACCCAAGGAGTATGATTGGTCATTTCTTTGATGGGTTAAAACCATTTCTCCGTCGAGCATTAGTATCACAATCCTTCTCATCATACGAAGATATTGTCTCGTCTGCTATCAAGACAGAAAAGGAATTCTCTAAGTCTTATGACAACAAAGTAAAGCAAGAGAAGAAGAGAACGGTGGAAGAAGAGTCAGATAAAGGGAGAAAGGGAAAGAAGGATTTTCCATTATGTGATAATTGTGGGAAGAATCACCCTAGTACGTGCCTAAAAGAAATGGGAGTTTGTTATAAATGTGGAGAAAAGGGTCACCAGGCTCGTGATTGCAAGGGAAAGAAAGAGGCTGTCAAAGTTGAATGCTACAATTGTAGGGAAATGGGGCATTATGCAAATGAATGTCCTAAGCATCAAGGAAACTTACCTCAGAAAAGGCCAAGGGATCAAGGCCAATCTTATGATGTGACTACAGTGGAAGCGGAATAATTAATGTATTGGTGCTTTTGGACTCAAGGATTATATTCTGGTTATAAGAATAATGTGATATATATAAAAATTGTACTGCAGTACTTTTTGACTTCAGTAAGGTTTTAATATGATTAAGGTAATCATATTTTTAGTATGTGACAATAAGAGAAACTTTTCTTTGTTTAGGGAATCTAATGTTACAATTGATTTTGGAATTTAGAGACCTTTTAGAGAAAGTTTGGACGGAGGTATTTTGGATAACTATTAAGGTTCGAATGGATTAAGTTGAACCATGGATAGTATTGTTTAAGGTTAAAGAATTTCTGAAGATTATTTTTGGAATATTATAATACTATAGTTTTAGGAAAAGGACAACCTGCAGGGTGGGGAATAACCCGTCGCGTCGGACAAAGCTGCAGGAATCGAACGCACAACCATAGTGCGACAAGCCTTTATTTCCTACCACTAGCCTACAGGAAGTCCCTGGTGATTAAAAAATAGTTTTACTAATCTAAATGGTATGTGTTAATATTTGGAAACTTATACAATTAGGATAAAAATAATATTTTTGAGTTCCGTTACCATTTGGAGTAAAAGATGGGTTTGTGTTAAAAATTTATTAATGAATGAAAGTATACATAACAATTATGTATATTCCCTTACGTTCTTAGTAAATCTCCTAAATAAATTCCTCAACATTATAAAAGGTAACTTAAAACAAAAATGTTGTCAGTTAACTTTTGCAACTGGGGATTCAATGACCGTTTAATCAATCACAAGTTTGTGATTTTGTTGTAGTTAAACTTTCTCCTAATCATGTTTTCTATAACTCTCCATCAGACCTTGATGGTTTGTTTCTCCTCCATATCCATATTTTCATAGAATCCTATAATGGGCTATATCGGTTGACCTTTGTACTTATCTTGCTTTCTTTTAATGTTATATTTTTATTAACCTTATTTCTGATGTGGGTTTTTCTCAAAGGTATTTTATCTTTTAAACCTTTTATTTTCAAAGAATAATTTTAAATTGCGAGGACGCAATTTATTGAAGGAGGGGAGAATGTAACACCCCGAGCTTCCATGATACGCTTCTCATTCAATAATGCAATAGCTTGAATTGTACGCAACTTTGAGTTCTAAAACACCGCGACTAATCAAAGAAGCCCATATGAATAGTAATAACCACTTTTTAAAATTATAGAAATTTTATATTTCAAAATGGACTTCATTTTTGTATTCGTAATATCGAAATTATCCAAAGTTGAATTTTTTTTTAATTTTCTGAGAACTTCCAATTTTTTTATGAATAGTGAAAATTACTTAAAAACAACTTTCTTAATCAAAATAATTTATAGTGATAAATTATACTATTTAGTGGTTTTAAAGTATAATTAGAATATATTTTTACCATTTTACCCAATGGTGGTCATTAGAATTAATTTAACATTGAAATTGGACATAAACAATTGCCAATCTTTTGATATAAATTGTTTCTTAAAAACACGCTATTGTTGTGACAACGGGAATTAATTATAAAATTAATTAATGAAACTTATATGTTTGAAATTTTGTAAAATAGACATCATTTTTGAATTCGGAATATCAATTATATCTTAGTGTGAAATTTTGGCATTATTCTGAAAAACTTCAATTTTTGATGAATAGTGAAACCACTAAGTGGTAGTTAAATAACTGTTTTTCGTTTTAATGAAATATTACCACTTCTGTGATTTGATTTTCAAAAATCCGACATACATGGTTGTCATTAAGAAGTAAAATGTGGTTCAATGAGATTAATATAATTTTTTGGTGAATAGTAACTTTTAAGTTCTTAATCGCGATTAGAGGTAATTAGTGTAGTTTAAGGTAAAAACAATGTTTTAATAATATGATATGAGCTTGACATTTGTCCTACTCATATTGGATGAGTCATGGCCGACCAAGACAACCCATGGGTCAACTTGGGGACCCCATTGAGCCACTTTGGTTGGAAAATGACATTAATATATATTTATTTAATGTTAAAATTATATTGACACAAACATGAGTTGTTTTACTAAAACAGTTTTTAAGTGGGGTTACACAAGTCCTAATTTTGACTATAAATTTTCATTAGAAAGATAAAAAGATTTCCTACATCATAGTATTTATTTTATAATTTTTAGACATTATATAAATTAAATTATTTATGACATAATTATGATGCAGCGATGACCTCATTATTTAACGATTTAAATAAAATGAGAAGATAATGCAAAATCCAAGGCTTACACTTGTCCAAAGCCTATTTGATGAGGATATTTCGAACCCTTATCACCTTATACACGAATTATATAAGTTTTGGACCTTTAGAATCCTAAAATCATTGTATAATAATGTAACATTTCAATCTTTCCAAAAGAGCCCCTCCTCTCCTCTTATAAAAGGCCCCCACCTCTCACACCTTATTCACACCATCAAGCCATTTGGATCGGCCAAACTCTGCCCAAATACTCTCAAAACTTCCCCCTCTTACTCCTAGAAGCCTCACATTTGGCAGAACTTTTCCCAAGGAAGCCTTTGGCTCAAATCAAAAACAGTTACCCGATTTTGAGGTAATGTCTTCTCTAATGTTGTTTTGTTTTATTTTTCTTCTCCAACCCACTAAACTCCTTTTATTCATTTATTTTGTAACAAAACCAGTATCCTCAATATACTAGGATGTTGTTATAAGAAGGATTCTAGATACACTTACACACACCTACATCTAATGGTTAAAGAACATATAGTTTCTATGGATGGTGAATTTCTGCCTCACGAAACGATGATTGTTCAACACTTATATAACACCTTCAAAGGTGGCCATTAAGATGTCACTATATTTATATATGATATAAAATATGTTTATGTTTTACTTATTCTTCTGTATTTTTCATTTATGGCATACTTTATGATTTCCATTATGGGTAAAATGCGATAATTTCATTTTAGGAAGTGCGGACTACCGCCCCCTCAAAGTGATTTGAATCGTTAATTCAATATGTGGGATGTATAAAGGTTGGATTAAATGGTATTATACACTATATTATACTTTAATTATATTATAAATTTATATCATTATGATTTCATTCCATTAAATACGAAATAGAAATGAAAGTAGCGTTCATGCGTACGTACGGCTTACCGTCTCCATGAACGGTGCATTTCATTTCTTACCTCTAAATGTTATGTGAAATTATGAATGAATGTATATACTGTATATATATGATATATATGATATCTACATCATGAATATAATTCTGGATATAATGGATATTTCACCACATGAAGAACTTGTAATTATAAGAAGTTTATTTTTGACTCAAGTACCAAAGATCGGCAAAACGACCGTTATTAACTTAAATAATTAAATAATGTTCATAACATGGTAATAAGGGATATAAAAGGAATAATGAACATGAAAAATGTTCTTAAGTAAATATAAATTAACTCTAGTTTATTATTCAGGAGGTTAAAGAACGGTCGAGTCAGGACAAGACGCAAGGTAAGGGAACTTCTTAACCCAACTTCCATTCTTTCAGTTAATCTCCTATTTTAAAATTATGTCATGATATTATTATGTCCTATTTTGTATTTATACTTTATTTATGTGTACATATAGTGAATATACATAATAGATCTATTTTATTTAAAAAAATGATCTTTTTAAGGACTTCGCCTCAATCTCCTTTTATTGAGGAATATTTGGTTTTATACACAACTTTCGTTTATATAGTGTATAAACCCCTTTGACTTTTACATTTATTCAAAAGTAATCTTTTTATACGAAGCGTTTTATTAAATGACAAAAAGAGAATGTTTTTCTTTCCGTACATATGCGGCGACAACGACTTCTCTGCCGCCGTGACCATTATTTGAGTTTCGGATTCCTCTACAAGCCATCATTTTTTTTGTTGAAAAATAAATAAAAAGTTTTAACTTTCTTTTATTTTGGTATTGAAAATGGTTTTGAAAGCGTTTTTATTATATCAATGTGTGTATTGATATCTTGTGATTGAAATGTGGAAATGTTTTGTTTCCTTTATGCATGTTTTATGTGATACGATTATGTTATGGTTTATGATATGTTTAAACCTATTCATATGAGGAATGTATTGGACTTAATAAGTGACGGGTGGAGCCCGCTATAGCTCTTCGATGCATCGGTAGGTCTCATGAGACAACTAGACATGGAATTGGCCGAGGCCCTTTCCCAATTTGATTTATGGTTTTGGCCGAGGCCTTAATCATTTTAGATGTCTTGGCCGAGGCCTTGACAAAATGTTTCAGAATGTCCGGAATTATACATTCCCTCATTATGAAAGTGGTTATTAATATTGCATGTGATTATTCGATAAGTAGAATATCCATGTGAAGAAGTGAATGGCATTATCTCATTTTACTTTTGCCATATTATGTTGAAGTTCATGTTTAAAAGGCTTTTGTTTTAGTTATACATTGCCTTAAATGTTTATGTTTATTGATGAAAGCTTCTTCTATATTGTTATCCTTACTGAGCATCTGAGCTCACCCCTTTCAATGTTTTAATATTTTCCAGGATGTGAAGAAGTATTTTAGGAATGACCTGCAGGGATAGTCAGAAGAGGATATGAGTGTGGACTATGAAGACTTTGTTATTAGTTTTTCACTTTATGATGCAATGTAAGACTTATGAATGTATCTAGTGTTTCCAAGGCTACTAAACTAATCGGTCTTTCGAGACTTGATCTTTTGTGATCATGACAATGTTACCAAGTAATGCACCGGCTCTGGGTAGCTGGGGTCGGGGCGTTACAAATAGTGAACCAAGTATCTAATACGTGTAGACTTAACCTGGACAATTAAAGAGTAGAATATACCTTTACTACATTTTCCAGAAATAGGAAGCTTCCAGGTTTTTATATAGACGATCCCTAACCTACTGCCTGGTATTTTATATCTGTCGACAAACCCTATTCTACTTTACCAAACAGAAAAAACCTATGTGATATCACTAACTGATCAGGTAAGAATAACTTGACACTACCTTTTGAAGAACATGTGAAAACATTAAACTATAGCTACTTATATAACATATTAAATATATTTAGACTATTAAGAAGTGTTGATGAGTAATTCTAGTCTGTAACACTGTTCTTTGGAGTAATAATATTTGATGTAGAATAGGGAAATTTTTGGAAAAAACTAATACCTCATTAATTTTTCAACGAAGACTTTTTCTGTTTCAATTATTCAAGACATTAGTAATTCTTCTTACTTAATATATTCACCAATATTCTTAGGCCTTATTTATAGATGAAATACATAGTGGATAATATTCCTAAAATAATTTTAGGGAAATAAATATTCATAGATGTTTCCAATCACGTATTAAAATTAAATAATAATTAAAATAATAAAATTGAAACATCGTTGTTACTTTTATTATGAAGATCATGCTAAATTCATCATTTAATTTTCATAAATCATCTCTAGTACCATTTCATCGAGGTCAATTTTCTACTATGTAAAGAGGAAAATATGGGAATTCTAACCTTAGGTTTTCCTAAATTGACTTATACAATGAATACATTAATTTGACTTGCTTCTGGGTTACATAGTTAAGAGTAGATCATATTTCATAAATCATGTGTGAAGGTAAGTTGTAGAACTTGTGTAAGGGTATATATGATTTTTCATAGGTTGTGTATGGGAACACAGCACTGTGTAAGGTTACAAGGAATTATATAAGAGTCAGACTATATTTTCACTAGTTACTTGAGGGTAATATGTATCTAATGTAATGGAAATGACTTTCATAAGGGTACTCACGTAAAGGAAAATGACCAACGTAAAATTAATACCCATATTATTCAACTTGCGTAAATGTTGCATAAGGGTAACTTAATTCTTGTATAGGTCATGTAAGGGTAATCAAGAAGCATCATAATGGTAAAAGACATTGTCAATATGATGCATTATTGTATCTTAGAAATTTTTATAGGTAAAAAATTAATTTTTAATGTTATGTTTCAATATAAACTAGAAACATAAGGGAAAATGAAACAAAAAATTTTTATAAAATGTAATTTCTAAAACTCATGTAAGGGTACACCAGAACTATTGTGAGGGTAAAATTAGAAAATCATTATTTACGTTGAGGTAAAATAAATATTATTTAATAATAAATAAAATTTTATAAGGCTTATTTAATGGAAAAAAAAAGAAAATTCAAACTTATCCCATAAGGGTACACATGAACTTATGTAATCATAATAGGAACCTTATAAACCTTGTGTAAGGGTACATACAACCTAAATTAAAGGTAAACTGAAAATATAATAGTTTAAATAATGTTATGGAGAATGCTATGTAAGGGTAAAAATAAACATTCAAGTCATAAAAAAGGTAAAAACTAAACATTAAGAAATTAAATTTTTATATGTTTCAAACTAAAATAATTAATAAATTAATAAAATAATATGAATAAATAATGAAAAAATAAAAACAAGTCAAATTAATAATAATTATCATTATATAAAAATAATAAACCATTCTTAAATATAATAAAATTAATAAATGTACAATTGTTTCTAGTGTTAAATAATGCATGCGATGAAACACTAAATCAAATCAATTTAATATCAATGATAAAATTATACTAATTTCAATTGATCGAAAAAATTTAATTCAAAAAAATTTAAATAAAATATACATTTTATAATGAACCATATAATATCTAATTTTAACAATTTCCAAAAAAAAGTTATTGATATTAAAATTATAATTATATTGATAATTCTATATATTTAATTTACATAATAAAATTAAACACTTTCCAACAAAAGGTTTCCAATATATCAAAAACATAAAAATAAATTTATCAATACCCTTAGTTTCTAAACATGTACAATATACTTTTTCTATTAATTGAAAAACTTATCTTTTAACTCAAAACTCAAAAATATTATCCCCATTTTAAAATTTGTCAAATTGAACCTAAATATTTTAAATTTATTATTCCACCTTTTTCAAAACAACATCCTTTTTTTAATAATCAAAATAGAAATATCCAATTTTCAATATATATTCAAATTTAGAAATATAATCAACCTATTATAAGACACGAACATACATTTATAAAATAGGGGTGGACATTTTGTTTAAATAATAATTGATTATAAACCATCTCTATTAAAAACTCTCTCCCCACACATTGAATTAGAGAAATAATTCCAAAAACTGTTAATCACAATCTAATGTATGCATGTAATCTAAACATGAGTTTAACCATGATTAAAATATCTTTGAATTCATATTATTACTTATTGTTATGACTAAATGTAAAAAATCCCACAAAATTGATGTAATATAATAATAAAAAGACTTTAAACATATTAGTGTCATATTTAGTCCCCCTAAATTGTTGTATCTATTAAAAAAGTAATCCAAGGAATATGAAATGTGTTTTCAATGTACTAAAAAATAATGATATAGCATATTATTTTATCTCATGGAATTTATATTTAGATTATGCTAAATATATATTTCGTATTTAAGTGTATTAGTTTAGGTTCACGCATAATTAAAATATCTACTTCCCAATAATCAAATAATCTATTCAAAAATATATTCAAAGAATGTATAAGTATTTATAAATAATTAATTAATTTAAAGTCAACTCTTAAAGTCAAAATATAAAACTATAGAAATGGGTTTTGTTGCCACATTGAAAGAAATTATACGCAAGTTAGGATACCAATTTATAATACAGTAGATAATATACATGTTAACCAAAAAATAAATACCTACATGGGAATCTAAACCATCTTAGAAACTATTGGATTATTATATAATCCTTTGGGGATACATTTGTACAAGTGATAGTCTTTTTAGCATAGAAAGTGGTATTTGAAATAAATTCCATTTTTTCCTAATTATTAAACATTATTTACATTGAAATATGAATCATAGTATCCAAATGTTTCACAGAAAACAAGTACCATTAGAACCCTTTACATTAGTACTTTTAACAGATATAGTATTATACGTCTATGGAATCATCCTGTTATAATGAAGTCCAAATTTTTCTTTATTCATATTATTATTTGGAATCAACTTATTGAAATAATATTTCCCTATAAAAATGTACAAAATATTCCTTTCAAACAAACTGCCTCCTTTATAAGTTTTTAATTCTCTTTTTAATCTTTTTATTAATCTTCTAGATTTTACAATTTAAGATTGAAGCTAAATTTTTTGGTTTAGTATTTTTCTCCTTTATCATATTGAATTCATTATCATAATTAAAAATATTATCAGAAACCAATTTGATTATCATTTATTGGTCTTCATTATTTTTAGACATAAATATATTATTTCTTTCATTATCATTTCATAACTCCTCATTTTACTTTGGCTGTTTTCTATATCTTTATAATTAGAACATGAGATATAATTTTTATAATTATTATTCCCATTAACCATCATTTTAGTTTACTTTTTGAAATTATTATTTATTTATTTTAATCCATAATATATTTTAAAAATCAAATAATAAATTTATAACCTTTCATTTTCCTCTTTTAATTCATTATAACCATCGAATTTAAAGAATATTCGATCACTAAAACTTGAATATTACTCAATATTTCATTCAAAATAAAAATATTTAGTAATAAAAGAAAAAATTATAAAAGGTGAAGTAATGATTCGTGTACAAATCATGTGTATCAATAAAATTATTATAACATTTTCCCATTTGACTTTACAATTCCTCACTACTTAAGCATGTATCCTTAGTATAAATCTATAAAACATGATGTTATTTTTTTATTAATTCTTATATTTATTGTATATTTCTTCTTGATTTAGTTTTAGAAAATCAGATTTCATTTGTACCTTTTTTTAATATTCAAAATATATTTTCTGATAAATACTATTGTACTTAATGGGGTTAACATTATTTCCAATCATTGCATCTTTATTTTGTTCCTTTTTGGATCATCTCCTAAAACTAAAATTTCCATTAATTAACTTATAAATACATTTTCATAGGTTTGAAACGTGGTCCTCATCAATAATATAGGATTCTATATGATAATTGTTTGTAGGAGTAGTTTTATTAGAGTTAAACTATGTAACTTTATTTTTGTCAAAAACATCACTATCATTGCTCTTCAATTCCATCATATATTGAAGATGAGAGCCAATAATTTCGTCTATAATATATTGGGTGAAAACCCATATTTATTCAATTATTACCTTCATTGAGTTACAATATATTGGCATTTCTCATATATTTTCTTATTAATTACTCAAATCTCCATAGTCTCCTTTAGATAAACCATTACATTCCCAATCATTCTAAATCAATTGTATATCTCACTAATGTCCTCCTGATGATACATTCTAAATTCATGAAATTGTATATGATGTATTCCCAATTTAGTTCTATATAACATATCAATGCCATGATGGGTGAGTTTTAATGTCATAGAAATGTCAAAAGTTTTTTTCTGGATGATATATAACTATAAATGTGTTTACTTAAATAAAAATAATGCAAATTAATGAATTTAAAATTCAATATATACTTGGTATTTTCATTTCTAGTCACTGTATCCAAAACTACATATAGTAGTTTATAAGGGTTAATCATAATATTCTTAACTTAAATAAATATATTCTTTAAAAGTGCCTTATTATGATCCTTCCAATATAAATAATCACTTCAATTTATGTGATGTGGTCTATGATGATGTATGACTTCATTTTCCTAGCCTACCATTCAAAAAAATTGATATTTCCTAAGATAGTTAGGTATTATATAGTGTTATTATATTATATAAAATATTAACAAAATATAATATATCCCAAGGATACAGAGTATATATGAATAAAAAAAAGTGAATAAACTATATATTAAGGAAAATTCTTTGATACAAATTTATTCATATTATGATCTTAAAATAAAGAGGGTTATCACTAATTATCCAATAGTTTTTGGCTCTGATACCAATTATTGGCCCATATATAGATGGAAGGACTGACTAATGGATGGTTAATAGTCCATTTAAACATTTTAAATACAATTTTAAAATTATTAGAGAAATAATTATTCAAATAATAATAATATATAATTGTGAGTGTGGCGTACAAATAGTTGGGAGAAAAATAAATATAAATAATAGGAACACCAATATTTTTATAGTAGATTGGATGAAAAAGATACCACACTAATCTTCAATCCCTTATAATTTGGTGAGACGAATAATACACATTAAAAAAATAGATATGAAAATATTTTATAGGTATAGAATCAACCTATCATTTTATTGGGAAGATCGGTCCCTTCCAACCTTTTTTGGGAATTGGAAGAACCCATAAATTTCTAAAGAGCATACCCAACCTATCCCTCTTTCTTTTACAGGATCATATATAACCTTTTATATTAAATAGAAAAAAAATTCCAATGAGATCATTTATTTTTATTAGGTAAAAATAATAAGGCACTTCTTTTTGAATGAGGCAAACCAAATTTGTTGAAACTATAAAATACAGACACTTCTGTAAAATATTAAAACTAACTAGAATATCAAAAGATGCTAATGAATAATGTTACTATGGAATAATGATAATCATCCCTTCAGGATTTGATACAAAATAAATAAATATATGGAAATTATAAATTCATTAATAAATTGTCCTAGTGGAATTTTTATTCGTTATAAATTCAATGCTTTAATAATTATTCTTTCTTAATCTCTTCACTTCTTCGTTTCAGCCTTATCTATAGATGAAACCCCTAATAACTACTATTATACAAATTAATGTTTTGAACAATCACCTCAGGTATGTTTTATATTTATTCAACATGCTTTTAAAACCAATGGTTATTTATAATATTTAATAATATCCATTAATTAAAATTTTAAGATAACCGTAAAATTAATTATTTAATCCCTACAAATATTATACAGTACATTTGTGAGAATGACCTGATACTTCTATAAAAATTGGAAAATAATCGAATTTTTAACCTACCATAATTGTATAAAGATTTATGGAAAACAAGAATAAAGGTAACTTGTATAAGGATAACCCATGTATGGGTAGTTTATATTTCATAAATCATGTTTAAAGGTAGGATATAGAAAATTTGTAAGGGTGTAAATGAATTATGTAATGGTCAGTCCACATTTTCAGTAGTCACATAAGGGTAATATGTATCCCATGTAAGGAAAATGACTTGTGTAAGGGTACTCATGTAAAGGTAAAGTTCCTACATAAATGAAAATTGTAATTCTCATCTAATTGATATGGTGTGATTGAAAATGGTTAATCATTTTATTGAGAGAATTCCTTATAAAATTATTTACTAAATAATTGTAAAGTGTAATTATCCTTTAATAAAAACATTTATTGTATGTAAAAATGGAATCATTTTCAACATAGATTTTGAGATCAATTATTTAAAATTATAATTTTAATGAGAGTAACATATTATAAAAATATAGGAACTTTAGAATAATTATTTATCAAGAATAAGGATATTATGTATTATCAAAACCCCTTATTGATCAAATGTTTAGGGAATTTATTTAATAAAAGGGTATGGATTCTGACAAAAATCATAATACATATTCCTTATATTGTGTGAAAAAAGTTGATTTAATTAAAAATCTCTTACATATATGTTCTCTAAACTTATGTGCATAATATTATTTTTCTTATTAATGATTTAAAGAGTTTGGGATCTCATTTATGTCCATTTAGGCATATAAACTTCTTATTATTATTATCATTTTTTGAAATTTTTTAATAATTAAATATGAATTACATTGTGAATAAGTTTTCAAAATGTTTACTCATTCCAAATATCTTGAGGATAGCTGAGTATTTTTTGGGAAATCATTGTATTTTTATGATGGTTTTGATGCCCCTGATTCACTTTTGAATAAAATATTATATAATTATGACTCGTTTTGTGTTTTTTGTAGTATTTAGTTTCAAAATATGGGGTATTGGAGAAATTTATATGTTGTATGATTATGGAATAGATATCATATGTTTCTTATAAAATGTGTGGAAATTTTCTTATGTTTGGATTTCATTTAGTGGAGAGCATATTCTTGGTGATATATTAGTTACTACCATACTAAAAACTATAAATTTAGGGGTCAACCATGATGATGAAATTTATGTTTAAGGAGAAACCATGCAGTAAAACATAATGTAAATGGTACATTATATCATTTTTTAATGAATTATTAGTTCATGGTATGGAGAAACATACATCTTACCATTATATACATAGTATTTAATCTTATGTTAGCGGTGTATGGTTTTGAGCATGGTTGTTCTGAGCCATGAGAGTTACAATTATGTATGTGTCCTCTATATAGTTCCTGATTATTGTGTGACCATGTGTGTGTTATTAAAAAAATTCTAGTAACTACTATATAGGGGTGTTCCTTTTTAGATTATACATATTTTTTCATGGTTGGGGGAATTATATAGGTTGACTATACAAGGGGTTCGTCTTTATTCTACTTAACGTTACATGGCTGGTGTATGGATTAGAAAACCATGTGATCTGCCTCATTTTGTTTTTAATTTACATATATTACCACATTATAATTCAACCCCCTTTGAGAAATCTTTCCTCCACTTTCATGTTCATGTCTCTAAAGATATCTAAATGGAGCTTCATTCTTCTTACATTATGATACAAATATCTTCTCGTCATGGTTTTTGAAATATTTAGAGGTAGAGTCTCATTTTAGTCTTATTCTTAAATTTAATCTTGTTTCCTTATCCCCCATAATAAATCATTTCCATTATTATAAATTATAGGTTTTTAGTTAGTCTAACATTTGGTATTTTGTTTTCCAGGGTTTTTGGAAGCCATCTCCATCTATGGTATATATTTCTCTATCAAGAGATAATGGATTCCCATGATTGAGGATAATAATATTTGTGAAATTAGTTTATTTCACATTTCATGGATTATGTTAGATTAATAAACTCATTCCATATCAAGATATAAAAATATTTGATTCCCATAAAGATTTTATTAAAAATCAATTATTTTTATACATTTTGTGGAAAAAATTGAATGGATTTTTAGTATTTCTTCTAAAATAAAATTTTGTGTACGTTAGATTTTGTAAAAATGAATTTGAGAATATTTTCAAATATATTTTATGAAAACTGAAGTGTTTTCACTATTTTAATTTCCATTGAATTTAACCTATAGTTTTAAAGGGTTATTACAATTTAGAAATGTGTTTTGGTTTTTAATTGAATATGATGGGAGGAAACCATGGTTATAAAGTGTTATTTCATGACTGTGAATTTGTTTTACATGTTTGACTTAAATACATTTATAACATGATGAAATAATTCTTTGTTGAGTGTAATAAGGATGGTTTTATACCTTTACCTTCCAATTTTGTATTAAATGAAAATTTGTAAACATATAAAAATGAGTTTTCCTTATTACTATGACATCCTACTTATAATACCCATATATTGTCTCATATATAATCATTTACCCATTATGAAATGTAAATTTATTATTATGTGATGCATACTAAAGTGTAAAAGTGTGATCTTTTTTAGAGGGAGTGGGAGGTGAGATGTGGTTAATTTTTTATGATTTTTTATTTATTTTTGTAATGATTGTATTAATTTTTATTTCTCATCTATAGTTTGAGCACTTAATTGGAACCTATTTTATCTAATTGAGGGATCCTATTTATTACATTCTATTATAAATTATTCTCTAACTAGTGCTTAGTTTAGATTGTGTTCTTTCTATGGGAGATCCCCTAATTCAATTTATTCATGTGTAGTTATTATTTAGGATGAAAACATGGGGTAATATTTTATTTCCTTGTATATTTCTAGAATCACCTTACATTAGGATATAATGAGTTTCCCAGGAAACTTATTTTGTTTACGATGATGTTATCTTAGGGATTTCTATTACACCACATATTCTCATCCCACTCTTTTCATCAAAAATTAGTGTGACCATTTACATTATTAATTTATAGTTATACATTTCTTCATTAATATGATGGAAACTAAGGATTATGTACATTTATTGTTATATTATATAGTTTCTTTATCACTTTGATTTGAAAGTAGGATCTTTAGGTAATGTTTTATGTGAAGGGAAATAGATTGGTTTTATTTTTATTTTATTTGAAGCCCACATTTTTAATGTTTTAATGTTGTTTTATTTTCAAATGGAGGATTTATCCCCTTGTTTGATGAAAATGGGATTTTAAAATATAGATCTCAAAATAAAGATTGATAAGTATTCTGGCTATTAAATCAACATTTTTAAGGCGAATAGTTCTTTTTTTTCATGAATCATTTTAATCTATTGATATAAAAAATTCTTGGATGAACTTTATATGATCTCAAAAATAGTATTTCAGTTTTCCTTTAACATGAAAACACTAGTGCATTATAAATTTTTTTTAAATATAAAATAAAGTACATAATGAATTATATTTATACAAAGAAGAAGAACCAAACATCTCTATTTCAGTCAACCTTACACACATTTAAATATATGACAAATGTCAATATATTTCTTTTCCGACATCATATAATCTCTTAGATGTACACATATTTATATGTATAGGTACTCCTAACTCTGCTCATAAAAATCCCTCAAGGAATTAATTCTCTAAATGGTTCTACCTTACCACCTTTTATAGTTTTATTCCTCCTTTTTCTCTTATGTGTCCCCATGTTGGGGATCTAACTTCTCTATTGCACATCCAATTTAATTCAAACTATGTTTCTACCTTCAATATTAGTAAAATAACATTTTATTACATTTCTACTAAGATGGATGTGTTGGATTTGAGATGACCACATTTTCCCTAAAAAATTGTTATATTTAAATTTTAAAATAAAAAAAGTGTAACATAAAAAATAATATATAACCTCATTTGTTCCTTTTCCTTTTAAGTATACTTCATAAAAGTATATTAACATAAATAATTTATTATTTCAATAATTCAATAGTATTTCATTATATTAATTTCATGATGGACTAGAAGTGGGTGAATATTCATTTTTAAATCTCTTAAATTTTATTATAAATTTATCTGATTAATATTTATTCAAAAACTATAATAGTTAAACATGGGTTTGTTTTTCCAGGAGCTAGGCACCAAAATAAAAATAAAGTACAATAAAAAAATTTATAATATATTGATTCAATTTGAACCTAATGTACTCTTTAATCAACTCTAACTCTTTGAGATGACTGGTATACAGTAAACAAATAGTGAAAAAAGTCTCTTATATTTTTAAACACAACCTTGAAAATTACAGGGTATACTAGTCCTTTCCTAAATTTTTTAGAAATAGTAAGAACCCATGTTTTTATATAGGCCTCCTCTAACATATCAGTCAGTATTTTACATATTTCAACAAAACCTAGTCTACTTTACGATATAGAAAAAACCTATGTGATCCTACTTGATGATCAGATAATAAAAACTAGACACTAGCTTTTGAGGTAGGTGTGAAAACATTAAATTATTGATACTTATACAAAATATTAAAACTAATTAGACTATTAGGAAGTGTTGATGAATAATTATTAGTCTGGAACATTAATCATTGAACTATTAATATTTGATGTTGAGTGTGGAAATTTTAGGGGAAAAATCCTTCATTAAATATTCAATGTAGAATCATTGTGTTTCAATCATTCAACACATCAGTAATTAAGATTACATAATATATTCATTGATATTATTTTTCCTTATTTATAGATGAAATACATAATAGATGATATTCTTCAAATAAATTCAGTGAACCAAATATGAATAAATGTATCCAATCACATTAAAAAAATTAAACCATCATTTAAAACATAAAATGGAAACATTATTGTTACGTTAATTTTTAAGATCATGCTCAAATTCATCAATTAATTTTCATGAATCTTCTCTGGTACCATTTCATCGAGGTCATTTTTCTATTATGGAAAGAGGAAAATATGTGAATCCTAACCTTAGATTTTTCTAAATATATTTTTTCAATGAATACATAAAGATTACTTGTTTCAAGGTTACATAGTTTACCGTATATCATATTTCATATTTCATGTGTAAAGGTAAGTTGTAGAACTTGTGTAAGGGTATATTTAATTTTTCATAGGTTGTATATGGTAACACATGCACTGTGTAAGAGTAAAAGGAATAATATAAGGGACATACTATATTTTATCTTGTTACGTAAGGGTAATATATATCTAATGTAATGGAAATGAATTTCATAAGTGTACTCATGTAAAAGAAAAGGAACTATGTAAAATTAATCTCTGTTTTATTCAACTCTCATAAATGTAGCTAGAATTTGTGATAAGGTAAACTTACTTCTTGTATATTTCATGTAACAGAAATCATGAAGCTTCATAATAGTAAAACACATTCTTAATATGATGAATAATGGTATATTATAAATTTTCAAAGGTAAAAAAATAGTTTTTTAAGGTTATGTTTCAACATAAACTAGCTATATAATAGAAAATGAAACACTAAAAATTGGTAAAATGTAATTTCTAGAACTCATGAAAACGTACACCAAATCTAATGAAACGGTAAAATTAAAATAACAAGAGTTATGTAAAGGTAAAATAAATGGTATGTAATGATAAATAAAAGTTTATAAGGCTTATTTAAATGAAAAAACCAAATTCAAACATGTTCCTTAAGGTTACAAATTAACATATGTAATCATAATAAGAACCTTATAAGCCTTGTGTAAGGGTGCATACTAGCTAAATTAAAGGTAAATTGAAATCTAATAGTTTCAATAATGTTAAGGAGAATTTTATATAAGGGTAAAAACAAACATACAATTCGTACCTAAAGGTAAAAAATAAACATTAAGAAATTATATTTTTATATGTTTCAAATGTAAATAGTTATTAAATTATTAAAATAATATGAATAAATGATGAAAAAATAAAAACATGTAAAATTAATAAAAATTATCATTATAAAAAAATAATTAAATATGCTTAAAAATAAGAATTAATACATGTATTATGATTTCCAATATAAAATAATACATGTGATGAAACACGAAATAAAATAAATTTAATCTCAATGATACAATTATACTAATTTCAATTGATTGAAAAACTTTTCATTCAAATATAATTTAATTAAAATATGCATTTTATAATGAACCATATAACATCTAATTTGAACAATTTTCAAAAAACAAAGATATTGATATTAAAATTATAATTATAGTGATAATTATTCATATTTAATTGAAATAATAAAATTAAACACTTTCCAACAAAGGGTTTCCAATAACTCAAAACAATAAAAATAAATTTATCAATACCCCTTGTAACATCCCGGTTCCGGAAGCCGCCCAAGGGTGCCCCGTGCTCGGTTGGTCACATGGCCTCAAGTACATTTCCCCAAATGGTAGAGGCTTCTAACTAGCAGCGAGGTCCTTGGGTGTGATAGTGGGGAAGCTATGCCCTCATTGGCATAGTAATGTGTCGTAAATTAATAGATAACAATAGCAGAAGTAGTAACAATAACATGAAATAAGTAAACAGTGGATGACTAGAAGTAATAATCAATTGGAGCACATATATATAAATGATGCATGATACATAAGTCTAGGAAATCATCCAAACAAGTCAAAATGTTGGAATAAAGTATCAAACCAAAGTATAATGAAAAAAATAAACTCCAATAGTATTGTAAGCCACAGCTTGCTCTCATACTCTCCATCTCCACAGTAATCAAGTACCTAAAGTAGAAGAGTGCTTTCCCTTATCTATACCTGCAACAATATAATCTTTTTGAGCCCAAAATCATGACCCAAATAGGGAGTGAGAATAATCCTAGTAGGAAACCACCCAAATATTTTTTTCTAACTGTTAGTGAATATATAAGGCAAGTAAAATGAAAAAAAAAGTTGTAAACAAGGAAGTACTCAAAGTAAAAAATACTACTATTCAATTGAATTCCTTTTCATGTATCACGTAAGAAGCTAATTAGAAACAGGTAACCTTCTGAGAAGTACTAATAACCTAACATGTCTCCTTCAACCAAAAGAAACACAAGAAACTCCTTGGGAAGTACTCAAATTATAACCCCTCTGGTTTCGCTTTAGCAAAGAGTCTCTGAGGAAGCACTTTTCGTAAATTCCCATGTGGTCTTGATTCAGTAACTATAAACACTTTAGGGAAGCACTGAACATCCCATTCCATCTATGGTATCGTAAAAAATAACTAAAGACACTTGGAAGGATCACTTACATCCATCCCCCCTATGGTCTTGCAATGTGAAAAGTAAATAGACACTCTGGAGAATCCCTCAATGTCCATTCATTGTATGGTCTACTACACCTGGTTCCCACATCCCTATGTAAGTCAATCATGTACAAACAATATATTTAAGCCAATGTAAACCTCAATAACTACTTGGTTAAACATTCTAAAGCATATCACTACATGTCAAATAAAATTACCCCATCCTAACAATACTAGGTAAGGAAAACAAAACAGCCTAATAGGTAAAGCTAGTCCAACCGGTCATAATCAAGAAGTCATGATAAAACACATCCATAGAATGTAAAATAACCCTATTTACAATCATAAATCCTCTACTAAATCACACAAGGCATATCAGGAAATAATACGGTTAAAAATTATAAACACGCAATACCCTAAACGAGGGAATTGGGAACTTTTTCACATATAAGTCAAAGAATAACTACGAAAAGGTACAAGACACCTACCTCGATGTTTCATGGTTGTTATACATGAAACTTGAGCCTTTAATCTTCCTATAAGGCTATATATCTACAAAAATGATAAAAAATTTCAACCGAGGATATGTGTTAAAGAGGAGAAAATGGGAATTAAGTCTCTAGAAGAAGGATGAGCTTACCGAGGTAATTCCATCGCAACCAATGGCGGTAGATTATGAGAACGGATGGTGAGTCAGGGTCTTAGAGAAGAATCATTGGCCACAGAAGCTCTTGTATGAGTCCATCCTAGAAGAAGGTTGTTCTGTGTATTAGACGTGACCCTGATCCGTTTAATGAAAAAAGTAAAATGCATATCTCATAAAAGTGCACGTCGTGTACTTTCCTTTACTGAGATTTTCTTTAGGCGGTATCTAGGTCACCCCATACGGCCATGTGTTCGTCTGTTACACAGCCAGCACACAACTACTGGGGACAACTATGTACACAGTGTGTACTTATAAGTACACGGCGTGTACTCTTGAAATTTCCAAAAACTACATTTTTTCTCAAAAACACTAGAAAACAAGATTCAAACCTGAAAAGAAGATCATGGTTCCTACAAACTTCCAACCGTAAAATAAAATTTTCCCCTTAATTCCCTAGAAAGGCGGTGTATAAGAATAAACCTCTAACAGCTCTATCCAATGTGATTGTACATTTGCCTCCCTCTC
Source organism: Viscum album (assembly GCA_963277665.1). NCBI lineage: Eukaryota > Viridiplantae > Streptophyta > Magnoliopsida > Santalales > Viscaceae > Viscum > Viscum album. The sequence goes on along the minus strand of OY728146.1, from coordinate 127,468,601 downwards.
CGAAGTCTCTTTCTGGACTCTCTTGTGCTGCCATAGAACTTGTACCAGAAGAACAGCCCATACATGGAGAGCCTTCGCACTGTGATCAACAATCCAGATAGGTTTCTCCTTGAACGATGCATACACCTCAAGCTCCATCTCCTCAGGTTGAAATATATGAGACAGGTATGAGAAGTAACATCGTAGCTACGAAACATGAAATACGTCGTGCATAGACCAGTACCTCTGAGGTAACTATAACCTATAGAAAACCATCCCGATCCTTTACAAAATCTCAAACGGTCTGAAGTACCTCGGTGAAAGATTGCTCTATCTTCTAATCCTATGGTGTCCCAACATCAGCATGACACATATAAAAACCTAATCTCTATCCTCTAACTACACATGTCATCTCTGTTGATCAGCATAATACTTCTGTCGTGACTATGCAGTAGTCATCATCTTCCGAATCAACTCTATTTGTTCTGTGGTCTCGTGCACAAGACGAGGCCTCAAAATCACTTCCTCTCCAAATTCCATCCAACAAAGGGGTGATCAGAATGGACTACCGTATAAAACCACATAAGGTTCCATCTGAATTGTTTCTTGAAAAATATTATTGTATGAAAACTTCACAAGAGGTTTGTGATTCCCCCAAGAACCTAAAATATCTAGGACGCATGCTCGAAGCATGTCCTCTAGAACCGATATAGTATGATCGGACTGGCCATCTGACTGGGGATGGTAATCCTTACCTAGAAGTACCTATGTACTCAATTCCCTCTCTAATAACTACCAGACCCGAGATGTAAAATGTGCATCCCTATCTAAAACAATATAGTGAGTAATTCTATGTAAATGTATAATATCATTAGATGTACAGTCTTCCCAACTCATCAACACTAAAGGTCTCCTTGATCGACAAGAAGTGTGAAAACATCATGAGTATCTCAATGACAATCCATACTGCATCATTTCATTGAGGCAACCTCAGTAAACCTATCACGAAGTCCATCATGACATCATTCCACATTCACTCGGGAATGGGTAACTATTGCAAAATCTCCACTGGTCACTGATGCTCCGCCTTCACCTGCTGATAGGTGGAACACCTCATGGAAAAAAAGCAACATCTTTATTTATAGTAGGACACTAATAATGAAGGTGTAGATCTCGATACATCATGGTGACACGAGGATTAACTTCCCAAACTGAGGAATGAAAGTTCAGGATCAGCTCCTCATGTATTTCTGGTAACACCCATACGTTCCCCTGTAAATGAAAGATCTCATCCTCACTTATGGTCCATCTAGAAATATGATCCTCTCCTGAAACACTATCCTATAGGACTAGGCCTTCAAAATCTAAAAGCAACCTCACTCGCACTCTATCAGTTAGAGTTGAGGTAACAACCAAATAAAAAAGAAATTTCTACCCATGTTTGTCGTGCTCCTCCAAATGCATCTCAGAGAACATAGCCATAAGCTACCACTCATTACTGGCCTCCTGAACTGTCTGTATCTGAGTCCTCATGCTCAATGCATCAGATACTGCACTTCCATTCTCAGGTGTGTAGGCAAGTTCAAAATAAAAAGATTGAAGGTACTCAACCCACCTTCATTGTCTCAGATTCAAATCATACTGAGTGAAGATGTACTTGAGACTTTTTTGGTTGGTGAAAAACACAAAATGCTCTCCCAAAAGATAATGTCTCCAATATAATAAGTCATGAACAACTACAGACTACTCAAGATCATGGGTCATGTAATTCATGCCTTGTGGTCTCAAATACCGAGACTTGTTTGCAACAACTCCTTCTCCTTGCATAATCATAGCACCTAGCGTGATACCTGATGCATCACAGTACACAGTATAGCTCTTGATCGGCTCTATAAATACTAGTATCAGTGATGAATTCAACCACCCTTTTAGTTCCTTAAAGGCTGACACTCATGAATATGAGCACAAGTACTTCACACCCTTCTTAGTCAGACCCGATAGTGGCACTAATATGCATGAAAAGTCCTATTTTAAACGTCTGTAGTAACCATCCGTCACTAGAAAAAATTGCACCTCAAAGAATTTCTTTGAATTATCCAAATAAACTACTACTCGCACTTTCTATGGGTCTATTGATACACCTGTCTCATAGATAACCTGACCCAAGAAGTGAATTTGGTCCATCTGAAAGTGGTATTTTGAGAGCTTAGCATATAACTGAGCCTCTCTCAGTGCACTCAGAACAATCGCAAGATGTGTGGCATGGTCATGTTGACTGTGAGAGTACACCAACATATCTTCCATGAAGTCCTCCTTGAAGGAATCCAGGTATGGATGGAACACTCGGTTCATTAGATCCATGAAAACTGCAAGCGCATTCATGAGATAGAATGGCATAACCACATAGTCGTATAGACCATACCTTCCCTGAAAGAATATAAGGGGTATATATGTTGGTCTAACACACAAATAATGATAAATTTATCTCAAATAAATCTTTGAGAACACCCAGTCTCAAAAAAGTTGATCAAATAGATCATCAATCCTTGGTAAGGGATATCAGTTCTTGACTGTCTTCTGGTTCAGCTTTCGATAATCTACACAAAGTCTGAGGGTACCATCCGCCTTCTTTGCATTCAGGATAGGAAAACCCTAAGGAGAAGTATTGGGTTGGATGAAACCCTTTTCTTCCAACTCCTCCAACTTCTTCTTGAGCTCTTGTAACTCTAGTGTATCCATTCTATATGGAGGAATGGACATCAGTGCCTATCCTAGTACAAGATCAATTGAGAAGTCTACCTCTCGCTTTGAAGGAAAACCAGAAATGTCCTCTAGAAAGAAATATCTGAAATGATCCAGCACTGGATGAAATTAAAACTATGAAGTCCCCTTGTTATCCAGAAATATACTAGAAATCTGGGTTGTAACTCCTCCCAACCCATGATTCTTGGGTCCTACTCTACTTTCCTAGACATCCCATTCTCCATTTTGAAGAAACAATCCTCCATTTGGTGATTTGAAACTCACCTTATGGAGATAATAGTTGATGAATTCTTGGAAGGAAACTAACCAATCCATTCTGAGGATGACATCATAGCCTATCATCTCTAAGACATAGAGGTCTCATATGAAGTGACACCCACAAATATCAAGAGGGCACTCCTTGCACTGATGTACACATGTTGTTCTTGTCCCCAATTGAGTGTCCAACATCAAGTCATCAGAAGAAGTAACGATACATAGCCCATGTCTCTCCATAACTACCATAGATATGAAACTATTGGAATCCCCTATACTGAAAAGTGCAGAACCTAAAGTCGAGGCAACTAGAATAGTACCTAGAACTATAGAGGGTTCGAGATCCTACTCCTTCCAGATCTGCTCTACTACAAATGTCTAGATTCTACTGCGGCCCTATCACCCTATTGAACCACCCTGAGCTGATCCACCATGTTGTCACTGAAATCCTACAGACTGCCTACCATGGTCGCGACCTCCGCATCAGCCTGAATGGCTGGATGAACACCAGTTCTCAGACTGATGAGAAACTGGTGATACTGTTTCTGAATGTGGGGTCACCAAAAACTCTAATGACTAGTTTTTGATGAAAAAAACTTATAGAACCACTGAATATGGTCCATATTTCCACAAGATCGACACTCGACTGGGTCTCTTAGGCAATGTGGCCTCGTATGACCGCTCTTCCTGCACATGTAGCACAAAACCTAGCCACCAGAAGAAGTATCATGCCTGCTAAAATCCTCACATGTAGACTCCCGGTGGAGCTTCCTGCTATCAAAAAGAGGGGTACCAACTTCGGATGTCGAACCACCCTGGCTTATAACTCTAGAATCCCTTAGAATGGTCTCTGTGATTGGTGCCTAGTTTACTATAGAAGTGATGGATGTCAACTTGAAGATATTCACCGAAGATTGGATGTCATGCCTGAGACCATCCTCCAACTTCATTGCCAGAAATAACTTATCACCTCCTGGTATGGGTGTGAAGAGGTACATATCTATGAAATGAGAAGAGCACTCCATGACAGAGAGAGTACCCTTCTCTATACTCAGGAACTCTCGGGCTCGATTGGCCCTCAAAGTCTCCGAGTAGAATTAGTCATTGAAGGCATGCTGGAACTCTTCCCAAACCCTAACCTGTTGGTGTCCACCTGTGAGATAACATCCCACCATCTCTTGGAGGAGTCCCTATGCATATACGTAGTGATCTTGACACTCTTCTCTGGAGGTGTCACCAAATAATCAATGATAGATTGCATGTATTCTAACCATGACTCTGCAGCTTGATGTCCTCTTCCCCTATGAAGGTGGAAGGATGTGGCTGTAGGAAAACCCTTATCAATTAGTCCATTGATGAGGAAGGATGTGGTTCTCCCTAGAAGGTTTGCATGAACCTCATAAAGCCCTCTCGGAACTGTGCATCAGCACCTGTGTCTGGAATGATGGCAGGTGCCAAGACTAGAACTATAGGAGGATCTTCTGGTAATCCTTGATCAGTCATGTCCAGTGTCTGATCACTGCCTCGAATCTGGCATGCAACCGGAGGACGTCTCGGTGGAATGACATTTCAAGGTCAAGCACACACCTTAGATCAATATTATAAAGGACTGAACTTATAAGTATAAGAACAGAATAAGAAAATGAAAGGATTCAAATTTTTTAAAACATGGATACATGGCGTGTATAACCGTTACATGGGGTGTTCCTTAAAGCATTCACATGGGAGTGTACTTCTATCCAAACTAGTTGTGTAACACTCCATACACACGAAATGTTCCTCCCATGACACGGCGTGTACTTGAATCATGTTCCCCTACCAGAGATCTTCTACATGACTAAACCACACGGTTCTCCTAGGACAAGACTACATGGTGTGACCACTTAGGTTTAAACTGATCAGGTTGTTAGTCACACAGTTGGACACATAGTTGACTCTACACGACGTGTTTCTACCTGATACATCGTGTACTAGAAGGATTTATTCGACCCTTGTTTTTAGTCACATGGCTACATATATGGGTTACATTACATGGTCTGTTCAAGCTTGACACAACATGTATAACCTATGTTTCATCCATTTGTGTTGTTAGTCACACGGGTGGACACACGGTTTATACAACACAATATGTACATCTAGTACACATCGTGTTCTACCAAAGATTTCCCCAACCCCGTGTCTCTTCCCACACAGCCAGTGGCACGATTAGAGACTACATGGCGTGTACATATAGTACATGGAGCGTACAAAAGAAAAACAGTTCCTTCCCGAATAGAAGGATACATGGCATGTATTTATAATTACACATCGTGTATTTTGGGTCTTTCCAGACAGTAAGCCACACAAACTACTCTTGAACCCAGTAAAACAGTGAAACAAACATTAAAGTTCCAAATTACGACTTGTGAGGGCCCATAATCCCCATGAATCAAAGATTGGCATCTTCTAAATGTCAAATACAAACATAAAAAAAGAAATTATCCACCAAATTCTGGTTCATGAGGGCCCATAACACCTCAAGAACCAAAGTTTGGAATTAATTCAAGTGAAATTTAAACATTACTAATACCCTATCAAACAACATGTATTTTATCAAGGTATCTATCACAAAAACATGCATATCCATTCCAACATATATCACTACAACACACAATCAATAATTCACCATAAATGGAATGGAAAAAATTCATGAGATGTGATTTCTAGAAAGTGCCTATATGATGCATGAAATGGAAAACCCAGATCTCATCAGGTTTCAACTAAAATAAAAACTCAATGATATTAAAGATAACAACACAAAACATGTGAATCACCAAATGGTGAAATGAAATCAACTGTAATAATTGAAAAACCAGAAACATTACAATATAAGAGGTAAATTAGCTTTTCCCTATACAGGGGTTAGCTGATCCTGGGAATAGCTCATTACAAATTACTTATTCCATCCTATACCTGGATATATGCTCCAAACAGTAACTCAAGAAGAAAATAAACCCTCGGATTCCACTTTGTAACATCCTAGTTCTAGAAGCTGCCCAGAGGTTCCCTGTACCCGGTCAGTCACATGGCCTCAAGCGAATTTCCCCAAATTCCATAGGCTTCCGACTAGTAGAGAGGGCATTGGGTGTGATAGGGGGAAAATTATTCCCTCATTGACAGATTAATGCAATGGAAATTAATAGATAGAAATTGCGGAAGCACTAACTATAACATGCAATAAGTAAACATTGGAAGACTAAAAGTAATAATCAACTGGAGAATATATATATAAATTATGAATGATAAATATGTCTAGGAAAGTAGCCAAACAAGTCACAATATAAGAATACAGTACTAAACCAAAGTACAAATAAATAAATAAAATTCAAATAGCATCGTAAGCCTCATCTTGTTCCCATGCTCTCCTGCTCCACAATAATCAGGTACTTGAAGTAGAAGAGTTCTTTCACTTATCTATAACTACAACAATATAATATGTTTGGGCCCAAAATCATGACCCAAATAAGCTGTGATACTAATCCTTGTGGAAAACCACCAAAATATCTATTCCTAATAGTCAGTGAATATATATGGCAGGTAAAATGAAAAAAGAATCAGTAAACAAGGTAGTACTCAAAGTAAACAATCTAAGTGTTCAATTGCATTCATTTTCATGTATCAAGAAAGCCGCTAATAATAAACAGGTAACCCTCTTGGAAGTACTCAAAGACTAAACCCTCTGGTTCAACCAAAACAAATACAAGAAACCCTCTTGGAATTACTCATAGTCTAACCCCTCTGGTTCAGCTTTAGTAAAGACTCTCTGAGGAAGAAATCACCATCAATTCACTTTGTGGTCTCATATTTGTAACTATAGACACTCTGGGGAAGCACCCAATGTCCAACTCCCCATGTGGTATCGTAATGAGGAACTATAGATACTATGAGGGAGAACACACGTCCATCCACCCTATGGTCTCGCAATGTGAAAAGTAAACAGGCACTCTGGGGAATCCCTCAACATCCATTCTCCCAATGGTTTACTACACCAGGTTCCCACAACCCTGTGTAAGTCAATTGTGCACAACCGGTGTATAGAAGACAAATTAAACCTCAAGAACTACTTGTCTTAATTTTCTACAGCATATCACATCATTTCAAATAGAATCACACCATCCTAATAATAGTAGTCATGGAAAACAAAACAGCCTAATAGGGAAATCTAGACCAATCGGTCAAAATCAAGAAATCATGGTAAAACACATCCATAGAATGGAAAATAACCCGATTTACGATCATTAATCCTCTAATCAAGCACACAATGCATAGAAGGAAATAACAGAGCTAAAATCATAAATACTAAATCCCCCAAACAAGGGTATTGGGAACTTTTGCACATATAACTCAAAGAATAAATACGGAAAGGCATAAACCACCTACCTCGACATTGCATGGTCGATATATGTGAGCCTCGGGCATTAAATTTCCCTTGAACTCCATAGAGATACAAAAATGATAAAAACGATCAAACGAGGAAACATTGTGAAAGATAATAAAATTGGAAATGAGGCTCTCGAAGAATGAAGATCTTATCATGGAAATTCCAATGAAACTGACGACAATTGACTTGGAAAAAAGATGGAGAGTTGGGGTATCTAAGTAAAATCATTGACCATAGATGCTCCTTGACGATTCCAACCTAGAAGAAGGGTTTTATATCGATTAGATGTGACCTCAGTCAATTTAATGAAAACAAAAAGAATGTACACTATATATCTTTTAAAAGTACACGGTGTGTACTTGCCTTTATCGGGCTCCAATATAGGCAGTCTTCAGGTCACCCCACATAGCCATGTGTTATGCCCTTACACAGCTAGCACACGGATACCCGCGGAAACCGAGTACACGGCGTGTACTCATGTAATTTTCAAAAACTCCTTTTTTTTTATCAAAAAACACCAGAAAACAAGATTCAAACCTGAAAAGAATATTTTTTTCCTTACACCCCTAGTTTATAAAAACTAACAATATCCCTCTTTTATGGATTGAAAAATAATCTTTTAACATAAAACTCGAAAAATTTTATCCCCATTTTGAAATTTATCAAAAATAACAAATTATTATAAAATTAGTATTCCCCTTTTTTGAAAATAACATCATCTTTTTAATAACCAAAATAGAGAGAGCAACCAATTATATGATGTGAAGATGATTTTATAAAATAGGGGTGAAAATTTTTTAAAAATAATATTTCAGTATCAACCCTCTATATTAAAAACTCTCCCACCTCACAATTATTTAACGAAATATGTCCAAAATTCCAAATCACAATCTAAAATAAACATGTGATCTAAACATGAGTTTATCTATGATTACAAAGTCTTTTAATTCCGATTATTACATATTTTCTGACTAAATGTAAAAACTCCCACGAAATTGATGTAATATAGTAATTGAAACACATTAAGCATATATGTTTCATATCTAACCCCCTTAAATTGTAGCATATATTATAAAATTAATCCAAGGAATTAGAAATATGTTTTTAATGTATTAAAAGAACATATATAACATATGATTTTTTCTCATGGAATATATATTTAAAATAATCTAAATATATATTTAATATTTGAGAGGATTAGTTTAGGTACACACATAATGAAAATATCTACTTTCCCAAAATCAAATTATATATTCAAAAATATATTCAAATATTGTATAAGGATTTATAAATAAAAAATGAATTTAAAGTCAATGCTTGAATCTAAAAAATAAAACTATAGATATAGGTTTTTATGCCATAGAAAAAACAATTATATGCATGTTAGGATACCAATTTATAATACAGTAGAAAATATACATGTTAACCAAAAAATAAATACTTAATTGGGAATGTAGACCATCTTAGAACCTACTGGATTATAATATAATCCTTTGGGAATAAATTAGTATAAGTTTTAGTTCTCTTAGAATTGAATGTAGTCTTTTAAATGATTTACATTTTGTGTCCTAATTCTTCAACATTATTTACATTGAAATATGAATATTAGTATCCACATTTTCTATGTATAATAATTAACATTAGAACCCTATACATTAGAACTTTTAATAGATATACTGTTATATGTATATGCAATATTTTTGTTATAACGAAATCCAAATTTTCCTTTATTTGGATTATTAATTGGAATCAACTTAATGAAATAATATTTTCCTCTAAAAGAGTATAAAATGTTCATTTCAAACAAAATAAATCTTTTATAAGTTTTTAATTCTCTTTTTAATCACTTTCTTAATCCTCTAGATTTTATAATTTGAGAAGGAAGCTAAATTTATTAGCTTAGTATTCTTCTCCTTTATCTTCTTACATTCATTATCACCATTTGAAATATCATCTAAAACCAATTTGATTATCCTTTAATGGTCTTCATTATTTTTAGACATAAATAAATTATTTCTTTCATTCTCATTTCATAACACCACATTTTACTTTTGATGCCTTCCATATTTTTATAATTAGAAAACGAGATATAATTTTAATAATTATTATTCCCTTTAACCATCATTTTAGTTTACCATTTGAGTTATTTATTTATTTATTTTAATCCATAATATATTTCAAAAAACTCGAAAAATAAATTTATAACCTTTTATTCTCTTATTTTAATTCATTATAACCATCCCATTAAAAGACTATTTCGTCACTAAAAATTGAATCTTACTCAAAATTTCATTCATAATCAGAATATTTAGTAATGAAAAAAACTTTATAAAGGGGAATGTAATGATTCATGTACTCATAATGTGTATCCATAAAATTATTATGACATTTACCCCTTTCACTTTACAATTCCTTTCTAATTAAATATGTCCCTTCAGTATAACTCTACCTTACATGATGTTATTTCTTTAATCACTTCTTCTATTTCTTGAATCATTTTCTTTATTTAGTTTCAGAAATAAGATTTTATATGTGCCTTTTTTTAATATTCAAAATATGTTTTTTGATAAATAGTATTTTACTTACTATGGTTAACATTATTTTCATTCATTTCATCAATATTGTGTTCCTTGTTAGATCAACTCCTAAAAATACCTTTTAATTTCATCAACTTATAAATACATTTTCATAGGGTTTAAACTTGGTATTCATCAGTTATATGGGATTATATATTATAAATGTTTGTAGGAATATTATTATTAGAGTTAATTTATGTACCTTTCTTTTTTTTCAAAAACATCACAATCATTTCTCTTTAATTCCATCATATATTGATGATCAGATCCAATCATTTCATCTATAATATATTTGGTGAGATCTCTTCTTTATTCAATTATAACCTTACATGAGTTACACTATATTGTTAATGATCATATATTTTTCTATTAATTACTCAAATCTCCATAGTCTCCTTGTGGGAAACCATTCAATACTCAATCATGGTAAATTGATTGTATATATCACTTATGTCCTCATGATTATACATTCTAAATTCATGAAATTATATATTATGTATTCTCAATTTGGTTTGATATAACATATAAATTCCATGATAGGAGAGTTTTAAAGTTTTAGAAATGTCATAAGTAATTTTTCATGATGATATAAAAATATAAATGTGTTGACTTAATGTAAAATAATGCAACTTCATAAATTTATAATTAAACTCATACTTGGTAGCATCATTTCCAGTCAATGTATCCAAAACTACATCATGTAGTTTATCAGGGTTATCATAATAGTACTAAATGAAATAAATATATTTTTTTAGAAGTGCCTCAATATGATCCTTCTAATATGAATAATCACATAAATTTAAGTGATGTGTTCTAATATGATGTATGACTTCATTTTCTTAACCGTCTGTTGAAAAAAAAAATTGATACTTCCTTAGACAATCAGTTCATAGATAATGTTAGTATATTATATAAAATATTATCAGAATACAGCCTATCTAATGGATATAGAGTCCATCCGAATAAACACTAGTGAAAAAAATATTTTAAGGAACCTTCTCGAATACCAATTTTTTGAATTAAGTTCTTTAAATAAAGAGGTTTATCACTAATTATCTAGTAGTTCTAGGCTCTGACACCAATTATTGGCCCAAATATGGATGGAAAGACTAACTATTGGGTGGTGAATAGTCCATTTAAACATTTAAAAATAATTTTAAAATTATTATAGAAATAATTATTCAAATAATAATAATATATAATTGTTAGTGTGGTTTTCAAATAGTTTTGAAAAATAAATATAAATAATTGGAACTCTAATATTTTTATAGTAGATCGGCTAAATGATATACCACACTAATCTTAAATCCCTTATAACTCAGTGAGAATAATAATACACATTAAAACAAATAGAGATAAGAATATTTTATAGTTGTAGACTCAACTTATCCTATTATTGGGATGACTGGTCCCTTCTATCCTTTTTTGGGAATAGGAAGAACCCATAGATTTATATGGAGCAGACCCAAACAATCCATCATTCTTTTACAAGATCATATATAACCTTGTATATTAAATAGAAAAAAACCAATGTGATCCTATATTCTATTTATTTATACATAACCAGACACTACCTTTTGAAGGAGGCATACCACATGTGTAAAAACTATTAAATACAGACACTTCTACCAAAAAATAAAACTAACTAGACTATCAAATGGTGTTGTTGAAGAATTGATTTTGTAAAAATGATCAACATCCCTTAATTATTTTTTATAAAATAAGGAAATATATGGAAATTATAAATCCATTATGAAATTGTCCTAGTTGAATTTTTATTCATTATAAATTCAATGATTTACTAATTCATCTTTCTTAATCTCTTCACTGGTTTATTTCGGCATTATTTATAGATGAAACCCATAAGAGCTACTATTATAAAAATTAATTATTTGAAACTTCACCGCATGGATGTTTCATATTTATTCAACATGTATTAAAAACCAATGATTATTTATAATATGTTAAGATTACCATTAATTATATTTTTATGATAACGCTCAAATTTATTATTTAATCCCTAAAAATCGTCTACAAAACTATTGTATCAAGGACCTGCTTATTATATGAAAATTAGAAAATACAGGAATTTTGAACCTAGAATAATTATAATAATATTTATGGATAACAAGCATAAAAGTAACTTGTATAAGGTTAACCAATGTAAGGGTATTTTACATTTCATAAATCATGTTTAAATTTAGGCTATTGAAAATTTGTAAGGGTGTAAATGATTTTACATAGGTTATGTAAGTTTACACAAGTACAGTGTATGGGTACAATGAATTATTTAATGGTCATCCCACATTTTCACTAGTTACATAAGTTTAATATGTTTTCCATGTAAGGGAAATGACTTTTGTAATGGTACTCGCATAAAGGTAAAGTTCCTGCATAAATGAAAATAACATTTTACACACCTCATGTAAAGGGTGGTAGTTTTGTAGGTAAGGGTAACTAATATTTTATATAGTTCACATAAGGGTAAAAATATGTTGTTTAAAGGTAAACCACAATTTTAACATGTTGTTTAATTGTATCTTAAAATTGTGTAAAGGAATGAAATAGTTTTATAATGCTAATATTTAACATATATTGGAAATGTAAGGGTAAAAAAAATTCTATGTAAAGGTAAAATGTAATTTCTAAAAAACATGTAATGGTACACTAGAAGTTATGTAAGGGTACATATGTTATATAAAGGCTAGATAAAAGGTTTTTAAATGTAAATATGAGAACATAGTACATACATAATGGTAAAACCAAATTCATATATGTTATATGTGGGTTCAAAAGAACTTATATAATCATAACATGACCCTTATACGCCCTATGTAAGGTTCTATTGAAGCCCATATAATGGTAAACTAAATATCATATAGATTTCATAAGGGAAAGAAGAACTCTACATAAAGGTAGAAATAAACATACGAGGCCAACATAAAAGAGAAAAACTACACTTTACAAAACTAAATTTTCAAAAGTTTAAAATAAAAATAATTACGAATAATTATAAAAATAATAGGAATAAATTATGAAAAAATAAAAAATCATTTAAATTAAAAACTATTTAATATTACAAAAACGTCAACCATACATAAAAATAAAATAATTAAAAAATATTATAGTATTTCCTCCATAAATTAATACATGTGATAAAACATTAAATCAAATCAATTTAATATAAATTATATAATTAAACTTGTTTCAATTGATCAATACAAATATCATTAAAATGTAATTTAACTAAAATATCCAATTTATAATGCACAAAATAATACCCAATAGAAACAATTTACAAAAGATAAATAGATATTAAAATTTTAATTAAGATTAAAATTCATCAAATTTAATTCCCATAATAAAATTAAAAACCTTCCCATAACGTTTTTTTTATTTATCAATATAATAAAACTCAATTTACCAAAAATCTATGTTTCTCAACATTGAACACATCCAAAATGATTGAGAAACATTAACTGTCTTCATCTTATACATATAATGATACTCATTATAAATTATATACGCAACCTTATTTCTTGGACATATTTTTCCTTCAATAAATCTCTTAAAAATTCAAAGAAAGAACATCAAGAAACATCCAAATTATGTCATCCATTTTTATTCAATTAATATAAAATGACATAATACTTTGGATATTTTCTTTCTAAACAAAATTATTTGTCCTTATTCTTCACAAATATATTGGAATCAACATTAATATAAATTTTATGTTCATTGAAGACTATTTTAAACAAACACAACACACATAGGGTGGGATCAACAATATCTACCTTTGTTTTTTTCAATACCCACAAAATATGATATATAAATATGTGTACCATTCTATATCTTCGAAATATTTCATGTCATAAAAATATATTTGTTTAATATTGTCATTTTATTTTACTTTCTTTTAGAATATAAATACAATTTATCTTGGATATTTCTATCATTTCATACTCAATAAATGTTCCAATGACAATTCCACTCTAAATATAAACAACCCTTACATGATGTAGAAAAAAAGTGGTATTGATTTAGATAAAAATAAATTATCCCCAAAAAAATAATATAATGACAAATTAAATGAAACATTTAATACATTTCTCAAAATCAATATAAAAAAATTAGTGTGGCATCCCAACCTGTCTCAATATTAACTATGTCCAAACTATTATGCTACATGAACTCATTAATTACCCCCCCATATTATAAAGAATACTGATTAGTGAAATGGGTCCAATTATATATCCTAGAGAGACTACACCCTCTATTTAGAGTGTAATATCATTTGGAAAATAAGAAGGATTACATGTGTCATATAACACCATAGGTAACATCCAGACAATAGCCAATATGTAAACATAAAAATGAAATTTTAAAAATGATTATGTAAGAAATCAATGTGAAATATATATTAATAGTAAAATTAAAAAGTTGAATAATTGAACAAAAGGATAAAAGAATGACACTGAAAAGTTGATCGATCTCTTTCGCGACACCCAACTCCAAAGATTCAACTAATCCAAGAAAAAATCCATCTTTTATTGAGTTTTTTTCCTTTTCCATACCTAAAACCATGATTTTATCTCATATACCAAACAATGATCATATATGGGTGTGATTTCCACTGAGTAGGCCACCACAAATGGTGTCCCTAAATAAGTCAAATCAGTAAGGATTTTTCTTCAATAGTGCAATAATCTTTAACAATTTAATATTATAATTTCCAAAATAAGTTATTAATGAAATATAATTATTAATCATTATGTATAATACTACAATAGACCATACATTATTTTTCCAATTATAGGTTATCTCTGAGCAAATCACAATGACTGTGCCAAGAAGTATAACAGAACTAAATATCCTAGGTATACAAATAGGAAACATGAACCTCACTTATGAGAGTTTTCATGGATAATAAATAGTATCTCAGGCCACACATATTTGTGTTTACAATTCCAACACATATTATCATGGAACTTCCCTATTTTAATAAACCAACTCAGGTGACCCTCAAACCAGACATTTGATTCGATCATTCACGTACCTGAAGGGCGTTCTCAATCAACTTGGGATGGCGACAATCCACTAGTCATCGAACAAAAAACTGAGGGAACAATTCCTCCTAACCTGGACAACCACAAGACACACATATACAAGGAATGAAAGGAAGAGAAGAATACTAAAAAAATATATATTCCATAACTCTAAGAGAAAAGTGGAAACAAAACAAATATAATAATAGCCAAAAACTCAAAAAGACAAGTCTGACAACAAAGGACTCAAAACCAACAGATACTCTAATAATGGAAAGGAAAAACTCTAACCATCTCACCATAAACTACCCATCCCAGATAACCATGAAACTCACCACCTCATTGTGGAACCTTCCCTTTCCCTGCACTAGGAGACAAATAATTTTTTATGCACCACTAAAGTAGAGCACATGTTGTGAGCTAACAGGCTTAGTAGGATCTCACCCAGGTGTTCCATAACAATTCTCTGTATAAAAAATCATGTATACTCATTTTTAAAATAAAACATGGTTTGATAAGTAGGAAGAGGATTTATTGAAAACATGGTAAATACTTACCTTTTCCACTGTTCAGTGAAATAGTAGGTATATCATTTTCTAAAGCATATTTACATATAATTTTTCATAGTCTAAAACATTCATATCAAGCATAACATAGAAATACAAGCAGTATAAACTAGAAGCATAGGTATCCCATCACCAAGGAATACTACATGTTTAGGTAGTAGACTGCTCGTACCAAAATAATCAAGTATACAAAACAAATCCTACAATAATGGGCCTTGGAAGCAGAGGAATACCCCATCAGTAAACCCCCCAAAATGTCAATATCAGTGCCCTAGAACAATCGGCATAGGTAACAGAGGAAATCACTAAGGCAAACCTCATTGATAATCACAATGAAATTGATGATGTCATGAAGATAAACCTTCCACCTAAGTAACCAAGGTAAACCATGTTATCTTTTTCACAAACCCATTTCAATGTCTTGAAAATCATTCAAAACAATTTATAATCCATTTATCATAAACTAGGGAAAACAATTTTTCTTTAAAAACCCTTTTCAACATACAGAACAATAATTAAAATTTTATAAAAAAATTTATAAAAAACATTCATAGAGAAAAAAGTTGGTTCATTATAATATTCTAGATATGGAACCACCTATCTTAATGTTCAGGTCACACACACCCGTAATGGAATCCAAAAACAGGAACAAAACCCAATAGCACTAATGGAGACCCTCGAAGTAGAACGCCCACCACACCAAAAAAAACTAAGGAAAATGGCCTCTGGAATGATAGATCACAACATATTTATAATATTATGACAAGAAACTTCCAACTAGGTTCATTGGATCTAATAACGCAAGGCTAGGGTGCTATTGTAATCAATCTTAAGGAATAATCGGAGAGAACAATTACCCGGAGAGACAAAACCGTAGAAGCAACAATGAACTGAAGCTTATAAGATCAATATAGATGGTGAGACACCTCCAAACACACTTATTTTAACACCCATGCTTCCATGGTATGCTTCTCTTGGAATAATATAGTAGCGTGTGGTGTACGCAACTTCAAGTTCTAACACACCACAACTAATCAAACTAGCCGTTATGAATGGTAATACCCACTTTTTGAAATTTTATAAATTTTGTCATTCAAAATGGACTTCATATTTTGGATTCAGAATTTCGAAATTATCTTAGGGTGAAATTTTGGTACTTTCCGGATAACTTTCATATTTTGATGAATAGTAAAAATTACTAAATCTTAATTAAAAACAACTTTTTTATTGAAATAATTAGTAGTGATAAATTCTTAATTTGAGTGGTTTTAAAGTATATTTGAACTATATTTTTACCATTTAATACAATTTTGGTCATTGGACATAATTTCACATTTAAACTGGACATAAACAAGTGTCAATCATTTGATAGCTATTATTTCTTAAAAACACGCTTTTTTTTACAGCAGGAATTAATCATCAATTTATTCTTTCCACTTCTGTGTTTTGAATTTAGAAAAATGGATTCCATATTTATAATCAGGAGGTCCAAATTTTTTCAATAGTTAACTCTTATTTTTAGACATTTTTAATAATTACTTCGGCAAAAATTTTATTTAATATGGTTGAAGGGTAAATCTGGTAAATAAGGGTAAACAAATAATATTATAATAATATTAATTTACCCTAAAATGTGTCCTAACCCTATTTTGTGATAAATGTACGACCATGGGCATGTTTGGGTCGATTTTGGGACCCCATGGAGCCACTTTTAAGTGATAGGGATACTTTATATTAATTAAGTTAAAGTAAATACAAAAATTACATAAGCATATATCTTTTAGAAAAACAATTTTTAAATAGGGTTATATATGTTATATTTTCGACTATAAATATTCATTAGAAATATAAAACGATTTAATACATAATTATATTTTATTTATAATTTTTAGACCATGAATAATTAAATTTATTTATGACACAATAATTATGTAATATTTTCCTTATTAAGGAAAGAATCAAATAAATAGTATTATAAATGTTAAAATAAATATAATTTGAAAGTTTTTATGACATCCACAAATTTTATTGGTTAATATTACATAATAGGATTACTTAAATGAATTTTATTCGAATTAATCATGTTTTATGACTTTAAAAAAATCAATTATTATATGGTGTCAAAATTGAAAAAAATGAGTTTTTAAAACATATATTATATTATTAATTAATATTATATTCCTAAAAATATAAGGCTCTGCCAAAGGACTTATATAATGATATTTGTATCATTAATGGACACTTTGGGGTCTCTTGGAAGTATATAGTAAGTTTATTAACTATATAATACAAAAATACAAAGAGACATGGTAAGTGTCAAACTAATCAACTAAGAGTTAAATATAAATTATATGGTTAATATAGTGACCCAAACCTATCTAAAATCTATTGGGTGAAAGGATTTAGACCCATACCTACCTTATACTTTGAATAATCCACTTTGGAGATATTATAAACCGAATATGAATTTATTATAAATTAATACTTTATGTTTTTTCTAAAGAGCCCCTCATCCCCCTTATAAAAGGACACCACTTCTAACCAATTATTAAAAACATCAAAGTATTTTTGTTCAGCCAAATTCTACCCAAAGTCCCTATAAACTATCCTCCCATAATACTAGAGGCCTTCCATTAGTCATAAAGACACCCTAAGGATCCCTTTTGATCAAATCAAAAGGAAGAACCCGAAGAAGAGGTAATTTTTTCACCGCCCTTTTCCAAGTTCATTTCTTCTTCAACATCATCTTTCTTTTTTGATACATTATAAAATAATAACTCTAGTATCTTCTATATACTGTGATGTTATTATAAATATGGTAGAACTGTATTCAGTATTCTATCCATCCTTTGAATGACATGTCACCATATGTGCGTACGTACGACCTACTATCTCCACGTCGTGGTGTAATTGTTATTCAATACATTATTATTTGGATGGGTATAATAATGATGTGTAATTCATGTAAATAATAAATAATACCTGATAATGATTCTGTATATATGATATACCATCCAATTATATATTATTTTAATATCAAAAGAATGATATTGTCACTCGTGCGTACGTACGGACTACCGTCTCCACGAACGTGATGAGATTAATTTACCATCGTATCCATTCAAGTATAATTCTCATTTTATGATTAAAAACAATATTTTAGGACATGATATCATTCTGTATATTAATAATATACAACCTACCCATAAAAAATACGACTTATGTAACAAAACATATAAAAGAAAACGAGTAAGTTAACACATGAAATGACGATGATACTAAGATATTATTAACAAAAAAATGTTAGAAGATCATATATGATATCATATTAATGTATATTATCCTTTTATAATTCAATAAAAATTATTTCACCATTATAAATGAGGCTAAAAAACCCTCGACCAAGGAAAAAGTACAAAGTAAGGGGTTTCTTATCTCACTTTAAATTTCGTGAGATTTCCATTGTTCACCACTTATTTATTGCATGTGGTATGTGTACTTCTCATGATTGTATTAATTGTGTAATATAAATTAACTTATGGATATTTAAATCATCATTTTATTATCCTTCTTTCATGGGTGTATGTTTTTTATGTTTCCAAATTGATAAAGTAATTTTAAATTTCAATTTCCATTCATTCTGCTAAACGCATACTTTATTGATTATTTTACTCCAAGATTATGTGTGCAAACATTATTCATTTTCTTATGCCATACTTTCCACTCCCCTTTATGTGGATATAATTTTTATACACATTATCACTCCAATGATAATTTCTTAATTCATCTATATGAATTTTATAAGAGTAATTTTTAACTCATTCTCCATTTGTTGAGTATAATATCCAATTCATTAGTGTTGTCTTTACAGGAATATGTGTGAATGTCCACTGATTGATTTACACTGAAAATCCAATAATATTGAGTGTATTTATATTTTTCACACATAATTATGTAATTGATTTATCCTTAACCTAAATAAATGGTCTTTATAAGAGACTTAATCTCAATTTACATCCCATTGAGATTTCATTGTTGTCATACACCAATTATCTATTATATAGTGTATATAATGTAATTTGACATAGTATATCATGAATCCATTTATTCTCATGATATCACAATATTTTTATTACCTCAATTATCTTTATTCAATTGTCTCTCTTTTGGTTATAAACTCTAACTAAAATATCATTTTTAAAATGTTTTCAAGATTTATTAATCTAAAATTTTCTCATTAATGTCCATGTTTTAAAAATGGTTTTAAGGATTTATTTAAATGGAAATTAATGTTTTAAAATTTAAATTACATATAAATGTTTCAAAGTGGTATGGGACACTTTGATTAAAAAATATGTTTTTAAATGGCTTCTTGACAAATAGTGTGACTTTTAAATGATTTCAAGAAAAAGGGGGATATTTCTCTCTTATAGTTTTGATGATCATTTTTATCTATGTCAATATCCTTCATAATTCTTGATTGAGGTTAATATGATACAATACAATCTTCCATATTATATTTAATGAGTTATGTTTGACTGTGGATGTTCTATTTTTATACCATTCATGGTTTGTGGATAAATTATTGACATTTCGTATGCTAGTTTTAATACGAATGTTTATGTTATGTTTCAAAATTTTCATATTAGAAATGAATTGGACTTAGTAAGTGATGGGTGGAGCACGAAATAGCTCCTCGATGCATTGGTAGGTCTCATAATACAAACTAGTGTCTTGGCACAAGGCCTTAACAAAATATTATTTGTAGTCTTATCACGAGGCCTTGACTATGTGGTTATGATAGTCTGGAATTATGCATTCCATCATTATGAAAGTGGTTATTGATATGTCATGTGGTTGTTGGACTACTAAAATATCCCTGTGAATAAGAAAATGGAATTATTTCATTTTATCATTCCCATATTATCCTGAAGTTCAAGTATAAAAGGATTTTTCTAGTTATTCATTGCCTTAAATGTTTATGCTTATCTATAAAAGTTTTCATTATATTGTTATCCTTACTGAGCATCTGATCTCACCTCTTTCAATGTTTTATTTTTTCCAGGATGTGAAGAAGTAATTTATGAATGACCTGCAGGTATAATATGAGGGTATATTAAGACAAGATGTTTTTGTAGTTTATTTTACTTTATGATGTAATGTAAGACTTATGAATATATCTAGTATTTCCAAGACTACTAAACTAATCAGTCTTTCAAGAGTTGATCTTTTGTGATCATGCCAATGTTATGTAATAATGCACCAACTATGGGTAACTAGGGTCGGGGCGTTACAGTTGGTATAAGATGAAGTTTAGTACAAACATTGGAAACTAGATTTAGATAAAATCTGATTAGAGAACATAGCCCAAAGATAGACTTTGAGGATTAGTGTTGAAGAACTTTCTAGAATTTTGGTATTGTATAGATTTTGTGAGTTTTCAAAGAAATACATCCCTGTCTGGATATGAGCAGGTAGAGGTGGCTTAGGCATAGATTTACCTAGTGTTAATACCCAAAAACACTGCTTTGAGCTAGAATCGAATGAGAACTGGTGCACGACAACGGGCCATGCTGCACTCTTGGTTACGACACTCCCAGGGGATATGCCTAGGATAATTTACATTTTCATTACAAACCAATTTGAAGTATTTTAATATAAGATGAGAATAAATGACCTTGGTTAATCCTATGGTGTTTCAAATTGAAAATATGGTGTCATGATATTCTTAAAATGATTTTATGACTACTGTTACTCACAGAATGCTTTCTGGTTTTAGTCAATGGCTGGAGTCCAAAGAAGTCATAGTAACTTTGAGAATTATGTAAAAGGTTGGAAAAATTATGTAAATGAGCAACAAAATGGAATGTTGATAGGAGTAAATGATATCGTGTTCATGCCAAATCAGTTTTCCAAATATATGATCAACAACATAAATATTAACCAACTCCCTAACTCAATAAAGAAGAGAAAGGTGATGAATGATAAGAGATCCAGTAGATGAGACCATGGGAAAAAGAATCCTAAATTAACATCATGCAAGAAATGTGGAAGGAGACACCCAGGAAAGTGTCTCAACGGAATAAAGAAATTCGTTACGTGCGGGAAAGAAGGCATAAAGTAAAGAATTTCTGAGGAAAAATGAAGAGTACTATGGAAGAAAATAAAAATGGTCCCAGGAATCCATTTTCATTCATTTGATGTAAATGTAGGGGACCTGTCAATTACCTGAGTGAATTCCCTATTCTATAGGATATTTTCTTGGTCAAAGAAGAAGCTATGTGGAAATAAATGGTTTGAGAAATGTTTAAAAGTATTAGCGCTCCTTGTTGATGGGATTACTTTGGAATAATTTTCTCTTGTATTTGTAACCTCGTAGTTTTCCATGTGAGAATGATATTTGAGTAAGTCTTATATTTTCCCTTGTGGATATTATATAAATAACCATTTGGTTTTATAAGATCATTGAGATTGAGGCAATTACACGTTTTTATATTTTGGGATTAAAATTCAAGGTATGAGATAAAATTTATGGTTAAAATTATGTTATGGTTATTTTGAGGAATTTATCTCATTTTGGTAATGTTATAAAATATAGTTTTGGAGAAAGGACAACACGCAGACTATGTGACAACCTGTTGTGTCAGACAAAGTTGTGGGAATCGAACCCACAACCAAAGTGAAATTGGGATTTATCGCCTACCATTGGACTACGTGAAGTCCCTATTTAGTATGACTAATTATTTTTAGTTAAATGATTTTATTGTTCAATAATAAGTTGATTTTTATTTTTATGTCATATCAAATGAATACCCTTAGTATAGGGAAATAATTTAGTAATTAAGTGATAAATGTTATTTTGGAAGATGTTCTCTTTGATGGGAACAATATATGCCTAATAAAAATAGAATACTATGGGGTTTCATTTGAGGAGTAATGGTGGATTTTTATCTACATTTTTATTGTAGATTTATAGTTATTTGGGTTATTTATAGAAATGATCAACCTATAATAGAGAATATGTGATTAGGTTAATTACTTTTATGTATGTGAGTATAAGAGTAGTTGATTTCATTTTGATATACAATTTATCCTAGAAGACTACATAACCAAATTCTTCTAAGTTTTGGGTTTCAATATTATTTTGGATTATATTGAAGGATTTTACAGACAATTGTTTATTGAATGGTATTTATTTAACTTTTGGGTATTGTTGGTTTAATTTTAGAAAATAAGATTAGTGTTTCTTTGTATAAAGGAATATCCTTTTGGAGGATCATCATATCTTGTACTAACCGTTTTGGTTTTGATTAATCTCTAAAGACAAGGTAAATATATAGTTTATCCTTTGTGGATCATGTCAATCCATAGAAGTTTATTCTAGCTCATCCAGTGTGACCAAGTCTTCTTGAATACTCATCATTTAAAAAATGATTTAGTAGTAGAAATTTATTAAAGAATGAAACTCCACATAAAAAGTAAGTATATCTCTTTATGTTATTAGTAAATTTCAGAAATTAATTCCTCATCATTAAGTAATGTAACATAAAACAAAAAAATATATTTTCTGTTTACTTTTTCTACCTGGAAGCTAATGACCTTTTGTCCCATCACAAGTTCATGGTTTTCTTGTTGTTAACATTCTTCTAATCAGGTTTTCTATCCCTCTCTATCAGAAAACGAAACTTAGTTTATCATCTATATACATGTTTTTCTACATGGAATCCATGTATAGGTTATATCGGGTGACCTTTGTACTTCTCTTTCTTTCTTTTAAAGTGATAGTTTTATTGACTCTTTTTCCGATGCGGGACTTTCCATTATATTCTCAAGACCAATTTTCAAAATTTCAAGGACTAAATTTATTGAAATAGGGGAAAATGTAACACCCCAAGCATCTACTGTACACTTCTCTTTGAATAATACAATAGCGTGTGTTGTACGCAACTTCAAGTTCTAACACACCACAACCAATCAAACTAGATGTTATGAAAAGTAATACCCACTTTTTAAAATTTTATAAATTTTATCATTCAAAATGGACTTCATTTTTTATTCAGAATATCGAAATTAGATTAGGGTGAAATTTTGGTTCTTTTCGGATAACTTTCATATTTTGATGAATAGTAAAAATTACTGAATTTTAATTAAAAACAACTTTTTTAATAGAAATAGCTAATAGTGATAAATTATGAATTTGAGTGGTTTTAAAGTATATTTTGAATATATTTTTACCATTTAATAAAATGTTGGTCATTGGACGTAATTTCACATTTAAACCAGACATAAACAAGTGTCAATCTTTTGATAGTTATTATTTCTTAAAAACACGCTTTTTGTTTTGACAGTGGGAATTAATTTTAAATTAATTTCTGCCACTTCTGTGTTTTGAATTAGAAAAATGGATTCAATATTTAGTATCAGGAGGTCCAAATTGTGTAAATAGGTAACTCTTATATTTAGATATTTTGAATAATTATTTCTGTAAATATTTTATTTACCATGGTTAAAGGGTAAATCCTTTAAATAAGGGTAAACAAATAATATTATAATAATATTAATTTACCCTAAAACTTTTCCTAACCCTATTCGTTGGTACATGTCTTACCCTATCCTTCTTTGGGTCGATTTGGGGACCCCATTGAGCCACTTGTAAGTGATAGGGGTACTTTATATTAATTAAGGTATAGTAAATACAAAAATGACATAAGCATATATCTTTTCGCAAAACAATTTTTATAGAGGGTTATTTATGTTATATTTTCTACAATAAATATTATTTAGAAAGATAAAACTATTTCCTACATAATGGTATTTTATTTATAATTTTTAGACATTGAATAATTAAATTTATTTATGACACAATAATGATGCAGTATTTTCATTATTAATGAAAAAATCAAGTAATTAGTATTATAAATGTTAAAATAAATATAATTTTAATGTTTTGATGACATAAAAGAATTTTATTGGTTAATAATACATAGTATTATTCTTAAATTAATTTTATTCTAATTAATAATGTTGTTATGACTTTAACAAAAATCAATTATTAAATGGTGTCAAAATTGACATAAATGAGTTTTTAAAACAAATATTATATTATTAATTCATATTCTATTCCTAAAAATATATGGTTCGGCCAAAAGACTTATATAATGATAGTTTTATCATTAATGGACCACTTGGGGGTATCTTGTAAGTATATAGTATGTTTATTAGCTATATAATATAAAAATACAAAGAGACATGGTAAGTGTCAAACTAATTAACTAAGAGTTAAATATAAATGATAAGGTTAATATAGTAACCCAAACCTGTCTAAAATCTGTTGGATGAATTTATTTCGACCCATCCCCACCTTAGACATTGAATAATACACTTTTGAGCCATTATAAACCGAATATGAATTTATTATAAATTAACACTTTAAGTATTTTTTTAAAGAGCCCCTCCTCCCCCTTATAAAAGGAAACCACTTCTAACCAATTCTTAATACCCTAAAAGACTTTTGGTTCAGCCAAACTCTGCCCAAATACCCTCTAAACTATCCTCCCTTAATCCAATAGGCCTTAATTTGGTCATAAATCAAACCTAAGGATCACTTTGGATCAAATCAAAATGAAGAACCTGAAGAAGAGGTAATGTTTTCACCACCCTTTTTCAAGTTCCTTTCTTCTTCAAATTCTTCTTCTTTGTTGTTACATTCTAAAATAATAAATCCAATATCTTCTATATATTTTGATTTTATTATAAATATGGTACAACCATATTCATTATTCTATCCATCCTTTTACTGACATGTTACCATACGTGCGTACGTACGGCCTACCGTATCCACGTCGTGGTGTAATTGTTATTCAATACATTATTATTTGGATGGGTATAATAATGATGTGTAATTCATGTAAATAATAAATATTACATGATAATTATTCTGTATATATGATAAACCATCCAATTATATATTATTTTAATATCGAAATAATGATATTGTCGCTCGTGCATACGTACGGACTACCGTCTCCACGAACGTGATGTGATTCATTCCCCATTGTATCCATTCAAGTATAATTCTCATTTGATGAATAAAAATAATGTTTAAGGAATTTATATCATTATTTTTATGAATAAGATACAACCTACCCATAACAAAGACGACTTATGTAACAAAACATATAAAAGAAAACAAGTAAGTTAACACCTGAAACGACGATGATACTAAGATATTATTAACAAAAAAATGTTAAAAGATCGTATATGATATCATATAAATGTATATGATCCTGTTATAATTCAATAACAATTATTTCACCATCATACAAGAGAATAACCAAACCTCGACCAAGGAAAAATTACAATGTAAGGGGTTTCTCATCTCACTTTTAATTTCGTGAGATTTCCATTTTTCACCACTTATTTATTGAATGTGGTGTGTGTAATGCCCATGATTGTATTCATTGTGTAATATACATTAACTTATGGATATTTACATCATCATTTTATTATCCTACTTTCATGGGTGTATGTTTCTTATGTTACCAAATCGATAAAGGAATTTGAAATTTCAATTTCTATTCATTCGACTTTACACATACTTCATTGATTATTTTACTCCAAGATTATGTTTGGAATCACTATTAATTTTCTTATGTCATAATTTCCACTCCCCTTTCAGTGGATATACTTTTGATACACATAATCACTCCATTGATAATTTCTCAATTCATCGATATGAATTTGATAAGTTTAATTTTTAACTCATTCTCCTTTTGTTGAGTTTATTATCCAATTCATTGGTGTTGTCTTTACATGAATATGTGTGAATGTCCTCTAATTGATTTACACTGAACATCCAATCATATTGACTGTATTTATAGTTTTCACACATAATTATGTCATTTATTTATCCTTAATCTAAGGATATGGTCTTTATAAGAGACTTAATCTCAATTTACATCCCATTGAGACTTCATTGTTTTCATACACCAATTCTCTTTTATATGGTGTATATAATGTACTTTGACATAATATATCATGAATCCCTTTATTCTTGTGATATCAAAATGTATTGATTACCTCATTTATTTGTATTCAATTTTTTCTTTTTTGGTTAGAAACTCTAACTAAAATATAATTTTTAAAGTGTTTCGAAGATTTGTTCTTCTAAATTTTTCAAATTAATGTCCATGTTTTAAAATTGGGGTTAAGGATTTATTTATATGGACATTAAAGTTTTCAAATTAAAATTAATTTTAAAAGTTTCAAAGTGGTATGGGACACTTTGATTCAAAAATATATTTTTAAATGGATTCTTGACAAATAGTGTGACTTTTAAATGATTTCAAGAAAAGGGGAGATATTTCTCTCTAATAGCTTTGATGATTATTTTCATCTATATCAATATCCTTCATCATTATCGATTAAGGTTAATCTGATACAATACAATCTTCCCTATTGTATCGAATGAGTTTTGTTTGACTGTGGATGCGCTATTTTTATACCATTCATGGTTTGTAGATAAATTATTGACATTTCGCGTGCTAATTTTAATACGAATTTTTATGTTATGTTTCAAACTTTTCATATGAAGAATGAATTGGACTTAGCAAGTGACGGGTGGAGCCCTCTATAGATTCTTCTTGCATCGGTAGGTCTCATGAGACAAAATAGTGTCTTGGCACAAGGCCTTGACAAAATCATATATGTAGTCTTGGCACGAGGCCTTGACTATGTAGTTATGATAGTCTGGAATTATGCATTCCATCATTATGAAAGTGGTTATTGATATTGCATGTGGTTATTCGACTACTATAATATCCATGTGAATAGGTAAATGGGATTATTTCATTTTATCTTTCCCATATTATGCTGAAGTTCAATTTTAAAAGGCATTTGTTTTAGTTATACATTGACTTAAATGATTATTCTTATGTATGAAAGTTTTTGGTATACTGTTATCCTTACTGAGCATCTAATCTCACCCATTTCAATGTTTTATTTTTTCCAGGATGTGAAGAAGTAATTTATGAATGACCTATAGGGATAGTATGAGGGGATATGAAGAAAAGATGTTGTTGTAGTTTTTTTTCTTTATGATGTAATGTAAGACTTATGAATATATCTAGTATTTCCAAGACTACAAAACTAATCGGTCTTTAAAGACTTGATCTTTTGTGATCATGCCAATGCTATCTAATAATGCACTGACTCTGGGTAACAGGGGTCGGGGCATTACACATAGGGAGATTCTAGGATTGATATCCATGAAGTTTGGAAAGAAAGGGACTGACCAAAACTCCTAAACGCATGACTTCAAACTGGGTGTGGGTCGGGTCACGACGTGTACCCCTTGGTCATGACATGAAGGCCTTAATAAATAAGTTATGATGAAAATCCCATCACCTCAGATTTAAAACCAACATTTTCACCCTACACAATGTGTGCCCATCATTCATGATGTGAACAAGCTTGCAACATAACCACCCCCTTCACGACATGGTCTCCTAGGACACGACATGCAACCAGCACCAAGTACATGACATGTACTTTAGGTACATGGTGTGAACATATTCTACAGTCTACAGGAAACCAAAAAGAATTATATAAACAGATTTTTAATCCAAAAGGGAAGATAAAATGTGGGAAAACTAACCTGATAAATGTAAAAGGATATTATAAACTCCACACCATAAAGACATTCCATCCCTAGGAAGTCATGTGGAAGATGTATCCTCTCGAAA
Organism: Viscum album; assembly: GCA_963277665.1. Lineage (NCBI taxonomy): Eukaryota > Viridiplantae > Streptophyta > Magnoliopsida > Santalales > Viscaceae > Viscum > Viscum album. The sequence goes on along the minus strand of OY728146.1, from coordinate 127,440,254 downwards.
TAGATGAGGCTACTACTCCCTCATCAATGACTCGCATTCCGAAGTCTCTTGGGAATAAGATCCTAATTTCCATATAAATCTGACAAATGGAATTTATTTTCCATGCATGAAATTCATCTGAGAGTCAACGATCTCAACTAGTTTCTCCAAAATTGAATTATCTGTCTCTAACTTAATTTCATCCCAGCTTATAACATGAGAAAGGTAAGGGTCATACTACCTAATCTGAGATATGTGGAAAACATCATGAATGTTTGTTAGTTTAACCAAATGTTATAACCGATGAGATAACTTCTCAAGACGTTCAGTGATCTCAAATGGTCCAATATATCTCGGAGCCAACTTTCCATATTTTCCAAGTTGACAGTGACCCAGTCGAGGCAAAACATTCAAGAAAACCCAGTCCCTGATGGAAAAATCCAAAGGAAGATACTATCAACCTGCATACGATTTTTGTCGACTTTGGGTTGTAACTAGATGTCACCGAACCTCTTAAATATTTACCAATGTCTCCTAAACCAGACTTGGTCCAAACAAATATACTTTTCCCACCACTACCCAACAAAGATGTGATCTACAAGGTCGACCATACAATACTTCAAAAGAATCCATTCTGGTCAATGACCGGTAACTATTGTTGTAAAAAAACTCAATCAGTCCCAGATGACTATCCCACAATCCATCAAAATCCAAGATGCATGAATGAAGAATATATTCTAGGATCTGAATTACATGATTTATTTGGGCATCTATCTATGGATGTTAAGTTGTGCACAACTTGACCTGAGTCCCCATTTCCCCTTGAAAATTCTTCCAAAACCTTGTGGTAAACCTTGGATCCCTATCTGAAACAACGGCAGAAGGACTCCCATGTAACCCCATGATCTCCTTCACATATATCTTACTAAGATCTTTAACTTTAGTGGTATCTTTAATTGGAATTAAGTGAGAAAACCTCATCAAAAAATCAAAACCCACCCAGATAGAATTTTTCTATTGGGGCATTCATGGAAACCCAATAAAAATCCATGAACACCTCATCCCAATTCCAAACTGGCACATGAATAGGGTAAAGAAAACCAAAGGGATTCAAGTGCTCTGCCTTTATCTGTTGGCAGGTGTAATAGCGGGACACATAATATGTGATGTCGCACTTCTTACTTGGCCACCAAAACTGTTTTCTCATGTAATAATACATCGTTGTAGTGCCTGGATGAATTACCATGATGAAATATGAAAATCAAACAAAACTAAACTTCTATCATATATTAGGATGACAACTCTCTTTCCAAAGAGATGTAAGCCATCTAAAGAAACAGACCAACCAGGAACTCTCCCTCCACTATATAGGTTTTCTCAAAACATCTCAAACTCATCATCTTGTTGTTGAATCTGCAAGATAGACTCCAAGAGAGATGATGAAAACTGAAAACTGGTCAAAACTATACCTGAGACATCCTCCTGAGAATCCAAGTGCAACTGAGCAAAATGCCCCATAAGATTAAACTCTTCCTTTGATTCCAGAATAGTCTATAAAGGTACCTTCTTGCTTAAATCATCTGAAACTATGTTCCCTTTCCCCAGAGTGTAGTTGATGTAAAATTAAAATGTATATACGTATTCTACCCATCGTCTCTACCTGAGATTCATGTCTTTCTGGGAAAACATATATCCTAGACTCTTATGATCATAGAAAACCATGAACTTCTCCCCAAAGAGATATTGTCGTCGACACTTAATCACATGCATCATCGCAAAAAGAACTAAATAATGAGTGGGGTAGTTCTTCTTGTGTTTCCAGAGATGAAAATATCCATAATCTTCCACATGATAATCCTATATAAGCACGCATCCCCAACCAGAACCTGATGCATCATAGAACACCACGTACCCCTTATTGGGCTCAGGTAAGATCAGAATAGGTGTCGATGTCAGTATTCATTTCATCCCATCAAAATAAGACTTACACTTTTCATCCCATGATAATTCACCGCTTTCCTAGTATGAACAATCAAAGGTGATACTAGCTTAGAGAAATACCTAACAAATCATCGATAGTATCCAGCAACACCAAGGATGCTTCGCATCTCAAAAATATTTCTTGGTTCCTTCTAGGAAAAAACTACATTAACCTTATTTTGGATCAACTGATAAGTATTGCTCATAAATTTCAATCCATAAGAATTTCACGACTTGAATCCAGAAACTGCATTTTGAAATATTTCCATACATATAGTGATTTCTCAGAATCTCCAAAAACAGACTCATATGGTGCTCGTTCTTGAAATCAAACATTGAATAAACTAGAATATCATCCACAAACACTACCACAAAAGTATCAAGATATTGGTTTACTATCTACACCTCAAGGCCATAAAACTATAGGAGCGTTAGTCAGACTGAAAGGCATCACATGATATTCATAATGTTCAAACATACTCTTAAAGGCCTTCTTTGGTGTTTAAACTCGCGGACTCTAAGATGATGATAACCCGGTCAAAGATAGATCTTTGAATCCATTTTCCTCCCTTCAACTAAACAAACAAATCATTCACAGGAGGCAAAGGATATTTGTTCTTAACTATTACCCGGTTTAGCTTATGATATTCCACACATAACCGAAGTGAACCATCCTCTTTCTTGGAAAAGAGCATAAGGGATGCCCAATGAAAAACACTAGGGTGAAAAAAAACCTTCTCTAATAGGTCGTCCAACTTTATGTTGAGATCTTGCAGCTATGTTGGAGCTATATGATAAGAAGGAATTGATATTGGATGTGTACCCAGTACCAGGTCATTTGTGAACTCTACCTCTCTCTCTCTAGAGGAAGACTAGTGAAATCATCTCACAAAAGTGTCTAGAAAGACTCGAACAACAACAGAAAGATCCTGAATAGAAGAAACAAAATTGGTCTCAATTGTAACCTAAACCAAAAAACTCCTGAGCTCTAGGCAGGACAGTCCTGCATGACATGACCTCGGGTCCCACTCTCCTAGAAACAAACGATATCACCCCTTAATAGATAGAATTGAAAACTAATGATGACAACAATCAACCTCATCTTGATCAGTAAAAAGACAATCCATACCGATGATGATGTCAAGAAAATCCAGACCAAGAATGACAAAATCTCAAACTAACTTTATGTCAGCTATTGTGAACAAACAAGAAGGACACATCAACCCCTACTCTTTCATCTTACCAATAGGTGTCTCTAACTCCATCGTAAAGGGAATAAGTTCCATTTGAAGATTAATAATATCAACAAAATGAGTAGATATAAATGAGTGGGAGGCACTAGTATCAAACAAGGTAGTGGATATTGAAGCTGAAATAATGAGTGTACCTCTCACTCTTACTGGACCTGCATCAACTTCGATTGGACACTCATCTACTGCATGTAAATCCATCACTCCTAAGGCCTGTGGCTAGAGTCTTATAGTATTTGAAGCTTCTGATTGCACCATAGTAGAATTTGGAGCTGACGAACCCTGACCATAACGAGTTATGTTCACATCCTAACAGAAACATTGATGATGACCAACATGTCAACAACTATTGAACATATTCATGGAAATAGGAAAATAACATCTGTTGTGCCCCCCCTTGCCGCAATGGTAGAAATTTAGAGGCACACTGCTAAGTACAACGAACGGTGCGGAGGAGGCTCGCTGTTGAGACCCACCTCCATTACTTCTGCGATGGTCCAGCCACTTCCCCTTCTTCCCATACACTCTACTAAAGTTTTCACCAATTAGAAGAGAAGAGGCATTCAACCTTTCCTACCATGTCCATATCTACCATATTCTCTTAGTCCACTATCTCCGCATAGGTAGAAATCTTCAACATGAAAATGTTCAATCTAAAGTTTGGACACAAACCCCATAGGTACTTCTATGACTTCAGATGGTCATTCCTTACCATGCCCAGAGAAAAAATGGACAAGTTCATAAAACTAGTTGGGGTAGGCTGACACAAAATACTCTCCTTGAGGTAATGATAAGAACACTAGAGATTTTTACAACAACAGATACACTAGGAAAAAATGCTCAAAGAACAGGGTTTTGAGACCCTTCTAATCCAAGCCCACATGTCAGTCTACCTGGACCATAGAGTCACACCAACGCATGTCGGAATCCTTGAGTCTTAATGTTGTGCACTTCACCCTGATATTCTCAAGTTTATCCAAGAATTCAATGATTTTATCGATCCTTTCAGTCCAATCCTCCACCTATTGAGGTTCAGTTTTCCTTTTAAAGGACGGTGGCTTCTCATGCATGAACTCCTATGATCGATCTATTTCTCTTCCAGCATCTGGTTGTACTTTAATCACTATTTTCTGAACTCATGGAACATCCTGATTGATATCATGGACTGATCGTAAGATGGTGTCAATGAGATTATTATCCATAGGTGTATTTACTTGAGTAGTATCAGCTGCACCTTCCTGATGAACTTGTGGAAGGAGTCTCAGAGGCATACTAAGGCATACTAAAACATAAGAATGTTCAGATACAGAACAAATCTAAGTTCAATCTAGAAAACCCATAAACAGAAACTGAGATTTTTAAAGAAGAAAACCAACACTAAAGGCACATATCCTAACATCCCATGGAAACTTGAGTCTTGTTATGACAAGAGATAGCCAGGAACTCATCGCAACATAACTCTCAATTCCCAACAATCCTATCTCCAGAATAACAAACATCCCGAAAAGATATTCTGGAGGACTATCCTCCTCTATAACAAAATTATAATGAACTGACCTAGGTTACCCTCAAACCCAGCACCCGACATGATCCATCACATACCCGAAGGGAATTTCCGATCCCCACTGGATGGAAACATGAACCCAGGTATCTAATGACAAAATCAAGGGAATGGTTTCACCGAACCTGAAGAACCACATGGAATATATATAAAAGGAATAAAAGGAACAGAAAAAGACTGAAAAATATATATATGCCATAATTGTAAGAGAACAAAGGAAATAAAACAACTATAACAACAACCAAAAACTCCAAAATACATGTTTGACTATAAGGGACACAAAACCAATAGCTACTCCAATGATGGCATGAACGAAATCCAACCATCTCACCATCATCTACCCATCCCAACTAAAACGAACCCCACTACCTCACTACGGTGCCTTTCCTTTCCCAGCACTAGAATACAAATAAAGGTCTATGCACTACTGAATTAGTGTGCAGGATGTGAGCGAACATGATCAATAAGATCCCACTAAAGTGTTCCATAACAAATCTCTATATAAAAAATCTTGTATTATCATTTTTAAAATAAAACATGGCATGATAATAAGTAATATTTTTTACATAAAAGATGGTAAATACTTTCCTTTTCCATAGTTCTAAAAAAATAGGTATGTCATTTTCCAAAGAAAATGTACATATCATTTTTCAAAAGCATCAACATGAATATCAATGCTAACTTAGAAATCCAAGTAGTATAAACTAGTAGCACATGTATCACAACACTGAGGAATACTACAGGTCTAGGCATCAGAATACTTGTAACAAAATAATGAAGTTCACAAAACTGATCCTAGAACAAAGGGACTAACAAGCAGAGGAATACCCCATGAGTACCCCCACCCTATTGTCAATATCAGTCACCTAGAACAATAATCCTAGTAAATAGATGAAATCCCGAAGAAAAACCTCCCAAATAATCATAAAGAAATGGATGATGGCCTCAATATAAACCTTCCACTGATGTATCCAAGGTTACCCATGTGCTGTTTTTCACAAACCCATTTCAATGTCTTGAAAACCCTTCAAAACCCATTTATAATCCATTTATGAAAATCCAACGAAAACCATTTTTCATTGAAAACCATTTTTCAACACACACAAAAATCATGGAAATTTCATAAATCAATATATAATGTGATTTAAAAATCAAAAGAAGAAGGTTCATTATCATAGGCTAGAGACGGAACCACCTACCTCAATGTTTGGGTCGCACACACCACCAATGGAATCCAAAACCAAGAACAAACCCCAATTGAACCAATGGAGACTCTCAAAGAAGGACGCCCTCCACAACACAACCAAAAAAATAAAAATACCTCTGGAATGAGATCTCACAATGGATAAAGAATAGGATGAAAAGAAACATCCAACTTGGATCAGTGGATCCGATAACACAAGGCTTGGATGATATCATGATCAATTGCAAGGTAGAATCGAAGAGAACACTTACCTGGAGAGACACACTGTATAAACAATTATGAAGCAAAGATAATCGAATCTATCTGGAAGGTGATACACCTCTGAAAATTCTTTGGAAGAGTCTAGGGTTGAGTTCCAAGAAGTTTGGAGAGAAAAGGACCAACCAAAACAACCAAACACTATACTTTAAACTACGTGCGGGCTGGGTCATGATGTGTACCCCTTGGTCATGACGTGAAGGCCATGCTAGATATGTTACGTTAAAAACCCATCACCTATGATTAAAAACAAACATTTTCACCATACACGACATGTACCCATCATTCATGACGCATACAAGAACAAAAAATGCCCACACCCTTCACGACATGGTCTCCGAGGCCCTGACATGCAACTAGAACCAAGTATACGATGTGAGCATCATGTACACAGTGTGTACCTGTTCTGCAGTCTGCAGTAAACACATAAAAATCACATAAAAGGATTTTAACACAAGAATGGAACTTAGATTGATGAAAAACTAACCCGATAAAGGTAATGGGGTGTTACACCTATGATGTTTTTCTCATAAATGGTATAAAACAAAAATTCCCAATTCAGAAGGGTTCCATTATATAAATATGACAAAAACCAATGCATGGAACACTTTTCATATATTTAGAAAAATTTAATTTCAAGGTAAATGTCATCAATTCCATTCCAAATTTTTATTTTATTCCGAAATCCACTTCCCATTTCATGTATAATTTTCACAATTCCATTTCCAAAATATGAATTCTAAATTACCAATACTAAGTACGATTTCAAATTTTCTATATTTTTACAATTTTTAGGGCCATTAGTTTAAGGTAATGTATTCTCATGGAATAACTTTTTCCATTTCATTTTAAATATTTAATGAGGGTAATAACATGGTAAAATATATTATTAGGAATAGAAACAATATTTAGGGGTCACTCAATGAATATTAGAATGATGTAAGACACAAAAACTTATAATGAGGGTTTTGAATATAGGAAGAACAATGGGATGACCAAGTGTAGTGAATGAGGAGTCCACACTCCCAAACCCAATATTTGATTCATCCTAGAATGACAGAAATAGAGGTAGTAGAAAAAAAAACTGAAAATAGGGTATATTACCTCAATCTACCATAGATCTTTAGATAAGGAAGTAAACTAAAAAAAGGTTGAGACCAACTTATATCATTATTTGTGGATTTTTATCACAAGTGATGACCCTCCTAATAGGAAATAACCAATAGATAACCATTAGGGAGTGGAGGTGGAATTTGGGTTGATTATTGTAACAACCCGATATTTAATGAGAATTATTCATTTTAATTTAATTGATGTCTTGTGTTGTATGCTAAACCAAAATTACCTTGTGCTGTATGTAACACCGTATTATCTTTCAGTACACACAACACCATTCTTGGCTCGTGTTATACACAATATCTAGTTCATTTTCTAGAAATTATTCTTCGCAACATTAAGTATAGATTTTGTTTAATGTATAAATAAAATGCGTTTTGAATTATGTTATAAGAAAAACCAAAGAGATATTGCACTACACACATCCCTGAATTGGCTTGCATTACATGCAATCGTGGCCTTTCTCGATAGCGTGTGTAGTACGCAATATTGGATTTCACTAAACAACGATATATTGTTATACTATTATTATGGGCTAGATTTTATGAATAGTATTAACTAAATTTTTAATTTTATAACATTATTATTCATCTTAAACATTTTCTAGAACATGGTATGAGAACCAAAAAAAATTTCAGGTAAAATAAGTATTTTTTTAAAAATGCAGTTTTGACGCCTTTTGATGGCGCACCCGCATTAAATCTAGTTTTTGACATGTTTATAAGTTAAATTTGACAAAATAAAATTCTTATTTCGAATAAGAATATAAAAATTTACTTTGGATAAATTTTTCATATTATTCTGATAACTTTCATATTTTAATGAATAGTAAAAACACGCTATATTTTAATTAAAAACAACTTTTTTAATCGCAATACATTATATGGTTAAAGTTTAATATTGAATGGTTTTAAAGTATAAATAGACTATGTTTTTACCATTTAATATAATGTATGTCATTACCATTAATTTGTCATTTAATTCATTGGTAAAAACATTTCAATCTTTGACAATGTTTTAACTTTTAAAACCTGTTTTCCTAACAATGGGATTAATTTTAAATTAATTACTGCAACTTCTAGGTTTCGAATTTTGAAAAATTGATTCCATATTTTAATTAAGTGGGTCGAAATTATGTTAATAGGTTACTTTTATTTCTTTTATATTATGAATAGTAACTATGGTAATTTTTATTTACTGCAGTTAGAGGTAAATCAGGTACTTAAGGGTGAAAATAAGATTATAAAATTACTTTAACAACTACCAAAATTCAACTGGATGACTAAAAGTCAAACCATATCTTCTAAGGGTTGGAATAGATTCATTTTATAGACTTTTGACCATGAAAATAATTTAATTATTATTAAAACCAAAGAAAGTGACAACATGTCACTCTCTTAAATATTATAAGTATAATAAATTTAATTTAGATATAAACTTCGTGAAACTTCAAAAATTAATAGTCTACAAAAAGTTAATAAAATTATATACATCTTTTAATTTTATTTATAATTTTTAGGGATTAAATAATTATCAATAAAGGTGACACAATAGTAATGTTGAAATTATTTTATTGATTGAAATATCAAATAAATGGTTTTAATGATACTAAAATAAATATTATATAAATTATTTAATGTTCTCCACTAATTTTATATATAAATATGATATGTTATAAATATTTTAAAGATTTTATTTTCAATATATATTCTGTGTGGATTTTATTTAAATTCAAATAAATGAATACTGTCAAAATTGACACAATTGTTATTTTATAAAAAAACATAATATAAAATTGTTTAAAAATCAGAAAATTATTTAAAAATTATAAATTAAAATTTATATGGTCTAAAATTTCATAAATTATCCAATTATGGAAAATTAACAACACATAAGTAATTATTTATGACAATGTAAAAAAGAGAAACTTATTACCCCAAATAAAATTAAATTGATTAAATAAGGATAAATCATGTTAATAATGTTTAAAAAAAATCCAAACAGGTCTAAATTTTATTTTTTAATGATATTACAACCCTATATCATCTATTATTTTTATTGGAGTCATTTTTGGTGGCTTCTAAGTGAGGTTGAATTTATTATAAATTATTATTTCTTATGTTACCAAAGGTGACCCTCTCCTCCCTTATAAAAAGGGAACCCCTTCCCTCTTCACTTCACACCATTTTGAGCCTTGAAGATCTTTCAAAATCTAATAATTACTCTTTTAAACCACTCTAGTTATATCATAGAGGTTCTGGTCTTATCAAAAGACCAACTCTAGTGCCCTAAGAAGACGTTTACAGGAGGTGTGTCGAGGAAGAGGAAATCTCTTCTACCGACTCTTTTATGTTTGTTTCTTCTTCTACTTACTCTTATTTTGTTGTTTCATTATAAAGTAATAACATCAATATTACTTATATACTGATATGTTATTATAAATATTAAATAACCCTATTTCACCTTCTATTCATCCTTCGGAAAATGAAATCACCACGCGTGCGTACGTATGGAATACTGTCTCCACGCTGTGGTGTAATCTGTTTTCCACCACCACCATACATGGATGGGTATAATGGTGTAAAGAATAACTATATATGATTATTATAACATCATACTAATTCTAAGATATTATATCATCCACTCCAATTCCATTCAATACAGATGGGAACAATATCATCGCTCGTGCGTACATACGGATTACCGTCTCCACGACGCGATGTGATTCATTTTTAATTAAAGAATGATTATAAATTATATATAATAAGTAATCATGAAATATATAACATATTAATGATTCTATATTAATGTATATGTAATTTACTTATATCTATTAAATTTAATAAGGAAACAGAAACGCGTTCATTTGTACGTACGGCCTACCGTCTCCATGAACGGTGTATTTCTTTCCATTTATAGATCTATTTTATATATTTATATTATGAATATATATTATATATAAACCATTAATTATATTATGTAATTAAGTAATCATGATATAAGTAATCACATTAATAATTTCAAGTCAAAACACCGATGATAAATTTAACGATTTTACCCAAAATGTTGCTTTAACATGGAATTGACAAAAGAACTGATAATATAAAGTCGTAAGGTAATCATATATGATATCATAAATATTATTATGGTTCTGGTACAAGTTAATAATATTTTTAAACCCACTATATAGGATTCTCGAACACATACAGAAGAAATTGGACAAAAGGTCAGGGATAATTATTCCAATCTCGTTCTTATCCTAGATTGTTTATTCGTATGTATTTACTGGGGTTATATTTATCATCCATATCCATGTTTTCTAAAAATGTGTTCATGTATGTTTAAAGTCCTTTTTTACAAATTTTTGACTTTTATTACATGGTATGTAAGGAATCTTTCGTTTGTTTACCATAGAAGGTTTTTTTTGACTTTTCTGGAAAAAGTGCGAGAAGAATGTTTTTTTAACTTATACGGCATAAATGGATTTTTACGGTTTCATATAGCCTTATTTTCAGGAATCTTACTCTACAATATTTCATGACTATTATCAACAAAATACTTTTCTTTTAAAATTTCATGGAATTTTGTGAAAATAAAATGATTTTGAAGAAGAAAAGATATTTTTCTCAAAAATTCATTTCATGTGTTTTATTCAAAACTATTTTCCATCTAAGAATACGTTATTCAGAATGTTCATGTTTCAAGTATAATGTCTCTATGATTTACATGGATTCACTTTTATTATGATGAAATTATATCCATTTTTTGTATGGATTATGTTATGATGGGATTATGTTTATGAAACCCATTTGAAACATTTGGTTAGGATGAATGATTTATGTTCATGTTGTGGCACAAGTAAGAATGATTTCATTATGAGATGGGTGGAACCTATATCTCCCTCCAATTAATTGGGTAACGATTTAAATCTTATGAGATAGACATGGATGGAATGGTAAGTTAATCTGGTTCGGTGTTACGGGACTGGAACAAGGAGTGAACTCAATTCAGAAAGGGACGTTGTCCACTAAGATGGTCTTGGAAGCAATGCCTTGGCTACTATGGAAATCATATCATGTGATTAATGGTTTTCCACAATTACATGATTTATTCCAATGCTATTATATGATGATTGATGTTCCATTATGACCTATGACTTACGTAATTCTATGTTTTATATCATTTCTCAAGATTTTGATGTTTAAACATTATGTTCATGTTTTTAAGTTCAAATGTATATGGTTTGTTTTATTTTCACCATGCTTACCCTTACTGAGCATTTGAGCTCACCCTTTAAATGTTTTCTTTTCCCCAGGATATAAATAATTATTTTATGTAAGAAAAAAGGGGAAGATCTTTATGGGAGATGTTGAAGATATTTCACCATGATTAGAATATTATGTCCTGAGTTTCCAAAGACACTAAACTATTAGGTTCCTTGAGTGATGGTTTTTTTTATGTATTAAGTATTCCAGAAAGGTAATTTAATGTTCATGTACATAAAGTTTTGGGTATCTCTAGTTGGTATTAGTGGAAAGGTTTATTCAACCTTTGGAAACAAGGATGCGAATACTTTAGTGAAATCCCTAGAGATATTTCTAAGGTATGTCTAGGGATGTCTCTAAATTTAATTATAAGTATATGTTATAGTCCTAGAATTATGGTAAAAATATTATAATTAAGCCTAAGATGTTATATATTGAAGGTACTCTCCCTTTATTATGATTTTCCCTCTCACACTAATTTTTCTTTGTGTTTTAGAAAATGGCTGGAAACAGAAAGATTCATGATAATGGAGGATATGATGGACAATGGGATGATATTATTCATGAAAAACCAAATGAAATTGGATCTGGAGGTCCACATATCATTATTATTCCTAATCAGAAATCTCATAATATGATCAATAATCTCAACTATGGTAAGTTTCCCGACTCAGCTTATAAGAGAAATATGGAGTTTCATGACGATTATAGAGGAAAGAAAGTTCAATTTATCTCATGTAAATCATGTGGGAAGAGGAATCAGGTTTAATGTTTCAAAGGAACTGGAAGATGCTTTGGGTGTGGAAAAGAATGACACAAAGCAAGTAATTGTGAAGGAAAATATTTAGTTAACACGATGGACAAGGATAATGGTATTGCTAAGACATCAACAATGGTTAAATGTTTTAAATGTGGGTTGTACAGGCATTATTCAAACCAATTCCCTAAGGGAAAGTCTCATGAAGAGAATCATCATGGTCGCATGGGTAGTATTTATGTTTATGATGATGAAGAGACTGCAAATGATATGTGAGATGAAATAATTTTTCTAGATTGGTCAATGGTTTAAAAAGGAAGTGGAATGATTATTTGTTTATCAAGAGTAATGTTTTATAAGTAATCTCATGGTACTATGGAATAAAGATACATTTAAATATTGTTACACTATTGTTTTTCCTTATGTTTTTGAAAGTATAGGTTGAACCGTACCGGTAACCATGAAAGGTTATTTAGATATTTTTGGAAAGAAGATGATTTGAGCATAATAAATGGATAAAAAGAAAATAATATGTTTGATATTATTAATGAGCTCATGACTGATATAAGGTAAAAGAGATATCATGGTTTGAGTATATAGAAATTTTGGGATTTTGGTATGTGGAAAGAGTTAAATTTTGACAGCATTTATATTTTCAATAAGGTTTTATAGTAATTGATGTTGCAAGATAATACAAGATTAAGGTATTCACATGTTTGGAATGTGATCAACAAGATACATATTATGATATATGGGGGATAAGTGATGGTATTCACATACTTGGTTGATGAAATTTCTATTAATCGTTTTCTTTATACTATGGGCTTGGACATAAGTATTTTTTATAAGCCTAATCATTGGAATGGATTATGTTGGACATATGTTAGTATTGTATAAGGCTAGAACTTTTTTCAATATTATTTATGGGATTTTATAATAATGTAGTTTTATAAAAAAAGGACAACCTGCAGGACGGGCGATAACCCATCGCATCGGACAAGGCTGTGGGAATTGAACCCACAACCAAAGTATGACAAGCCTTTATCTTTTACCACTGACCTACACGAAGTCACTGGTTAGTAGAAACTAGTTTTATTTTATTAAGCGGTGTGATTGATGAAGTATTAGTCCATTTTAGGAATCATATACGATTAATCTCACCAAAAATGGACTTATGTATATAAAGTTTTATAAACTTATGTTTGAGACAGATGGAATGACCTATCATTCTATCGCATGATCTTCTAACACTTCACGGAAGAAAAATTCAACTTAATTTCTTTAAGAGATGAAGTGGAAATTGTTCAAGGCATAAACAACAGTGAGATTGTACCAAAATCAAGTAAGTATTTTTTCAAATTAAAAATTTTCAACTTTAGGGAAATGATCTTGAAAACCAAAAATGTTGTCCTAGTGCTTTTATATCTGATGAATCAAATGGTACCTTAGATCATCACAAATTTATGGCTTTGTGATTGTGGGATTTTCATAGCCATGTTCTCTACCACTCTCCATCAGAACATGATCGTTAGATTTCTCTTCCATATCCATATTTTCACCTATGTTCTCCTATGTGGAAACCCAGTGACGAGTTAATTTTGGTAATTGTTATGTTTCGTACTTCACTTTTTAAAATTATGTTTCAGTATTCCTTTTTTATGATGTGGGTTTTTATAAAAGACACTTTCAAGTAGTAAACCTTTTATAACCCCAACGAATTTCGAGGTCGAAATTCATTTTTAGGGCGGTAGAATGTAACAACCCAAGATTTAATGAGAATTATTCTTTTTAATTTAATTGATGTCTTGTGTTGTATGCTACACCAAAATTATCTTGTGCTATACGCATCACCATTTTATCTTGCAGTATATGCAACACTATTCTTGGCTCGTGTTACACACAATTTCATGTTCGTTTTGTAAAAATTATTCTACGCAACATTATGTATAGATTTTGTTTAATGTATAAATTAAATAAGTTTTGAATTATGTTATATGAAAAACCAAAGGGATCTTACACCACATTCATGCCTGACTTGGCTTTCTTTACACGCAATCGCGACCTTTCTCGATAGTATGTGTAGTACACAATACCAGATTTCACTAAACAATGATATATAGTTATAATATTATTATGTACTATCCATTATTAATATTAATAACTACATTTTTAATTTTATAAAATTAATATTTATCTTACACATTTTATAGGACACTGTATGAGGACAAAATAAATATTTCAGGTAAAATAAGTAATTTTCAAAAAATGCAGTTTTGCCGCCTTTTAATGGAACAGCCACTTTAAATATAGTTTTTGACATTTTAATAAGTTAATTTTGACAAAATTAAATTATTCTTTGTAATAAGGATATAAAAATTTACTTTGGATAAATTTTTCATATTATTCTGATAACTTTCATAATTTATTGAATAGTAAAAACACGCTGTATTTTAATTAAAACCAACTTTTTTCATCGCAATAATTTATATGGTTAAATTATAATATTTAATGGTTTTAAATTATAAATAGAATATTTTTTCACCATTTAATATAATTTATTTCATTAAAATTAATTTTACATTGAATTCATTAGTAAAAATAATTCAATCTTTGGCAATGTTTTAACTTTTAAAACATTCTTTCTTAACAACGAGATTATTTTTATATTTATTACTGAAACTTCTGTGTTTTGAGATTTGAAAAATTTATTCCATATTTTAGTTATGTGGGTCCAAATTATGTTAATATGTTACTTTTATTTTTTTATTATGAATAGTAACTACGGTAATTTTTATTTACTGCAGTTAGAGGTACATTGGGTACTTAAGGGTAAAAATAGGATTATAAAATTACCTTAACACCTGAAAAAATTATATTGGATGACTTAAAGTATACCCATATCACCTAATGGTAGGAATAGATTCATTTTATGGACTTTTGACTATGAAAATAATTTAATTATTATTAAATCAATGAAAGTGACAACATGTCACTCTCTAAAATCTTATAAGTATAATAATTTTAATTTAGTGATACACATCATGAAAGATAGAACATAAATAGTCTCCAGAAATCTATTAAAATTATCTACATCATTTAAATTAATTTATAATTTTTAGGGATTAAATATTTATCATTAAATGTGACACAATAGTGATGTTGAAATTATTTTTTTGATTGAAATATCAAATAAATAGTTTTAAAGATATTAAAATAAATATTATATGAACTATTTAATGTGCTCCAATAATTTTCTGTATATATATGACATGTTATGAATCTGTTAATGCTTTTATTTTTAACATATCTTCTGTGTGGAATTTATTTAAATTCAAATAAATGAATAGTGTCCAAATTGACACAATTGTTATTTTATAAAAATAACATAATATAAAACCGTATAAAAATCAAAAAAAAATATTTAAAAATTATAAATTAAAATTTATATGGTCGAAAATTTCATCAATTATCCAATTATGGAAAATTAACAACACATAAGTAATTATTTATAATAATTTAAAAAATAGACTCTTATTACCAGAAATAAAATTAAATAGATTTAATAAAAAAAATCATGTTGATAATGTTTAAAATAAATTCCCAAGATGTATAAATTTTATTGGTTGATGAGATTAAAACCCTATCTCATCTAATATTTGGATTTGAGTCATTTTTGGAGGCTTTCAAGTGAGGTTGAATTTATTATAAATTAATATTTCTTATGTTACCAAAGGCGCCCCTCTCCTCCCTTATAAAAAGGGAACCCCTTCCCTCTTCTCTTCACACCATTTTGAGCCATGAAGCTTAGCCAAACCCTGAATAATCCTCTTCTAAAACTCTCTAGTTATATCATAGAGGTTATGATTTTCCCAAAAGACCAACTCTAGTTCCCTAAGAAGAAGTTGAAAGGAGGTGTGTCGTGGAAGAGGTAATATCTTCTACCGACTTTTTTAAGTTTATTTCTTCTTCTAATTCCTATTCTTTAGTTTTTTCATTATAAAGTAATAAAATCAGTATTACTTATATATTTATATGTTATTATAAGTATGAAACAACCCTATTTCACATCCTATCCATCCTACGGAAAACGAAATCACCACGCGTGCGTACGTAAGGAATACCGTCTCCACGCTGTGGTGTAATCTATTTTCCACCACCACCTTACATGGATGGGTATAATGGTGAAAATAATAACTATATATGACTATTATAACATCATACGGATTCTAACATATTATATCATCCACTCCAATTCCATTCAATAAATATGGGAATGATATCATCACTCGTGCGTACGTAAGGATTACTGTCTCCAGGACACGATGAGATTCATTTTCCATTCAAGAATGATTATAAAGTATATATAATAAGTAATCATGAAATATATGACATGTTAATGATACTGGATTTTTGTGTATGTTATTTACTTACATCTATTAGATTTAATAAGGAAAATAAAACAGCATTCATGCATACGTACGACCTACCGTCTCCATTAACGGTGTATTTCTTTCCATTTATCAATCTATTATATATATATATGTATTCTCTGAATATATATTATATATAAATCATGTTTTATATTATGGAATTAATTAATCATGATCTAAGTAATCACACGAATAATTACAACTCAAAACACGAATGATAAATGAAACGATTTTACCCAAAACGCTGCTTTAACATGGAATTGACAAATGAACATATAATATAAAGTCATAAGTGAATCATATATGATATCATAAATATTATTATGGTTCTGTTACAAGTTAATAATATTATTAAACCCAATATACATTGTCTCATACACATATGGAAGAAATTGGACAAAAGGTCAGGGATAATTATTCCAATCTCGTTCTTATCCGAGATTGTTTAATCGTAAGTATTTATTGGGGTTATATTTATCATCCATATCTATGTTTTTTAAAACTGTTTTCATGTATTTTTAATGTCATTTTTACCCATTTTTTACTTTTACTACATGGTATGTAAGGAATCTTTCTTTTGTTTACCATATGAGGTACTATTTTGACATTTCCGGCAAAAGTCCGAGAAGAAGGTTTTTTTAACTTATACGGCATGAATGGATTTTTACGGTTTCATAACGCCTTATTTCCGTGAAGCTTACTCTAAAAGATTTCATTACTATTTTCAACAAAATCCTTTTATTTAAAAGTTTCATGGAATTTTCTGAAAAGAAAATTATTTTGAAGAAGAAAGGATATTTTCTTCATGAATTCATTTCAAGTGTTTTGTGAAAACTATTTTCCATCTAAGATGATATTATTCAGTATGTTCATGTTTCTAGTATAATGTCTCTATGATTTACATGGTTTCACATTTCTTATGATGAAATTGTATCCATTTTTTTATGTATTATGTAATTATGGGATGATGTTTATGAAACCCATTTTATACTTTGGGTAATGATGAATGATTTCTGTTCATGTTGTGGCACAAGTAAAAATGATTTAATTATTAGATGGGTGGGACCTATATCTCCCTCTAATGCATTGGGTAAAGATTTATATCTCATTAGATAGACATGGTTGGAATAGTATGTTATTCCAGTTTAGTGTTACAGGACTTGAACGAGGATTGAACTCGATTCAGAAAGGGACTTTGTCCACTAATATGGACTTGGCAGTAATGGCTCGGTACTATGGAAATTATATAATGCGAATAATGGTTTTACAAAATTACATGATTTATTCCAATGTTATTTTATTATGATTCATGTTCCATTATGATCTATGCCTTACATACTGCTATGTTTTTGTCATTGCTCAAGATTTTGATGTTTAAACATTATGATCATGTTTTTAAGTTTAATTGTATATGGTTTGTTTTATTTTCCCCATGATTACCCTTACTGAGCATTTGATCTCACCCTTTATATGTTTTCTTTTCCCTAGGATATAATGAATTATTTTAGGTAAGAAAACAAAAGGGGAAGATCTTTATGGGAGATGTTGAAGATCTTTCACCATGATTAGAAGATTATGTTCCGAGTTTCCAAAGACACTAAACTATTACGATCCTTGAGTGTTGGTTTTTGTTATGTATTAAGTATTCCTCAAAAGTAATGTAATGTCCATGTACGTCAAGTTGTGAGTCTCTACAATTATGGTGGGTGTTACTAGAGAAATAGATGAAAAAATAGGGTTTAAATATTTAAGGGTAATAAGGGACCATTGGAAATATCTCACATTTTATGAGGGATAATCTAATTTGTTGAACTGTTTAAAAAATATTTCCCAACTATGTTGCACTCATTTTCTAGGACATTACATTTTTATAGTCATTGAACACGGTTGAAATACCATATGTAATCAAATATAAATGATTTTTTTTTATTTTTTGTAGACATTAACACAGTTTCTCATATCCCCATGCATAATTAAAAAAACTTGTGCAAATGAATTTAAAGACACATGGTTGGGGTTCATTATTATATATAAAAAAACATCAAGATGCACCTTTGATACCCATATTTTCATTCCCTAAACCCCAGGTTCACTCATTTTACCATTATATATACAAAAACAATCTTAAAAAACCATAGTGAAAGGGTTTTAGCTAAAATTTAATGGTAACTATACCTCATGGAGGGAGAAGGTTTCACAAAATCCACACAATAAAATAAGATCACTCCCAAGTTCTACACCTAATTATCACTAACAATCATTGAATAATAAATCAAGAAATTGGGAATAGACATCAGATTCATATTTCTACATAACCTCTTGGTTACGCCTATGGTACCATGACACCTATATCAAAGGAATAGTCTTTCCATAGAGGTTATTCATTCTATGATCCATTGTGAAAATTAATTTTTACTCAAAATAAGCATCATCCTATATCTCAACATCATCAGTATCAATCGCATGTGATGGGTCCAAATTATAACATAGAATCCGAGAGACATAGAAAAGGTCATTCATTTTTGTGTACCTTGATGGAATGTTGAACTACTAGTAAATAGTAATAATCATGTTTTCCACTTGAATACTCCCCCCAAAACCCAAATCGTAACTTCCATAGCCTCTAAAAATTCATTGTCCTATGAATTGGTGAAACATGTAACAAAACCACCTCACCCACCAATGATTCTAAGGGATAGTTTATCTAATTAAAATTGTATTTTTATCTATTAAGGGAAGGTTACAACTTCGTTTTGATCAAATAAATTCTCTTGGTGTTTTCCTATACTCTGTTCATCCCATACTTTGTTGGCTCTCTAGATTCTAGCTAGTATAAAAGAAAATGACATGACCTTCTATATAAGTCCTCAAATAGATCCTTCTTAATTTATTACTAATAAAATTTATTGTAAGTGAATTTCGTTATTGCCAAATGACTCTCCCAATATCTTCTCAAATTGAGGACATATTCTTGATGCATTTCCTTGATCACATGTTTCATGCACCAGGATTCCCACTCTATTTGTTGCTGAAAGGAAATACTAAAATGTAGTTGTATTCCCTAAACCTTCTAAAGAACCTTATAAAACCTTAAATTGATATGGGCATCTCAATAAGATATAATTCTTCATGGATCCCTATGCAAGTATAACACCTCATGTATATATAACCTGCCATGGTCAACAACCATTTATGTCTCCTTGATTAGAAAGAAATGGGATATTATGATCAGATGATTTATGAAATCCTAAATAATATAGTATCCAATATCCATCCTTAGTGAACTTATCACAAATTCTATCATTATATTTTCTCACATAAATTTCATAATTGATAAGTACTGAAGAATATCATCAGGTCACCAGTGACCATATTTTACCTTTAGATAAGTGGATCAATATACACTGAACCCCACTGGGAATTTCATCATCTATGAGAACAAATATTGTCATTTCACATCAGGGTACATATTTTTTAGACCTTTATTCGTAGTCCACTTCAATACATATATGAAACTCAACACCTTCTCATGCATTCTCATTGAATCGACCATATATCCTCTAAAAATGATTCTTATTGGAATGCAAGGAAAAATCAAGAGGTGGATAACCACCAAAAATTATGTCCCTTTTCAACAACTAATAATCATTTGAGAGATCTTTTTAACTTATCCAAACATGAAGTGTGGGGTTTAATAGATTTTGAGTCCATAGTTTCTCTCCCCTAGTACTCATGAAAATGCCAACATGGTTTGAAAAAAAACCTACCACTAACAGATAAATTTCTAGACTACCTGGGTATGATTCTTCCTACAGAAGGCATTAGAAATGTTTTTCCCATTTTTTGGAATATAATAATACTCAATTTCAATGAAATATAGGTACTTGACCAACCTTCTCTACCTGAGATTCAGGTCACCCTAGGAGAAGTCATACTTCAAGATATTATGATATGTGTAAACCTCAAACCTCTCCCTCATGAGGTAGTGTAACAAACATTATAGGGAATATACCACTATAGAAAGGTCCAAATCATGGTCCAAGTAGTTACACTTTTATGGTATCAACTACCTAGACCCATAAGAAGCTACCTATCCATATTGAAAAATCACTTCACCTAAACCAATACTTGACTCATAATAATATAATGTATACTAGTTACCATGCTCGGGGAAGGACATGAATGTATTAGATGTAAAACTCCTCTTCATCACACTAATGGATACTTCACAAGAATCTGGCCTCCCATATCTCAATTATTTCTTGGTGAGGACCATCAACTGATTGGCCAAGTAGGATATGACTTGAAGAAATATTTGATATAAGATGACTAATATGATCAATCTACCAATATTAAAGACATTATTGGACCTCTCCAAATAATTCTGGGTTCCAACCTTCTCTAGGTCCATAGTTACCCCATCCTCTAATATGATATAGACCATGAAGTGAATTTTACCCTACAAATACTGAAACCTTAGTATTTTTTCGTACAACTGATTTCCTTAGACTATTCTGAAAACTATCTCAAAATATAGTACACATTCATCCCTCGATTGGGAGTACACCAATATATTTATGACAACCATGATTATAGAGGATCACAATTATGGATGGAACACCCTATTCACTAAATTCATAAATACCATGGGTATGTTTTTCAAATCGAACATCATAATAAGGATTTCATAAATGTCTTTCCTTTTCTAAAAGTCACTACAAAGAACATCAGTTGGTATCACCCAGAGCTAGTAGTAACCCAATTGTAACTCAATATCGGAGAAAAATTATGTTAGTAAAATAAATCATTGATATGATAAAGTTTATATCCCTTTTTAATAATTACTTTGTTATGATTAAGATAATCTACAAATATCCTCAAGGAATTTTATTCTTTCTTTGAGAAAAATCAAGACAAACCAAGGGGCATGCTTGAACGGATAAAGGTCTTCACTTCCATGTTTTATAGATGGGATATTAATTATCAATGATTTATTGGTGTCATCCAATATGAAGAGATAGAAATAGGTTCTATATATAAAAAGTGATCAATCATAAACATGATTCAATAGTAGGGTGGTAATTGAGAAAATCCCCCCCTAAACACATCATGTTACCAATCAACAATGGGAGGCATGACAGAAATCCATGTCTCCCCCTCATCCAAAATGTTGGTAGAAGCCTAGGGTACGATGTTTTAAAAGTGGGTTCCCTAGTCCCATATTTATCACTAATTTTTTTATTACCATATCAAGTATAAATTCAGATGTACTTGGTCCACACATACCATTATAGTGTAGAAATTTCTATATCCACTATTTAAATGGTAATGTCCATAGATTAATGTTCATATTAAAAGGCTATAGCAGATCCTATCCTATAATGATAAAATCAAGATACCATGAAATTAATCTTAAATATATGTCACATAGTCTAGATACATCATACTCACTGGACACATTCGATGTCTAAAAATAATGTGTTTTGGTTCATAATCATTGTGACTTATTCTCGGTAATTACGCACATGGTGATCTCTGGTAGGTGATATAATGAGGACATACCTACCAATAGGAACATCAAATGTTTTAGGTTACATTGGTTATTTCTATCTATTAACATTGGTATTGGTCTCATGACTTGAGATAATTATCAATGTGTTCCATTTGATCACGTACTTAAATGCGAAGAAAAACCCATTATACTGAAATTATAGTGAGGTGTCTTCTGTTGGGTGTACCATTGGTGTTGTTTCATTGGTTGAATGGTTAATATATAATTTTATGCATCCAAGTTGATGAAGTAATATATCATGGTCCTGGTTTCTCAGGATGGTAATACCTTCATTAACCCATCACTAAGGTAGTCATAGGTTAATCTTTCTGTGTAGATCAATAATTAATAAATCAAGAATGAAAGATGTAAAAAATGTGCATCCTACTTTAAATGATATATAAATATTATGATATAATATTACATATTACATGTTCAAAGATTATTAATGTCTGGATGTATGGGTTGTACATTGGAAAGAGTTATGCCAAATGGAATTTCTGAAATGGTTTGAGAACATTTTTTGGTTTCTTTCCTTTGAACTTGTCATTGTTTTGAGAAAACTATTTTTCTATGGAAGATGTTTAAATTTAGTTATAAACAGATTTTATGAAATTTATTTATATAAAAAAACTTATTGAAATGTGCAAACATTTCTATCCATATGTCGTGAGTAGGGAAGTCATTGGGTAAAATATACTGGGTTTCACTACTCACACCTTCTTTGGAACATTTGGGATCATTCAGATGTTGTTTATTGGAAAATCGAAACAAGTTAAAGTATCAAACTTCACATGATTTTATTTTTTTACTTGGGTTGTTTAATAGTGTTGGATCAGTGATCATGTTTAGAGCTTGGAGTTTTTATTAGAGTCTTTGATTTTTTTTATCCATTGTGTACTTTCATAATGTTGTCTTCTGTTATAGTACTTGGTTTTAGATTTATTTCATTATCAATTTTTTTATTTGAGTTTCCTTTCATTGAAAACATGAATCTTGTTATGGTTTCTTATTTATGGTATGTCTGGTTGATGATTTTATTAATAATGGGAAAATTGTCCCCCACATGTAATGAAGCCCTTTATCATTTATCTCCATCCTTTGGTGTCTTGTAGATGTCTCTTAATGACAAGTAATTTCCTCTAGCCTTATCAAGCCAATGAGGATGAAGAGGTATTTTACAATTGGTATCTATTTTGTATGCTCAAAAATATTTTTGAGACAATTGGTATTAGATTAGTCCTTCCTAAAGTCTTGTTGAACAAGTATTATTAGGCCCGGTTGGTCTTTGACTTAGTATTGGTTGTTGGTCTTTGGATTTGAATTCATTCTTGTCTATTACATGATTTGGGATCATATAAATGAGTCGGATTGTTGAAACATGAAATATAGATCATATAAATATGTAGCTTACCTTTTATGCTAACCATTATATTACAAAGGAGTTGGGTACATTAGTGTTTTGTATAAACTTATAGGTTTTCAGTCCCATTGACATGGGTTCATTTAATGAGATATGCATTACATCTCTTATAGAAATAACTTCCCACTAGGAATACATATTTTATTTTGTGTAATTATTTGGTGAAACATTGTTATTTTTAAAAAATATAAATTTTGTTTTCAAATTCCTGATTTGAAAAATAGCATCATTGTGGTATTTTTAATTTTTTTATTTTCCAAAGTGTGTGTAGATTTTTGAAAAATGGAACGACATAGAAAATAGTTGAATTTAGAAACCAATGTAGTGAGAGTATGATGTGGTATAATCTGAAATTATAGAACTTCAGTTATTGGAGAGTGAGAATTATGTTGGGTGTTGTTCTTCCAAAAAATGGCACCTAACAGGCATCATAGAAATAAACTGGAGGAAGATACTAAAAATTTGGTTAAACCTGAGCCACATGTGAACCAACAGTTATTTGAGAGTAACTACCTAGTGTTTCAGGTTATGGGCAATGTGAGAATGAGATATAAGACCCGAAAAGTGGATCATTCAATCTAGTTCCATAAATAGAATCCACCCATTGTTCAGGGTGATTTAGAACTAGAAAAGGAAGAGGTGTAGTTAAATAGGATGAATGGTATCATCGATTTCTCCTGTACACCAACAGAGTTTCATGTAATGTCGGTGAATTACGTAAAGTAATATCTTTCATGCCAGGGGTGGGATTTAGAAATTTGGGCTAAATCAAACGAAGGCCTGGAATATGAGGAATTTGAGAAAATATTCGACAAATAAGTCCATCCTTAGACGGTCATAATTCAAAGAATGGAATATTTCAGTAGCATAAATAAGGAAAATAATTTTGTTATAGAGTATGCATAAAAATTTGTGAATTTAGTGCATTTTTTACCTGAGGTTTCTGCTAGTGTGTCATTGAAGGAACACATCTTTGAATCGAGGATGAGATAGGAGATTCGCTTGAATATTTGTGTTCTCTATATTATAGATTATACAGAGATGGTCATTAGAGGGAAAATAGTGAAAAGGGACATCACAAGAGCTATATTAGGAGGAAACCTGTTTATACCCATGTTAAATAGTGGGAACTCTAATTCTAGGAGAAAATGGAATAGGGAAACTTATTCACAAGGTGGGAGGATGAATGATAATTAGACGATTAAGTCAGTAAAACTTCCTTCACAACATAATAGATAATATGTTTGTTTCCAATGTGTTTCATTCAACCAAATAAAGTGAGAGTGTACAGAACCACTGAGATCATTCCACAATGTCAATTAGATGGGGAATCTTCAACTCTATTGTCACAGTGCTCCAAGGTCCAGTGATCGGGAAACTTATTAGGTGTCAGAGGCATCGTATTCTTCAAAGGGATGAGGGAAGAAAAATTAATCTCATCAATAGAATAAATATAGCTATGGTGATTAAAGAACTACCATGACTCATCTAGAAGTACAATCTCAATAGGTCAATAAGTAGCAAGGTGCATCAACAAAGAAATTATATGGATCTGAATAGGTAATTATGGTTGATCAACCTAGACCATCTACGACATCAGTTATGATTATTTTGAATTCAATACTTACACAAGATTTTTTTTATACAATGTAATCCCATTCCATTATGGCTTCTCATTTTATTGATTTTCAGAGTTTAAAACTAGAGATGATGCCTTCTGTGATAAAACACCAAACTCCTCTTGGAAAAAGAGAGTGTTGAGCCTTTGTGTGTAGAGGGTGTTCTCTAATAGTTAATAGATTAGAGTTGAAATTGGATTTATTTATTTTTGATATGGATGGTTTTTATAAAATATTGGGTATGGATTGGCTGATCTTGTTCAAGGCTCACATCTACTATTACAACAAAAAGATAGTTTTACAACAGAATATATAGTTGAGTGTCTATTTTTAGGAGACATTAAGGTAAAGTCAACTCTAGTGGGATTTGTTTCACCAATTGTTGGAAGAATATCATACTAGTTTGCAAAATTATCTTTAGAATTAGTGGGCAAGATCAAGAATAATAACATTCCAGTAGTGGTTGACCAGTTTCAAGATATGTTTCCAAAACATTTCTCATGCTTCCACATATTAAAGAATTAGATTTTATGATTGATCTTCTTATAAGGAAAAATACTATTTTCATTATTTCTTATCAATTGAAACCAATATAATTAAAGGAATTTAAATTGAAATTGGATGATATAGAAATAAAATTTTTCATTCAATCGAGCATAACTCTACGGTCAAATCCAGTTTTGTTTGTTAGAAACACTGATGTAACTCTTTAGTTGTTTGTGTATTATCATAATATTAACAATGTTAAAATAATTAATTGATATCCACTTCCAAAAATTAATGATCTTTTGAGGGGATCTCATTGGTTCTCCAAAATATACATGAAATTAGGATATCACTAATTGCGGGTTTGGAAGGAAGATATTTCGAAAACACCATCAAAAAGTAGATATAGAAATAATGAATTTGTATTAATGCCTTTTGGTCTAATGAATTAACTAGGGGTCTTTATGGAATTATTGACTCTGATTATTTAGTGATCTCTGGATTCATTTCTAGTGATTTTTGTAGACGACATGCGGGTTTATTCAAAGACATGGTCTAATCATGAGAATCACTTGGTGAAAATGTTGTAAATCTTGATGGATCATCATTTGTATGTGAAATTATCAAAGTGTGATTTTTTAAATACAAGAGTTGTGTTTCCATGGAATTTTAATCTCTAAATAAGGTGTTTATGTGGATCTATAAAAGATAAATATCTTTATCTATTGGAAACTACCAAATAATTTCTTCGATATACGAAGTTTCCTTGGTCAATCTGTTTATTACCAAAACTTAGATTATGATTTTTCATTACTATCTCCACCTATGATAACATTGATAGTGAATAATGTTTTAGTACAATAGAATGAGGAATGTAAGCAGTATTTTCATCTTCTTAAATTTATTTTCACATCATCACCAATCATGATTTTTTTGGATTTAGGATAAGGGTACATGGTGTAATGTGATGCTTCAAAACCGGGGATGGGGTGTTTTATCATTAAATGAAATTATTTTGATGCATATTGATAATGGAAGTTACGAGTTCATGAGAAGAACTACCCAACACATGATTTGGAGTTAGTTGTTATAGTCCAGACATTGAAAACTTGGTGCTGTTATCTCTTAGATGAGAAATTCATTGTGTTCACAGATCATAAGAGTTTGAAACATATTTTAACACAACATTATTTGAACCTGATACCAATAATATGGATGGAGTATATCCAAATGTTTGAATTTGACTTGATGTATAAACTGGTTAAGGGGAATTTGGTGGCAGATGAAAAAATTGAAAGTATTGTTCTCAGTTGGAAAAGGGATCTTCGGATGAGTGGTAGTTAATGTATATCCTTGATCGCATGCACTTGGAATGAGAATACTGAGCATAATTTTGTGGTATTATTTCTAGTTTCATTGGTTAATTTTTTAGATAATTGGTTAAAGAGTCACAGATGTCTTACTAAAAATTTGTAGTGATGGGGTCAAAACTCAATTGTGAGGATAAAATTGAGGGATGTAAACTGGATGATAGTTCACTGTTGTAGTTCATAAATCTAATGGTAGTACCTATAAATTTCCAAGAAAAAATACTTAATTCTTACCAACATTTAAAATAGGCTATTCATCCTAGAATACAGAAGATGTATAAGGCATTGAAATCATAGATTTGGTTGGTATGTATAAAAAGTAATGTGGCTGAGTTTGATTCAAGATTATTAAATTATTAAGAAGTTAAGGTAGACCATCTATAGCCAATAGGTTTTTTGCAGTATTTACCTATTCTAATGTAAAAATATGATCAGATAGCTATGGATTTTGTAACAAGACTCCCATGATTGGTTTAGAAACATTATTCAATATGGTTTATAGTGGATAGACATACCAGGTCGACCCATTTCATCTCTATTTGTGAATATCATACGGTGGAGGACTTGTCAAAAATATATATTCTAGAAGTGGTAAAGATGCATGGAATAATAGTTTCAATAGTGTTAGATATAGAATTTAGGTTTACGTCTCATATCTGGAAATCCTTAAAGAAAGACCATAGGACATTGTTGATAATGAGCATGGGGTATCATCCTTCAATGGATAGGAAATCCAAAAGGATGATACATATGTTGGAAGACATGTTTCAGGATTCTGTAATGGAATTTTGTAGCTTCTTGGTAGATCATGTTCCATTATTAGAGATATCGTACCAAAAAAATTATTAGGCCTCCATACAAATGGATCTATTTAAAGCATTGTATTTGTGTCCTTATCACTTCATACGTTGTGGGGTGGAAATAGGTGACACTATAATAGTTGGAATGAGCCATGTCCATGAAACTATCTAGAAGATTCAGTCAATCATGAAATTGATGGAGACATATCAGAGTCATCATAAATCTTATGTGGATCATCATCGATAGTCGTTCTCATTTGTGGTTAGTGATCATGTTTTCTTGAGGATCTATACAAGTCTTATACATCATCATTTTGGGATGTAGGGAAAGTTATCACCTTGATACATATTCCATTTTGAGGTACTTGATTGGGTTGGTAAGCAGGCCTATCATATGGGATTGCAACCATAGTTCAGTGCTATGCATAATTTGTTAAATGTATCTCAATTGAAAAATTATCTGCATTATCCTACCATGTGGTTCGATGGGATCACATTGACCTAGAGTCGGATTCTTCATTGGTCACATAACAGTTAGGATTATGTATAGTAAAGAAAAAGTCTTGTATGAGGAAAAAAATCATTCTAGTTTTGGTTTTGTGGAAACATGGTCAGATACCATAAGAGATTTTGGAACATGATTATGAAATGAAAGATCAATTTTTGTAACTCTTTCAGATTAGTGATGGTTTTCTACTTTCTATAGATGGAAAGGGAAATGGTGGAGAGAATGTAAAACCCCTGGTTTCAAGTAATATTTATTTTTTTATAGTATGTAATGTTTTTGGATGATGTTTGTGAGGTTTTAGAATAATATTATTGTGTTTTTAGTTCTTTTCTTCAGGTTCATAGTTTGGGAAAAGTATGAAACACCTACAAGAAACTGTGAACAATGAGACTAGGGAAAATGGGAAGGTTCATGGGTGGTTCAATGTGTGTATATACCATATAGATGAGTAAGTGAAACCATTACACTTAAGATAGTGGGCCATGGAATGGTTGGAGAATATTTTGGAGACCATAGGGTCCAACCATGTCAAGTTCCTTCTTGGGAACAAATCTAACACATGATTAGCGCACAGTTTTCCTAACCATGAAACTGACCAAGCATGGTCAAAAAACTAGATCATAAAAGTGTAGAACTTGGTCATTTATATGTTTTAATGCCTCAGTTTCCCCCAAAAGGGCATTAAATCAGTATTTTTCCATCTCAAAGGTTGTCGAACCTCTCCCCGTCAATTTGGAAGTGATCTGAAGGTGTTTATTAGTGTGTTGAATCTCTATTCTCATGGAAATCCATGGTTCTTGGTATCTCATGGTGGTTTTTCTTTGATATACTTATCCCTTTCTCTAGGTTTCTTAGATATATATCTGATGTGGATATCTCTAAGATATATGATTATAAATATGATTAGATTTCTCTTTGTTATATATTTGGGAAGAGATATAAGGTGGGTTTTTGGAGATTCAACATAGTTTCGTTGGTATTTGAGTGTTTTTCATCATTTTTGTTATACATCCCAAGTTATGTGGATTCACTCTCAACTCCTCTATTTAGAATATAATGGATTAGGTTCAAATGGATTAAATTTATTGTATTTGATTATGAAATTTATGTGAAATGAATGGTAGAATCCTTATTTAGTGATGGTTTGTGGAATTTTTTGGAATTATGAATTGTTGTGCAAGATGCTTTGTTTAAGAGTTTTAAAATGTTGATTATAAAAATCATTGTTTATAATTTATTACATGAGATTTTTTTTTAATAAAAGTTTGGTTTAATTGAAATGGTCTGTGGGAAACATTTTAAATAAAATATTTCTTTCATTGAAATGGTTTTGGCATTGAAGTTGTTTCGAATGATTGTTTTGTAATGGTTTTTGGGCATACTTGGGGGTGTGTGATCATATTGCATTATGAGTCTTGTTTGAAATATGAACATTGGTTCGGTGCCAATGGTGAAATTGTACATGAGATTTTTCCATATTGTGAAGACTTGTAGATCGACGAAAAAAAACTCATGAGTATGAAACTGTCATAACGAAGCATGCATGTGTGGATGTGTGGGATGTGGATTGGAATGATTTATTCCAAATGGAATTTATGAAATTGTTTGAGAAAATTGTTTGGTTTCCTTCATTGGAACTTGTTATTGTTTTTTTCAAAATAATTTGTATAGAAACATGTGTTTATATTTAGTTATAAATATATTTTAGAAATTTCTTCTTATATATTCCTTAATATAAATGTGCTAACATTTCAATCCTAGTAGTGTGAGTGGGGATGTCCTTGGGGAAATCAACTAAGATTCATTACTCACCATTTCACTGAAATGTTAGTGATTTTACAGAGGTTATTTATTAGGAAATAGGAAAAGGTAAGGTATCACACTTCTCTAATTGTGCATAGTGATACTTGGTTGGTTGCGTTGTGTCGGTGCATGGAGAAATTTTTCAGCTTCGAGTATCTATTGGAGTCTTTGAGTTTTCGTCTACACTATGTACATTGATATTATAGACTTTTTCTATAGTATATGGTTTTAGTTTCATTTTAATATCAAGGGTTTTATTTGAGTTTCCTTTCATTGATATCATGGATCATTTAGAGGTTATTTGGTTCTGGAATGTTTCGTTGATTGTTTTATTCTTAAAGGGAAAATTGTCCCCTACATGTAATGAATCCGTTTGGAAATTATTGCCAGTATTTTCTATCTTGAGGATGTCACTTAAGGCCAAGTAACATCCTCCTTACTTATCAAGCCAATGAGGTAGAATAGGGATGTTACAATTCAATAGTGGATTCCAGGTATCAAAATACATGGGGATTATTATTTTGAATACTATGTTGGGTATTCAAATGAGATGATTCATAGATGATACAAGAGTATTACTAATAAATATAGATTATTTATACCAATTCATTATTCCAAAATTCATTATATTATTACATTTAATAAATAATTTATATTATCATGTTATTGAGATTTGGATGTTAAGACCACCAATCATGGAATGTCTCTATATGATGCAATAAGAAAGGCATGACCATATTATAGAATTCCAATAAATGGTAAATGTTACGAAAATCATATTCAGGATTAATGTTAATTAAAAATATCATAGAATATGCATTAGGAATGAATTCAAACCATATGTCTACAAGGTGGTGGTGGGAGAACCATGGTTTTCCAAGTGAAATATGTTTGTAAACATATAAAAAGCAACTATAAGTATTAATGTGAGTTAATAATGGAATGAATGTATATCTCAAGTGATTGAAATAATGTGGAAACCTATGTTCTAGGGAATATGATCTACTGAGGTAGATATAAATGTTTTTTAGACCTAGTCAATGATACATGTATTGAAATGGTATTGAAAAAAAAGATGTAACAATTCAAGAGATAATTGTTTCCAATGTCAAATGGCATGAATCACTCTAAGAACATGCTCATGGGAATAGGAGGATATTAAAGTGGTGAGTTGAGTTCCATACACTTTTATGATAGATCAATCACATATTCTAGGATATTTAGAAAATCATGATATTAACAATATAAACATTATGGTAGGAAAATATCAGATATATCTAAGAGAAATATATGGGAAGAAATAAAAACTATCTGATTGTACTAAAATAAGTACAAATGATATATACTTAGTATGTGGGGAATAATAGATTATATTTTTGAGGGGATTAAAACTAGTCTTACTTTGATCAATGTGATCTTGTATCACAGTCAGGCTATGGGAATGAGTGTGACAAGCTCATACAAGGCAGTGTTATCCATACCTACAAATACAGAGTATATTACATCTAAGAAGAAGTTATTAAATGAAATTATTTGTTATAGTTCTTATACATAAAACTATTGAGTAATGTTTTACCATTATAATAATTATCTACAAGTTCGAGCTAATATATCAAGTTTAGACTGTAGAAAAATGGGGATATACTCAGGGATTACATTTCTTGAGAATTTTTACTCCAGGAGGTGATGTCGTACATAGAAGAATAACCATGTAGTAGAGATGTGGCAGACCCATCACCTAAATAGTTACTCACCAAAAACACGATATCTTAACCAAGTAATATCTAACAAGTATAGTTATCATTTCTCACTAGTTCAAGTGGGAGTTTTGTAATAGTGGGTTCTATATACTAAAATTAATCAGAACATTTTTAATACAATATCAATCATATAGTCAGATATACTTGATCTACACTTACCATTATAGTGTCGACATTTCTACATCCATAATTTAAATAGAAATTTCTATAGATTAATTTTCATATGAAATTTTCTTAGAAAATCCCAGGCTATAATTAGATACTCAAGATATTGTGAAATAAATCTTAACTATATTTCTTATGGTTTAGATACATCATACTAACTAAATATAATTGATGTCTAACTATTAGGTCCTAGGGTCTTTTAATCATTGATAATTATTCTCATAAAGTTCGAACATGGTGATATCTTGTAGGTGAGATCTTGAGGACATATCATCCAATAGGAACACCACATGTATTGGGTGCTATTTGTTCTTCTTTCTATGAACATTTGTATTTGTCTTTAGACTGGAGATCATTATCAATGTATTAAAATTGATTACATACTCTGATGCAAGGAAAAAACCATGATCTTGAAATAATGGTGAGGTATATTTTTGTGTAATTCATTGGTGGTATGGAATTGGTTAAATGTTCAATATATATTTTTTTAATTTTGAGTTAAGGAATTAATATATCTCGGGCTTGGTTGATCGGGATGTTAGTACCTTTATAAATCCTTTTCTAAGGTAGTCGAAGGTATATTTTTCTGGGGTAGATCAATAGATAATAATGTAATAAAGGATGATGACACACGTGTTTGTCCTGCTTTATGATATATCTACAGAAAAAGAGATTATAATATATAGTACATGTTTATAGGTTGGTTTTCATTGCTATGACAATTCCTTATCTATTTAGGGGCCTTGAGGGGTTTCAAATCTTTACTGTTGTTCTACGAACATTATTCCCTGCTATAAAGATAATAGTCTTTAGGGTCACACACAATAGCATATTCAAGAATCGTCTATATTCTTGTGAATAAGATTATAGGACATTGTGGGCCCACCATGGGGTCTGGTTGTTTCCCAAGTAGTCAATTACTGATAAATAAATAAATTCACTATTATTCAAATAAATAATAATTAGGTTGAATTTATTTATTAAAACTATTTAGAAATTTTCAATTAACTACAAGGAATAATATTAAACAAATGAATATTTTTTTAATATTCTATGTTTGTTTAATATTTGTTGTAATTACAAGTCAAGTTAAACTGTTATGAATTATCACATAATATATTCTACATAAATTATAGGTATGTTATAAAATATAAATAATATTTATGTCATGTACTATTTATTCATAATTATTATTTATTACTTATTTAGTAAATGTTAAATATACAGGGGCCAGGAAACCCAATATTGGTATTTGAGCATCCACTATTTATATGATGAGAGAGGCTCTCACACAGCTATAATTCTATGTGAGTTATTCATAGCCTCTTTATCCTCTCCCTCTTTATAGAGATAGAATCTCTTGATCCAACTATACAGATCGAGCTAATCTCTTTCCTATAAAGGAACATTCTAGTGGTGATCATTGTGATGTTGAAGACATCATTGGACTTCCATGATAGAATGAAAAATTCAATGATCGATGCTCTTATGGATTTTTTAAGAATCTGTGGATGATCTAGAGGGATTTATATTTAGATCCTTCAAGAAATTGTCACTTAAATATATTGAATTATGAGAACACTTCAATTTGGATTAGATACACATTCAGTTTTATTTTTATGCATTGAATAAATCATGTGAGATCCCCGGACTATACTGGGGCTCAGATCACTGGGGAAGACAAGTTATATCATTACAAAGATAAAAAAAATTAAATCATCATCCCACCAGCTTCTTCTGTGTGCCCTGATACATTCAAATGATCCCACCCAGACACTAACAACCAAATACTGAATAACCCACTTTCATTCTCCCCTCACCAACATATTTAAAATTTTCACTATAAAAATAAGTGAAATACACTCATTGGTGATAGAAATTACTCTATGATCCAAAACAATCAACCTGATAATCATTTTAAAACAACCCATATACAACCCAAATAACTCTCAAATGAATTAGAAGTATCCAAGGGCTACGTCACAATCATTTCACTTATAGATCCATTTTGACTTCGTGTTAATGGGAATATTAATCAATAGCATCCAATAATGGCACATTATATTCATACACAAACATATTAGGGACTAGGTAAAGATGAATAAATTCATTGAACCTATAATAAAAAGTGAAGAAGTAATATTTTAAGCTATGAATATCATACCTCAAGTGGAAAATTGTCTTAAATTTTGATTTTTCAGAGTATGTTTAATTGTGTGTAGCTGGAAAGTACCATGGCCCTATACACCACTCTAACGTCCATGTTTCATACTCCCATACAGATTCCAAAATGGAGTTCCACATCTTCAACCACATCTCAAATGACTGGTGGGGTCCCAACATTTATAATTTTAAGGTATAGTCGTCCAAACCTGAAAACCCTGAGTTGATTTTGAACATAAACCATGGGGCACCCACAATCTAACCTAGAGAAAATAACATAGGTGACCCATATTCCCACACTAATAACACTCCTAGGGAATAAAAGTTCACTTTAGTCTCTTTTTCCACTCACCTTTCAATGGATAACACTGGATATTGATACTCACTCATGATAAAAGAGAAGAGTCACTTCTCTAACAAAACTAACTACCACCACCCTATAATGAGTCATCCTACCAGTGTTTTATACTACTGGAAGAGCCATTTCCACTACCACAAAAGAGTAAAATTTCCCAGTTCCATCACCCACATAAATGGTCAATACATTAATCTCTTCCTAGTTAGAAATATATGAAAATTAAGTTATGAACAATATGTTTACTTGAGACATTTTTCATAATGTTTGTCATCCATAAAAAATTTGTCCCTAGTGGTTTCATCACCTTCCACGGTGTAGAAAAATACTAAATCTATAATAACATAGATTCATAATCAATAAATTTTATATCCACATATGTTTAGTACATAAAATCCCTAGTCTTGTGATAGTATTGAATCATGGAATAAATTAATAAAGAAGTGGGATTGTATGTTTTCTGATGTCAACCCAACATGAAGGTCACCCTGGAAAAGTAAAACCCAATAACATCCCACTTCCCCTATTAAATTTTTAAACCATAATCCATACCCTCTTTTACTAGTATCTAAATGGGTAGGGATAGTCTGTAAGGAATCCATTCATAGCTCAGTTACCTACAGAACACCCTTTCCTAAGAACAAAATGAGGTGTTGCTGTTGGAACTAATGGGTAAGGAACCATAAAAATAGTTAAACCCATGCACCCTCTCTCTATTTACATGACTACACATAAAATACTCCCATGATGCTGATCATCTATAGTTGGACCAGGAACTAAATGAGGCTCTATCCCACCCATCGGTGGGGCATGCTCACTCTCACCCTCTATGTGTGGGAACCTGACTTTACTATGTATCATATCAATATAATATTAATAATAACATTATATAAAATGACAATTGGGTGTGAATAATATCTCCAAAAAATAAAATAGCTAAAAAATTCTACTACCCAGTATATCTAGACTATAAGGTCTCATAAAACAAGGATTTATCTCTCAAGAACTATCTAATACTCAAGATCATATAATATTACATTCTATATGATTACACAATTTAGTTTTCCCATTCCTTTTAAGGATTAATATTTCATAGGGCTTTAGATTGACATGGTTTGGTTAGATAAGGTGTAATTAAAATGATTAGAAGGAAAATTCCTTATAGGATTCTTAATGATAATTTATTTGACTAAAAACATCATTAATCAGTCATTTTATATACACCCTTATATCATGGAGTCTCCCATGTATTTTTCTAATTAATATTACATCATAGCCTTATATGGAAAACATCATATAAGACGCTACTGAAATGTTAAATTAAAAAACCCCTTTTATCCATATGAATATATATATATATATATATATATATATATCAATCATTAATAGTAATATCATAACTAGTAGGTAAAACCTATGTGCCTAGAATAATTTATGAATGCACACACACTCTCTTGTCGTATTGTCCAAAGAGATAAAATTCCAACCATCGGTAACAATGAAAACCATGTGAACCCTTCAAGGTGGAAAGAAATATTCTATAAAATTACATGATAAATAATAATTATCACCTAGTGTGTTTATTCAATTTTATGATTCCCTAAGTAGATACCTTCCTAGATGAGTTCATAATGGTAGAATCCTCTTCTTCTAGTGTGGTCCTCACTTCAATGGAGTATCCCACCTTATGTTTGTAGATGAGACGGTCTTCTGTTCTAATAGTATTATTAAATCCATTCGAGGCTTAAATAGAGTTCTAGAGGAAAATTTCAATTGGAGTGTTTGAATCATCAACCATTAAAAGAGTAGTGGTTTAATTTATAAATTTTGTATGGATATACATGAAAATATGATCAAGACAAACCTAAAAGTTTATAAGTGGTTCATAACTGTGGTCTACTTGAAAGATCTAATGTCTTATGGTAAATTTTGTATCCAATATTTTTATGGGGTGTTTAAAAATTATATAACTACATAAAAAACTAGAATAAACATTTCCTATATTTCTAAGGTAGAATTACCAATGTCAATTGTATTCTCAATTCTATTCTCGTGTATATATTTTTTGTTCTTAATGTTCTATAGGAAGTTCTCAGGAATATTAGAAATATCATGTCCTTTTCTATTTGGGATTCTCCTTCCTAATGGATATCCAATTGGAAATTATAGACTAGGAAGAAAAACTTGGAAGACAAAGGAATTATTAACCTAAAGATTCTTTAGAGCATGCTAATGTTTTTCATAATAAGATGATGTGGGAGTTTATTGAAGGTCGGTCCCTTTTTTACAAGGTCATTGGAAGAATATGGGGTAGAATTGGATGTGTTGAAGGCGATATATTCTTGTTTATTTCATGCACTCCATGAACACATTTACAGCAATCAGTGCCACTCATTTTTTGATAATTGGATTTGTAGAAATCATCCTCTATAATCACAACTAGGTTGGAGTTTATCTTTGATTCCAAGGGTGTCAAACTTCATGCATAATATTCAATAAAGTAACAATCCATCATAAATTCATTCATGATATCATGAAATAGAAGAAATTCAATATTGTCAATAATAGAATAATTTTGGATGACTATGAAAAATATTTTTTCATTGGATTTTCATTAATGATCATTTTAGTTAATAAATATTTTCATGTGCAGCTTGAAATCCATGAACAGGGAGAAAGGGGTGGTATATTCTTGTGTAAGTATATTCATTCAAAGTATAACATCTTATATGGAATATATGGAGCTAAGTTATATCTACAGATGTTGAGATCAATAGATAAGTGATTTATCTTTCTTCCATGTGTATCGATAGATGGGATCCCAACAAAGAGATGGTTTCCCATCAATTCCTTTAAGGATACAGGTTATCTTCAGTGTGGCACTCCATTGGTGATTTCACTATTGAATATTTCTAGGAGAATAAAAGTGGTGACTTTATACTTATTTGGATCCTTCTTTTTGTGGAAACAACCACGATCGGATGGTGTGAGAGTTTGTTTTCTTGGTGGGTTGTTGGTGCATTTGGAATTTTAGGAACAAGGCACACCGTAAAGTATACCCTACATGAGGATCACCCTGGTAGTTAAAACCAAAATTCTAGTGGGAAACATGGATGATCTCCTGAAATGATGGGAAAAAATTCCATCTTTAAAGAAGATCATGAATTGTAGGGGATCCTCCACTTCTATCAAGAGTACACTACCACAAGGCCACAGGATATTTTAGAACCCCCCTAACAGTGAACTTAAACTCTTCATTTATGTTTCTTTATATCTTGGTTTTATTTAGGTAGATTTATTTTGTTTACCCCATGGGATTAGTTACTATTGTATCCAGTTCATGCAGTGGACGTGGTGACTCCCTCCTCATAGAGGCTTGTGCCAAACTCAATGGGCTAGAGTTATCTAACTCACACAACAATGATTTGGCCTTTGTTGAAACATGGTCTTGGATCATTCAAAACTCTCTCTAATATCATGTCTACATCCCACATTAAATTACATACATAATTCATTGATCCAATGTCCTCGTTTAAAATTGGGTGGAATTTCTCCACATGCCGTGTAAAGGGAATAAAGCTAAAAAAATGCCTTTCTTTATGGTCCACTATAGATTGTTCATTTACCTCCTTTGCTAGAAGGGGATCCCCTCCCCTAGGTGTATTGATATTATGAAAGACTATTATCTTGGGTTAAATTAATTTATTCCCCCTTTATTACTTTGGATCCTAATCCTCATTAGAATATATTTTTATGATTATATAGAAACAAAATAACAATAATATCATCCCAAGTGAGTTGTTTTACCCATATCTAGGTTAGACACTACTAAGAATGACAAAATTAAAAAGCCCCAAAACATTATATTATCTTATCTACCATGCCATAAATTAATTCAAAATAAAATGACCCACTCTGATATCAACTTATAACATCCCACCCTAGATCACTATGAACATTATCCAAATCGGTATTCAATATGGCCTCAAGTGTGCCTCCCCATATAACAAATGTTTTCAACTAGTGGTGATGTTCCACATAGATTTATTAGAGAACATATAACCTCATGTAATAGTTTAATAATATAACATGAATAATGTAGATCAAATACATTATATAAAACCATAAGTAACATCAAGGTATGATCCAAACACTAATGAAAACCCATGAAATATAAAAAATGGATCCTTGTGAGATATATAATCCATATATATGAATAGTTATAAACAATTTGGGAAAAAGTGAACGAAAGAGGAAAACCTAACAAAACTACATGACTCTAAAAAGTATCCAACCTAGAAACTAATTCTCATCTCTGAAGCTCCAACTTATCCATGATATCAATAATCTTACATAAGGTTCTTATTGTTACCTAAATCTATAACAATGAAGTATACTCAGGTAACAAATGGAAGCATGAGCAGGGTGTGAGTAAAACTCAATAGGGCACAGAAAATGGTATTTCTAAATAAATTTTTTTTGATAAAGAAGTTAATTTAGTTTTTTTTATAATGATTAAATATATATTTAAGGCATTTTCGTGGGAGCTGTCAAATGAAGTGTGATTTTTGGGTACTTGGGTGCAGCAAAGTGGCTCACCAAGGTCATCTATCAAAAGAGGAAGTAAATTAAAACAACTTCTTAAATGTATTATAAAAACCAAATAAAAGAGAATAAAAACAATGTTGGACTACTCATTTATTAATCATGTTTTAATAATCACAAATCTTATTACTGTTCATTACTCTCATTAATATTCACAAATCTTATTACTGTTAATTACTCTCATTAATATTCACAAATCTTATTACCGTTAATTCATCTCATTATTATTTACATATCTTATCAATCCTCTGTATTTATGTGTCAAGTTATATTATCTTATAATGGTTAAGATTAATTCCTACTATGCATATTACTGTTTGTGTTTAAATACAGTTATTTGGATAAGTAGCAAGACACCGTGATGTTGGACACAGTAAGACAGACTGTGTGCAAGATACAGACACAATGAAGTAGACACTGTGAAGTCTAAGACCCAACACACCGTGACAGTAAGCCTACCACTGTGAAGAACACAAAGTGAAGGAAAAACCGTGACTCAGACACCATGAAGGACATACCATGACTCAGACATTGTGAAGGACACACCGTGACTCAGACGCCGTGAAGTACATAGTGTGAAGAAGACACCGTTTACACAACAAACTGTGACACCATTTCATAACCTTTTGTCAATATTATTTAAATATTTTTAACAGTCATATTTGTTGTTTTTAATGAAATTAATGTTATTTAATGATAGTTTTTGGCATGTCATAAAACCGTACCTCATATTTATGGAAAGGGATTCATTCCTTTTGCCGGTGATCATGGAATAAAAATATGTCTCGACTGCAGTAAAAATAAGAAGTCTCCTCGACATAAATTCTACAACACACGTGAAGTGCTCTGTACTGAATCAAAGAACAATCCTGAGCAGAACTGTGAAGAATACATTGAACGATCCTCAAAGAAGTACCAACACATGAAATCCTACACTATTAGAGGAACTGAAGTCAAGAGAACATCTTTACTCCTGTAGAACCCAAGCTGAACTACGATACTCTGTTTTACAACAGAAAAACAAGAGAAGGACGCAGAAGCATTTATGCTGAATACAACGAGTCCATAGATACATTTCTAATCACTAGATATTTATAAACTCTTATATGTTCTCTCTATGTGATTTGTTTATTTACATTCAAGAAGTGTGGTGTACTCTGTATATATTACACACACACACTGTCTCCTGCATTGAACTATAGGATATCAAAATCCTAACTCCAAAAATCCTAACTCTTATTTACCCACGGCAACTATGGAAGAGGTCCTTCTGTGGCCTGGTCTTTGTTTTGTTTCCCATGAAGAACTGTGTTAGAGGTCCATGCATGGCCTGGACAGTTATGTAAACTGTTGTTAACCCCGATCCAGGGTGTGGATCAAATTTATATAAATTTGATAGGACTAAGTCTTGGCTTGAGACTAAACCTCTTGTTATATCTGTTGTGCATTTTTAGTTTAAGTTTAAATTATACTACATATATATTTTATATTCCTCTGATATTACTTTGAAATAAAAAACCATTTTAAAGTTACTTCGATAGTTAAATTGGCAAGTGTTTACACTTATTGTAAATCAGTAGGTTAGTTTCAAAAGATAGTTTAATATTGTGGTTAAATTAACTGAGACCTAATAAATCTTTGAGAACCTAAGTGAACATTTACAATATGTATAAATTCACTACAGTTTAACTTGTTTTATAAATTGGGGGATTTTAATAGAAAATATTTTAACAGAAATTTTAATTGGAGCTCAATTCACCCCCCTCTTCAGTATCCAATCTGACCAACAAACATTACATAAAAATGATGAGGGTTTTTTAACATTTATAAAAGAATAAGAAGTAAGTTGGAAGTGGATTTCCTTTTTTTTAAATGAATCTTGTTTAGTAGAACACAATACGAATATGTTTTTTAGAAAATATTTTAAAAGGAATAATAGATCTAACTCTACCTATTCACTAAATTTTTTATCATTGTCATTTAAATTAACATCCACATTATTATAATCCCCTAATTGTTTGACCCTAAAACCCTATGGGAGTTAACTTAACTACAAAGATGAAATTACTTAAACCCTGTGCTAGCTTCGAAACATGCAATCGCATCACCCGGCTTTGATTGATGTAATTAGGTTAGCTTATGGTAATTGGTTAATTAGATAACATATCCACTCTAGAAATAAATATTAATTGATTATAGGGATTATATTTTAATTCTTCAAATTTATCCATTGTGGTATTGTATTATCGATTAAGATCGCACTCTCATAATTTACACAAATCTCGACCTTGTGTGTTTCTGTGTCAATTGTTCAATTGATTTCTTAGTTCAATTTAAATTTAAAACTCAATTAATAAATCATATTATGGGAATAAAAATAGCTCATTTATTCCAAATAAATGGATGAATAAAGTAATAGGTAGATCGATTACTAAGAAAAATACTCTTCCAGGGGTGGTGTAGTTATCGTCGAAATAGATTGCATTTACAATGATTATAAAGGGGATAACCCAATATAGTTTTTACTATTTAATTCCATCCCAAAGAGGAATATTAATGGGGACTATTAGTGAAAAAACCTAAGGAAAAAATATGAAATTAAAGAAGAACTAAGTAGTTTATTAGGCAAAAAGTATTTCAACACAAAGAAGAAGAAGAAGAATGATTCGTCGAAGGGGTCATTACTTCAAGAGATACACATATTGGAATGGATGGAAAATTGGAGTTTATAGACCTCTCCTCTACCCTAAACATCCTAATTCACATCCCCAAACCATAAAAAATAGAAAAACACCAATTTATAGAGTGGAGGTAGGCTAGGTTTTAAGGTATTTCAAGTTTGAATGGGGAAATTCGGCCAAATAAATTTATCCAAATTTCACTGCATGTTTGACCTCTAAAAACGTTATTCAACTGCCCTTATAGAAGGTTTAAATAATAGGAATTGGTTCCTAGAGATATTATAAAAATTTGGTCCAACTCCAATCTTATATGAATAAGAGATGGCCTAAATACAGAACTAATGTCCAAACTAGAGGGTCCATCCCATCTTTGACTTCATGACCCTTTTACACCCAAAAAATGCATGATTTAGCTACAATTTCTTGAATGAATGTTTTATCCCAGTAAGTGAGTAATATATTAAAAATTTATGTTCAAGTAATACATATCAAAATATCTCTCTCTGAAATGCTAGTGTAAATTTTAAAGAGAAAAACTAGTTTTTTAACCAAATTTTCAAATGAATGATCTAATTTCAAATATATTATAAACAAACATATTTAACAAAATGTGAATTTTTTTAATTTATTATCAATAAAATATTCAAAAAAATTGGGTCTTATCAACTCCCCCACACTTACCCGTTTTCAATCCTCGACAAAACCTCATATCATGTATTCGAAAAAATTGTGAAAAAATACACATATTCAAATTTCTCAATCCACAGTGAAAATATAGGCATAGTAAGAATCTTATCAAGAGTCAATATCAATAAATTTTAAATTAATAGTCTCATAAAATGTGTCAAACCAAAATCTAGGGAGATTCATAAAACTAATCATACTGAAACAATTCAATAGTCTACCATGCCTCTAATTCTCCACATGTTTGTGTATCATCTATTCCAAGCTCATAAATCCACCATTTATTCAGTATATTCAGATCAAGTAAAACAATTTTTCTTACCTGGATTAATTCCTCAAACATTTTCTATAATCCTTTGTAATTGAATTTCAAGACCCACTCACTTATGCATTCCCGAAATTCAAACCATAAGCTCCTGAACTAGATATCCCCATATGTTGTAAATTTCATCACTCCCCTCATTTATTTTTATTTTTTCATTTTTTTAAGTTGCACTTGGAAAATATCTCACCCTCAACTCTCAACCCATGTTTTTCTCCACAAGACACTAATATTATAAGTTATAACAAAATCAATGGTTGATAAAGAGTGGGTTTTGTCCAGTCCAAGACACAACACATATTGTTTTGAGGGCGTTTAGTAGTTATATAACATGTACACTAACATAGGTTAATTAGGTAGAGTATTGAAAACAATCAGAAGAGAAATGATCATGTGGATCAATCAATGATTATTTTACCTATTTTGACTATACCTTCAATTGAGTGGGAAAAATTTCACAAGTCATGGTTGAGTGAAAAATTTTGTGGAAGAAATCAATGACGTATTTTACCATGAAAAAATATCACAAATAATGATTTCAAAATATAAAAGGTTTTATAATGACACACCCATTTATATCACCAACGAATTCAATTTTTATAAAAATCACCCTTGATGATGAAATCTTACTCATGATTATAATTCTACCAATTAATTTTGGAAACATGCATTTTTTATTTGTTCCACATGATAAAGTTACATGATTTATTTGTTTTTATATTGATTTTGTCTGTTTTTTTTTCTTGTTTTTTTTTAAAAAAATTAAACAAAAACTTAACAGAAAATATAAACAAAACACACCAATAAAAATCCTAAATATCTTCCCCAAAATATTTTACCCTCCCCCACACATATATCTTCCCCAAAATATTTTACCCTCCCCCACACATAAAATTTTGAAATATTCTAAATGTGAACATATGAGATGATATATTCACATGAAATATATAATTTTAAATAGGAAAATAATATAAAATTGAAAGGGTTAGGAACATCCTAATATGTTCAAGTGATGATGGGGTCCTACACTGT
This sequence comes from Viscum album, assembly GCA_963277665.1. Lineage (NCBI taxonomy): Eukaryota > Viridiplantae > Streptophyta > Magnoliopsida > Santalales > Viscaceae > Viscum > Viscum album. The sequence continues at coordinate 127,396,127 of OY728146.1, read as the reverse complement.
GATGAAATCCACTACATCACTAGGAATTCCCGTAATGTATTTCTTCAAAATTTTCCCATGTACTGTAAAGACCATTCTTATGTACTCTTTGTTGATCTCCAATTAAACATGAGGAAAATCATTAGTCTTAACATAAGGACCTAACCACCTAGAATGCAACTTACCAAGCATCAACTTTAGTAGTGAACTATAGAGTGCAGGTTTCTCTACAACATGAAATTCCCCTTTCTATATAATTTTTTCATGAGATTCTTTTGATATTTCCTTGCAGAACCTTGAGTTCTCATATTAAGAGAATAAAATATACTCAAGCTCTTGAATTTGTAGATTCCATAAAATTATATCTTGGAAAAAATCCATGTTTCATTTCTGTATAGCCCAAAAATCCTGATGCTCAACCCCCATGGGTTGATGATAGGCTTTCCCAAAAAACAATCTGGAATGGGGAAATACCAATGGGTGTCTTGTATGTTGTCCTATAAGCACAAAGTGCATCATCCAATCTCTTTCTCCAATCCTTCATATTCAACTGCACAGTTTTCTCAAAAATTTGTTTCAACTCACAATTTGAAACCTCTGCAGGACCATTTGGTTGGGGGTGGTATGGTGTTGATTTTTTATGTCTCACCTCATACTTCTAAAGAAGGAATCTAAATTCCAATTGAAAACGTGTGTCTCGTGGTCAATGATGATGGCCTTTGGTACTCCAAACCTACAGAAAATATGTATCTTGACAAAGTCCACTACAACATAAGAATCATCAGTCCTAGTGGCCTTAGCCTCCACTCATTTACTCACATATTAAATAGTTACCAAAATGTACAAGAAACCAAAATAACATGGAAAAGGGTCTATAAAATTGATTCCCCACATATCAAAAATATCATAGAATAATATGGGTTGTTGAGGAATCTCATGTCTCCTGGAAACTTTTCTCGTGTGTTGGCAATGTGATCATGACTTAATAAATAGATGAGGATCATGGAATAAGAAAGGCCAATATAATCCAAAGTCTAAAACTTCCCTAGCTATCTGTTCGGTTCAAAAGTGTCCTCCACTTGAGAGTGTATGGAAAAAATGCAGAACAGACTGAAACTCATGATCCGGAACACACCTCCTAATAACATGATCAATACACATACGATAGAGGTATGGATCATCCCAAACATAAAATCTTTACTCACTCTTTAACTTTATGACTTAATGTTTCTTTAAATTTGGTTGGATTTCGGATACAACATGGTAGTTCACTAAATCCACATTCCAAGGATGCTTACCTGATATGGAATAATGATGTTCATCGGGAAAAGTGTCTTAAAGTGGTACCTAGTCCAAGGTTTCATCCTATAGTGTGTGATTAAGCCTTCTCATGTGGTCTGCCACCAGGTATTCAGAACCATTCTTGTGCTTTATCTCATAATTGTGTTTCTGAAGAAGGATCATCCATCATATTAGCCTAGGATTTGTATCTGGCTTCTCAAGAGGTACCTCAAAGCTACATGGTTAGAAAAAAACTACTTTAGAGACCAATAAATATGAACATAATTTATCTAAATCTAATATGATGGAAGGAAACTCCTTTACTACGGTATTTTAGTTTTATTAGGCTGAATACAATGTCCTCGATGCATAGGAAATCACATGTGAATGTCCCTCAACCATCTGAGATAAGAAAACCCCAACCACGAAGTTGGATGCATCACACGTAAGCTCAAAAGGAAGTTCCCACTGTGGGGGCTGTAATTTGTGGAGTGGTTAGACACTTCTTCATATCATCAAATGAAATCATGAAAGAATCATTAAACAAAAAATTATATTTCTTTTGAAGTAATCATGACATAGGAAGAGAAATCTTACTAAAATATTTGATGAAGCACTGATAAAATCCTGCATGCCCTAGGAAAGATCTAACATCACCTACACATTAAGGATATGGTAAGAATGAAATAATATCTACCTTAGATCTATCAACCTATATCACATGTTTTTACACTACATTCCCAAAGAAAATTCCATGATCTACCATTAAATGAATCTTTTCAATGTTTAAGACTAGATTTTTTTCAATTCCATGATTCAAAAACATTCAAAAATTAGAGATACAATCATCAAATGATGATCCATACATGGTAAAATTATACATAAATACCTCCATGCAGTTCATTATAAAATAAGGAAAAAAATAATTGCCATGAATCTCTATAAGGTACCTGGGGCATTGCAATGTCCAAATTGAATCCTTCGGTAGGCAAATGTGTCGAATGGACAAGTTAATGTTATATTCTCATGATCCTTCGGAGCTATAGGAACCAGAAAATATCAAGAAAATCCATCCCAAATACAATAATGTATCCTCCTAGCTAGTCTCTCATTAATTTTATCAATAAATTGGTGGAGGAAATAGTCCTTGTGAGTAGATTTATTTAGTTTCCTATAATAAATACACACACACCAACTATTTTGTACCCTCATTTGAACTAACTCCTCTTTATAATTTTTAACAACAATAACACCACGTTTCAAAGGCACAACATGAATAGGACACACCAATTGGGAATCTGAAATGGGAAAAATTATACCTACCTTGACCAAATTTTAAACCTCTTTTTTAACAACATCTAGAAGTATTGGATTGAGTCTCCTTTGTAGTTTCCTACCCAATTTTGCCCCATATTCCAAAATAATCCTATGAGTGTAAATGGAGGGGTTAATACCAGATATGTCAGCTAAGGTCCACATGATTACCCTAATGTTCTAACAGAAATGATTCAAATGTTTTTATTCATGTTCAAAATGAATATTATTTTCAATTATAACAGGTAATATCTTACCACTTAACAAGTATGAGTATTTGAGATTTGGTGGTAATGGATTGATCTCCAATGAAGGGAGTGATGTATGGATGGATAGATTAAATGAACTGAAATATGTGCACAATGAACATCAGTATTAGAATATACATCATAAAAATCATAGAATAAAGAATCCAATCTATAATCATACTCAATAGCCAAGTCATAATCACAATGAACATGATCAAAATGAGTATATGAATCCATATCAAAAATCAAATCTAAGAGAGTATTATGTACCAGAAACATGTGTGGAAGTGCTCTTAGACATCAAACTAGAACCAATACGCATAATCTCCCTAAGCATAGGACAATAAAAATCCAATTAATTTTTACTTGGTTGTCCAAAATGGTATATAACAAAAGTAGAATGGTCTTCTAAGGGGTACTTCATGAAGTCCATAACATTAAATATAACAACATCATCTCCAAACTCTATGAAAATTATACCCTCATAAATATTTATGACTATTTAGAAATTTTGATGAAGGGAATACCTAAGGTAGTTGGATCACGGGAACTTACCTGATCATCCTCCATTTTAAGCACATAGAAATCTGATAGAAAGATCATGTCTCTTACCCAAACAAGTTTAACCACAATAACTCCTACTGCATATGTTGTAGCTCTATTTGACAACTACACCACTACTCTCATCGGCATCAACTCACCAACCTGAAAAGAAGAAAATATAGATTGTGGAATTACATTTATGGAAGATCTTAAATCACAAATATCATCAAAAAAGTGCAACTCCCCTATAGTGCATGGGATGGTGAATGTCCCTGGATCCTTTCACTCTATTGGCTTTTCTAGATTTGGTGTAATGAGTGCGGACACATTCCTTCCAAGATTGATACTCTCATTTCCCTTGAACCCTCTTCAGTTGGTACAATGTTCTTTTATGAATTTGGAATACTGTGGGATTTTCTTAATGTCTTCAAGTAGAGGTTTGTTGATCTTCACATGCTTGAATGTGTCTAAAACCACTTTTTGAATCGCCTCCTCAGCTCTCTTCTGGGTTTGTACAACCCTGTTTGGAAAGGGAATGGGATTAAGAAGAACATAACTAATCTTTTTCTTACTATTATCATTCTCCTTTGGTTTCTCATCTGCTGGTTTTGAAAGGGGATTCTCTAGAGTTGAGGTGAATCCTGGTGGAATGATAGGTGTAGATGTTTCAGTTTTTTTCTTCCCACTTCTAAATGAGATGTCACTGATATTCCCCTTGGTATTTATAGTAGGTTGGCAAGGAAGATTTATAGAGTTCTTACATACCAATTTAGGGAGGGTGGTGGTAATCTAGCTCTTCTGTTTCTTCAACTCCCTCAACTCCGAACCTTGACTCTTCAACTCATTCTGTTGATTAAGAACAATTTGTTTCAAAAGTTCATCAGTGTTAAAATATACCTTGGTTTGGGGATTCACTTATTTTTTAGTTATTAATTCTTGAGCTTACAATCACCTTTGGAGTGGTTGGAAACCCTATTGGTAAGTGGGATACTGCTAGAAGTTTTGTCGAAAGGGGGGCCTTTGTTGTTTTCCAGAGGCATACCTCATGTATGGTTGATCCTTAAAACCTTGTTTGTATGATGGTGAAAAGGAATCAAACAAATTTTAGGGATGTGGTTATTGTTTACACTGATATGGTCTACCAAGAAATACAACAGTTCCATCTTCTGTATCTTGTAATTTGGGGAAACAGTCAGTTGGGTGGTCTTTTTATGTGTAAACTCCACATGGCCTCATAGGAGTGGGTTGGGATGTATTTATAGAAAAATAAATTTTCCTTAACATAGTGGTGAATTCTTCTAACATAGTGTCAATAAAATGATTTTCCAGAGAGTAAGGACTTACCTGATGTACACCTATGACATGTCGTGTACCTCAATCGCTATATTGTTGGGAGTTTTCTGTCATCTTGTCGATAAAAGCATGTGCATCTGTTGGTGTTTTATTGAATAATGCTCATACAGTCATGGAATACACCATGCTCCTCTTTATACGTGTGATTCCTTCATATAAGAATTGGATGATGAGTTGTTCACTGATTTGGTGATGTGGACATCTTGCACACAACTTATTTAATCTCTCTTAGTACTGATACATTGAATCCCCTTATAATTTTTTGATCCTTGAGATCTCCTTTCGAATGGATGTGGTACTTGATTCGGGAAAAGATATCTGCAGGAAATGACATTTATAATCATTCCAACCTGTTACATCTTTAGGTTGTAAATAATACATCCAATCATTTGCAGCTCCATCACATGAAAATGGGAATGCTCTTAGTTTTATTGTATCTTCAGACACATTAATTGGTTTAAAGGTTGATTAAACCATATCAAATTCTTTTAAATGTTGGTTTGGATCTTCACTAGATATGTCATGAAATTTTGGAAGAAGGTAAATTAATTCAGATTTAATTTTAAAGTCTAAATTGGGATTTGGGTATGCAATGCAATTTGGTTGATAATTATGGTCTGGGGTAGCCAATTCTTGAATGGTTATATTATGGTCATTTTTATTGTTTTCAGTTATTGGTTCTTGTTTTATGTTTGATTTGGATGTGTTTCCAATTTCAATGTTCTTGGAGTTGAAGAATTCTCTTACTGGTTGAATGTTGAAACTTCACATAGACTGGGAATGTCGGATTCGAGCCTGAAGGACACATTAAATCTCAAGGTCAAAATCTAAATGATCATCGGGATCAGTTCATGTCAGAAATCATATGAAAATAAAAATAAGTAAAGTGTACCATAATTAAAATGGGAAGTTTTATTTGATGGTCCAAAAATAATAAGAAGAAAAAAATCAGATTGGGTAAAGAAGGAAGAAAGAAGAGAAGAAAATAATAAAATGAAAAATAAAAATAATACCTCTAAATGGTTGAAATAATTACTTGCCTCCCCAAAAAAATTTCCAATTTGAAAGGAGCTATTGTGGGTGATCTCAAATGAACTGTCATTTTTTGGGTACTTGGGTGATGTAAAGTGGATGACCAAGGTTTTCTATCAAAGGAGAAAGTAAATTAAAACAACTTCTTAAATTTATTCTAAAAATTAAATAAAAGAGAATAAAAAAACTAATTAAAAATGATGAGGTTTTTTATCAATTATAAAAGAATAAAAATTATGTTGGAAGAATAATGAATTTTTTTTGTTTTTATTTTTGAAATGAAACTTGATTAGTAAAACACAACACAAAGATGATTGTTTAGAAAATATTTTAATAGGTGTAATCAATATTACTAAACCTATTAACTTAATTATTTATAATTATAATTTTAATTAACCTCCACTTAATTATAATACCATAATTTGTTAACCGTCAAACCCTACTGGGGTTAACTTAACCACAAAGATGAAATTTGTAACACCCCAAGCTTCCACGGTATGCTTCTCTTTGAATAATACAATAGCCTGTGTTATATACAACTTCGAGTTCTAACACACCACAACCAATAAAACTAGCCATTTTTAATTGTAATACCCAATTTTTGAAATTTTATAAATTTTATCTTTCAAAACGGACTTCAATTTTGGATTCGGAATATCGAAATTAGCTTAGGTCGAATTTTTTGTATTATTCATAAAACTTTCATTTTTTTGTTGAATAGTGAAAAACAAAGAGTTATAGTTTAAAACTGAATTTTTATTTAAATATTTATGTATTTTATTTAAATTTATTTTGGGTCAAAATAGATACATAATACCTATATAAGTTAAATTTAATCCATTAGAGTCAGTTTATAAGAATTTTATATATATATATAAATTTTATTGAACTTTTCACCACCTTTTACCCACCACCTAGGAGAATTTACAAATTCACATAAAACATAATTTTTCACTTTTGTGAGTGTAATTTCATAAATAAGAGAGACACGGTTGATATCAATAAGAAAAATTTGGTTCACTAAGGTGAAAATAATTTTTGGTGAATAGTAACCATTTACTTTTTATTTACCACTGTTAAAAGTAAATAGGGTAATTAAGGGTAAAAATGATATTATTATTACACTAACACATTTTCTATTTCTTTTGGATAAGTATAATTCGACCAAAAACAACCTTATGAATAAAATATGAACCTATTTGGTCCACTTGGATTAGATTAGGACATTTATTATTATTTAATTGAAAGAAGAGTTAAAAGTGTCAAATTCAAAGTTTAATAACTAAAACATTTATATTATAGGGATAAAAATAATATAAATTCGACTATAAATATTAAATATAAATCTATAAATATTTCCTACATAATTGTATTTTATTTATATTTTTTAGACATGATATAATTTAATTTATTTATGACACAATGATGATGCAGTAATTACCTAATTAATGAAATATTAAAATAATTGATATTATAAATATCCAAATAATTTTAATTTGAGACTTTTTATGAATTAAACTAATTTTTTAGGTTAATATTACATGTTATTGTTTGTTAGATGAATTTTTGTTTGATTTAAAAAATCTTTTATGAATTTAGCAAATACAAAATACCAAATAGTGTCAAAATTGACATAAAAAAGTTTTTAAAACAAATATTATATTATATAATTGATATTCTATTACTAAAAATATATGGTTCAGCCAAAGGACATAAACATTGATATGTGTGTCATTAATGAACCACTTTTTGTTCTCTTGGAAGTATATATTTTGTTTATTTACAATATAATATAAAAATACAAAGAGACATGTAAAATGTCAAACTATTTAACTAAGATTTAAATCTAAAAGATAAAGTTAATATAGTGACAAAAATATGTATAAAACCTATTGGTTGAGTGGTTATAGACCCATACCCACATTATCCTTTAAATAATTCATTTTTTATCCATTATAAACTGAAAATGATTTTATTATAAAATAATATTTCTAGCTTTTCCTATGGTTCCCCTCACCCCTCTTATAAAAGGACACTCCCCCTTCTCTCAAATTTACACCTTCCAAGACATTTGGCTCGGCCAACCCCTGCCCAAATACCCTCTCAACTATCATCCCTTCATCATTGTGGCATATTTTTAGTCAGAAATCCAACCAATGGAGCCTTTTTGATCAAATCAAAAGGAAGAACCCGAAGAAGAGGTATATATTTCATCACCACTTTCAAGTTCCTTTCTTCTTCCACTTCCTCTTTCTTTGTTGTTTCAATTATAAAATAAAAACTCAGGTATCCTATATATATTGTGATGTTATTATCAATATTGTACAACCAAATTCATTATTCTATCCGTCCTATGAATGACATGTCACCATACTTGCGTACGTACGACTTACCGTCTCCACGTCATGGTGTAATTGTTATTCAATAAATTATTATTTGGATGGGTATAATAATGATGAGTAATTCATGTAAATAATAAATATATCATGATAATGATTCTGTATATATTATATACCATCCAATTATATATTATTTTAATATCAAAATAATGATATTGTTGCTCGTGCGTACGTAAGGATTACCGTCTCCACGAACGCGATGAGACTCATTCCCCATCGTATCCATTCAAGACTAATTTTCATTAGATGATTAAAAATAATGTTTAAATACTTGATATCATTCTGGATATGAATAATATACATCCCATACATAAAAAATATGACTGACATAACAAATAATATAAAGTAAAATGATTCTGTTAATACCCGAAACAACGATAATACTGCGATATTATTAACCAAACAATGTTAAAAGATCATATATGATATCATATTAATTAATATGACTCTGGTATAAATTAATGACAATTATTTCACCATTATACAAGAGGTTAACCTACCCTTGACCAAGGAAAAGTACAAGTTAAGGGTTAATTTTACAATCTCTTTATTATCTGAGGTTGTTTTTAAGTAAGTATCTACCGGGACCTCTTTATCATCCACATCCATGTTTCTTAAAAATGCATTTTTAAATATTATTAATATTTTATAGACTAATTGTTAAAGTCATTTATACCCTTGTTTTAATTTTTAATATTTTAATAAAGGAATCTTTCAGTCATTTTCCAAACAAGGTCCTTTATAACCTTTTCGACAAAATTAAGGTAAATATGTCTTTTTTGAACTTATACAGCGGGTGCGGCTATTTTCTACTATTATAACATCATAGAAGCATCCCTTACAAGATTATAATATTATTTTGAAAATAAATATTTTCTTAAATGATTTAAAAATAGAAATAGATATTTCTCTAAAAAAAATTTTTGATTTCATCTATGTCAACATCCATTGATGGATTTTTAGATTATTTGAAGTTGATTTATTATGATACAAAACATCCCTATTGTATTGATGGTTTATTGATATGTTTTATTGTGGATGTGTTATTTTTAATCCATTCATGGTTTATGGATAAATTATTGACATTTCGTATGATAGTTTTAATACAAATGTTTATGTTATGTTTAAATATTTTCATATGAGGATTTAATTGGACTTAGTATGTGATGGGTGGAGACCACTATAGATACTCGATGAATCAGTAGATCTCATGAGGCAAACTAGTGTCTTAGCACAAGGCCTAGACACAATCTTATTTATAGTCTTCGAATAAGGACTTGACTATGTGGTTATGAGAGTCTGACATTATACATTCCATCATTATGAAAGTTGCTATTGATATTGCATGTGATTATTAGACTAGTAGAATATCCATGTGAATAAGTAAATGGAATAATTTGACTTTATATTTTCCATAGTATTTTGAAGTTAAAGGTTAAAAATCTTTTTTTAGTCTTATACATTACCTTAAATGATTATGATTATTTATGAATGTTTCCTCTTTATTGTTATCCCTACTGAGCATCTGAGCTCACCCCTTTCTATGTTTTATTTTTCCCCGGATGTGAAGATGTATATTATTACTGACCTTCAGGGAGAGTCTATGGGATCTCAGTGTTGTCTATGGAAAAAAATTCTGGTATTCTATTTTATGATGTATTGTAAACCTTATAAATGTATCTATAACTTTAAAGGCTACTAAACTAATTGTTCTTCTGAGACTTGATCTTTTTATATCTTGCCAATGATACGTAATAATGCACTGACTCTTGGTAACTGGGTTCGGGGCATTAAAGTTGGTATCATAGGATGTTTAGTACAAACATTGGAATCTATATTTAGAAAATTTCTAATTAGGGAACATTACCCTAAGATAGACTTTGAGGATTAGTATAGAATAACTTCCTAGAATTTTGGGGTTGTAGATATTTTTTGAGTTTTACAAGAAATAAATCCCTTTCTGGATACTATAAGCTAAATGAAGCTGTGGAACAGAAGTATCGAGGGGTAAAACCCAAAAACACTGTTTTGAGCTAGACTCAAATGGGAACTAGTGCACGACAACAGGCCTTGCTGCATACTTAGTTACAAAACTCCCAGGGGATATGCTTAGGATAGTTATTATTTTCATTAAAATCCCTTTTCAAAGGTTTATGAGTATATAATTCCTCAAAGAAAACATTTTTTATGATTTTGGATTATATCCATAAACTGTTTAATTTATGTTTAGTGTTTTACCTGTTTGGAATTATGTATTTCGATTCATAAAATAATCTAGTTTATGCCATTTTTTAGAAATGGCACCTCGTGTATAAGGCCCCAGCCTTAAACATTACTTAACATTGAATTAAATGAATAATTCTCATTGATTATCTTTTCAGTTTTAGAGTTATAGAGAATTAGATCTTAACTATTACATCCCAAAAGAATACAAAGTAGAAACTTCTACTAAGTTTCCATAAAATAAAAACTCTTAAAAAGAAACATGTCTAGTTGAATGTTTTATATATCATGACTTTCCCTTGATCCCATCCTTGAAACTATTCCACATTAATTCATGTGAAAAACATTTCCAAAAAACATGGGGTGAGCATAAAAATCTCAGTAAGGGAAACACAAAGAATGAAAATTGTTAGTTGTTCAACACAACAAGTAAACCATATATACTTAATCAAAGAAACACTTTTCACCTTTATGAATTATTAGAAACTCTTAACTGAATAAAAGATCAATACTTACCCTTTTGTAACCAAAATATTACCATAAAACCATATAAAGAACACGTAACATATAAAGGTAACTTCGGACATAAACATACTTAAATGGAATAACCATACGGTCGACTTCTACACATATCACTTAATGGAATGTCCATACGGATGAATTCCATACCCAATGCATTAGAGGTTATAATGTAACCACCTGTCCTGGTATTCATGGCACCACCCGTCATATGGTTTATCACGTAACCACCCATCAAATGTCCAAGTACCATTATAAAATCATAAGACATAAAACAAATATAATGGAAAGAAAAAATTTCCACACTTTGATTACAATATATCACTTAAATATATTGACATAACAAATCCATTATAAAAACCCCTTTTCAATACCAAAATACATAAAACAGTATATAGTATTTATTTCAAAAAAAAACATTACATCTTTTTGAGGAAGCCAAAGATCAAATAATATTCACGCCGGCGAAAAAGGTCATTGTTACCGCGTACGTTATAAGAAACAATACTTTTTGTCATTTTTTAAAACGCTTCGTAGAAAAATATTCCTTTTGTATAAAAGTAAAAGTCAAAGGGGTTTATACACCGTATAAAAGAAAGTTGTGTATAAAATGAAATATGCCTCAATGAAAGGAGATTGAGACGAAGTCCCTTACCTCGTGTCCGACTTGACCCATTATTTCTTTAATCTCATGAATAATAAACTAAAGTTAATTTCTACTTGCTTAAGAACCTTTTTTAAGTGTATTATTCCTTATATATCACTTATTATTATGTTATAATCATTATGTAATCATTTAAGTTAATAACGTTCATTTTGTCGATATTTGGTAATTGAGTCAAAAATGGACTTCTTCTAATTACATGTTGTTCACGTGGTAAAATGTTCATTATATCCAGAATGGTATTAATGATTTGGGTATCATATATATCATATATATCCATCATGTACATGTATTTATAATAGTACATAACATTTGAAGGTACGAAATGAAATGCACCATTCATGGAGACGGTAAGCCTTACGTACGCATGAACGCTACTTTCATTTCTATTTCTTATTTTAATGGAATTAAAACATAATGATAAATAGGTATATTATAATTCCAATATAATATAATATACAATATAATTAACTCTATCCTTTATACATCCCACATAGGGCATTAATGAGTCACATCACTTTGAGGGGGCGGTAGTCCGCACTTCCTCAAATGAGATTATCGTATTTACACACCATGGAAACCATAAAGGTTTTATATAATTGGGAAGTACAGAAGCATAAAAAAATAATAAACATAATATATATCATATATAAATACAGTGTCATCATAATGGCCACCATGAGAGGCGGTAAGACGTAATTGAACAATCATCATTTCGTGAGGTGTTAGTTTGCCATCCACAGAAACATTATGTTCTTCATCAATTAGATGGAGGTGTGTGTAAGTGTAGTTCTGATCCTTATAATAACAACATCCTAGTATATTGAAGAAACTGGTATTGTTACAAAAGAAAATAAATAAAAATATTTTAGGGGTTGGAGAAGCAATATTAAAGAAAACAATTTAAGATAAACCGTTACCTTTAATTTAGGCAACTTCCTTTGGTTTAAACCAAAAGGACTTATTAAGTGCCTTCTGCTTAAAGTAAGGATTCTAGGAGGAGGAGAGGGATGTAGGAAGCTTAATTGGGAAGATTTTGGACGATCCAAATGGCTTGAGAGGTGTGAGGAATTGCATAGAAGTGGTCTCTTTTTATAAGGGAGAGGACGGGCTCTTTAGGAAAGATTGAAAATATTATTTTATAATATAATGATATTCGGATTTTAATGGTCCAAAAATCATTATGGTCGAAGATAAGATGATTCATAACAGAAATAAAATCATAAAATCATAATTTGACAAGTTTTGGATAATATTTTAATCATTATAATCTTATTTAATTAAATCATCTATTAATGAGGTAAATACTGCATCATTATTGTGTCATAAATAATTTAATTTATTTGATGTCTAAAAATTATAAAAAAATACCATGATGTAGGAAATATATTTATCTTTCCAATGAATATTTATAGTTGAACAGATAATTTATATAACCGCTTCTAAAAATTAATTTACTAAAAGATATTTTCTTTTGTCATTTTTTTCTTTTCTTTAAGTTAATTATTCTAAATTGTCATTATCACACCAATGTGGCTTAAAAGGGTCCCAAAATCGACCCAAAGATGATAATGGTCGTAAATGACTCAACCAATAATATTTGGACAAGTGTTAAGGTAATTTTGAATGATTATAATATTCTTTTAACCTTGAATTACCCTATTTACCTTTAATCGCGGTAAATAAAAGTCAAAAGTTACTATTAACCAAAAAATATTTTCATCTTATTGAACAAAATTATACTTCTTGATAAAAACCATGTATGTAGGATTTTTGAAATTCAATTCACAGAAGTGGTAAAATTTCATTTAAATGAAAAAGTCTGTTTTTTTAACTACCACTAAGTGGTGTCACTATTCATCAAAAATTGATGTTTTTCAGAAAAATACCAAAAATTCAGCCTAAGCTATATTTGATATTCCTAATTCAAAAATGATGTCTATTTTTCCAAATTCAAAACATGGAAGTGGAATTAATTAATTTAAAAATTTATTCCCGCTGTTAAAACAAATAGAGTGTTTTTAAGAAACAATAACTATCAAAAAATTGATACTTGTTTATGTATAATTTCAAAGTGAAATTAAATCCAATGACCAATATTAGATTAAATAGTAAGAATATATTCTAATTAAACTTTAAAACTAATTAAAAATATAATCTAACCATATAAATAAATTAGATAAAAAAGCACTTTTGAATTAAAATACAATATTTTTCACTATTCATTAAAAATGAACTTTATCAGAAAAATACCAAAAATTTACCCAAAGTAAAATTTTATGTCCCCATTCTAAAGAAGGATTTTATTTGGTCAATTAGAATGTATTAAAGTAACCAAAACTATATTTAAATAGGGTTCACCATTAAAAGGTGATAAATCGGCATTTTAATGAAAATTATGCTTAAAATTAGATTCATTCACTTTTTAAGCCTCTAACTTTTATTTGATAAATGTAAATATATTTAAAAAACATTTATAATCATATTGTAGTTATTTTTGTTCATTCTCGCAAATACAATGTCTAGGAGTAAAATACCGTTTAATATAATAATATTATATTATTAGTGTGCAACGTAAGATTCCAAAGAAACCCGTTGTTGCGTATCGAGTACGCTATCTAACATAGAAACCCTTTTAAGCTAAAATTAATATTTAATTCACAAATATTAATAAATATAAAAATCTCTTATTCTTCATTTACCAGGGATGTTACATCCTTCCCCCCTTTTGGAAATTGTGTCCTCGCAATTTTATTCAGTTATCAAAATAAGTGGGGGTATTTATCCCTCATAGCATTTTCAGATTCCCATGTTGCCTCTTAAACCATATGGTTTTTTCCACAAAACCTTTACCTGGTGAATTACCTTATTTCGCAACACTTGCTCTCTTCGGTCAAGAATCTAGACTGGTTGTTCTTCATAAGAGAGATTCTCTTCCAACTGAACAACCTCTGGGCTCAAAACATGATATGGATCTGGCATATACTTTCTCAACATCGAAACATGAAAATCATTGTGTACCTGAGATATACTTGTAGGTAAAGCCACTCAGTATGCACCTGATCTAGCTTTCTCCAGAATTTCATATGGTACAATGAACCTTGGATTCAGCTTTCCTTTCTTACCTAAGGGAATCACACTTTTCCATGGTGAAACATTGAGAAAAACATGATCACTTACCTCGAAAGATAAATCCTTCCTCCGGTTATCCGCATAACTCTTCTGCCTGCTCTGAGCTGTTCTCATGTGTTTCTGAGTCAATTGAACTTTTTCTGCCATCTCTTCTACCAATTCTGGTCCCATCAACTTCCTTTCACCCACTTCATCCCAAAAAGCTGGAGTTCGACACCGCTTCCCATATAATGCCTCAAATGGTTCCATCTGTATACAAGAATGAAAACTGTTATTATAAGAAAACTCAACCAAAGAAAGGTGTAGGTCCCAAATTCCCTCATAATCCATCGAACAAGCACGTAGCATATCTTCCACGGTCTGAATTGTTCATTCTGACTGCCCATCTGATTGCGGATGAAAATCTCTACTAAAATTTAATTCAATACCCAATGACTTCATAATGCCTTTCCAAAAGTTAGAAGTAAACCTGGGATCACGATCAGATACAATGGAGAGGGGAACTCAATGCAACCTGAATATCGCTTTAACATACAAATGGGAAAGTTGATCTAGGGAAAAATTATCTCAAATAGGAAGGAAATGAGCATATTTAGTCAAGAAATCATCAATAACCCATATTGCATTATTACCTCGAGGTGTCTTCGGAAATACCACAATGAAGTCCATGGATATATTCTCCCATTTCCACTCTGGTACTGATAAAAGCTGCAGCATCCCTTTCGGTAACTTCTGCTCTTCTTTAACCTGTTGAAAAGTCAAACACTTCACAGTAAAATTAGAAATATCACTTTTCATTCCATCCCACCAGTAATACTCCCTCAGATCTCTGTACATCTTAGTACTACCAGGATGAACTAAAAACAGAAATCTCTGAGCTTCACATAACAACTCTCTCTTCAACTTTGAATCACAAGGCACACACAATCTCTTCCCAAATCTCAAAACACAATCATTATCAATGTTGAATTCAGGCAACATACCCATCTGAACCAGCTCTACCTTTTTCCGCAACTCAGTGTCTTGCTTCTGTGCTTTCTTAATTCTGTCTGATAGAGAAGATTTCACTGATACCTGAAACAAAACAGAAGGAATTCTTGCACAAAAAACTTCCATTCCAAAGTTCATCAAATAAAAAACCAAAGGATCTCGTCCCAAACGTAGCATGGTTAATGAAGCATTAATTTTTCGACTCAAAGCATCATCTACTTTATTTTCTTTTCTCGGATGGTAGGGAATTGTACAATAATAATCCTTGATTAATTCCAGCTATCTCCTCTGTCTCATGTTCAATTATTTATGATTAAATATATACTTTAAAATTTTGTGATCAGTATATATTTCACACTTTACTACATACATATGATGCCTCCAAATTTTTAGATCAAAAACAACAGCAGCTAATTCTAAATCATGTGTAGGGTAATTTACCTCATGAGTTTTCAACTGATGTGAAGCATATACATTTACCTGATCATTCTGCATAAGGACACAACCAAGTCCTTTAAATGAGGCATCATTGTAGATAACAAACTCACCATTCCTGGAAGGAAGTGCCAAAACTGGAGCATTCACCAATCTTCTTTTCAACTCCTGAAAACAACCATCACATTCTTTTGTCTAGATAAACTTAACACCCTTCCGAGTTAGCTTAGTCATTGGACTAGATAACCGTGAAAATTTTTCAACAAACCTTCAGTAGTAACCTGCCAAACCATGAAAACTATGGTTCTCGGTTAAATTTGTGGGTCTTGGCCATTCTTCCACAACCTTGGTTTTTGCAGGATCAACAGTTATGCCATTTTTTGAAACAATGTGACCAAGGAAAGGAACTTTTTGTAACCAAAACTCACACTTGCTAAATTTTACGTACATTTTCTTTTCTTTTAAGGTTTGCAGAATAACCCTTAAATATCTTTCATGATCCTCTTTACTTTTAGAAAACACCAAAATATCATCAATGAAAACCACCACAAACTTATCCAAGAACTCATGGAAAATAATATTCATTAATTCCATGAATACAGCAGGTGAATTGGTTAGTCCAAAAGGCATAACTACAAATTCATAAGGGCCATATCTAGTACGTAACACAGTCTTTGGAACGTCTGCTTCCTTTACCTTCAACTGATGGTACCCCAACCTCACGCCAATCTTCGAAAAATACTGACCTCCCGGGATCTGATCAAACAAATCATCGATATGAGGCAAAGCATACTTGTTCTTAACAATAATGTTATTGAAGGCTCTATAATCAATGCAAAGTCTCATTGAATAATCTTTCTTTTTAACAAACAAGACAGGATCACCCCATGGTTATGTGCTAGGTTGAATGAAACCTTTATCTAATAACTCCTCCAATTGTTTCTTTAACTCTAAAAGTTAAACATGAGCCATTCGATAAGGGGGTTTTGAAATTGGGATAGAATCTGGAACTAAGTCAACAGTAAATTCAACTTCCCGATCATGAATAATACCAGGCAACTCATCAGGAAAAACATCAAGATACTCATTTACCACTGGCACATCATTAATCTGTACAGTTCCTTTATTTTCAACAACATGTGAAAGGTAAAAATCATTTCCATCTTTTACTAGTTTCTCATTTTCCTGATATGTTATCAAAATCAAGGGTTCATTCTTTTATACAAACTAAAAATCTTTCTAAAAAGAAACCATTTTAGCTCTGCAGTCAATCTTAGCATGATAAACAGAAATCCAATCCATGCCCAAAATAACATCAAACTCTACTAGAGGCAAAACAATAAGGTTTGCAGGTAGATTCTTTCCGCACACATGGATAGGAAGGTTCTTATAATTTCTTTTTGTCTCAACGTTTCCTCCAGGTGTTCTTAGCATAAGTTCAGGATTCATATCTTGAGATGGAATTTCCAATTTATTAGAAAACTTCTCAGAAATGAAATAATGTGTAGACCCTGAATCAAACAACACATTGGCATAATACCAACAAACAAACAGTGTACCTGATACTACTTCATTCGATGGCCCAACATCTGCTGAAGTAGTTGCAAATGATTTAAACACCCCTTTATACTTGTAGTCTGGCTTCTTTTCCCGAGTTTAGTTCTTCATTAGACACTCATTTTCATAATGACCCATTTGATTACACTTAAAACATCTTACCACTGGCTTTTCATTGCCTGCTTGATCATCTTCCTTACAATTACGAGCAATATGACCAGACTTACCACACCGAAAACACTTTCCAGACTTGGATAAACATTATATAGGATGCATTTTACCACACTTCTCACAGGATGTATATTTGGTTTTCTTACCTCCTTGCTTCTTTGATGAATTCTTCCTCTTTTCCTTCCAACTAGACCTCTTATTCTGTTGTTTTTCAAAGAACACCTGATCATCGGCAAACTCCATTTCCACCTTCTCCGCACATCGAACAAGTTTTTCATAACTTTTGAACTCACGAGAAGCTAAATTCCTTCGATACTTTGGATTTAACCTTGAGTAAAATTAGTTTATTTTACTATCAAAATCTAATATGAAGTTTGGAGCATACTTTGCCAATCGAGTGAACTTTGCTTCATAAGCAGCCACTGAGTCATCCTCCTGCCTCAATTTTAGGAACTGTTTTTCCATCCTAAAACGAACCACCTTAGGAAAATATTTCTCAAGAAACATAACTTTGAATTCATCCTAGTGAAGATCATCAATATCATCACTATCCCTGATATTAATCACCATCGACCACCACTGATCAGCTTCACCTTCAAAACGGTAAACAGCAAGACTAACCTTTTGATGTTCTGAACACCCCATGGCCACAAAAATCTTCTCCAGTGCTTTAATCCACCCTTCATCTTGCACGGTGTTAAATGATCCTCTGAATGATGGGGTATGTTTCCTCATGAAATGTTCCACCACTGACATGTCCCTCTGCGGTTTATCTGGTTGATCTCGTGCATGGATACCACCACCATTTATAGCCTGAGTCAACTGTTCCATCACTGCTACAAACTGTTTAGTTTTGATTCTGACCATCTCAGGATACTGATTTGGAAGGTCATTTACCATACTATTTCTTCCCAAAAAATCTTCTCTGTTTCCTCTACCAAAAACCATTCTTAACACTGAAATACCTTAGGTGAAGCAACATGGTAATCTATAAATGCTATATCATTTCAATCATACCATAAATTAATTTATAATTTAACAATTTTATAACTCCTAAAGTTGTCTAAGCCGAACTTTGATACCAACTATAAGGCCCCAGCCTTAAACATTACTTAACATTGAATTAAATGAATAATTCACATTGAGGATCTTTTCAGGTTTTGAGTTTTAGAGAATTCGATTTTAACTATTACATCTCAAAAGAATACAAAGTAGACACTTCTACTAAGTTTCCATAAAATAAAAACTCTTAAAAAGAAACATGCCTAGTTCCATGTTTTTTATAGCATTAAATTCCCTTGATCCCATCCTTGACACTATTCCACATTAAGTCCTGTGAAAAACATTTCAAAAAAACTTGGGGTGAGCATAAAAAGCTCAGTAAGAGAAACACAAAGAATGAAAACTGTTAGTTTTTCAACATAACAAGTAAACCATGTATACATTATCAAAGTAACACTTTTCACCTTTATGAAGTAGTAAAAACTATTCACTGAATAAAAGATCAATACTTACGCTTTGGTAACAAAAATATTACCATAAAACCCATATAAAGAAGACATAACATATAAAGGTAACTTGGGACATAAACATACTTAAATGGAATAAACATACGGTCGACTTCTACACATATCACTTAATGGAATAACCATACGGACGACTTCCATACCCAATTCATTGGAGGTTATAACGTAACCACCTATCCTGGTATTCACAGCACGACCCGTCATATGGTTTATCACATAACCACCCGTCAAATTTCTAAGTACCATTTAAAATTATAAGACATAAAACAAATATAATGGAAAGAAAACATTTCCACACTTTGATCACAATATATCACTTAAATATATTGACATAACAAATCAATTATAAAAAACCCTTTTCAATACCAAAATACATAAAACATTATATTGTATTTATTAAAAAAAACATTATGGCTTGTTGAGGAAGCCAAAGACCAAATAATACTCGCGGCGGTGGAAAAGGTCGTTGTCACCGCATACGTTAAAAGAAACATTCCTCTTAGTCGTTTTGTAAAATGCTTCGTAGAAAAAGATTCCTTTTGTATAAAAGTAAAAGTAAATTGGGTTTATACACCGTATAAAATAATGTTGTTATAAAACGAAATATGCCTCAATGAAAGGAGATTGAGACGATGTCCTTTACCTCGTGTCTGACTTGACCCTTTCCTTCTTTAATCTCTTGAATAATAAACTAAAGTTAATTTATACTTTCTTAAGAAACTTTTTTAAGTTTATTATTCCTTTTATATCACTTATTACCAGGTTATAATCATTATGTAATCATTTAAGTTAGTAACGTTCATTTTGTCGATATTTGGTACTTGAGTCAAAAATGGACTTCTTATAGTTACATGTTGTTCACGTGGTAAAAGGTTCATTATATCAAGAATGATATTCATGATTTGGGTATCATATATATCATATATATCCATCATGTACATGTATTTATAATAGTACATAACATTTGGAGGTACGAAATGAAATGCACCATTCATGGAGACGGTAAGCCGTACGTACGCATGAACGCTAATTTCATTTATATTTCTTATTTTAATAGAATTAAAACATAATGATACATAGGTATATTATAATTCTAGTATAATATCATATAAAATATCATTAACTCTATCCTTTATACATCCCACATAGGGCATTAACGAGTCACATCACTTTGAGGGGGCGGTAGTCCGCACTTCCTCAAATGAGATTATCGTATTTACCCACCATGGAAACAATAAGGGTTTGATATAATTGGGAAGTACAGAAGCATAAAGAAATCATAAACATAATATATATAATATATAAATATAGTTCCATCATAATTTCCACCATGATAGGCGGTAAGATGTAATTGAACAATCATCGTTTCGTGAGGCGTTACTTTTCCATCCACAGAAACATTATGTTCTTCATATATTAGATGGAGGTGTGTGTATGTGTAGTTAGAATACTTATAATAACAACATCCTATTATATTGAGGATACTGGTGTTGTTACAAAAGAAAAGAAATAAAAATACTTTAGGGGTTGGAGAAGCAAAATAAAAGAAAACAATTTAAGAGAAATGGTTACCTTTAATTTAGGCAACTTCCTTTGGTTTAAACCAAAAGGACTTCTTAAGTGCCTTCTGACTAATGTAAGGCTTCTAGGAGGAAGAGAGGAATGTAGGGAGTTTAATTGGGTAGTGTTTTGATGATCCAAATGGCTTGAGAGGTGTGAGTAATTTCATATAATTTGTCTCTTTTTATAAGGAATAGGAGGGGCTCTTTAGGAAAGAGTGAAAATATTATTTTATAATATAATTATATTCGTTTTCTAATGGTCCAAAAATCATTATGGTCGAAGATAAGATGACTTATAACAGAAATAAAATCATACAATCAGAATTGGACATGTTTTAGATAATATTTTAATCATTATAATCTTATTTAGTTAAATCATCTATTAATGAGGTAAATACTGCATCATTATTGTGTCATAAATAATTTAGTTTATTTGATGTCTAAAAATTATAAAAAAAATACCATGATGTAGTAAATATTTTTAGATTTACAATGAATATTTATAGTCGAATAGATAATTTATATAACCCCTTCTAAAAATTAATTTACCAAAATATATTTTCTTTTTTCATTTTTGCGTTTTCTTTAAGTTAATTATTCTAAATTGTCATTATCACACCCATGTGGCTTAAAGGTGTCCCAAAATCGACCCAAAGATGATAATGGTCGTAGATGACTCAACCAATAATATTTGGACAAGTGTTAAGGTAATTTTGAATGATTATAATATTCTTTTAACCTTGAATTACCCTATTTACCTTTTACCGTGGTAAATAAAAGTCAAAAGTTACTATTCACCAAAAATTATTTTCATCTTATTGAACCACATTTTACTTCTTGATAACAACCATGTATGTCGGATTTTTGAAATTCAATTCACAGAAGTGGTAAAATTCCATTAAAATGAAAAAGTCTGTTTTTTAACTACCACTAAGTGGTGTCACTATTCATCAAAAATTGACGTTTTTTAGAAAAATACAAAAAATTCAGCCTAAGCTATATGTGATATTCCATATTCAAAAATGATGTCTATTTTTAAAAATTAAAAACATATAATTGACATTAATTAATTTAAAAATTAATTCCCGTTGTTAAAATAAATAGCGTGTTTTTAAGAAACAATAATTATCAAAAGATTGATACTTATTAATGTCTAATTTCAAAGTGAAATTAAATCCAATGACCATAATTGGATTAAATAGTAAAAATATATTTTAATTCCACTTTAAAACCAATTAAAAAGATAATCTAACCATATAAATAAATTAGATTAAAAAGCACTTTTGAATTAAAATACAATATTTTTCACTATTCATTAAAAAATGAACTTTACCAGAAAAATACCAAAAATTTACCCAAACTAAAATTTGATGTCCCAATTCAAAAGAATGATTTTATTTGGTCAATTAGAATGTATTAAATAAACCAAAACTATATTTAAAGAGGGTTCGCCATTAAATGGAGATAAATCGGCATTTTAATGAAAATTATTCTTAAAATTAGATTCATTCACTTTTTAAGCCTCTAACTTTTATTTGATAAATGTAAATATATTTAAAAAACATGTATAATCATATTGTAGTTAGTTTTTTTCATTCCCGCCAATACAACGGTTTGGAGTTAAATACCGTTTAAAATAATAATATTATATTATTAGTGTGCAAAGTAAGATTCCAAAGAAACCCGTTGTTGCGTATCGGGTATGCTATCGAACATAGAAACCCTTTTAAGCTAAAATTAATATTTAATTCACAAATATTAATAAATATAAAAATCTCTTCTTCATCATTTACCTGGGATGTTATATAGTGGACGAAATGGAAACTGTATCATTGCACACACTCCATTTAGGGATTTCTCTCCTACTAAAGATAATTATATTGGAGCTGGTGAGGCAACCAGTGCTGATCAACTAATCAACATACTGGAAAAACTCACTCAGGTTATGAATAATAACCTTACCCATATGGATCACCCTGATCTGTAGCGTGGAAGATCAATGTTATATCTCTTCATGAGGCAACAAACACCAAAATTCAACGGGGGTAAAAATCCATTAGTATCTGAGCAATGGATAAATTTCTTAGATAAAATATTCAATGCCTTGGGGATTTGTGAAAGGGAAAACGTTGTCATGGTAGTTTACCACCTCACTAGAGATGCTGATCAATGGTGGTCATTGATTCAAAATAGAAAGGAAGATGATGAAGTATCAAATATGGAATGGATGGAGTTTCAAGAAATTTTCATATAAAAATACTTTCATCATGACCATCTAGAATATATGGAAAAGCAGTTTCTGAGTCTGAGGCAAAATGAGGATGAGAATGTCACAAAGTATGAAGCAAACATTACAAGGTTAGCGAGGCTTGCATCAGATTATATATGTAACCCATGAATTAAGATTGGTTGTTTCTTTTATGGGTTAAAACCATTTTTCTATCGGGCATTAGTCTCACAATCCTTCTCATCGTACGAAGATATTGCCTCATGTCCTAACAAGAAATAAAAAGAATTCTCTAAGTCTTATGACTTTAAAGAAAAGAAAGACAAGAATATATCTGCTGAACACTTTGGAAATAGAAATTAGGGGAAGAAGGTAAAAGTTGAATATCCATCCTGCAGTAAATGTGGGAATAAACACCCTCATACTTGCTTGAAGGGAATGAGAGTCCATTACAAGTGTGGTGAAAAAGGCCACCAAGATCGTGATTGAAAGGGGAAGAAAGAGGTTGTCGATGTTAAATGATACAATTGTAGAGAAATGGGGAATTATGCAAATGAATGCCCTAATAATCAAAGGAACTTACTTCAGAAAAGGAGAAGTGATCAAGGCCAAGATTATGCTATCACTATTACAGAGGATGAAGCTCTGAAAGACGCAGTGGCAGGTAATTTAATTGTTTCCCCAAGTTTAGCCAATGCTTTATTTGATTCTTGATCATAAAATGGTTTCATATCTTCCCAGTTTGCTACGAAAATTAGATATTTTCAATTTGACTTAACAAAGGAGTTGTCAGTAAAAACTTATAAGGGAAGTATCATCGCAACAAGGTTTTGTGAATCAGTTCCCATTAGTTCATATAAATGTTCTTTATCTGTTGATCACATCATCATAACCATGATTGAATTGGATATAATCCTCGTTATTGATTGGATTTCAGACCATGATGTGAAGATTTATTGTAAGAAGAAAGATGTTACAATTTTTGATAATGATGACAAAGAACACCATATCTTTAGAGAAGAAATTTCACCACTAAATTCTAATCTAGCTCCACCCCCAATAGCTCAACAAAATTCAATTATTGGGGAGGAAGAGAATTAAATAAATGTCGGTGATGAAAAGAATGTTCAAATAGAGGATGTACCTATTGTGCAAGAATATATTGATGTGTTTCTAGATGATTTACCTAGACATCCTCTAGAATGAGTAATCGAGTTTTCCATTGATTTAATTCGTGGATTATGGCCCATATAGAAGACCCCTTATAGAATGGCCACTATGGAATTAGTGTAACTAAAGAAAAAACTAGAGGAATTGAGTAATAAGCAATTTATTATCCCTACTGTTTCTCCATGGGGAGCCCCTATCATTTTTGTTAAGAAGAACGATGGATCTATAAGGTTTTGCATTGACTAAAGGGAGATCAATGTTATAACAATAAAGAACAAGTATCCCCTACCTCGCATTGATGGTTTATTTGACCAACTGCATATAGCTCAATACTTTTCAAAGATTGACCTTCGATCTGGATATCATCAGTTGTGTGTGAAGTAGGAATACATTCCCAAAATATAATTTCGAACCAGGTACGAGTATTACGAGTTTATAGTAATTCCTTCTGGATTTACTAATGCACCCTCTATCTTCATGGATCTAATGAATAGAGATTTCAAGGAATATATTAATGAATTTTTAGTGGTTTTTATTGATGATATCTTGGTATACTCCAAAATCTATGATGATCATGAAAATCACTTGCGCATTATCCTGAAGACTTTTAGAAGACACGAATTATATTAGAAGTTTAGCAAGTGTGAATTATGGCTTCAGGAGATTTCTTTTCTTGGAAATATTGTCTCTAAGGATGGAATCTCTGTTGATCCTTCTATGACCAAGGAAATCCATGAATGTCCAGCACCAATGATTATAACTGAGGTACGCAGTTTTATTGATTTAGCAGGTTATTATTGGAGTTTCGTCCAGAATTTTGCCTGATTGGCTAAACCATTAACCAATCTCACACGTAATGGGGTTAAATTTGTTTGGACAAAAGATTATGAAGACTGTTTTGAATAATTGAAGAGAACATTAGTCAATTATCTTATATTGACTCTACTATCAGGGAATGATGGGTTTGTTATTTATAGTGATGGTTCAACGAAAGGACTTGGTTGTGTCCTTATGCAGAATGATAGGGTTATTGCCTATGCATCACGATAGCTAAAAATTCATAAGAAAAACTGTCTTAATCATGATCTCAAGTTATCAACTGTAATCTCGGCTTTGAAGATTTTGAGACACTATCTCTGTGGTGAAAATGTGAGATATATACCAATCACAAGTGTTTAAATTATATTTTCTCACAGAAAGAACACAACATGAGGCAAAGGAGATGGATTGAACTACTCATGGATTATGATTGCACTATACACTGCAACCCAGGGAAGGAAAATAAGGGGTCAGATGCGTTGATTAGAAAGGATCATGGTGTTTTGAACAAGATGAGAGTTAAAAAGGATCCTCTATACATGGATCTAGTAAATATGGATATGGGAATAACCATGGAAGGTGAAACATCAATGTTTTTTCAAATGGTTTCCAAACCACCTTTACTAGGAAGAATAAATAGTTCTCAGACTGGTGACGAAGAGTTTCAAAAGAAGATTAAATATGTGAATGATGGGAGATTGAGTGACTTTGTGTATGAATATGGAATATTGAAATTTGGGAAGAGACTTTGTGTTCCTGATATACCTGATCTAAAAAGGGAATTGTTGGATGATGCTCATAGTTCAAATTTATCTATACACCCTAGTAGCACTAAGATGTATAGATATTTGAAGAAACATTTTTGGTGGGACAACATGAAGAGGGAGATTTATGATTTTCTATAAAGATGTATGGTTTTTCAATAAGTGAAAGCCAGAAGGAAACAACCCGGAGGAGTAATGAAACCACTTCCCATACCTGATTGGAAATGGGATAATATTATGATGGAATTTCTCATGGGACTACCAAAGTCTCCTAGAAGGAATGATGCAATATGTTTCATTGTTGATCGTCTTACCATGTCAGCACATTGTCTTCCTATAATAGAAGATTTACCAATTGAACTTCTATAAATAATATATATTAATGAATTTGTGAGACTTAATGGAGTAACCCTATTGATTATTTATGATCGTGATCCATGTTTTACATCAAGATTCTGTAAAAGTCTTCAGAAATACCTGGATACCAAACATCATTTGATCACTGCCTACCACCCCCAAACTGATGGACAATCAGAACAGAATATTCAAACCTCACAAGACATGTTGAGATCACGATCACATGAATTTCAAGGTATGTGGGATCAATATTTAACTCTGGTAAAATTTTCCTATAATAATAGCTTCCATTAAAGTATTCATATGGCACCATATGAAGAATTATATAGAAAGAAATGTTTCACACCAACCTGTTGGGATGATGTTGGTGAAAGAAAACTCGTAGGCCCAGAACTTGTGGTGGAAACGTTGGAAAAGGTGAAGGTAATCCAAAACCACATCAAAGTAGCTCAAAGTATGCAGAAGATCTATGCTGATAACCGAAGTAAGGATTTGGAATTTCAAGTTGGAGATCATGTTTTCTAGAAGGTATCTCCATGGAATTGTGTTATACGTTTCAGTAAGAGGGGAAAATTATGTCCCAAGTACATCAGACCTTTTGAAATTCAAGAATGAATTGGGGATGTATATTACCGTTGAGAAATGCCACCAAGACTCTCCAAAGTTCACAATGTGTTCCACATATCACAGTTGAGAAAATACATGCCTGACTTAATGCATGTACTCACCTATGAGGAATTAGAACTGGAACCCAATCTGTCTTATTGTGAAGAGCCAGTCAAGATTCTTTATACAAGAGAATAATTGATGAGAAACCAGATGACCAGTCTGATAAAAGTTCTATGGAGAAACCATAAGATGGAAAAGGCAACATTGGAACCTGAGGAACTTATGATGAAGAACCACCAGAGTCTTTTTATGCAGTAATATTCTAGAAAATTCTTGGATGATATTATTTGAAGGAGCGGAAAATGTAACACATCAATCTTCCAGGGTATTCTTCTCTTTGAATAATACAATAGCATGTGTTGTACGCAACTTCGAGTTCTAACACACCACAACCAATTAAACTAGCCATTATGAAAAGTAATACCCACTTTTTGAAATTTTATAAATTTTATCTTTCCAAATGGACTTCACTTTTGGATTCAAAATATCAAAATTATCTTAGGGTGAATTTTTGGTATTTTTCTGAAAACATTCAATTTTTGATGAATAATGAAAAACACTAAGTTATAGTTTAAAACCGAATTTTTATTTAAATAATTATTTATTTTATTTTAATTTATTTTAGGGGAAAATAGATACATAATACCTATATAAGTTCAATTTAATTCATTTGAGTCAGTTTATAAGAATTTTAGATATATAAAAATTTTATTGAACTTTTCACCGTCTTTTATCCACCTCCTAGGAGAATTTGAAAATTCAAAAAAAACATAATTTTACCACTTCTATGAGAGGAATTTCCAAACTTCAAGAGAAATGGTTGATATCAATAAGAAAAATGTGGTTCCGTAGGATGAAAATAATTTTTGTTGAAAAGTAACTTTTTACTTTTATTTACCACGACTAAAAGTAAATAGGGTAATTAAGGGTTAAAATGATATTATTATTATCCTAACACATGTCATAATTCTATTGTATAAGAATAATTAGACCAAATAGAACCTTAAGAATAAAATATGAACCACTTTGGTCCACTTGGATTAGATTAGGATATTTAATATTCTTTAATTCAAAGAAGAGTTAAAAGTGTTAAATTCAATGTTTAATAACTAAGCCATTTTTAATATAGGGTTACAAATAAGATAAATTCTACTATAAATATTTATTAAAAATATAAAAAGATTTCCTTAATAATGTTATTTTCTTTATAGTTTTTATAAATTAAATAATTTATTTTATTTATGACACAATGATGATGCAGTAATTACCTAATTAATGAAATATTAAAATAATTGATATTATAAATATCCGAATAAATGTAATTTGAGACTTTTTATGAATTAAACTAATTTTATAGGTTAATATTACAAGATAGGGTTGGTTAAATTAATTTTTTTCTAAGTAATAATATTGTTATGAATTTAGAAAAAAACAAAATACTAAATAGTGTCAAGTTGACATAAAATTGTTTTTAAAAAAATTATTATATTATTAATTGATATTCTATTCCTAAAAATATAAGTACTATCCAAAGAACTTAAATAGTGATATTTTTATCATTAATTAACCACTTTTGTTTTTCATGGTAGTATATAGTAAGTTTATTAACCATATAATATAAAAATACAATGAGACATGGTAAATGTATAACTATTTTACTAAGAGTTAAATCAAAAATATAAAGTTAGTATAGTGACCCAAACCTGTCTAAAACCTGTTGGTTGACTGGTTTTCGACCCATCCCCACATTATCCTTTAAATAATTAATTTTTGTTCCAATATAAACCGAAAATGATTTTATTATAAAATAATATTTCTAGCTTTTCCTAAGGTGCCTGTCACCCCTCTTATAAAAGGGCACTGACCCTTCTCTCAAATGCACACCTTCAAAGCCATTTGGCTCAGCTAAACCCTACCCTGATACCCTATAAACTGTCCCCCCTTAATCTTAGAGGCATTACTTTAGTCATAAAGCCATCCTAAGGATCCCTTTTGATCAAATCAAAAGGAAGAACCCGAAGAAGGGGTAAATATTTCATCACCTCTTTCAAGTTCCTTTCTTCTTCGACTTCCTCTTTCATTGTTATTTCCATTATAAAATAATAACTATAGAGTGTTATATATATTGTGGTGTTATTAAAAAAATGGTACAACAAAATTCATTATTATATCCCTTCTTTGAATGACATGTCACCATACGTGTGTACGTACGGCTTACCGTCTCCACGTCACGGTGTAATTGTTATTCAATACATTATTATTTGGATTGGTATAATAATAATGGGTAAATCATGTAAATATTAAACATAACATTATAATGATTCTGTATATATGATATACCATCCAATTATATATTGTTTTAATATCAAAAGAATGATATTGTCACTCGTGCATACGTACGGATTACCGTCTCCACGAACGCGACAAGATTCATTCCACATCGTATCCATACAAGATTAATTTTCATTAGATGATTAAAAATAATGTTTAAAGATTCGATATCATTATGGATATGAATAATATACATCCCATGAATAAAAAATATGACTCACATAAAAAATAATATAATGGAAAATGAATCCGTTAACACTTGAAACAATGATAATACTAAGATATTATTAACAAAACAATGTTAAAATATAATATATGATATCATATTAATGTATATGATTATTGTATAATTTAATAAAAATTATTTCACCACTATACACGAGGTTAACCTACCCTCGACCAAGGAAAATTACAAGTTAAAGGTTAATTTCACAATCTATTTATCATCCAAGGTTGTTTTTACGTAAGTATCTACTAGGACCTCTTTATCATCCACATCCATGTTTCTTAAAAATGTATTTCAAAACATTCTTACTATTTAATTGACTAAAGGTTAATGTAATTTATACCATTTTTTGGATTTTTATAAGATGTTTATAAATAAATATTTCCATCGTTTTCCAAACAAGGTCCTTTATAACCTTTTTGACAAAATTAAGACAGGTGCGGCTATTTTCCATCATTATAACAACGTTGAAGCTTCCCTTACATGCTTAAAAGAATATATTAAAAATAAATGTTTTATTAAATGATTTCAAAATAGAAAGAGATATTTCACTAAAAAATGTTTTGATTTCATCTATGTCAACATCCTTTGATGTATTTTAAGCTTATTTAAAGTTGATTTATTATTATACAAAACTTGTATATTGTATTGAAGGTTTTGTGATATGTTTGACTATGGATGTGTTATTTTTACACCATTCATGGTTTATGGATAAAGTATTGACATTTTGTATTCTAGTTTTAATATGAAATTTTATGTTATGTTTAAACCTTTTCATATGAGGAATGCATTGGACTTAGTATGTGATGGGTGGAGCCCACTATAGCTCATATATGCATCAGTAGGTATCATGAGACAAACTAGTGTCTTGGCATAAGGCCTTGACAAAATATTATTTGTATTATTGTCACAAGGCCTTGACTATGTGGTTATAAAAGTCTGCCATTATGCATTCCATCATTGTAAAAGTGGATATTGATATTTCATCTGATTATTCGACTAGTAAAATATCCATATAAATAAGTAAATGGAATTATCTGATTTTAAATTTTCTATATTATGCTGATGTTCAAGTATAAAAGGGTTTTGTTTTTGTCTTATACATTGCCTTAAATTTTTAACCTTATTTATGAATGTTTCGGCTTTATTGTTATCCTTACAGAGAATCTGAGCTCACCCATTTCTATGTTTTATTTTTTCCCAAATTCGAAGAAGTATATTATGACTGACCTGCAGGGATAGTCTATGGTATCTCAATGTTTTATATGGTAACAATGTTGTTGTATTTTTCTATTTTATGATTTAATTTAAACCTTATGAATGTATCTATTACTTTCAAGGCTACTAAACTAATCTTTATTTAGATACTTCACCTTTTGTTTTAATTAAAATGATACGTAATAATGCAGTGACTCGGGGTAACTGGGGTCGGGGCATTACAAAATTACTTAAACCCTACGCTAGCTTCAAAACCGAAAATCACAGCACTGTGCATTGATTTATGTTCTTAGGTTAGATCATAATCAGTGGTTAATTAGAGCATATATCTACTCTATAAATTATGATTAATTTAGTTTAGGGGTTATATTTTAACTCTATAAATTTATCCCTTATGGTCTTGTATTACCGATTAAGATCACACTCTCACAATTTACACAAATCTCGACCTCATGTGTTTTTGTGTCAATTGTTCAATTTATTGATTAGTTTCATTTAAATTGATAACTCAATTAATAAATCTTATTAAATGAATTATATTAGCTCATTTATTCAAAATAAATAAATGAATAAGGTAATATCTATAGCGATTACTAAGAAAACGACCCTTCCTTGGGCGGTGTAGTCATTATAGAAATAGATTGCATTTAAAATGATTTAGAAATGGTATAGCCCAATATCATTTATAATATTAAATTACATCCTAAATAGAATGATTAATGAGGAATATAAATTAATAAAATAGAGTAAAATAGAAAAAAAATTAAAAAGAAATAAAGAGTTTATTATGCAAACGAAAGTATTACAACGCAAAGAAAAAGAAGAAGAAGGCTTCATAGAAGGGATCCTAACTTAAAAAGATACCATAGTTGAAATGGTTTCATAATTGTAGTGGATCC
Organism: Viscum album; assembly: GCA_963277665.1. Lineage (NCBI taxonomy): Eukaryota > Viridiplantae > Streptophyta > Magnoliopsida > Santalales > Viscaceae > Viscum > Viscum album. Next base: position 127,364,519 of record OY728146.1, on the reverse strand, counting down.
ACTTCTCCTCTTCGCTAAACTTTCATATTCATGTCCATAAACCATCCAAATGAGAAAAACACCAATTTATAGAGTGGATGGGAGGCTAGGTTTTAAGAGGTTTCAAGTGTGAATGTGGAAATGCATCCAAATAAATGCATCCAATTTTTACTACCTGTTTGATCTCTAAAAATTTGATTAAGCTATCCAACAATAAAAGGTAAATGAGAATAATTGGGTTCCCAAGAACCTCTAAAAATCGGGGATAATTACAAGCTTGTATGAATATGATATGGCCCAAATACTGAACTAAGGTCCAGACTAGAGGGTACAACCCATCTATGACTTCATGGCCCTTTTACACCCAACAAATGAATGATTTAGCACCAATAACCTGAATGAAATTTTTATCCCATTATGTTAAGAATATATTCAAAAAAAATATATTCAAATAATACATATCAAAATATTTATTTCTGATATGATACAGTTAATTTTAAAGGGTAAAACTAGAATTTTCACCAAATTTTCAAATAAATGAGCTAATCCAAAATATTTTATAAATAATCATATTTAACACAATTTGAGGTAATTTTTTTATTTATTATTAATAAAATAATCAAAAAAATTGTGTTTTATCAAATTCCCCATACTTACCATTTTGTACTCCTTAGAAAAACCTCATATCATGTATTAAAAAAATGTGACAAAATACGCATATTCAAATTTCACAATCCACAGTGAAAATATAGGCAAAGTTAGAATCCCATAAAGAGTCAATATCAATAAATTTTAAATTCATTCTCTCATAAATTGTTTCAAAACAATTTATAGTGTGATTCATAACACTAATCATAACGAAACAGGTCATGGGTCTACCATGCCACAAATTCTCTATGTGTGTGCATTCCAAGCATTCCTTGCTCATAATTCCATCCTTTATTAAGTATATTCAGGTCAAGTAAAACAATTATTATTACCTGGTGTAATTCCAAGAACCAGTTCTACATTCCATTGTAATTAAATTTCAATACCCACTCACTTAAGAATTTATTATTATCAAATGTTAAGATCCTGACCTAGATATCCCTATATGTTGTAAATTTCATCACTACACTCATTGATTATTATTATTTAATTAAGATTCACTTGGAAAAAATCTCACACTCAACTCTCATCCCCTATTTTATCTCCTCATGATACTAATTTTAATAGTAATAACTAGATCAAAGGTCGATGAAAATTGTTTTTTGACCTGTCCAAGACACAGCCAATATTATTTTGAGGTCATACAACAGTCTGATAATAGGTACACACACATAGGTCAATTCAATATAGTAATGAAACTGATCATAAGATAAACAAACATATGGATCAACCAATGAATTTTATACCTAACTTTACTATACCTTCAATCAAGTTAGAAAATTTTCACAGGTCATGGTTTAGTGAAAATTTGTGTGGGGAAATCAATGAGACGTTTTACCATGAATAAATATAAAAAATATTGATGCCAAAATCTAAAAGTTGTTATAATGACACAACCATTTATATCATTGACGACTTCCATTTTTATAAAATCAACCCTTTATGATGAAATATTACTCATGATTATAATTCCACCAATGAATTTTGAAAAACTTCATTTTCTATATGTTCCACATGATAATATTACATGTTGTATTTGTTTTTTTATTTTTATTTTTATTTTCGTTTTTTGTTTCCTTTTTTGAAAATTTTAATGAAATACATAATAGAAAATAAACTAAAATTAAAATATTAAATATCTACCACAAAATGTTTTCCCCTCCCCCACACTTAAAATATTTCATTGTGCTTAATGTGAACTTATGAGATGATATATGCACATGATATATATAATTTTAAATAGGAAAATTAATATAAATTAAAAGGGTTAGGAATAGCCTGATATGATCAAGTGATGATGGGGATATGTAGAGTGATGAAATCCACCACATCAGTAGGAAGTCCCTCGATGTATTTCTTCAAACGTTTCCAATTGACTGTAAATATTTTTTTGGCGTCCTCTTGTGTGATCTCTACTACACCATAAAGAAAAACATTAGTCAAAACATACAGACCTAACAACCTAGAATGAAACTTACCAGGAATCACCTTCAGTCATGAACTATAGATCAGGACTTTCTCTCCAACTTAAAATTATCCTTTCTAGATAATTTTTTCATGATATTATTTTCATATTTCCTTGTAGAGCCTAGAGTTCTCATATGAAGATAATAGAATCTCCTTGTGCTCTTGAATTTGTAGCTTTCATTGAATTCCAGCATGGGATAAATCCATTTTCATTTCTTTGTATCCCAATAAGCCCGATTCTCGACCTCAATGGGTAGATGATAGGCTTTCCCAAAAACAATCTGGAATTGGGACATACCAGTATTTGTCTTTTATGTTGTTTTATAAGACCAAAGTGCATCATCCAATCACTTACTGCAGTCTTACCTATTCAGATGCATGGTTTTCTCAAAAATTTGTTTCAAATAACAATTTGAAACATCAGATTGACCATTTATTTGGGGGTGGTATAGTGTTTATGTTTTTTGTGTCACCCCATACTTCTGAAGGAGGGAAGACAATTTCTGATTGTAGAAGTGTTCCCCTGGGTCATTGATGATGTCCTTTGGTACTCCAAACCTAGAAAAAATATTTGTCTTGAAAAATTCCACTACAACATGAGAATCATCATTCCTGGTGGCCTTAGCCTCCACCCATTTACTCACATAGTAAACAGCAACCGAAATGTACATGAAAACAAAAGAATGTGGAAACGGACAAATAAAATCGATGCCCCACGCATCAAAAATTGCATATAATAGTATGGGATTTTGACCCATATCATGTATCCTATAAATGATTCTTGTGTGTTGGAAACGTGATCACGACTTAGAAAACAGATGAGAAACATGGAATAAGCTATGCCAATATAATTCAGAGTCCAAAACTTTCCTAGATATCTGTTGGGGTCCAAAGTGTCCTCCACATGAGAGTGTATGGCAGAAATGCAGAAATGACTGATACTCATGATCAAGAACACACTTCCTAATAACTTGATCACTACCCATGTTCCAGAGGTATGGATCATCCCAAACATAAAATAATGACCCACTCTTTAACTTTTGGACATGATGTTTCTTTAAATTTGTATGTATTTCAGATGCAAAAAGGCAGTTCACTAACCCTACATACCAAGGATGCATACCTAAGATGGAATAATGATGCTTGTCGGGGAAAGTGTCCTGAGGTGGTACCTAGTCCATGGTGTCATCCTCTTATGTGTGAGTAAGCCTAATCATGTGGTCCACCACTAGGTTATCTAATACATTCCTGTCCATTATTTCAATATCGAATTTTTGAAGAAGGATCATCCTTCATTTAAGCTTGGGCTTTGCACCCTACTTCTTAAAAAGACACTTCAGAGTTGCATGGTTAGAAAAAACAACTACTTTAGAGCCCAATAATTTTGAATGGAATTTTTGTAAAGAAGATATGATGGAATGAAACTCCTTTTATATGGTAGTGTAGTTTTATTTGGTTGAATCTAATGTCCTTGATGCAAAGGCAATCACATTTGAACATCCCTCCACCCTCTAAGATAAGATAGCCCCAACCGATAAGTTGGAGGCGTTACACATACGCTCAAAAGGATGCTCCCACCATGGGGGTTGTATGATTGGTGGACTGGTCAGAAACATCTCTAGATCATAAAAGGAAGTTGTGTAAGAATCATCAAACACAAAATAAAAATCCTTTTGATGTAATCCTAACATAGTAAGAGTAATCTTACTAAAATCATTGATGAAGCACCGATAAAATCCTGCATGCTCTAGGAATAATCTAACATCATGCACACATGAAGCATCTGGTAAATATGAAATAATATATACCTTATATTTATCAACCTTTATCCCATTTTTTGACACTACATTCCCTATGAGAATTCCATGCTATACCATGAAATGATACTTTTCCTAGTTTAAGACCAGGTTCATTTCAATACAATGATTAAAAACCTTTCCCAATCTAGAGATACAATCTTAAAATGAAGACCCATACACTACAAAATCATCCATAAATTCCTCTATGTAGGTCACAATAAAATCAAAAAAAATACTCACCATGCATCTCTGGAAGGTACATGGGGAATTGCAATGTCCAAATTGCATCCTTCGGTTGGAAAATGTGCAGAATGAACAATTTAATGTTGTCTTATCTTAATCCTCCATAGCAATAGGAACCTAAAAATATCCAAAAAATGAATCCATGAAATAATAATGTTTCTTCCCAACTAGTCTCTCGATAATTTCATCAATAAATGGTACAGGGAGATGGTCCTTGTTAGAAGATTGATTTAGTATCCTATAATCAATACACACCAGCAAACTATTCTGTACCCTCATTAGAACTAAATCCTCTTTATCAATTTTAATAATAGTAATACCTATTTTATTAGGCATAACTTGAATAGGAATCACCCACTAAGAATATGAAATGGTATAAATTATACCTACGTCAAGATTTTTTTCAAACACTATTTTAACAACTTGTCAAAGGGTTGGATTGATTCACATTTGTGGCTGCCTAACTGGATTAGCCCAATCCTACAAAAAAATATTATGCATGAAAATGGAGGGGCTAATATGAGATATGTCAGATAAGGTCCACCTAATTTCCCTAATGTTCTCCCTCAAAATTTTCAAAAGATTTTCTTCATGTTAAAATGGAATATTATTAGAAATTATATCAGGTAATCGCTCACCACTTAACAAGTATGAGTATTTGAGATTTGGTGGTAATGTCTTGAACTCCAACGAAGGGGGTAATGTATGGATGATGAAATTATATGAACTGAAATATGTGCACAATGAACATCATAATTAGAATATACATCATCACAATTAGATAATAAAGCATCAAATCCATTATCATACTTAATATACAAGTCATAATTATAATGAACATGATCAAAATCATTATATGAAACCACAGTAAAATCAAATTCAAGAGAGGATTGTGTATACTAAACATGTGTGTAAGTTCTCTTATAAATCAAATTGAAACCAATACTCATAATCTCCCAATGAATAGGACAATGTCAATCAGTGTGTTTTTTACTTGGTGGTTCAAAATGGGAGATAAAAAAGAAGAATGGTCCTCTGAGGGTTACTTAATGGGGTCCATAACATTAAATATAACAAATTCATCTCCAAACTCCATGGAAAGTGTAACCTCATGGACATTTTTGACCGTTTTAGCAGTTTTGAGGAAGGTCCTACCTAAGAAAATGGGAGCACATGAACTTACCAGATCATCCTCAATTTTAATCATGTAGAAACATTCTAGAAAGATCATGTCTCTTAACCAGGCAAGTACATCCTCAAGGAATCCCACTGGATATGTTATATCTATATTTTCCAACTTCACCACTACTCTCATTAGCTTCAACTCACCAAACATTATAGAAGAAAATATAGAGGGATGCTTTATATTTATGGAAGCTCCTAAATCATAAATAGCATTAGAAAAGTGCAAATCCCCTATGGTGCATGGGGTGGTCAATGTCCCTAGATCCTTTCATTTTTTTTGGAATTTCTAGAGTTGGTGTAATGAGTGTTGACACATTCCTTTCAAGATTGATCCTCTCCTTTTCCTTGACCCCTATTAAATTGTTAAAATTCTATTCTATGAATTTGGCATACCTTGGTATTTTCTTAATGGATTCCAGTAGATGGATGTTGATCTCCACACACTTGAATGTGTCCAAAACATCTTTTTTTCATTACCTCCTCAGCCATATTCTTGGATTGTAAAACCCTGTTTAGAAAGGGAAGGGGTTTAGGAGGAACATAATTAATCTTTTTCTTACCTTTATCTTTCTCCCTGGTTTCCTCATGAGATCATTTTGAATGGGGGTTCTCTGAAGTTGAGGTGAATATCGGTGGAACGATAGTGTAGATGTGTCTTTTTTTTTCTTCCCACATCTCAATGTGATGGAATTGACATTTACCATGGGATTTTGATTTGGTTAGGAAGGAATATTTCCTGAGTTCTTACTTACCAGTTCATGGAGGGCAGTGGAAATCTGGCTCATCTATCTGTTCATCTCCATCAAATCTGAACATTGACTCTTCATCTCCTTACGTTGATTAAGAACAATTTGTTTCTAAAGGACATCAATGTAAGAATATACCTTGGGTTTTTTATTTCCTTGTTTTTGAATTATTGATGCTTGAGATTCAAATATCCTTTGGGGTTGTTGAAAACCATGTTAGTAACATGGAGGCTACTGGATATTTTTTTGAAAGGGGGGACATTGTAGTTTTCCAGAGGCCTACCTCATGTCTGATTGATCCTTCCACCCTTGGTTTTATGATAGTGCAATGGAATCAAACATCTTTTGGGAATGTGGTTGGTGTTTCTGATGATATGGTCTCCTAGGAAATATAGTAGTGCAATCCCCTATCTCTTGTAATTGGGGAAACGGTTAGTTGGGTGGAATGTTTCCGTGAAAATTCCACATGTCCTCAAAAGAGTGGGTTGGGATATCTTTTGATACAAATCAATTTACATCACCATAGTTGTAAATTCTTCCAACTTATTATAAATAAATGATTTTCAAGACAGTAGGGACTTATTGGATGTACTCCTCTAATCTGTGGTGTAACTCTATTGCCAAATTGTTATGTGTTTTGTGCCATATTATTAATCAACACATGTGTAGCTGATAGTGTTTTGTCGACCAATGCTCCACTAACTATAACTTCCACCATTTTCCTCTCCATAAGTGTGACCACTTCATAGAAGTACTATATGAGGAGTTTTTTACTAATTTGGTGATGTGTATAACTTGCACACAACTTCTTCAATCACTCATCAAACTCATACATTGACTCCCCTTGTGATTGTTTGATCCCAGAGATCTCCTTTTGAATAGATGTGGTCCCTGAATCTGGAAAAAATATCTTCAAGAAAATACGTTTCAAATCATTCGAACATGGTACATATTTAATTTTTAAATAATACATCTCTTCCTTTGCAGCTTCATTAAGTTAAAATTGTAATGTTCTCCATTTTACTAGATATTCAGAGACATTTCATGGTTTAAGGATTAAGAAAACCAGATTAAATTATTTTAAATGTTTGTTTGAATCCTCACCGTATAAGACATTAAATTTTGGAATAAGGTTAATTAATATAGATTTCAGATGAATGTATAATTCTAGATATGGGTATGCAGTGCAATTGGATTTATAATTAATTATTGGGGAATCCAATTCTCAAATGGTTCTATTATGTTCATTGTTATTGTTTTCAATCATTGGTTCTTATTATAAGCTGAATTTAGAAGTGTTTCCAATTTCAATGTTCTTGGAGTGGAGGAATTATCCTACTGGTTGTATATTGAAACTTCCCATAGACTGAGAATTTCAGATTTGCGCCTGAAGGCTACATTCAATAAAAAGGTCAAGATCTAAAAGATCCTTGGGATTAGTTCAAGTCACAGATCATATAAAAATAAAAATAAGGAAAGTGGACCATAATAAAAATGGGATGTTTTAGTTGGTGGTCAAAAAAGAATAAGAAGAAAAAATTCATATTGGTTATGGAAGAAATAAATAAGAGAAGAAGATAATAAAATGAAAAATAAAAATAATACCTCTAAATGGTTTAAATAATTACTTGCCTCCCCTGAAAGGGCTCCAATTCAAAAGGCGCTATCATGGGCACTCTCAAATTAAGTGTGATTGTTTGGGTACTTGGGTGCATCAGAGTGGCCGACCAAGTTCATCTTTCAAAGGAGGGAGTAAATTAAAACAACTTCTTAAAGGTATTATAAAAATAAAATAAAAGAGAATAAGAAACTACTTAAAAATAATGAGGTGTTTTTTACCATTCATAAAAGAAGAATAATTATGTTGGAAGAAGATTTAATTTTTGGTTTTTGTTTTTAAAATGAAACTTGATTTGTAAAACACAATACGAAGATGTTTTTTTAGAAAATATTTCAAAAGGTTTAATTGATCTAATTATACCTATTCCCTAAATTATTTATAATTATAATTTAAAATATCATCCACTTAATTATTATCCTGTAGCTTTTTAACCCTCAAATCCTATGGGAGTTAACTTAACTACAAAGATGAAATTTTTTAAACCCAAGGCAGGCTTCGAAACATGTAATTACCGCACCCTGATTTGATTGATGTTCTAAGGTTAGCTCGTGTTTAGTGGTTAATTTGAGCACATATACACTATATAAATGAGTATTAATTGATTTTTGGGATTATATTTTAACTCTACAAATTTATCCCTTCTGTTCTTCTGTTACCGATTAATATCGCACTCTCAAAATTTATTCAAATCTCGACCTCACGTGTTTTTGCTTCAAATGTTAAATTTCGTTATTTATATAGTTTAAATTGAAAAATATATTAATAAATCATATTAAGTGAATTAATGTATATCATTAATTCAAAATAAATGGTTGAAGAACATAAGAGGTAGATTGATTACTAAAAAAACTACTCTTCCGTGGACGGTGTAGTCATCATAGAAACATATTGCATTTGAAAAGATTTATAAAGGGTATAACCCGGTCTCATTTATACTATTTAGTTCCAGCCCAAAGAGGAAGATTAATGAGAAATAAAAGTAAACAAATTAAAGTAAAATAGAAGATATTAATTATGAACTAAGGAGTTTATTACGCAAACAAAAGTATTACAAATCAAAGAAGAAGAAGAAGAAATCTTCGTCGAAGAGATCCTTACTTCAAGAGAAACCCTTGTTGAACTGGTTGTAAAATTGGAGTGGATCCAATTATAATCTTTCCTAAACTTTATAATTCACATCCCCAAACCATAAAAATGAGAAAAACAGCAATTTATTGAGTGGAGGAAGGCTAGGTTTTAAGAGGATTCAAGTGTGAATGGGGAAATTAGTCCAAATAAATTAATTCAACTTGCACCGCTTGAGTGACCTCAAATAATCATGATTCAGATATCCTTCCAGTAGGATAAAATGTGAGTAATTGGGTCCCAGATATCCTATAATAATTGGGGCCAAATCCAATATTTTATGAAGAATATATGGCCCAAATATAGAACTGATGTTGGAACTTGTGGGTCCATCCCATCTTTGAATTCATAGCCCTTTTACACCTAACTAATGCATGATTTATCTCCAATTATCTAAATGACATTTTTATCCCATTAATTAAGTAATATATTCACAAAATTGTATGTTCAAATAATACATATAAAAATATTTATGTTTGAAATGATACAGTAAATTTTATAGGGTAAAACTGGAATTTTCACCAATTTTTCAAATGAATGATCTAATCCCAAATATTTTATCAATAAAAATATTTAACACAATTTGAAGAAATTTTTTCATTTATTATAAATAAATTATTCAAAAAATATATTTTATCAATATAATAATCTAATTTTTAAAATAAATAAGTGATGTAAAATCATTCTCGATCGACAAGTCCAAGACCCAGAACAACCATACCTACTTCCTCCAATGTTTGGGTGTCTCTAAAAATGTCAAGGGGACCATTAAAACCAAAATAAAATACCTATGTTCTCCTAGTATAAAAATAGTTTTCATGGGTCTCCCTTATTGGCGTTTTATTAATAAAAAATAAATACTAGCCCAAAATACTACTATGGATGTTTTCTCATCCAATGCTTAGGATCACGGATAACCCCTATGGGTGTTTTCTCATGTAAGGAATAAGTCAATAATTACCATTTCACAAGGATTCCATTTTATAAATCCATCTAAACCAAGACTTTATCCAATTTTTACCACTTTATAATAATAAAATTTCAGAATACATGTCATTAGTAGCATTCTAAATTTTAATTTAAAAAAAATACAATTTCAAATTCACATATCAATTTAAAAATTCCATTTCCCAAATATTAATTTTAAAATACAAATTATAAAATACCAACACCATTTATCATTTAATATTATGAATACCATAAACATTTTATAGGGTAATTAGTTTTAGGAAAGGTATTCTTATGAAAGATATTTTCATGTTTATATTTCAAATTCAAAGAGGATAATATCATAAAAATATGTTATTGGGTGTGGACTTTTTATTTAGGGGTCACACAAGAACATTATATGAGATGCATAATAAAATCACATAAAATAACGTTTTAACTATGGGAAAATTATGGACATCCTACATTATTCCAAGAGAATCCCAGTCTACCAAAACCAAGAATTCATTCAGTATGAAATGAGGGAAATCATGATGGAAGGAAAAATATCTAAAAATAGGTAATATTGGATAAAATTTAGATAGATCATTTGAAATTGAAAAAATATATAAATGGAAAAAAATAATTATTGTATTACCAACATCTTCTAATCATATGTGCTGACACTCTGAATGGGAAAATACCCATAGAGAACCACCAAGGGAGTATATGAGGAAAGGAGATGGACTATGGGGGTTTTATTATCCAAATACGATAGAAATAAGATTAAAATTATTAATATTCTTAGTATATAACTTGTTATTATTAACTTTCAAAATGGGAGTAATTCTTGGTTGCATTGTTTGACAAACCATGCACTAATTGTTATAACCACACTTTCTAAGACATTATGTTTTTCGTGTTCACAATGCATGGATGAAAAATCATTTCAAAACATTTTAAATTTATATGTAATTTTATATTGACATTCACATGGTTTATTAGATCCCCATTAAAGTAAAAAAAAATATGCCTATGTATTTTAGGATACATAGTTGGGATGCATGATTATCATGAACCCTGAACTAGTTATGCACCCAAATATATAACTCTAAACCTAGAATTCTAAGCCATGAACCCGTGGTAGGATCCCTCCATCTTCCAACCTCTAAAAATTCTAAAAACCCAAAAAACATGATTTTTTGATGTAATTCTAAGGTAAATGTACCTCAATTTGGGGTGGGTGTTTTATTCCAATTTTTAAAACTAATTATACCAATTTTGATACAAATTCATTATAAAAGATATCAATATAAATTCATTAACTCACTTTAACATATAGTTCGCAAACATTCATATAGGAATTTAACTTTGTGGAACAAATCTGATCCTTCAATAACATTCTTTTTTAATTCAGGGATTAAAATTAATTTCTCAAAAAAATATTAGAATCTAATTTTGTTACAAAGGTTTGAAGAATAAGATATCATAACTCTTTCCAATGAAATCTAATCAAGAACCTTCTATAATAGTTTTATTTTCAATAAATAATATTTCTAGTTTATTTTTCATGATCATATTAAATTGTGTCTTCCTAAAGTAGATACTCTAAACAAATCTTCGTTATGGTGGAACTATTCCATAGATATATGAAAATATTTTATGAGTATATAATCCCCTAAAATGGATTGAATCATGTGGCTACCCAGATTTAACAACATCCACTTCTTCACCATGAATGATTTTCTTCAACACAAACTATTTATAATACATATTGGGAGATAAATCTAGGATGTTATATTTGTCACATTTTTTCTATTATTGATGGAATAAAACCATTTTCAAGTTATCCACCTAAGAATTTACATCACCATAAATTTCATAAATTTTAATTAAAAATAGAATACACATATATAAAGAATATGGTGGAACTTATAGATCCTCAATACGAACATAATGGTTGAGAAAATTCTCACAACCAATTTTCTCTATTATTCATGATTTTAGATCTAATTTTAGATACAACTTTGTTTTGGGAAACATGTCACTCTTACCAATATTAATTTAAATAGTTGTAACATTTTTATTCTCATAATCCTTTTCCCCTATCTAAATTTTTATCCTTTTAATTAATATTTGTGTACAATACGTAGGGTTAAATAACCTTTAATAGTCTGCCTAGTCTTGTGACACCTCCCACGTAGTCCTTCTAAACCTCTTGGGTTTTCATTTATTTGTAAACTCTCATAAAATTTGGAATCCTTATTTTTATTTTATTCTTTTACTTTATATCAATATTTTAATTGTGATTTATTCATCTTTATTTACCTTTAAAAATATATTATCTAGATAACAATCCATTATCTATATACATAAGTAGCCTTTTTATAAATATTGCATGGAATCTTGAGACTTACTTACATTAAATTACACTCTTTATATGTAAAATTCATTCTATATTTCTTAGGTCTATTACTCATGTGTATACCATTTTTATTATCCAATTTCTTCTTGTGAATATTCTATTTTACGAACTTATTCATTTTTCTTCCCAAGGTAATCTCATTATCTTCATCATTTTATATTGTTTTCCCCTATTTAATTTTGATATATGTTTAGCTAGGGATGTACCATTTTTATGACCATTACCAAGTAAAATAGAATATTTTTTTTTCATGTGTATCAAATGTATTATAAATAGAAATTTTTCGTTTTTTAACGTGTGGTTGTCGCATATATCTTTCATTGACCCCCTTGATTTGTGGTTACTTTATACTTCTAAAATTGGTGGATTATACCAAAAATCCAATTACCTATTCCCTAATATATTATAGAACCAATAATTCTCATTAAATCTTATTCATTTTCATTAAACTTCTTTTTGTTCACTAATTTCATATTTGTAATAATGTGATTTTTCAAATTTTTCATCAACTAATTTGGATCGTTTTAGATAACCATCAAAAATACTTCATATATAAGCCATTTACACAGTGGTAGGATTCTATCAATTTTTATTCATCCATTTTGAATATATTTTCCATTTAAACAGTCAATACTTACAAAAATAGATTTAGATCAAACACTATACTGAGTTATGGATGGTACCTCATTCATTAAAAACCAAAAGAAAGATAATCGTATAGTTTTATGATATTTTTTCATATATCATGTGTCTTTTAAGACAAAAATAAATCATATAATAGTTTATGGTAGTTGTTTTTTTTTAATTGTGAATCCACTGTATGTTTCGTTTATATGTTTGATGGTTTTAATTTTAATTAAAAACATTTCATATTGAGATTATTCTAGTTATATTCAATACTCTTAAATTTTTCATCACATACATCCGTTATTATTTAAAAAATTTGTCATTTATATTCAAATATTTATCCAATGTATTGATTTTTTACTAAATTTATTTACCAAACTTACCATTTTAAAGGATTTTATTTAGCCGCTCTTCATTAACATTGAGCAAATTGTTTCTATTAGTTCATTCAAATAATATTTGGAACCAATTTTTTTTTTTGAGAAATTTACACTATAGAATCTCATATTCTAAATCCTTTTCCAATTTGTTTAAATCATCCTCAAGATGGGTGATCTCATAGTGTTATCCTTCCAAATATCAAAAATAAAATTTAATAATTCTTTGGAAAAATATTGTATCGTGTATTTCAATTCATAAATAGCAATATTTATTTCCCTATGATCACTCCCATTGATGAATGGTTCTTCTTGAGGATAATTTTCACAATAACATTCACTTACCTCAGGCTCACAAGAATTTGTTGATACTTTTAAGGTAGAAGGAATTTAAATTTCCAGAGAGGTGGGTTGAAGCACATAGTATTATCCATTAATATTTTATCTATCTTTGATTGTATAATTTATTAGAGGAACTAACCTTTATTCTTCTTTACTCAAAAGTGAAAATTTATTTATTCTCTTCTTCTCTTGATTTTTTAGATTCATCATAGTCTTAGTGGAATAGAATTTTTATAACAAATAATTAAATATTCACCAAAATTGAACATCATTATAAATTACGGATAAGAATTCAGGTATTGAAACGATAAAATCTCCCATATAGATAAACCAATTAGATTTTACCTAATATCCAATACCAATTGAGAGGACTAGTTTGGGACGTGTTTAATACTGAGAGGTGAGAGAATTAGTATTTTTGGATCTGAAACATTTTATCCCTTTTTTCGTTTTACTTTTTCAAAAGTTATGTAAGGGAACCCATTTTATTTCAAACAACCTAAATATTAAATAAAACACATCCAAACACACACACACACACAAAGGGGTATAAAATATTTATAAGGATAGCCTTTCAAAACAAAAGGACAGTCCTTTATGAGAACTAGAACTCAAAAATATCACATATCACACCCGTATGAAACTATTTGTAAAATGTGTAGGGAAACACCTAAAATTATTTAACAAGTATCAATAATTTATAAATAATCAAAATGGGTATTTATACATCCATATTAATAGTTTACTATAGAGTAGGAAAAATAATATAGATCTTATCACTAATTGAGAAATCTGCAATGTTTTTGATGTGTTATTTGATCTTTTTATTACTCTTCACTTATACGCATAATACAATTCAAGAAACAACTTATTCACTACTAAAGAATTTTAAAATGTTCATTATTTATTTTTCATAAATGTAAGATCACTATTCTTTTTACACAAACTGGAATAAACAATATTTTTCTTCTTCCAATTTTTTTATTATTCTTCCCCTTCAGGAAAAAAAATAGTGGTGCACCCATTCAATATTATATATGTTTGACATATAGATTATATATATTAGATTTATTTTTGATTATATCTCTATATTATTAAATAATGATGATTTTTTCTTGTATAGTATTGGTTTCCAATTATATAAAAATTCTTAGACCTATAATTTATATGTAAACATATATTGAATAATTAATATCAGTGTTGTTTCCTTTATTCTCACTTTTCCCTCATTTTATGTATTTATAGAAAAAAATGGATTTCATAACATGAATTACTATAAATATCATAATTTAAAAAGATATTATTATTCATAATTTATTTCTTATAAATGCATAAACAAACAAACACAATGATAATTAGGAATTATCATGGCCTTCTAAACCCAAACAAAAACTGCTTCTCCTCAAAACTATCTAAAACTCCATACATATATGAAACATTGATGTTCCTTCAACATCTTTCAAAAATATTAATAATAACCTTATATATATGAAACATGGACCAATTTACTTATATGAAAGCATTCATGAACATACCTGTTGGGGTCATGGTTCCATTATTTACGGTGATGAGAACCCTGTAGATTTGTTTCTTCATAACTTGTTAGAATCAAAATAAACTAACGAGATATTTATTACAATGAATAATACACTACATGGAATCATATGATTCAAAATATCACTCCTATGTTAATTACATGTATGTTTACCACCCGTATGTAAGTTATTCATGCATAGTTTTCTCATACATAGCCACTCTTTCAACAAGATCCATATTCCCATTTCTTCCATCCTTACATGGGTTTACCTTATATTGATCCTCATTTATATAACATATAAATAATATTCCTAACCTTATTAACTCCATGTTATTTTAATGTCAACATATTCAAGTGTACTGATCTTCAAAGAACCTTTACATATATATTGCTTCCGATATTTTTAATTTATAAGATCTAGAAGCCTCATTTTTCTTCTTTCGATATTCTGAATCCATGGATGAAATTAGTGTGATCAAAAATATAATATTTCATTTATCCATTGAAATGAAAAAAAAACTAGTGAAATAACATTTTCCAATAAAATATAAATGGTCTCTGTAATGAATTAGTTTTTCATTAAAAATATGTCTGAGACATAATCTTTTCAGCCCCTCACACGTTCATTTTAATCTATGAATAGTGAAAACATTTGATCTGGCTAACATTTAATAATCATAACAATGGAAAATTATTTATTAGCATAGGAACTCCTAACACTGCTTGAAAAAATCCATTAAGGTCGCACCATCATAACAGGTCTACTTTACCACCTCATACAACAATGTCCAACCTCTATATCATATATTTCCCAATGTATGTTTCATGAACTGGCCTGGATTGACCAGAATAATTAATATATATATCTCATGACAAGGCATCAAGTTCTCCTACCCATATTAAAGAGGCTATAAACTATTGGTGAGGGCCTGATCCAAATATTGGGAAGATTATTCCCCTATATTATAGTAAATAAATTGTAAAAAATTAACCAATCAACATACACATACATAAACATCAGAGTACTTATAAATGAATAAAAAACTATATTATGCAATAATAAATAAAACACAATATATATACTCATGTTCATTCTATAACATATATAAATTTATCACCCACTATACGGGCCACATTATTATAATAAATAAAATAATCAAAATAATTCAAAGGTCTCTACCACTATCACTTAGTTACACTACATACCACCGATAATGCTCAAACTACATGAGAATGATCCTCATACTCTGCAGAAGAAGTAACTCTTGATAATACAATAATGAACCAATACCCAATCCATCATGGAACATTTATTCATCTATAAGGAGATATTTGTTCTGCACAAGTTCCAAAGGCCATGTATAGGGGTGAGAAATAAATCATAATAGGGAACACTTAATAGTGGACCTAAAATATAATTTCATACCTAGTGTATGAAACGTGTGATAATACTAATTTAGTAAAATATTATGTTGATGAGAATAAATATTGGTATAAAAGAAATTGTAAAGATAAAAAAGTAAAATTGTTAACATCTAGATCTAACCAAACACCTGAGGTAAGTATACCCTTAATATGGACCCCTATGGAGGATTTGTAACATATGGATCACCCAACTACATAAAATTTGTCACACCCTCCCAATTATATGGAGCACCATACATTTAACACAACAATTGAATGATCTCCAAACCAAAGGATCTCATCCTAGTTTTCTAAACATAGAAACATTAATATTTATCAGGTCCTAGGACTTGAATAGTCTGATATGAACTGGTGAAAGGAACTCATGGTTAGCATAGGAGAACCAGCCCAGACTCATAATTCAAACAAAACTCTCAAGGAAAATATACTGACCAACTATATGGGTATACTATCTAACTATGATGGAAGGTATCCTTGATATTGATAGAAACCCTAACCTATTTTGTGAGTTCCTCATAACATTGAAATTTTAAATCCCCTAGCTAGAGATAATACTAAAATAATTAGTAATTCACTCATCCAGATCATCAGTTAACTCTGTAGGGCCAACTAACACTATAAAAGTAGTAGAGGATAACATCCAATCAATGTCAATGACAAGATCATGTCTACTAATTTTTCAATGCTTGCCTTTCTCATCCCAATTTTGACCAGAAACAACCTCAAACATCCAATCCACTCAAACCTTAGTCGACCATTTCCAAAACCCATCATTAACACTACATTGAAAATGGTACACACTATGACGTCTGAGTTCTAAGGTGACACCCAAAGTCACCAACACTAAACTCAACACCAAACATTATAAGGTAAACTATGAATGGGTCACTATAATAGTACCTTAGATCATGTCTATGTAAAATTAAAATTTAAGACCAATATAATACACCTTATTTAGCTTCTCTAATATCCAACCTATCCATGATCATCACATCATCTCTAAGGTAATCCTCGATAGATATAATTAGTAACCAACTATTCAATTGTCAAGAAACTACCCACAATGTGATCATCAAGAGTCCCATTTAATCATATAATAACCTAATCAATGGAACCTAATCACACTATCTACTCCACAGCATAATCCTAGTGTGAAGTCACCAACAGATCTAAACCTTAAGAAACAATATATAATCCTTGAGAATTTAAGAAAATGATAAGATCCACAAAACTACATCACCCATTATTATGGGATCTATTCTAAGGAACCTCTAACTAAACACCTTGGTTCTTCAATGGTGTGTCAATAAATAAACACACAACCCTTACAAAAGCCTCACACTAGACTCAAACTTTAAGAGGATTTAAAAAAAACAACCTCTGAGGAATCCAACACTTAAGCCTCACACAATTCAAAATATCTCAAAAATGTCCTATAATCACCCCAAGGATTAAACCATTACATCCTACATGGAAAATCACTCATAATGAAATATCTACATTTCCTATTCCATATTCAAAGTGAGAAAATATTCAAAACAAATTTTTAGGTGGAATACATGGAATGTACATCTGGCATGCTCACCAGGCTATGTATATCTGTCCAACCCGGTGTGTAATTTTCAATGTAAAATATATGCCAACCCCTAACACCATGTATTTCCCTCACACATAAGGTGTTTGAAACCCACTAGTTCATTGGAACAACTATTTATATATTTTATTTATCTATTATTTCCATTATGGGTTTCATTGGTGGAACATGTAGAAATTTGAGTTTTTGGTAACCTTGTACCAAGAACAAAGTTGGCACACCGTTTTTCTAACCATGTGGGTAACCATTCAAGGAAGGATGGTAGGACATAATGTTTTATTCATTAGTTCAGAACGATTTTTCTGAAAATTTAAAGTTGAGGTGAAGTCATGAAACTCTAATTTAGGGAGATAGGATCTACCACATGGTTAGTGAATGGTTTTTCTAACCATGTGGAATAATCATTTCAGTTTTCGAGGTTATTATGATTTTTGGAATTTACCGAAATTAACCTGAAATATTTTAATCCTACGAGTCACATTTCCTCTCCCATTCATGAGAAACCCATCCTCCTTGGATTTCAAATTTCCATTATCTTGTTTTTGGTGGATTCTCCTTGGATATAGTGTTCTTTATCTTTCCTGAAGTCCCAAACATTATGTCTTCTTCTTTCATTCCCCCTTGTCTCTATTTTTATTCCACTACTATGGATGTTCGAAACCCTTGTATGTGGATAGGCTCAATATAAGTTTTTAATGTGGAATTTTCTTTTTTTCATGTGGCTTTGCTGTATGTGGCATTATTCTCACCTAATCATGTGGTTATAATAGAGGGTGAAAAGTTTGAGGCCATTTATGAGGTAGGTGTCTTTATTTAATGTATTTTAGTTGGATTAACTTTTTATTCATAATTTCTAATTTTTTTTGTTTGATAAATTTCCATTTAAATATATTATTATTGATGTTTATCCAATGTTTTTGGTGATCCATGGTTTTCTATTGGAAATTTAATATTTAAATTTTTTGTTAAATTAATGTAGATTTTATGAAATATATATTTGTTGTAATGGATTAAAGAGTATTTTTGAATTTTATTGGATTTATAATTTTTTTAAAATAATATTTTAATAAATTTAGTTTATTAATCCGGTAATGTTCCTTTATAATATCTTCTATAAAACCTATTGATGTGTGGAACTTGTGATGTGAATACAGTTGGCATTGAGAGGCACATGGGATACATGGGGTATCGGTACTTGTTTCTAAGAGATTGTAAGAGGCATTAGGAGGAAGATTGAGAGAGCTTCCATTTTTCATCTATGGTACTGCGAGATCATTTGGGATGAAGTATTAGATATCTTCTATTTGTTTTTCCATGATATTAAGAGAGAACATAGATATGAATGAGGGAAGACCATGAGTGATTCCACATTACTTACTATCTAGAAAATTTTATCTTAGGCTTTATAAAATTAGATCCCAATGGGTAAATTCCTTTTTGAACATTACTCATGTGGGGTTGATTTGTATTTTTTAAGCATTATGTTACTTCATTATCTGATATGATATCATGTGTTATTCCCACCTCAATTTATATGGTTATATGATAGTCATGAGTATTATTTCCCTTATTATAACTTATTAGAGTGTCTTGATCATGTCATGTTGTATAGTATTTCCCTTTAACTTGATTCATATTCATAAATGTTTTGGAGAACTTTATTTTGTTAAAAGATACCCAAGGGGATTACAAACGATTGATCTTAATTTTAATTTTTTAATTGTGAAGTCATTTTGGTAAATGAGTTTTAAGAATAGTTTATTGGTTTTCATTGTTTAAAATACATAAATATACACTTAGTTTAGTCCTAATGGGATTTTTTCCTCACACCCTTCATATAAATTTCGACATTTGAGGAAATTTTTGGAAGGAAACACCCAAAAGAAAGGTCAATAAGCTTTTAAGTGGATCTTCTTGATTATCATCATTCTTGCTTTGATTGAGAATATGAGTTCTAATCTAGTATTCATTTTTGAAGATATTTTGGACTTTAACCCCTCCCCCCCATTTTGATATTATTGTAATGGAATTTTTTTATCCTTTTCCCTTTTTTTTAATGATATATTGACATGGGATTCCATGTTTATGTCATGTTATGGAATTTTTTTTAAACAATGTTATGATGTTGTTATAGTATATTTTTTATCAATTCTACTTTATTTAGATGAATGATTATACCTATTGACCCAAAATATTCCAATGTTAAAATACCATTCATGGATTTTTCTTGTCATTTTACCATGGTATAAACTATTTGAAAGATAATATTCATTATTCTCTATGCTAGCCACTAGACCATGGAAATCAGGAACATGATTCGGGTTGTGTGGCCTACCGACTTGGGTGACTGGTATGATTAACCTAGACAATTCTATACAAAATGGTATCATAGACTTATTTATTTAATCTTAATAGTATACTGGAGAAAGAACTATCAAGACTCAAGTGGAAGAAATAGAGGAGTGTGTGTAAAAACTTTCTTCATGTTAAACCTTAGGTTTCTATGGGTTCTTTGGGATTGTGTTTTTATTTTGAACCTGATTTTATGTTTTTTCTTTAGGATTTAAGGTATTTCCCTTTTGTAGATTTGATTCATGGGTGATCCCATGAGTTATTTTGAGTTTCAAAGTGAAATGGGGATGTCTGTATGAGGTGAAAATTTTGGGCACATTGTTAGGAGTGACTCTACACAGCCCATGCGGCCTTCTCTGCCTCCATTTAATTGAAATTTCATGGTTGGAGAACGTTTTTTCAAATTTTGTGGCTAAACCATGCACATATAATAAATGTTTATTTTTTTTTTTGGATTTTCCCATTTGTCTGTAGGAGTTTTTATTGATGATATTTTTGTTTTTGGGGGGCCTATATAAAGGGTTCCGTTTTGGTAAATTGATAATTTTTTTAGCTAAATTTGTGTATTTATCATGTTTTTATGTTATTTTTTAACAATTCCTCTCAAAAGGGCCCCTTCTAGTCTTAGAGAGAGCATCATAGAGCATGACCAACTGGATAATGATCTTTTTGGTCTATCCTTGATGGATTTGGTGATTAATGTTATACAATACTACAGTCAGGTGGGAGGTCAGGAGTAACCACAAATGTTTTATTATAAAAAGGAATTTACTAGGAATAACCCACTAGTTTTCATAGAGACAAAGGATCCAATGATCCCGAGAACTGTTTTTGTCAAATTAAGGTGATAATTGAGTTCATAAATACCCCTAACAACTCAAGGTTGGATTCACTACCTATATAATAGAAGGGCCTTTTATAATTTTGTGAGAATCAATGGTGCTAGTGAGGTGGCATGAGGATCTCATGTGGACTACTTTACTATAATAATTCAATCAATAGTTCTACCCAGATACACTGAGGGTGTTGAAGGACTATGAGATTATAACATTGAATGAAGGGAACCATTTGGTGATGTAGTATGCTTCTTGGTTTACCAAGATGGATCATGTATCAAAAGAACTCCGCACGAATGATTATCTCAATGATCAATGTTTTAAGATGGGAATGACACCTAATATTTTTTCCATACTTCTTTTTTTGTCTCCTAACCATTTATGAAGTGGTTGAAAAGATACCATGGATGAGAAAGATATGAAAGGAAACTCAGGTCTCAATGGTATTTCTTCTAGGGGTGTGAGTTAGATATATTCATATCATTACAAGTGGAAGTAAAAAGATTATCATTGAGTACCTAGTATGGAAGATTAATATTCATTAGGTATAGAGATGGTGACTTCTTTAGGGCATAATATAACCATCTATTATCAATTTAGGAAGGCTTTTTATGCCAAGCCTTGGTACCTAGAGGTTCTGAAGATGTTCCATTGGTGTGTATGTGCAACACACCATGTTTTCCTAAAACATTTTAACAAATTAATTACCTTGATGGATTTTGTTACACAAAACACCATGATAATCTTGTGTTACACAGAACACTTTCTTTTCTAACATTACATGCAACACTGAGTTCTAAAAAAATATATGAGATATTATTAACAAAATATTTATAACTTAGTTATTAAAAATAGTTATATGAATAGTAATAACTATTTTTTAAATATTATTTATATTGGTTTTATATAAAAAAAATATTGATAAAAAAATATAATTTTTTGTAAAGACTTTATAAGTTTCAAAAATATTATTTTTTCAACAAAATTTTTTATGTATTTCAGTAAACAATAAAAAAATTAAATTTAGAAAAATTTATAAAATGAATTTGATGCAATAATTTTTTTTGAAATTGGAATATCAAAATTACTTTAGGTTAAATATTTTCCTTGTTTTTGAAATGTATCATTTTTTATGAATAGTGAAAAATATTGAATTTTAAATAAAAACTAGCTTTCATTTAATCTATTTTTAATTTTTAATTATTTTTTGAATTGTTTTTAATGAATAATTATATCAATTATAAATCTATTCACCAAATTTACGTAATTGAAGAAAATTTTATTTTGAAATTGGATATAAATAACATAATAATATTCGTATCAAGTTTTTCTTTAAAAACGTCTTTCTTGTCACGTCTACGTGATTAGTTTTAAATTATTTATTTCTACATATGTGAATGTTTAACCCCCCAAGACTATAATTTTTTAGTTTCTAAATAAAATTAATTTTTCTTTCTTTATTTTTATGCAACACCATGTTAATCATTTTCTATATACAACAATGAGTTGTCTTGCATTAAACACAGGACCAAGTTTTACCGAACAAAAATAAATTAATAAAATTTTATAATTTAATATAATATATAACCTAGCAGTTAAATTAGAAATTATAAATATTATTAATTACATTTTAAATTTTATATATTCTATATAATTTTAACATTAATATTATGTATTTTATTGACATTATATAAGAAAAAATTCAATTTTTCATATGAAAGATATATTTTTCAAAAAATGAAGTTTTGACGCCTTTTGTTGGCATACCCATTTTCAGAATAGTTTTTTTCAATTTTTCTATATTATATTTAAAAAAATTAACTTATTATTTGGAATTTGTATATAAAAATTTACATTGGGTGTGTTTTTTGTTGTTTTTCTGATAAGTTTTAATTTTTAACGAATAGTAATAATATACTAAATTTTAATTGAAAACAAATTAATTGAAATAATGTATGTGGAGAAATTTTATTATTTAATGGTTTAAAAGTATTAATAGAAGATATTTTTACTAATTAAAATAATTTTGGTCATTTGAATTAATTTTACCATGAATTTTGATGTAAAAATATTTCAATATTTTACAATGTTTTAACTTTTTAAAACCCATTTTTCATTCAGACAATGGGATTAATTTTAAATTAATTAATTGAAATTATGTGTTTTGAATTATAAAAAAATGTATTCAATGTTTGGAATAATTGGGTAAAAATTGTGTAAATAGATAGCTTTTATTTTTTGGTATTTTGAATAGTAACATTAGTAATTTTTTATTAGTGCAGTTTATGGTAAATCAGTTAATTAAAGGTAAAAAAATATTATAAAATTACCTTAACACATGAAAAAATCCTATTAGATGAATAAATCAGACCCTTATCATATATGGTTCAAAATTAAATCATTTATTGGACCCTTTTCAATGAATATGACATGAATATAATTAAAATTAATGAATGTGACAAAATGTCACACTCTAATATCTTTTAAGTATAATAATTTCAATATACATATCTATAAGAGATAACATAGATTATAAATATTATATGGAAATTTAAAATAATTAAATACCTCATATAAATTTATTTTTATATTTTAGACATTAAATAATTAACATTATCATTGACACAGTAGTGAAGTATAAATTATTTTATTAATAGGAATATCAAATAAATGATATTAAAAATATTACAATAAATATAATTTGAATTAATTAATGACATAAACTAATGTTTTGTATAACTTATAATATTAGTGACATATTTTATTTATTGGTTTGAAGTTATCATGTTGGTTTCATATTTTCAAAAATGAAAATATTGAATAGCATTAAAATTGACATAAATGATATTTTATAATAAATTCATTTTTATTAAATGATATAAAAGTCATAAAAATATAAGGATTGGACAAAATACATGGAAAATGTAAAATATGTCATAAATGATCCAATTATGGGTTTTTTGGATTTTATAGTAACTATATTAATACTATAGTGTAAAAATAGAGGAAGACACGGTAAGAATTAAACTTCTTAACTAAGGGTTAAATCCAAAAGATTAGGTTACTTTTATAACATAAACATGTATAAAATTAATTTATTGATGGGATTTATAACCATACTCATCTTTTCCTAGAAATTAATCACTTTGGAGCTATTTTAAACCTAAAATAAATTTATATTAAATTACTATTTTTAGATTTTCCAAAAGTGTCCCTCACTTCTCTTACAAAAGGTCACTTTTCTGTATCATTAATCCGCACATAAAAACCGTTTTTATTAGCTAATAAATACTCATTTCATCTCCCAACTTCTATCACATAACACTCTAGGCCACATTTTGGGCAGTAAGACAACTTAAATAGTCTTTTTGTATAAATCAAATGGA
Source organism: Viscum album (assembly GCA_963277665.1). Taxonomy (NCBI): domain Eukaryota; kingdom Viridiplantae; phylum Streptophyta; class Magnoliopsida; order Santalales; family Viscaceae; genus Viscum; species Viscum album. Next base: position 127,339,878 of record OY728146.1, on the reverse strand, counting down.
GACACTCGAAGAAGAGGTAATTGTTTTTCCAATTCAATTCAATTTATTTTCTTCTACTTCCTCATACTATGTTATATAAATAATAAATTAATATCTCAAATATCATATACATTATGAGATGTTATTATGATTATGGAAATACTATATTCCTTCTTTTACCCATCCTATAAAAAATTATCACCATGCGTGTGTACGTACGACTTATCATCTCCACATCGTGGTGAAAATTGTTTTTCATTTATACTTTATTTAGATGGGTTAAAAATGAATATAAAATATTTAAATAATAAATATTACATGATAATGTTTCTGTGTAATTCATATTCCATCCAATTATATTCCATTTAACCTCCAATGGAATTATATCGTCACTCGGGCATATGTACGACCTACCGTATCCATGACAGGATGAGATTCATTCTCCACGTTAACCATTCAAGAATGATTATAAAATTTATATAATGATTAAAAATAATTATTATCAACTTAATATAATTCTATATTTGAATAAAATACATCCTATTCATAATAAACAATACTTACACAACAAAATATAAATGGGAAAACGAAGCAGTTAACACCCAAAACAACGGTAATACTGAAATATTGTTAACAAAACAATATAAGAGGTCCATATATAACATCATAAGTGTGGATATGGTTCAGGTATAATTTAATAACACTCATTAAACATTATAAATGAGGTTAATGAACCCCCTACTAAAGGAAAGTAAAATAAAGGGTTAATTTCACAATCTCATTATTATCTGAGGTTTTTTATAAATAGGTATCTACTACGATATCTTTATCATACAAGTCCATATTATATAAAATTTATTTCAAATAATTATTGACAATTGTTTAAATTCATTTTAATCCATTTTTTAATTTTTCTTAAAAAAATAAAGCAATGTTTCTGTTGTTTTCCAAATGTGGTACTTTATGACCTTATAGAAAAATTAAGGAAAGAAAGTTTTTAATTATATAGAGTGAGCAGTTATTTTCTGCCATTATGATACCTTTTCATTTTTATGCTTCCCAAAAATATTAAAAATTTATTTTCAAAAAAATTGTCTTAAAATTGCATGGTTTTTTAATGTTTTCAAAGTAAAAAAGTGATATTTCTCTCAATAAGTTTTAATAATTTTATTAGATTATTTTCATCTATGTAAACATCATTTGTTAGATTAAATGATTAATTATAGTTGGTTAATTATGATACAATCTACAATATTTTATTGACGATTTTCTGATATGATTGACTATGGATGTTCTATTTAGATATCATTCTGGGTATATGGTTAAAGTATTCATAATTTGAATACTAGTTTTGAATATTAATGATTATGTTGTTTATGTTTCATGATTTTCATATGAGAAATTTATTAGACTTAGTGGGTGGGGCCTATTATATCCTCTCGGTACATCAGTAGGTCTCATGAGATGAAATTAGTTACAACAAACCTTTCATGTTTGTTTTCATAGATTTTTAGCATTGTTTGGAGGATAGATCTAGACATATAAAAGAAGAGTTTATACTAATAGATATAAATTTTCATGAGGATAGATCTTGATAGTATCTATCTTGAGGATATATATTGAAAGTGCAGTTTTCTAACACTATGCATTCTCTCATTATGATATTAGTTATGGATATTCTATGTGATTATTATATAATTACAATATCCATGGTCATGCTTATTTTATATAGTATTATATATTCTTTATATATTATGATCTAGATTATGTTTAAAGAGATTTTGTTACGGTTGTACATCTTGCCTCAAGGTTTATGATTAATTATTCATAATATCTTCTATTGTATGCTTACTCTTACTAAGCATCTGAGCTCACCCTTTTCTTGTGTTATATTTTCCTAGGATTCTATAACATGTTTTATGATTGATATATAGGGCTAATCTAGGATAATAATAGTGTTCTAAAAATATTATCTATATTGTATTTCATGTTTTTATTTGTAATTTTTTGTTTTGAATTGTAATTTAATGTTTATAAATGTAATATATTTTCCAAGACTACTAAATTGGGCGATCCTTACTAATTTGATTCCATGTAATCGTTTCAATGTATTAAAATAATGCACCAACTCTGGGCCTTTGGGGATGGGGAGTTGCAGTTTGTATTAGAGTAAGTTTAGAAATAACCATTGAAATTAGATTTTGAAGGATTTAATTAGTGATCATAACCCTAAGATAGACTATCAGAATAAGTATAGAAGAACATACTGGAATTTTGGTTAAATGGAAATTATGTGAAATTTCCATGAAATACATCATTGTCTCAATACTACAAGTGGATGTGGTTCTGGCACAAATTCACTTATGTGTAACGACTCGGACAAGTTGTTCCAAGCCTGACTCAGGGTAACCTAGTACATGACAACAGGCCTTACTATGCACCTAGTTTGACACTCTCAGGGGATATGCTTAGGATAATTCACATTTTCTTTAAAACCCATTATGAAATATTTGAAAGTAAATATGTTCCCATAGAAACCTTGTTTATTATTTTGAGATTATTTGTAGATAAATTTTTCATTTAGGTTATGTGATTCACTAGTTCTATGATTATATATTATGTTATGATCTAATTTAGTGCATGTCATTGATTAAAAATGAAACATAGTGGAAAAATGGAAATCGTATCAATGCATCTTTTATATGTAGTTACTTCCCTCCTATACAAGATAATTATTTTGGAGTAGGAGATACAACTATTTATGAATATCTTATAACCATATTGGGACATTTAACTTGGGTTATGAACACTAACCTTACCCATATGGAGTAGCCTGATCCACAATGTTGAGGAATAATGTTTGACCATTGCATGAGACAAAAACCACCAACATTCAAGGGGACTAAAAATCCACTTATATATGAACAGTGGATAAGTTCTTTTGAGAAGATATTTCTTACATTATGAATTAATGAAAGGGAAAAATCATGTAATTTTATCCCCTATCAGGATATGTGAATCAACAGTGGTCATTAATTCAAAACAATAAGGAATATGAACAGGTAGAAAATATGAAATGGACTGAATTTAATGTATTTTTGTAGAAAAGTAATTTTCTAGAGAATAGAGAGCTGGTATGGAAAGGAAATTTACTATTATGAGTGAAAATGCGGATGATAATGCTTTAAAGTATGAGTCTAACAACACAATGTTAGCAAGGCATGTTGCAGAATACATATATAATCTAAGAAGTAATATTGATCAATTCTTTGATGGGTCAAGACCATTTCTCAAACAGCAACTAGTCTCATAATATTTCTTATTGTATGAATGTATAGACTCATGTGCTATTAATACAGAAAAGAAATTCTCTAAGTCATATTAATTTAAGGGATAGTAGGAGAAGAGGAGTATGGGGGAGAAATAGATGGGTAAAGGGAATAAGGGAAAGTAGGACTTTCCCACCTGTGATAATTGTGGAAAGAATCACTATGGAAAGTTCTTGAAGGGATTGGGTTCTAGTTATATGTGTGGAGAAAAGGTTCACTAGGAAAAATAATTCAAAGGGAAGAAAGAAAAGACCGATATTCAGTGTTTCAACTATAGTGAAATGGGTCACTACACAAATAAATGTCTTAAGCATCAAAGAAATATATCTCATAAAACTAAAAGGGATCAAGGTCAATATATATTGTTGTTACTACTGTTATAACTGAATAATTAATGTATTTGTGGTTTTTTGGATTAAATTATTATGAAATTTGAATATTTTATTAACAATGATTTGGTTATAAGAATTATGGAACATATAAGGTTTGAACTACAGTACTTTTTCTTTAAGTATTTGGAGGCATGAATGTTTTCATTAAGGTTTTTTAGGTGATAAAATATTTGGTATATGTGAATAAGAGGTACATTACATTTTTTGTGGAATATGATTTTACGATTGATTTTGTAAATTTATTGACCTTTTTAGAGTGTTAATTTGGACAAAAGTATTTTGGAAAAATCATATGGTTGAAATGGAGTAAGTTAATCATTTTATATTATTGTTTGTTATTAAAGTAAGATTTATTGGATACTTTGGTCAAACCTTTTTGGTTTCAGAAAAAACATAGAGTATTAAAGAAATACTTATGGGATTTATGATTTATCAAATTACTTCAAGTGTGAAAAAATAATTTTGAACATTAATTCCCAAGTGTGTGTGAGGATGTGAAAATAGATCAAATCACAACAAATTAATGAGATTATGCTTATGACATGGAAATAAGTAAATTAAATGATTTCTTAATAACACTTACTTGGGAAAGGATCTTAAAACAAAAAATGATATCCTAGTACTTTTTCATATGAATCAAATAATCTCTTAGATCATTGCATATTTAGAGCTTTGTGATTATTAATTTTTCCTCATAATGTTTCCTAACACTCTCTATCAGAACATGATGGTTAGATTTTTCTTTTATGTCTATGTTTTCCTTCATAGAACCCCAATATGTGTTATCTATGATGAAAATTATAATTCTCTATATTTATTTTAATGTCGTGGTCTCATTAATACTTTTTCCCATGTGTAATTTCACAAAATATGTTTTTAAATGTCTAACCCCTAGTTTTTAATCCCGAGTTTAAATTACAAGGATGAAATGTATTGAAGGAAGGGAGATTGTAACACCCTGAGAGTTTATAATAGTTTCTTTTATAAATAAATTTAATTTTGTTGATTTCTTTTTACATAACACCATTTTATTCTTTCGCTACACACAATACTGAGTTGTCTTGCGTTATTTGAAAGGCCCAGTTTAGCGAACAACAATAAATAAATAAAATATTATAATTTAATATAATATATAAACTAGAAATTAAATTAGTGATTATAAATGGTATTAATTAAATTTTGTATTTTATATATTCTATATAATTTCAACATTCATCTTTTGTATTTTCTAGACATGATATAGGAAAAAATTCAATTTTCTAGATAAAAGATGTATTTTTTAAAAAATTCATTTTTTACACCTATTGATGGCACACCCTTTTTAAATATACTTTCTTAAAAATTTATATATTATAAATAACAAAAAAAATTCTTATTAGGAAGAGGTATATAAAAATATAATTTGGATGAAATTTTCATATTTTTATGATAAGTTATATGTTTTGATGAAGAGTAAAAAATATAATAAATTTTAATTGAAAACAACTTTTTTCATAGAAATAATTTATGTGTATAAATTATATTATTAAATGGTTTTAAAGTAAAATGTAATATATTTTTTCCATTTCATATAATTTTCTTGATTTTCATTAATTTTACGATGAATTTTGATGTACAAATATTCCAATCTTCTGTAATGTTTTATCTTTTAAAACCACATTTTTCATTCCGATAAGAGGATTAATTTTAAATTAATTATGACAGTTTCTATGTTTTTAATTTTTAAAAGTATATTACATATTTGGAATTAGTGGGTTGAGATTATGTAAATAGGTTCCCTTAATTTTTGGGTATTATGAATAGTAAATTTGGTAAAAACAATTATTAGCACGGTTAAGGGTAAATCATATAATTAAAGGTATGTATAATATTATAAAATTACCCTATAACATTTTAAAATATTATTTATGACTAAATATTACCATTATTATCTAAGTATAGAAATGGAATCATTTAATGGACAATTTCCCTTGAATTTGACATTAATATTATTAAAATTAATTAACGTGACATAATGTCAAACTCTCATTTCATATAAGAATAATAATTTTAATATTAATATATCTAACAGATAAAATATATTATAAATATTATTCAGAAATATAAAATAATTACCTACATCATAGAATTTTTTTTATTATTTTTATAGATTAAATAATTACCATTAATGTTGAAACAATAGTGAAGTACAAATTATTTTATTAATAGAAATATCAAATAAAAGTTTTTAAAAATGTTACAATAAATATAATTTGACATAATTAATGAAATCCAATAATTTTATTGATAACTTATACATTTTAAGGAAATATTGGATATATTGTTTTGAATTTATCATGTTGGTTTGATATTTGTTACAAAAAAATATTGACTAGTATTAAAATGGACATCAATGTTATTTTAAAACAAATATTATTTTATTAAATGATATAAAAGTCATAAAAATATAAGGATTTTAAAAAAACCTTTATAATGTAAAATATTTCATTAATGATCCAATTATGGCTCTTTTGTCTTTTTATATTAAACGTATTAACCTTATAGTGTAAAAATACAAGAAAACACAATTTGTGTTAAACTGTTTAACTTAGTGTTAAATAAAAATGATAAGGATTCTTTTATGACCTAAACATGCAAAAAATTTATTTTTTGAGGTGATTTATACCAATAATAATATTTTCCTCAAAATAAAACACTTTATAGCTTTATGAAACTGAAAAAAATCTATAATAAATTAATATTTCAAGATCTTCAAAAAGTGTCCTTCACCTCTCTTATAAAAGGGTACTTCTCCTTATCATTAATTCACACCTTCAAAGCCATTTTTCTTGGCCAAACCCTGACCATTGCATCTCCCAACTTCCCTCACTTCATTATAGAGGCCACACTTTGAGTATAAAACCAACTTATAGAGTCCTTTTGTACAAATCAAAAGTATACACTCAAAGAAGATATAATTGTTTTACCAATTCAATTCAATATACTTTATTCCTATATTTCCTAATCATATGTTGCCTACATAATAAATTAATATCCCAAGAATCATGTACATACATAGATTTTATTATTATTATGGTAAAACCAAATTCCTCCTTTTACACATCCTTAAAAAACAATATCAACATGTGTGCGTACATACTGCTAACCATCTTCTCTCCGTGGTGCAAACTATTTTTCATTTATAATTTATTTCGATGGGTATAAAAATAAATATATAGGTTGTAAATAATAAATATGACATGATAATTATTCTTTATAATTCCTATTCCATCCAATTTCATACCATTTAACCTTCAAGGGAATGATACAATCCCTCGTTCAAATGTACGACATACCATCTCCACGATGCGACAAGATTAATTATCCATGTTAACCATTCAATAATGAATATAAAATTTATATGTGGAATAAAAATTTTGATTAATAACTTAATATAATTTTTAATAGTAATAAAATACATCATATTCTTAACAAGCATTACTTACATGACAAAATAGAAATGGAGAAACAGAGTAGTTAACATCCAAAACAACGATAAAAGTGAAATATTATTAAGAAAATGATATAAGATGATCATATATAATATCATAAATATGGATATGGTTTTGGTAAAACATAATAACACTATTTAACCATTATACAGGACTTGAACAGTCCCTCTACTAAAGGAAAGTACAATGTAAGGGTTAATTTCACAATCTCGTTATTATATGAGGTTGTTAAAACATAAGTATTTGCCTGGATATCTTTATCATCCATTTCCATGTTACTTAAAATGTATTTTAAAATATTATAGAAAAATGTTTAAAGTCATTTTAATCCATGTTTAACTCTTTATAAAATGTTTTTAAAGGAATCATTCGATCATTTTCCAAATGAGGAACTTTATGACCTTTTTGATAAATTAAAGAAATATTGTTTTTTAACTTATATAGTGCGAGCATCTATTTTTGACCATTAAACAACCTTAACATTTTTAAGGATCTATTATGATCTTACAAGGATATTTTAAAAATATTTTTTTCCTTTTAAAAGTACACATTTTTTTAATGTTTTCAGAGTAAAAAATAGATATTTCTCTCAAAGAGTTTTAAGGATTTTATTAGATTATTTTCATCTACTTCAACATCATTTGTTATATTTTATGCCTAATTGTGGTATATTTATTATGATACAATATAAAATATTATATTTAAGGGTTAATGATATTTGTTACTATAGATGGGCTATTTAGATACCATTTTTGGTTAAGAGTTAATTTATTCATAATTCGGGTACATGTTTTTAATATGAATGATTATGTTGTTTATGTTTCACCATTTTTATATTAGGAATCTATTAGACTTATTAAGGATGGATTGGGGCCTCTATAGCCCCTTGATGCATCGATAGGTCTTATGAGTTGAAATTAGTTGGCGACAAGCCCTTCATGTTTGTTTTCCATGAAGTTTAACATTGTCTGGAGGATAAATCTTGGCACAAATTAAATGGGTTTCTACCCACGGACTTAAACCTTCATGAGGACAGATCTTGACCGTATCTATCTTGAGGATATATAATGATGGTGAAAATGTACTATATTATGAAATTCCTTGTTATTATATTATTTATGGATATTATGTGAGACAATTTGACTAGTAGAATATACATGGTTATGTTACTTTTATATGGTATTATTTATTCTTTCCATATTTTTATCAATATTATATTTAAAGGTATTTTTTATAGTTATACATATTTCCTTAAGGTTGATGATTAATAATTCATAATATCTTCTATTTTATTCTTACCCTTAATAAGCATCTGAGCTCACCCCTTTCTTATGTTCTATTTTCCAAAAATTTTATTAAGTGTATTATGACAGACATGGAGGGTTAATCTAAAAGAATAATGGTGTTCTCAAATTATTATATATGTTGTATTTTATGTCTTTGATTGTAATGTATTTTTGATGAATGTAATATATTTTCTAAGACTGCTAATATGATCGGTCCATCAGGATTTTATTCCTTGTAATAATGCTAATTTATTAAAATAATGCACCGGCTCTAGACTTCTGGGGTTGGGGCATTATAGTTGGTATTAGATGAATTTTAGCAACAACCATGGAAATTTGATTTATAAGGCTTATATAAAGGGATCATAACCCTAATATATACTTTCAAGACAAGGATAGATGAACATAGTATAATTTTTGTTAATTAAAAAATATATGTAATTTCAAATAAATACATATATGTATGGATACAACTAGTGGAAGAGGTTCTGGAAGAGATCTACCTAGGAGTAGGAACTCCGAAAATGTGTTCTAGGCCTGACTCAGGGTAACCTAGTACATGAAAACATGCAATACTCTACACCTGGTTTGACACTCCTGAGTGATATGCTAAGGATAGTTCACATTTTATTTAGAAACTATTATGAATGATTTAGAAGTAAATATGTTCTCAATGAAACCATGTTTATGAATTATAGATTGGTTATATATAAATCATCAATTTTAGTTATTTGATTCACTAGTTCTGTGATTATATATTATGTTATAATCTAATCTAGTGTATTTCATTATTTAGAAGCGGAACCTAGTGGAATAAATGGAAATTGTATCAATGCATGTAATCCATGTAGGGATTTCACTCATAAGCGAGATAATGATATTGGAGTAGAAGCTACAACTGGTTCTCAAAAATTTATAACCATATTTGGATAACTAACTCATGTTATGAAAAATAACCTTACCCATATAGAGTGGCTTGATCCACAATGTGGAGGAATAATGTTAGACCGCTTCACGAGACAACAACCTCCAACATTAAATAGGACAACAAATCCATGTGTTAGCTAAAATATGGAATGTTTTTTAGAAATGATATTTCTTTATTTGGGATGTAACTAAAGGGAAAATGTTTTTTTAGTTGTTTATCATCTATCATGAGATGAATATCAATGGTGGTCATTAATTCAAAACACGAAGGATGATAAAGAAGTAAAAATATGTAATGGAGATAATCTAAAGAACTTTTCTTAGAAAAATAATTTCCTTGAGAATAGTGAGATGATATGAAAACGAAATTTATATGTTTGTGGAAAAAGGAGGATGAGAATGTTGAAACATATGATTCCAACTTCACAAGGTTATCAAGGCAATTCGCAGACTACATACGTATCCCATGAATTAATATTGATTTATTCATTGATTTGTTAAAACTATTCCTCTAATGAGTACTGGTCTCACAATTTTTCTCATCGTAAAAAGATACAGCATCATTTGCTATCAAGACAAAAAACTCATTCTCTAATTCTTATATCACTAAGGAAAATGAATAGAATAAGTGGATGGTGGAGAAAGAGATGGAAAATGGGAAGAAGAGAAATAAGTATTTTCGGACCTATGATAATTGTGGAAAGAATCAACCTAGGAACTTCATGAAGGAATTGGGTGTTTGTTATAAGTGTGTAGAAAAGGGTCACTAAGAAAAAGAATGAAAATGGTATAAAGAAAATATTGATATTTAATGTTTCAAATGTAGTGAAATGGGGAAATATGAAAATAAATTTTCTACGTGTCAAAGAAATATATCTCCTAAAAATAAAAGGGATCAAGGTCATTCTTATGTTGTTACTACATTAGAAATTCAATAACCAATGTATTTATGTTTTTGAGATTCAAGAATTATGTGATTTGAATATTTTATTGGAAATTTAATGGTTATATAAATTATGGAATATATGAGGATTGAAGTACAATAATTCTTCTTTATGGATTTAGAGGAATGAATGTTTTCATTATAGTTTTCTGGTGATGAAATATTTTTTATGTGTTAATAAGAGGAAAATTACATGGTTTGTGGAATATTATGTTATGATTGATTTTGGAAATTTAGAGACCTTTTTAGACTATTAATTTAGAAATAAGTATTTTAGAAAAAACTATTAAGGATGGAATGGAGTAATATGAACATTTGATATATTTTTTTGAGGTTAAATTATGATTTATTAGATACTTTGGGAAAACCTTTTTGGTATTAGTGAAAAATTATAGGATTAAGGAAATACATGTGGGAATTATTATTTTTCAAATTTCTTTAGGTGTGAAAAATTCAATTTGAACATTAACTTCCAAGTTTAAGTGGTGATGTGAAAATAGATCGAAGCACAACCAAATGATGAGAATATGCTTATGACCTATAAAGAAAACAATTAAACTATTTCTTAATAATTCTTCCTAGGGAAAGGATCGTGATACCAAAAATTCTATCGTATTAATTTTTATGATTAGTAAAATGATCCATTAGATCAATTCATATTTAAAGCTTTTTTTAAACTTGGGTTCGAAGCCTTATTCATTATTAAAGAAAAAAATACCTCTTTAGCTGGGTAGAGGGAGACCCATTACGTAGCCTGAAGGCCTAGTGAGAATTTTGCCCATTACATGGAAATTAGGACAAATTTTTTGGCCCAAGGTCCATTCTATGAATAGTATGGCTACAATACCCATATTCTATAGTACCACACAGTACCCACTGCTACTATATTTCCCGTCCACCGCTATAGTGACCTGCATCCACTACAGTGCTCGCTGTTTCTATCGTGCCTCCACAACTACAGTACTCTACAGTACCTGCTCCCAATGGGTTTTGAACCCCCATTTTTCATATAGGATTATAGGGTGATTACCACTAATCCAAACCCCAACTACTCATATTTAGAGCTTTGTGATTGCTACCATTTTCCTCATCATGTTCTCTAACACTCTCCATCAGGACTTGATGGTTAGATTTTTCTTTCAACTCCTTATTTTCCTACATGGAAGCCTAGTATGTGTTATCTTCTATGACAATCATACTTCCCTATATTTATTTTAAAGTGGGGGTATCATTAATCCTTTTTATAATGTTGTATTTCAATAAAGTTGTTTTGAAATATCAAACCCCTAGTTTTCGATCCCAGGTTTAAATTGTGTGGACACAATTTATTGAAAGAGGGGAGAATGTAACACCCTAAGATATTAAAATATTTTATTTTTTAAATAAATTTAATTTTGTTACTTTCTTATTACACAAAACCGTGTTAATATTACACTACACAAAATAATTAGTTTTCTTGTCTTACACGCAAGATCCAGTTTTACTGAACAACAATAAATTAATAAATTAATATAATTTAATATAATATTTAACTAAGTCAATAAATTAGTGATTATAAATTCAATATAAACCAGATTTTAAATTTTATATATTTTCTATAATTTTAAAATTCATATTTTTTTATTTTCTATACAAAATAGAAGAAAAAATTAAAATTTTCAAATAGAAGAAGTATTTTTTGGAAAAATGAAAATTGTCCACCTTTTGATGGAGCATGTATTTCAAATATAGATTTTGAAACTTTCATATATTCTATTTAACAAAATAAAAATCTTATTTAGAAGAGGGATATAAAAATTTACTTTATATGAATCTTTTATTTTTTTTGATAAGTTTTAAGTTTTCATGAATAGTAAAAGTATACTAAATTTTAATTGAAAACAAATTTTTCATTGAAATAATTTATATCAAAAAATTATATTATTGAATTATTTTTATGTAAAAATAGAATATATATTTACGATTTAAAAACAATTTGGTTGATGTAATTAATTTTTCCATGAATATTTTTGTAAAAACATTCCAATATTTGGTAATGTTTTAACATTTAAAAACTTGTTTTTCATTCTCACAATAGAATTTATTTTTAATTAATTACTACAACTTCTGTGTTTTGAATTTTGAAAAATTGATTCAATATTTTGAATCAGTGGGTCCAAATTATGTTAATATATTACTTTTATTTTTTGGCATGAAGAATAGTAACTTTATTAAAGAAAATCATTACCTCGGTTAAGGGTAAATTGGTTAATTAAAGGTAAAAAATATTTTAAAATTACCCAAACACTGATCAAAATATTATTGGATGACTAAATACAACCCTTATCATTTATTTTTTGAAAATTAATCATTTTATGGACCTCTTTTCATGAATATGTCATGTATATAATTAAAATTATTGAATGTGACAAAACGATACACTCTCATTTTTAATTAGTATAATAATTTAAATATTTCTATCTCTAGGAGATAACATTTATTATAAATAGTATCTATAAAGATAAAAAATAACATACCTCATAGAAATTTATTTATAAATTTTATATATTTTATAATATCTATTAATGTTGACACAATAGTGAAGTATAAATTATTTTATTAACAGAAATGTCAAATAAATGATATTAAAATTTTTAAAATAAATATAATATGACTTGATTAATGATGTAATATAATTATATAGATAACTTATACAAGTTAGTGACATATTTTATGTATTTTTTCGATTTTTTCATATTGTTTTTATATTTTTAAAAATTAATATATTGAATAGCATTACATATGACATAAATAATATTTTAAAATAAATACTATTTTATTAAATGATATAAAAGTCATAAAACTATAAGGATCATCCCACTAAATTTTATAATGTAAAATATGTAATAAATTATAAAATTATGTTTATATTTTATTTTTATAGTAACCATGTTATCCCTGTAGTGTAAAAATATAAGAAGACATGGTAAGATTGAAACTGTTTAACTAAGGGTTAAATCCAAAAGGTAAGGTTGATTTTATGACCTAAAATGACTAAAATTTATTTTTTTATGTTATTTATACCAATAATTATCTTATACTTTAAATAAATCACTTTTGAGATATTTAAAACCGAAAATAAATTTATAAAAAATGAATATTTTAAGATCTCTCAAAAGTGTCTCTCACCTCTCTTATAAAAGGGTACTTTTACTTCTCTTTAATTCACACATCAAAATACCTTTGTATAAGACACACCCTTACCATTTTATCTCCAAATATCCATCAATTCATCCTATAGTTTACAATTTTGTAATTAATCGAAACTACGGAGACCTTTTGTACAAATCAAAAGGAGACACTCGAATAATATGTAATTATTTTACAAATATAGTTCAATTTAATTTCTTCTTATACTCAAAATTCCTATGTTGTTTCCATAATAAATTAATATATAAATTATAATATAAATTATGAGATGTTATTTTGATTATAGAAAAACCACATTCCACTTTTTTCCCATCCTATAATAAATAATATCACCATGCGTACATACGTACAACTTACCCTCTCCACATTGTAGTAAAATTTGTTCTTCATTTATAATTTATTTTGATTGGTATAATTATGATTATAAAGGATTTAAATAATAAATATGAAATGATAAAATTTCTTTATAATTCATATTACATCCAATTCCATACCATTAAACTATCAAGGGAATGATATTAACACCCCTGCATACATAAGGCCTACCATCTCCACGACAAGGTGAGATTGATTCTCCACGTCAACCATTCATGAATGATTATAAAATTTGTATGATGAGTAAAAATAATGATTATAAACTTAATATAATTCTGTATATGAATATAATACATCCTATTCATAACAAACATTACTTATGGAACAAAATAATAATTGAAAAATGATATGGTTAACACCCAAAACAACCGTAATACTAAAATATTACTATCAAAACAATATAAGAAGATCATATATAATATATTAAATTTGGTTCTAGTTCATTTATAATTTAATAACATTATTTTAACTATTATACAAGAGTTTAACACACCCTCTACAAAAGTAAAGTACAAGGTAAGGGTTAATTTCATAATCTCGTTATTATCTCAGGTTGTTTACACATAATTATCTACTGGGATAACATTAACATCCATATCCATGTTACCTAAAATGTATTTTAAAATAATATAAACAATTTTTTTATATCCATTTTAATTCATGTTTGACTTTTTATAAAATGTTTTGAAAGGAATATTTCTCTCATTTCCTAAATGAGGTACTTTATAATCTTTTCGACAAATTAAGGGAAACAATTTAACTTATATGGTGCGAGCAGTTATTTTTCACCATTATGATGCCTTAACATTTTTAATATTCCCATAAAAGATTACAAGTGTATTTTCCAAATAAATGTCTTCTTTTAAAATCGCATGGCTTTTTAGTGTTTTCAAAGTAAAAAAGGGATATTTCTCACTAAGAGTTTTAATGATTTTATTATATTATCTTCAACTATGTCAACATCCTTTGTTAGATATTATGATTAATTGTGGTAGATTTATTATGATATAATATACCATATTGTATTGAATTGATTATGATATGTTTGACTATAGATATGTTCTTTAGATACCATTCTTCATTTATGGTTAAAGTATTCATAATTCATATACTAGTTTTGAATAAGAATTATTATGTTGTTTATGATTCACAATTTTCATATGAGGATTTTATTGGACATACTATGTGATAAAAAAAAATCCCATTATATCCCCTCAATGCATTAGCAGGTCTCATTAGACGAAATTAGTTGGCAAAAAACCATTCACGTTTGTTTTCCAATCCGTTTAACATTGTTAGGATGGTATATCTTTACATAAATGAAACAGGTTTCTACCCAGAGACATAAACTATCATCATGATAGATCTTGACTATAGTTATATAGAGGATATATCATGATAGTGAATATGTCTATAATTATTCATTACCTTATTATGATAATATTTATGGATATTCCATGTGATTATTCAACTAGTAGAATATCAACCATATTATGATCAAGATTATGGTTAATGGGATTTTGTTACAGTTAGACATCTTTCCTTAAGGATTATAATTAATTATTCATAATAGATTTTATTTTTTGCTTACCCTTACTAAGCATCTAAGCTCACCCCTTTATTATGGTTTATTTTCCCATGATTCCAAGAAGTGTATTATGATTGATATGGAGGGTTAAGCTATGAAAATAATGGAATTCTCAAAGGATTATGTATGTCGTATTTTATGTTATTAATAGTAATGTAAGGTTGATTAATGTAATCTATTTTCCAAGGATTATAAACTTATCTATCCTTTGAGATTTTATTCTTTGTAATCATGAAAATATATTAAATTAATTCACCGGCTCCGAGCTTCTGGGGTCGGGGCGTTACAGAATGGGATTTTGAAAAATGGTTTAAATATTTTTTATCATATAATTTAAAATTACAATAATAAAACAAATTTTTTGATGAAAATAATTTGTAAAAATAGTTAAAAATATTTACAATGTGCATGGTGAAAATGGATTTACCATGGGTTAAACTTGAATGATAAGAGTGAAAATGACATAAACTATAATATAAATTTTATTGAATATGTTTATTTTGACATTTTACATCAATGTATCTGAAATATGGAAATTTATTACTAATTTACATTATATTTTAACCATATAATATGTTAAGTGATGAAAAACAAAATAGAGATTCTAATTTACTTTTAATTTCTACAAAGATTTGGGATAAGGGAAAAAACAATACCAGTTCGGTTATAAATATTATTTTGAAATATAAATGATTTCATTCTATCATGAAAATTTATTTTAATTTTTTAAAGATAAATTAATTTCTATAAGTGATTAAGAAACATTAAAACATTAATTATTTAGTTAATAATTGACTGAAATAAATGGAACTAAAAATAATAAAATTTAAGTAAATTGAATGAATATTTTTCTACAATTAATTTTTTTAAAGAATATTTCATTTTAAATAAATTATAATAATATGTTCTAATTTAATAATTTTATTTATATTTTTGAATTAAAATTAAATGAATAATGTAAAAATTTAGATTAAATTTATTTTATAAAAAATTATAATTTATTAAATTATTTAAAATTACTAAAAATAATTTCTTATTAAAAATAACTTTTTATTTTAAAAAATATAATTTTTTTCATTCATGTATATATTTTTATTTTAGAATTAATATATTAAGCGTTAAATAGTAAAAACTCAGTTAGCGCAGTTAAGGATAAAATATTCTTTTTTTCATGTTTTCTGTGCTTATGTTGGAATTAATTTCCAACTGACCCCATATTTATATATTCTAAAATAGATATAATTTTTATATTTAACTATTCCAAATTATATAACAATAATCAATTTAATTTAGTACTAAATAAAAAATTACCACAGTTATAAATCAAGTTATCATAGTAAAGAACCCAAAATGGTAAAAATAGGGATACTTAGAAGTTAAGGAATGAAATGTTTAAAACCTATGAATCATTGTTTTTTGGAGGATTGGATCCAAGATATCACCCTTAACATACTTTAATTATCATATTTTTGAGCCACATGAGGTAATATGGACCTCCCAATATTTAATACATCTATGTATTTACAAGAATTCCAGTCCCCCTCAACTATAAAAGGGAACTCACTCTCCCCACTTATTCATACATATAAAGAAAATTGGATCAACAAAGATCTAAAAAATAACCTTCCAGCTTACCTCCCATCATCATATAAGACTTATTTGGGATATAAATCCAACCAATCAATTATTTTGTGCAATCCAAAGGAGGATTCCCAAAGAATATGTCATGTTCGTCAATGAGCATTTTCATTTCATTTATTCTTCATCCCCCTTCAATTATTATTATACCATGATTATTTAAAAACCTCAGTATCTTATTTATAATTAAATGTTGATATTTTAAGGGTAAATCATACATTTTCACACACTTATTTGATATGGCTTATGAATTCATAGTTCTTATTTATGGTAGACTACCACCGCACGAACCGATGTTGTTCGTTTTTCCATTACCACCTTTCAACACTTTGAATAATAACAGATTTATAATTTATATATTATATTTATGAATTTTTTATGAATATTTAATTATAATATCACATATGAATTCATGATTTCCTTTTTTTGGGAATACGATTATATCATTCATCTGTATTATGGACTATCACCTCATGAAGTGATATGATTCATTCCCACTTTACATGGAATGTATTAATTACTTATTTAATAAACATTTGTGATATATTAGAAATAAGAATGAATTGGAATGATAATATGTAAATAATTTAATTTTTTTCTTTCAACCCAGAGGAATATGTAAAATGAAGCATTCCTGCATACGTACAGCCTACCGTCTCCAGGAATCTTGAATTTCATTTCATATCACAAAATATATTGGATTAATATAAATACATATATACTGGATATATACTATTTTTATATAATTTTTAAAATTATTTATATGATTATATCATGATTAAATTAATAGGAAAAAAAATAACAAATCAAAACATATATGAAAAACAAAGTGATTATTACCCGAGACATAACTTTAACATGAAATTGTTAATAAGAGTTTAATAAAAGTTCATAATAAAACCTTATCTGGTATCATATATATGAAAATGGTTCCTATAAGATATTTTTAATAAACTTATATTTTTTATAAATGAGGTTTGAATGAGGTCAATTGAAGTCAGGACTTAATGTAAGGGAATTCTATCTCACATTAATTTTCATGGAGACACAAGACATGCTCACAACCAATTTATTTTTTGTGGGGATTATAATTCCCATTATTGTTTCATATTATTATTACACTAATAATTATTGGTACTTACATATCTATTTGAGGATATATCTTTCATAGGTTTTATGTGTTAATAGTAAACAAACTCGTAAGGGATTTTTCTCTCAATTACCCTTCTTTGTGACGTACTCTATGTTATGAACCTATATTATTTAATGATGTTTATATAAAGCCCCTTTCAAATTTAATATAATTAATTTATTCATCCTCATATTATTTTATGTTTAACTATATGTATTTCATTCATGGGGCATATTATTCTTTATTACTAAAGAGGTAAATATATCATGTTACATTGTCATCATTCATCAGAATTGTTTATGATTAGGTATCCAACATTGAAAGGTCATTATCTACATATAAACTATTCTCATTAAGTTTATTATCCTTCATTTATTCATGATATCTAAATGTAATGGTTCCATTTTTTTCTCTTGGGTACTCAATATAATTAACAATTTCATTTAATAAAATAAGACTTTATTTCTCACTTATGTCAAAAATAAATCATCTTCCAAAGCCATTTTTTTATAAAAATGTTTTCAAAAATGATTTTATATTATATTTTAATTTAATTTCCAAGTAATAAGATTTTTGAAAAATATATATGTTTTAAAAAGTTTTTTCAATGATTTTCAAAGCTTTTATTATAATTTCCAAAGGTTATCTTCAAAGGTATGAATTTTTAAAAAATTTATGATTAATATTTTTTGAAATGGTTTTAAAAACATCCATTACAATTTTTAAAGATTTGTTTCAATGAAAAATGTTTTAAAAATGTTCTATGTCTTATATATATATTCAAATAATAAATCATATTTTCCGCAAGAAATGTTTCAAATAATCGTTCAAAATCATTTTTCATCTCATATTTCACCTAATGATGTTACTTATGACATACTAGGGATATGATCCAATGATACCATTCTCATTATTTCTTTGATTGGTTTTTTATGATATTTTTTCTATGAAACTCATTTCCCTTCCATGGTTTATACCGTGATAAAATGTTTATGAAACCCTTATCTTTACATGGGTTAATCTATTATTAAATGATTATGAAACTTGTATATTTTCCATAGGTTTTGATATGATAAAATTTTTATGATACCCATTTCATTTCAAGTTTTATGATATGGGGAATTTTTATGATATTATAGAATACATATGTATTATTTCATTATATTATGGATGGGACCTATATCTCCCTCCAATGATTTCATTATGTGATATGATGGGTGGGACCTATATTTCCCCCCAATGCATTGGGTAAATCCTAATACCACTATTATTAAAAAATATATTTCTTAATGCTTGTTAACTAATTAATGTTGTTTAGTGGGAGGAATTATCAAATAGTGATATAGAGATGCGGAATGATTTTCATAGTGATGT
Organism: Viscum album; assembly: GCA_963277665.1. Taxonomy (NCBI): domain Eukaryota; kingdom Viridiplantae; phylum Streptophyta; class Magnoliopsida; order Santalales; family Viscaceae; genus Viscum; species Viscum album. The sequence goes on along the minus strand of OY728146.1, from coordinate 127,320,235 downwards.
AAATTTTTTAATAACATCTTAAATTGAAAAAAAATATAAAGTATCTCTAGTAGTATATTATATGGGAATAGTTAAAAAAATTAATAGGTAGGAATTTTTGGGTATTCATTACATAGTTTAATAAATTATAAAAAATTTCATTTTATATAAAAGGAATATCCACTTTATCATTTATGCATTCATGTTTCCTAAAAATATTACCTAAAGTGAAATAATAATTGATGTCTCAAAGTATAAATTTATATTTTCCCCAGTCTATTTTCATCATGGATTCTCATGAAGACATATCATGATTACTATGGGTTGGATTTTTTATAAGAATATAGAATTCAATCGTGAGGCCAAAAATGATTTTACTATGATTGATAACCAACTGATTATACCTCATGGGGTATCACACACTACGTATTTGATATAAAAGGAATACATGTTTTATATTTAATACCAATTACCTAAGGATGAAAAATACCTATAATGGAAACCTTTTTTCTTTGATACCATTCCTATTCCATCTATAAGGATGATCTAATTAGTTTGTGTTTGGATATGATTTATATTATTTCATTGGTTAAGATTTAACTCAGATGGGTTTTATCCTCTCATATAACAAGTATGATATATGGGACATTGATTTAGATAAACATAGGTAGTGTATATCATTATCTATATAGCTGAAATTTAATGTGATTTTATATTCTATTTTTGGTAATTTAATGTTATTATCTCTATGGGTGAATAATATTTGATGTGTTCATGTATCTATTTAGTATTTAATTAAAAAATAAAAAATTATATGAGTAGGATATATTAAATTGACATACTCTATGTCTCATGGTCACTCTATATATTTGGAAAATGGATTATATGATTTCGTATATTATATATGATAAAGTAGGGGAACACGTGTATGGAGATACAACTGTTTGAAAGAGATCTTCCTATATACATTTATATATTGAGAAGTACTTTTTTATAGAGTACATTCTTTTAATTTAATTTTGTATTAGAAAATTCATAATTATTATCAATGAAATAAAGTCTAGTGGGGTAAAATGTTTTAATTTTTTTGAAATAATTAGGTTTTGTTAAAAATTACTGGTAAATTTATTTAGTGTTGCTCGAAAAAAACGTTTAAATTATATAAGAAATTATTTTTAAATATATTTTAACAATATATTAAAAATGATATAATATATGGTGAAAATGAAATATTAATCTTCCAAATTGGGTCTTATAGGACATCAAAAAAAATTTATTTGGTTTCAAAAGTTATTTTATATAATGCAGTAAAATATTATTGAGTATAAATTATATGATGAATTATTATCAATGGTATATTAATAAAAATATTAATTAAATAAAACTAAAATACAGAGGTATTATCCCCACCATTTTTTGTGGGGGTTTAAACCATGTCTTTTTTAAGGTCTCCACCGGTTTTTCTTCATAGAAACATATATGTTTCATGATAATTCATGTCGATTGATTGTTTTGATTATTTTTAGCTATCATGATTTATTTAGACATTGTTTAATTATGTTTAAGAAGAGTTAATGTACATATTTATTATTTTAAATTTAATAATAAATTGGATACTAAATCATATGTTATAATGAGTTTAATGCTTGAAATTTTTTTGAAATATTTAAATTGTGGTTAAAAAATTTGAAATTTTTTGGAGTTTGGGCCATATACTTGGAAGCTATATAAATTGTATTAGTCCTTACATATATGTTTAAAATATTTATTTAGAAATGAGGGTAAAAACCAATATTCAGATATCGCAATCCCTCTTTCTCTTTAGTTGTGGTTTTAAGAGCCCATGATTAAGAGATAATCCATCCCAATAATTGAGATATTCACTGGACCTAGGGATTAGCATTGTAGTAGGTATAATTTTACCTATTAGTAACCTCCATCAATATTTTGTGAAGAAGTGGGTAAAAATATGATACATAATGACTTATGTTATCAACTTATGTTTTATTAAATTCAAATTAAGGGGAATATCTTATATAAATAGTTTCATTTACTAGCATATTTCTGTGGTTTTTTATAAGGTTAATCTACACTAAATTATAATATGTTTGATTTCTACTTTTAGATGTTCTTTCCATTATATCATAACTAGAGGAATATCTTAGAGGATTATAAAACACTAAACTCATGAACTTCCCACCTTAATATAATAAGAATATTATAAAACATTTAACATGGTGATTATATACCTCATTTTTTATCACGGTGATCATTTAAAAATTTCATACTTGTTACCTACAAAAACATAATAATAATGGCCTAAATCACAAGTAAAATTTATAAATTACATATAACCACCACTTATACATTTACTTGTTGACCCACATTTATCACAATGCATAAAGTCTAATAACCCATTAAATATTTTACCTTATTTCACTAAAATTTATTTTGATTATTTTATTGACAATAAATATTTATAATTATGAAATGTTTTATAATAAAATTGGTTCAATAACATATTTTTTATTTTTTAACTTGCTTCTCAATCATTTTTCTGAGAATAAAATTCAAAATGTATGAAGTGTTTAAATAATTAATTTTTACCTTCATATATTGAATGTTATATTTTATAATATCTATTTATATAATACATAAACTAATATCCATATTTCTAATTACAGAAAAAAATTTACTCGTATATAAAGAAAAGAATTAACAGTGAATGAAAACTCTTTCTTTTCTAAATAAGATCCAAAAATAAATGATTAATTAATAATTTCAATATATTGAATATTTTATAATTACTGAATTAATTTTCAAATTAGATTTAATATATATTTACTAAACTTAAATTTATATATTGTTTCTCTATTTCTATTACATATAGAAAATTCTAAATTCTATAATTATCCATTATTTCCTAGTCTGTGTACATCAGCAAAAATATCCCATGAACAATAGGTACCTAAAACTCCTAAATTAAAATTATAAATTTTGAATCTTATTTATATTAAATTATTTAGTATCATAATTCCTCAATTTAAAACTAAGAACCCTTCTCAAGTTATAATTTCAATATATTGGTTATCAAATAAACAAAGGATATAACTCAATTTCACAATGATTTTATTTAATATAATTATAATTTTAATATAAAATATATATCAAGTTGGTTTCATATTCGGGATGTTTTTAAAAACAATTTATGGTCGTATCTGCATTATTTACTGGGATACACATCTTCTATAGTATATCTTCGTCATTGGAGGGGATTTATATAATTAGAGTTTGCATAAGTGGAGGTGGATCAGAAATGATGAGAGAGAACTATAGCACTGGAGGATGGAGGTGGAGCTACATCCCTAATAAGGGTTATGTCAATATCACTACATAGAGCACTCACATCCCAGAAACAGATGGATAAAATTAATTGGGGAAGTGAAAAGGTGATCCTCCAACTGCTTGTATTCAAAAAATCATATTCTTTTAAACTAGTCAAGGTATTTTGGCCTTAGTTGGTATCATATTTTATAAAAAAAATATCCAATAAAAAATTAATTTTATATAATCCCCCTAAAATGATGACACCTTATATTAATCAATTAGTTACACAAGATCGATATTTCTATATAATTTGAGACTATTTATTTTAATATCAAAATATAGTTATTTTAGTAGTCAACCATATAAATTATGTCGTATATGACTCTTGTATAGTTAACTAGAAAACAATTTTACCAGATACATTAGGTAACCCATCTTAGATCCATTTCTTTAAATAATGAACCTGTAACGTTAATAGTCCAAGTAAAAATAATATATTATAATCAAATATAGTTTCTTAAAATTTAGGTTTATTCATACCTTTAATGCCTTCCAGAAGATAATCCATAAGAGCCTAATTTTTCAGGTCAGATGTAATGAATAATTTTGGTATTGATGAGTATTTACTTTTGAAAGAATATAAAACATAGTAATTTGAGTTATTTTTAAATATATCAAAATTTCCTATATGCATCTCTTGTATTCCATATATATAAACCAGATTGTAATAATTTAACATACAAATCATATACATTATACCAATTTAAAATGTTTCAATTTTGTTAATGTATGACATTAATAAAACTATTTCCATTTTTTAGGATTCTAAAATTAATATTAAATTATAATAATCAATAATATTAATAAACATCCCATGCATAAGGTACATGAAATCCCTTTCATGAAATGAATTAAATAATATAAAATAAAAATATTAGGCAAGATCATGTAAGGTGTGGAAAATACCCAACCTCATTTTTCTTAAACGTATCATAGACTGTTGGGGTAGGGGGATATCAAAACCAATGTCCCAATATTCAGGGATTTCTAATTAATAGGGATCTAAATTTTACTACAATGTTAACACCAATTATATGTTAATACTTTTAATAAAAATTTAATTTCCATTAATAACAAAAAAACCCTAAATTTTAGTTAAACAAGACTATATTATATTATACCTATCATGAATATCCTTAGATTTATGTAATAATATTCCTATGAAGTATTTTAAACAATATATATTAAATCATAGAAATATAAAAAAATTGAGAATATTTATTTAGGTAAATACATATCACAAATTTTTACTGATATATTTAATAAATATTATTTTAATTATTTCTTACTATATCATGGAGTGTGGTATCACTATTTCACTGTATGCAATATAAGTAATTCGTATATCTATGTATTGTGGAAAAAATTCACATATAATTACACCACTGTTATAGATAATGATACCCTCATATCAAAGGCCATGATATATGGTGATCTTATATCACTTGATTAGGTGCACTATTGTCACATATTATTTCCCCTCTATAAAAATTAGTGAAATTTGAAAATAAAAGCCTATAAATAAGTGTTTGAATTATAAAAAATCAAGTGATATCATTATATCATAAAATCCCTATAATTCAAAATTTCAAAACATTAATATTATTTAATTTTTGTTTCTTATAGTATTGTATTTCACATCACAATATGTGAAATATATTGAACTAATAAAACCATATATGTCACATATTATGTTATAAGATGTTTCTATATGTGAACTATAATCACACAAAAATACAACCTATAATTTTATGTTATATCTATATAAATTACCTTGTATTATATAAATAGATCTTGTCGGAACATCCAATAACAAACATCCATCAATATCATATCACAGATGGAGATATTCTTATATTACATAATTTCATAAAATTGTTCCTCAAAATATAGAATATTATGATATCCTTAAATTTATATATATATATATATATATGTATATAATATAACTTATAGGTTTTAATGACATCAAATACATCTTATTGTAGTGGAAATATTATAAAGAATAGTGTGCAATATGTTCAACACCGAGAGGGGGTGAATCTGAGTTTTTTTCCTTTATAAAAAATATACCCCTTTAATCATTAACACTATCATTGGTTTAAAGATTGGATCTCTTATTATCTCAAATTTCATTCATTTTTGTTAAATACATCAAAACACACTCATGCACAAAGAGGAAAAACATATTTATAGTGTTCACCATTCAAAACATAAGGTCAATCATTGGTGTGAACCCAAACTCACCAAGATCACACGACCCAATAATATCAATATTTGAGTATAATGGGAATAGAGTATCCTAAACTTGGGTTATAATTCTCCCAAATGAGTAAATTATCCTTGTGGTAATTTATACCATCATCCCAATAGTTTACAATAGTGTATGATTACAAAATGGAATCTATATCCAATTTAGAACTCTAAAAATTTATTGATGTGTTTATTTTTCTTCTTCTCCTACTTTTCTAAATTTCACAACATCATTCCTGAAACACCATATTCATTATATGGATCATGAAAGATTCTCCTTCTTTCACTTTTAAAAATTAAAAACTCTTTTTTTATATGAAAACTAAAATGCACAACACTCATCTTATTCACTCTTTATTTTCATATTATTATTATTTGGTGAAAAAAGGGACTATTCTTGTTCGATATTCTATATATTCAACACCTATATTATATATATATGATTCAATATTAGTTCTACATTCATATTTTTTTGATACTCAAAGTTATTTTTCTTTTTTGTATAGTATCAGATCTCACATACATAAAAATTATTCAACCTACAACATATATATAAATAATAACAAACAACAGTGTCGGTTATAACTTATTTCTTCTTTTCAATATTCCCATTACCTAATGAAAACCAGAATTCTAATCTCGAAAATTATAAGCATTTTAAAATTTCTGATTATTTAATTGTTACTTCATACTAATGCCTAAATAATTAGATAGCATGTTGATTAACAATTATAATTGACTTCAAAACCTCCATAGAAACTACTTCTCCTCACAATTGTCTACAACTTCATATAGACATCCAAAATCTGTGTGTCATTGACATAATTTTAAACCTATCGTAATATTTTTTTATCCAGAAAACCATATCCAACATATATGTATTCATATATTCATGTCTTTATCAATTGAAGTTGTGTTACCATTATTTCCCGGGAAAAGAACTCCACAAACTCTTCTTATTCTTCATAACCTTCTAGAAAAATGATACTACAATGTGATATTTATTAAAATTTTGAATATCTTACATGATGTTGTATCAATTAGATAATAAATCATTATTAAATACATATATGTGGATAAACCATACATAAGTTACACATACATGTATTACTTGTATATATCCACAGGTACATCGAATTCCATCAGAATTCACTGAATGCCTTTACATGGAATTCGCTTATGATAACCCCCCTTTATTAACCTTTCCAATAACAACTTGAACCTAATGACCTAAATATTCATCTAATTTTAACATCTCATAGTGTAATAATCTTCATAAAACCATCAGAAATATGTTACTTCTAATATTATGAGTTCAAAAGTTCTACATTCCTCATTTTTCAGATATCATTATTCTAAATTCACGCATGAACATCCGATGATCTTGAAAATAATATTTCAATGGTCCATTGTCTTAAAAAATCATCTTGCAATATGATCTACTCATAAATCTAAAATGTTGTATATAATGAATCATATTTACACATAGAAGAATACCCTAAAATATTCATTTTAGTACTTCTTGCACACATTTTTATCTATGAAAAATGTCCATATATTTCTAGTCCCACATCAAATAATCTATTGGTTGGAAAATTCTTTCTATGTCTAGGTTCTCCTAACACTACTCCAAAAATCCTTTATGGAATGACTTAGCCTAATGTGTCTATCTTACCACCTTTTAAAGTAGTATTACACCATTGTTTCTTATGTTTCTCTATGTTGTAGATCGAAAACCTATATGCAAATTTCAATGTCCCTAAATTCTAGTTTCCACTTTTTTAGAACATTTACGTGTACTTTTGATTCCCTAGAAACATAGATAGATGATTTGGATTTGGGAAGGCCACATTTTTTCCTTAACAAACCATTAGGTTTCCATTTTAAAATAAGAAAGTGTAAATCAATTACTAATATATAGACTCTTCTGTTCCTTTTCCTTTTAAATCTACTTCATGTAATTATATTAATATAGAGGATTTATTATTTCATGAATTCAAGGATTGTCCTAGATATGTATTGCATGATTGAATGGAGGGGGTGAATATACAATTTAAACCTTTAAAAGTTTATTATAAAATTATATGAGTAATATTTATTCAAAAAAATAATAGGTAAATGGGATTCTGGTGTCCAACAAGTTATCCATCTGAATAAAAATAAAGAATATGACTATTGGGATGTAGTTCAGTTCAATGTGATACAAATATAAACTATAATCCACTCTATCTCAGTTATGGGATTGGTATTCTCTAAAAATAGAGTGAACCATGTATTTTATAGGTGTAGACATCACATATCCTATTATAGGGTACACTAGACATTTCTTACATTTTTTGAAATATAAATAACCCATGATTTTTTATATATCATCCCTAAACTAACACTCAGTTGTTTTGAAGTGCAGAAAAAACTATTCTAATTTATACGATAGAAAAATCCTATATTATCTGACTTATTGTTTCAGTAATCAAAATCAGTCACTATAATTTATGCAGGTGAAAAAACTATGAATTATAGACACTTCTTCTAAATACTAAAACTATTTATACATTTATTTGGTACCGATTAATAATTTTAGTGTGTAATAGTGATTACTAACACCTTTATATTTGATGCTAATTAGGGATATATTATGCAATAAACATTCCATCATAAAATTGGTACATGACTTTTTGTGTTTCAATATCTCAACAATGTAGTAATTCATCTTACTTAATATCTTCACCAATTTTCATCATCCTTATTTATAGATGAAATATATAATATCTAATATTATTTAAATAAATTTATTGGACCAAATATGCACATATGATTCTTATCTCTTCAACAAAAATTAAAATATATATATATATATATATATAATGGAAACATTATTGTTACTTGTATTTTGAGATCATGCTCAAATTCATCATAAAATCCCTAAAAATATTATCTAATTCCATTCCATCAAGGTATTTCATCTATATTGGAAAGAATAAAATATGGTGAGTATAATTCTATTGTGTGTGTAAATTGATTCATGAAATCAAATAATAAGGGAAACATGCATAAGGGTTACTCAGGTAAGGGTAGTTTATATTTCATAAATCATGTTTTAAGGAAATCTATAGAACTTTTGTAAGGGAATATAGGTTCTTTCATAGGTCTTATAAGGGAACACTAGCATTGTAAAAGGGTATAAATAATTTCATAAGGTTTAGTCCATATTTTCACTAGTTATGTATGGGTAATATGTATTATAGGTTAGTGTAATTTTCACGAACAAGCTCGAGTTGACCCTGAACCTGTCACAACGGCCATCCCACGACAAGTCCCGAGAGGAGTTCCCAATACTCTAGAGATGGAGACAATCACCAGGGGAATCCATAGAGTACAAAAGGGAATGATTTCTCCCATATATAAAAAAAACAGTGGAAAGAAATGGACAGCCCAAAATACATTTATATAAAAACTGAATTGAATATTATTTGTACAAGAGACTGAAAGTAAAACTAAACCAACAACTCATCTGAACAAACCCAATAACCAAATAACACCATGTGACCCTTATGGACCCTCTCCAACATAATTATCACATATCACCCAAGGTGATCGAACTCAATATAAAACCTGCACAAGGGCTAAATACATAAGAAGACTATAGGTGTGAGTATTTAAACTCAGTAGGTTATCCCAATATTCTATTCCAAATGCACATCCTTTAAAATAAAAGAAACATCAATTTTAATTTTTAAATAAAAGGTATAAGGGTCGTTTTCCAAATTATTTCCCAAGCTATACAAAACAAATTAGCAGAATTTTTTTTTTATAAACAAGGATGCTAGTAACAATTCTCAAAGTAGTGAAACTTCAAAATGAAAATAGTTTTCAAGAGTGTTTTTTTAAAGAATTTACACTTTTAAATAAATAAAACCCAATACATAATTTACCAACCAAACACACAGTATGCCGACAGTGAGTAAAAAATAGCCAATGAGCACAAGTCACGGGAACACCCCTAGGCACTAGTTAGTGGTGAGCCCCAAGTTCCTTGTATCTCAGTGAAAGTAACCATAATAAAAATTTGTTCTCATGCACATGAGCCACTAGTATAGATAATACCCATAACCTAGTGGTTTCCCAAAAACTACATCATCATTGTTTAGTTAGTATTGTCATCATCAAACATGCTACGTGAAACTAGGGCCACACCCCACGGATTCACTAGTATACTAGTACACGTCCTCCCACCTAGATCCTCGGGATTCCATTTGGTGCTCAATAAAGTTAAAAATATTATCAAATACACTTTCCACATTAAAATTACATTACCAAACCATAAAAAAAATACCACAAAAATTCATCACATTTCTTCCATGAATCAATAAACCACTAAAAATATTTGTCAAAAAAATTCAAGGAGTATACCAAGGACTTGCACATAAAATCCATTCAAAAATGATATTTTAAGTATACACACCCATAAATAACATAACAATACATCTTTGGAATCCCCAAAACCAATTAATTAATCATTTTCATGGACCATAAAATTTCCCCAAAGATAGAACATGAAATACACATGGAAAACATTTTAACAATAAAAACAAATACCAAACGGGCCTTTAAGAATTTCTCAAAACTATCCTTTGACCATGGTATTAATTTAGGTTTTATTAAGGAGTTGTATACACCTCATATAGATAATAAAAACACATTCATAAATCCCTTGAACCATTCAGGTTACATATTCAAAATACAACCATTTTCATAAGAATGTGAAATGGGCCATTTTCCGACAACTCGTGCCAAAACATGTCTTTAACCAAAACCCATTTGTTTATAAAACCAAATCCAAATTGGAAAGCCATATGAGGACCCAAAATAACATTTATCATTATTCAAATTCATTTAAAAATCCAAACAAATAATTTTTAAATCAAACATTACCCATAAAATCCAAGAGGGCAATTTACCGAACACATGACATGCCTTTTTAAACAAAACAATTTATTTGAAGCACTTGACAAAGAATAAAACACCAATTGAATGCCATATTTTATACAAGATATTGTAACATATTAAAGATACCATAAACCAGGTTCTAAACCTCACAAGTAGTTTGGAAAAATATTTGAAAACTTAAACAAACACTTGGTGTGCACTTTTTTGACAAAACAACACTACCTTTCACAAAACAAGGATTAAAAAACCATTTTTTCACACTAAGAAAATTATCCAAATGATTAAAAATAATAATAAACTTATAAATCAAATTAAAACAATAATAAAATGATTAATATTAAAAGATAAAGGCATGTTCAAGGGATATACTACCTCAAATCCTTGGTGTAATGGAAACGCACACCCAATATCACCATGCAAGGGTTTACAGACCCTAAAACAATGACGACCAGACCCAAATGAACAAAAACAACCTAAAAATTCAAAGGACAGCATAACCCGAGGTCGATCATGACTAGTGGAGATTGTAAAACCAAAAAATAATGAATGGAGGAAGAAGAGGGTGGAGAAATGAAAAGGAATCTCACCTTTTCAACTAGAAAACTCTTCGCCTTCAATTAGAAATGCAACCCTAGAGACAAGGGAATTTGATGTAACCTCTTGGAGAGTCTCCTAATATCTGTAAGAACTAGTGAAATATGATATCTGGTAAAAATAGTAATAATTTAATGAATTATGGGTGAATCAATTTACCTTCTCAATTTTGGACATTTTGAGGAAACCAGAGAACATTTGACCTAATAATCGATTCCATTGAGCTCCAAAGAGGTAAAATAGATAATGGGGGTGAAGATATGTATTTCAGCTTCAAGTTGGAGGTATAATATCCAAAAAATATTAAACAATAAAAATGATATAAAATAAACAATTTATTTTTAAAAAAACTGGAAATGGGTCCATGGGCTGGCCCATTACCTAAATAAGTAACCCAAATTCACCATGTTTATGAAGTTTTAAGTGGTAAAAAATGATATGGTAGTATTAATATGTTAGTGGAGGACAAATGGGAAGTGTAATTAATGATTTTTTTTGAAAAACATTGGATTTATTAAAGAATAAAATTTGGTTTTTAAAACTGAAAATGGGCTCACGGTTTGACCAAATCGTGAAATAACCACCCTTTCTCACCAAAAACTCCTAAACAAGCAATGGGGAACCCAATTGGGGTGATTAGACATATATAGAAATTCAAAACTCAAAATTAATCTCACCCAAAACCAATGAAAAGGATCTGTATTTTCAATGAATTGGATCAAAACCAACACACGTAAATAAAAAAATGGGATGTGACAATTATCCCCACCATTAAAGCTTTCCTACCACGGAAATACAAAGCACATTCCAGCTAATTGATAAAGACCTAAGTATTCATTATCTATATGGTCATGAATACTAATCCAATGAAACACCATCAACCATTAATGGATCTTAATCCTCTTACCTCAACCAAAACACCAACTCTCACCCACTCATTGAGAATCAACCAAAAGATCGAGTCACTACCTCCACAACCAATCCAAGAACCCAGTTGTTGGGCCTTCTACCAATGAACCCAACAATCACCCAAACCAAATAGAACTCACGAAAACCAAAGATTCTATTGTATTACTTGATGGAATCCCCACTATTAAGAAACAACTATCACTAGATAAGTTCTTAGGAGGAAAAATATACAAGACCTGTGGTGGGTCTCCCCACCATTAGAACCCAACTTGCAACGAACAAACAAGAATTCAACATGAACAAGAATCGGGCCTCACTCACACAAGATCACCAAAAACATTCCTGCAAAAACCTATCAACCCATGTTGAGAGGAACACAACATGAAAATTTAAGCCACCCTCTCTCGAATAGAGGCGGCATGAACTGGGCCAACACTCTCTACAGGGATCCAAATCTCCACCAATTAGGGAGGGGAGGTAACGGGACCCAATTATTGGGCCATTGAAACCACAAAAGAAACAAAGAAACTACCTCATTGAAATGGTAGAGGTATGATCTTAGCAATACTACCCACAATCCTAGGACTCCTGACTACATGCCAGCTTCACTTTGAATCCTATGGATGGAGCTCTGATAGATGAAGAATCTCTTGCCTCACATCCAGGAATTGATAATACCCAACTTATACTCCATCCCTTAGTTCTACACAATACCACATAACACTCCTTGTAAGAAACAACAGATAAAGATACAGTAAAAATCTCTTCCTCAACAACACATTTTTACCCAAACATGAACATGGAGATACACAACACTATTTTCTCTCACTCCAAATGGGGAGAAGGATGAACAAAGCACAAAAACAACACCCACTAAACATCAATGAGCACAACTACTACAACCGATAAAATCTCCATAAAGAGAAGGCACTTTAAATCAATCCCAAACATCTCTCTATTTCAACCAATAGGATGAGGTATCATTCTACAAGGTGGATTTAACATTTGAAAAAAATCCTTAGGTTGATCAACTGGAAATCATAGCGATGAAGAACCAATAATTGAAACACCACAACATCCAACAAATCTATAGCAACCCACTGAACATTAACCCAAAACTGAGCCACCAACAAGATCCTGTATCAAGATACAACATGAGTATGACTTCTAGATCAAAAGGATGAATAATTAATAGACAAAACTTCTAAAAAATAGGATAATTCGTCCACATAACTGTCAGTTCAAAACAAACACCACAATTTTTCAGCTAAAAAAACTTTTGAAAAAAAATAAACTGACATGGTGTATTTTCAAATTCACCAATGGTGTTTCATAAAGTCTCACTCACATGAACATTTGCGTGCCATCCCAGGAACTCAAATACCATTCCATACCAGCCATTCATCCATATATCCACAAAACATTACATGTGAGAACCCATGAAAACACCGAATGCAAAAATGAAACATCATCATTACAAAAAATAATCATGTACCTTCCAAAGGTACATTAACAGCAAATCAAAAACCATTTTCTGATTTCACAGCACAATCCACACTTCATCAAGAACCATTTGATAAACAATCCATTTCAATTAATAAAACTTCCAAAAACAACCATTATATTTCAAATATCCCTTTCCCATTTAAAAAGTCCAGCATGGTCTCTATTCATAATCCGACAACCACAAAGGCCAAAACCCATTTCCAGAAAACAATAACCTCTCAAAACCAAACTTCCAAAACCAATTTATTATATTCAAAAAAATTTCAATAGCCCAAAAAAACCCATCTAAAACAAAGCTTCATAATTAATTTAAAATGGTGCACACTTTCAAAACATTTTATTACAACAAACCACAAGTTTAGATTAGAGAAAATCCAATCCCGTTAAATCATTTCCACTTCCATCCCAAAATTTGTTAAAAAACAAAACCTTCCCAAAACCGTTACTATATTAATTTTTTTAAAACCCCTTTAGCACATTTCGAAATCCAATCCTTACTTTAAAACCTATTTCCATAATACTCCCACAATTATTTTCAAAACAAAAACTCAAAATTCAAGAAACTTCCAAGAAACCCACATAAGGGAACTAGTGTCAGTGGGTGACATGACCATATGGTTGGCAGCCATATGTCAAACACGAAACCAACAATGAGAGACTTATTAGGAACATTCCCTGGCTCAACATGGTTTTCCAGGCCTTGCGAGCTCACGGAGGCCATTAGTCAAAATCCCCTTGTCATATCCTAATAGTAAACAATACATAATAACAATGGAAACTAATAAAACCAGACATCCCATGTAAACTTGAGGATTAGAATGATAAAGAGTTTGAGATTCTCTTCTTCAAAATACCCCAAAATTCCCAAAAATTTAATTCCATCTACCCTGACATACCCCCAAATAACAAGGGCACTCTAAAAATAATGGTTTGTTGAGGTCAGACCTCCTCTAATACCATTTTGTCACGAACCAGCCCGAGTTGACCCTGAACTGGTCACAAGGGCCAGCCCGCGACAAGTCCCAAGAGGCGCTCCTGATCCTCCGGGGATGGAGACAAGAACCAAGGGAATAAATAGAGTACCAAAGGTAATGATTTATCCCATATATAAACAAACAATCAAAAGTGGAATGAAATGGACAACCCAAAATAAATTTATATAAAACGTAACGGAACATTATTTGTATAAGAAACCGAAAGTACAACTAAACCAAAAACTCATCTAACCAAACCAGATAACCAAATTACTCCATGTGACCATTCTGGTCACTCTCCAACATAGTGACCACATTTCACCCAATTAGATCAAACTCAATATGAAACCTGCACAAGGGCTAAAAACAAAATAAGACTATAGGCGTGAGTATTAAAACTCAGTAGGTTATCCCAATATTCTATTCCCAATGCACATACATTAAAATTAAAGAAACATAAATTTCAAGTTTTAAATAAAATATATAAAGTTATTTTTTCCAAATGATGCCCCAATCTATATGAAACCAATTACCAGACAAAAACATTCATGTTTTATAAACAAGAATGCTTATAACAATTTTTAAAGAGGTGCAACTTCAAAATGAAAATAGTTTTCAAGAGGGATGTTTTGAAGAAATTAAAATTTTAAATAAATCAGACACACTAATCAATTTACCAACCAAACACACTATTTTATGATGGTGAGTACAGAATAGCCAATGACCACAAGTCATGGGAACAACCCTAGGCACTAGTTAGTAGTGATCCCCAGGTACCTCGTATCTCGGTGAAAGTAACCATAATAAATATTTGTTCTCATTCACACGAGCCACTAGTAAGGTGAATACCCATAACCTTGTGGTCCCCCAAAAACATCATCATTATAGTCTAGTTATTATTGTCATCATCAAACTTTCTACGTGAAATAGGTCCCAAACCCCAAGAAATCACTATCATACTAGTACACATCCACCCACCTAGATACTCAGGATTCCCTTTGCTGCTCAATCAAGTTAGACATATTATCAAATACACTTTACAAATAAAAATTCCATTACTATTCCATAAAAATACATTCATCATGCAAACATGCTTTAAATTTCTTTCACGAATCAAAAAACCACTAAAAATATTCGTAAAACAATTTCAAGGAGTATAACGAGGCTTTGCACATAAAATCCATTAAAAATAAACTTGAAATGCCAAAAAACCATCAGTAACATAACAACCTTGGTTGGGAAGCCCCAAAACCAATTAATAAATCATTTTCATGGACCATAAAATTTCCCAAAAAGATACAACCTGAAATACACATGGAAACCATTTTTGTAAAAAAAACAAATGCAAAACGAGCCTTTAAGAATTTCTCAAAACTATCCTTTGACCATGGTATGCATTTCACATTTATTAAGGAGCTTTATTAACCCAATTTATAATATAAAAGTACATTCATAAATCTATTAAAACATTCAGGTTACATATTCAAAACACAACCATTTTCATAAGGATCTAAAATGTGCCATTTTCCGACAACTCGGGCCAAAACAAGTTGTTAACCAAAACCCATTTGTTTGTAAAACCAAATAAAAATTGGAAATACATATTAGGATATAAAATACCATTTATAATTCTTCCAATTCATTTATAAACCCAAAAATAATTAAATCAAACATAACACATAAAATCCAACCGAGCAATTTACCAAACACATGACATGCCCTTTTAAACAAAACAATTTATTTGATGCACTTGACAATGAATAAAACACCAATTTCTTGCCATATTTTATACAAGATACTATAACATATTCAAGATAACTTAAACCAGGTTCTAAACCTCACAAAATTGTTTTGAAAGGTAGTTGAACATTTAAACAAGCACTTGGTGGGCACTTTTATGTCAAAACAAAACTACCTTTCACAAAACAAGGATTAAACAACCAATTTTTCACACCAATAAAATTATCCACATGATGAAAAATAATAATAAACATATATATCAGGTGAAAAAAATAATAAAATAATTATTCTTTAAAGATAAAAGAATGTGTAAGAGATATCCTACCTCAAATCCTTGGCATAATGGAAACGCACACCCAATATCACCATCTGGGGGTTTACAAACCCTAAACCTATGATGACCAGACTCAAAAAAACAAAACCCCATAAAATATCATTGTATATAAGAAAACTATGTCAATACTGACTAGTGTAGACTATAAACCCAATAAATTATGAAAGG
Source organism: Viscum album (assembly GCA_963277665.1). NCBI lineage: Eukaryota > Viridiplantae > Streptophyta > Magnoliopsida > Santalales > Viscaceae > Viscum > Viscum album. The sequence goes on along the minus strand of OY728146.1, from coordinate 127,303,444 downwards.
AGGAAGAAGATGGAGGAGAAAGGAGAATAAATCTCAACTTTTACACTAGAAAACTCTTCATATTCTATTAGAGCTGCAAACCTATATGGAATAGAATTGCTTTTAACTTATTTTGGTCTCCTATGATATGGAATACTAAGTAAAGACTATTTTTGGGGAAAATAGTATGAATTGAATGACTTATGGGTGAAGCAATTTACCTTCTCCAATCTAGACGTTTTGAGGAAACCAGAGAACATTCGACCTAATAAGCAATTACATTGACCTCCAAAGAGGTACAATCTATAATGGGTGTGAGGATAGATATATTTCGTTCGAGTGGGAGGTGGAATAACTGAAAAATATTAAAAAATGAAAAGGCTATAAAATAAAAATTATTGTTTTAAAATTGGAAATGGGCCCATGGGTGGCCCATTACCTAAATAAGTAACCCAACTTCACCATGTTTATGAATTTATAAGGGGTCCAAAAGGATATTTTATTATTAATATGTCGATGGAGGCCATGTGCGAAGTGGAATGAATGAAAAATGTTGAAAAAAAGGAGTTATTAAAGAAAAAATTGGTTTTTAAAACTACAAGTGGGATCACAGTTGGCCCAAATTATGAAATAACCACCCTTTCTCCAAAAACTCCCAAGAAAGTAATGGGGAACCTAAATTAGGGTGATTATACATATATATAAATTCAAAACTCAATATTAATATCACCCAAAACAGATGAAAATTATCTTGATTTTCAATAAACTGGATCAAAACCATGACATGAAAAGAATAAAAAATGGGATGTGACAGTAATGACTTACATAAAGGTTCTCACATAATATTAGAGGAAATTCATAAATGTAATTCCGATTTTATACAACTATCATAAATTTAGAAAGATTACTACATAGGAATAAATTACTTCTTGTATAGTTAATGTAAATGTAATAAAGAAGCTATATAATGGTAAGACACATTTTTAACATGTTGTATAAGGATATCTAAGCATTTTGTATAGGTAAAAATAGTTGTGTAAGGGTATGTTTCGAGATAAAATTTCTATATATGTGTAAATGAAACACTACATAATAGTAAAATGTAATTTTTGAAACTCATTTAATGGTACACCAGAACTAATATAATGGAAAATCCAAATTACATGTGTTATTTAAAGGTAAATTAAAAGGTATGTAATGATAAATAGGACATCATAAAGCATATAAAAATGTAAAACTAAATTTAAAATCATCCCATAAGGGTACACATTAACATATGTAATCATAATATGAACTTTATAAGTCTTGTGTTAGTGTAAAAAAAGTTCAATTAAAGGAAAAATATTAAATAAATAGTTACCATAAGGGTAAGAAGAAATCTATGTAATGGTAAAAACAAAAATAAAAGCCATAATTAAGAGTAAAAAATAAACTTTAAAAATTAAAATATCAAAAAATTTCAAACTAATATAATTTAAATAAGTATTAAAATAATAAGAATTAATTATGAAAAAATAAAAAAGTATAATTCGACAAAATTTATTACTATAAAAAATAATAAACAATGATGCAGAATAATACAATTAATATATGTAATATTATTTTCTCAGTAAAATAATATACTTGATAATACATTAAATCAAATCAATTTTATCTCAATGATTCAATTAATCTAATTTCATTTGATAAAGAACATTTTCATTCAAATTTAATTTAATTAAAATATACAATTTATAATGAACCATGTAACAACCCAATATTTTATGATAAGTATTCTCGTTAATTTATTTGATGTAATGTGTTTTATTCTACAACAATATTATCTTGTGGTATACGTCACACTGTATTAGCTTGAAGTATACACAACACTATTCTTAGATTGTGTTACACACAATTTCAAGTTCGTTTTATAATAGTCATTCTATGAAACATTGAGTATATATATATATATATATATATTCAATGTATAAATTAAATATGTTTGGATTCTATTATAAGAAATAATAAGGGATACTTGCACAACACGCCACCCTGAGTTTGCTTGCATTACATGCAATCGCGACCTTCCTTGATAGCGTGTGTTGTACGCAATACCGGGTTTTACTAAACAACGATATATTATTATAATATTATTATGAACTAGCCTTTATGAATATTATTAACAAAATTTTGAATTTTATAACATTATTATTCATCTTACACATTTTCTATAACATGGTATAAGAACAAAATAAATTTTTCGGGTAAAATATGTATTTTTCAAAAAATGCAGTTTTTCCGCCTTTTGATGGCGCACCCACTTTAAATCTAGTTGTTGGCATGTTTATAAGTTCAAGTTGACAAAATAAAATTATTCTTTTGAATTAGGATAAAAAAATTTACATTGGATAATGTTTTGATATTTTTCTGATAACTTTCATATTTTAATGAATAGTAAAAACACGCTACATTTTAATTAAAAACAATTTTTTTCATCGTAATAATTTATATGGTAAAATATAATATTGAATTGTTTTAAATTATAAATAGAATATATTTTTACCATTTAATATAATGTCTGTCATTATCATTGATTTTACTTTAAATTCGTAGGTTAAATCAATTCAATCTTTTGCAATGTTTTAAACAGAAACCCATTTTCATTCGACAACGGGATTAATTTTAATTTAATTTTTGCAACTTCTGTGTATTGAATCTGAAAAAATGGATTGCATATTTGGAATAAGTGGGTACAAATTATGTTAATAGGCTACTTTTTATTTTTGGGAATTATGAATAGTAACTACGGTAAATTTTATTTACCATAGTTAAAGGTAAATCGAGTAATTAAGGGTAAATATAATACTATAAAATAACCCTAACACATGCCAAAATTCTATTGGATGGCTAAAAGTATACCCATATCACCTAAGGGTCGGGTTAGATTCATTTTATGGACTTTTGACCATAAAAATAATTTAATTATTATTAAAACCAAAGAAAGTGGCAACATGTCACTCTCTTAAATCATATAAGTATAATAATTTTAATTTAGTGATAAAAATCATAAAACTTAGAACATGAATAGCTTCCATAAAGATAATAAAATTATCTACATCATGATAATCTATTTATAATTTTTAGGGATTAAATAATTGTCATTAATAGTGATACATTAATGATGCATAAATTATTTATTAAGTGAAAAATGAGTAATATAGTTTTTTATTGAAATAATAATACCCATTAAAAGACCCACAAACCTTACCAAAACATATTGGTAGTGTATATATACACCATAATCATCCAATGACCTAATATATAACCGTTTGGAGACTTATAATAGTGATTATGACACTTATATTATTTTACTTTAAATGATGCCAAGTTGTCAGCTTCATAATTTAATAAATATAACAATTTAACTATTGTGATTTTAAGATGATAAATTGGAGTAAAAGTATTATTGTGAAATTTAATAGATTTATCTTCATCATAGGATTTTATTTTTAATTTTTATGCAACAATTAAGTATATTAAATAATTCTACAAAAATGTTGTAGTAATTATTTTATTAAGAGATAATCCAAAGAAATGGTTTTTAAAATAATAAAATAAATACTATATGAACTATTTAATGTGCTAAACTAATTTTTTAGATACATATTACCTTCTATAAATCTATTAAATCTTTTAGTTCGAACATATCTTCTATATATATTTTATTTAAATTCAAAAAAATGAATAGTGTCAAAATTGTCACTTGTTATTTTATAAAAATAACATATTATAAAATTTATTAAAAATCACAAAAATATTTAAAAATTATAAATTTAAATTTATAAGGTCTAAAATGTTATAAAGTATCCAATTATGGATAATTCACAACAAATAAGTAATTATTTATTATAATTTAAAATTTATAATATTATTACCACAAATAAAATTAAATTGATTAAATAAGGATAAATCAAGTTGATAATGTTTAAAATAAATTCCTAACATGTCTAAATTTTATTTTATGATAATATTACAACCCTATCTCATCTAATCATCGAATATGAGTCATTTTGGAAGTTTTTATGTGGGGTTTGGATTTAATATAAACTAATATTTCTTATATTTCTAAAGGTTCCCCTCTCCTCCCTTGTAAAAGGGCACCTCCTCCCTCTCTTCCTCACACCACTTTTAGCATTCAACCTCAGCCAACCCCTTCCAAATTCTCTTCTCCACTTCCTTAGAAACATCCTATAGGTCCTCGTCTTCTTCAAAGACCAATTTTAATGCCCTAAGAGGAAGTCTCAAAGAGGCGCTTCAAAGAAGAGGAGGTTCGGACACTTACGAAGCAAATCAGACCTAAGGTAAGGGATAACTTTTCCAATCTCGTTTTTATTCGATATTGTTTATTTGTAAGTATTTAATGGGTTTATATTTATCATCTATGTACTTGTTTTATAAAAATGTTTTCATGTATTTTTAAATTCCTTTTTACCGATTTTTTACTTTTACTACATGGTATGTATGGAATATTTCTTTTGTTTACGTTATGAGGTACTTTTTTGACTTTTCTGACAAAAGTACGAGGAGAATGCTATTTTCAACTTATACGGCATGAATAGATTTTTATGGTTTCATAATTCCTCATTTTCATGAAGCTTACTCTACATGATTTTATGACTATTTTCAACAAAATACTTTTATTTTAAAAGTGCATGGCATTTTTTGAAAAGAAAATTATTTTGACGAAGAAGGATATTTTCCTCAAGAATTCATTTCAAATGTTTTATCAAAACAATTTTCCATATAAGTTGACATTATTTTATATGTTTACGTTTCATGTTTAATGTATTTATGATTTACATGGTTCAATTTTCTTATGATGAAATGTCCATGTGTTTTATATGGATTATGAAATGATGGGATGATGTTTATAAAACCCATTTTATTCTTTGGTTTATGATGAATGTTTTAAGTTTATTTTGTGGCACAAGTATGAATTATTTCATTATGAGATGGGTAGGACCTATATCTCCCTCCAATGGATTGGGTAAAGATTTATATCTCATGAGATAGACATGGCTGGAACGGTAAGTTAATCCGGTTCGGTATTACAGGACTCGAATGAGGAGTGAACTCGATTCAGAAAGGGACTTTGTCCACTAAGATGGTCTTGGCAGAAATTCCTTGGCTACTATGGAAATCATTACATGTTCTTAATGGATGCCACAATTACATATTTTATTCCCATGCTATTTTATCATGATTTTTGTTCCATTATGATCTATTCCTTATGTACTTCTATGTTTTATGTCATTGCTCATGATTTTTAATGTTCATGTATTTTAAGTTCAAATGTATATGGTATGTTTTATTTTATCCATGCTTACACTTACTGCGAAATTGAGCTCACCCTTTTTATGTTTTCTTTTCCCCCAAGATTAAAAGAAAGATATTAGATAAGGAAACAAAAATGGGAAGATCTTTATGGGAGATGTTTAAGATCTTTCACCACGATTAGAATATTACATTCCAAGTTTCCAAAGACACTAAACTATTACGGTCCTTATGTGTCTGTTTTTGTTATGTACTAAGTATTCCGAAAAATTAATGTAATGTCTATGTACGTCAAGCTTCGGGTCTCTACAGTTGGTATCAGAGGAAAGGTTTAGTCAACCTTTAAAAACTAGGATGCGAGAACTTTAGTGAGATCCCTGGAGATATTTCTAAGGTATGTCTAGGGATGTCCCTAAGGTTAAGTATAAGTATTAGTTATAGTCCTAGAATTAGGGTAACGATATTAGAATTAAACCTAGGATGTTAGATGTTGAAGGTACTCCCCCTTGATTATGTTATTTTCCTTGTATGATTTTTTCCTCTAACAGAATTCTTTTTGTGTTTTTGTCAATGGAGGGAACCAGAAGGAATTCAGTTAACATTGAATTCAATGGACAAATTGGTGACTATGAGCAAAACAATTGTGTAATGACTAGAGAGAAAGAAATTTTGATTATTCCAAATCAGTCATCGCGATATATGATTAACAAGGGGAAATTTAGTGGTATGCATAATTCATCAAATAAGAGGAAGATATACTTTTATGCATGTTCACATGTTGAGGAGAATAAAAAAAGGAAGATTGAGATTTATAAAGAAGGGAAGAAGAACCTTGAGGAATACCTCAAATGGAGGGACATATGTTATCTGTGTGGAGAAAACGGACATAGAGTGGCAGACTGTTATGGAGTTCAATGTCTTATTTGTGGAGAACATAGGCATTACCCAACTCAATGCCCTGACCTAAAAAGTAACTTCTAAATCAAGGAAGGACTTATTCCAGGAAAATCATTAAAGGGGATGGATTGAAGTGTTTATTTATTGGTATTCAAGAATAATGTTGTTGAGGTACTTTTATGGTGTATTAGAATATTTTCGTATTAGTCTATTGAGGATTTCAATAATTTTATGGTACCGGTAACCATGAAAAGTGATTTAAATATTTAGGAAAGCAGATGATATGCGCATAATGAAGGGATAAGTAGAAAATTAAATGTTTGACAGTATGCATGATCTCATGATTGATATAAGGACTAAGTAATATCATGGCTTGAGTATATAGAATTTTGAGGATTTTGGTATGTGGAAAATGTTAACTTTTAACTACATTCATGTTTTTACTAAGGTTCAATGAGTATTTATTTTTTCAAGAGAATACATTATTAAGGCCTTCGAATGTTTGGAATGTCACCAATAACACATATCTTAGGATATATGGGGATCAACGATGGTATTAATATGCTTATTATATAAAATCTCTGGTAATCGTTTTCACTATAATATGAGAGTGGACTGCAGTATTATGGATATTCCTAAAGATTGGAATGAATATGTTGGACATAAGTTAGTATTGTTTAAGGATAGATGTTTTTTCGATATTATTGATGGGATGTTATAGTAATGTAGTTTCAGAAAAAGGACAACCTGTAGGACGGGCGACATCCCATCGCGTCGGACAAAGCTGTGGGAATCGAACCCACAATCGAAGTGTGACTGGCCCTTATCACCTACCACTGGCCTACAGGAAGTCCCTGTTTAGTAGAAACTAGTTTTATTATATTAAGCAGTATAATATATGAAGTATAAGTCCATTTTAGGAACCATATATGATTAATCTCACCATAGATGGACTTATGTATATTTGATAACTTTTTCTAACCTTTTGTTTGAAACAGATGGAATGACCCATCATTCTATCACATGATCTCTTAACACTTCACAAATAACAAATTCAACTTCATTTCTTTAAGAGATGAAGTGGAAATTATTCAAAGCACGAACAATAGTGAGATTGTACCAAAATCAAGCAAGTATTTCTTCTAATTGAACATTTTCAACTTTAGGGAAATGATATTGAAAACCAAAAATGTTGTCCTAGTTCTCTTATATCCGATGAATCAGATGGTACCTTAGATCATCACAAATTTATGGCTTTGTGATTGATGTATTTTTCATAGCCATGTTCTATACCACTCTCCATCAGAACATGATGGTTAGATTTTTCTTCCATATCCATATTTTCACCTATGTTCTCCTATATGGAAACCCAGTGATGAGTTACTTTGGGTAATCATTACGTTTCATATTTTATTTTTTAAAATTAATTTTCAGTATTCCTTTTTACGATGTGGGTTTCTGTGAATAGTAAATGATTTATAACCCTGAAGAATTTCGAGGGCGAAATTCATTTTAAGGGGGGCAGAATGTAACAACCTGATATTTTATGATAAGTATTATCTTTAATTTATTTGATGTCATGTGTTTTATGCTACAATAAGATTATCTTGTGCTATACGTCACACTCTATTAGCTTGAAGTATACACAACACTATTCTTAGATTGTGTTACACACAATTTCAAGTTCGTTTTATAATAGTCATTCTACGCAACATTGAGTATATATATATATTCAATGTATAAATAAAATATGGTTGGATTCTGTTATAAGAAATAATAATGAATTCTTTCACAACATGCCACCCTGAGTTGGCTTGCATTACACGCAATCGCGACCTTCCTCGATAGCGTGTGTTGTACGCATTTACGAGTTTTACTAAACAACGATATATTATTATAATATTATTATGAACTAGCCATTATGAATAGTATTAAATAGATTTTTAATTTTATAAAATTATTATTCATCTTACACATTTTCTAGAACATGGTATAAGAAAAAAATAATTTTTTTGGGTAAAATATGTATTTTTCAAAAAATGCAGTTTTTCCGCCTTTTGATGGCGCACCCACATTAAATCTAGTTGTCGACATGTTTATAAGTTCAATTTGACAAAATAGAATTCTTCTTTTTAATCAGGATATAAAAATTTACATTGGATAAAGTTTTGATATTTTTCTGATAACTTTAATATTTTAATGAATAGTAAAAACACGCTATATTTTAATTAAAAACAATTTTTTTCATCGTAATAATTTATATGGTTAAATTATAATATTTAATGGTTTTAAAGTAAAAATAGAATATATTTTTACCATTTAATATAATGTATGTCATTATCATTGATTTTATATTAAATTCGTAGGTTAAATCAATTCAATCTTTTGCAATGTTTTAAACAAAAACCCGTTTTCATTCGACAATGGGATTAATTTTAATTTAATTTCTGAAACTCATGTGTATTTAATTTAAAAAAATGGATTCCATATTTGGAATCAGTGGGTCCAAATTATGTTAATAGGCTACTTTTATTTTTGGGAATTATGAATAGTAACTACGGTAAATTTTATTTACCATAGTTAAAGGTAAATCAGGTAATTAAGGGTAAATATAATATTATAAAATTACCCTAACACATGACAAAATTGTATTGGATGGCTAAAAGTATACTCATATCACCTAAGGGTCAGATTAGATTCATTTTATGGACTTTTAACCATAAAAATAATATAATTATTATTAAAACCAAAGAAAGTGACAACATGTCACTCTCTTAAATCAAATAAGTATAATAATTTTAATTTAGTGATAAACATCATAAAACATCGAACATGAATAGTCTCCATAAATATAATAAAATTATCTACATCATGATAATTTATTTATAATTTTTATGGATAAAATAATTTTCATTAATAGTGATACATTAATGATGCATAAATTATTTATTAAGTGAAAAATCAGTAATACAGTTTTTTATTGAAATAATAATACCCATTAAAAGACCCACAAACCTGACCAAAACTTATTGGTAGTGTATATCTACACCATAAGAATCCAATTACCTAATATATAACCGTTTGGAGTCTTATAAAAGTGATTCTTACACTTATTTTATTTTATTTTAAATGATGCCAAAGTTGTCACCTTCATAATTTAATAAATATAAAAATTTAACTATTGTGATTTTAAGATGAGAAATTAATGTAAAAGAATTATTGTGAAATTTAATAGATTTATCTTCATCGTAGGATTTTATTTTTATTTTTTATGCTACAAATAAGTATATTAAATAATTATATAAAAATGTTGTAGTAATTATTTTATTAAGAGATAAACCAAATAAATGGTTTTAAAAATAATAAAATAAATATTATATGAACTATTTAATGTTCTACACTAATTTTTTAGATACATATGACCTTTTATAAATCTATTAAAGCTTTTAGTTCGAACATATATTATGTATATATTTTATTTAAATTCAAAAAAATTAATTGTGTCAAAATTGACACTTGTTATTTTATAAAAATAACTTATTATAAAATTGTTTAAAAATGAAAAAAATATTTAAAAATTATAAATTTAAATTTATATGGTCTAATATGTTATAAATTATCCAATTATGGAAAATTCACAAGAAATATGTAATTATTTGTTATAATTTACAATTTATAATGTTATTACCACAAATAAAATTAAATTGATTAAATAAGGATAAATCAAGTTGATAATGTTTAAAATAAATTCCTAACATGTATAAATTTTATTGGTTGATGATATTACAACCCTATCTCATCTAATCTTATAATATGAGTCATTTTGGAAGTTTTTATGTGGGGTTGGGATTTAATATAAACTAATATTTCTTATATTTCCAAAGGTGCCCCTCTCCTCCCTTATAAAAGGGCACCTCCTCCCTCTCTTACTCACACCGCTTTGAGAATTCAAGCTCGGCCAAACCCTACCAAATTCTCTTATCCACTTCCCTAGAAACATCCTAGAGGTCCTGGTCTTCTTCAAAGACCAATTTTAGTTCCCTAAGAGGAAGTCTCAAAGAGGCACTTCAAAGAAGAGGAGGTTCGGACACTTACGAAGCAAATCGGACCTAAGGTAAGGGATAACTTTTCCAATCTCATTTTTATCCTAGATTGTTTATTCGTAAGTATTTACTAGGGTTATATTTATCATCCATTTTATTGTTTTCTATAAATTTTTTCATGTATTTTTAAAGTCCTTTTTACCCATTTTTGACTTTTACTACATGGTATGTAAGGAATATTTCTTTTGTTTACGTTAGGAGGTAATTTTTTGACTTTTCCGACAAAAGTACGAGGATAATGCTATTTTTAACTTATACGGCATGAACAGATTTTTACGGTTTCATAACGCCTCATTTTCATGACGCTTACTCTACATGATTTTATGACTATTTTCAACAAAATACTTTTATTTTAAAACTGCATGGAATTTTTTGAAAAGAAAATGATTTTGACGAGGAAAGGATATTTTCCTCAAGAATTAATTTCAAATGTTTTATCAAAACCATTTTCCATCTAAGTTAACATTATTTTATATGTGTATGTTTCATGTTTAATGTATTTATGATTTACATGGTTCAAGTTTTTTATGATGAAATGTCCATATGTTTTATATGGATTATGAAATGATGGGATGATGTTTATAAAACCCATTTTATTATTTGGGTTATGATGAATGTTTTAAGTTTATTTTGTGGCAGAAGTAATAATGATTTCATTATAAGATGGTTGGGACCTATATCTCCCTTCAATGCATTGGGTAAAGATTTATATCTCATGAGATAGACATGGCTGGAACGGTAAGTTAATCTGGTTCAGTATTACAGGACTGGAACGAGGAGTGAACTCGATTCAAAAAGGGACTTTGTCCACTAAGATGGTCTTTTCAGCAATGTCGTGGATACTATGGAAATCATTACATGTGCTTAATGGATGCCACAATTACATGTTTTATTCTCATGCTATTTTATCATGATTTATGTTCCATTATGATCTATTCCTTATGTACTTCCATGTTTTATGTCGTTGCTCAAGATTTTTAAATGTTCATGTTTTTTTCAAGTTCAAATGTATATGGTATGTTTTATTTTATCCATGCTTACCCTTACTGAGCATTTAAGCTCACCCTTTTTATGTTTTCTTTTCCCCCAGGATTAAAAGAAAGATATTAGGTAAGGAAACAAAAATGGGAAGATCTTTATGGGAGATGTTGAAGATCTTTCACCAAGATTAGATGATTACGTTCCAAGTTTCCAAAGACACAAAACTATTACGGTCTTTGTGTGTCTGTTTTTGTTATGTACTAAGTATTCCTCAAAAGTAATGTAATGTCTATGTACGTCAAGCTTCGGGTCTCTACAATCCATATAATATCTAATTTAAACAATTTCTAATAATGATATAAATATTAAAATGATTATTAAAATGAATATTCTTCATATTTAATTCCCACAATAAAATTAAACAAAATCCAATAAAGGGTTTTGAATATATCAATACAATCAAACTCAATATGTCAAAACACATGGTTTCTAAATGATAACAATATCCCTCCTCTACAAATTGAAAAACCAAACTTGTAACTCAAAACTAATAAATATTCTCCCCTTTTTTAAATTTACCAAAAAGAACCAAATTATTTTGAAAATATTATTCCCCCCTTTTGAAATTAAAATTCTATTTTAAATAAATAAAATAGAACTATGTAATCCTCAAGTTGTATTCATATTTATAAATGGGAGATGCTAAATACACTACATTAACTTGATTTTATATAATAGGGGTGAAAATGTTGTTTAAACATGAATTGAGGAACAATCCTCTATATTCAAAACTCTCTTAACACACAATGAATTAGAGAAATAATTCCAAAACACAAAATCACAAACTAAAATGGACATTTATTGTAAAAACAAGTATAATCATGAATACTATTCCAATTAATTCACCATGTTACACAATTTTAAGACTTAAGGGAAACAATCCACCCATAATTTATGTAATATAATAATAAAACACATTAGTAATATATATATATATATATCATATATTCTCTCAATAAATTGATTCTTCTATAACAAAATTTATCCAAGGAATTTGAAATATTTTTTTAATGTATTAAGAAATATATATTTTACATGTGATTTTATCACATGGTAAACATATTAAGCTTTTGTTAAATAGATATTTCTTATTTATGATGATTAATTTTGGTTCACAAATAATTAAAATATCTACTCCCCCAAAATCAATGAATCTATTAAGAAATATATTCATGAAATATATAAGGATTTCAGAAGAATTAATGAATTTATGGTCAATTTATAAAGACCAAAAATAAAAACTATAGAAGTAGGTATTTAGGCTATATGAACTAACAATTTATATGCATTTTAGGATATAATTTTATAAAATAGTATAGAATATACATGTTTTGCAAAAAAAATAATACTTTCATAGATATGAATAACATCATGGGACTAATTGTATTATAATATGATACTTAGGGAATACTTGTCATACAGTTGTTAGTTCTCTTAACATTGAATTTAGTAGTTGAATTAAATACCTTTTTTATCCTATTGATTAATCGTTATTTAGATTAAAATCTAAATCATAGTATCCAAATGTTCCACACATAAAACATGTAATATTAGAAACTATTCCATTAGTACTTTTAACAAACACATAATTATATATCCATAGAATCTTCTTGTTATAATGAAATATAGATTTCCCTTTATCCATATTATTTATATAAATCATATTTTCAAACTAATATTTCCCTTAAAAAATTTAGACAAATTTTAATTTTAACCAAATTACCCCCTCTATGTTTTTCATTCTATTTTTTATAATTTTTCAATCTTCTAGATTTTACTATTTATGCTGGAAACTAAATTTATTAGTTTATTATTATCCTCCATTATGTTCTTGTATTCTTTTTTACCTTTATAAATATCATCTAAACCCAATTTTAATCTAATTTTTTATTTGTCATTATTTTTAGGGAAAACCCATTATTTATTTCATTATCATTTCATAACTCCTGATTTTACTTTTGATTTTTTCTACCTCTTGGTAATTTGAACATGAAGTAGATTTTTTATAATTCTTACTATATTTATCCAAACTTATATTTTAATTTTTCTAATTTTTATATATTTCTTGTAATCCACCATTTAGTAAAACAATTAAAATAATCAATTTTTAACCTTCTATTTTATTCTTTTAATTCATTATAAACAATAATTTTAGAGTCTACATCTGTCACTAGAACTTGAATATTACTCAGAATTTCATTCATAATCAAATTTTTTAGTAACGTAAGAAGACTTTAATAAAATGGAAAATGATTCAGGTTCCACCTCATGTGTATCCATAAAAGTATGATTAATTTATTTTACTTTCACTTTCAAATTACTCACTACTAGGTTTCGTCTCTTTAATATAAATCTATCCTACATGATATACTTTCTTTAATTCTTTCATCTATTGCTTGTATCATCCATATTGTTTTAGTTTTATACAATCTGATTTGATGTGCCCATTTTTTAATATTCATGTTTTTTTATTTCATAAATACTATTATAGTTACTAGAGTTACCTTTATTTCCCTTTCTTCCATAATTCTTGTGATATTTTTGGATCATCTCCCAAAACTATATTTTCCTTTCATCAAATTATAAATACCTTTTCTTAGGTTTTTAACTTTGTCCTTATCACTTATATGGGATTCAATATTATAAGAGTTATCAGGAACATTAGTATTATATTTAAATTATATTCCTTTCCTTTTGTTGAAAACATCACTATAATTTCCCTTTAATTCCATCAAGTATTGAAGAAGAGATATAATTAATCCATCCTTACTTTATTGGGTGAAATCCATTCTTTCATTAATTGTAACATTATTTGAGTTTCACTACTTGGGTAATTCTTGTATATTATCCTATTAATTTCATAATTCTTTATAGTATCCATTGTATAAACCATTCTATTTTCAATCTTGGTAAATAGTTAATACATCTCACTGATGTTCTCATGATCATAATTTCTAAATTTTGAAATTCTATTTGATGTTTTCCAAATTTGGTTCTCTAAAACATATATGTTCCTTGATGTGTGGCTTTAAAATAACTAAAAATGTCATAAGTGGTTTTGTATGATGATATATGACTATAAATGTGTCTACTTAAAGAATAGTAACATAAATTCGTGATTTTATAATTTAGCACATACTTGGTAGCATCATTTCTAGTTAATGTATCGAAATATAATTTTGGTAGTTTATAAGGTTTAATAATAATAGTCTTATATTAGAAAAATATATATTCTTCCAAATTACATCCATATGATCCTTCTAATATGAATAATCACTTCCATTTAAGTGAGGTGTTCAAAGAAAAGGTATGACTTCATTTTCCTAGCATTCCACTGAAAACAAATGATATTTCCTTATTCTATTATTTATAGGATAGTGTTAGAATAATATGATAAATAATATCACAATATGACATATCCAAATGAGATGTAATCAATCAGAATAAACACTATAGAATAAATTATATTTTTAAGGAACCTACTCATATAATAAAATTTTGGTATTAGGTTATTTGAACAAATATGGTTAACATTAACAATCCAACCGAGTTATGATATGATACTATTTATTGGCATACATATGGATAGAAATATTGACTAGAGGGTGGTGAATAGTCCATTAAAACATTTGAAAGATAATTTTAATAATATTAGTGTAATATATATTCAAAACTAATAATTTTAAAATGTGAGTGTGGTGTCCAAACAGTTAGGTAGTAGAATATAAATAGATAACAAGAACACAAGGATATTTATAGTAGTTATATTTAAAGTGATGATAAACTACTCCCCAATACATTATAATTTAATGAGATGAATCATACACACTAAAACAAATAGAGATAAAATTATTTTATAGGTGTAGGATAAACCTATCATATTATAGGGTAGACTAATATTTTCCTTCCTTTTGGGAATAGGAAGAACCCCATATTTTCTAAGGATCATCCCCAACCTATCCTTTAGTCTTTTATAGAATCATGTATAACCTAGTCTATTTTATAGAAAAAACCAAAACTTCATTATCAAAATTTTTTATTAGGTAATAATAACCAAACACTACCTTTTGAAGGAGGCATAACACATGTGTAAAAACTCTGAAATACAAAGACTTCTAAAAATAATAAAAATAACTAGACTATAAAAAATTACTGATGAAGAGTGATGGTTTGGAACAATGATCATCATCCCATTTCGATTTTATTCCAAAATAGTGAAACTTTAGGCAACCAAAAATCACTTAGGAAATTGGCATAGTGAACTTCTTATTTATCAGTGATTAAATGATTAATTAGTTCTTAATTCTTAATCTCTTTTGTTATTTTCTTCATTTGTATTTATAGATAAAATATCTAATAGTTATCATACTACAAATTAATTTTCTGAACCATCACCACATGTATGTTTCGTATTTATTTAACGTGCATTTAAAACCAATTGTTAAAAATAAAATAGAAATTCCACCATTATTTATATTTTTACAATCACAATCAACTATATTATTTAATCCCAGAAACTATTCTCTGATACAATTGTATCAATGTACTTCTTCTCCTATGAAAAGAGGAAAATAAGGAATTTGTAAACCTAGCATAAGTGTAAAACGATTTATGTTTATTAAGCCTAAAGGTAGCTTTTGTAAGGGTAACTCATGTACGTTTAGTTTATATTTCATAAAGCATGTGTTAATGTAAGATATAGAACATTTGTAAGGTTATAAATTATCTTTCATAGGTTGTGTTAGGGTACACATGCATAGTGTAAGGTTACAATGATTACATAAAGTCCATCCCACATTTTTAGTAGTTACATAAAGGTAATATGTATCTCATGTAACCATAAAGACTTTTGTAAGGGTACTCACATAAGGGTAAATGTCCTATATAAAGGAAATTAACATTTTATAAAACTCATGTAAATGGAGATACTTCACTATGTAAGGGTAACTAACTTCTCTTATAGTTCACATAAGGGTAATCCAGAAGCTAGGTTAAGGAAAAAATCATTTTTATCATGCTCTTTAAGGGTATCTTAGAATTGTGTAAAAGTAAGAAATATTTTCATTATGGTAAAAGTCAAATTAAACTAGAAATTTAAGTGTAAATAAAATTATAAGTAAAAGAAAAAATTAATTTATAAAACTCAAGTAAATTTACACCATAAGTTAGATAATGGTAAAATGAAAGTAATATAATACACATAAGGGTAAGATAAAAGGTACATAGGGGTAATGATGTGTAAATGTAGGATCCCAGGTATTTATAGAATAAATTTTTTTAAAATATATTAATATTAATGAATAAGATAATAATTTTACATTAAAGGGGACACTTTTTCGATAGTGTACTCGACACACAACAACAAGTTTCTCCAAAATCTTATATCGCACACAACATTGAGTTATACAAAATAATAATATAATATTATTTTTATTTTAAATGGTCAATAACACCTAGTCATTGTATTGGAATTAATGAATAGAACTAACTAAAATATGATTATACATGTTAGTTAATTTTTGTTACATTTTTCCAATAAATTTTAGAGTCTTAAAATGAGAATAAATCTGATTTTAAGCATGAAATAATCTAATATTTTTTTCAAGGTTGTTTCAAAACCTTTTGAAAGAGAATCTATTATAAATCTATTTTTTTACTTTTATATGTTCTATATAACAAAATAATATTTTTATTTAGAATTGGTACATCCAATTTTATTCGGATGAAATTTTTGAATTTTTTCGATAAAATTCATATTATAATGAATAGTAAAAAATTCTGCATTCTAATTCAAAAGAGCCTTTTCATCTAATTTATTTATATAGTTACATTGTCATTTTTATTGGATTTAAAGTGTAATTGGATTATTTTTGTATAATTTAATCTAGTTTTGGTCATTAGAATTAATTTAACATTTTAATTTGACATAAACACAAGTTAAACATTTAATTGATTTTACTTCTTAAAAACAGGCTTCTTGGTTTTAACAATAGAAATTAATTTTTAATTAATTACTATAATTTATGCATTTTGAATTTGGAAAAATGGATTCCATATTTGGAATCATGACATTCAAATTTTATAAATAGGTACCTTTTATTTTTTGACATTATGAATAGTAACTTTTGGAATTATTTTTTATTTACCATGGTTGAAGGGTAAATCCGGTAAATAAGGGTAAAAAGTATTATTATAATAATATAATACTACCCTAAAACGTCTCTTAATCCTATTGGATGAGATATTTCCAACTATGAGCATCTGTATTCCAAACCTTTGGCATTTGGGATCCCCTTGGGTGTGAAAATGACATTTAATAATTTTTAAATAAATATAACATAGACACGTATCTTTTAATAAAAAAAATTTTATATGGGGTTATATAAGTTATCTTGTTTCCGACGCTTTTACTAGGGCATGTATCCATCTGTGGGAGGACGCGCTAATGTTTTTCCCCACATTCCCGCATTCCAATGACAGGCAACATCTGTCACTTATTCAGGGATGTTTCTACCATGATCGAAATGGGATGATGGGATGTTGGATCCTCCTTCTATGGGTTCCTCCTTGAAAATTTTTACCTAGTCCAGGTCTCCCTTAAATATTAAGTTTTGGTTCATGAATCTCATTACAAGGGCCATATCTTTGTGGACACCGGTTAATTACGCTGCTCTAGTTTGTACATTCCAAGGGGTCTTTACAGGGCAGCAACCTTTGGTCAGAGTAGATGGTAACATCATGAATGTCGATGAATCTATGGGTGTGTGAACATTAAAGAACTAGTATTCTTCCTCATATGAGGGAATCTCATGTGCGAAGAACCTGAGGCATCCCACATTGGTCATTGGGTGTCTTATGCTGGAGGCATGTCTCTATGATTTCACTCATCTTCCCATGTTTTACATAGGGTACGCTATGAGTTTGACATCTTGGAGAGACAATTATGCCAAATCCATGTCTTCTGAGGTTTTCCTCAATCATCTCATGTTTAACACGAGGTATGCTATGAGTTTAACGTCTTGCAGAGACAGATCAAACTAATCCAAAAACTGCTAAGAGTGGATCATATGGGTGAAACCCCATGAGGTAACACTGATGTTAGATCTAACACGTCGTCAGTCACCTGATTGCAGCTAGGAATAGTGAGAAAGTGGGTGAAATGGTCTCACTAGGATGTGCTGGCCTGGGTGAGAATTAGGATGGATATGGATGGTTGAGTGGATATAGAATGATATGGAACCAACATGAGGATGATGGTGATGTTGGAACTGATACTTGAAGAGACCTCCTACATATCCTTGTGGTAAGGAATCAAAGTCCATGTAGTTTGATGGGGTGATGGGACACCTGAGGAGTCAGCCCATGAGAATGGACTCATGGATAGGACCCGAACGAAGTAGAACCTCTGGGCTAGGGCATGACCTTCTTGAAACACATAAGATCAAGGGAGAGACCATGATGGGACATGGGTGATGGGATTGAACCCCATGGAGGATTCCTACATATTCCATTGGCAGTGAATCAAAGTCCATGTAGTTCAGGATGGGGGTATAGAATCGGGGTGTACGCATGGGACAACAACCCAAGGATAGGCTGGGGCTTATGTGTGGTTAGCAGCCCAGGTTGGTTTGACGCCATAGGGGAGGACCAGAGATGTGGGTTCTAGCTAAGGGGACTACAACGGCTTACCTTTTATTTCCGGCTACAAAAGCTTACCACCGGATGAGGATACAATGGATTACCGCTGGTTAGGGTTGAAAATGACTTACCGCTTACTGGGGTTTCAACAGCTTACCGTCGATTTGGGATCACAACAGTTTGTTGTCGATTGGGGTATAATGTCTTACAACTATTTGAGATATAATTTCTTACCACTGGTTGGGATACAAAGACTTACTGTTGGTTGAGATAGAAAGGCTTATCACATGTTGGGATAAAACGGCTTACCGCTTGTGTGAATACAACGGCTTACCGCTGGTTGAGACACAATGACTTACAGTTGTATGTGATACAACGGCTTACCGCTAGTTGGGGTTGAACCTTAGGAAGGCTTCATACGTACCCTTTTTAGCTGAAAGGGATCAAACCCACGTAGTTAGAAAGTATGCAGTTTAGTGTCATGTTGGACAAAAAGGGCGGCGTACAGTTTAACAATGTGTGGGATGATGGTGAACCAACAGGAAGTGGTCGAGACCGATGGGTGTTGGGATTGAACCTCAGGGAGTCTTCCTACATAACTTTTCTAGGATACAAGAATCAATGTCCACATAGTTCGGCATGAGTAATATAGTTTAACATCATGCGGGACGAAGGTGAACTGATGTGAAGGGGTCAGGACAAGTAGATGTTGGGCTAGAACCTTAGGGAGGCTTCTTACGTACCTTACCTAGGATGCAAGGATCAAAGTCAATGTAGCTCAGCATGGTCTTTGGATTACAAAATAATGTGGCCCAAAGAGAATATCATGGTTAGTTTTCACTCTAGCCTCATGTGTGTCATGCTTGATGTGAGAAACAAGAAGAAAAAATTGACCCGACGATTGTGGCACAAAGGTGCGGCCATGAAGGGTGGTGAATGGGGTTTACACGTGGAAGTTTCCCTAGTTCCACTGAGAAGTGGCAATAATGAATGGGTCATATGCATGGAATCATCCTGGGTTCCACTAAATAGCAGAAATGGTGAATAGGTATTATGCATGGAGGTTTCCTGTGTACCGATGAGGAGCGACAATAGTGAATGGGGATTACACATAGACTGCAAATCATTTTTCTCCTTTTCCAAAAGACAGTTTTTTGGGTTTCCGGTACCCAAATACAAACATTGAAACATTCGATAACCAGAAAACACATCTGACATCCAAATTCAAAATTCAAAATTCAAAAACAAACATCAAACCAAATCACTGACAGATATGCCGTATGCCACGCACCTTGTGACACACCGTCACCTCGAGCCATGCGTCCTCCGTCAAGAAACCCACCGGAACAGAGAGCTGACGAATCCATCTATCGAGTCGTCTCCATCCCATGCCAGAAAACACCAGAAGAAGAAGATCCAAACACAAATACCAGAACATCATCCTCGAGACATGGAGGAAGAAACTCAACAAAAGTTCACGAATCCACAAAAACAGCAAAATCAAAGCCAAAAAAACCACAATAACGAACTCCAAAAAACCCAAGATGGAACCCCAACCCGCAGCTTCGGATCAAATCCCTCCATCAGGAAATCACTGCGATTCTCAACACCGTAGAAGGACATGAACTGGAGAAGAAAGAAAAAAGACCACTACACATCGTACTGAAGATCATAAAGTCACATTGCCCCCAAACAGAACGACCACATCAGACATGGAAAAACCCCAACGTGCTCAATGGAAAGGCTGACCCACAGTCTACAGGTGTATGAATGCATCCACAAAGGACCATCGCACCACTGAGTGAAGCCCTATCCGAAGGGGCATGAATCGAGTGAATCACATGCCCAGCATTCAAAACACAATAGGGGTGACCTGAATAAGGGAGATAAATTCTTACCATATTTGAATTATATAATCCACATCATGTTATCATAATAATGAAACAAACAAACTAGGGCCAACCACTAACTATATTCGAAACATGGGGCCAAACTTGAAGTTTCGTCCAAAGTCTCCTGGGGCATTGGCCCACGATGGTAGGTGGGCCGAGATGACCTGGGAATAGGTCGTTAAGGGGTCCCTCCAGACATGAAAGAGTGTGAAGATCCTAATGAAGGACACACAAAACATGAGGTGGAGTGATGGAATTCTCAAATGGTCTTCAATGCTCTTGAAATTATGCCACAATAATCATGGGATGAGGTATCTTATGCATGTCACATAAATCATCTCTTATTTGGAACAAGAGGCTTCCTATTATTGAATGATAGGGAATGCTATAGTTTATATACATGTAGATAGGACAATTGGGATCTTATGCTAGGCACATAAGAAATCTCTTATTTTGAGCGATAGACATCCTATGTCTATCACATAGGGAGTGTTATAGTTTATAGTCTTGTAAAGAGGAATGTTAGTATCTTATGCTTAGCACATAAGGCATATCTTATTTGGAATATAAGGAACCATATGTTTTTCACATAGGGTGTACTCCAGTTTATAGTCATATAGATTGGACTATTGGTATCTTATTCTTATCAAATAAGTCATATCTTTTTTGGAACAAAAGGCATCATATGTTTTTCACCTAGAGTGTACTGCAGTTTATTATCATGTAGAGAGGAATTTTGCAATCTTATGCGTGGTGCATAAGGCATCTCTTGTTTGGAGTAAGAGGAATCCTATGTTTATCACATAGGGTGTACTACAGTTTAAAGTCATTTAGAGAGGACTATTGGCATAAGGATAATAGCAATGGCTAGTGTTAGGACTTACAAAAGAGAATCCCTCTCTGGTTCAACATGTCATAGGGGGGTAGGTGAAGGGGTTTGGAGGAGTTGCTTGAGGAATGGTTCGACTAAAGGTACTCAAGGAATTGAGGATAAGAATCTCAACTTGAGACGTGTAAAAGGGACCAAGAAGAATATGTAAACTCAAGGTATTTCATGGAGTTGTAATGAGTATTTTAAATTATGGTATTCCATAGGTGGAGGTGGTTTCTCATATGGGATCAATGGAAAATGTCGACGTCCTAACCCAAAATGTTCACAGTGCGACTCTCCATTTTTCATGGGGGTCAGTGACGGTAGTGAAGGGACCGGGCCGAGTCTGAATCTTGGCACTGAACCTGAGTGGGGGTGATGGGGCATAGCCCTCGTGGTATGAACCAATGGGTATGATGGTAAGAGCTTCGTGAAGGATAGGGATTCACAAATGAATGGGGTTTGCGGAGATCATGGTCTCACAGATCATGGAGATCCGTAGAGGATGTGTGCTTCACGGGGCGTAGAGCTTCACGAAGGAAGGGTGATTTCTGAAGGAATGGTTCTTCACAAAGGATCGAGCTTTGTGAAGTTGGGTGCTTTGTGAAGGATTAGGCTTTGAAAAGGAAGGTTGCTTTGCGAAGTTCGGACTTCAGAAGAGGAGTGATTCTCCTTAGAAAACCTCTATTTATTTGGGGAGTTCTTCATGAAGGCTTAATGCTTCATAAAGGATTAATGCTTCATGAATCCTCAAGAAACTCGAAGGACATCTATCCTTCGTGAAGGGCAGAGGCCTCTTCACGAAGGAAATCCCTTCGTGATGCTCGGTAGCACCGTGAAATGGGGGATCAGTCACCAAATGGGTGGCGTAACCTCTTCTTATGAAGGGGGTGAGCTTGGTATTTATAGGAAGCAGAGGAAATCAGGATCGCAAATCTCTCCTCAAATAAAAAGGGCGTCACAGAGGAGATATGTTCATGATCAGATGCATGAAGGAAATGGACGCAACAAAGGAGATACATTCATGATCGGCTTCGTGAAAGAAATGGAAGTCATGGAGGAAATATGTTTTTGATCAGATTCGCGAAGGAAATGGACGACGTAGAGGTGAGACATTCATGATCAACTCAGTGAATGTAAAAGGATGCCGTAGAGAATATCAGTTTGCGGTCAGCTCTACGAAGGAGCTCTGTGAATGGGCTCTGCGAACTAGTTTTTCGGCCCAACATCGAATGTCCATAACTCCTAATCCGTAGCTTCGTTTAGGCTATGTGACCAGTCAATCTGAAGCTAGCGAAATGAGATACGCTCTTGGATCATGTATGGAATCATTTGGAATATTGTGGGGATAATTTTTCAGTGTAAATGGGTCTATTTGACTATAAATAGTAATTATAATGATAAAAAATATTTACTACATCGTGATATTTTATTTAGAATTTTTGGACATTAAATAAATAAATTTAATTTTGACACAATGATGATGTAAGGATGGTTTCATTAATAAAAATTCAAATAAATGATATTATAAATATTAAAATAAATGTTATTTGAATATTTTTATGCCATCCAGAAATTTTATAGATGATATTGACATATTATATTTGAGTTAATTCCTTTTTTGAAGGAATGATGTTGTTATGACTTTAAAAAAATAAACTACTTAATATAATCGAAATTAACATAAATGAGTTTTTAAAACAAATACTACTTTATTAAATTATGTAATAGTCCTAAAAATATTAGATTCGGAAAACAAACCTATATAATGTAACAAATTTTATTAATGATCCACTTGTGGTTTTATTGGAATTTTATAGAAACAATAGTAACTATAAATTATAAAAATGCAAGAAGATGTGGTAAGAGTTAATGTTTTTAACTAAGCGTTAAAACTAAAAGATAAGGTTAATTTTGTGACTTAATCTTGTTTAAAAACTATTGGTTGAGAGGATTTTGACCCGTTCGAATATTATACTTGAAATATATCACTTTGCAACTACTATAATTCGAAAATAATTTAATAATAAAATAATATTTCAAGACTTTCCTAATGTACCGATCCTCCCTCTTACAAAATCCACCACCTCTAATCACTTATTCACACCTCTAAAGCCCCTTGTCTCATCCAAAATCTTCTCAAATAAGATCCCAATATCACTCCCTTTATCCTAGAAGCCTTACCTTTGGGATAAGGTAATTAAACAAGTCATTTTGGATCAAATTCAAATAATTTACCCGATTTAGAGGTAACGTCTTCTCTCGTGTTTATTTCCATTATTTTACTTTTCAATTACCTTTTCTCTTATTATTATTTGATTACATAAAAACACCAGTATCTTCAGTATAATAGGATTTTTTTATGAGATGTATTCAAACAACACTTACACACACCTCCAGCTAATAAATACGAACATACTATTTCTGTGTACGGTGAACTGCTGCCTCACAAAACGATGATTGTTAAATTCTTCCCTACCACATCACGTGGTGTCCATTCTGATGGAACTATATTTATATATGATATATATTATATATATATTATCTCTATGATTCTTTATTTTTATTTATATCATAACATTATGCATTCCATAATGTGTAAATACAATAATTTCATTTGAGGAAGTGTGGACTACCGCCCCCTCATAGTGATGTGACGTGTTCATGACATAAAAGGATCATATATAGGATGGAATTAATGAAATTATGTAATGTATATATAGTATTATATTATAATAGAATTATAATATACTTATGTATCATTTATTTGTCTTTCATTTAATATTATAAATAAATGAAAGTAGCGTTCATGCGTACATATGGTCTACCATCCCCATAAAAAGTGCATTTCATTTATTATATCCAAATTTTATGAACTATTATAAATACAGATAAAATGGATATATATGATATTTAAATCATGAATTATATTCTATTGATGAATTAATTTTGACTACATGGACAATTTACATCAGAAAAATTTCAGTTTTGACTCAAGTACCGAATATCGACAAAATGAGAGATATGAACTTAAATAATTATGTAATTTTTTTAACATGGTGATAAGTAATATAAAATTAATAATAATCTTGCAAAGGGTTCTAAACCAAGTATAATTTAACATAAGTTTATTATTCAAGAATATAAAGAATAAACGAGACAATTCAGACTCATGGTAAGGGACTTTGTCTCAATCTCCTTTCATTGAGGTATATTTTGATTTACACATGAATTTTTTTATACAGTTTATAAAACCCTTAGATTTTTAATTTCATTAAAAGGGAATATTTTTTCTATGAAGCGTTTTACTAAACGACAAAAAATAACGTTTCTTTTTAACTTACACAGAGACAATAACATTTCCACCACTGCAAGAATTATTTGATATTTGGTTTTCTTAACAAGCTGTAATGTTTCTCAAAGGAAAATTAATACCATATACAATTTTTATGTATTTTGGTATTGAAAGTGTTTTTGGGAATTAATTTATTATCTATATATCTTGAAATTATATATTGTGATCACAATGTTGAAATGTTATCTTTCACTTATACTTATTTGATGTGTTATGATTATGTCATGGTTCTTGGGCATTTTTGGGTATGAAAGTGGTTTCATGGTAAACCAAGGCTGAGTGAGGCCGAGATAGCTCTCCAATGAATTGGGTAATGTGATAAAGGTAAATGATAAAGTTTCTCCTAAGATATTTAGTAAATATATTGTGATGGGTATTCCAAACGTAACTATGAATGTTATTCCATGTGTAGCTATGAAAGCTAAAATGTAATTATGTTATGGATGCCAAAAGATGACTTTATGATTTATGATACTATGAGTTATTCATAAATCTTATGATTTCATAAGGTATATTAAAGAGATTATTTTTTATGAGTGAAATGTATGATTTTATTGATTTGTATGTATTCATGGAGTAATGATTTCTTTCCTTATTTTATAACCCTTATAGAGATTTTTATGCTAATCCAAATTTTTTGAAATGTTTTTCACAAGGTATAATGAATGGTAAGAGAAAGGAACATTTAAAGAAGATTTTAATCAAGAAAATAATATAATTTCTAATTAAGGAGTTTAATTGTTGTGAAAAAAATTGGATAGAGTATAAGTATCTACTTTATAAAATTTTAGATGTAATGTAATACTTATGGCCTAATTCTCTAAAACTCTAAATCTGAAAAAATACTCAATATAAAAGAAAGTAAATTCTTGACAAAAAATCAAGATTATGTAATGTTTAAGCCCAGGGCCTTATATTTGGTATCATAGGTCAGTTTAGATAACATTAAGAGTTAGGATATTTTTAAATTAATATCCATAAATTATTTTTACTTAATGGAAAAATTGAAATGATATAGAATTTCAAGATTACTATGTTGCTTCATCTAAAATATTTCTGTTTTCATAATGGTTTCCCACATAGGAAACATGGTAGCTATGATGGGATAACATCAATAGGAAAACAACATACCAAATCAGCAACCAGAAATGGTCAGAATCTGAACTGAATAGTTTAGTGTAGTGATGGAATAGTTGGCTCAGGCTATAAAAAGTGATGGTATCCATTCACGAGATCATTTTGATCAACCAAAAAGGACCATATAGTTTGTGGATAATTTCAGTAGGCAACATCCATCATCATTCAGTGGATCCTCTGACCATTTTCTAGTTGATGGTAGGATTAAAGAACTGGAAAATATTTTCGATGTCATGGAGTGTTCAGAACATAAAAAGGATAGTATTATTGTTTACCATTTTGAAGGTGAAGTCGATCAGTGGTGTTTGATGTTTAAACATATCAGGGATAATGATGAGGTTTATGATTTTTATTGGGATTCATTCAATGGTATTTTCCTTTATAAATATTTTACTACAGCATATTGAATTAAAATAGAAAAAAATTATTTGAATTTAGGTAGGAGGATGACGCAATGGAAACTTATGAAGAAAAATTCACTGGACCATAAAGGTATGCTCCAAATTTTATAAAGGATCTTGATAGTAAATTTAATCATTTTTACTCAGCATTAAAACCAATTCATCCAAGGTAATTATCTTATCGTGAGTTCAAAAGTTATGAAAAACCTTTTTAATGAGTGGAGAAGGTAGAAATGGATTTTTATAAGGATTAGGTATTATTTGACAAGCAACAAAATAAGTGGTCGAGGTGGGAGATGAAAGAGAAGAACTCTTCAAAAAAGTATTCTGGTAAGAAACTTAACATTACAGTTTGTGAAAATTGTGGTAAAAATCATACCGAGGAATGCCTTTTTGAATTCTGGTAAGTGCTTCCAATGTGGTAAAATGGGATATAAGGCTCATAATTGCACTGAAAATGATCAAGTTAGTGGAAAGACAAAATCTGGTTTATAGACATTAAAATGTTTTAAGTGAAATGAAATGGGAAATTTTGAAAATTACTATCTGACAATGAACTCAAATGATAGAAGTCAGCCGAAATACAAGCAGAAATGGTGGTGAAATCCTTTGAAACTACTTCAGCAGATGTTGAGCCATCAAATGAAGTAGTATCAGGTACAATGTTTTTTATTCATATTATTCCAATTTTTTGTTTGATTCTTGGTCAACACATTTTTTCATTTCTATGAAATTTTCTAGTAAATTGTGAATTGCATCTCAAGTTATGAATCTTGAACTTGTGCTAAAAATCATGGGGGAAATGTTAAGACAAAAGTAAATTATAAGAATGTTCATGTCCTTGTGTGTAGAAAGAACCTACCTACAAATCTAATATTTCCCTCTAGTATAGTTTGATGTTATTTTGGGTATGGATTGGATTTCTATTTATCATGTTAATATTGACTACAAATCTAAAGAGGTTTATTTTCAGAAAGAATTATAGTTTTTGTACAATAATGAACCCTTACTTTTGATAACATACCAGGAAGTCAAGAAATGAGTAAAATATGAAAATGAATGGTACCTTGCACATATTGTTGAATACAAAGGAACTATTTAGATTAATAAAGTTCCAGTGGTAAATTAGTATCTTGATGTTTTTTCTGATGAGTTACCCGGTGTAATACATGATCGAGAAGTTTAATTTACTATTTACTTGGTTCTTTATGCTAATATAATTTCAAAACCCCCTTATCAAATGTATTAAATTGAACTTTTAGAGTTAAAGAAGAAATTACAAGAGTTATTAGATAAAGGTTTCATTTGACCAAGCACATAACTATAGGGTGATATTGTCTTGTTTTTTAAAAATAAATACAGTTCAATGAGACTTTGAATTGATTATAGTGACTTGAATAACATCACACTTTAGAACAAGTATCATTTTCCTCATATCGATGATTTGGTTGATCATCTCTAGGGAGATAAATATTTTTTGAAGATTGACTTGAGGTTGGGGTACCATCAGGTTAAAGTATAGGTAGAAGACATTATGAAGACCACATTTCATACTAGATATGGCCATTATGAGTTCTTATTTATGCCTTTTGTGTTAAACAATGAACATGTCGTATTCATGGATCTTATGAATAAACTTTTCTGTGGGTTCTTCGATAAGATTGGGGATTTGTTTATTGATGATATTTTGGTATATTCTAAAAGTAAATAGGAGCATGAAAGCCATTTCAGAGTTGTCTTGCGAACCATAAATGAAAATAAAATTCATAGGAAATTCAGAAATTTTGAGTTCTGGTTACAAAAAAATTCTTTCCTTTTTCATATTGATTCTAAAGGTGGCATAATTGTTGACCCCACTAAAACAAAAAAATCTGAACAGTGTCCATGACCAAACAATATCACATAGATTCATAGTTTTCTTGGTTTATAAGGTTATTACTAGAGGTTTGTTGAAAACTTTTCATGGTTATTTAGCCCACTAATTAAGTTAATGTAAAAATGTGTTAAATTCATCTGGATCAAAGAATGTGATGAATGTTTTCAGGAATTGAAAAGAAGATTGGTTAATGCTCCAGTTTTGGAACTACCTTCTAGGAATGGTGAATTTGTTATATACAATGATGCTTAATTGAAAGGACATGGATGTTTCTTA
Organism: Viscum album; assembly: GCA_963277665.1. Classification (NCBI taxonomy): domain Eukaryota; kingdom Viridiplantae; phylum Streptophyta; class Magnoliopsida; order Santalales; family Viscaceae; genus Viscum; species Viscum album. The sequence goes on along the minus strand of OY728146.1, from coordinate 127,274,665 downwards.
ATGAATAATGATTAGTTAATTGCTTATGCTTCGGGTTAGTTGAAAACTCATGAGTTAAATTACTCTACACATGATTTAGAATTATCTACTGTTGTTTTTTGCTTTAAAAATTTAGACGCATCATTTATATGGTGTATAGTGTGAAATATATACGGATCAAAAAAATTTGAAGTATATATTCACTCAGAAATAATTGAACATGAGACAAAGAAGATAGCTGTAATTAATTATAAATTATGATTTTATAATTAATTACCATCCAAGAAAGGAAAAAAATTGGATGATGCTTTGAGTCGGAAAAGTAATTCTATATTAGCAATGGTATGTATGGAATGTGACCCTTTGATTAGTGATTTGATTAATGTTTTCATGGAATTTATTGGTGAAGGAAATTCCACAATTTTTTTTATGTTTTAGTACAACCATATCTAGAAGACAGAAGAAATAATGTTCAGAAATAATACAATGAGTTAATGAAAATGTTAGAATTGGTTCAGAAGGGTGAGTTGCCAGAATTTAACATTAATAAATACTGTGTTTTGAGTTTTTGAAATAGATTATGTGTTCATTGTGATTCGAAGTAGAATAAAGATTTGTTATGTGAAGATTATAGTTCTCTGTTATCAGTTCATCCTAGAAGTTCTAAGATGTACAGAGATCTTCAAGGGTATTATTGGTGGAATGGAATAAAAAGAGATATTTCTGAATTTACCCTAAGATGTTTGATTTTTCAATAGTTTAAATCAGAGCGTTAATTACCTAAAAGGTTGATTCAAACTTTTCTAGTTCTTAAGTGGAAATGGGAAAATATATCTATGTATTTTTTAGTGGTATTTCCAAATATTTCTCGAGGTAACAATTCAATATTGGTTATTATTGATTTATTAACTAAATCTACTCATTTTCTTTCTATTAGAGATATTCTATCTCTATATCAACTTTCTTGATTTTATATTAAAGAGATAGTCAGGTTACATGGAGTTCCCCTCTCCAATGTATATGATCGTGATATCAAGTTCACTTATAACTTTTGGAAGGGCCTTCAGAAGTCATTGGGAACTAAATTAAATTTTAGTACATCTTTTCATCTGCAATCATATGGGCAGACAGAATGAAAAAATCATACATCGAAAAATATGCTACATGCTTGTTCAATGGATTACCAGGGAAGTTGGGACCAATATATTTCTTTGGATGAGTTTTCATGTTATAACCGTTTTCATTCCAGTATATAGATAGCACCATTTGAGTAATTATATGGAGATCAGTGTTGAACTCTTGCTTTTGGGATGAAGTAGGTGAAAGGAAGTTCATGGGACCAAAATTTGTAGAAGATATGGCAGAAAGAGTTCAGTTGATTCAAAATCACATTAGAACAGATCAGACCATATAGTAGAGGTATGCGGATAACCAAATGAATGATCTTTCTTTCTAGGTATATGATCACGTCTTTCTCAAATTTTCTCCATTGAAGAGTGTGATGCATTTTGGTAAGAAGGGAAAGATGTGTTCAAGGTTCATTAGACCCAATGTAATCTAGGAGAAATTTAGATCAGTTTCTTATAGAGTGGATTTGCCTACAAGTTTATCCCAAGTACACAATGTTTTTCATGTTTCAATGTTGAGAATGTATATGTTGGATCCATCTCATGTTTTGAGTCCATAGGTAGTTTAGTTGGAAGAGAATCTTTCTTATGAGGAACAACCAGTCCAAATTCTTGACCGTAGAGAGAATGCGTTTAGGAATAAGGTAATTCAAAGGGTAATAGTTTTATTTAAAACCCATATGGTTGAAGAGGAAATGTGGGAATCTAAAAAATCTATGAGGGATAAATACCCACACTTATTTGGTAAGAAAATGAAATTTCAGGGACGTAATTTCCAAAATGGGGGACTGATGTAGGATCCTAGTTATTTATATAATAACATTTTTTCATAGCTATTAATATTTATGAATAATATATTAATGTTACATTAAATTGGAAACTTTTTCTGATAGCATACTCAACATGCAACAACGAGTTTCTCTGAAATCTAACGTTGCACACAACAATGAGTTATACCGAAAAATAATATAATAATAATATTATTTTAAAAGGTAGTTAAAGCCATGTCATTTTATTTGTGGGAATGAATCGAATGATCTAAAATATGACTATACATATTTGGTAATTGTTTTTACATTTATCCAAAAAAAAATTAGAGGCTAAAAATAATAATGAATCTGATTTTGACCATGAAATACTCGAATATTGTTTTAAAGATCATTTTACTGCCTTTTGATGGTGAACCCTTTTTAAATATATTTTTTTTACTTTTATATTTTCTATTTGATAAAATAAACTTCTTATTTAGAATTGGGACACCAAAGATTACTTTGTATGAAATATTAGTATTTTTCTCATAAAATTCATATTTAAATGAATAGTAAAAATACTGCATTTTAATTCAAAATTGCATTTTCATTTAATTTATTTATATGGTTATATTTCGATTTTTATAGATTTTAAAGTATAATTGGATTATTTTTTTATCATTTAATCCAATTTTGGTCATTTAAAGTAATTTCACAATTAAAATGGACAGAAACAAATGTCATGGTTTTTGTGGTTTCTACTTCTTAAAAACATGCTTTCTGGTTTTGACAATGGGAATTAATTTTAAAATAATTACTAAAATTTCTATTTTTTGAATTTTTAAGAATATATTCCATATATATAATCATATGGTTCAAATTGTGTAAATATGTACCTTTTATTTTTCGAAATTAGGAATAGTGGCTTCATTAATTGTTTTTTATTTACCATGGTTAAAGGGTAAATCAACTAAATAAGGGTCAAAAATAATATTATAACAATATAAAACTACCCTAAATGTATTTTAATCGTATTGGATGAGATATATCCTCCGATGAATATCCATAGGCCAAATTTATGGAATTTGGATGACAGTTGGGTGTGAAAATGACATTTTATAATTTTTAATGTAAAGAAAATGGAAATATATCATAAACATGTATCTTTTAATTTAAGTGTTTTATATGGGGTTATATAAGTGATATATTTGACTAAAAATATTAATTATAAATCTAAAATTATTTAATAAATCATGATATTTTATTTATAATTTTTAGACATTAAATAAATAAATTTATTTATTACACAATGATGATGGAGTGACTTTTTCATTAAAAAAGGATTCAAATAAATGATATTATAAATATTAAAATAAATGTAATATTATTATTTTTATTCCATCAACGAATTTTATGGATGATATTGAAATATTATATTATATTTAATGACTTTTTTTTAAATACTCATTTTTTATGACATAAAAAATCAACTACTTAATAGTGTCAAAAATGATATAAATGAATTTTAAAAAAAATACTACTTTATTAAATGATATAATAGTCCTAAAAATAAAATATTTGGATAAATAACTTATATAAGTTTAAAAATTTCATTAATGAACCACTTTTGGTTCTATTGGAATTTTATAGTATCTATAGTAACTATATATTATCAAAATTTAAGAAGACATGGTAAGGGTTAATGTTTTTTACTAAGGGTTAAATCTTGAAGATAAGGATATTTTTTTGACCTAAAATTGTATAAAACCTATTTCTTGAGAGGATTTAGACCCAATAAAATATTATCCTCAAAATATATTACTTTGGAACTATTATTATTTCAAAATAATTTTATAATATATATTTCAAGGCATTCCGAAAGTGCCCCTCCTCCCTCTTATAAAAGGCCACCACCTCTACCGACTTAATCACACCTAGAAAACCCCTTGGATCATCCAAATTATTCTCACATAATCTCCCCACATCCCTCTATTACACATATAATCCTTACCTTTGACATAAGGCAATTCAAGAAATCCTTTTGGCTCAAATCAAAAGTAGTTACCCGATTTAGAGGTAAAGTCTTCTCTCAAGATTCTTTAAATTATTTTACATATCCACTCCCTATTCTCTTATTATTATTTTATTACATAAAAAAACAGTATCCTAAATATAATAGGATTTTTTTAGATATTTATTCTAACTACCATTACACACACCTCCATCAAATGGATACGAACATATTGTTTCTGTGTACGGTGAACTACTGCCTCACAAAACACTGATTGTTCAATTTTCCCCTACCACATCTCATGGTGGCCATTATGATGGAACTATATTTATATATTTTATTTATTATATTTCTATTTTCTCTTTTCATCTCTATTTTTATTTACATCATACCTTTATACTTTCCATAATGTGTAAATACGATAATTTCATTTGAGGAAGTGCGGACTACCGCCCCCTCAAAGTGATATGACTCGTTCATGCCATAAAAGGAACGCATAAAGGATGAAATTAATGAACCTATATAAAATATATAAAATATGATATTATTCTATAATTATAATATACCTATGTATAATTTTTTTCATTCCTTTAATATGAAAAATAAATAAAAGTAATGTTCATGCGTACATACGGCCTACCGTCTCCATGAATGGTGAATTTAATTTATTATCCCCAAAGGTTATGGACTATTCCAAATAAATATATACTAGATATATATGATATATAAATCATGAATAAAATTTTTGTGTTCATGTAATTTTGACTACATGGACAATTTATATCAAAACAAGTTCGTTTTCGACTCAAGTAATGAATATCGACAAAATGAACGATATAAACATAAATAATTATGTAATTTTTATAAGATGATGATAATTAATATGAAATTAATAATAAACATGAAAAATTATTTTAATAAATTAAAAATTAACATGTTTTTGTTATTTAGAAATATAAATAATGAACGAGACATGTCTAACTCAAGGTAAGGGACCTCGTCTCAATCTCCTTTCATTGAGGAATATTTTGATTTATAGATGACATTAATTTATACAGTTTATAAACCCATTTGACTTTCATTCATAGGGAATTATTTTTCAATGAAGTATTTTACTAAACGATAGAATGAATGTTTCTTTTTAACGTGAGTGGCGACAGTGAACTTTCTACCGCCACAAGCATTATTTGATATTTGGATTCCTTAACCAGTCGTAATGTTTTTAAAATGAAAATAAATAAAATATACCATTTTTACATATTTTGATATTGAAAATGGTTTTGAAGAATATTTGATTATGTAAATATATTTAAATGATATACTATGATTTTAATCTGTAAGTGTTATCTTTCTTTTATGCCTGTTTTATGTGTTATGATTATGTTATGGTTCTTGGGAATTGTTTACATATACAGATGGTTATGTGATAAACCGAGGGTGGTTGAGCCTAAGATAGCTCTCCAATGCATTGGGTTATGTGACTAAGGTACATGATAAAGTTTCTCTTAAGATATTTAAGTAATATACTGTGATGGGTATTCCTAACGTAACCCTGATGGTCACTCCCTATATAGTTGTTAAAGCTACAATGTAAGTCTGTTATGGATTCCAAAAGTTACCTTTATGATTTATTAATTAAATGATCTATTCATAAATATTATGATTTCATGAGGTATATTAAATAGATTGTGGTTTATGAGTAAAAAGTATGATTTTAGTGATTTGTATGCATTCATGGACTAATGTTTTCTTTACTTATTTTATAACCCTTACTGATCTTCTTATGCACATCCCAAGTTTTTTAAATGTTTTTAAAAATGTATAAGGAAGGATAAGATAAAAAATTAATTCAAGAATATTTTTATCAAGCAAAGAATTTTTGATTTAATTAAGGAGTTTTATTATTGTGAAAAAAATGGATAGAGTATAATTGTATACATTCTAATATTTGAGATGTAATGTAATAGTTATGGCCTAATTCTCTAAAACTATAAACCTAAAAAGATCTTCAATGTAAAAGATATTAAATTATTGATCGAAAATAAATATTATGTAATGTTTAAGTCTGGGGCCTTATAGTAAATAATACTTATATCAAGGTAAAATGAAATTTAAACGTGTTATTTAAGGGTATATAATAATTTATTTATGCATAAAAGGAACATTATAATCCTTTTGTAAGGGAACATGGAAGATATCTCAATGTTATACTATAAATTAAATAGATTGCATAAGGGTAAGGAGAAAACAACATAAGGTTAGACAAAAACAAGTCTTACACAAAGGAATAAACAAAACATTAGAAAATTAAATTTTCAAAAGCATCAAATAAAATAAAATTATGATGAATTATAAAAATAACTGTAATAAATTATGAAAAAGTAAAATAACAATTAAATTAATAACAATTTATTATTATACAGAATAACCATGCATAATAATAAAACAATTAATACATGGTATATTATTTTCTTTATAAATGAAATCATGAGATGAAACTTTAAATCAAATCAATTTAACATAAATGATAAAATCGAACTGGTTTTAACTGATCAAAAAAATTCATTTAAATGCACTATAATTAAAATATTCAATTTATAATTCCCCAAATAATACCCAACTGAATAAATTTCAAATGATGTAATGGATATTAAAATGATAATTAAGATGATAATTCTTCAAATTTAATTCCCATTATAAAATTAAAAACATTCCCATAAAGGGTTTTCAATTTATAAAAATAATGAACCTCAATTTACCATAACTCTCAACTTTTCAACACTAATAGAAACCAAAATGATATAGCCTCATTAAATGTATTAATCATAGAAAAATGATAATACTCATTATAAATTCTCTATGAAACTTAAAAAAATCAAAAAAAACTTCCTTCAATATATCTCTAAAACATCAAAGAAAATAATATTAAACAACCTCCAAAGTGTCCCATCGATTTTCATTCACTTAATATAATATGACACAACACTTAATATTTTTCTTCATAAACAAGCTTGTTTTTCCGTCTTCTTCACTAATACATTGGCATCAATATTCCTAGATATTTAATGATCATTGATAACCATTTACAATAAATAAAACACACAAAACATTGGCGAAAAGATATTCCCCTTTGTATCGTTTTCAATAACTAAATTAAATGATATGTGAATATGTGTACCAATCCTTTTCTTTCTAATATTCCATGTCATAAAAATATATTTGATTCAAATTAATCATTAAATTTTACATTATCTCATTCATTTAGAAACTAAATACAGTGTATTAAGGATTGTTATATCATTTCATACTCATGAAATGTGTCATTAACCATTCCACTCTAGATCTTTGCAATGAATTCATGGTGTAGAAAACAAGTGGGCCTGATTTAGATAAAAAATATCCATAAACAAACTAATATGTTTTCGAATGAAATTAATCATTGAATACCTTTCTCAAACTCTTCCTAAAAAAATTAGTGTGATATCTCAACCTGACTCGATATGAATAGTAACAAACTAGTGTGATACATGAACTTAAGATCACATACCTGTTTATAAGAGATTATGGACTAGTGAAAAGGATATATTCATATTTCGTAGATATACTATACCCTCCGGTAATATTTAAATAAAATTATAAAAATAATGAGGATGGAATGTGTCACATATCATAACAGGTAACATCAAGACAACAGCCAAGTGGTAAAAATAAACCATGCAATATCAAAATAAATTCTAAGAGAAAACCAATTAAAATTTGTTTATATATTCCAATTTAACCATTTAAATACTGATCAAAAGGATAAAAATGAAAAACTACATTACTCTCAAATGTAGATCAATCTATAACCCAACACCAACTCCAATTCTCTATCATATCCATTGAATTAAGAATCTATCATTGGATTATTTCCCTTTTCCACACCTGTAACCTTAAATTATACTCATATACTAAAAAATGATTTGATAAGGGCATGAGTTCAACTCAATATGTCATCCCCAATGACATCCATAAATAAATCCTGTTGTTAGGGATTTTTATTCATAAGTTCAATAATCATTAATAATTTTACAATCTAATTTAAAAAATAAGTAATTTATGAAACCCATTCATTAATCATTAGGTATGATACCAAAATCGAAAAATCCATCATTAGAAAATGCATAAATATCTCTGAGGACATACTGAGGAGTGTTCCAAGTATTATAATAGACCCAGGTTTCGTTGTTGTACAAATAGGATTCAATAACTTCCCATATGGGAGTTTTCTTATCTTATAAATATTATCACAGACCACCCATATGGGTGCTTTCTCAGATAAAAAATTATCATGAACCTACCCTATGAGTTTTTTCTCATCAAATGTATAAATAAAATTCCAATTTCATAAGGGTTCCATTTTATTAATCTATCAATATCAATGCAAGATCCTCATATCAAAATTTTATAAAAAATAAATTTCAAGAAACTTGTCATCAATACTATTCAATATTTTCATTTAATACCAAAATCTAATTCCCATTACAAGTATAATTTTTACTATTATATTTTGAAAATACTAATTCTGAAATACCTATTTCATCTACCATTTCAAATTGTCAATATCATAACTATTTTTATAGTCATTAGTTTAAGGAATCATATCCCCAATGAATAACTTTTCCAATTCATTTTGAAAATTTAAATAGGGTAATAACATGGTAAAATATGTAATTATAAATGGAATTAATATTTATGGTCACTAATTTAATATTAGTATGACACAAGATAAAAATAAGTTGGAAAGGAGGATGTGAATATATAGAAAAATACATAGAGATAACCAAAATTTTGTCAAAGAGGAGTCCACACACCCAAACCCGAAATTTGATTCATACTAGAATGGGAGAAATTGAGATAGTAGAAAAAAGAACACAAAATATTGCATATTATCCAAAATATCCAAAGTTCATTAGATAGATAAGTATGAAAGGAAAATGAGGAAACCAACATATATCCTTATTAGTGGATTTTTATCACAAGTGACGACCCTCCTAATAGGAAAGATCTAAGGTAGAACCACCATGGAGTAGATGAGAAATGTCGTCACTTATGGGGGTGTTACTGAAAAAACTAAAGAAAAAAATAGGATTAAAAGGATTGAGGGTAATAAAGGAAAATTTTGATATTATTACTTTTTAAAAGGGGTGAATTGTTTGGTATAACCTTTTGAAAAATTGTGCACCAGCTATGCTAACCACACTGTACATGAAATGAAATTTTACATGGTCATGGAAAATGGTTTAAAACAATATTCCGACAATGATAAATTCCTTTTTAATATTATATATAAGTTCACACAGTTTTTTAGAGCCCCATGCATAGTTTACAAACTTTGTGCATATTAATTTCAAGACGAATTGTTGGGGTTCATGATTATCCCTAAAAAAACAACATGAGATGGACCACTAAAACCTATATTTATGATCCCTAAACCCTAGTTCACTCCTTTCACCATCTTACCTACAAGACCATATTTTAAGAGTTTTAGCTGAAAATTAATTCTAAACATACCACATATAGGGGAATGTTGTTAAAAACATCACACCATAAAAGCATATTGTCCCTAAGATGCACCATCAAGTATCACTAGTCTTCATTGAATAATATATTTATCCATTGGAAATAGAGATCATAGTATTTACCCCAAATCTCTTCTTGGTTACACATATGGTACCATCATACATATACTGATGGAACGTTCTTTCCGAAATGGGTATTCTTGCTACGATCCAAAGTGTGAATTAGTTTATCCTCAAAAGAATAATCGACATATAACTTGATTTCATTAATATCAATCATATGTAACGGTTCCATATGAAACTATAAAGTATGAGATACATAATAACTATTGTTCATTTTTTTATGCCCTGATGGAAGATCCAATTTTTATGAAATAATAATAAACTTTTTCCCCCTCAAAAGGCCCCATATAGCTCAATCCCAACTTCCACAGCCTATGAATATTCTATCTCTTAAGCCTTGGTTAAACAGTTAATAAAACCCTATCACCCACCTAAAAGTACAAGCATTTATGTCTCCAATTAGTGATGGATTTTAATCTTTTAATGGAGGTCTCCAAATAATTTTTGATCAAATAAATTTTCTTAGTGGTTTTTGTTACTTTTCTTATCCTATGCATGGTTGGATATATAATATCTATATAGTATTAAAGTGATTTAAATGAACTTATATATGAGGCATCCAATAGAGAATTATAAATGGATGCCTAATAACTATTATTATATCTAAATTACTCTAAGGTTAGTTGAATCTCTTAACAACCACTAAATTTGTTGACACAAGCTTGAAACATTTCCTTGAGCACATGTATCATGCACCAAGATTTCTTTATTGGTAATGTGTTGTCTCAAAAATTCTCTATATATCATATCAATTATGATGCTCACAAATATCCTTGTTTTTTTACTAATTACATTAAAATAATTTAATTTTAGGAAAATATTATTCATTGAAATATTTATTTTGGAATTATATTCAGGACTTTGATCTATGTGGAATATTTTTTAAATTATTCTAAATGTCTTTTAATGTATTCTGGAGACATAGTTTATACCCTATGTGTGATGGTGTAATGTAAGGAACCAACCCAATGTTTGGAATAGAAAGTATGGGTCATTAAACCCATGATGTCAGAAAATTATGGATAAAGACCCAATGTTGTTATGGAAACCTACATTTGAGGAAACAAACATGTGGTACATCAACCATAATTTTGTAATCAATTGAAGTTTTTCAAACCTACATTTGGTGTTTTTTATCACATGAAGGAACCCTACAATTTTTCTATTCAAAAACAAAGTTTTAAAATCTAGGATATTAACCATGATTTCTCTAATGTTCTCGATCTAAATAATAGTAAATTAAAATATTTTTTATTACTAACTCAAAGGACTGTATTCAACAGAATAAATCATTCCTAGTTCTAAGGGGAGGTACAAATCTCTATAATGTTTTATATTTGAAATATTGTTATATTTCATGAGAAATTCTTGGGTCTAATCAACTAAATTAAATGCATATTTTCTATATATTTGGTAAGTTTATTTTCCTAGTAATAAGATATACGATTTTAAACTTTTTTAATATGTTTTTTAACACAAAACTAATGAAAAAACATAATATCAAGAAAAACTATTCTGTTGAGGCTACACATTAAAGATATACATATTTTTACCTCTTACTACTATAGATAATGATGCTGCTAGTTTGTTTTTTATTATTATTGAAGATAATTTTCAACCATTATCTCTTAAAAGCTATTGTTACTTGATGAAATTCATAATTGAGGAAGAATATCTCTATTTTATTTATTACTACTATAACTATGTTTGACAACATGTTGTCTTAATCAAATCAACCTCTTTTGGTTTATTAGAGTTTTCAATAACATAACATAGTCATGGAAGAGTATAACCTTCTCAAAATAAGATGTGGAGAAACCTATTCTATATAAAAGAACCAAAAGGCTCTCTAAATCATTATTATAAAAGTTGTCAACTACCTGCACTCAGATATGAAGGTCTTATCATAAGAGTACCATTCTAGTAAAAACTAACAAACTCCTAGAGAGAGAATTTGTGGAGGGGACTATGGTATATTGTTTTACCCAAACCACTGTAAAAATTATTGTGTTCATATTTACTATTTATATTCCTGTCAATTTACTTATAGATGAGAACACTGAATTTCTGCATGAATCGTAATAAATGTTAAAATCTATTATCATTCTATATTATTAAAAAGATTCAACTACCCCCTCATCTATATCTTTTTGTAATTCATACATAAAAATCGGTATAAGAGGGAAGATTATTTTATAGAACATATAAATATCTATCATGTTTAAAAGTTTAAGGTCTATATAAAGAAGATTTCAATTCTTGATCCTAAATAAGCCATGTCTATGACTCATGATCCATATTTCAATGGTGATAACTATGGATGCTGTAAATAAAAAATGGTCAACTAATTGAAGAATATTTTATTTAATGATTATATAAATATCATCACTCCTTATGCAATTCTAGAGAAACCAGAAACATGTGATGTTAAAAAAGAAGTTGAGTATGACATAAACTCAAAAGAGATGAATGATGTCATATGTAGAAATTGTTATGATTAATTTAATCAAGTATCACAACGAACTACTATTTATGAAATGTGGAAGAAATTCATTGTTGAAAATGATGGAACAGATAATTTCAGACAAATGAGGTATGGTAAAGAAAAATTAAATTTGGCACCATTAAGATGTATAATGGAAAATGAATAACCCAAATGAATGAACAGTTGACTGGAATTGTTGAAATATTTCTACCTTTGGAGATCTAATTACTCCATTAGATCAATCATTGAATGATATTAGAGTACTACCCACAAACTGAAATGGGATATATGCTACAATAAGACAATCATCACTAGTTAAAAACCTAAAAATGAATGAATTGATTGGAACCTTGATGATGTATGAAGAAAAAATACATGATGAAGTTGAATATCATAAGATATTAAAAAGGAAAAACACTACCCTTAAATTTGCATCGCCAAAGCATGAAAGTAAATCAGGAGAAGATATCAAAATCTCAAAAGATTCAGACTACTGAAACTCTAAAATGGAACAAACTCAATTAGCTATAAAATTTAGAAAATTATATAAAATGAAAAGAGGCTTCAAAACTCGTTCATGAAAGATGAGAAAGGATCTGAATAAGTATGATGCTAAAAATGCAAGAAGATGGGTCATATTAGACCTGATTTACCATTGAAGAAAGAAGATAGAATAAATATAGAGAAGAAAAACTAGAAGAAAACTAATTTTGAGCATAAAAGGGAAAAAAATTATGAATGTTATGTGTAGTGTGTCTGAAGAGTCAAATATCTCTTCCAAATATAATTTATAAAATGCGCAAGAAAATCTACAAGAAAATAGGTGATTATGGTGCACAAGAGCTGCATCCCAGTTAGCGAGGACTCAGTAAGTGCATCCAGGAGACCCGAGATCAGATCCATGTGAAGACATATTTATATATTACTATAGTAGTACTCTATTAGGTACTATAATAGGTACTATGGAAGGTGTTGTTTGGTATAGTATTTTTCGAAACTATTCATCCATTTGGGATTTTGGGACACCAGTTTTGTCCTTGATTATATTAAGGCCTTCGAGCCACATAATTCCTTAAAGATAGTATGGCTTACAAACCACATCAAGTCATTCTGGCCACCTCAAGGCCTTTAGGCCACCTCAAGGCCTTTGGGTCAAATGAAATTGAGCTTAAATGGACCAGGCAGACTCTATAAGGAACAAGCTTCAAATAGGGATTTAGATCATGTGCATTGACCAATGTAGAGATAACGGATTTGGATGAATGAGATGGTGTGACATTTTTTAGCAGGACCAGCATTTTCATGCACGGGATGCCTATATTAATATCCATGTGAAGGTGGAGAGCTGACATTTTGATGTAGATTCTGGGGGAGGGGTAGTTTCGAGTCTTTATAGTCTGAATTAATTCCTCTAAGGCCTTTAGGTCATGTAATTTCACAAAGCCTATGAGCCATGTAAGGTTTTCCCTTCAACCACTAAAAGGGGTCTAATCAAAAATAAATAAAAAGAATTCCTTCGGTCCATTCGTGCAACATGTGCTTATGGATAAATGAGATAATGAGCTACAACCCTATTACTCTTGAGCTTATGACTCTAGTATCTGCTCAAATAGAAAATTGGATGCTTATTTCCTAATAACTGAATAAAAATATGATTCTTCAATAATAAATAATAATACACATAAAAATATTCATAATGTTGTTTTGAATAAAATAAATTCAATTCTAAAACAACATCAAGAATTGATAAAAAAAATTTAATACGTTTACATCAAATTATAATATTCATGAAACTAAAATAACAAAATTACATGATATGTTAGAGTCAATTAAAATTTCTAATAGTATTTTAAATAAATGAGAAAATATCTAAATTATTTTCTTGGTAAAAATATTATTGAAATATACAAATATGGAATAGTAAGTAAGGGAGAATCATCAATGTTATATAAAAATTATCTTGTGCCCCATTCTAAAAATGATACCTTCTTCGATTGGAGAATAAAAGGACATTATTCTAAAAATTTGGATTTTAAAAATCCTCATATAAAAATAAATAAAAAGGGTTTTATTTCTAAGAATCTATATAAAGTTATTAATGTGATTTTTGGTAAAATAAAGAAAATATGGATTACTAGATCTTTTCTTGCTATCATAGCTGGACCCAAGAAAATATGGGTACCAAAACAAAATTTTTCTTAAATGGGTTTAGAGGAAAATATCATAGGATAAAAATGGTATATAGTATATGGATAGTGGAAACTCAGAAAAAATGAGTGGAGACTCTTCCAATTTCTATACACTAAATAATTGATGGTGGACTAGTCACCTTGGGAGACAATGCATGAGGAAATATAGTCTTATTTGGATCTATTGGAGATATAAATTAAATCTCAGTCAAGAAAAGTATTGTATGTATAATTTCTAAATCACAACCTGATAAATATTTCTCTTCTTTTTTATGAAGGATTTAATATTGATTTATCTAACAAATCTTTCTATGTTTTCAAATATAAACTACTTATATTTAGAGCACCGAGAATTGAAAATGTTTATACTTTGGATCTAAATTCCCTATATAAACAAAAAAATTATTTTTTTAACTGCTAAGAAAAATGTGTCTTGGATATGGAATAGAAGACATGGGCACTAAAATATATTTACTTTATATAAATTTACTTATAAACACTTAGTTTATGATTTTCCTAGTCTTAAATTTGGCAATGATAGACTCATTGATGCATGTCAAATTAGAAAATAAAAAAAATCATCTTTTAAATCAATTAAAAAAATCTATATATAAAACAGTAGAACATATCCACATGGATTTTTATAGACCATAAAGGTATAAATATCAGCTAAAAACTATATGATTTTTTTAGTTTATTATTTTTCAATATTTACTTGGGTTTATCTTCTAAAAAATAAAAGTGAAGTATTCACTATTTTTTGAAGATTTTGTAAAAATTTTCAAAATAAAAAAGGTATTAAAATAATTTCATTGAAAATTGATCATGGTATAGAAATTTAAAACCAATAATATATTCTTTTTTTAACAAAATTAGGTATTAAACTCACCTTATCTTCACCAACAACACCACAAAAAAATGCAATTATTGAAAGAAGAAACAAGACTATTCACGAAATGGAAAGTCATGTGTTAAATGAATACACACTTCCTATATATTTTTGGATATAAGCTATAAATATAGTTAATATATCGTGAATAGAGTTTTAATAAGACCAATTTTTAAAAATAAACCCTATGAACCATGGAATAACAGAAAACCAAAAGTAATGTACTTTAAAGTATGTTAATGAAATGTGTATATCTTGAGTACTAAGTAAAACACTTGTAAATTAGATCCCAATTCTGATGAATCAATCATTCTAGCGTATTATACTATTTCTAAATCCTATAATGTGTATAATAAAAAGTAAAGTATTGTTGAATAATTAGTTCAAGTGAAGTTCAATAAAGTTGACAACTTCAGTAAATGGAAGGATCAAACCCATGAAATTATTGAATCTTTTGAAAACAAGAGGCTTAAATCAAATGATATTGATTTTGAAAAATAAAATAAATGAAATTTAATCCAGTCTAGAGAACATGTGATAGAACAACCATAAATTATCTTTCTTATATTTCCTTTAACCTTAAAAACCATCCTTTAGAAATAGTTATAGGAAATATATATATGGGAGTAAGAACATGGTGAAATGTTAGAAATTTAGCTGAATTTTCTACCATCCTATCACAATTAAAACCTAATAAAATAGAATAGTATTTAAATTATGAGAGTTATTTTTTATCCATGAAAGAAGAACATAACCAATTTAGAAGAAATAAATTTTGGGAGTTAGTTGAAAAACCAACCAATTATCACGTAGTAGGAACTAAATAGGATTTTTTAAATAAACTGGATAAAAATGTATCATTACTATAAATAAATCTAGTTTAGTATTAAAAGGATACAATCAGGAAGAATGGATATACTAAGATGAAACCATTTCACCAATTGAAAGATTGTAGGAAATTAGAATACTTTTAGCTTATACATCTCATATGAATTTTAAATTGTGTTAGATGCATTTTAAATATACATTTCTGAATGTATATTTAATAGAGGAATTTATATTGAAATACCACCAGGTTTTAAAAACCCTAATCTACCAACTTCTAATTTTAAACTTACTAAAGAACATTATGGACTTAATCAAGCACATGTAGCTTGATATGAAATATTAATCTCATTTCTATTGCAAAATGGTTTTTCTATTAGATTATAAGTTCCTACCCTTTTTAAGAAAACCATTATATCTAGTATTTTATTAGTGAAAATTTATGTTCATGATGTTATTTTTTGGTCAAAAAATAAAAATCTTTGTAATTATTTTTAAACTCTATCAAAAATGAATTTTAAATAAATATAATGGGAGAATTAAATTTATTTTTATGATTTATAATTTATGAAAAATATTATAGAAATGTTTTAAATCAAATTAAATAAATTATAGATTTATTGAAAAAGTTTGGACCAAAAAATTGTAGGACATATACAACTCACATGTGTACTAATATAAAACATGATTTGGATGTAATAGAAAACCAATTGCCTATAAGTTATATAGATATATGATTTTTAGTTTTTTATATCTTACTAATAGCATACCAGAGATAATGTTTTCTATTTTATTATGTTCTATATTTCAATCCATCCCAAAATAATCCCATCTTACTAATGTTAAAATAATTTTTAGATATTTAAAATGAACTATTTTTCAATATCTACTTTACCCAAAAACCTCTGATTTAAATTTAATTTCATATTCGGTCACTAATTTTGAATGATGTAGGTTAGGTAGAAATAGAAAATCAGTGTAATACACCGAGATTTTATGAGATATATTATTTTTAATTTCTTGGATGTCTTCTATTGTACACTGCACCAAGATTAGCTTGCTCTATACACAACACCGTATTATCGTGTAGTATACGCAACACTGTACTTGGATTGTGTTATACACAATTTCAAGTTCTTTTGATAGAATTAATTTCATTGAGTATAGATTTTTTCAATGTATAAGAGAACTATTTTTGGATTATGTTATACGAAACACCAATGGAATCTTTCTCTAAATGCAACATTGACTTGTCTTTCATTGCAAGCAAGAGTGACCTTCCTCGACAGCTTGCGTTGTACGCAATACTGAGTTTTATAAACAAAAATATATTATTCAAATATTATAATTTAATGGGATATAAACATTCCATTATGAATAATATTAAATACATTTTTAATTTTATATAACATTAACTTCATATTACATATTTTCTAGAACATGATATAATAATAAATTCAATTTTGCGAATAAAATGAGTGATTTTATAAAAATGTCGTTTAACAGCCTTTCGATGGGGAACCCATTTTAAATATAGTTTTTTAAACTTTTATGTTATATTTTACATAATAATATTATTCATTTAATCAAGACATAGAAATTCACTTTGCTATAATTTTTGGTACTTTTCTGACAAAATTCTTATTTTAATGAATTGTAAAAAATACTTCATTTTAATTCAAAACTGCCTTTTCATATAATTTATTAATTTACTTAGATTATTTTTTATTTGGTTTTAAATTTTAATTGAATTATTTTTTTATCATTTAATCCAATTTTGGTTATTTTATGCAATTTCACATTTAAATTTCATACAAACACATGTCAATAGTTTTTACTTCTTGAAAACCTACTTTTTGGTTTTGACAACGGAAATTAATTTTAAATTAATTAATGAAACTTATGTGTTCTGAATTTTAGAAAATATATTCTATATTTCTAATCATTGGGTCCAAAATATGTTACTAGGTTAATTTTTTTTGCATATTAAGAATAGTAACTACGGTAATTTTTATTTACCATAGTTAAAGATAAATCGGGTAAATTAGGGTGACAAACAACATGATAAAGATAATAAAATTACCCTAACACCTATAAAAATCCTATTGGATAAATTAAACTCAACAAATATCACCTAAGGTTCCGAATTTATTCATTTAATGTAATTTTATCCATGAAAGTGATGTAATTATAATTAAAACAAAATAAAGTGACAACATGTCACTCTCTTAAATCTTATAAGTACAATAATTTTAATATTGTGATAAACATGGTAAAACATAGAAAATAAATATCCCCCAAAAATATAATGAAATTATATACATCATGTAAATTTATTTTGAATTTTTAGATATTAAATAATTACCATTTATGATGACACAATTTTGATGTAGAAATTATTTTATTGGGAGAAATATAAAATAAATGGTTTTAAAAATATTAAAATTAAAAAAATAATAACTAATTAACGCTTTCCACATATTTTATAGGTTCCTATGACATGTTAAGAGTGTATTTAATATTTTTTTTCTAATTTATCTTCTTTGTGGACTTTATTTAAAGTCAAATAAATGAAAAGTGTCAAAATTGACACTATTGATATTTTATAAAAATAATATATTATTAAATTATTTAACAATCACAAAAATATTTAAAAATTACAAAGTTAAATTAATATTGTCTAAAATATCATAAATTATTCAATTATTGACAATTTACAACACATAATTAAATATTTATAAGTGTTTATTATTTAAAATATTATTGCCCCAAATAAATTTAAATATATTAAATAAGGATAAATCAAAATGATAAGGTTTAAAATAATATAACAATATGTCTAAATTTTATTTTGTTAGAGAATTTATACTCATACACATCTAATCATTGAATAAAATAAGTTTGGGCCCATTATATACCACACAATAAATTTATAATAAATTAATATTTCAAGACTTTCCTAAAGTGCCCCTCCCCCCTCTTACAAAAGGCCACCACCTCTACCCACTTAATCGCCCCTTTAAAGACAATTGGATCTTCCTTACTCTAATTAAATAAGCTAAAAACATCACAACCTTTCTCTTAAAGGATAAACTTTGGGTATAAATAAATATCAGGGATTACTTTTGTGCAAATCAAAGAGAGATACTCGAAAAAGAGGTAATTGTTTTATCACCTTTTTCAAAATTATTTGCTTCTTTTACTTCCTATTATTTTATTTTTATAATTATAAAGAAATAAATATAGTATATTATACATTTTGATATGTAATTATAATTAATATAACATCCAATTGTATACCATTTATACATTAAATTAATGATATCGTCGCTTGTGCGTACGTACGGTCTAACATCTGCACGACGTGATGAGATTCATTCTCCACATTAACCATTCAATAATGGTTATAAAGTATATATAATAAATAAAAATGAAATATATAACATAATAATTCTACTGGATTTATTTATATTTATATATTTCATTTACTTTCTTCTATTCAATTCAATAAGGAGACAAAAACAACATTCATGCATATGTACGACCTATCATCTCCATGAACGGTGTATTCCATTTCATTTATCTATATATTATATATATTTATATACTTAATATTTATTATATATAAATCATTTTTTTATTTTTTATGTACGTAAATCATGATCTAATTAATATGATTGGGAATAACAAGTCAAAACACGTACGATAAGTAAAATGATTATTACTCAAAATGTTGCATTAACATGGAATTGATAAATGAATGGGTAATATAAAGTCATAAGTGAATCATGTATGATATAATAAATATTATTGTGGTAATATTAGATGTTAATAATATATTTAAACCCACTATATAGAAGTTTTAGATATATACGAAGCATATCTGATCTAATGTAAGGGATAATTTTGCATTTTCATCGTTTTATGATATTGTTTATAAATAAGTATTTATTGGGTTATATTTATCATCCACATCCATTTTTATATTATTTTTTTTATTATACAATTTTTTAAATTCAATTTTACCCATTAGTGAATTTTTATTAAACGGTATGGAAGGAATAATTCATTCGTTTTCTATACGAGGTACTTTCTAACTTCTCCGATAAGAGTATGAGAAGACTATTTTATTAACATATATGGAATGGACGACTTTTTATTCCTTCATAAGTCCTTATTTCCATGAAGCTTACTATACACGATTTCAAGTTTATTTTCAACTAAATTACTTTCTTTTTAAATTGTGTGGCGTTTTTAGAAAACAATACATTTTTGAAGAAGAAAGGATATTTTACTCAATAATTATGTTTGAGTGTTTTATCAAAATTATTTTCCATATAAGATGATTCCCATTAAATATAGTTATTTTTATATCTCCATTTTTACTATTATTTTATTTTATTAATGATGATGTTATGTTTTATATGGATTATGTTATGATGGAATGATGTTTAAAAACCCCATTTTATTTCTTGGGTTATGTTGTGATGAATGAGTTATATTTCTATAGAACATGTAATAATGAATTCATTATGAGATGTGTGGGACCTATATCTCCTTCCAATTGATTGGGTAAATATTTATATCTCATAATATATATATTACTATAATCACAAGTAAATATGGTTCAGTAATACAGGGATGGAACGACGAGTAAATCTAGTTCAATAATACATGGCTAGAACGACAAGTAAACATTGTTCAATAATAGATGTTTTCCACTATGGTGGATTCAGAATTAATTCCATTTCTACTATTTAAATAATATTACATTATTATTTTTACATAATTATATGTTTTATTACAATACTATTTTATCATGTTTATGGTTCCTTTATGAGCTATGCCATACGTACTACCAAGATTTATTTCATGAGTAAAGATTTTGATATTCAAACTTTATGTTGATTTTTTTACATTATTATATTTATGGATTATTTTATGTTCTCCATTTTTACCCTTAATGGTCATTTGAGATCACCATTTTTATGCTTTTCTCAGGATATAAAGAAATTTTTTAGGTGGGAAAAAAAGGGGGAAGATATTTATGAGAGATGTTGAAGATCTTTCACCAAGTTATAAGATTATTTTCCAAGTTTCCAAATACACTAAACTAATACAATATTTGAGAATATATTTTTGTAATGTGTTAAGTATTCCACAAAAAATAAATGTAAGGTCCATGTACCTAAATCTCGGGTTGTTAGAGTTGGTATCAGAGTGAAGGTTTAGTTAATCATTGGAAACTAGGATGCGAAAACATTAGTGAGATCAAAAGATATATATTTTTAAGATATGTCTAGGGATGTCTCTATAGGTAATTCTAACTATAGTTTACAACACTATAATTATACTAATGATTATAAATAAACTAGTATTAAACCTAAGATGTAAGAGATTGAAAGTACTCCCCCTATATTATGTTGTTTTCCTAGTATTCTTTTTCCCTCTCACACTATTCTTTTTGAGTTTTAGAAAATGGCTGGATAAATGAGGATTCATGTTAATGGAGAATATGATGGAAAATGGAGTGAAATTATTCAGGATCAGCCAAATGAAATGGGAGTTGGAAGGTGAAACGTCATTATTATGCCTAATCATCAATCTCATAATGTAACATCCCAGGTAAATAAATAAATAATACATTCTCTTTTTTATTAATAATTTGTGAATTAAATATTAATTTTACTTTAAAGGGGATTCTATGTTCGATGGCGTACCCGATACGCAACAATGGGTTTCTTTGAAACCTTACATTGCACACTAATAATATAATTTTATTATTTAAATTTTTAGTTAACTCCTAGCTATTGTATTGGTAGTAATGAACAAAACTAACTACAATATGATTAGTAATGTCTGTTAAATAAAAGTTAGAGGCTTAAAATGTGAATGAATCTAATTTTAAGCATAATTTACTTTAAAAGGTTGATTTACATCCTTTTAATAGAGAACCATCATTAAATCTATTTTTGGTCACTTTTATCTTTTCAATTTGACAAAATAAAATTCATCTTTAGATTCGGGACATCAAAATTTACTTTGGGTAAATTTTTGGTATTTTTCTGGTAAAGTTCATTTTTTATGAATAGTGAAAAATACTGTATTTTTATTCAAAAGTGCCTTTTAATCTAATTTATTTATATGCTTATATTATATTTTTAATTGGTTTTAACGTTTAATTAAATTATATTTTTACCGACTAATCCAATTTTGGTCATTGGAATTAACTTCACTTTGAAAAATGGTCATAAATAAGGGTCGATCTTTTGATAGTTATTGTTTCTTAAAAACACGCTATTTGTTTTGATAATGGGAATTAATTTTAAATTAATTAATTCAACTTCTATTTTATGAATTTGGTAAAATAGACATCATTTTTAAATTTTCAATATCAAATATATCTTAGGCTTAATGTTTTGTAGTTTTCTGAGAAACATCAATTTTTGATGAATTGTGAAACCACTAAGTAGTAGTTAAAAACTGACATTTTCATTTAAATTAAATTTTACCCCTTTTGTGGATTAGATTTAAAAAATCCAACATAAATTGTTTTTATTAGTAAGTAAAATTTGGTTCAATAAGATGAAAATAATTTTTGGTTAATAGTAACTGATGACTTTTATTTACCATGGTTAAAGGTAAATAGGGTAATTCAAGGTAAAATGAATATCTTAATAATACAAAATTACCTTATAAATTGTTATAAACATATTGGTTGAGTCATTTACGACCATGGGAAACATTGGGTTGATTTTGGGATCCCATGGAGCCACTTGAGAGTAATAATGACACTTTAGATTAATTAACTAAAGGTAAAGGCAAAAATGAAAAACAAATATCATTTTGTAAATTAATTTTTACATGGGGTTATATAAGTTATCATTTAGACTATAAATATTAATTATAAATCTAAACATATTTCATAAATCATAGTATTTTTTCCATAATTTTTAGACATCAAATAAATTAACTTATTTATGACACAATAATGATGAAGTATTTACCTCATTAATAAATGATTTAAATAAATAAGATTATAAATATTAAAATAATATTCAAAACCAATCCAATTTTTATTGGATGATTTTATTTCGACCATGATTCATCTTATCTTCGATTTTAAGGATTTCTTGAC
Organism: Viscum album; assembly: GCA_963277665.1. Classification (NCBI taxonomy): domain Eukaryota; kingdom Viridiplantae; phylum Streptophyta; class Magnoliopsida; order Santalales; family Viscaceae; genus Viscum; species Viscum album. The sequence goes on along the minus strand of OY728146.1, from coordinate 127,251,589 downwards.
CTTTTTAAACTGAAGATAAGTTTATAATAAAATAATTATTTCAAACTTTTTCTTAAGATCCCCTCCCCCTATTATAAAAAGCCATCACTTCTTACTCATTATTCACACTTATCAAGCCCCTTGGCTCATACAAACCCAGAAAAAGTAATCTCTAATGATTCCTTTCCTCCTCATTGAATCCATACCTTAGGCATAAGGAACTTCAAGAAATATATTTGGTTCAAACCAAAGGAAGTTACACAAATTAAAGGTAACAGTTTCTCTTAGATTCTTTTCTTTTATTTTACTTCTTCAACCCCTAAACTCTTTTTATTCCTTTATTTTATAACTGAAACAGTATCCTCAATATACTAGGATGTTGTTATGAGAATTATTATAACTAAACATATGAAAACCTCCATCTAATAGGTGAAGAACATATTGTTTCTATGGATGGAAAACTAACGCATCACGAAAAAATGATTGTTCGATTATCTCCTACGGCCTATCACGGTGTCCAATAAGATGAAACTATATTTATATATGATATATAATATGTTTATTTTTTCTTTATTCTTATGTATTTTTCTTTTATATCATATCTTTTATGGTTTCCATTATGGGTAAACGCAATAATTTCATTTGAGGATGTAAGGACTACCGCCCCGTCAAACTGATATGACTCATTCAAACCATACGTGGTACGTATAAAGGATGGATTTAATGATATTATATATGATACTATTTTAGAATTATAATATACCTATGTTTCATTATGTTTTCATTCCATTAAAATATGAAATAGAAATGAAAGTAGTGTTCATGCGTACGTACGGCATACCGTCTCCATTAACGGTGCATTTCATTTCATATCTCCAAATGTTATGTACTATTATAAATACATACATATAATGGATATATATTATATATATATGATATCTATATCATGAATATCATTCTAAAGATAATGGATATTTGACCACATGAACAACTTGTAATTATAAGGTATTCATTTTTGACTCAAGTACCAAATATCGACCAAATGACCATTATTAACTTAAATGATTGCATAATATTTATAACATGGTAATAAGTGATATAAAAGGAATAATTAACTTGAAAAAGGTTCTTAAGAAAGTATAAATTATCATCAGTTTATTATTCCATAAATTAATGAATGAACGGGTCAAGTTGGACACGAGGTAAGGGAACTTCTTAACCCAATTTCCATTATTTGGGTTAATTTTCTACTAATTGATTATGTCAGGATATGAATATATGTGAAATGAATTTTGATATCCAATATTTTATTTATAGTGATTACACATTATCGATCTATTTTTTTATAAAATGATCTTTTTAAGAGACTTCATCTCAATGTCCTTTCATTGAGGCATATTTTGTTTTTAATACACTACATTTCATAATACGATGTATAAACACCTTTGACTTTGACTTTCATTCAAATGGAATCTTTTTTGTAGAAAGAATTCTACTAAATGAAAAAAGTACTGTTTTTAAAGTTTTTGGCGATAATGACCTCTCCACCGTTGTAATCATTATTTGGCTTCCTCTATGAGCCTTAATGTTTTCTAAAATGAAAAAGAAATCCCTTATTCTGTTTTTTGGTGTTTTGGTATTGAAAATGGTTTTCGAAAAGGATTGATTATTTCAATATCTTGAAATGATTTCTTGTGATTAAAAATTAAATGTTTTTAGTGAAATGTTTATATTTGCAATATTTTATGTGTTTTGATTTTATAATGGTACTTGGACATTTGACGGGTGGTTACGTGATAAACCAAATGAGGGGTGGTGTCGTGATAAACCAGGACAGGTGGCTACGTTATAACCTCCAATGCATTGGGTATGGAAGTCGGTAGTATGGATATTACATTTAGTGATATGTGTGGAAGTAGACCATATGGTTATTCCATTTAAGTATGTTTATGTACCAAGTTAAATTTATATGTTATGTGTTCTTTATATGGGTTTTATGGTAATATTTTGGTTACAAAATGGTATGTATTGATATTTTATTCAGTGAAAAGTATTTACTACTTCTTAAAGGTGAAAAGTATTAATTATGATAAAGTATTCATGGTTTACATGTTGTTTTGAAAAACTAATAGTTTTACTTATTTGTGTATACATTACTGAAATTTTTATGCTCATCCCATGTTTTGGAAATGTTTTTCACTGGATATAAAGTGGAATAGGGTCAAGGATGGGATCATGGAAAATTTATCCTGTCTAAAAAATGGAACTAGACATGACTCTTTTTTTCAACGATTTTTTATTTTATGAGAAAAATGGAAACTGGGTAGATGTGTCTACATGTAATATTCAAGTTGTTTTGTATATGTTATGACCTAACTAACTAAAACTATAAACCTGAAAAGATCCTCAATGTGAATTATTCATTTAATTCAAGATTATAAAATGCATAAGGTTGGGTCCTTATAGTTAGTATCAGAGGTCGATTTAGATAACTTTAGGAGTTATAATATTGTTAAATTAATGTCCCTTAATTAATTTAGGGTATGATTGAAATGATATAGCATTTAAAAATTACCATGTTTCTTTGACTAAGGTATTTCTATGTTCAGAATGGTTTTCCACACAGGAAACAGGGTAGCTATGTTAAGACGACATCTGGAGGAATACAACCTTCCAAATCAGCAACCAGAGATGGTCAGCATCGGAACTGAACAGTTTGTTGCAATGATGGAATAGTTTACTCAGACTATAAATGGTGGTGGTATCGATGCACGAGATCAGCCAGATCAATAACGGAGGATCATGTCAGTAGTGGATCATTTCACGAGGCAACATCCCCCATAATTCAGAGGATCATCTAACCTTGTTCTAGAAGAAGGGTGGATTAAAGCACTGGATAAAATTTTTGATGTCATGGGTTGTTCAAAACATCAAAAGGTTAGTCTCGTTATTCACTATTTTGAAGGTGAAGCTAATAAGTGGTGGTCGATGGTGAAAAATATCGGGGATAGTGAGGAGATTGATGCTCTTGTTTGGGATGAATTCAAAGTTATGTTGTAACACCTCAAGCTTCCATGGTATGCTTCACTATTAATAATACAGTAGTGTGTGTTGTACGCAACTTCGAGTTCTAAAATCAAACTAGCCGTTATGAAGAGTAATATCCACTTTTGAAATTCTATACATTTTATCTTTCAAAATGGACTTCATTTTTGGATTCGTAATATCAAAATTAGCTAAGGGTAAATTTTGGTACTTTTCTGATAACTTTTATATTTTGATGAATAGTGAAAATTACTAAATTTTAATTAAAAACAACATTTTTAATAAAAAAATTAATAGTGATAAATTATGAATTTGAGTGGTTTTAAAGTATATTTAGAATATATTTTTACCATTTTATACAATTTTGGTCATTGGACATAATTTCACAATTAAACCGTACATAAACAAGTGTCAATCTTTTGATTGTTATTATATCTTAAAAACATGCTTTTTGTTTTGACAGCGGGAATTAATTTTAAATTAATTTCTACCACTTCTATGTTTTGAATTTGAAAAAATGGATTCCATATTTGTAATCAATATGTCCAAATTGTGTAAATAGGTAACTTTTATTTTTATACATTTTGAATAATTACTTCGGTAAATATTTTATTTACCATGGTTAAAGCGGAAATCCGGTAAATAAAAGTTAATAAATAATATTATAATAATAATAAATCACCCTAAAATGTGTCCTAACCATATTTTTGTATACATTTCTGACCAAGTCCATATTTGGGTCGATTTTGGGACCCCATGGATCCACTTGTAGGTGATAGGGACACTTTATATTAATTAAGTTAAAGTAAATACAAAAATGGCATAAGCTTATATCTTTTAGAAAAACAATTTTTACATATGGTTATGTATGTTATATTTTCGATTATAAATATTCATTAGAAATATAAAAATATTCCCTACATAATGGTATATTATTTATAATTTTTAGACATCGAAAAAGTAAATATATATATGACAAAATAATGATGTGGTATTTTCCTTATTAATGAAAGAACCAAATAATTGGTATTATAAATGTTAAAATAAATATAATTTGAATGTTTTGATGACATAAATTAATTTTATTAGTTAATATGACATGTGAGTATTTCTTAAATTAATTTGTTTCGAGTTAATAAAGTTTTTAAGACTTTAAAAAAAATCAATTATTGAGTAGTGTCAAAATTGACAAAAATGAGTTTTTAAAACAAATATTATATTATTAATTTATATTCTATTCCTAAAAATCTAAGCTTCGGCCAAAGGACTTATATAATTACTGGAGTATCATTAATGTACCACTTTTGGGTCTCTTGGATGTATATAGTATGTTTATTAACTATATATTATGAAAATACAATGTGAGAAGGTAAGTGTTAAACTAATTAACCAAGAGTTAAAACTAAAATATAAGGTTAATATAATGACCCAAACATGTCTAAATTTTATTGGTTGAGTTCATTTAGACCCATAACTACCTTAAAATTTAAATAATCCACTTTTGAGCCATTATAACTCGAATATAAATTTATTATAAAATAATATTTCTAGATTATCCTAAGGTGCCCCTCCTCTCCCTTATAAAAGGACACCACTTATAACGAATTCTTCACACCTTAAAAGAATTTTTGTTCAGCCAACCCCTACCCAAATACTCTCTCAACTTCCCTCACTTAAACATAGAGTCCTTAGTTTGATCAGAAAGCCAACCTAAAGATCCCTTTTGATCAAATCAAAAGGAAGAACCCGAAGAAGAGGTAATGTTTTCACCGCCCTTTTTCATGTTCGTTTCTTCTTCAACTTCTTCTTTCGTTGTTGTTTCTATTCTAAAATTATAACTCTAGTATCTTCTATATACTGTGATTTTATTGTAATTATGGAACAAACAAATTCATTTTTCTATCCATTAGTTGAATGACATGTCACCATACGTGCGTACTTAGGGTCTACCGTCTCCACATTGTGGTGTAATTGTTATTCAATATATTATTATTTAGATGGGTATAATAATGATTTATAATTCATGTAAATAATAAATTAAACATGATAATGATTCTTTCTATATTATATACCATCCAATTATATATTATTTTAATATCAAAATAATGATATTGTCGCTCGTGCATACGTATGGACAACCGTCTCCACAGACGCGATGAGATTCATTCCCTATCATATCCATTCAAGACTAATTTTCATTTGCTGATTAAAATTAATGTTTAAGAACTTTATATCATTATGGATATAAATAAGATACAACCTATCCATAACAAACACATCTTATGTAACAAAACATATAAAATAAAACGAGTAAGTTACACCAGAAACGACAATAATACTAAAGTATTATTAACAATGCATTATTAGAAGATCATATATGATATATTAATTATGTATATGGTTCTTTTATAATTTAATAACAATTATTTAACTATTATACATGAGGTTAACATACCATCGACTAAGGAAAAGTTCAAGGTAAGGGGTTTTCATCTCACTCCTTATTCCCGTGAGATTCATGCCATATTGCCACTATTACCTTTTGTGTGGTGTATTTATTGCCCATAATTGTATTCCTTGTGTAATACACTTCAATATATGTTTATTTATATATTCATTATATGATACTTCTTTTATGGGGTGTATGTTTCGTTAGTTACCAAATTGGTAAGGGTTAATTTCACAATCTCATTATTATCCGAGGTTGTTTTGCGTAAGTATCTACTGGGACATATTTATTATACATGTTAATGTTTTATTAAAGAGTTTTAAAAATGATTATTTTAAGTGAATTTTTACTAAAACATCATTTCAATTGTTTTAAATATTTATTCCTCTAAATCATTCTCATTAATGTCCATGTCTTCAATATGGTTTTTAAGGATTTATTTATATGGACATGAATGTTTATAAAATGTGAATTCCTTTCAAAAGTATCAAAGTTGTATAGGAAACTTTGATTCAAAAATGTCTTTAAATGACTTAGTTTCCAAATTGTGTGACTTTTAAATGTTTTCATGACAAAGGGTTATTTCTCTCAATGAGTTTTACAAATCATTTTCATCAACATCAAAATCCTTTTATGGATTTTAAACTTGTTTTGAAGTTAATTTATTATGATACAAAACTTTCATATTGTATTGATGGTTTTGTGATATGTTTGACTGTGGATGTGTTATTGTTATACCATTCATGGTTTATGTAGAAAGTATTGACATTTCGTATGTTAGTTTTAATACGAATGTTTATGTTATGTTTAAACTTGTTCATATGAGGAATGTGTTAGACTTAATAAGTGACGGGTGGAGCCCGCTATAGCTCCTCGAAGCATCGGTAGGTCTCATGAGACAAACTAGTGTCTTGGCACGAGGCCTTGACAAAAATCTTATTTTTAGTATTGGAACGAGGCCTTGGCTACATGGTGATGATAGTCTGGAATTATACATTCCATCATTATGAAAGTGGTTATTGATATTACATGTGATTATTCGACAAGTAGAATATCGATGTGAATAATTAAATGGCATTATTTATTTTATCTATTCCATATTATGCTGAAGTTGAAGTTTAAAAGACTTTTGTTTTAGTTATACATTGCCTTAAATATTTATGTTTATTTATGAAAGTTTCCTCTTTATTGTTATCCTTACTGAGCATCTGATCTCACCCCTTTCTATGTTTTATTTTTTCCAAGACGTTAAGAAGTAATTTATGAATGACCTGCAGGGATAGTATGAGTGTGGTATATGGATACTATGTTGTTGAAGTTTTCATTTTATGATGTAATGTAAACTTTATGAATGTATCTAGTGTTTCCAAGACTGCTAAACTAATCGGTCCCTTGGGACATGATTCCTTGTAATCATTCCAATGTATTAAAATAATGCACTGACTCTCAGAAACTGGGGTCGGGGCGTTACAGTTAATATCAGAGGAAGTTTAGAAATAACCTTGGAAGCTAGATTTAGATAAACTCTGATTATAGCACATATCCCTAAGATAGACTTTGAGGATTAGTAGAGAATAACTTCTTAGAATTTTGATATTATAGAGATTTTGTTAGTTTTTCGAGCAATACATCTTTCTCTGGATACGAGCAGGTAGAGGCAGCCCTCGCATAGATGTACCGAGGGGTAAAACCCAAAAACACCGATTTGAGCTAGACTCGAATGGGAACTGTTGCACGAAAACGGGCCTTGTTACAGTCTTGGTTACGATACTCCTGAGGGATATTCTTAGGATAATTCTCATTTTATTTACGAACCATTATGAAGGGTTTATGGGTATATACTTCCTCAAAGAAAACATTTTTGTGATTATGGATTATATCCATAAACAATTCGATTTATGTTAGGTATTTTACATGTTTGGAATTATGAATTGTGATTCATAAAATGACTTAGTGTATTCCATTGTTTAGAAATGGTTCCCAGTAGAAGGAATGAGAACTCCAGCAATATGCATGATCCAAAGAGTAAAAATGATCATATCTTTCATGGTCTTAAGCCAGAATTTAGAAGGGAAATAGTCTCCCATGTATTATCATCATATGAAGAAATATTATCATGTGTTGATATGATAAGTAAGGAATTCTCATAGTCCTATGGATTTGAAGGGAATCCATAGAAGGAAAGGATGGTAGAGAGAAGGACAGATAAAGGGAATAAGTTAAAGAAAGGTTTTCCCATATGTGATAAATGTAGAAAGAATCACCTTGGAAAATTCTTGAAGGGAATGGGAGTATGTTATAAGTGTGGAGAAAAAGAAACCAAGTACGTGACTACAAGGGAAAGAAAATGGTTTCAAATGTACAATGATTCATCTGCAAGGAGTTTTGACACTATGCAAACTGATATCCAAATCATCATACTATGTCACAAATGATGATATTGGATAATAATCATGTTATTATACTACCACAGATGAAGAGGAATGACTAGTGTTATTATGTTTTTATTTTTTAATTATTTCATTGAAGTGTTGTATCAATGATGTACTGGAAATAAATAAGGATTGTACTGTAGTACTATTTCAATGAGGATTTGAGATTTTATAGTACTAAGAAGAGTGAATCTACAGAGAGTTAAAATTTTTAGAAATTACATGGTTGAAGGAAAGATAAACCTTAATATGGTCCTAATATTGAGGTGAGGATTTTGGAATAAGATATGGTTGATTTGGGTAAATTATATTGGATATTCTTGACTTCCTTGAAAATGATTAAATATTTATATATTCCATCATTATTGGCGTTTACAACATTTTTGGTTGGATGAAGTATATCGAGTATTCTATAAGGAATAAGGGATCATGAATGTAATCAATAAGGTTTTATGGTAATTCAGGATGTTTCAGTGTTTTCAAATAATACATGATGAAGGTGTTCACATGCTATTACGTGAAAAAAAAGTATCTTCATTGTGTTTACCTACCTTATAAATTTTGGACTGTGATTTTTCACGGAAGTATTTTGGATAAGTCTAGTTTGAGATTATTTTTTTCCATAAAAAGGACAACCCAGAGGTCGGGCGGCAACCTGTCGCCTCCGGCAAGGCCGTGAGACTTGAACCCACAACCAAAGGGTGACAAGGGTGTATCAACTACCACTGACCCATGTGATGTCCTAGATTGAATAAATTAGTTGTTCTAATGGTTCTGATAGATGAATTATAAAATCATTTTTTTTGAAACCTATATGAATAGGATAAATAGAATATTATTTTTAAGTTCTATTATCTTTTAGAGTGAATGATGAGTTTGTGGTAGAACTTAGTTAAAGGATGAGACTCTACTTGTCAAGTATATATTTTTCTTCTTCTCTTATTCAATAAATAAATTGATTCTTATAATTTAGTGAAGGTATTATAAAACAAAAAATGTGTTATCCTAATACTATATGTTTTTTTGAACCGATGATATTTTAAATCATCATAGATTGATGAATTTAAGGACCTAAATTTTACAATTGTTTGTGATTGATGACCTCAATCACTCTCTATAGATATTTAATTTTTTCCTCCAATTGCGTGTCTCTAATTTCTTCCAATTTTCTCCTAATCGAGATCATAATTTGGTGGTGACCCTTTCATTTCTCTTGTCCTCTTATTAAGACAAAATTTTATTAACCCAATTTCTGATGTGAGTTTTCCCACAAAGATACTTTCTATTTTCAACCTTTTATTTTCGAATAACAATTTCAAATTGTGAGGACTCAATTTGTTTAAGGAGTGGATAATATAACACCCCAAGCTTCCACGGTATGACTCACTTTGAATAATAAAGTAGCGTGTGTTGTACGCAACGTCGAGTTCTAAAATCAAACTAGCCGTTATGAATAGTAATACCCACGTTTTAAAATTTTATACATTTTATCATTCAAAATGGACTTCATTTTTGGATTTGAAATATCTAAATTAGCCTAGGGTGAATTTTTGGTACTTCTCTGATAACTTTTATATTTTGATGAATAGTGAAAATTACTAAATTTTTATTAAAAACAACTTTTTTAATCAAAATAATTAATAGTGATAAATTATGAATTTGAGTGGTTTTAAAATATATTTATAATATATTTTAACCATTTAATACAATTTTGGTCATTGTACATAATTTCACAATTAAACCGGACATAAACAAGTGTCAATCTTTTGATAGTTATTATATCTTAAAAACACGCTTTTTGTTTTGAAAGCGGGAATTAATTTTAAATTAATTTCTCCCACTTCTATGTTTTGAATTTGGAAAAATGGATTCTATATTTGGAATCATGATTTCCAAATTGTGTAAATAGGTAACTTTTATTTTTAGACATTTTGAATAATTACTTTGTTAAATATTTTATTTGCCATGGTTAAAGGGTAAATCCGGTAAATAAGGGTTAAAAAATAATGTTATAATAATAATAAATTCCCCTAAAACGTGTCCTAACCATATTGGTGGATACATTTCCGACCATGGGCATCTTTGTGTCGATTTTGGGACCCCATGGAGCCACTTGTAGGTGATAGGGACACTTTATATTAATTAAGTTAAAGTAAATACAAAAATGACCTAAGCTTATATATTTTAGGGGAAAAAAGTTTACATAGGGTTTTTTATATTATATTTTCGATTATAAATATTCATTAGAAATATAAAAGGATTTAATATATAATGGTATTTTATTTACAATTTTTAGACATAGAAAATGTAAAAATATATATGACACAATAATGATATAGTATTTTCCTTATTAATGAAAGAATCAAATAATTGATATTATAAATGTTAAAATAAATATAATTTGAATGTTTTGATGACATAAACTAATTTTATTGGTTAATATGACACTTTTTTATTTCTTAAATGAACTTGTTTTGAATTAATATAGTTTTTAAGACTTTAACAAAAATCAATTATTGAGTAGTGTCAAAATTGACATAAATGAGTTTTTAAAACAAATATTATATTATTAATTTATATTCTATTCATAAATATCTAAGGTCCAGCCAAAGGAATTATATCATTACTGGTGTATCATTAATGGACCACTTGGGGGTCTCCTGGATGTATATAGTAAGTTTATTAACTATATATTATAAAAATACAATGTGACAAGGTAAGTGTTAAACTAATTAACCAAGAGTTAAAACTAAAAGGTAAGGTTAATATAATGACCCAAACCTGTCTAAATTATATTTTTTGAGTGGTTTTCGACCCATCCCCACATTGAAATTTAAATAATATACTTTTGAGCCATTAGAAACCGAATATGAATTTATTATCAAATAATACTTCTAGATTTTCCTAAGGTGCCCCTCCTCCCCCTTATAAAAGGACACCACTTATAACGAATTATTCACACCTTAAAAGCCTTTTGGTTTAGCCAAACCCTTCCAAAATACTCTCTCAACTTCCATCAATTCAACCTATAGGCCTTAGTTTGATCATAAAGCAAACCTAAAGTGCCCTTTTGATCAAATCAAAAGAAAGAACCCGAAGAAGAGGTAATGTTTTCACCACCCTTTTTCAAGTTCATTTCTTCTTCAAATTATTCTTTCTTTGTTGTTTCTATTCTAAAATAATAACTCCAGTATCTTCTATATACTGTGATATTATTATAATTATAAAACAAACAAATTCATTATTATATCCATCACTTGAATGACATGTCACCATGCGTGCGTACGTAGGGTCTATCATCTCCACGTAGTGGTGTAATTGTTATTCAATATATTATTATTTAGATGGGTATAATAATGATTTATAATTCATGTAAATAATAAATATAACATGATAATTATTCTGTCTATATGATATACCATCCAATTATATATTATTTTAATATCAAAAGAATGATATTGTCTCTCGTGCGTACGTACGGACTACCATCTCCACGAACGCGATGAGATTCATTCCCCATCATTTCCAATCAAGACTAATTTTCATTTAATGATTAAAAGTAATTTTTAAGAACTTTATATCATTATAGATATGAATAAGATTCAACCTATCCATAACAAACACGTCTTATGTAAAAAAAATATAAAAGAAAACGAGTAAGTTACAACCAAAACGACGATAATACTAAAGTATTATTAAAAAATCTTTATTAGAAGATTATATATGATATCATAATTATATATATGGTTCTTGTACAATTTAATAACAATGATTTAACTATTATACAGGAGGTTAACATACCATCGACTAAGGAAAAGTTCAAGGTAAGGGGTTTTCATCTCACTTCTTATTCCCGTGAGATTCATGCCATGTTTCCACTATTACATTTTGTGTGGTGTATGTACTGCCCATAATTTTATTCCTTGTGTAATACACTTTAATATATGTGTATTTATATATTCATTATATGATACTTCTTTGATGGGGGTGTATGTTTTGTAAGTTTCCAAATTGGTAAGGGTTAATTTCACAATCTCATTATTATCCAAGGTTGTTTTGCGTATGTATCTACTGGGACATATTTATTATACATGTTAATGTTTTATAAAAGAGTTTTCAAAATGATTATTTTAAGGGACTTTTTACTAAAACATCATTTCAATTGTTTTAAATATTTATTCTTCTAAATCATTCTCATTAATGTCCATGTCTTCAAAATGGTTTTTAAGGATTTATTTATATGGACATGAATGTTTATAAAATGTGAATTCCTTTGAAAAGTTTCAAAGTGGTATGGGACACTGTGATTAAAAATATCTTTAAATGACTTCTTTTCCAAATTGTGTGACTTCTAAATGTTTTCATTAAAAAGGTTTATTTCTCTCAAAGAGTTTTAAAAATCATATTCATTAACGTCAAAATCCTTTAATGGATTTTAAACTTGTTTTGAAGTTGATTTATTATGATACAAAACTTGCATATTGTATTTATGGTTTTGTGATATGTTTGACTGTGGATGTGTTATTTTTATACCATTCATTGTTTATGAAGAATGTATTGACATTTAGTATGCTAGTTTTAATATGAATGTTTATGTTATGTTTAAACTTGTTCATATGAGGAATGCATTGGACTTAATAAGTGACGAGTGGAGCCCGCTATAGCTCCTCGATGCATCGGTAGGTCTCATGAGACAAACTAGTGTCTTGGCACGAGGCCGTGACAAAAATCTTATTTTTAGTCTTGGCACAAGGCCTTGGCTACTCTGTGAGGATAGTCTAGAATTATGAATTCCGTCAATATGAAAGTGGTTATTGATATTTCATGTGATTATTCAACTAGTAGAATATCCATGTGAATAATTAAATGGAATTATTTATTTTATCTATGCCATATTATGCTGAAGTTGAAGTTTAAAAGGCTTTTGTTTTAGTTATACATTGCCTTAAATGTTTATGTTTATTTATGAAAGTTTCCTCTTTATTGTTATCCTTACTGACCATCTGATGTAACACCTCAGGTAAATAAAGAATATGATATTTTCATATCTATCCATATTTGTGAATAAAATAGTAATATTACTTTAAAGGGGATGCTATGCTCGATGGCGTACTCAACACGCAACAACGAGTTTCTTGGGAATCTTACGTTGCACTCTAATAATAAAATAATATTATTTTAAATACTAGTTAACATGTAGCCATTGTATTGATAGGAATGGATTGAAATAACTAAAATATGATTATATACATTTTTAAATGTTTTTACATTTATCCAATAAAAGATAAAGGCATAAAATATGGAAAGAATTCAATTTTAGGCGTATATGCCCTAGTTTTTCACTAAAGGTTCACTTGTCACCTTTTGATGTTGAAACATCATTAAATATAGTTTTTTTCACTCTTAAACATTCTTTTGTACAAAATAAAACTCTTATTAAGAATCGGGACATCAAAATTCACTTTGTGTAAATTTTTGGTATCTTTCTGATAAAGTTCATTTTTTTTACTGAATAGTGTAAAATGTTGTATTTTAATTCAAAACCTATTTTTAATCTAATTTATTTATATGATTAGATTATATTTTGAATTGGTTTTAAAGTTAAATTAGAATATATTTTTACCATTAAATCCAATAGTGGTCGTTGGAATTAATTTCACTTTGAAATCAGATTTAAACTAGTGTCAATCTGTTGATACTTATTGTTTCATAAAAACACGCTATTTGCTTTGACAGCGGAAATTAATTATTAAATTAATTAATGTGACTTATATGTTTTGAATTTTGTAAAATAGACTTCATTTTTGAATTCTTAATATCAAATATAGCTTAGGGTGAATTTTTGGTAATTTTCTGAAAAACATCATTTTTTTATGAATAGTGAAACCACTAAGTGGTACTTATAAAAACTGATTTTTCCGTTTAAATGAAATTTTTCCATCTTTGTGTTTTGAATTTCAAAAATCCAACATACATGGTTTTCATTAAGAAGTAAAATGTGGTTCAATGGGTTAAAAATAATTTTTGGTGAATAGTAATTTATTATGTTTTTAATCGCTATTAGAGGTAATTAGTGTAGTTTAAGGTAAAAATAATGTTTTAATAATATGAAATGAACTTGACACATGTCCTACCCTCATTGTATGTGTAATGGCCGACCAAGAAAATCCATGGGTCAACATGGGGACCCCATGGAGCCACTTTGGTTGGGAAATGACATAAATAACTTTTTATTTAATGTAAAAGTAAAAATTACACAAACATGATATGTTTTACTAAACCAATTTTTAAGTGGGGTTATACAAGCCAGATTTTTTATTATAAATAGTCATTGGAAAGATAAAAATATTTCCTACATAATAGTAATTTTTTTATAATTTTTAGAAATTAAATAAATTAAATTATTTATGACATCATAATGATGCAGCGATGACATCATTATCTGACGATTTAAATAAAATGAGAAGATAATTTAAACTCTATGACCTACACATGTCCAAAACTTATTGGATGGGTGGATTTAGAAACCTTATCACCTTATCCACTAATAATATCAATGTGGGACCTTTTAAAACCGAAACACATTTTCAAATAAAGTAATGTTTCTTACTTTCCAAAAGTGCCCCTCCTCTCCTCTTATAAAAGGCCCCCACCTATACCTCATTTAACACACTCCTCAAGCCTTTGGCTCGGCCAAACCCCACCCATTTACTCTCTCCACATCCCTCTCCTCATCCTAGATGATTCCCTTTGGGCAGAATCCTTTCAAAGGAAGCCTTTAGGCTCAAATCAAAAGGAGTTACACTTTTAAAGGTAATTCATTCTCTCATGTTCATTTGTTTTATTTTGCTTCTCCAACCCCATAACTCTTTTTATTTACTTCTTTTGTAACAAAAAAAGTATCTTCAATATACTAGGATTTTGTTATAATATTTATTCGAGCTACACTCTCACACAACTACATCAAATGGTTAAAGAACATACGGTTTCCGTGGATGGCGAAATTCTGCCTCCCGAAACGATGATTGTTCAATACTCATTTAACACCTTCAAAGGTGGACATTATGATGTCAATATTTTTATATATGATATATAATATGTTTATGTTTTCTTTAAGCTTCTGTTTTTTTTCATTTTGGGCATACCTTTATGGTTTCCATTATGGGTAAATGCGATATCTTCATTTAAGGAAGTGCGGACTACCGCCCCCTCAAAGTGATTTGATTCTTTAAATACCATATGTGGGATGCATAAAGTATGGAACTATGATATTATATATGATATTATACTGGAATTATAATATACCTTTATATCATTATTATTCCATTCTATAAAATACGAAATAGAAATGAAAGTACCGTTCATGCGTACGTACGGCTTACCGTCTCCATGAACAGTGTATTTCATTTCTTACCTCTAAATGATTATGTAATGTTATAAATTCATGAATGTACTGGATATATATGACATATATGATATCTACATCATGAATACAATTCTGGATATAATAAACATTTGGCCACATGAACAACATGTAATTGTAAGAAGTCCACTTTCGACTTAAGAACCAAATATCGGCAAAACAAATATTATTAACTTAAATGATTACATAATGTGTATGACATGGTAATAAGTGATATAAAAGGAATAATGAACTTTAAAAAGGTTCTGAATGAAGTAGAAATTAACTCAAGTTTATTATTCAGGAGATTAAAGAACGATCGAGTCAAGTCAGACCCGAGGTTAGGGATCCTACTCCTCTCTTTCTTTTTAAGTACACTCTTTTATGTCATTCCTTCTAAGCTCATCATTCTTGTTATTGGGATGTTATTTTATATTAAACTTAATGTAAATTTTATTTTCATGTGATGAGAGACCCTATTCTCTCTCATCAATCCATTTTGGAAGTTTTGAGTGGCGCCGTTAGGCTGCTGAATTTTCGTAAGAGATCTAACCTCTCTCTTTCTTTTTAAGTACTCTCCTTTATGTCACTTCTTTTAAGCTCCACTTTGTTATGTTGGGAGATGTTATTTTATATTCCTATTTCTATAAACTTTATGTTAATATGATGAGATACCCTGTTTGATCTCATCAATCCATTTTTGTAAGTTTTATGTTGCGCCGTTAGGCTGCCGAGTTTTCGTAAGGAATTTTTCATCTCACTTTTATTCCCGTGAGATTTATGCTACATTTTCCACAAATTCCTTTGAGTGGTGTATGTACTGCCCATTATTCTACTCTTTGTGTAATATAATTTCGTTTATGAGTTTTTACATCAATGATTTATTGTCCTTCTTTCATGGGGTGTATGTTTTGAAAGATAACCAAGTCGGTAAGGGAACCTTTCACCCTCCTCCTTTTTTAAAAGACTTCATTTGTTGGGTCTTTTAATTTACATATTGTTATGTTGGGATATGTTCTCATATATCATTATTGATGTAAATTTTATGTCCAAGTGATGAGATACACTTTTTATCTCTCCTCAACTCATTTTGATGTGACGTCGTTAGGCTGTCAAGGGAACTTCTTAACCCAATTTCGATTTCTTTGGGTTCAACATGTAGTTATTGAATATGTCATCCTTTGAATATGTGTGAATGACCTATGATTATTTTACACAAAATATCCACTTATATTTGGTGTATTCTTTTGTCACACATAATTATGTAATTTATTTATCCTTAAACCAAGGATATCGTCTTTGTATGGGACTTCGTCTCAATCTCCTTTCATTGAGGCATATTTTATTTTATACACAACTTTCTTTTATACGGTGTATAAACCCCTTTGACTTTTATTTTTATCCCAAAAGAATCTTTTAATACGAAGCGTTTTAAAAAATGACAAAAGGGAATGTTTTTGTCGTACGTATGTGGTGACAACAACTTCTCCGCCGCCGTGACCGTTATTTGGGTTTCGGCTTCCTCTACAAGCCATACCTTCTTTTTAAAAGAAAAATAAATATCATGTTTTACTTTTCTTTTATTTTGGTATTGAAAATGGTTTTCATAATGTTTTTATATAATTATGTTGTATTGATATCTTGTGATTGAAAGGTGGAAATGTTATGTTTCCTTTATGCATGTTTTATGTGATACGATTATGTTGAGGTTCTTGGGCATTATTATGAAGACGGGTGGCTCCGTGATAAACTAAGGGAGGGTGAGCCCGATATAGCTCTCCAATGCACTGGGTAACGTGAAGGAGTGAAACGTTAAGGTTTCTCCGATGTGATTTAGGGAATATACTATGATGGGTATTCCAAACGTAACCAAGAGGGTTACTCCCTACGTAAGAATGTTATGAATCCCTCAAGTTACCTTTATGTCTTATGATTTATATGATTTATTCATGATTTGATATGCCTATGTTTTATGGGTAAAGTATGATTTCATTCTTATGTATACATGTACTCATGTTTCCTTTCCATATTTTTATATCCCTTACTGAGCTTTTTATGCTCATCCAAAGTTTTTGAAATGTTTTTCACAGGTCAAGGGAAGGGTACATGATGTGATGATAGTGTCAAGGATGTGTCAAGAAAGAATCCATGTTTTATTTTAAATATATTTCCGTTGATGGGAAGAATGAATACTGTCTTTTATGTAAGCACTTTGTTTAAATGTGGAATGTAATGGAAGTTTCATGATCTAATTCTCTAAAAATATAAACCTGAAAAGATCCTCAATGTGTAATCTTGTAATAACTCAAGATTAAGTAAGGTTTAAGGCTGGGGCCTTATAGTTGGTATCAAAGGTCAGTTTAGATAACTTTAGAGGTTAGGGTATTCTTTAAGCACAAGTGGCATTACCATAATGGTTAGGATTTCAGAAAGAGTCCTAGTCTTAGATAAAGTGAATGAGTAAGTGTATCTTAGTGTTTACTTTACTCATTAGTACATGATGGTTTTGTTGATATACTCACACTGGCATTTCTATTTTTAGTGAATGGATGGATCTAGCAGGCACCAAAGAGACAACAGGTTTAAAGGAAAATATGGTGGTTCTCTGATTAAGATACTAGATAAAATGGAGGATTCAATGAGGAAACTCGTGGTTGTTATAAACCAACTATCAAAGAGTCATGATCAACCACTTGAACCTTGGTATGTTATGTAATGCATCATGTACGAGATGACCAATCTATGTGTAAGTTCAGGTAATAATTATAAAGGTAACCATTAGAGTTTATATGATCCTTACTTTTGAGGTAATTATGGGTTATTATATGTTATGATGGAAAATGAAAGGCATGAGATAAACTTGAGGTTAAAATATGTTATGATCTTCTTTGAAGATTTTATCTCATTTTGGGGAATGTTTTAAGAATTATATTGTTTTGGAAAAAGGACAACACGCAGACCGTGTGACTACCCGTCGCGTCGGACAAAGCTACGAGAATCGAACCCACAACCAAAGTGCGACTGGTATTTATCGCCTACCAGTGGACTACGTGAAGTCCCTGGTTAGTTTGACTGATTCTTTTTTTTAAGAGTATGTTGATTTTGGGTTATTTATGAAAATTATTAACCTATCATAGAGGATATGTGATTAGTTTAATTACTTTTCAATACGAGACTTTAGGAGAAACTGATGTTGTTTGGAGATAAATGTTACGATTTAACATGGAAGACTATGTGACTAAATCCTTCAAATATTTGGGTTTCAATCTTATATTGGTTTACTTTGAAGAATTTTATGGACAAATTGTTTATCGGATGGTCCTCGTTGAACTTTGGGTTTTGTTGGACAAATTTTAGAGATTAAGCATGGATTTTCTTTTTAATGGGTTATCCTTTTCTGGATTATCTGACCTTGTACTAACCTTTTTGGTTTTGGTTTTGGTTAAAGAGTAAAGACATGGGATGTATATTGTTATCTTTTTTGGATTAGGTGATTCTCTAGAAGTTGATTATAGTACTCTTAATGCGAACAAGTATCCCTAAATACTGGTCTTTTGGAAAAAATATGAGTTTGATTAAGGAATCTAGTAAAAGTTGAAAGTCAACATGATAAGTGATTTTGTTTCCTCATGAATAAATTCCTCAATAAAAAGTAACTTAAAACAAAAATTTTGTCTATTAACTTTTCCTACTGGGGAATCGAATACTGTTTAACCCATCACAAGTTTGTGATTTTCTTGTGGTTAACTTTCTCCTAAACATGTTTTCTATCACTCTCCATCAGAACATGACCCTTTGTTTTTTCCTCCATGTCCATATTTTCATACTTGTAATCCTTGTATGGGTTAACTCGGGTGACCTCTGTGCTTATCTTTCTTTATTTTAAAGTGATTGTTTTACCGACTCTTATTCCGATGTGGGACTTTCAAGGATGTTTCCAAGATCAATTTTAAAAATTGCAAGGACGCAATTCCCAAAAGGGGGGAAGGATGTAACACCCCAGGTAAATAAAGAATATGACATTTTCATATCTATCCATATTTGTGAATAAAATATTAATATTACTTTAAAGGAGATGATATGCTCGATGGCGTACCCAACACGCAACAACGAGTTTCTTGGGAATCTTACGTTGCACTCTAATAATAAAATAATATTATTTTAAATGGTAGTTAACATGTAGCCATTGTATTGACAGGAATGGATAGAAATAACTAAAATATGATTATATATGTTTTTAAATGTTTTTACATTTATCCAATAAAATAAAAAGGCATAAAATACGGAAAGAATTCAATTTTAGGCTATATGCCCTAGTTTTTCACTAAAGGTTCACTTCTCACCTTTTGATGTTGAACCATCATTAAATATAGTTTTGTTCACTCTTAAACATTATTTTGGACCAAATAAAACTCTTATTAAGAATCGGGACATCAAAATTTACTTTGTGTAAATTTTTGGTATCTTTCTGATAAAGTTCATTTTTTTACTGAATAGTGTAAAATGTTGTATTTTAATTCAAAACCACTTTTTAATCTAATTTATTTATATGATTATATTATCTTTTGAATTGGTTTTAAAGTGAAATTAGAATATATTTTTACCATTAAATCCAATAGTGGTCGTTGGAATTAATTTCACTTTGAAATCAGATTTAAACTAGTGTCAATCTGTTGATACTTATTGTTTCATAAAAACACGCTATTTGATTTGACAACGGGAATTAATTATTAAATTAATTAATGTGACTTATATGTTTTGAATTTTGTAAAATATACTTCATTTTTGAATTCGTAATATCAAATATATCTTATGGTGAATTTTTGGTAATTTTCTGAAAAACTTCAATTTTTGATGAATAGTGAAACCACTAAGTGGTACTTATAAAAACTGATTTTCCCGTTTAAATGAAATTTTCCCATCTTTGTGTTTTTAATTTCAAAAATCTGACATACATGGTTGTCATTAAGAAGTAAAATGTGGTTCAATGGGATAAAAATAATTTTTGGTGAATAGTAACTTATTAAGTTTTTAATCGCGATTAGAGGTAATTAGTGTAGTTTAAGGTTAAATAATGTTTTAATAATATGAAATGAAGTTGAAACATGTCCTAACCTCATTGTATGTGTAATGGCCGACCAAGACAAGCCATGGGTCAACTTGGGGACCTCATGGAGCCACTTTGGTTGGGAAATTACATAAATAACTTTTTATTTAATGTAAAAGTAAAAATGACACAAACATGATATGTTTTACTAAAACAATTTTTATGTGGGGTTATACAAGCCATATTTTTTATAATAAATAGTAATTGGAAAGATAAAAAGATTTCCTACATCGTAGTAATTTTTTTATAATTTTTAGACATTAAATAAATTAAATTATTTATGACATCATAATGATGCAGCGATGACATCATTATCTGATGATTTAAATAAAATGAGAAGATAATGTAAACTCTATGACCTACACATGTCCAAAACTTATTGGATGCGTGGATTTCGAACCTGTATCACCTTATCCATGAATTATATCAATTTGGGACCTTTTAAAACCGAAACACATTTTCAAATAAAGTAATATTTCTTACTTTCCAAAAGTGCCCCTCCTCTCCTCTTATAAAAGGCCCCCAACTCTACCTCATTTCACACACTCCTCAAGCCTTTGGCTCAGCCAAACCCTGCCCATTTACTCTCTACACATCCCTCTCTTCATCCTAGAGGATTCCCTTTGGGAAGAATCCTTTCAAAGGAAGCCTTTAGGCTCAAATCAAAAGGAGTTACACTTTTAAAGGTAATTCATTCTCTCATGTTCATTTGTTTTATTTTGCTTCTCCAAAACCCTAAACTCTTTTTATTTACTTCTTTTGTAACAACACCAGTATCTTCAATATACTAGGATGTTGTTATAAGATTTATTCGAGCTACACTCTCACACAACTACATCAAATGGTTAAAAAACATACGGTTTCCGTGGATGGTGAAATTATGCCTCCCGAAACGATGATTGTTCAATACTCATTTAACACCTTCAAAGGTGGCCATTATGATGTCACTATTTTTATATATGATATATAATATGTTTATGTTTTCCTTAAGCTTCTGTTTTTTTTCATTTTGGGCATACCTTTATGGTTTCGATTATGGGTAAACGCGATATCTTCATTTAAGGAAGTGCGGACTACCGCCCCCTCAAAGTGATTTGATTATTTAAATACCATATGTGGGATGTATAAAGTATGGAACTATGATATTATATTTGATATTATACTAGAATTATAATATACCTTTATATCATTATTATTCCATTCTATAAAATATGAAATAGAAATGAAAGTAGCGTTCATGCGTATGTACGGCTTACTGTCTCCATGAACGGTGCATTTCATTTCTTACCTCTAAATGATTATGTAATGTTATAAATGAATGCATGTACTGGATATATATGACATATATGATATCTACATCATGAATAATATTCTGGATATAATAAACATTTGTCCACACAAACAACATGTAATTGTAAGAAGTCCACTTTCGACTTAAGAACCAAATATCGGCAAAACAACTATTATTAACTTAAATGATTACATAATGTTTATGACATGGTAATAAGTGATATAAAAGGAATAATGAACTTTAAAAAGGTTATGAATGAAGTATAAATTAACTCAAGTTTATTATTCAGGAGATTAAAGAACGATCGAGTCAAGTCGGACCCGAGGTAAGGGATCCTACTCCTCTCTTTCTTTTTAAGTACACTCTTTTATGTCATTCCATCTAAGCTCATAATTCTTTTTATTGGGATGTTATTTTATATTACACTAACTGTAAATTATATGTTCATGTGATGAGAGACCCTATTCTCTCTCATCAATCCATTTTGGAATTTTTGTGTGGCGTCGTTAGGCTGCCGAATTTTCGTAAGAGATCTAACCTCTCTCTTTCTTTTTAAGTACTCTCCTTTATGTCACTTATTTTAAGCTCCTATTTGTTATGTTGGGGGATGTTATTTTATATTACTATTTCTATAAACTTTATGTTAATTTGATTATATACCCTGTTTGATCTCATCAATCCATTTTTGTAAGTTTTATGTGGCGCCGTTAGGCTGCCGAGTTTTCGTAAGGGATTTTTCATCTCACTTTTATTCCTGTGAGATTTATGCTACATTTGCCACAAATTCCTTTGAGTGGTGTATGTACTGCCCATTATTCTACTCTTTGTGTAATATACTTTCGTTTATGAGTATTTACATCAATGATTTATTGTCCTTCTTTCATGGGGTGTATGTTTTGAAAGATACCCAAGTCGGTAAGGGAACCTTTCACCCTCCTCTTTTTTTAAAAGACTTCTTTTGTTGGGTCTTTTAATTTACATATTGTTATGTTGGGATATGTTCTCATATATCCTTATTGATGTAAAATTTATTTCCAAGTGATGAGATACACTTTTTATCTCTCATAAACTCATTTTGATGTGACGCCGTTAGGCTGTCAAGGGAACTTCTTAACCCAATTTAGATTTCTTTGGGTTCAACATGTAGTTATTGAATATGTCATCCTTTGAATATGTGTGAATGAACTTTGATTATTTTACACTTAATATCCACTTATATTTGGTGTATTCGTTTGTCACACATAATTATGTAATTGATTTATCCTTAAACCAAGGATACCGTCTTTATATGGGACTTCGTCTCAATCTCCTTTCTTTGAGGCATATTTTATTTTATAAACAACTTTCTTTTATACGGTGTATAAACCCCTTTGACGTTTACGTTTATCCCAAAGGAATCATTTAATACGAAGCGTTTTACAAAATTAAAAAAGGGAATTTTTTTGTCGTACGTATGCGGTGACAACGACTTCTCTGCCGCCGTGACCGTTATTTGGGTTTCGGCTTCCTCTACAAGCCATACCTTCTTTTTAAAAGAAAAATAAATATCATGTTTTACTTTTCATTTATTTTGGTATTGAAAATGGTTTTCATAATGTTTTTATATAACTATTTTGTATTGATATCTTGTGATTGAAAGGTGGAAATGTTATGTTTCCTTTATGCATGTTTTATGTGATACGATTATGTTGAGGTTCTTGGGCATTATTATGAAGACGGGTGGTTCCGTGATAAACTAAGGGCGGGTGAGCCCGATATAGCTCTCCAATGCATTGGGTAACACGAAGGAGTGAAACATTAAGGATTCTACGAAGAGATTTAGGTAATATACTGTGATGGGTATTCCAAACATAACCAAGTGGGTTACTCCCTACGTAAGAATGTTATGAATGCCTCAAGTTACCTTTATGTCTTATTATTTCTATGATTTATTCATGATTTGATATGCCTATGTTTTATGGGTAAAGTATGATTTCATTATTATTTATACATGTACTCATGTTTCCTTTCCATATTTTTATATCCCTTACTGAGCTTTTTATGCTCATCCCATGTTTTTGAAATGTTTTTCACAGATCAAGGGAAGGGTACATGATGTGATGATATTGTCAAGGATGTGTCAAGAAAGAATACATGTTTTATTTTAAATATGTTTCCGTTGATGGGAAGAATGAATAATGTCTTCTATGTAAGAACTTTGTTTAAATGTGGAATGTAATTCAAGTTTCATGATCTAATTCTCTAAAACTCTAAACCCGAAAAGATCCTCAATGTGTAATCTTGTAATAACTCAAGATTAAGTAAGGTTTAAGGCTGTGGCCTTATATCTGAGCTCACCCCTTTCTATGTTTTATTTTTTCCAGGACATGAAGAAGTAATTTATGAAAGACTTGCAGGGATAGTATGAGTGTGGACTATGGAGACTATGTTGTTGAAGTTTTCATTTTATGATGTAATGTAAACGTTATGAATGTATCTAGTGTTTCCAATACTGCTAAACTGATCGGTCCTTCGGGATGTGATTCTTTGTAATCATGCCAATGTATTAAAATAATGCACCGACTCTGGGCTACTGGGGTCGGGGCGTTACATATGTTCCATGATAATTATTTTCCTAAAGTGGTTCAACTTATGATGGACGAAATTCAGAGAATTGAGGCAGGAGGATGACTTAGTGGATGTTTACGAATGAAAGTTCACTAGACTGGTAAGGTAAGCTCAAAATTTCATCAGAGATATTGATAGTAAGATAAATTGATTTTACTCAGTACTAAATCCATGATATCAAAGAGAATTAGCCTCTCGTGAGTTAAAAAGTTCTGAAAAACTTGTTCGATATGCGGAGAAGGAGGAAATGGAGTTTGCCGATGATCAGGTGTTCTTTGAAAAACAATAGAATAAGAGGTCCAGTTGGCAGGAAAAGGGAAAGAATTCATCAATGAATCTTGGAGGTTAGAAAACTAAATATCCATCACGTGAGAAGTGTGGTAAAAATAATCCTGGAGAATGTTTATCAAAGTCTGTAAAGTGATTCTAGTGTGCAATGTCTGGTCAAATTTCTCATAACTATAAGGAAGATGATCAAGTAGTAAATGAAAATCCAGTTGTATGATGTTTTAAGTGTAATTAAGTTGGTCATTATGTAAATGAGTTTCTAGAGAAGAACTCAACTAAGGGAAATCAACCAGTCTACAAGAATAAAGAGGTGGTGAAATACTTTGCAACTACTTCAGGAGATGTTGGGCCATCAAATGAATTTGTATCATGTACGTAGTTTGTTTGTTCAGATTATTCCAATGTGTTGTTTGATTTAAGGTCTACACATTCATTCATTTCTGAAAAGTTTTCTAGTAACTTGGGAATTTCATGTCATGATATGAATACTGAACATATGGTAAAAACACATAGAGGAAAAGTTGAGACAAATAGAAATTATAAGAACCTTCATGTCCTTGTGTGCGGAAAAAATATACCTGCAAACCTTATTTTTTTTACTCAAGTAGATTTTGATGTTATTTTGGGCATAGATTAGCTATCTTTTTATCATGGTAAGATTGACCGTGGATCTAAAGTGGGTTATTTTCAAAAATATTTCTCATTTGTATACAAGAATGAACCCTTGTTTTACATAACATATCTGGAAGCTGAGAAACTAGTAAAAGATGGAAATGAATGTTACCTTGAACATATTGTTCAAAATAATGGAACTTTTCAGATTAATGATGTGCCAGTGGTAAATGAGTACCTTGATGTTTTTTCTGATGAGTTTCTGGGTATTCTACCTAATTGAGAAGTTGAATTTACTATTTACTTAGTTCCTGATGCTAAGAAAATTTCCAAACCCCCTTCTCAAATGGCTCAAATTGAACTTTTAGAGTTAAAGAAGAAATTAGAAGAGTTATTAGATAAAGGTTTCATTCAACCTAGCACATTACCATGGGGTTCTCCTGTCCTGTTTGTTAAAAAGAAAGATGGTTAAATGAGACTTTTCGTTGATTATAGAGCATTTAATAACATCACTGATAAGAAAAAGTATCATGTTCCTCGTATCAATGATTTGTTTGATCAGCTCCAGGGAGCTCAGTATTTTTTGAATATTGACTTTAGGTCAGGGTACCATTAGTCGAAAGGAAAAGAAGCATACATTCTGAAGATCGTGTTTCGTACTAGATATGGGCATTATGAATTTTTAGTTATGCCTTTTGGTTTATCCAATGCACCTGTTTTATTGATGGATCTTATGAATTGAATTTTCCGTGAGTTCTTTGATATGTTTGTGGTTGTGTTCATTGATGATAATTTAGTTTATTCTAAATGTAAAGTGGACCATGAAAGTCATTTAAGGGTTGTCTTGCAGAACTCAAAAGAAAGGAAACTATTTGAGAAATTCAGAAAGTGTGAGTTTTGGTTACAACAAATTTCTTTCCTTGGTCACATTGTTTCTAAGGATGGAATAACTATTGATCCTTTTAAAACAAATGTTGTGGAAGAATTTCCAAGACCCATAAATATAACAGAGATCTGTAGTTTTCTTGGTTTGGCAGGTTATTATCGAAGGTTTGTTGAAAATATTTCATGGTTATCTAGTCCAATGACTAAGTTAACTCTAAAAGGTGTTAAGTTCATTTGGACAAAAGAATTTGAAGATTGTTTTCAGGAATTGAAAAGAAGATTGGTGAATACTTCAGTTTTGGAACTGCCTTCCAGAAATGGTGAGTTTTTTATTTACAGTGATGCTTCGTTGAAAGGACCTGGATGTGTCCTTATGCAGAATGATCAAGTAATTTCTTACGCTTCATGTCTGTTGAAACCTCATGAGTTAAATTACCATACACATTATTTTTAATTAGTTTCTGTTGTTATTTGCTTTAAAAATTTTGTGGCATCATTTGTATGGAGTAAAGTGTGAAATATATACTGATCACAAAAGTTTAAAGTATATATTCACTCAAAAATAATTGTACATGAGGCACAGGAGATGGTTGGAATGAATCAAGTATTATGATGGCACGATCCATTGCCATATGGGAAAATCAAATAAAGTGGATAATGCTTTGAGTCGAAAAATTACTGATTCATTAACAATGCTACATTTGGAATGAGATCCTTTGGTTTTTTATTTGATGAAATTTGGAATAGAAGTTTTTCGTGCAGGAAAAATATTCTGTTTTGTTTAAGGTGTCAGTAAAATCATCTCTATCAGAGAGAATTAATCAAGTGAAGAAAAAAGACAGTGAGTTACAAAAAAAAAGGTAGAGTTGGTTTAGAAGGGTAAGTTTCCTTATTTTAATGTTGATAATGATTATGTTTTAAGGTTTGGGAAAATATTATGTGTTCCTTATGATTCACAGTTGAAGAATGAGTTGTTATGTGAAGTTCATAGATCCTCATTTTCAGTTCATCCTAGCTATACTGAGATATACAGAGATCATCGAGAGTATTTCTGGAGGGATGGAATGAAAAGGGATATTGATAATTTTACTGTGAAGTGTTTGACTTGTCAGTAGGTTAAAGTAGAGCAGTAGTTGCCAAAATAGATGCTTCAGTCTTTACCGGTGCCAGAGTGGAAATAAGAAAATATATCCATGGTCATCATTTTTTGATTACCAATACATCTTGAGTTAACAATGCAATTTGGTTCATTGATGATCTATTGACTAAAAATTCTCATTTCCTTCCAATTCGAGATACATTGTCTGTAAATCAAATTTATCGATTGTATGTTAAAAAGATAGTCTTGTTGCACGATGTTCCCCTCTCCATTATATCTGATTGTGATCCATGTTTTACTTCTAACTTTTGGAAAGGCCTTCAGAAGTCATTGGGTACTGAATTAAATTTTATTATAGCTTTTCATCCAAAATCTGATGTGAAAACAGAACAAACAATATAGACCTTTGATGATATGCTACATTCTTATTCACTGGATTACTAGGGAAGTTGGGACTAACATCTTTCTTTGGTTGAATTTTCATACAATAATAGTTTTCATTCCAGTATGTAGATTTCTCTATTTGAGGCATTATATGGAAAGCATTGTCGAACTCTAGAATTTTGGAATGAAGTAGGTTAAAGGAAGCTGATGGGACCAGAATTGGTTGAAAAGATTGAAAAAAAATTCAGTTGATTTAGAAGAACATGATAAAAACTCAGATTAGATAGAAAATTTTTGCCAATAACCGGAGGTAGGATCTTTTTTTTAGGTAGGTGATCATGTCTTCTCAAGGTTTCTCCATGAAAAATTGTGATACATTTTAGTGAGAATGGAAAATTTATCCTGAGGTTCATTGGACAATATGAAATCCTAGAAAAAGTTGGATCAGTTGCGTACAGAGTGGCTTTACCTCCAGGTTTATCCTAGGTACACAATGGTTTTCATGTTTCAATGTTGAGAAAGTATATGTTAGATCCATCTCATGTTTTGATTATAGATGTAGTTCAGTTGATAGAGAATCTCTCTTATAAGAAACAACCAGTCTAGATTCTTGACCATAGAGAGAAAGTGTTGCGGAATAAGGTAATTCACAAGGTAATGGTTTTTTGAAAAAACCTTATGGTAGAAGAGGCAATGTGGGAATCTGAAAATTCTATGAGAGATAAATACCCCCCAATTATTTGATAAGTGAGTAAAATTTCGAGGATAAAATTTATAAAAGGGGGAAGGATGTAACATCCTGGGTAAATAATGAAACAATACATTCTCTTTTTTATTAATATTTTTTGAATTAAATATTAATTTTACTTTAAAGGGGCTTATATGTTCGATGGAGTACCCGATACACAACAACATGTTTCATTGAAATATTACATTGCACACTAATAATATAATATTATTATTTTAAATGGTAGTTAACGCATAGCCGTTTTATTAGTGGGAATGAACAAAACTAACAACAATATGATTATACATGTTTGATAAATAAAAGATACTTGCTTAAAATGTGAATGAATCTAATTTTAAACATAATTTACTTTAAAAGAATTAATTACAACCATTTATTAAATAACCCTCTTTAAATATAGTTTTCATCACGTTTATATGTTCTATTTGAAAAAATAATATTCTTCTTTAGATTGGGGACATCAAAATTTACTCTGGGTAAATTTTTGGTATTTTCTGGTAAAGTTCATTTTTTTATGAATAGTGAAAATTATTGGATTTTTATTCAAAAGTGTCTTTTAATATAATTTATTTATACGGTTATATTATCTTATTAATTGGTTTTAAAGTGTAATTATATTATATTATATTTTTACCAATTAATCCAATGTTGGTCATTGGAATTAATTTCACTTTGAAATTGGACATAAACAAGTGTCGATCTTTTGATAGTTATTATTTCATAAAAACACGCAATTTGTTTTGATAATGGAAATTAATTTTAAATTAATTAATGAAACGTCTATATTTTTAATTTTTTAAAATAGACATCATTTTTGAATTCAGAAAATCAAATCTATCTTAGGCTGAATTTTTTGAAGTTTTCTCAAAAACTTCAATTTTTATTAAATAGTGAAACCACTAAGAAGTAGTTAAAAACTAATATTTTCATTTAAATGATATTTTACTGCTTATGTGGATTAAATTTCAAAAATATGACATACATAGTAGTTATTATTAAGTAAAATTTGGTTCAATAAGATGAAAATAATTTTTGGTGAATAGTAAATTTTAACTTTTATTTAGCGCCGTTAAAGGTAAATATGGTAATTCAAGGTAAAAAGAATATCATAATCATACAAAATTTTCTTAACAATTTTCCTAACCTTATTTTTGGAGTCATTTAAGAGAATGGGCGTCATTTGGTCAATTTGGGGATCCCATGGAGCCACATGGGAGTGATAATGACACTTTAGATTAATTAACTTAAAGTAAAGGCAGAAATGACATTAACAAATATCATTTTGTAAATTAGTTTTTATGTGGATTTATATAAGTTATCTATTAGAATATAAATATAATTTGTAAAGATAAAATAATTTCCAACATCAAAGTATTTTTTAATAATTTTTAGACATCAAATAAATTAAATTATTTTTGACACAATAATGATGCAGTATTTACCTCATTAATAAATGATTTAAATAAATAAGATTATTAAAATTGAAATAATATCCAAAACCTATCCAATTCATATTGGATGATTTTATTTAGACCATGAGTCATCTTATATTTGACTATAATGATTTTTGGACCTTTGGAAACCGAAGATAAGTTTATAATAAAATATATGTTTCAAACATTCCTAAAGAGCCCCTCCTCCCCCTTATAAAAATATATCACTTCTTACTCATTCCTCACACCTCTCAAGACCCTTGGATCATCCAAACCCTGAACAAATAATCTCTCAAGATCCCTCTCCTCCTCCTAGAACCCATACCTTTGGCATAAGTAACTTCAAGAAGTTTTTTTGGTTCAAACCAAAGGAAGTTACCCAAATTAAAAGTAACAGATTCTCTTAACTTCTTTTCTTTTATTTTACTTCTCCGACCACTAAACACTTTTTATTCCTATATTTTATAAAAAAAACATTATATTAGATATATTAGGATTTTTTTTATGATAATTATTATAACTAAACTTACACACACCTCCATCTAATGGGTGAAGAACATATTGTTTCTGTGGATGGAAAACTAACGCCTCACGAAATGATGATTATTCGATTATCTCCTACTGCCTATCATGATGGCCATTTAGATGACACAATATTTATATATGATATATATTATGTTTATGTTTTCTTTATGCTTCTATATTTTTCATTTGTATCACACCTTTATAGTTTCCATTATAGTAAACGTGATAATTTCATTTGAGGAAGTGCAGACTACCGCCCCTTCAAAGTGATATGACTCGTTCATATCATACACGGTACGTATAAAGGATGGAGTTAATGATATTATATATGATACTATAATGGAATTATAATAAACCTATTTATAATTATGTTTCCATTCTATTAAAATACAAAATAGAAATGAAAGTAGCGTGCATCCGTACGAACGACTTATCGTCACCATGAACGGTGCATTGCATTTCTTATCTCCAAATATTATATACTATTACAAATACAGAAATATACTGGATATATATGATATATATTATTTCTACATCATGAATATTATTCTAAATATAATTTATATTTGACCACATGAACAACTTGTAATTATAAGGTGTTCATTTTTCACTCAAGTACCAAATATCGACAAAACAACCATTATTAACTTAAATGATTACATAATGTTTATAACATGGTAATAAGTGATATAAAAGGAATAATAAACTTGAAAAGGTTTCTTAATCATTTAGAAATTTACTTTAGTTTATTATTCAGGAAATTAAAGAACGAACGGGTCAGGTCTGACACAAGGTAAGGGAACTTCTTAACCCAATTTTCGTTCTTTGGGTTAATTTTCTACTTATTCATTATGTCCTGATATGATAATGTATGAAATGAATTTTGATATCCTATATTTTATTTATAGTGATTACACATTATCAATCTATTTTCTTTATAAAATTATCTTTGTAAGGGACTTCGCCTCAATCTTCTTTCATTAAGGAATATTTTGTTTTAATAGACAACTTTCCTTTATACGCTGTATAAACACCTTTGACTTTTACAATCATTGAAATGGAATCTTTTTTCTACGAAGTTATTTAGTAAACGACAAAAGGAATGTTTTTAACATTTTTGGTGACAATGACATCTCCACCTTCATAATCATTATTTGGCTTCATCTATAATACTTAATGTTTTCTAAAATGAAAAAGAAATCCCTTATTCTGTTTTTGGGTGTTTTGGTATTGAAAATGGTTTTTGAAAAGAATTGATTATTTAAATATCCTGAAATTATTTATTGTGATTACAAATTAAAATTTATTAGTGAAATGTTTATATTTCCAATATTTTATGTGTTATGATTTTATAATGGTACTTGGACATTTGACGGGTGGTTATGTGATAAACCAAATGACGGGTGGTGTCGTGATAAACCAGGACGGGTGGCTACATTACAACCTCCAATGCATTGTGTATGTAAGTTTGTCATATGGATATTCCATTTAGTGAAATGTGTGGAAGTCGACTGTATGGTTATTCCATTTAAGTGTGTTTATGAACAAAGTTAGCTTTATATGTTATGTGTTCTTTATATGGGTTTTATGGTAATATTTTGGTTAAAAAATGGTATGTATTGATATTTTTTTCAATGAATAGTATTTACTACTTCTTAAAGGTGAAAAGTATTACTTATGATAAAGTATTCATGGTTTACTTTTTTTTTGAAAATCTAACAAATTTCCTTCTTTTTTATCCCTTACTAAGATTTTTATGCTCATCCCAAGTTTTTCAAAAAAAATTCATAGGATATAAAGTAGAATTGGGTCAAGGATTGGATCACAAAAAATTCATGTTCTCTAAGACATTGAACTAGACATGACTCTTTATTTTAAAGAGTTTTTATTTTATGAAAAAATAAAAACTGGCCATATCTGTTTACATGTAATATTCAAGTTGTTATGTGTATGTTATGAACTAACCCTATAAAACTCTAAACATAAAAGGATCCCTAATGTGAATTATTAATTTAATTCAAGATTATGAAATTTTAATGTCGGGTCCTTATACATAATATGATCATTAATCTCAACATTGGTGAGTTTCCTAAGCCAGCTAATAAGAGAAAGATGGAGTTTCATGGTGATCATAGAGGAAATAAAGTTCAATTTTCCTTATGCAAATCATGTGGGAAGAAGAATCAAGAAGAATATTTCAAGGGAACTAGAATATTCTTTGGGTGTAGAAAACAATGACACAAATCCAGTAATTACAAAGGAAAAAAGTTCTTTTAACACAATTGATAAGGATAATGGTATTTCTAAGATATCAACAATGGTTAAATGTTTTAAATGTATAATGTATGGGAATTTTGAAAATAGATTCCCTAAGGGAAAATTTCATGAATAGAATCAACATAGTTTTATGGATTGTCTTTATTTTGATTATGATGAAGAGACTAAAAATGATATATTATATCAAAGAAGCGTTGAGGAATAAAATAATGAAACTTGTTCAATGGTTTAAGAAGATAGTGGAATGATTACATGATTATCAAGAAAAAAAATTTATATGTAATTTTATGGTATTATGGAATAAAGAAACATCTAGGGATTGTTACACTATTATTTGTCCTTAAGTATTTGAAAGTATATGTTGAATGATATCGGTAACCATGAAAATTGATTGAAATATTTTTGGAAAGAACATGATATGTGTATAATGAGGGGATAAGAAGATAATGAGATGTTTGATATTATTAATGACCTCATGACTAATATAAGGACAAAGTGATGTCATGAATTGAGTATATATAATTTTTGATATTTTTGGTGTGTGGAAAGAGTTAATTTTGACATAATTCATGTTTTCACTAAGGTTCTACAATAATTCATGGTATTCCTATGTTTCAGGAGAATACATGATTAAGGTATTAAAATGTTTGGAATGGAACAACCAAGAACTACATTATGAGATATGGGGGATAAATGTTAAGTTAATTTAGTTCAACTCTTTATAAATATTAATATTTTTAGTTTTTTAAAATATCGTAATGTTATCCATTTATGGATAGTATAAGTTATATTCCAGTTGAAGTTTGTTAGATTAATGTATTATCTCACTATAGGTGGACTTATGCATATTTGATTACCTATGATAACCATTTTTTTGAAATAGATGGAACGGCCTATCATTCTATCGCATGATCTTCTAACACTTCAAGATTGAAAATTTTGACTTCATTTATTTAAATAATAGATGAAGTAGAAATTGTTCAAGGCACGAACAATGATGATATTGTACCAAAATCATGTAAGTATTTATTCTCATGAAAAATCCATCAAATTTAGGGAAAGGATCTTGAAAACAAAAAATACTATCTTAGTAAATTATTATCCAATAAATATTTTGTTCCCATAAATCATCACAGATTTATGGCTTTCTGTTTGTTAAATTTCTTCAAACATTGTTCTCTATCACTATCCAACAGAACACGATGGTTAAATTATTCTTTAATATATATGTTTTCACTCACAACCTATGTTCTCCAATATATAAACCCTGTGATTAGTTGCATTTATTAACCTATATGTTTCTAAATTTCCTTTTGAAAATGAAGTTTTAGGATTCCTTTTTACGATATGGGTTTCTATTAAAGAAACATTCAAGTAGTAAACCTTTTACATCCTCAGTGAATTTCAAAGATGAAATTAATTTTACGGGAACTATAATGTAACACCCTGAGATTTTATGATATATATTACTTTTAATTTATTTTATGTCTTTAGTTATATGCTACACCTTGATTAGCTTGTGCTCTACACAACATCATATTATCTTGCAGTATACGCAACACTATACTTGGCTTGTGTTACACTCAATTTCAATTTCATTTGATAGAATTCATTTCACTGAGTATAGATTTTGTTTATTTTGTAATAGAACTATGTTTGAATTATGTTATATGAAACACAAAAAGAATATTTCACTAAAGGTATCACTGATTTGTCTTGCATTACACGTAAGAGCGACCTTCCTCGATAGCTTGCGTTGTATGCAAAATCGAGTTTCACTAAACAATGATATATTGTGAAAATGTTATTATTTAATGGAATAAAAACTAGACATTATGAATATTATTGGCCAAAATTTTAATTTTATATAACATTAAAATTCATCCTATGTATTTTCTAGAACATGATATAATAAAAAATTCTAATTTGCGCATAAAATGCGTGTTTTTCTAAAAATTCAGTTTTACCACCATTCGATGGCAAACACTTTTTAAATATATATTTTTAAACTCTTATAAGTTATATTTTTTATAATAAACTTATTATTTTGAATTGGGATATCAAAATTTACTTTTTTTTAATTTTTGGTATTTTTCTGATAAAAATAATATTTTAATGAATAGTGAAAAATACTGCATTTTTATTCAAAACTGTATTTTCATCTAATTTTTTTATATAGTTAGATAATATTTTTATTTTTTTTAAAGTTAAATTGCATTATTTTTTATCATTTAATCCAATTTTGGTCATTGTATGTCATTTCTTATTTAAATTAGACCTAAACACATGTCAATAATTTTTACTTCTTAAGAACTTTCTTTTTGGTTTTGACAATGTAAATTAATTTTAAATTAATTAATGAAACTTTTATGTTTTGAATTTAGATAAATGGATTCTATATTTGGAATAAGTGTGTCTGAAATATATTAATAGGTTACTTTAATTTTTTTGGATATTCTGAATAGTAACTATGATAATTTTTATTTACCATAGTTAAAGGTAAATCGGGTAAATTAGGGTAACAAACAATATGATAAATATAAAAAAATTCTTCTAAAACCTTACAAAATCATATTGGATGAATTAAATTCAACCAATATTACATAAGGGTATGAATTTATTCATTTAACGGTCTTTTATCTATGAAAATGATGTAATTATATTTAAAACAAAAGAAAGTTACAAAATGTCACTCTCTTATCTCTTAAAAGTATAATAATTATAATATAGTGATAAAAATTATAAAAATTATTTAATAAATAGTATACAGAAATATAATTAAATTATCTACATCATGTAAATTTATTTAGAATTTTTATATATTAAATAATTATCCTTAATAATTACACAATACAGATTTAGAATTTATTGTATTGATAGAAATATAAAATAAATGGTTTTAAAAATATTAAAATAAATATCATAAAAACTAATTAATATGGTCCAAAAAAATTCAAGGTGACTATCACATGTTATTATTGTATTAATTTTTTTAAATTTATATTCTGTTTGGATTTTATTTAAAGTCAAATATTTGAATAGTGTCAAAATTTACATTATTGATATTTTCTAAATATAACATGTTATTAAATTATTTAAAAATAACCAAAAATATTTAAAAAGTACAAAGATAAAAATATATGGTCTAAAATATCATAAATTATCCAATTATAAATAATTTACAACACATAAAAAATATTTATAACTATTTAATATTTAGAATATTATTACCACAAATAAAATTAAATAGATTAAATAAGGTTAAATCAAAATGATAAAGGTTAAAATAAAATCAAAACATGTCTAAATTTTATTGGTTGAGTGTATTTATACCAATACCCATATTACCTTAGACATAAATGAGTTTGGTACCATTATAAACCACAAAATAAATTTATTATAATTTAATATTTCAATACTTTCCTAAAGTACCCCTCCTCAATATTATAAAAGGTCACCACCTCTACCAACTTACTCACACCTTTAAAGCCCTTTAGATAATCCAAATTCTTCTAAAATAATCTCCCAACATTTCTAAAGTCCTCCTAGAGGCCACACTTTGGGAATAAGTCCATCCTAGGTAGTCCTTTTGTGCAAATCAAAATGAGATACAAAAAAATAAGTTATTATTTTATCACCTTTTTCAAAATTCTTTTCTTCTTATACCTACTCTTCTTATGTTTTTATAATACTAAAGTAATAATTCCAGAATATAATACATTATTAGATATTATTATAATTATGTAACAAACTTATAACTCATTTTATCCATCCTACAAATAAAAATATCACCATGTGTGCGTATGTACGGCTTACCATCTCAATGTCGTGGTGTAATTTGTTATTCAACAATACTTAAATTGGATGGGAATAATGATGAGAATAATGGATTTAAATAATTAATATAACATTATAATTATTTTTTATAATTAATATATCATCCAATTTTATATCGTTTAACCATTAAGTGAATGATATTTTCACTCTTGCGTATGTATGACCTATCGTCTCCACGACGTGATGAGATTCATTTCCAACATTAACCATTCAAGAATTATTATAAAGTTTATATAATTAATATGAATGAAATATATAAAATAATAATGCTACTATATTTATGTATATATATATATGTGTGTGTGTGTGTGTGTGTGTGTTATTTACTTTCTTCAATTCAATTCAATAAGGAAACGGAAACATCGTTCATGAATACATACGGCCTACCGTCTCCATGAGCAGTGTATTCCATTTCATTTATATAACTATTATATATATTTATATACTGAATATTTATGATATATAAATCATGTTTTACATTCTGTAAGTAATTAAATCATGGTCTATGTAATAAGATAAAGAATTTCAAGTCAAAACACGTACAATAAATAAAATGATTATTTCCCAAAACATTGCTTTAACGTGGAATTGATAAATTAATGGGTAATATAATGTCATAAGGTAATAATATATGATATAATAAATATTATTATGGTTATACTAATAGTTAATAATATGTTTAAACCCACTATATAGGAGTTTCAGATATATATGAAGCATATCGGGCCTAAGTTAAGGGGTAATTTTGCAATCTCATGGTCTTCCAAGATTGTTTATACAGAAGTATTTACTAGGGTATATTTATAATCCACATTCATGATTTTTTTTTATTTATATTATTCTAATCTTTTTTAAATTAAATTTAATCCTTTGGTGAATATTTATTAAACGGTATGGAATGAATATTTCTTTTATTTTCCATACAAGGTAATTTTTGACTTTTCCAATAAGAGTACAAGAAGAATGTTTTCATAACTTATACAGTATGAACATATTTTTATGTCATAATAATGCCTTATTTCCATGAAGATTACTCTACTTAATTTCAAGTTTATTTTCAACTAAATTGTTTTCTTTTTAAAGGGCATGACATTTTGATAAAACAAAATGTTTTTGAAGAAAAAAGAATCTTTTCCTCCAGAATTAAGTTCAAGTGTTTTATAAAAATTATTTTTCATCTAAGATAAATAGATTTAAATTAGTTTATGTTACTATCCATATTATTACTATGGTTTGATTGTGTTAATTATAGAATTATATTTTATATTGATTATGTTATGATGGAATGATGTTTAAGAAAACCATTTTATTTCTTGGGTTATTCTATGATGAATGATTTATGTTTTTGTGACACATTTAAGAATTATTTAATTATGAGATGGGTGAGACCTATATCTCCCTCAAATACATTGGTTAAAGATTTATATCTCATGAGATAGACATGAATGGAATGAAAATTAAATCTTGTCCAGTAATACTAGGCAAGATTAGAAAGTAAATAGAGTTCCATAATACAAGGTTGGAACGACAAGTAAACCCGGTTCAGTAATGAACATTGTCCACTATGATGGTCTTGGATTCAATGTATTGGATACAATGGAAATAATATTATGTGATTATTTTTTACAACAATTACATGTCGTATTCCAATTCTATTTTACCATGGTTAATGTTCCTTTATGATCTATGCCTTACGTACTGCCAGGATTTATTTCATGACCCATGATTTTTATATTTAAACTTTATGTTCAGGTTTTTACATTCTTATGTTTATGGTTGTTTTATGTTCTTCATGATTAACCTTACTGAGCATTTAAAATCACCGTTTTTATGTTTTCTTTTCCCCAGGATATAAAAATATGTTTTAGGTTGAAAAAAAAGGGAAAAATATTTATGGGAGATGTTGAAGATCTTTCATGATGTTAAAAGATTGTGTTCCATGTTTCCAAAGACACTAAAATAATACGGTATTTGGGAGTATATTTGTGTAATGTATTAAGTATTCCACAAAAAGAAATGTAATTTCCATGTATATCAAGCTTGGGTCGTTAGAATCATGAACCAATCACTTTTTAGGAAAATATTTACCATCATGGTCAAGTATAAAACAATATTTATTTGTTCTATCAATAGCTGAGGTAGAATATATATCTACTATATTTTTTTGTGCACAAGTGTTGTGTATTAAACACTCTTTATTATAAATTGGACTCAATTTTAATAATTTACCTATTTTATGTGATAATACCAATTCAATTAATATTTCCAAAGGTCCTATAATTCATTCGAAAACCTATAATATTGAAATAGGGGATTAATTTTCTATGTGATAATGTTATTAAGAATGATATATCGTTATAATTTGTAAATATTGAAGATCGACTTGCTGATATTTGTACTAAACCATTCCCCACTACATGTTTTGATTTTATTAAGGGAGAGTTAAGAATATTTAATTAAAAATAAATATTTATTAATATATTTTGTTAATTGTTCAATTAATAATTTTAATTTATTCATTTATTATTAATGTATTTATTGTTTAAATAAACAAATATTTTATTTGAATTTATGAAAACCATGCCTTTTCAAAATAATGAATTAATGATTATACTATGTAATCAGGTCGAGAAATAAGACTACATCACCAAAACCATCAGAAACCCATTCCTCTCTCTATTCTCTTAGCCTAATATTTTGAACGATTTTGACTTCCAAAACTCTCACTTTTCTTTCAAACTCCTTGAAATAAAAACCATTATCTCTTAGTTTCTCATAAATATGGATGACAGAAGTTGAAGAATAGAGAGGAAAGATGAAACATGTAACCAGCAAAAAAATCATTCAATATAAGGTAGTATACCTCATTTATCTTAATCAGAAAAATCATCTACGCAATAATTCTCAAGATTCTCAAGTTCTATACACTCATTTTGCATATGGAAATAACCAAATTAATTTTTGATAAAGAAATAAAAGATTTATTCATAAATTCTATGTACATTTTCATAGATAGTGGATATTGTCATATAGAATATATATCATGAAGATTTTTCAATCTCTTTGAAGGAAATAGACAATGTTTTCAAATATCTTCATGAAGGGGTCTTACGTTTTGAACTTAGGTCAATATGAAACCAACAACATAAATGAAACGATATTATGTCATTTATTTTTGGATCTACCCAGATGAGAAAAATGTTTGGTAAGGATCTTGACGTTGATTAGAATGTACTCATCATGTTTATTCAGCCAGCTTTATTTCCAAGAACTATTAGACTTGACAGGATTATTTATCCAGATATTTATATAGTTTTTTTAACGATGAGTGATGTCAAGTTTAATTTTCCAATGTACATGTTAAGATTCATGCATCATTTTTTCCAATACTATGAAAATATTACTTTTTATACTTATGAAAGTATAATTTCAATGTTTTTACATCAATAAGGCTTAATTATATTGGTAATGATAAACTCTAAATGTCACTATAACAAAATTCTCAATGCTAGAACTCTCATTAAAATATGTTACATCTAGAGTAAATTATATGGAAATCTATTACCTATTGGTATATAATTCCAACAAGTATGTAGTCCTACAAATAAGGGGGGGATTAGGATTATATTTTTCAATCCAAATTCAAGGAGAAGTGGTTGCAAAATCATGAATCAATGATGAAGTTCAACGAAATAGATGTTGAATCTGATATAATGTATCTCACCCATAATCTTAAATATATGTCCCCCAATCTCTCAAATAAAATTTGGAAGAACCTATCAATAAGGACAATTTTATCTATATTTGAAATAGAAAAGAACCTAAAGTTTGGGAAAGTACAATTCAAGCCCCAGAATTAGAGGTTGCTGAATATGGTGAAGTTTATCTAACAAAAAATATACCGGTCAATAGAGAAAAGTAAAAGGATCTAACTCAAGATGAAAATAACAAATAACAAATTCTTATAGAAGATCATGTGCAAGAAAATGATCAATTAAATGATAATTCTCAACGAGTAGTGGATGAAACTACAGGGTTAGTCCAAAATCAATAAATTTTGATTATAGAGAATTCTTAAGATAAGGAATAACTCTAACTTGCTGAGATCATAATTATAATTGAGGTTTAATTTTAACTCTATAATGACAACAGTAAATAAAATTCTTTATCAATTACTAATAGAAAGAAACTACCTCGAGTACAAGAGAAAGAATATTCTAATTCTTTCAAAAATAGAACTGAAGGACTTGTTTTTCAAATCAACAGTCTAGGAGAATAAAATTCATGTTTTCAAGGTGAGTTAGAGGCTAAAATAAAATACATGAAATATTTAATAAATTCAATTATTCCCAAAGAATGTTTTGAATCTTTTTAGACTTGAATCTATTATATAATAGAAAATATAGTTTCTAGAATATATTTAAATGCATTAAAATGAGAAATGTTAGAATAGTTTGGAAAAATAAAATCAAAATTTTTCTCAAAGTATAATTTTATGGATTTAAATTTCTATTTTGGAAGTCAATTTGAATATATAAAAATAAGTGAAAGTCAATCCATATCTCCTTCTTTTTCAACATCAACATCTTGAGACTTGATCAAAAAGTTTCAAAAAATTAATTTGGTGATGTATGACATGAATGATAGGCTTCATAATCTACAATGTGATAGTGAATCTCTCAATGTGCTGTTAGAAAATTGATGATATCTAATTGATAAAATAACCTCATGAGATCTAGGAATAAGGACTCTTCTCAATTAGTCTATAACAATTCTTTCTCAGTTAGTTCAATATGAGGAAACATTTCATTAATTTTTTAATGTAAATCTAATAGAAAACATAAATATTGGTCAAGAATCGAAGATCTTGAAGAGGATTTTAATTTAAAATCTTACTATATGTTTAGAATAATAGACGTCATACTTGAACTAAGATGTTCAAGTTGTTCAAGTTTTATCGAAACCCGAAATCTCTTCTTAACGAACCAATTATCATTTATCCAGTATTAATTTTTAAACCAATCTCAGTCCACATTTATATTTTAGTCATAAAATTATTTTTATATATTACTTTTAAGTATTATATTTGAATTTATTTAATTTTTTTTGTCTCTACTTCCATAATACATATCTCTTTTTATCTTATAAAAAAATTAACATTCATTTATAGTTATGTACTACGTTGACTGTGTTTTAATCCATTTTCAAATACTTTATATTTTTTATCACAAGAAGGGGTAGAAAATTTTGTAAAATAAAATTATTAACTCAAATTCATGGTTTTTTATCAATTAAATAAAATAATACAATGACAACTAATTTTTAAACAACAATTAGTTTTTGTATCTTTTCAAAATTTTATTTCAATTTTTTTACAATTCCTATATTTTTTGTAAGATATACTATGATTTTTGAGAATATAAAAAATGAGGATATTTATGTAAACTTATTTTCTTAACATTAATCTATAAATATTATTGATTTTTATGCTCTAAAATACCGTTTTTTATTAATAATGAAATTAATTTATGTAAATTTTGGAAAATTTATATTTTTTGAAATATTTATTCTATAATTATATTAAATAATTTTATCTTTGGGAAATATTTTTTAATTTATTATGAATTCATTTTAACATATTTTGGAAACACTATTCATACCCTTTGTGTGCAAGTGTAACATAAAGAATGAAGCCTGTATTTGGAACAACACGTATAGATCATGTACTATATGGTGTTGGAAAATTATGGATAAAGAACCCTATATTGGTATGTAAACCTATTTTGATGAATCAAATATATGGTACATCAACACTAGCTTTGCAATCAACCATACATTTTCAACCCCCTATTTTGTGTTTTTGTTGTCACCTGAGGGAACCCAATGTTTGACTACCCAATGGTGGATTATTAAAATAAAAAATATTAACCATGATTTCTCCAATGGTATTAATGGAAATAAAGTTTGATTCAAAGTTGTTTTATGATTTACATAATGTCATGTATTCAATGAAATAAATAATTCCTATTTCTAGGGGAAGTTACGACTCTCTTAAATGTTTTAAACTTGAATGATTATAATATTTTAGGTGACATTCTTGGATCTACTCAACTTAAATAAGGTCTTATTTTCCATATATATGGTAAAAGTGGTTTTCCCATGAATAATATATACGACTATATACATTTTCAATATAGTTTTAGACACAGAACTATAGTAATGAAATAAAAGATCAAGCAAATCTATTCTGAAGAGACTATTGTTTGAAGATATACATATTTCAACCTCAACTACTATAGCCACTGCTATTGTTTGTTTGTTGCTATTATTATTGAAGATCATTTGTAACCAGGATCTCTTCAAAATTATTATTACTTGAGGACATTCATCTTTGAAGAAGAATATCTTTATTCTTTCAGTTTCTATTACAATTGTGATCAAGAACCTATTGTTTCAACCAAATTAGACACTTTTTATTTATTGGACATTTAGCCACTTGAACTCAGTGATAGAAGATTATTAACTTCTTAGACTAAGATGCGGAGAAAATGTATCCCATTAAAAGAACCAAAATGATCAGTAAATCTTAATTGTAAAAGGTAATAACTTCCTTCACTCAGTTGTGAATGTCTTATGTTAAGAGGTTCATTATAATGAAAATAACCAAGCTCGTAGAGAGGGCGTTGGTGAAGTGGACTATGAGATCTTTGTGACCCGAACCACTATAAAAAAATTGTATTCTTCTTTAATGTGTATCTTCTACTAAATTTTCTTATATATGAGAACATTCTATATCTGTATAAATCAAAATAAAATTTAAAATCCATAATCTATCAATATGATCAAAAAGACACAATTCACACCCATCTTGTGTATCTTTTTATTATTCTAACTTAACATGCCCAACTATTTTTGGATGATGGTAAATACATAGATGTTTTTATATGAACAACACCTTTTAAAGGCCCTTCTAAAACCTTGAGGTGAAATGTGAGTCACTATAAGATATGAAGCATCATGGAACCCTATGCAAGTATACAACCTCATGAATATATAACCTACCAAGATCATCAACCAAATAATTATCCTTGAATGATAAGAAATTGGATACTCTCATCAGCAGATCTAGGTAAACCGTAATAGTATAGTGTCCATGAGTCATCCTTACAGGACCTATTACAATGTTTATCATGACATCATCCCACTTCCATTCTAGGATCAGTAAGTACTGAAGATGATCAGTGGGCTAATTTTTCTCATATTTTACCTTCTGATGGGTGGACCATCATATAATTAACCCAACTTGGTCTTTCTTCATCCATGGGATCCAGATTTCTAGTTCCATGTCATGGTATGTATTTTTCAGACCTGGATACATAGCCCACTTAAGGGCATGGTTGGCCATTGTCACCATCTCATGCATACTATTTGAATCTACTACAAATCCTCTATCAAAATTAATCTCATTAGAATCAATGGAAAAAATAAAGATGTGGATACCCACTAAATATTGGGTCCCTTATCACCAACCAATCATAATTTGAGAGCTCAATTTACCTTATACTATCATGAATTGAGGTGAATAGGTTAGGAATCTAATTTTTTTTTCTCTACATGTATTATTTGACATCCAAACACGGTTTGGAAAAAAATTCCATCACCTACCACTCACAAAAAAATTCCTAGACTACATGGGTATGATTATTCCTACCTAAGGAATCTGAAAATATGTTTCTCATTTCATGAGTATAAGAATGCTCAATGTCAAAGGATTGTAGTTACTCAACCCATCTTCTCTACGTGATATTCAGGTCATGCTGGGAGTAGTGTAATTTAAAGATATTATGATCTCTAAAAACCTATAACATATCCCTCATGATGTAGTTTCACCAACATCATAGGACATGTACCTTTACAGCTAGCTCTAAATCACAGGTCAAGCAGTTTCAC
The DNA here is from genome assembly GCA_963277665.1 of Viscum album. Classification (NCBI taxonomy): domain Eukaryota; kingdom Viridiplantae; phylum Streptophyta; class Magnoliopsida; order Santalales; family Viscaceae; genus Viscum; species Viscum album. Next base: position 127,207,239 of record OY728146.1, on the reverse strand, counting down.
TTTGGTGGTATCAGCTGCCTGGACCCATAAGTAGCTACCTTCCCATCTTGCAAAATCACTTCCCCCAAACCAACACTTGATGCATAAAAATATAAAGATTAATCCTTACCAGGATTTGGAAATTATAGGATTTTTTGGATGTAAACTTCTCTTCATCTCCCTAGATGCCACCTCACAGGCATCAGACCACTCAAACCTCAATTCCTTCTTGGTCAGTCCCATCAACTGACCGGGCCTGTAGGAGAATTCCTGAATAAATATTTGATAGTATATGCCCAATCTGATGAAGCTATAAATATTAAATATGATATTGGGACTCTCCAATGAATTCATGGTGTCCACCTTCTATAGGTCCATTTATACCACATCCTCATATATTATATGGCCCGAGAAGTTAAATTGACCTGACCAATATTGACACATTGGTAGTTTTTATTATAAATTCATTCCTTAGAGTGTTCTAGAAACTACCTCAAAGTACATTACACATTCATGCTTCGATTAGGAGTAAACCAATATATTTTTCATGATGATCATTAATGAGAATTTAAATTATTTAGGGAAATCCCTATTTATATAATCCATTAATACAATGGGACTGTTTTTCAACCCAAACATCATAACACGGTTTTCATTAAGGTCATACCTTCCTTAAAAGGTTATACAATGATTGTCAGATGGTATCACCCTGAGCTAGTGGTACCCAAATTGTATGTCAATATTGGATAGAAACTTATGATAGTCGAATAATTCATTTAAATTATGGAGTATATATTATTTCATAATCATTAACCTAGTTAAGCTTTAGCTAATCTACAAAAGTATGACGGAGTTTTTTCATTCATGGAGAACAAAAAATAAGCACCCTAAGGGGCGTGCTCGGATGGATAAACCCCTCCCCTTCCAAGTCAAATTGTTGATATTTCGATTATCAGAGATCTACTGGTTTCATCTTATATGAAGGGATAAAAATTGGTTCTATGTATAGAAAGAGCTCAATCATAATATTGATTCCATAGTAGGGTGTTATTCTATAAAATTACTCGTGAAACACATCCTTTTACCAATCAATAATGGGGGGGATGACTTGAAGTCATCCCCCCCCCCAACATCCAAAATGAGGCTAGAAACCTAGGCTATGGTTTTGTAATATTGGGTTCTGTAGACCCAACATGATTTATTACCATATCATGTTTACAGTCAAATATACATGATTTACAGTTATCATTATAATGTAGACATTTCGGTATCCACTATTTAAATGTTAATGTCCATAGATTAATTTTCATATAAAAATACATAACATATCTCATGATATAATGAGAACCTCATGATACCATGACATCAACCTTAAATATATGTCCCAGAGTCTATATACATCACACAAACTAGACACAGATGATGTCAAACTATCAAATGTTTGGGAATCATAAGCTTTGAGGCTTCTTCTCATAATGATCTTCCTTAGTAATCTATGTTTGGTGAGATAATGAGGACATACCCGTAAATAGTAACACCACATGTTTCATGTGTAATTGGTTGTTCTTATCTACTAACATGTGAATTGGTATCCTGAATTTAAATTAGTGTTAATGTGTGTCATTTGATTGTGTAAATTGATTTAAGAAGAAAACCCTGATCATGAAATTGTGGAGAGGTAGCATGTGTTGGGTTCATCATTATTGGTACAACATTGGTTGAATTTTCAAGATAGAATTTTTCACTTCCATGTTGATGAAGTAAGATATCTCAGGACTTGTTGATGAGGATAGAAGTATATTCATAAATCCATGACCAATGTAGTTAGAGGTAAATTAATCTGGGAATATCAAAAAATAATAAAATATAAAGGATGATGACATAAGTGTTCATCTTACTTTATGAGATATTTTAAGATAAAGAGGTTATATTGCACAGTATGTTTCTGTAGATTAGTTGTTGTTGAAAAGACTATTTCGTATATCTTTATGGGCCTTGATGGGTTTATAGTATCCACTCGTGGTCCATGAATACTATTAAATGATATTGAGATATGTTATGAGATAGTCACACAAAATAGCATATTCAATAATCTTCCATATTCCGGTGAATATGTTTATAATACACGGTGGTCCTCACCATAGGGTCTGAGTGGTGTCCAATTAATCGATAAGTAATAAATAAATAAATTCATTATTATTCCATTAAAGGATAATTTGGTTTATTATATTTATTAAATTTGTTTACAAGTTTTCAAGTAAATATTAGGAATAATCATAATTGAAAAAAAAATATTTTAATGTTCCACGTTCGTTTAATATTATCCAAAATTACAAGTCAAGTTAAATGTCTTAGTTTTATCATGAAATAATATATATATATATATATATCATAGGTATGTGAAAAAATATAAATAATATTTATGATATATTTTAGTTCATCCTAATTTCAATTTACAACTTATTTGGTGAACATTAGTTATACGTGCGATGGGGAACCCAATTTGGGTATTTGAGCATCCACTATTTATTAGAGGAGATACACTCTCATGCCACTATGATTTGAAGTGAGTTATTTAGATCATTTATCTCCTCTCCCACTTTCTAGATAGATTTTCTATCGATCTAAGTGGTCGGATCAATATCATCTCTTTACATCATTTGATCTTTGATGTAGTGATCATCAGGATGTCAAAGGAATCATTGGATCACCGTGATAGAACCTGGAATTCAAAACTTCATTCTCAATTGGATTTTTTAAGAATATGTGAATTATCTAGAGGGATTTTGTTATGGGTAATTCAAGAAATAGTCACTGCAATAATGTAAAGTATGAGTGTTATTCTATTTAGACAAGGTACGTGTTCAATTTTAATTTTATGCTTTGAATAAATCATATAAGATCCTCAGAGCGAACCAAGGATTGAATTGCTAGACATGACATGTTATGTCTTTTTTGTGATGAAATTGTTTAAATCTATGTCCCACTAGATTCTATTGTGTTCCCTAGTATTTTCAATTTGTATCGGAGTGAGAAAGTGAATTTTTTAATCATAAGAAAATTATGTTTATTTAAATTTAATTAAAGGGTTTAATTTCAGCCTCAATAGATCCGACAACATTTTGATCTAAGCGAGGATGGCCAAGCTACGACCATCCAAAAACGAATTTATGGATCAAATGTGGGGGTGTTTCAGGTGTTTAAATTTAAACAATTAGTATGTTATTGATAACTGAATGTTGTGGGAAAATAAATTTTCTCGGAAACCCTCATATTTTGTCCTAGTTTTCGAGTGCTTGGAAGAGTGTATTTCAGTTGTACCTTATTCCATAGGTAATGTGGGGTTTTCATGTTAATGAGTAACACTAATTTATTATAATAATTATTATGAATAATAAATTGATATGTATATGGAACTTTGTAAATTGGCTTGGTGTGTTTGAAAAAAAGGCAAACTTTGGAAATGTCAACAGTTATGTGGTACCTTTTAGTAAAAAAAACTCAGGCTTCACTGACCGATGCATCACCCGAAATCCCTAGCACCACTATCTTACATAGTTCATGCCACCTCCAGAATGAGCCCCACAGACAACCACACTTACCCAAGATTCCAGCATCCTGCTACCCCACTACAGCCCAGTGCCGATCAGACAAAGCTCCGGCTTTCGATCATTGGGGGCCACTACCTGATCCTCCCAGCAGGGAGGTAAGCCCACTGTCCTGGCCTCATCAAGTTCCCTTTAACCTATTCCCCCAAAAAAATGGCCTAGGGTGGATCTTCCTAACCTGCAATGGGTAGGTAGTTCTTATTGGAACAGAACACCCTTCACAGGGTCTGTAAAGACTCAAAATGGGACTACATGGGTTAGACCCAACCAGCTTTGGAACTACTCCAGGTTTCGAGGACCTGGAGTTTATTTAAATACTAAAAATTAATTAATTTAATTAATTTCAATTTAGTAATAAATTAAATTCATTAAAAAATAAATTTTGTTTAGAATAATTAATAATTTTAATTAGCCATCTAATTAATTTAAATTTCATATTAAATCAAATTAATTAATTAATTAAAATTTTCCAATTAAAATTAAATTACTTACAAGCCTGAATAAAATAAAATTATTTAAGTTTCATTAATTAATTCAATTTAATTAAAGACCTTCATACTTTAATTTATTTCAATTTAGTTCTTATCGTGCATCTATTTTACCTGCTCACTGATCTTGAGCATTGAACAACCTATATATGTCTATTTTTATTCCTTTATTTAATTATTTAATTGTGTGGGATGATTTTCCTACAAATCCATTTTTCATTTTCTAAAAAACTGCTTTAAGGGTTAGCAGTAACCAAACATTACAAAAGGATTGAATAAAAAATAGCGCATCCACAAATTCAAGTTTCAAAATTCAAGTCATCATCGCCCATCTATCATCTTGAGTCAAGTAACTGCCTCAAGTCGTACACCCGTTGGGTCTCCCTGACATTACGCCTCCCTATTATCAAAACACCTTAGAGACCCACCAGAATCTTCATCGCCTTCTCAAAGGAGTCTGCATCATCATCATCATTGCCGTCGTCACCAATCCCTTTCCACCAGATTCTGTCGTCACCGTCATAAACAACTGCTTTATCCGAATCTCGATACCAGTCATTAGCATCAAGAAACACCAGTGTCGATATCGTCGTCATAATTTGACGACGTCACTGACCAAACAAAACTTTGGTTGCGAAATACTGTCGAAGACCAACCTAATCTAAACAACACCGTCGTGAACAGCCAACAGCCACCACCATAACAATACTAGAAAAAAACCAAACCAGAAAATAGATCAAAATCATCACCATTCAAACACCATACAGATCCAAATCATTTCACGCAATAATCATCTTTGGCCACAAAATCCCACCTCCCAAAATCGTTTAGGAAACACTACTCTGGAACCGACTCGGAGAGGAGCAGAGGGTCTTGTGGTCAGGGTAGGGAAAAGAGTAGTTGATTCCTCTACATCATCCTCTCACTAGGACTGAACCCTGAATCCAAACCAAGAACATGTCGATATGGGAGGGCTTTAAAAACCCTCGACCACCAACCCGCATAACCCAAAACCACAAATTAGCCTTTTTCCAGATCTGACCCGGAGAGGTGTGAAGGAAAACGAGATCAAAGAGGGGAAGAAACGATCGAGGCCTTCAGCAACCACTATCCTCCCTATGGAAAAAACACTAGAAATATGCACAATTTGAATGAATAGATCGACACCATAAAGAGAGGAGAAGAAGAGAGGAATTGAAAGATAGGGAACATCGATCAATGTGTATAAAGGTTTGCATGTCCAAATTTATCTTTTGTATATTGTGCCCCTAATACCCCTCACCTTTGTATGAGTATACTTGTAATTTGACAATGAAATTATAATATGTGGACCCCACAAAGATGAGGAAAAATCCAAAGAAGATATGAACATTGTACATGGATGAGATGCATCATGATTCAAGCTACGACTCATGTGTGATTCCCCTAGGTCATGGTTGATCTATTAATTTTAAATAGTTCATCCAATATTAGATTTAACAGACCAATCAATTATTTTTATTTCCATTATGCATTTATTTATTATTTTATGTATTTTATGAAAACAGAAAATTCATAAAAAAATAAATAGTAAAATACATAAACAAGTATTGAAAGTTTTTCTACTAATGTTTTTTTATGACCATGAAATCATAGACTAAACAAGATTAATAATAACAGACTTCATTCATCAAAGAAATATATTAAAAATTCTCAATGAAATATTAATCAACAAAATTCCTTCCATCATTTGAATTTGAACAAAACCAAGTGTTCGGGTTTCTCGTTAGCCAATGTTGAGGGTCACACTTACTACAAAATAGTTTTTATGAGAGTTATAGGTTGACTTAACTAAAGCTTCCAGAAAATAATTTTTCGAATCTAGCATACTAAAACATTAAAAGAAATTTTTGAGTAAATTATTTTTCAAATTTTAAATGTTTGGACTTAAATAATTAGATCAAGGAGCTGGGAGTTAATATGGTTTGCCATTCAAATGTTGACCTTGAACTCTCTGAGTAGTGGACTAGAAAAATAATTTAGACTATTATGGTACGTTCTTGGATCCTTCACACTAGAATAATCACGTGACATAGTATTTATATTCTAGTACAATGTTTAATTAGAAATCTATAAATTAGGGGATACATTTAATGATATAATAAATTGATAAATAATGTATAAATCAATAATCAATATAAAAGTACTAATATACTAGTTTTAATTTTCATATTAAATGAAATGTAATACAACAATATACACTATGATAATAATTATCAATGTAATTTTATATCTAGAAAAAATTTCTAAGTGTATTATAGGAGCTTGCACAAAATAATATGATATCATAAATTTAAGGTGTTGGTTTCCCCAGTACCTTTCAATCCACCTTAAGAATCAAGGATCTAAAAATGCTTATAAGAGACTCATTTATGAACTGTATGATGGTTATTTTATAATGATATCCTCATCTTCTAATGTGATTTATGGATACCACGTCATTAAATGGATGATTTCACATGTTGTCTCGTCTTTGAGAAGCTTACGAGGAGAAAGAGAAGTACAGATATGAATAGGTGATGACTAAACTGGATGTTCGTAAATTGAATTTCAGAACTTGATCATTCAAAAAATCACATTATTATATCATTTTCACCTACTTAATACAATTTTGTTTAAGATAAATAAACTAAAAATATGGGAAAAATTATTCATTACCTTCTAGGTAAGGTTCACTAGATAAATAATGATCTTAAAGAATATATAATCATTAATTCTTGTGGAGAACAAGATGAAAGACATCGCAAAAAGGCCATTGGTAAGAGTAAATTCAGATACCCCTTCAAAACATATTTCAAATACAAGGTTTTCTAAACAAGAGGTTATTTTCCTTGAATATCACGAAATAAATCAACGAAATTTCACAACCAATGAGCTGAATCAAAGAAGCAAGTTGTCAATTCTCCTTAATGCATGATAATCAACTATATATTATGTTTATGTAATACTTTTGGTTTTTAAATACAATATTTTTATCACATATATGTATCAAAATATAGTAACCAGTTATAAAAACATTGATATAAGTATGTTATGTTCCCCAAGCGGTTGAGTAAGGGTGGTTCCTAAGCCAGTGGTGAGAAGTAATAAAAATTCTATATTAAAAACTGATTGATTCTAGTAGAAATTTTATTGATTATAACTGAAGAATTTATCTCACATGTCTTTTAAACCCAAAGTGATATTATTTCATTTTAAGAATTAATTTTTTGTGGCATTTCATACTCAAAAAACAGTTACATGGTTCATGAATCATAGGCAATAAATGATGAATATATAATGAAAGGCCTATATATCATGTTCTAGAAAGGAAACTCGTTTTCAAGTAAAACTAAAAGTAAGAATCATGGATATACCCAATATGTTATTTAGACTTCATGGGGGAAAACACCACAGGTATAATCAATGTACATACTTATTTAGTTTGTACAAAAAAACCTTTTGAAATAAAGGTAATCCATAAAGCATTTGGAATTAGTTTGGTAGGACAGTATGAATTATTACAAGGGTAATCTAGTGGTAAATATACGTCATTAGATTACTTGCTGGGTTTTAAGGTATGTAAAAGTGAATTATTATATTAACATGGTCAGAAGATAACAGTTTCTTCGTGATGGCATTGTTAGATAGTATGTCAGAGTATGATACATACTCTATAATTCCAAATGTAGGATCAAATATATAAGTATGAGATGATCAAATACAATAGGGGGTAAATTTTATACTTTAAAAAATCCTTAAGGAATTTTTTCATAACCAAAATTCACAACCCCTCTAATTTCTATTCACTTTCTTGATTCCGGAAAAGTGATTCCAAAAATAAAACATAACAATGGTTTAGACCAACTAAGATTCTACCTTCAAGTGTATAGAATCTAACTAAATCAGAGTATGAGTAAGGAAGTATAATAATGTTATACTTTCCTCAACAATACAAAATGCACAAGGGAAGACAAAGTAGTAATACTACAAGTAACATACAATAACTCTTTTAACCCGCAGAGAAGGGTATCCAACAACCCTGGATAAGAGGTCCCTTGATTTATACTTTCAAGAATTCCTCTCTTACCCACATCAGGGTAAGCCCTTGATATTAATATTGGAGTCTATCTTGCTATCCCCGCAAGCCCTCAACTATTAGGTTGTCGGCACCTCAGTTTTCCTATCCTCAGAAGCCCTCGATTGTACACAGCAACAATTAGAGTCGTACAAAGCAATTCTACATGACGCAAAGTTTGAACAAGCTGTTCAAACTTTATGCATGAATCGTGAGAGTTTATCAGAGCCTCTCTCTCTTGAAATCACTTCAACAACATGTAAGCATAGATGTCAAAGATGTGTCAAGTTCCTGCTCTTTTCAAATGAGATCCTATTTATAGGCACAGCTCCAATAGTCGGATCCCTCCTCCAACGGTCATATTTTTCCTTGAATTTAGGAGGGACCTGTACACGTGTCACTCAAACGGTTAGTTGATAATTGAATGCATGACATCATTTTGTAATAGAGCAAGTCAAATCATAACTAAAACTGATATTCGGAATGAATACAATATGAAATTTTGAAATGTAACTAAATAAAAGTTCGGAGTGTAACCAAGAATAAATTCAGACTCTATAATACAAGGATATTCGGATTTTGTTTTTTAGAAGAAGTTGGAGTCAAACTTCATTCAAGTTCATATACATAATTCGTAATCATAATTCACAATCAGAATTCGTAATGAGAATTCATAATCAGAATTCATCATCAGAATTTGTAATGAGAATTTGTAATCAAAATTCATCATCAGAATCCATAATGAGAATTTGTAATCAAAATTCATCATCAGAATTCGTAATGAGAATTTGTAATTAGAATTCATCATCAGAATTCATAATGAGAATTCGTAATTAGATTTCATCATCAGAATTCGTAATCAGAATTCGTAATCAGAATTCTCCATCAGAATTTGTAATGAGAATTCGTAATCATAATTCATCATCAGAATTCTTAATGAGAATCCGTAATCATAATTCATCATCCGAATTTGTGGTTAAAACTTTATATAAGTTTGTAATCAGAATTCAAGGTTGATCTTTATAAAAGTTCGTAACAAGGAATTCAGAGTATAACTTCATAAAAGTTCGTAACAGAAATTTGGATCAGAAAATAGAATGCTTCATATCTAAGTATTATTTGATTCCGAGGTTTTAGATATTAATCTTATTTTTATACTTAATAAAAATATTAATATGAACAATGAAAATAAGGTAGAGGTAAATTTATTTTGGGAAGTTAATTTTCCTTATGGAAGTAAAATAGGTGTAAAATAAAATTTTCCATAAGATAAGGTGTTTGTGATTTTCAAAACAAAAATAATGATTATGTCACAAGGAAACCTTGATGACTTATCAATCTCCCCTTATATGAAGGAATGGAAAAGTCATAAAGAAAACCTTATTGACTCAACAATATCCCCCTTTTGGGAATGGACAAACATCCTTATGAAAAAGAAATTAAGTACTTATAAAAATATTTCTAGACTTTGAAATTAAAGCTTATCTCCCTTTGTTCATGGATAATAGTGAATACAACTAACCCCCCCTTGGGATTTGGAACACTAAGGATTGTATTCTAGATTTTCGGAATGGGATTTTAATTATGAATATGTAATTCTTCATAATGAACACTCTCCCTTAGATAAACTCCCCCTTACTTAGGGATATTTCTTCAAAACTTATAAATCATTTTCCTTCACTTATTTAGAATTATTTTTCCTTCTCCCCCTTTGTGATTTTCTAAAAAAATTGAGGGAATGGAAAACAATACAGTACCAGAAATATTAGTACAAAATACCACAAAAGACATGAAACTAGAGTTATCATTATGATTCAAAGTATTAGTACAGGGAAAAAAAATACAACAAAAGATCAAATTAGGTCCATTTGTCTTCTTTTTATTTGGGGATTAGCTTCTTCAGAAGGGTTTTTAGCTTCTTTAAATCTTTTTTGTCCTCCTCAACTTGATTTTCTAAGGCATTAATTCTGTCATATTGAGCCTTCAAAGCCTCAGAATGAGCTTTAAGAACTTCATCTTACTTTACAAGCTTCTCTTCGATCTCAATCCGGAGATCTCTTTCCCCTTTCCAGCTTTGAGCAACTGAGTTAAGATTCTCATTCAGATCCTTCACCTGTTGATTCTGATTTTTTTTCTCTAGGTTCATATTTTCTGGAAAATTGTTTGTAAGATCCTTGATCTTGGAATCTTAAGTATCAAAAGCCTATTTTACTTCCTCTTGAAATTCATCAAGATCTTCCATATTCAGGATGACATTATTTGACCAAGTGGTCATTTTCTTACACGACTTCTTGTGAGCTTCGTAGCCTATAAGAAAATATTTGAAATATAATTCTATATTTTTATATTTTTCCATCACCATGGACACCGAATCCGACATCTGATTAAGAGTGTGTTGGAGCATCTGGCATCTAGAATCTATGTTGGTAAAAGTCAGAATGGAACTGAATAGCTTCTTCAAAGTCTGCTCCACAATATCATGGCCAAGTGAAGATGGCTCTAAATCCGAGACATAACTTGGTGAGAGTGGTTTTTCAATCTCAACAAGCTTCCTTTTTTAAGTTCCTATAACTTCCTTCCTCTTCACTGTAGATTTTCTTTGAGAATCAACAACCACTTTCTTACCCTTATCAATCTTCGGTATAACTTGCTCAACAAGAGATTTATGCTCGCTATCTGATAATTGAACAACTCTATCCTCATAAAATTTATCTTTTTCTGTTCCTTCCTCAACAAAGTGCTTTTCATAACTTTCTTCCTCAGATAATTCATTTACTTCTTCTTCTTCCTTGTCTTCATCTTTTTTTTCCATCTTTCTCTTCTTCCTTTCCAAGAGTGACAAGCTTCGAGGACTCGACCTCAGATGTTCGAAGTGGTAATTTATCTGATGGATTTTTCTTATCTTGATATTCCTCAACTTGTTTAATCAGATCATCTAAATCATCACTTTCTTCTTCTTCTTCTTATACTTTGTCTTCTTCTTCTCCATCCTCCTCTTCCACTTCTTCAAAAATTTCTTTCTGTTTGGATTTTTTCATAGTAAAGAAATTCTTTCTCGGGGTCTCGGGTAATGGCTCGACTAAGAAAGATTTTGGTACAGGAATCTTCTCAGAAGCTACTTCTTTATCTTTCCAAAATAGATTGTACAACTTCAGCCTCAGACATTTTCTTCTTCATCTTCTTCACTTTTTCTTTCTTCTCAAGGTATTCAGCAATATTTTCTCCTAAATACTTAGCTTCAGCAGGGTCCAAGCCAAACATTGGCTCCCCTTCATTCCTCATTTCCTTATCTTCCCTCCATTTTTCAAACACCTCATCTGGATATGCTTTCTGTTTATTCGGTTTGGGAGGTGCAGATTTTGCTTCCTTGGCTTTGGGGGTTTTATCTTCATGTTCCACTTCTTTCAACTTACTTTTCTTGGCATCCTTCTTCGATGGCTAATAGTTTTTAACCTTTTCCGAATTGGCTTCTGCCTCTTCCTCTGGAAGATCATAAAACTCTTCTATCTTATTAGCATAGGCCATATTCATTATTTTCAGGGTGTCATCACTACCAAGAATAAAATTGCAATTCTGAGACCTGGATTTTCATGCAGACTTGAATGATTCAAGACACAGAACTCTATGTTTTGAAAGTAAGGCAGGATACACGATGATTTGGGTTGTTATATTTACATTCTTGATATTATGAATTGTAACAAGAACATGCCTCGTCAAATTGATTTTCGTTAGATTTACCAGGAAATCTATGGAATATATGTCACTCTTCTTGAGGGTATCTTTGTCACCCTTTCTCGGTACTAAAAAACCTTATACCCTTAGCTAAAGGATCCTCTTGTTAGAAGATAGATGGGAAATTTTTACTATCTTTACATTAGAAAGTCCAAGACATTTCATGGCCTTAACCTTAACGAAACTACCTTAAACATCTGGGGGTTTGTGGGAGAAAAATTATTCCTCTCCTTCATATGATCATCCCAAAAAGTTGTCTTCCTTGGTATAAGAATTTTTGTAGGTTTTTCCATAAGACTTGAAAGAAAATCTTTCGACATAATCTTCCTTAAAGAAGCACACTGACTCACAAAACTCTATGAGTAAATCCGGAAACACTATGTCTTGATCACCTGTCCTAGATATGCAGACATATTTCCATCCATTTAACTTGATATTCATAGAAATGAAAGAATCATACATGATAATGATTGGATGCACCAACATTTCCTTGTATACTAGACATTTTGAGATTGGCTTCATGGTAGAAATTTATTGGGAAGAAGATTCTACAGACATTCGGACTGGAAGAACTCTGAGAGATTCAGAATGGGCTTAAGAAGTGAGGAAGATCTTCGAGACGTGAGAGCTTGGAAACTGATGTGGGACACCATCTTGGGTCCCCTTTATATAGGTGATGGAGGTGACCTTTCAACATCCAAAAACAATCTAAGGGTTGAAAAATTCTCTGGTCTGATCTGACAGTTGAAAACATACCCGCAAGGGAATATTGAATATGATCTTTTCCAGTTTTAAGAAAAACATTCATATTTAAGGAAAAATGAATCTAAAATATTAAAAAATAAAGGAAACTACCAGAAATTAAAAGTGACTACGAAAACATAAGTAAGGAAATCATACCTTTCGGATTATATAGGAAGATTATTCATAATAGGTGATATTATTCTTGAAGAAAATTGGACTATGAAAAACTCAGTACGAAAAACTTAAAATCAAAATGTTTTATTTCAAAAACTTGGAGAACCAAAAATCGATTATAGAAATTATGAGTATGAGAATTACCATTACAAAAATTTTCATTATGAGAATTTCCATTACGAAAGTTTCCAGTATGAAAATTTCCATTATGAAAATTTCCAGTACGAAAATTTCCATTAAGAAAGTTTCCTGTATGAAAATTTTCATTACGAAAATATCAAAAACGAACTACAAAAACTTTCAATAAGAAAAATTTGAAAAACCTTTCAACAACAGATGTACTCCCCCTATGAAAAGGAGTTTTTTTACTGTAAGGATATTGGTTCAACAAATGTTAATGGATGAATATTACCATATGGTTATCATCTCTATCTTCCCTTTAATGTATTAAAATCTATTGGAGCGTAAATATTTTGTGAAAATTTCAGCAAGTTGATCTTGCGCTCCAATGAATTGAAGAATGATATCTAATTTATGTGTGTGATACCTAAGAAAGTGATGCCTAATGTCTATGTGCTCTGTATGAGAGTGATGTGAAGGGTTTTTACTAAGGGCAATGGAACTTGTGTTATGACACAAAATTTGAGTCTTAGTAAAACTCAAGCCATAGTCTGAGAGTGTGTGTTGCATCCACAACACTTGAGCACAACAACTTCCAACTGCTACATATTCAGCTTCAGCAGTGGAGAGTGCTACAGAATTTTTCTTCTTTCAAGATGAAGAAAATAATGAATATCCTAAGAAATGACAACTTCCAGATGTACTCTTTCTATCCATTCTACATCCACCATAGTCAGCATCTGAAAATATTTGTAAGACAAAATAATTTTCAAAATTATAAAATAGTCTTAAATCTATGGTTCCCTTCAAATAGAGAAAAATTATTTTCACTTCCTTTAAATGATATTAAATGGGATTGGATTGATATCTTGCACATAATAATACTGAAAACTTTAAGTTTGGTTGACTAGCTGTCAAGTAAATTTGACTTCCTATCATACCTCTAAAAGATGTTTGATCTACTGGTCTCCCAGCTTCATCAAGATCAAGTGTGTTTGAGGAACCGATGGGAGTACTTAGACTTTTAGTATTGTCATATACATACTTTTTAAAAAGATATTTAATATAATTATGTTGGGATATACAGATTCCTTCTAGTTTCTGTAAAATTTAAAAACCTAGGAAAAATGTTAACTCACCCATCATACTCATTTCAAACTCAGGTTTCATTAGATCCGCAATGGAATCAGTTAAAGATTCCTAAGTTGAGCCAAATATAATTTCATCTACATAAATTTGAACAATCAAAACATTTTTCTTATCTTTCTTTATAAAAAGGGTTGGATCTGCATTTCCCTTAACATAGTTATTTTGATACAAAAATCATGTAAGTCTATCATACTAGGCTCTAGGGGCTTTTTAAGGCCATACTAAGCTTTGGTAAGTCTAAAAACATGATCAGGATGTTTTGTGTCTTCAAAGTCAGGAGGTTGTTCAAAAAAAACTTCCTCTTGAACAAACCCATTAAGGAAAGCACATTTCACATCCATTTGAAAAAGTTTGAAATTGAAGAATACTACAAAGGCAAGTAAAATGTGAATCGATTCAAGACTAGCTACTGCAGCATAGGTTTCTTCATAGTCTATTCCTTCTTGTTGATTATAGCCTTTAGCAACTAATCTCGATTTATTCATAACTATGACTCCATTTTCATCACACTTATTTTTGAAGACCCATTTTACTCCAATTACAGAAGTTTCATTAGGTCTTTCAACCAAGGTCCACATTTTATTCATTTCTAATTAACTTACTTCATCTTAGATGGATTTTATCCAATCATAATCACCTAAAGCTTCATCTGTGCTTTTTGGTTCCAATTGGGAAATGAATGCTTGATTTTTTACTTCATTTTTTAAGGAACTTCTAGTCCTTACAGGTTTATTGACATCACCAATGATTCTATCACTGGGATGATTCTTTAGAAACAACTTGTTTGGGTTTTTTAAAACTTGTTCCTCAATATAGGCTGTAACACCCCGACCCCAGTTACCCAGAGTCAGTGCATTATTACATAACATTGGCATGATCATAAAAGATCAAGTCTCAAAAGACCTATTAGTTTAGTAGTTTTGGAAATACTAGATATATTCAAAACTCTTACATTACATCATAAAGTAAAAAAACTACTGCAACATATTGTCTTCATATCCCTTCATACTATCCATGCAGGTCATTCCTAAATTACTTCTTCAAATCCTAGGAAAAATAAAACATTGAATGGGGTGATCTCAGATGCTCAATAAGGATAATAATATAGCGAAAACTTTCATAGATAAGCATAAACATTTAAGGCAATGTATAACTAAAACAAAATCCTTTTAAAATTGAACTTCAGAATAATATGGGAAAGATAAAATGAAATAATTCCATTCACTTATTCACATTGATATTCTACTAGTCGAATAACCACATGAAATATCAATAACCACTTTCATAATGATGGAATGCATAATGCCAGACTATCATAACCACATATTCAAGGCCTCGTGCCAAGACTACAAATAAGATTTTGTCAAGGCCTTTTCCCAATACCCTAGTTTGTCTCATGAGACCTACCGATGCATCGAGGAGCTATAGCGGGCTCCCCCCGTCACTTACTTAGTCTAATTCATTCCTCATATGAAAATTTTGAAACATAACATAAACATTCGTATTAAAACTAGCATACGTAATGTCAATACTTTATCCACAAACCATGAATGGTATAAAAATATCACATCCACAGTCAAACATAACTCATTAGATACAATATATAAGATTGTATTGTGTCATATTAACCTCAATTTAGAATGATTAAGGATATTGACATAGATGAAAATAATCATCAAAACTATTAGAGATAAATATCCCTCTTTTTCATGAAAACATTTAAAAGTCACACTATTTGTCAAGAATCCATTTAAAAATATATTTTTTAATCAAAGTTTCCCATACCACTTTCAAACTTTTAAAAGTAATTTCAATTATAAAACATTAATTTCCATATAAATAAATCCGTAAAACCATTTTTAAAACAATGACATTAATGGGGAAAATTTATAAGAATAAATCTTCAAAATATTCTAAAAATGATATTTTAGTTAGAGTTTCTAACCAAAAGAGAGAAAATTGAATAAAAATAATTGAGGTAATCAAAACTTTGTGATATCATGAGAATAAAGGGATTCATGATATAATATGTCAAAGTAAATTATATACACCATATAAAAGTTAATTGGTGTATGACAACAATGAAGTCTCAATGAGATGTAAATTGAGATTAAGTCTCTTATAAAGACCATATCCTTAGTTTAAGGATAAATCAATGACATAATTATGTTTTAAAAATATAAATACACTCAATATTATTGGATGTTCAGTGTAAATCAATCATAGGACATTCACACATATTCTTGTAAAGACCACACCAATGAATTGGATATTTAACTCAAAAAATGGAGAATGAGTTAAAAATTACTCTTACCAAATTCATATTGATGACTTGAGAAATTATAAATGGAGTGATTATGTGTATCAAAAGTATATCCACAAAAAGTGGAGTGGAAATTATGACATAAGAAAATGAATATTGATTCCACACATAATCTTGGAGTAAAATAATCAATGAAGTATGCGTAAAGCCGAATGAATGGAAATTGAAATTTCAAATTCCTTTATTGATTTGGTAACTTATGAAACATACACCCATGAAAGAAGGATAATAAAATGAAGATTTAAATATCCATAAGTTAAATTATATTACACAATGAATACAATCATGGGCATTACACACACCACATGCAATAAATAAGTGGTGAACAATTGAAATCTCACGAAATTAAAAGTGAGATAAGAAACCCCTTACTTTGTACTTTTTCCTTTGTCGAGGGTTGCTTAGCCTCTTGTATAATGGTGAAATAATTTTTATTGAATTATAAAAGGATCATATACATTAATATGATATTATATATGATATTTTAACATTGTTTTGTTGATAATATCTTAGTATTATCGTCGTTTTGAGTGTTAACTTACTCATTTTCTTTTATATGTTTTGTTACATAAGTCGTGTTTCTTATGGGTAGGTTGTATATTATTCATGTAAAGAATGATATCAAGTCCTTAAACATTATTTTTAATCATCAAATTAGTATTATACTTGAATTGATACGATGGGGAATGAATCTCATCGCGTCCGTGGAGACGGTAGTCCGTATGTACGCACAAGCGACAATATCATTCTTTTGATATTAAAATAATATATAATTGGATAGTATATAATAGATAAAGAATAATTATCATGTAATATTTATTATTTACATGTATTACACATCATTATTATACCCATCCAAATAATAATGTATTTAATAACAATTACACCATGACGTGGAGACGGTAGGACGTACGTATGCACGTATGGTGACATGTCATTCAAAGGATGGATAGAATAATGAATATGGTTGTAAAATATTTATAATAACATCACAGTATATAGAATATACTGGAGTTATTATTTTATAATGGAACAACAAATAAAGAAGAAGTTGAATAAGAAAGGAACTTGAAAATGGGTGGTGAAAACATTACCTCTTCTTCGGGTTCTTCCTTTTAATTTGATCAAAAGGGATCCTTATGTTGGATTTATGACTAAAGTAAGGCCTCTATGATTAAGGGAGGATAGGTTAGAGGGTATTTGGGTATATTTTGGATGAACCAAAAGGCATTGAAGGTATTAGTAATTGGTTAGAAGTGGTGTACTTTTATAAAGGGGAGGAGGGGCTCTTTTGAAAAAACATAAATTATTAATTTATAATAAATTCATATTCAGTTTCTAATGGCTCTAAAGTGGATTATTCAACGTCTAATGTGGGTATGGGTAAAAATCCTTTCATCCAATACATTTTAGACAGGTTTGGTTCACTATATTAACCTTATCATCTATATTTAACTCTTAGTTAATTAGTTTGGCACTTACCATGTCTCTTTGTATTTTTATATTATATTGTTAATAAACATACTATATACTTCCAAAAAAACCCCAAGTGGTCCCTTAATGATACAAATATTATTATATAAGTCCTTTGGCTGAACCTTATATTTTTAGGAACAGAATATGAATTACTAATATAATATTTGTTTTAAAAACTCATTTATGTCAATTTTGACACCATTTAATAATTGATTTTTGTTAAAGTCATAACAACATTATTAATTCGAATAAAATTAATTTAAGTAATAATAATATGTAATATTAACCAATAATATTAGTTTATGACATCAAAACTTTCAAATTATATTTATTTTAACATTTATAATACTAATTATTTGATTCCTTCATTAATAAGGATAATACTGCATCATCATTGTGTCATAAATAAATTTAAATATTCAATGTCTAAAAATTATAAATAAATTAACATTATGTAGGAAATCTTTTTATATTTCTAATGAATATTTATATTCAATAATATAACATATATAACCCTAGGTAAAAAAAATTTCTAAAAGATACATGCTTATGTCATTTTTGTATTTACCATAACTTAATTGATATAAAGTGTCCCTATCACTTACAAGTGTCTCCATGGGGTACCAAAATCGACCCAAATATGCCAATGGTTGGACGTGTATCAACCAATAGGGTTAGGACATGTTTTAGGGTAAATTAATATTTCTATAATTTTATTTGTTTACCCTTATTTACCGGATTTACCCTTTAACCATGGTAAATAAAATATTTACCGAAGTAATTATTCAAAATGTCTAAAAATAATAGTTACCTATATTCACAATTTGGACCTCCTGATTCTAAATATTGATTCCATTTTTTATATATTCAAAACGTAGAAGTTCCAGAAATTAAATTAAAATTAATTCTCGTTGTCCAAACAAATAGCGTGTTTTTAAAAAATAATAACTCTCAAAATATTGACACTTGTTAATGTCTGGTTTAAATGTGAAATTATGTCCAATGACCAAAATTGTATTAAATGGTAAAAATATATTATAAATATACTTTAAAACCACTCAAATTCATAATTTATCACTATTAATGATTTCTATTAAAAAAGTTGTTTTTAATTAAAATTTATTAATTTTTACTATTAATCGAAATATAAAAGTTTTCCAAAAAGTACCAAAATTTCACCCTAAGATAATTTCGATATTCCAAATACAAAAATGAATTCCATTTTGAAAGATAAAATTTATTAAATTTAAAAAATTGGGTATTAGTATTCATAATGGTTAGTTTGATTGGTTGTGGTGTGTTAGAACTCGAAGTTGCGTACAACACACGCTACTGTATTATTCAAAGAGAAGTCTAACATGAAATATTAGGGTGTTACATTATCCCCTCCTTCAATAAATTGCATCCTTTTAATTTTTAAAATTGGTCTTGAGAATATAATAGAATGTACCACAACAGAAAAAGAGTCAATAAAACTATCACTTTAAAATAAATAAAGAGAAGTACAAAGGACATCCTAGATAACCTATACTAGGATTCCATGTTGAAAAACATGGATATGGATGATAAACTAAGTGTCAAGTTCTGATGGAGTGGGATAGAAAACATGATTAGGAGAAATTTAACAACAAGAAAACCACAAACTAGTGATGGGACAAACAGTCATTAGTTTCCCAGTACGAAAAGTAAACAGAAAACATTTTTTTTTGTTTTAAGTTACATTACATAAAGATGAGGAATTAATTTCTGAGATTGACTAAGAACATAAAGATATATACTTACATTTTAAGTAGAGTATCATTCTTTAATAAATTTCTACTACTAACTCATTTTTTTTAAACGATGAGTATTCAAGAAGACATGGTCACACTAGAAGAGATAGAATAAACTTATATAGAATCACATCATCCACGAAGGATAAACTATATATTTTACTTGTCTTTAGAGATTAATCAAAACCAAAATGGTTAGTACAAGATCTGATGATCCCCTAAAAAGATATTCATTTATAGAAATAAACACTAATCTTAATTTCTAAAATTAAACCAAAAATACCCCAAAGTTAAATAAATACTATTCAATAAACAATTGTTCTTAAAATACTTCAATATAATCCAAACTAATATTGAAACCCAAAACTTAGAAGAATTTGGTTATGTAGTCTTCCATGTTAAATTGTATCTCTAAATGACATCAACTACTCTTAAAGTCACATACTTAAAATTAATTAACCTAATCACATATTCCTTATTATAGGTTCATCATTTCCATAAATAACCCAAATCACTATAAATCCACAATAAAAACGTAGATAAAAATCCCCCATTACTCCTCAAATGAAACCCCATAGCATTCTATTTTCCGTAGGCATATAGTGTTCCCTACAAAGTGAACATCTTCCAAAATAACATTTATCACTTAATCACTAAATCATTTTCCTATACTAAGGGTATTCATTTGATAAGACATAAGAATCCAAATCAACTTATTATTGATCAATAAGATCATGTAACTAAAAATAATTAGTCGTACTAACCAGGGACTTCATGTAGTCCATTGGTAGGAGATAAATCTCAATCTCACTTTGGTTGTGGATTCGATTATCATAGATTTTTCCAACACGACGGGTTGTCACACGGTCTGTGTGTTGTCCTTTTTCAAAAACTATATTTTATAACATTACCAAAATGAGATAAATTCCTCAACATAACCATAACATAATTTTAACCATAAATGTTATCTCGTGCCTTGAATTTTTATCCCAAAATATAATAACTTGTAATTTCCTCAATCCCAATGATCATATAAAACCAAATGGTTATTTGTAACTATATCCACACGGGAAAAGATAATACATCCTCAAATATCATTCTCACATGGAAAACTATGAGGTTACAAATACAATAGAAAATTATTCCAAAGCAATCCCATCAATAAGGAGTACTAATACTTTTAAACATTTCTCCAACCATTTATTTCCACAAAGCTTCTTCTTTGACCACGAAAATATCCTACAGAATAGGGAATTCAATCGGGTAATGGCCAGGTCCCCTACACTTACGACAAATGATGAAAAATAGATTCTTGGGACCATTTTTATTTTCTCCCATAGTACTCTTCATTTTTCCTCGGAAATTCTTCACTTTATGTCCTTCTTTCCCGCACGTAAAGCATTTCTTTGTTCTGTTGAGACACATTCATGGGTATCTCCTTCCACATTTCCTGCATGATGGAAAATTTGCGATTCTTTTCTCTATGGTCTCCACTGCTGGAGATCTTATCATTCATCACCTTTCTCTTCTTTGTTGAGTTTGGGAGTTGGTTAATATATATGTTGTTGATCGTATTTTTGGAAAACGAATTTGGTATGATCACTGTATCTTTTACTCCTATCAATATTCCATTTTCTTTCTCTTTTCCACAACTGTTCCCACCTTGTACATCATTCTCAAATTTACTACGACTTCCTTGGACTCCAACCATTGACTAAAACCAGAAATCATTGTGTGATTAATAGTAGTCATAAAATCATTTAGAGAATATCATAACACCATATTCTCAATTTTAAACACATTAGGATTAACCAAGATAATTTATTATCATATTATATTAAAATACATCAAATTGTTTTGTAAAGACAATGTAAATTTTCCTAAGCATATCCCCTGGGAGTGTTGTAACCAATAGTGCAGCAAGGCCCGTTTTAATGCACCAGTTCCCATTTGAGTCTAGCTCAAAGCGGTGTTTTCGGGTTTTACCCTAGGTACATATTTTCCAGAGCCACCTATACCTGATCATATCTAGACAGGGATGTATTTCTTGGAAAACTCACAAAATCTATACAATACCAAAATTCTTGGAAGTTCTTCTATACTAATCCTCAATGTCTTTCTTAGGGATATTGACTCTAATCAGAGTTTATCTAAATCTAGTTTCCATGGTTTGTATTAAACTTCATCTGATACCAACTGTAACACCCTGACCCCAGTTACCCAGAGTCGGTGCATTATTATATAACATTGGCATGATCAAAAAAGATCAAGTCTCAAATGACCGATTAGTTTAGTAGTCTTGGAAATACTAGATATATTCATAAGTCGTACATTACATCATAAAGTAAAAAAACTACAACAACATCTTTTATTCATATCCCCTCATACTATCCCTACAGGTCATTCATAAATTACTTCTTCACATCCTGAGAAAAATAAAACATTGATTGGGGTTAGCTCAGATGCTCAGTAAGGATAAAAATATAGCGGAAACTTTCATAGATAAGCATAAAAAATTTAAGGGAATGTATAAATAAAACAAAAGCTTTTTAAACTTGAAATTCAGCATAATATGGGAAAGATAAAATGAAATAATTCCATTTACTTATTCACATGGATAGTATACTAGTCAAATAACCGCATGCAATATCAATTACCACTTTCATAATGATGGAATTCATAATTTCAGACTATCATAACCACATAGTCAAGGCCTCTTTCCAAGACTACAAATAAGATTTTGTCAAGGCCTTTTCCCAAGACACTAGTTTGTCTCATGAGACCTACTGATGCATCGAGGAGCTATTGCGAGCTCTATCCTTCACTTAATAAGTCCAATTCATTCTTCATATGAAAATTATGAAACATAACATAAACATTCGTATTAAAACTAGCATACGAAATGTCAATACTTTATCCACAAACCATGAATGGTATAAAAAAAGCACATCCATGGTCAAACATAACTCATTATATACAATATAGAATATTTTATTGTATCAGATTAACCTCAATCAAGATTGATGAAGGATATTGACATAGATAAAAATAATCATCAAAACTATTATAGAGAAATATCCCCCTTTTTCTTGAAATCATATAAAAGTCACACTATTTGTCAAGAAGCCATTTAAAATATATTTTTCATTAAAAGCGTCCCATACCACTTTAAAACATTTAAAAGTAATTTTAATTTTAAAACATTAATGTCCATATAAATAAATCCTTAAAACCATTTTTAAAACATGGACATTAATGAGAAAAATTTAGAAGAATAAATCTTCAAAACATTTTAAAAATGATATTTTAGTTAGAGTTTCTAACCAAAATAGATAAACATGAATACAAATAATTGAGGTAATCAAAACATTTTGATATCATAAGAATAAAGGGATTCATGATATACTATGTCAAAGTACATTATATACACCATATAAAAGAGAATTGTTGTATGACAACAATGAAGTCTCAATGGGATGTAAATTAAGATTAAGTCTCTTATAAAGACTGTATCCTTAGGTTAACGATAAATCAACGACATAATTAGGTGTGAAAAATATAAATACACTCAATATGATTGGATGTTCAGTGTAAATCAATCAAAGGAAATTCACACATTTTCTTTTAAATACAATACCAATGAATTGGATATTTAACTCAACAAATGGAGAATGAGTTAAAAATTACTCATATCAAATTCATATTGATGACTTTAGAAATTATAAATGTATTTATTGTGTGTATAAAAAGTATATCCATAGAAAGGGGAGTGGAAATTATGACATAAGAAAATGAATAGTGATTCCACACATAATCTTGAAGTAAAATAATCAATGAAGTATGCGTAAAGCCGAATGAATGGAAATTGAAATTTCAAATTCTCTTATCGATTTGGTAACTTACGAAACATACAACCATGAAATAAGGATAATACAATGATGATGTAAACATCTATAAGTTAAAAAATATTACACAATGAATACAATCATCGGCAGTATACACACCACATACAATAAATAAGTGGTGAACAATGGAAATCTCATGAAATTAAAAGTGAGATAAGAACCCCCTTACTTTGTACTTTTTCCTTGGTATAGGGTTGGTCAGACTACTATATAATGGTGAAATAATTGTTATTTAATTATAAAAGGATTATATAGATTAATATGATATGATATATGATCTTTTAACGTTGTTTTGTTAATAATATCTTAGTATTATCTTTGTTTCGGGTGTTAACTTACTCATTTTCTTTTATATGTTTTGTTACATAAGTCGTGTTTCTTATGGGTAGGTTATATATTATTCATATAAATATTTATATCAAGTACTTAAACATTATTTTTAATCATAAAATTATAATTAGACTTGAATGGATGCGATGGGGAATGAATCTCATCGCGTTCGTGGATACGGTAGTCTGTACGTACGCACGAGCGATAATATCATTCTTTTGATATTAAAATAATAAATAATTGGATGGTATATCATATATACAGAATCATTATCATGTAGTATTTATTATTTACATGTATTACACATCATTATTATACCCATTAAAATAATAATGTATTGAATAACATTTACACCACGACATGAAGACGGTAGGCCATACGTACGCACGTATGGTGACATGTCATTCAAAGGATGGATAGAATAATGAATATGGTTGTACCATATTTATAATAAAATCACAGTATATATAAGATATAGGAGTTATTATTTTAGAATGGAATAACAAAGAAAGAAGAAGTTTAAGAAGAAAGGAACTTGAAAAAGGGTGGTAAAAAACATTACCTCTTCTTTGGGTTCTTCCTTTTGATTTGATCAAAAGGGATTATTAGGATGGCTTTTTGACTGAAGGAAGGCCTCTAGGATTATGGGAGGATATTTTAGTGGGTATTTGGGTAGATTTTGTCTGATCCAAAATAATTTGAAGGTATTAAGAATTGGTTAGAAGTGGTGTCCTTTTATAAGGGGGAGGAGGTGCTCTTTAGGAAAAACTTAAAGTATTAAATTATAATAAATTCATATTCGGTTTCTAATGGATCCAAAGTGGATTATTAAAATTATATAGTGGTTATGGGTCTAAATAATTTCATCCAATATATTTTAGACAGGTTTGGGTCACTATATTAACCTTATCATTTATATTTAACTCTTAGTTAATTAGTTTGACACTTACCGTGTCTCTTTATATTTTTATATTATATAGTTAATAAACATACAATATACTTCCAAGAGACCCCCAAGTGGTCCATTAATGATAAACCTATCATTATATAAGTCCTTTGGCCGAATATTAGATTTTTAGGAATAGAATATTAATTAATAATATAATATTTGTTTAAAAAACTCATTTATGTCAATTTTGACACCATTTAATAATTGATTTTTTCTAAAGTCATAAAAACATTATTAATTTGAATAAAATTTATTTATGTAATCCTAATATGTAATATTAACTAATGAAATTCATTTTTTTCATAAAAACTTTCAAATTATATTTATTTTAACATATATAATATGAATTATTTGATTCTTTCATTAATAAGGAAAATACTACTTCATTATTTTGTCATAAATAAATTTAATTATTAAATGTCTAAATATTATTAAAAAAATACCATTATGTAGGAAATTGTTTTATCTTTATAATGAATATTTATAGTCTAAAATATAACATATGTATCAATATGTAAAAAAAATTCTAAAAGATATATGCTTATGTCAATTTTGTATTTACTTTAACTTAATTAATATAAAGTGTCCCTATCACTTACAAGTAGCTCCATGGGGTCCCAAAATCGACCCAAAGATGCCCATGGTCGGACATTTATCAATCCATATGGATTAGGACACATTTTACGGTAAATTTATATTATTATAACATTATTTGTTTACCCTTATTTCCCGGATTTACCCTTTAACCATGGTAAATAAAATATTTACCGAAGTAATTATTCAAAATGTCTAAAAATAAGAGTAACATATTTACACAATTTGAACCTCCTAATTATAAATATGGAATCCATTTTTCTAAATTCAAAACACATATATGGCAAAAATTAATTTAAAATTAATTTCCGCTGTCAAAACAAAAAGTGTGTTTTTAAGAAATAATAACTATCAAAAGATTGACACTTGTTTATGTTTGGTTTAAATGTGAAATTACATCCAATGACTAACATTGTATTAAATGATAAAAATATATTCAAAATATACTTTCAAACCACTCAAATTCATAATTTATCACTATTAATTATTTCTATTAAAAATTTGTTTTTAATTAAAATTTAGTAATTTTTACTATTCATCAAAATATGAAAGTTATTTGAAAATTACAAAAATTTCAATCTAAGATAATTTTGATATTCCGAATCAAAAAATGAAGTCCATTTTGAAAGATAAAATTTATAAAATTTCAAAAAGTGGGTATTGCTATTCATAACAGCTAGTTTGATTGGTTGGGGTGTGTTAGAACTTGAAGTTGCGTACAACCCATGCTACTGTATTATTCAAAGAAAAGCGTATCATGGAAGCTTGGGGTGTTACATATGGTATGAAATCTTCTGTGGTAAATCTTTCATAAGTATCTTCTTGAACATTTTCCTTATCAGAAGGATCTTCAATCATAGGTTGATAATCCGTTTTTGAAAACTCATCTGAGGATGGAGGTTGATGTTGTTTGAAAACAAAAGGATCATTTTCATCAAATTTAACATGTACTGTTTCTTTAAAAGTACAAGTGTTTTTGTTGAAAACTCTATATTCCTTAGAAGTTTTGGAGTAGCCTAAGAAAATTCCTTCATCTGATTTTAGTGCGAATTTGTGTAAATTATCTTTAGTATTCAGAATGAATACCTTGCAACCAAAAAACTTAAAGTAGGAAAGCCTAGGTTTTCTACCATTTCATAACTCATTAAGAGTAGTATTAAAAAAAGGCCAAATTAAAACCTGATTTAGAGTATAACAAGCAATACTTACAACTTTATCCCAAAAATATTTGTCTATAGAATACTCACTCAACATGGTTCTAGTTATCTCTTGAAGAATTATATTTATTCTTTCAAAAACACCATTCTCTTGAGGTGTTATGGGTACTGAAATTTTGTGAGTGATACATTTTCTACTACAAAAGGTTTCTAAATCAGAATTTGGAAATTCTCCTCCATGACCACTATGAATAGTTTTCAATGGAAGGTTTTTATCATTTTTTACTTGGGCTCTAAAACTTTTGAAATAAGGAAAACATTCAGACTTATTTGCTAGAAAATATACCAATGTAAATCTCGTGTAATCATCAACCAAAACAAATACATAATATTTGCCCCTAATGCTTCCAGTTTGGGTAGGACCAAAAATATCCATATGCACTAGCTGTAATGCATAAGTGGTTGAGACTTCACTGACTGATTTAAAACTTGATTTATGTTGCTTTCCATTTTGAAAAGGGTCGCAAACTTTTGAAGAATCAAATCTAAGCTCCGGTAGATCCTTCACTAAACTTTTCTTAGAGAGTCTTCATAAGATCCTAAGGTTACATCATCTTAACCTTCTATTCCACAACCAAGAATGATCTTTCATTTCACTACGAAAAGGTACGTCTTGGATCCTAAGCTCTTCTATGTTTAGTGTGTAAACATTCTCTTTCCTATTGGCAGAAAGAATAAATTACTCCTTGGAATTGTGTACTAAGAACTTATCATTCCTAAAATTCACAAGGTACCCTTCATCACATAATTGACTTATACTGATGAGTTTGTTCTTAATACTCTTAAAAAATAAAACATTTGAAATCAAAGTTTTTCCAAGAAGAACGATGTTACCTATACCAATTATTTCTCCCTCAGTATTATCTCTGAAGGTTACTCTTCCTCGTTTTGTCTTGATAATCTTTTCAAAATAGTTTATTTTACCAGTAGTATTCCAAGAACATACACTATCCATGTACAACTTATTTTTGTTGGTACTTTCCCTATTTTCCTGAAAATAAGAAAAAGTTAGGTTTTCATAATCCAAACATGCTTATATCCGGAAATTTCAAAAAGCAAATTTTGGGTACCCACATCTTCTTAGAAAAATAAGCCTTATGAAATCCTAAAGATTGGGTTTTTTTAAGGAACAATTCTTTGCCCAGTGACCACCACACTGACATTTTTTTCTTAATGGGGCACTTTGAGGAACAATGTAATTTTTGCTAAAAATCGGTTTAGAACTTGTGTAACCAAAACCAGAAGTATTCCTTCGAGGTCAGATTTGTGAATAAATTATATCAAAATTTTCCTTACCTAGGGTAAAATTTGACAAACACTTCCTCAAGGAGAATATTTCGGATTTGAGTTTTATAACTAAGTTCTTTTCTTCAAAAACATTTGAATTAGAGATAGGCTCGAACACATTTTTCTTAGAAATTACGTTTTCTAGATCTTTAGAAAGTTTATTCTTCTCAGAAATTACTTCCTTAAAATTTTTTGAAATACTTTCAAAATCAAAATTTTTCTTATCAAGATCTTCAGAGAGATCTGATATTTCCTTAGTAAGAATAGTATTCCTAGAATTTTCCTTATAAAGTTTCTTTATGAGTTTTGAATTCTCATTCTCAAGAAGTTTGGAAAACCTAGAAACTTCTTCATAGAAGGGTAAAGTATTATCTTCATCAGAAGAAGATTCTTCATCCAAAGAGTTATAATATTTACTATCATTAGAATTCAAAGAATCATTGGTCATTGATTCAGAATTGTGTACCTTATCCATCAAGCAATGATTCTCAATAGGTATCCTGGATAAAAGACCAACATTCTACTATCCAGAAGATTCATAATTTGAAGATTCATCTGAAAAATCTCCACCACTAGCACTCCATGTGTCATTGGCATTCAACACTTTCTTAGCTTTGGAAATGTAATAATTATTTATGTTTTTCTCAAAATTCTTTTCCTTTCTTTCTTTTCTCTTGAGCATAGGGCAGTCAAGTCGTATGTGTCCAGACCTCTTGCATTCATAGCATGTAAATTCTGAATATTTCTTGTCTTTCTTTTCCTTCTTCTTATATCTGGATTGAAAGTTCCTTTGTCCAGCTATCTTTTTCATTCTTCAAGAAATATTTTCTAATTAATTTTCTAAAGATTCACTTCTACTATATTCAGAATTTATAACCACTTTCTTATATCTATATTAGGTAACTCATTCAGGGGTCATGGATTTCATTAGATTGGAAGTAGTAGTAAAAGCTACACTTCCATTTCCATTCTTCTTCTTCACAATATCAGCATCTCTATTCATTCTAGTCTCATGCTGAAGAAGATTTCCAAACAACTCATCAAGGGTAATCTGAGTGACCTTTCTATTCTCATCAATTGCAGTCCTTTTAGATTCCCACTCATTTGGAATGATTTCGATGATCTTGTCAACAAGTGCTTCATCATCAAATCCTTTTTTATCCATTGATTTTAAACTATTCACAATAGTTATTAATCTATGTTTCACCTTGCATATGGGCTCAACATACATAAAAATAAAACCATGATATTCAACTCTATGCATGGATCTTCTAGTCTCAATTACTTCAGAAGTTCCAAAGTGAGTAACTTCTAGTTTATTCCATATAGAAATTTTTGCATCACAAGATGAAATTTGGATATATATATTTCTATTCATTGAACAAATTAAAGTGTTTTGTACAATATAATTCAATTGATATTCATGCTTTTCTTGATTTTTAAGTGTACTTACTTCTTTTTCAAGAATTTTTTATCCACCAGTAAGCATAACAAAATTTTCAACACCAGTGTTGATAATGAAAGTCTTCATATGATCTCTATAATATTTGTAATCATTTCCATCAAAGATTGGTGGTCTAGTTGGATTAATATTTTCTATGGAACCAACACTGATTCCTGTCATCTTTAATAAAAGTATTTCCACAAAAACATATTAGTAGAAAAAGTTTGAAAACAAGGAAAATATTCTAAGGAAGAAAATATAGAGTAAAATAATCTCTCGGCATAACTGAATCCGATCTATGATTCTGAAAAATAGATTCTGAAAAATATGAATCTGGAAATTGTAGTTCTGAGAATTTCCTTCTGAAACTAATCGTGAGATTAATTCAGATTGAACCAAACCCTTTGATACCAATTGTTAAATGGTATGTCTGAGTTTGATATACTCTATAATACCAAATGTAGGATCGAATATATAATTATGAGATGCTCAAATAAAAGAGGGGGTGAATTGTATACTTTAAAAATCCTTAAGGAAATTTTTCATAACCAAAATTCACTGCACCTTTAAGTTCAATTGACTTTCTTGATTCCAGAAAAGTGATTCCAGAAATGAAACTTAACAAAGGGTTACACCAACTAAGATTCTACCTTAAAGCATATAGAATCTAACTAAATCAGAGTGCAAGTAAGGAAGTATAATAAAGTTACAATTCTCTCAAAAATACAAAATTCACAGTGGAAAAGAAAGTAGTAATACTACAAGTAACAATTAATAACTCTTTTAACACAATGAGAAGGGTATCCAACAACCCTGGATAAGAGGTCCCTTGATTTATACATTCAAGAAAGTCTGTCTTACCAACACAAGGGTAAGCCCTCAATACAAAGATCAGAGTCTGTCTTGCTATCCCCGCAAGCCCTCAACTATCAAGTAGTTGACACCTTTATCTTCCTATCCCCAGAAGCCCTCAATTTTACACAGAAAAAATTGGAGTCACATAAAGGAAGTCTTCACGAAGAAAAGTTTGATCAAGATGTTCAAACTTTCTGCGTGAAGCATGATAGTTTATAAGAGAATCACTCTCTATAAATCACTTCAACAGCATGTAAGCAAAGATTTCAAAGATGTCTCAAGTGCCTGCACTTTTCAAATGAGTTCCTATTTATAGGAACAGCTCCAACAGTCAGTTCCCTGCTCCAACGGTCATATTTTTCCTTGAATTTTAGAGGGACCTATACACGTGTCACTCAAACAATGGTTAGTTGATAACTTAAGGCACGACATTGTTTTATAATAGAGCAAGTGAAAGCATAACTAAAACAGATATTCGAAATGAAGACCATATGAATGTTTGGAATGTATATAAATAAAAGTTCGGAGTCTAACCAAGAATAAATTCGGAGTCTATATTATAAGATATTCAGATTTTGTTTATCAAAAGAATTTGGAGTCGAACTTCATACAATTTTATATCCATAATTCATAATTAGAATTCACAATCAGACTTCATAATGAGAATTGGTAATCATAATTCATCGTCAGTATTAGTAATGAGAATTCATAATCAGAATTCATCATTAGAATTTTTAATGAGAATTTGTAATCAGAATTCATCATCAGAATTCATTATCTGAATTCATAATGAGAATTCGTAATCAGAATTCATAATCAGAATTCATAATGAGAAATCGTAATAAGAATTCATCATCAGAATTTGTAATGAGAATTCGTAATCAGAATTCATCATCAGAATTTGTGTTTAGAAATATATATAAGTTCGTAATCAGAATTCAGATTTGATCTTTATTAAAGTTCGTAACAAGGAATTCAGGGTAGAACTTCATAAAAGTTCGTAATAGGAATTCAGATAAGAAAACAG
Organism: Viscum album; assembly: GCA_963277665.1. Lineage (NCBI taxonomy): Eukaryota > Viridiplantae > Streptophyta > Magnoliopsida > Santalales > Viscaceae > Viscum > Viscum album. Next base: position 127,175,970 of record OY728146.1, on the reverse strand, counting down.
AATGCTTCATATCTAAGTATTATATGATTCTAAGGTTTTAGATATGAATCTGATTTTTATACTTAAGAAAAATATTGATATGAATAATGAAAATAAGGTAGGGGTAAATTTCCATTGGGAAGGGAATTTTCCTTATGGATGTAAAATAGGGGTAAAATGAAATTTTCCTTAAGATAAGGTGTTTGTGATTTTCAAAACAAAAGAAATGATTAAGTCATAAGGAAACCTTGATGACTTTTCAATATCCCCCTTATATTAAGGAATGGAAAAGTTATAAAGAAAACCTTATTGACTCAACATGCATGTCAAAGAATATCTTGAAAAACACATCCATAGATTAATCTAATGTATTGTGGAGAAATTCCTAAAATAACATTACCTAATCATGAAAATAATGTTAATAAGGAGGATCGATGATGATTCTTACATGTTATCACTATTCAATAAAATTTATCCTGGATTAATTCATAAATAGGTATTTCCTTATACACATTAGGGTGACAATGTATGGAAAAGGAGAATCAATAATAAAACTCATGCATTACGAATACATCCTTTATTTTTCAAGACATGAATTGAAAAATAATGGTGTTATCCCATAATAAAATGCCAACAATTATGAAAAATGGATATCATATGAGTTAAAATATGATGAAAATACATTATTTCATAAGAACATGTGTTAAGAAGCAATGTGTTTTTTAATGATATAAACAAACATGCATCAAGTAAAACACAATGTGCATTTAAAGTAATTATCATAAAAGTATATTAGGATATTACAAAAAAATTTAATATAGAAAAATGCTAGTCAAAATAATTCACTATATTTCTATATAAGGGTACATATATCTACATGAGATAGAGGGAGAAATATTGACTTGGATTTAATAAATTATATAGATGAAAAATAGTTGGAATAGGAACAAGTTACACAAGAGGTTTGGAAGAGGAATTTTCTAGAGACACATAATTTGTGGGAAGGATAAAACCATGGTGATGGATTTATATTCACCAAGACTAGTGATATATTATTCATTGAGAATAATAATTTCTAAAAGTAAAATGTATATAAATATAAGATAAGATTGACAAGATAATTAAAATTCAAAGGTGGATTCCATTTATAGAAATATGGGGGGATGTTATATTTAATACTTATGTGGGTATTAAAATGACATAATAAATGGATGGTAGAAGAGTTATATCAATAAGGATTTAGTGGTTATACCAAGTAATTATGCCTAAATCCTTTAGAAATTTACATGTCATAGCTAACTCATGTGATCATATTATTGATCATTGGATGCCACGACCACCAATCATAGACGGTGTCTATATGAAACTCCCAAAAATGGATGTTGACATAATAGAATGGTAATAAGGGTGAAAGTTACATAAATCCTATTCAATATTAAAATTAAGAAACATGATCATAGAATATTCATTTTGAATTAATTTACACCATGTGTCTCTAAGAGGTTAGTGGGAGGTCCATTGTTTTCTATGTGAAATATACTTGGTGACATATGGAAAAAATAATATTATTATGGTTAGTTAAGACTAGAATGAATGTATTTATCTAGTGATTCACTTAATGTAGTAACCTATGTTTAGGGGAACAAGATCTATAGAGGTAAATCTAATAGTTTATTATACCTAGTCAATCATACATATATTGACATGGTATTGAAAAATAAAAGATGGAATAATTCAAGAGATAATTATTATAAATGTCACATGTCTTGAATCTCTCTAAGAAGACATTCAATGACATAAGAGGATACTAAATTGGAGATTTTAGTTCCATACTCTTCTATGATGGATCAATCACATATGCCATGATATGTACAAAACATGATATTTATAAAATATACATTATAGTAGGAAAATATCATTTCCATCCATGATAACTACAAGGGAAGTACTTAGAACTATCTGGTTGTACTTGAAGAAGTAAAAAGTATTTTTACCTAGTATGTGGAGAAGAATGGGTACTAGTTTTTAGGGGGAAAACAATTATTCCTTGGATCAATGTGATCTATTATCACAATCATGGTATAAGAATAAGTGATACAATCTCATATATTAAATAGGTATCCATGCCAAAATATTTTGAGTATATTTCATCTAAGAAGCAGTTATTAAATTCATTATTTTGTTCCAATTCAAAAAACTTCACCTAGTAAGAAAAGGTTTATCATTATAATAATTGTCTTCCAATACTAGCAAAGATGTCAGGTTTAGATATTGTAAAAACAGGGATATAATTGGGTATTACATATCTTGAGAATTTTTACTCAAGGAGGAGAGGCCACGCACATCAGATTATCGATATAGTGAAGATGTGGTAGACTCATCAACTGAATCCATAACTCAGTTGAAACATGATCTTAATAATGTGAGAGATGACAAGTATAGTAATAAATTTTTATCTAGAATAAGTAGAAGTGTTTTAATAGTGGGCTCCCTAGACTCGGCTTGATCAATACTCTTTTATTTCCATATCATGTATACATGCCGATAGAAAAGATGTACACTCACCAATATAGGGTAGACATTTCTACATCCATTAGTTAAATGGTAATGTCCATATAATAATTGTCATATTAAAATTTTATAGAATATCAAAAACTATAATGATAACCTCAAGAAACTATGAAATTAATAATAAATATATTAAATATGTTCTAGATATATTATACTAACAAGACACCATTAATGTGTGACTATCATATGTTGGGGGATCATAAGCATTGAGAGTTCTTCCCATGAAGTTCATACTTGATGATCTATGGGAGGTATGATCATGAGGATAATATAGCCAATAGGAACACCACATAATTTTAGTGTCATTGGTTCCTACTATATAAAAACATGTGTATTGGTCTCCATACTTGAGATCATTATCAATGTGTTCCATTTGATCATATACTTTTATGCAAGGAAAAAAACACGATAACTTAATTGTGGTGAGGTAGATTTTTTTAGGTGAATCTTTTTTGGTATGGCGTTGGTTGAATGGTCAAGATAGAATTTGTTTCTTCCAAGTTAAGGAATTAATATATTTTGTTCCTAGTTGGACATCATGGAAGAACAATCATAAATCCTTTTCTAAGATAGTCGTAGGTAAATCATTCTGGGTAGTTAAAAAAATAATAATGTAAGAAAGAATGATGACATAAATTTTTTTTCTTAATTATGAGATATCTAAAGACAAATATATTATATTATAAAGTATTTGTTCATAGGTTGCTTTTCATTTCTACAATTATTCCTTATCTCTCTATTGGCCTTGATGGGTTGCTAAAATTTAATCATGGTTTGTGAACACTATTCACTACTATCGATATAAGGTCTTAGAGGGTCACACAGAATAGCATATTCAAGAATCTTTCATATTATTGTAAATAAGTTTATAGGACATAGAGGTCCCCGCCATGGGGTCTGAGTTTTTTACATGTAGTTTATCACCAATAAATAAATAAATAAATTATTATTAAAGTAAATAATAATTGTTTTGAATTTAGTTATTAAAATTAATTACAATTGTTCAAGTAAATACAAGGAATAATTTTAATAGAATAAATATTATTTTAATAATCTAGTTTCATTTAATATTAGAAAGAATTATGAGTCAAGTTAAGTAACTTGGTATTATCATTTAATATTATATATATATATATATATTATAGTTATGTGATTAAATATAAATAATATTTTTGTCATGGTTTAGTTTGTCCTAATTATTATTTATTTCTTATATAGTGGTCATTAAATATATGGGGATCAGTGAACCTAATCTGGGTATTTGAGAATCCATTATTTATAGGATGAGGTAGTTTCTAGCACAACTATAATTCACTTTGATTTCTTTAGATCCTCTCTTTACTATACCTCTTTATAGAGAGAGACTTTCATGATTTAAGTGATCATATCGAGCTCATCTTTTTCTTGTGAAAAAACAGTGATGTGGTGATCATTGGGACATTGAAGGCATCTTCATATCAACATGCTTGCACGCATAATTATAAAATTGACTTTTTTATGTATTTTTGAATCACGTGTGGATAGTTTTATGGGATTATTATTTGGATCCTTCAAGCTACAATCACTGGTGTTAAGTGAAATATGAGTGTGCTTCAATTTAGATGAGGTACACGTCCAGTTTTATTTTCTATCTTTTAAATAAATCACATGATATCCTTAGACTATACTAGAGATCATGTCACTGGTGATTTTTTTTCCATTTCAGTGATATTTTTTTTAAATCCTTAACCCGCCAATTTTTTCTATGTTCCATGACACTTTCATATAATCCTATGCAGTAACTAACAGTCAATTCCCGAATGAACCGCTTTTATGTCCCACTCACCAACATATTAAAATTTTCCACTATCCAAATAAGTGAAATATACTCATTTGTGGTTGAAAAAAATCTATTCTCCATGAATAATAAAATCCAATATATCTTAAGAAACATGTCAATGGAACCCTTATCCAACAAAAATAAGTCCCAAATTAATTTAAAACTACCAATGACTATGTTACAATCTGGGTACATAAGGATACATTTTCAATTCATGTATAAGTGAGTGTTAATCAACATCACCCCATAATGGTAATTTATAGCTATAAAAACCAATAATGGACTACTTAGAGAGGAGGAAATTCAATTATCTTGTATTAAAAAGAGAATAAGAAATATTCAAAGATACAAAGATCATATCTTGTAGTGTCAATGATCCTATATATTGATTTTTTAGAGTCTAATCAACTATGTGTAGCCAGATAGTGCCATGGTCCTATAAAATAGTCTAAATTCTTTATGTCATACACCCATACTGACCCCAAAATGGATTTCCACATAATTAATCATATCTCAAATGTCAAGTTCCTTCCCAACTACTAGTCTTTTGAGGCATGGTAGTACCAACCCCAAAAACATGAGATGGTACTAAATATTTACCATTGGGAACCGACCATCCCACTTGGAAAAAAATGAAATTGGTGAACCATATTTCCATACATATTGTACTCATGAGAATACCAAATTCACTTCAGTGTCTTTTTCCACAAACCATTTAATTGATAACACTGGATCTCAGTACTCACTCATGAAGGAAAGAATGAGTCGCTTATCTAACAAGACTAACTACCACAACCCAGAAATAAGTCATCCTACCAATGTTTCAGACTACTAGAGGATACATTACCACTAACAAAAAAAATAGGAAAATTTCCTAGTCCCATGGCCCTCACTAAAGTTCATCAAGGTGATCATGTCCTAGTTAGAAAGATTTCAAAATAATTCAGGCAGAATACTTGTACTTGATGTTTTATCTCATAATATAGGTCATCCATAAAATATTTTGCCTTGGGATTCCCATCACCAACAATAGTGTGGGGAAATGTTGATGATATACTAAAAGAGATATGTAATCAATAAATTTTATACCCCCTATGTTAAATAAATAAAATTCATAGGCTTATGAACACATGTTCTCATGGAATAAATGATTGAAAAAGTAAGAATAGATGTATTTCCATGTCAACCCAACACACTAGTCACCCTAGATAAGTAAATCATAATAACATCACTCTTCCCCCAGGAAATGTGTAAACCTCAAGTATAACCCACTTTTCCTTGGGTGTCTGTGAATGGTTAAGAATATTCTATATGGAATCCATTCATAGCTCAGTTGTCTATAGAACACGATTTCTTGAGAATAGTGGTAGGAGTTGTTGCAATAACTAATGGTTGAGGTCCCATATGGATAATTCAACCCGATGAACCCCCCTCTCCATTGAATAGATTATATAGAGAAGAATCTCATGAATCTGATCATCCATAATTAAACCCTGACCAACAGGAGGCTTTATCCCACATGTCGGCGTGGAATGCTCAATCTCGCCTTCTTAGTGCGGGAACCTAGATTTTCAAGGAAACATATCACAAAAAATTTAACACAAAATTTTTATAATATGAAAATTGGGTGGAAATAAAATCTAAAACAAATACAATAGGCACAACATTTAACTACCATACATATCTATCCCATGAGTTATCATAAAACCAAGCATTATCTCTCAAGACCGTTCTAATACTCAAGATCATACATCATCACTTTCCATAGGATTACAAAATTTAGGTTTCTCATTTAATTCATGGATTAATATGTCATAAGGATTTAGATTCACTTGGTTCAGAAAGATAAGGTGGAAATCACATTCAATTAGGGAAAATTCCTTATAAGTTTCTTACCGACACATTATTTAACAAAAACCATCATTTATTAGTCTATTTATATACACACTTATATCATGTAATGATATAATAAATTTTATATAGTATATTACACAATAACATTATATGGGAATACATTTTATAAGATCTTACTGAAATGTTAAACTATCAAACCCCCTTTTACCCATAGAAATATATTTTTATATATGTATATATATATATATATATATGTATGTATCAATCAATCATAGTAAAGGAACAAATGATAGCTAAAATCTATATGTTTTTCATAATGCATGAATGCACACACACACACACGCTTGTTATACCAGCCTAAGAGATAAAATCCCGTAAATCAATAACAATGAAAACTAGGTGCAAGCTTCAAGGTGGATACCAATAATCTATAAAGGCACAAAGAAATAATAAATTTCACCCAGTATGTTTTTTCTAGTTCAAGATTCCCTTAGTATAAACTTTTATAGATTCATTAATAATTGTATAATCCTCCCATTTTGGTGTAGGTATCACTTCAATAGCGTATCCCAGATTCTTTTTATAGATGTTATAGTCTTTTTTGCTAATAGAATTAGAAAATCCATTTGAGTCTTCAATAACGATGTAGAGAAATATTGAAAATTGAGTGGTCAGATCATAAACCATTAGAAGGTTAGTGGTTACATTTATAAATTATGCATGTAGAGTAAGGAAAAGGTTATCAATAAAAACCCTAGTATTACTTATGAAGTGCTTCTTTATAGAGAAAATGATAGATCTGATCTCTTCAGGTAGATTGTGTATCCATTATTTTGAGGGTTTGATTGAAAAAATATCTAAATTCATCAATAAATAGAAGAAATGTTCCCTATATTTTTATGGTATAATCACAATTTTAAATAGTGTTCTCACTTATATTCTAATGTATATATAATAGGTTCTTATGGTTCTTAGGGAAGTTACAAATAATATCAAAAAAATCATGTCCTCTTTAATTTGGGATGCTCTTTCTGATGGGAGATTGTATTGGGAATTGTGGGATAGGCAGGCTTAGTCGGAAGATGGAGGAGGAATTAACATAAGGAAGGTCTTAGTCATGATACATTGTTTTCAAGATAATATGGTGTGTGTGGTTATAGAAGTTTGATCCCTTTGGTCCATGTTAATTGGGAGAAAACATGGGATAGACTTGAACATGTTAGAGAAGATACATTATTGTTTATTTCACACACTCTGATGACACATCTCTTACCTTTAGTGCCACTAATGCTGGATCATTGGATATGAAGAAACTGGCTTCTGGAATCACAAGGTGGGAGTTATGCTTGTATTCCTAGGATTTAAAACTACATAAATAACATTCATGAAATCAATAATCCATCATAACTTCATTTTTTATATATTGAACTAGTAGAAATTAAATATATTCAATAATATGAGAATTTTAAATGACCACAAAAAATGAATTTTCATAGTATCCTCATCAAGGATATTTTCCAGTAATACATATTTCCATATGATGCATGCAAACAAGGAACTTTGGGAACGGGGTGGTATTCTCTATTGGAAGGATATTCGGTCGAAGTATAAATTTTTAGTATGTCATATATGGATCCATGTTATCTCTACAGATGATGATATCGTGATTAAGGGGATCAGACTTGACGCAAAGTGTCTCTGTTACTAGGATCCCATCAAAGAAATGGTTTCCCATCTATTCTTTTAAGGAGAGTGGGAAGCTTTAGTGTGTAACTCTATTGATGAGTCCACAATTCCATATTTCCAAGAGATCAAAACTAGTTACTTTCTCCATATTTGGTTCCATTGTGTGGGTTGAAACAACCATGATTGGAAGTCAAGGGTGATTCTCTTTTTGGTTTGTTGTTAGTCCATTTAGAATGTGATTAATAATTCTCACTTTAAAGGACCCCCCTTCACGAGAATTTCCCTAGTGGTTAGGGCCAGAAGTGTGGTTGAAAACCTAGATGATCTCTTTAGGTGATGGAAAGAATTTCTATCTTTATAAAAGATCATGGTTGGTAGGGGATCTTACCCATATATCTGTAGTCCACTACCCCAAGATCATAGGATATGTTGCAACCCCCTAGTAGTGGACTTAATCAAAACATTGATGTTTCTTGAAATCTCAGTTTGATGTGGGGGAGGATTTTTTTGACACCATGGTATCATTTGTTATTGTATGTATTTCCTTAAATAGATGTTGTGACTCCCTCCTCACAGAGTCTTATAAAACATTGAGTGGTCTAGAGTTATCTAACTCCAACAACATAGAGTTTCCCTCTGTAGAAACATAGTCTTTCATAATTCAAAACTCTCTCCAAGATCATATATACATATCATGATCCATTTATTAACATGTTCAAAGATGTAATATCATCATTTATAATTGGTTGGAATTTCTCCACATTTGGTGTGAGGGGAACAAATCTACGAGCCTCCATAATTTATGGGCCAATAATTATTGTTCATTTTCATCTTTTACTAGTATGGTCTCCCCTCCCGCTATGTGTATTGATATTATTAGAGACTTTTCTCCTGGTTTACATTAATTTATTCCCAATTTATCCATCAGGTTCATTATCCTTTTTAATAAAAAAAATTATGATTTCATGGACAAAGAAAGAAGAATAATATCATCCCTGAAGACATGGTTTTCCCCATATATGGGTTAGCTACTCCAAATAATGATGACATTACCAATAACTAAAACGTTCTATTCACCTATATACCCTCCAAAATATTAATTGAAAATAAAATTACCCATTATGCTACCACTTGTTGATATTCCGACCTAGATCACTATGAACATTATCCAGACCAATATGGAACATGACCTTAGTTGTGCCTCCCCATATGCAAATGTTGTAGACAGGTGGTAAGGTTCCAATTAGGTTTTTTGGAGGTAATATAACCTCTAGTTATAGTGAAATAATATAAGAACAATACAAAAGATAACATAATTTACATAACACCATAGCTAACATCAATATAAGATCAAATCACTAAACCTAATCCATGCAATGTAAAAAATACTATTACAATACATCTAAAATCCAAATATACCAATAGTTTTACACAATAGAAAAAAATTGATAAAAAGTGAAAAACAAAAAAAAAGACTAAAAAAGTGGCTGAAGATCTAGCATAACACCAAAATCCCATTCTCTATCTTATCCATGGTATCAAGCATCAAACATAAGGTGATCTCCCTTGTATGGACCTGTAACCATGTAGTATATTCTAGAAAAAATTGAAGAATGAGCGGGGTGTGAGTAAAACTCAATAGATAATCATAAATGTAATCCCTAAATAAATTAATTTAGTAAAGAATTTTATGTGAATGTGTTATAATAATTCAAAAATTAATAATCTAATTTTAAAAATAAATATATAAAGAAAACCCATTCTATATCTTAAATTCCTAGTTCCTGATCAACCATTCCAACACTGGATGTCTCTAAGCACGTCTTGGGGATCATTAAAACCAATAAAAAACATCTATGTTTCTATAGTATACAAATCGGTATCATAGATCTCCCTTACATGAGTTTTCTCAACAAATAAATAGTAGCACTAACCACCACTACTGGTGTTTTCTCAGCCAGTTGATAGTAGAATTGAATACCCCTATGGGTGTTTTATCATCCAAGTAATAAGCCAAAAATTCCCATTTCACAATAATTATATTTTATAAATCTACCCAAACCAAGTCATGATCCAATTTTCACCACTTTATAAAAATACAATTTCAAGACACATGTCATCAGCAACATTCTAAATTTTAATTTCAAAAACAAAATACACTTCCCAAGTCACATATCAATTTATAAATTACATTTAGAAATACCAATAATAAAATAAAAATACCATGTACCATTTAAAATTATCAATACTATAAAAATTTTATAGGGCCGTTAGTTTGAGGAAATGTATTCCCATATATTTTCATTTCAATTTCATTTCACTAATTAAAATAGGGTAATTGCGTGGGAAAATATGTTATTGGATATGGAAATAAAATTTAGGGGTAACGCATAAACTTTTTTTGATACACATAATGAAAGAAAATAAAAATAATGATGAAACTATAGTAAAAATCTAGGTGCCACCTACCATTGTCCAAGAGAATCCCACACACACAAAACCAAGCTTTCTTTGGCCAGAAATGTGCGAAATCATGATAGAAGGAAAAATCACTAAAAATAGGGAATATTAGAAGCATTTTGAGATATCATTAGAAAGGGAAAAAATATAGAAAAGTAAAAAAATAAGAATTGTAGTTTTATGTATATCTTACAATCATAAGTGATGACATTCTGAATTGGAAAGAACTAAGGGAGAGCCACCAACGGAGAAGATGGGGGAGGGAGATCGATTGGGGGGGAGGGGTTTTTATTGTCCAAATATGATTAAAATTAGGTTAAATGTTGTAAGGTTCATAAGAGAATTTTTTTAATTCTTCAATTTTAAAGGGGGGGTAAGGATAGGTAGCATAGTTTGACAAACCATGAAACAACTATGATACCCGAAATATATGAGAAATGAATTTTTTCATAGTCACAGTTCATGGATGAAAATTCATTTCCCAACATTCAAAATGTAAATGCATTTTTGTATATACATTTGAACAATTTATCATATCCCCATGAAAAGTAAACAAGTCACATGACTTTATTTCGGGATTTAGAGTTGGGATGAATGATTATCATTAAACATGCACTAGATTTTTACTTCAATATATAATTATATACTTGGACTTATGAGGGATAAAAACCCAATTGGATCCTACCACCTTCCAACCTCTAAAAACAATCTCAATAAAGCACAACGCATAATATTTCAATGAAAACTGAAGGGATTCATACCTCTTGTAGTGGTTAGGTTTTTCATTCTAATTTAGAAAACTTATTATACCTATTTATATACCAATTGTGATTCAAATTTTTTATAAAATATATCAACCTTAATTCATTCACTCACTTTAAAACAATGTTAAAAAACATTCAATAAGTATTTGAACATCAAGGAATGACTATGATCCTCTATTAACATCCATATTTATTTCAAGGATTAAAATTATCTTCTCAACAAAATATTAGAATCTAATTTTATTACCAAGGTTTAGAAAATATGATTTCATAACCTTAAAATTACATCTGATTAAGAACCTTCCAAAATAGTTTTATTTTCATGAAAAAATAATTCTAGTTTCTTTTTCAGGACATTCTTTAATTGTATCCCCCTAAATAAGATTTCCAAAACTATATTAATTATGGTGGAACACTTCTATAGATATATGACAAGATTTTATAGGTAGATAATGCACTATAACGGATTACATCATGAGGATAACCATATTTAGAAGCTTCTACATCTGCACCAAGGATGATTTTCTTCAATACATACTCTTTATAATACCAATTGTGAGATAAATCAATGATTGTATCTTTTTCACTTTTTTTATACTACTGATAGAATAAAATTATTCTAAACTTATCCACCTGATAATATGATTCACCATCATATCCCTACATTGTATATACAAACATTGTACAAAAATAAAAGGGAATATAGTGGCACTTAATGAACTTAAATGTGAACGCCAAGGTTAATAAAATTTTCTCAACAAATTTTCTCTATTCTTAATACTTTGACATCTTCTTTTTATATATTCTTTTTCTTGAGATATATGTAACTATTATCAAATTTAATTTCAATAGATGGAAAACTTGAATTTTGATAAAATGTTTCCATATTTCAATCATCATCCTTTTAAGGATTCTTATTATACTAGTAGTAGGGTTAAATAACATTTAGTATCATTACCCATATATTTAAACCTCCCATGTAGTTATTATGAACCTATTAGGATGTCATTTATTGATAACCTCTCATAAAATTTTACATCTTCATTTTTATTTTTTTTATTTTACTAGGCACATACTTTCAATTGTGATTCAATAATATTTCTTTCCCTTTAAAAATAATCTTGATGTATAACAATACATTATTAATATACAAATATATCCTTTTTGACCTACCATGGGGATTATTGAGACGTCCTTCCATTAAATTATTCTCTTTATATGTAACATAGTTTTTAGAATTCTTGGGTTTGTTATTCATGGGTACCCCATTTTCATTCTCCACTATGTTATTGAGAATATATTATATTTCTAACTATATCATTTTTCTTCCCAATGTCATCTCATAATTCTCAATTATCTTATATTTTGTTTTCCCACTGTTTGATTTTAATATATGTGTATATGAACATGAACCATATCTATGATCATACCCATTTCAAACAACATAGAGTCTTCCAACTATATCAAATCTATTTTAGTTGAAAATTTTCCCTTTTTATCTTTTGGTTTCTACATCTATCTGTATTTGGTACCCCATTATATGGGGTTTTGTTGTACTTCTGGAATTGATGGATTATACCAACCATCCAACTCCCTATACCAATATTGGTTGAGACACTTATATTTCTCAATAAACCTTCTTCAATTTCCTTAAATGTCTTTTTGTCTATAAATTCCATATTATATGAAATAATTTTTTTAATCTTTTCATCAAATGATTTGGTTATTCTTAGGGAACCATCACATATACTCTTTCTATCCACCATTGACACGGTGGTAGTATTCTCACCATTTTTCATCATCCATTTTTTATATATTTCCATTTAAACCTACACTGTATAAAATAATATATTTAATAAAAAATAATATTTATTTCTTGATGGTACCTCATTCATTAAGGATGTCAAGGAAAGATCATTAGATAATTTTATGGTATTTGTTTCATATAATACATGCCTTTTAAAACCAAAATCATCTATATAATATTATGTGGTAGATGTTTCATTCTTTTTTAGTTGTGAATCTTAAATATGTATCATTTATAGGTTGGATAGTTTTAATTCAAAATATAATCATTTCATATTGATATTATTATTCTTATCTTTGAAAATATTCAATTTTTCATCACATTCATCCTTGATTCTTTAAAATTTTTAACCATGCATTATATTCTAATATTCCTCTAATGCATTGATTTTTTCTTAAAGTTCATTACTGAACTTATCCTTTTCATTGATTGTATTAACCCTCCCTTCATAAAATTTTTATAAAATTTCTTCTAGTAGTATATTAATATCTTATTTGGATCTAATTTCTTTTGGTAACTTTAAACAATATAGAATATTATTTTCCAAAACCATCTACAATTTTTTTGACTTCTCCTCAAGCTGGGTGATCACTTGCTATTATCCTTCAAAAATATCAGAATTGAAATATAATTAATATTTTGGAAAATAGTAAGACATAGATTTTAACGAATCAATAAGAATATTTATTGACCTATGATCACTCCCTCTGATAAATGGTCCTTCTCAAGGATAGTTTTCACAAGAACTTTCACTTACCACAAGATCCCATAAATTCCTCTATCCATTTAAGGTAGAAGTATTTTCAATTTAAAAAGAGGTGGGGTGAACCAACTTATATTATCCTTTTAGATCAGATCTATCTTCCATAGTATTATTGAATAGATTAATATAATTTTACTCTTATTTACTCAATAGTGAAAATTTACTTATTCTCTTCTTCCTCTCTTTGTTTTTCTGATTCATCACAGTCTTGGGTCAACTTGAATTTTTCTCTAAAATAATTAAATATTCACCAAAACTAAACCCAATTATAAATTATGAATGACAGTCTAGGTATTTAAAAAAGATTATCTCCCAAGTAGAGAATATCATTATATTTGAACCAAGATCCCATACTAATTAAAAGGACCAGTTTGGGACATGTTCAATATTGAAAGGGGGGAGAATCAATATTGGTGGATATAAAACATTTTACCCCTTTTCTATTAAACATTGTCACTAGTTAAGTGAGGGGACCTATCTTCTCCCTACTCGCCTAAATTTTGAATAAAACACATCCAAACACACAGAAACCCAAGGGGGTATAAATTATTTTTAAGGTTCACCTTTAAAAATGAATGGTCAATGCTAGTGTGGACAAGAATATAACACAATGACATATCCAAACCATATCAACCTATGAGAAAAATGAGTAGGGGATGTAATAAATTATGTTACGAGTCTCATAAATGTGTAAAGAATTTTAATGGGTCATTATACATCAATCTTGATTGTTTAAAATAAAGTTTATTTCTAATTGAGAAATATGAAATGATATTGATGTGTTGTGTGATATTATTATAATTCATCACTTATATACATAATATCATTCAATGAACACCTTCTTCACTAAATAAATATAAAAAATGTTCATTATTTCTTTTTCATAAATGCAAGATTACTGTTATTTTTATTAAAACTGGAATGAACATCATTCATCTTCTTCTTATTTGTTTCTTCATGAACTTCAATGAAAAAGAATAGTATTTCACTGGTTCTCTCTTATATATGTTTTACAGAAAAATTATATAGATTATATTCATTTTTTATTATATACTTGTATTTTTCATTAATGAATTTTGTTCTTGTATAATATTGTCTTCCACTTAAATAAAAATCCATTGAACTGAAATTTTTATATACAAATGCACTGAATAATAAATAGCGGTGTTGGTTCCTTTATTTCCCCTTTCCCTCCTTTTATGTATTCATAGTAAAACATGGATTCCATAATTTAAATCACTTTAAAAGTCACAATTTAAAAAAATATGATTATTCAGAAATTATTTCATAGAAATTCATGAACACATAGACACAACTATAATTAAGAATTATAATGGCCTTCTAAACCCAAAGAAAAACTGCTTCTCCTCCCAAATATCTATAACTGCATGTATAAATGAAAAATAAGTGTTCCTTTTACATCATTAAAAATCATTCCTAATCTTCTTATATCTATGAAACATGTTCCATCATAAATTTATGAAAGCATTCACAAATATTTTAGTTATGATTGTGGTTCCATTCTTTATAGTTAAAATCATCATTTACATTTTTCTTCTTCATAAAATATTAGAATCAGGATACACTATCATGATATTTATTACGTTGAATAATAGATTACATGGAATCATATGATACAGTAACACACTCAAAAGTTAATTACATGTATGTGGATCACTTGAATTTGAGTTAGTTGTATATATTTTTCTCATACACAACCACTCATATGGTAAGATCCATATTCATATGTCTACTATCTTTACAAGGATATACCTTAGGTTGATATCCCTTTCTAAAATATATAACGAATATTTTTAACATTATGAACTCTATGTTATTTAAATTTAAACATATTTCTGTGGAATCATCTTCAAAAAAAACTTCACAAATATATTGCAAAAAATATTTTGAATTTATAAATTATAAATTACAATTTTTTTCATCAGATATTTGAGTTCAAGCATGAAATTCTGATGATCTCAATAATAATATTCCATTGATCTTTTGAAATGATGAAACTAGTGTAGTAAATGTTTCCAATAAACAAAAATGGTGTTTGTAGAATTAATCAATGTTTTATAGAAAAGATGGCCTAGACAACATCATTTTAGTCCATCACTCGTGCATTTAAATATATAAATATAAAACAGATTTTATGAGTCTCACAAAGAAGAATCATTATGAAGACTGCTTAGTTATTATCAAGGAATCTCCTAACATAGCTTGATAAAATTCATTAAGGTCACACCAACCTGACGGGTCTACCTTACCACCTCATATAGTAATGTTCGACATCTTTCTCATATATTTATCCATATAGATGAAATCAATCGAACTAGATTGACCTAACCCATCAATATATATATCTCAATACAATGTATCAAGTACACCTCTTCATATTCTAGAGGATATCAACTATTAGTGAAGGAATGATCCAAATAATGGGAGGACTATTACCTTAGATCAGAGTAAATAAATAATGAAAATATAATCAATAAATATACACATCCATAAGCATTAGAGTACTCATAAATAAATAAATAATACTATAGGATTCTATAAGAAATTAAACCCAACATACAGACACAGGGTCATGCTATAACATACAAACATTTTACCCACCACATATACATAATAAATAAAATAAAATAAATAATTTAAAGGTCCCTTCCACCACTATCATGTTATACCACATACCTGGTATTTGATAATAGTCAAAATTACAAAGATTGATCCTAATAATCCTCACAAGAAGTACCTCTAGATAATAAAATAGTATACCTCTACCCAATACATCATGGAACATGTTATTCATCTATAAGTAGATCTATTTTCTTCACACACACCAAATTTCAAGTAAAGGGTATGAGAAATAAATCTTAATAGGACACCCCAACAGTGTACCTAACATATACATTAATAAAAAGTTAATGAAACATGTGATATTTCTAACTTATTCAAATATTAAGTGTATTAAAATAAATAATTGTATAAAAGAAACTGTAAAAATAAAAAAGGAAAATAGTTCACATCTAGATATAGCCTAACACCTGAGGTAAGTATAATCTTGTTATGGACCCATTAAAGGGATTTGTAACATGTGGATCAACCAACCACACACCATCTATAAAACCCTACCAATCACAAGAAGTATCATACATATGACACATCAATGGAATGAAGGAAAACCCCAAGAAACTCATCCAAGTTATCTAAAAACAGAAACATGAACATTTATCAGGATCTGGGACCAAAATAGTATGATTTGAACTAGTGAAAAGAACTCATAGTCATCATTGGAGAACTCTTCCATCCATAAAATTCATAGAAAACTAATAAGGCATGTATCCTGACCCACTATAAGGGTACACTACCTAACTAGTACACAAGGGAACCTTAATATCCAAAAAAACATAACCCATTTTTTGAGTGCCTCGTCACCTTACAAGACCAAATCCCCAAGTTAAAGCTAATACTAAACCAAGGATAAATTCACTAATCTAGATCATCAATTAACACCATATCCCAACCTAATATTATAAAAATAGTATAGGAGAGAATCCAATAAAATTCAAGGACAACACCTGTTATAATAATATTCTAATGGTCTCCTCCCTCATCCCAAACTTGAAAAGGAACAACCTCAGGAATCCAAAGCACCAAAAGTTGGGTTGGAAAATACCCAAACACATCATTAACACTATAAAAAAATGGTACACACTATAAACTATGGGTTCTAAGGTGACCCCCAAAGTCACAAAAACAAAACTCAACACCAACCATCTCAAGGTAAACACAACATGGGCCACTAAAATTATCACGAACTGAATCTGGTTTCCATAAAAACCAGCACCCAACCCGGCCCATGATAAGGCCCGAAGGGTGTTCCCAATCCCCATGGGATGGAACAAGTTCTCGGGTATCATAAAATAAATGTTGGGAATGATTTAACAGAGTTTATAAACATACAAAAGCAAAAAAATGTGATAAACCGAATATGGTTTTTTCAAACAAAACCATCTTTTAAAAAAATTAATAACTGAATTACATAGTTTAAAACAATTAGAAAATACAATAACAAAGTTACAAAACCAAAAAAATAAATCCCAAGAACCTCCACATGGAAAGAGGCACCTCCCTCAAGCCATCTCCAAAACACTATATCAAGATGGACTACTAAAAACCCGAACCACCGGCACAAAGCTGTACCCAAACATGCAAAACAAATAACCAAGTATACATACACCAAAAGGTGTACTTAGGGAGTGATCAAAATCCCAATAGGATACCACGACTATGATATTAAATGTGATAAACAATTTAAGACAAAAATCATTGCATGTTTTTTAAATAAGAAAAGCTTGTGATAGTTTCTAAAAGATGCAACATTAAAACTAAACAGTTTTGACGTGGGATATTTTAATGAAAGGAAGCCTTTAAATAAAACCAAACAGCTACTGAATTTTCCATCCAATCATATCGTATGACAATGTTAAGCACAAAGTATATAGTGATCACAAGAAATAGGAAATAACCCCTAGTCACTACCACATTGTGGGTGCCGGGTACCTCGTATCTCGGTGAGAGTAACCATCACAATATCAATTCTTGTGAATGAGCCACTAGTAGGGAACATACCCATAACCTAGAAGTCCCCAATAATCATCGTCATCATCAAAGTTTAGTTAGTGTTGTCAGTGTCGAACATTCTATGTGAAACAGAGGCCGAAACCCATATGATCACTACCATATTAGTACGCGTCCACCTAACTAGATACCTAGGTGTCCCTCTTGTTCTCAAACAAGTTCAACAAGCCATCAAGTAAAATGTTCACATGCAAATACCACTTCCACATCACACATTCACCAAACAGCCCACATGTATATCACACAAGTCACCAAATTACCTTTTTCATTCAAATTCATTTTAAAATCATACTCACACCAAAATAGCCAAAAACACTTTTCGCCTATCTTTCACACTTCAAAAAACACTTTAAGAATTTTATAAATCCTTTCCAAGATAGTGAAAATAACATAACATCCCACACACATGTCACATAATACTCCTTTTACAACAAAACGGCCCACATTATGTTCACATCTCTTTCACACTTTAGTAAATTCATTAAAGATTTTCATAAAAAAATTCCAAGATGATACACATCACATAAAAGCCCTTTTTACAATTAAAAAAGACCATTTCAAAAAATAAACAAACCAAAATAGTTTTCCAATATGGTTTTACCACTTACATAAAACATTAAACCACTCAAAACTTTCATAAAACAATTCTACGGAGTATAGCGATGCTTTTCATATAAAACCCATTTAAAAACCCTATTTCAAGGCCAAAGTCACCCTAATAACAATCCAAAACAGAATTGGAATCCCTAACAACATTTTTTAAACCACTCTAAAGTATTGTAAAATTACCTCAAATATTTCCACAAAAGAAACACATGAAAAACACACATTTGAATAAAACACCGTTATAGAGTATAACAAGGTTATAATTCCAAGGTCTACATGACACTAAGGCACTAAAAAACAAAAGTTTTTATCCCTTTCAACTATTAATAAATCAATTTCATATTTTATAAAACAACCACAAAATATATCACATGAGTCACATTTGAAAAGTACCCAACTCAAACAAAAATGTAACTTTAACACTAAATGATTTACTAATGATACCAAAAATGGTTTTCACACAACACCCAACATATTATGAACATTATAAATTAATAAACCAGGAAATATAACTCATAATAAAATGATTACACATGAAATCACCGACCTTTTGTGTCAAAACCCTTAAATATTGGTGCGAAACTTCGACAACACCACCGCCTCACCACAAGGGGTGAAACCCAACCCTTAACCACAAGATTTCACCAAAAAGACCACTGGGTAAACCCTAGGTATGAACCGTAGCTACTGGACACATTATAACTTCAAGAAAGGGTGGAATAAACCCTATAGAAAGGTAAGAAATCAAGGAGAGGAAGACTTACTTTCATGATTTTCATTTTCCCCCATCAAATCTCCCTTTAAAGTTGAGGTCCAAGGGAGGGTGAGAGACCTTGGAGGCTATCCATGGAGGTAGGGAACAAAATGGGGAAGATAGGGGACGATTTGGTTTATTTCTGAAAGGATAGAGTGTTAAAACACTCAAAAAGTTTAATGTGCTGGACACCCTACACAGTTTAGTAAATTGTGCGACCAAACCATCCATCCTGTACACCCAAAAAGTAATGTATTGCCTCTAATTTTAGGGGGGGTGGGTCTAAGGGGGAAACCTAAGGGAAAATATTGTCCAATTATAGAGGAGAAAATGTCCCAAAAGAAACTATCATTTTTCATCCCAAAATTCATCCATCTCAAGGGTACAAACCACATCAACAACTTACCCCACATGTGGTGCCACTAGGAGTGTCAAAAAACCAACTCCAAAACACCACAACATCACACCATACCTTTGAAAAAATAGTATTCCAATTACCATCCAATACCCCGAAGATTATGTTTATATCTCAAGAACCAGGGAGACACCAAAAATTCAAACTCGAAGCACCCAGAAACCAATAGAATGCTAATAACCAAAAGAGGATATGAACAAAGCATGGAATTGAAATTCTGGGTGTGACAATTCTCCCCACCATAATTCTTTACACCCCCAGAAATCCACAGTATGTCCAAAGAAAAAAACCAAACCCAACTAAGAATCCAATATGTACTCTTCTTCCAAGATTCACCCCCAAAGGCCAAAACACCTACAGTGATCAATTAAGGAAGTAATACTCTCACAAACCAAAACATACATCACTTACTTGAAATGATCAAGAAAATTCGGAATTTAACCCAAAAGAAAACTTCTCAAACATTATCTGAACCAGATTCCAGCAATTTACCCAAACTAACAACAACAACGAAAAAGGTTACACTTACCTTACTTTAAATAAACTGTTGGGCACTCTCCAATCCCAACATTTACCCAAGGAAGATGTTGGTAGTTAGATAGAACCAAATGAGAATACCTACCATCAAGAAAAGATCAAGGAAAAATCTTAGTTACTAGTATAGGAAGACACAACTGGGCTTCCCACCATACGAGACAACTTAAATTTTTCCCGAGATAGAATCAGAACACTAACTGGGGGAGGCCCGGACAGACTCCCCGACACAAGGGGTAGACTCCCATTATACCTTTACAAAAGAACATAAATAATACTCATTGTGGGTGTCCCCTCCATAAGAACCAACAATCTTAACCAACCAGAATGGGCCAACACAAAAATTCCCCGAAATTTAAAGGGTTGGCATGACCGCATGGTTACTCCACATAGTTTGGGAAGTCGTGTGATAACTATGCAGATCATTCTTCACACATGGATTCCTGGCACATGGTCATAGCTAATAGTCCAAAAACCATGTGCTCAACCATGAAATAACTAGAGTTATAAACTATTCCCATCTTTCATACTAATGATAAGACTTTGTACAAGGGTTTGAATGACCCTAGGTTTCCCCTGACTACACACCAGCTTCACTTCAGAACCTATGGCTGGATATCAAATGATTGAAGCATGTTCGACATCATATTTAGGCTTTAGAAACCCCCTGAATAGAACTTATTCTTCCAGTGAAGCAAAAAACTACACCGCAATCCTTGATAAGTTTACCAAGACATGACACATTCCAAACTCACTTTAGCCTTTCCCGACATTTCACTAAAACAAGGGCTTAGAGGATTCACACACATCACACCTTGTTTCTTCAGGTGAGAAACAACAGATGGAAATGACACATATAAACACCTTCCTCTAAAATAGAGGATGTCGAGATCTCTTGAAAGGAGGCACACTTATGAAAAAACAAAGACTCACATAAGATTTTATGACTTTACATTTACAATCAAATGATCACACGACATCACAATGTGTCACCAAACATGAACAAAGCGACTGATAGAAACAATACATGGAGGGGGACATTATACGACATCCCCAAACATCAAATAATTCCAAAAGGTGGCCATAACAGCCTCTCATAACCAGATTTCCCACACTGGTACTTTAAAATAAACCCCTTATTTGAAGATACTATGAAGGACCTAGAGGCCATCTTAGACACCATCCACACTGACAACCTCATACCACTTCCACCTTCGATGAATCAGGAAACTTAAGAAAATAAGGTCTCTTCCAACCTTCCATGAGCACTCTCCCACTACAAGAGGATCCAAAAAACTAATAAGGGAAATGGTGTTGACTCAATCTCTAATGATTGAGAAAAATATTTCATATATTGATCAACTGGTGGATCTCCCAATGGCGATACAAACTAGGTTGCACTTCCTTCATTCACTAACCCTTAATGGTGGCGTTCCTTAACTAATGAGAGAAACCAAGGACCCAACCAAGCTGGTCCATTGGTCAAAACGTTCCACAAACCAGATCCAAACACAGGAAGGAAACCACCGTAAATCAACCCAAGGCATTTCTCATAATAGACCACTAACAGGCCCTTCAACCCAACTTACGGACCAAACACAAACCCAAAACTTGGTTCAAACAATAAGGGTTCTTGGACTCAAAACATCCCAAAAACATCAAAATTTTCAAGAACACATAAGACACACCATCCCAAACCAGTCATCAAGACATAATGTTTTCCTTTAAAATCATCTCTTTGAAAATTAATGGTTCAATAGTTAGCACATCCACCAATGGTACCCCATGATCCTCACACATGCATGTTTTCATGCCACACCAGGCACCCTCCTCATATCCATCCCTATACTCATCCAGTCATGCCATCAACCATCCATAATCCTATATAACCCCATGCATGTGGTCTCTCACAGAAATACCAAAGGTTAAAAAAAATTCTTTCCACTTTTCCAAACCAAAACAGTCAACCAATACTTTTATTTTCTCAAGACCACTAACCAAAAAATCAAAATCCCAGTTTACAGCTTATAAAGATTTTCAGAAAGGCACAACCATTCAGATATGAACTCAATTTCTTGTCATTCACATCAATTTTATAAAATATCATACCATTAAAACACCATTCAATTGTTTATAAAACTCTATTGGAAACCCTTTTTTTCAAAACCAACATTAACATAGTTCATGCTTTCAAAAGAGGTGTAAACACACCATTTTCCATTTCAAAACAATTCTGAAAATTCAGTTCCACCATTTTAAAAATTAAACCATTTCCTATTTATTAGAAATCCATTTCACAATAACTTTATGCTTCTTAAAACCAAGTCTTTTTTTCTTTAAAACTGAACTTCCAAGATTTCAAAACAAAATAACACAAGAAAATGTGAGAAGAAACTAGTTTTGATGGGTGACTTGAGCATATAGTTGGTGGCCATACGCAATCATGTCACCATCACAAACAGTGTTTTAGGGAAATATCTTCAACTCCACATGGCTTTATAGGCCCTGCGAGCTCACTGAGACCATTAACCCAACTATCCTTTCATTTCCCCTAATCATCATCAAACCATGAAAACCAAAGGACTCAAATAAATCCCGACATCCCCTGGTGACTCAAATCCCTTCATAAGGTTTTCTAGCCAGGAATACTACCCATAACAAGAATTTCATGTCTAGATAGTCGTAGATCTATTCCATCCCGAATCTTCCCCAAATAACATAACCCAAATAGAGCTAACCTCCTTTAATACCATTTATTCACAAACTGAATCAGGTCACCATAAAAAACAAAACTCAACCCAGCTTGTGACAAGGTCTGAAGGGTATTCCCAATCCCCACAGGCTGACACAAGTGCCCAGGTATCATAAAATGAGAGTTGGGAATATTTTACCTGATTTTATGAACATACAACAACAAACAAGTGAAATAAACCGAATCTCGATTTTTCAAACCAAACTATGTTTTACAATAATTAAGAAATGAATTAAATATTTTAAAATAACTCTAAAAGACTTTAACAAAGGTAAAAAAACCAAATAATAACAGCCCAATAACCTCCACATGGAAAGAGGCACCACCATAAATCCATCTCCCAAACACTGGTTCATGATGGACCGCTAAAAACTCGAACCACTATCATAAATCTATACACAAACCTGATATAAAAATTACCAAGTATACATACACCCAATGGTGTAAGTAGGGTTTGAGAAAAAGCCTAGAAGAATACCACCACTAATATATTCCATGTGATAAGCATTTTAAGACAAAAATCATTGCATGTTTTGTAAATAAGAAAAGCATGTGATTGTTTCTAAAAGATGCAATATTAAAACTAAACAGTTTTGAAGTGGGATATTTTAAAGAAAGAATTCCTAATAAAACCAAAATGCTACTGAATTTTCCAGCCAATTATACTATATGTATATGATAATCACAATGTATCTTGTGATAACAAGAAATGGGAAATAACCCCTTGGCACTAGCTCATTGTGGGTCCCAGGTACCTCGTATCTCACTGAGAGTAACCATCACAATATCCATTCCCATGCACAAGCCACTAGTATGGAACATTCCCATAACATAGTGGTCCCCAATCATCATCATTGTCATAGTTTAGTGAGTGTTGTTAGCATCAAACATGCTACGTGAAACTAATGCCAAACCCCATGGGATCACTAGCATACTAATACACATCCACCCACCTAGATACTCAGGTTTCCCTCTTGTGCTCAAATAATTTAAACAATCCATAAAATATAATTTTCACGTGAAAATACCACTTAAAAATCAAAAATTCACCAAACAAAGCACATATATATTACACAAGTGAAAAAATCCCCCTTTTCATTCAAATTCATTTTGAAATCGTACCAACACCAAAACAGCCCACAACACTTTTCAAATATCTTTCACACTTAAAAAAATACATTTAAAATATTATTAAGCCTTTCCAAGATAGTTAAAATAACATAACATCCCATACACATGTCACATAATACTCCTTTCACAATAAAATTTATTTTTCACATCAAACTCACACAAAACTGCCCACATTACATTCACTTCTCTTTCACACTTCAGTAAATCCATTAAACATTTTCATAAACCATTTCCAAGATGATACACATCACATAACAGCCCTTTTTACATTTAAAATGGACCATTTCAAAATATATACAAACCAAAATAGTTTTCCAATATGGTTTCACCTCTTACATAAAACATTAAACCTTTCAAAACTTTTATAAAACAATTCAATGGAGCATTCCCAAGATTTTCACTTGAAACCCATTTCAAAAACCTCTTTCAAGGCCAAAATCACCCCAATACCAATCCAAAACATAATTTTAATCCCTAAAAACATTTATTAAACCACTATAAAATACTATAAAATTACCTCAAATATTACCAAAAAAGATACATATGAAAAACAAACATTTGAATAGAAAACCTTCAAAGAGTATAACAAGGTTCTACACATAAAACCCATTCAAAATACCCCTTCCAAGGCCCAAATGAAATGATGGAATTAACAAACCAGAATTTTCATCCCCTTTAAACAGCTAATAAATCAATTTCATATTTTATAAAACTACCACAAAAGATATCACATGAGTTACATTTCAAAAGTACACAACATCAAACAAAAATGTTAATTTAATACTAAATGCTTTATTAATGCTACCAAAAATAGTTTTTTCACCACACCCAACATATTAGAAACATTATAAATTAATATACCAATCAATATAACTCATCATAAAATGATTACACATGGAATCACCTACCTTTTTTGTCAAAACCCTTAAATCATGGTCCGAAACATCGACTACACCACCGCTGCACCACAATGGGGTAAAAACCAACCCTAAACCACAATATTTTACCAAAAAGACCACCGGTTAAACCCTAGGTACGAACCATAGATACTGGACACATTATAACTTCAAGAAAGGGTGGAAGAGACCCTAAGGAAAGGGAATAAATCAAGGATAGGAAGACTTACTTGCATTATTTTGATGTTTCCCCCATCAAATCTCCCTTCAAAGTTGAGGTCCAAGGGAGGTTGAGAGACATAAAAGGATTTCCATAGAGGTAGGGAACAAAATAGAGAATATAAAGGCTGATTAGGTTTATTTATATTAGTAAAAATGGGTCAAAACACTAAAATTTTTAATGTGCTAGACACCCTTTACTATTTGGTAGCACAGTTTAGTAAACCGTGCAACCAAACCGTGTGGCATATACTAGCCACCAAAAAAGTAATATATTGCCTCCAATTTAAGTGGGGTAAAAAGGGTAAACCTAGGGGGAAATATAGGCCAAGGAAATGGGGGAAAATCCCAAAACAAACCATCCCTTTCACCCCAAAACTCATCCAACTCAAGGGTACAAACCACCTCAACAACTTACCCCACAAGTTGTCCAACTAGGAGTGTCACAAAACCAACTCCAAAACACCTCAAACTCACAAAATAAATTTGAAAAAAGAGAATTCCAATTACCATCCAAGAACCCCAAGACTGTGTTATAGCTCAATAACATAGGAGACACCAAAAATTAAAATTCGGAGCACCCAGAAACCAATAGAATTCTAAGAACCAAAAGAGGATTCGAAAAAAGCATGGAATTGAGATTTTGGGCATGACAACAATAGTACCTAGGATCAAATATATCTCAAATAATAGGCCAATCCTAATATTATAAACCTCATCTATTTTATCTATTTAACAACCTATCCATTATCATCAAATAATCTATAAGGGCATCCTCAATATAAATCTTTGGCAAACAACTACTCAATGGTCAAGAAACTACCCAAAAATACATCCTTAAGAGTCACTTAGACACATCTAATAACCTTATCAGTTGAACCTATTAATACTATAAATCCTACAATGTCACCTTGTCTAAAGGCTCCAATAGTTCTAAGACTCAAGAAAAATGGTCTTATCATTGAGAAACTGAACAAAAAATACCATCCAAGAAAAAAACATGATCCCTATTTAGAATACATATTCTAAGGAACCTCTCACTAAACCCCTTAGTTCTCCAAAGGTAATTCAATTAATAAACACACAACTAGTACTTGATCCTCACACTAGACCTAACCCTTATAATGATTATATAACAAAAACCTCTAAGGATCATACCATAAATCCTCACACTATCGAAAACATTTCATAATTGGCCTCTAATCACCCCACGGTCCAAACTATTACACACTACATGAAAAAAATGCATAACAAAATATTTAGAAGACCAATTCCATCATTAGAGTGAGAAAGGATTAAAAACAAATTTTTAATGGAATACATGGAGCGTACCTCCAACACCCTAACCATGCTATGTACATCTATCCAACATAGTGTGTACTTTCCAAAGTACATGACATGCCTACCCATCACACATGGTTTGTTCCCCCATATATGGTATGTATCACCCTCATGGTCATGAGAACATTTTTTTTTTTATCAATTATTTTATTTTTGGGTTTCTTTGATTTCATAGTACAAAATTGGAGTTCTTTGGGAACACCAACCCTGAAACATAGTTGGAAAAATGGTTTCCTAACTGTGTGGCTATCCATTCAAGGGTGGAAGGTTGTAGACAATATTTTTTTTCATAGTTTGAGAAGAGTTTGTTCACCTATTTAACGATAATGGTAAATCATGTAACTAGAATTTATGGTCCTAGGATCACCCACATGGTTAGTGCATGGTTTTTCTAACCGCACAACATACCCTTTTCGTTTGTATAATTCATTAACATTTTGGTTTTTTTTACCAAAATTCATGTAGAATGTTTAAATCATAAGGACCTAATTTCCTCTCTTATTCAATTGAAACCTATTCTACTTGGATTTTTAAATTCTTATCTCTTATTTTTGGTGGATTATCTTTGGATATAAGGTTATTTTTCTTGAATTACACCCTAAACAGTCAGATTTCTTCTTTCTTCTCCCATTCTCTCCCTTTTTATTAATTTTATTTGGATATTTGAAACCCTAGTTGGTGGATTGGCAGAATATATGGGTTTTTATGGGATATTTGGTTTTTTTTTCTTTTGTCTTAGGTGTTTCACGTATTTTCTTTTCCTAATTAAGTTTTTATCACCAAGGGTGACAAGTTGGAGGCTATTTCTGAGGTAGGTGCCATTTTTTAATGATGCTTCACATATATTACCTTTGTTTTAGAAATATCCATTAGTTTTTATTGATAAATTTTCATTAAAATGTTTTATGATTGATTTTTATTCCATTTTTTTGTGAACTATGGTTTTTTATTGGATATTTACTGTTTAAAGTGGTTTTCCAAATAGAGGCAACTTTCATGTACTCTATGTGTGTTAAAATTGATCAAAGAGTTTTTATGAATTTTAATGGATTTCTAAAAAGGTGTTAAAATTGGTATACCTTGATAAAGTTGGTTTATTAATCTCAGTATGTTCTTTTATAATTAATTGTTTAATAAAAATTGATGTACGGAACTTGTGATGTGAATATGCATGGCATTGAGCATCACATGAGATACATGGGGTATGAGAACTTATTGCCAAGGGAACATGAGACAAATTGTGAAGAATACTGAGATAGATTCCATTTTTTATCTGAGGTAATGTAAGATAATTTAGGATAAATTCTTAGATATCTTTCATTTGTTGGCCAAAATATTGAGAGAGCTCTTCGAGATGGTCCCATGTGAGACTATGAGTGCTTCCACATTACTTACCAGCTAAAAATATTATTTAAGAATTCTGACATTAGATCCACATGGTTAGATCACTTGGTGAAAATTACTCATGTTTTTTATTTATATGATTTATGCATTATGTTAGTTCCTTGTCTGATGTGATATCATGTTTCATTACCATTTCTATTTATTTAGTAATATGATGGTTATGTTTATACATTCAATTATTATACCTTGTTTGTTTGTTTTTATTATATTATGTAATGTGGTCTTTAAATTTCTATTTAGTCATGTTAAAAAATGGTTTTGAGAAAAAAAAATGAAAGATAACCAAGGGAATTTAAAAGGATTGATCTCAATTGTGATGTTTTCAAAGTTTAGTTATTTTGGTAAATGAGTTCCAAAACTAGTTTTTTGCTTTGCATGGATTAAAATCCTTTAATATATTCATGGTGGAATCCTACTTGGGTTTGTACCTCACAACCTACATATGAATCTTGGAATATGTAGTTTTTTAAGGACACATGTAAAAGATAGGGTACTAGTAAAATAGGTGGATCTTCTTGATTATCATTGTTCGTGTTTTGATAAAGGCTTTGAGGCCTCATCCGGTTGACTTTTACAGAGCTATTTCTGATTTTATCCCCTATGGGGATGCTTGTATTGTCCTTTATATTCTTTTTCCCATTTAGGGATATTATTACTTGACTTTGGATTTCATTTTTATATCAATTTATGCCAAACTTTGTATATAATGTTATGATGTTATCATGACATCTATTTAGTCATTTATACTTACTTTGGATGTATGTTTATACAAATTGAATCAGAAGATGTTGGTGTATAAATCCTATTTCAAGGATTTTTCATGCTGGTTTACCACGAGAGAAATAATTCCCAAGAGAATATTCATTAATGTCAATGTTAGTCGCCAGCCTGTGGAGATTAGGAATTATATTTGGGCAGTGTGACCTGCCGGCTTGGGTGATGGTTCAGGTTGACCCTGATCAGTTAAATATCAAATGGTAGAAGAGAATTATTTTATTGGGTTTAAATGATATATTGGATCTAGGACATCAAGACTCCAAAGGTAAGAACATTTTAGTGTTTTTAAATATATTCTTCATATTGAACCTCAAGTTACCATGGGTGGTATTGGATTGTTTTGTTCATTTTGAGAACAAGTTTGGGTTCTTTAAATGGAATTTTTGGTATCTAAATTTTAATTTTTTATATAATGGGGTGGTCCCAGGATTTAATTTGAGATTCAAATAAAAATAGGGAAGTTTTCCGAAGGTTTATGGTTAGGGAACATTGTTAAAAGTTACAATTCACATTCTGTGTTGTCTTGTCTGGCACCTTCTAGTAGCACTTTCATAGTTGGAGCATTTTTTCATAATTTTGTTTCCAACCAATGAAAAAATAATAAATTTTAAAAATATTTTAGGTTTTTTCATTTTCCTATTAAAACTGTTATTGATGTTATAACAGTTTGTTGGGGGCCTATCATAATGATTCCTTTCAGTTTAATTGATGATCTTTTAGCTCAATTTGTGTATAGATCAAGCTTTTGTTTTTTGTTTTATATTGAATTCCTCCAAAAAGGACCTCTTATAGTCTTATAGAGAGTCTCATGGAGAAGGTACCATAGGGTAAATCCTATTTTTGATCTGGATTAGGTGGATTTGGTGATTCATGTTATCTATTCATTAGGTTTGGTGAGTAGATGGGTGTAACCTCAAATACTAGACTATTACTAGAATTTTTCAAGGAATATCTCACTATTTTTTCATGGATAAAATGAATACAATAATTTTGATGAATGTTTTAGTCAAATTGAATGGATATTTGACATCTTAATGACCCCTGAGAACTCAATGGTCTCCATCACTACTAATATTCTAGAAGGATTAAGTATAAAGTGGTGTGAATCAATGGTAACAGTGAGGTAACATGAGGATCTCATGTTGACAACTTTCCATACAAATTTTAATCATTATTTTAACCTAGATACATTCAGGGTTGAGAAGGCATATATGTTTGTAATATTAGAGCAAGGTAACCATTTGGTGTTCGAGTATGCTTATTATTTTACCAAGATGGGTCATATATCACCAGAAATCTTCACGAATGGCTCTATCAAGGTTCAATGTTTTTAAATGGGCCTAAAGCCTGTGATTTGGTTCAAGTATAATATTCATTGTTTGTAGACCTTTTATGAGGTGGTTTAAATAATTAACATGTATGTGGAAGATATTAGTGGAAAGGTAGGTCTCAATGGTATTCCTTTTAGTGGTGGTAGAAAGAATATAATATTCTGGTTTGAAGAGGATGTAGTAAGAGTCTCATCGATGAAGCTCTAAGAGTAATCAGAAGTCATTAGGTATAGCGCTATTAGATTCTTCATGGCATAATATGGAAATCTATTATTAGTGTTGGAAGGATGGTCATGCCAATACTAGCTACCAAAATACTCTACGGATCTTCCATTAGTGTGAAGCTATAACACCCCAAGTTTTCAAGAATTCTATTTTTTCTTATACATTAATTTATTTGATGGATAATTTTACATGAAATACCAAATTAAGCTTTTTCTATATGCATTACTAGCTTAGCTTATGTTACACACAACAATGATTTTTAACAAAACCCTGATATATTATCAAAATCAATATTTTGACCTAGATGTTAAATATAGTGATATGAATAATAATAACTATTTTTTATATATTAAGTATAGTGGTTTCATATAAAAAACATATTGATAATAAAATAACAAATTTTTTTAGTCTTTATATACTTCAAAAATACTATTTTATCAACAAAATGTTTTTATGTATTTATGTGAACAATAATAAATTTAATTTTTAAATATTTTATAAAAATAATTTTATTAAATAAAAACAGTTTTTGAAATATGAATATTAAAATTATATTACGGTGAATATTTGGGTTGTTTAAAAAATCAGTTTTTTATGAAAAGTGAAAAATACTGAATTTTAATTGAAAAATGTATTTTCGTTTAATTTATTTATAAAATTAAATTAAATTTTTAATTATTTTTAAATCATAATTAATTCATTTTTAAATCTATTAATACAATATTTTTAATTATAATCAATTTCATATTGAAATTGGATATAAAAACATTGTAAACTTTTGATCAATTTTTTCTTTACAAACCCACTTTCTCATCGCATCTACAGGATTAATATTAAATAAATTTTTTCTACATAATTTAATGGAATTTAGGGAAATGGATTCCATATTTTTAATCATCATAATTTAATATTTATAATAATGAGAAATTAATTTTTGACAAAAATAAATCGTAAAAGTAGTAAAAATTATTTACCATGGTCAAGAAAAAAATGGATTTATCAGGGGTTATACTAGACTAATAAGAATGAAAATGACCTAGAATATTTTTGTAATTTTATTTAATGATATTATTTTGACATAATAAATCAAATTATAAGAAAACTGGTAATTATATACTCATTTCCTTTGAATTGTGATTTATCAAATATGTAAAGGAAAAGACAAAAGAGACACTTTTCTTACATTTTATTTCTATAATGATTTTAGAATGGGAAACAGGATATAGGTTCAATTATAGATAATATTTTGAAATATAAATTATTATTTTTAATTATAAAAAATTATTTTAAATTTTTAGTTATAAATTAATTGCTTTATATTCTTAAGAAATGCTAACACATTAATTATTTAGTTAATAATTAACTGAAATAAATAATAAAAAAATAAAAGTGAAGTAAATTGATTGAATTATTGAATTCCATTAATTTTTTATAATAACATATCATGCTAAAAAGTATTCATAATAATAATTTATAATTTTAGCAATGTCTTGATATTTTTATATTCCAATTAAAAGCATAATGTCAAATTTTACATTAATAATAGTTCATAATAAATGGTAAGTTATTAAATGATTTAAAATTACTAAAAACCTATATTATTAAAATTAATTTTTAAATATTAATAAATATCAAAATTGTTTCATTCATGGACCAATTCTTATTTTATAATTAATATATTGACCATTAACTTGTAAAAACATAGTTATTGTGGTTAAGGATAAAGTGGGGTTTTTTAACTTTAAAGGTGCTTTTGTGAAAATTAATTCCCAAAATAAATAGGAATTATATTTTAAAAATTAGATATAATATTTAGAATTAGTGGGTCCAAATTATCTAATAATAATCAGTATAATTTAGTCCTAAAGGATCAATTACCATGGTTAGAAAACTAGTTACCGTTGTATAAAATCAAAATGGAAAAAATAGGTATACTTAGAATTTAAGGAATAAAATGTTTAATGCATGTGTTTTAATGTATGGTGGAGTTGTGTAGAGAAAATATAATTTCTCTTAACAATTAATTAGTTTATTTGGATCCACTTAAGGTGAATTTGACCTCCCAATAGTGAATATTTCTATGTTTTTAAAAGAATTTCAATCCTCCTCAACTATAAAAGCACACTCACTCTCCCCACTTATATACACATCTCAATACATTTGGATCAATAATTATATACACCAATAACCCTTGAAATTAAATAAAATCACAATATAAGACTTTTTTTTGATATAAATCCAGACAATAAAGGATTTATTGCAAGCCTAATGAGGGTGCCTAAAGAATATGTAACGTTCGTCAAGGAGTGTTTTAATTTTATATTTTCCTCATCCCCCTTCAGATATTATAATACCATGATTATATAATAAACTATGTATCTTACATATACTTAGATGTTTATATGTTAAGGTTATGACCTAAACCTTCACACACTTACATAAAATGGGTTATCAAATCATAGTTCATTTATATGGAAGACAATCGCCTCTCGAACCGATGTCATTTGATTTTCCATTGACACCTTTCATGATAGGGAATAATGGTGTGTTTATAATTTATATTATATATATTATCATTATTATGTTATTATGATTCTTGAATTATTATATCACACATGAATTCATGTTTTCTGTTTTGTGGTAATAGAATAACATCATTTGTGTGAACAATGGACTGTAGCCACATGAAGCGATGTGATTCGATCACGCTTGACATAAAATGTATTAAGGATATACATAAGATAAATTAGTGATTTATATTAAATAAATATAAATTTTTAATGATAATTTATACATCATTTAATTTCCTTTATTTTAACCCAATAAGAAAATGGAAATAATAGATTTCATGCATACATGTGGCCTACCATCTCCATGAACGGTGTATTTCATTTCCTATCACTAAATTTTATATATTACTATAAATACATATATAATGAATATATATAACTTTAATATAATTTTTATCATTATTTTTATGATTAAATAAAGATCAATGTAAGTGGACGAAAAAATAATAAATCAAAACATATGAAAAAACTAATTCAATTATTACCTGATACATAACTTTAACATGAAATCAATAATATGTGGGTAATATAAGGTCATAAGAAAATAATATATGGTATGATATATATAAAAATGGTACTTTAATATATTTAAAATAAACTTATATTTATTATAAATGATATTTGAATGATTATGATGGAATTAAAGACTAAAGGTAAGGGATTCCCTTCTCACTTTAATTATTTATTAGACACAAGCCATGTTCACCACCTATTTATTTTATGTGGGGTTTAAAACTACCAAAAATTTATTTTATGATTATTATAAAAATAATTATTGGTATTTACAGATACATTTTTTTATATTTATTTCATGGTGTTTATGAGTCCAAATTAAACAATTTGGTAAGGGAATTTGGTCTCAATTTTCTTTCTTTGAGATGTATGTTATGTTATGCATCCCTATTATTTAATAAGGTGTATATAAATACCATTTGACATGTAATATCATGAAATTATTAATCCTCGTGATATTTTATGTTATTCTTTCATGTGGATTGTGATTCAATGTCACCATAGTGTTAAAAATATTATGTAACAATCTTATCATTTATCAAGATTGTTTATGATTAAGTCTCCAATATTGAGATATCATGATCTACCTCTCAATAATTCTCATTAATTATCTTCTCCTATGGTTATTAATGATTTCTTCAAGTAATGGTGTATTTCTTCAATCTTTGGTACTCATTATAATTAAAAATCATTTAATAAAATTTGACTTTATTTCTCTCTTCGGTCAGAAATATGTCTTCTACCAAAACCATGTATTCTAAAAATGTTGTCTAAAATGTTTTCAAATGATATTTTAATATAATTTTCATGAAAAATTATCTTAAATTTTTTATGTTTTAAAATGTTTTTAAATGATTTTCAAATCATCCTTTATAAGTTTCAATAGTTGTTTTCAAAGAAAATAATTTTGAAAACTTTTTATGCTGAAAAATTGTTTTAATTGTTTTAAAAACATCATTTATTTATTTTCAAGGTCATTTACAATGAAAATTGATTTCAATATTTTTTATGTTTTATAAAAGTGGAAAGGATATTTTCCTCAAGAAAATTTTCAAATGATCTATCAAAATAATTTTCCATTTAAGATTTCATCTATAGTTGGTACCTATGCCTTACTGAGGATATGATCCAAAGATATAATTCTCATTAATTATTTTAATGGTTTATATTTACTATGGAATATTTTCTATGAATACTATTTCTATCACACAGGTGATACCATGATAAAATGTTTATGAAACCAACTTTTTTAAAAGGTTTTCTATGATGAAGTAATTATGAAACTCCTCTCTCTTCCATATTTTGTGATATGATGAAATGTTTATGATACCCAATTTATTGCAGGTGTTATGATATGGTAAATGTTTATGATATTTTGGAACACATATGTGTGATCTCATTATGTGGTGGGCGAGACTTATATCTCAATCCAATGCATTGGTTAAAGATTTATATCTCATGAGATAAACTGGACCAGAATGTGAGTAAACCCATTTCAGTAAGACAAGACTGGAATAGGGAGTAAACCCAGTTCCTTAAGACAGAGTTGGAATGGTGAGTGGATCTAGTTCAATAAAACAGGTCCGGAATAGTGATTAGACTTGGTTTAGTGAGGCATTTTATCTGTTATGATATTCTTGGTAGTGAGCCTTGAATAATTTTAAATTTATTTTTTATTCTTAAGTATATAACTAAAATTCCATGTCTTATGAAAATTTTATTCCCTCATGGATCATGTTGTTTTATTCCGTTATGAATCATGTCTTATGAACTAAAAATATTTTTTTCTATGAATCATGTTTAAGACCATTGATATGTAGTTTATGGTTTTCCAATTTTATGTTCATGTTATCAAACCATTATGATATTGTTATTCTTACATATCTTCCTTGTTTACCCTTACTAATAATTTGATCTCATCTTTATTATGTTTCCATTCCCAAAGTTATGAAGATAGGATAAAATTAGGGTATTATTGTGCAGAGTAATAAAGTAGAAGATATTTAAGGGGGATTTTAAAGATATTTCACCAAGTTATATAATTATGTTCCACGTTTCCAAATGAACTAAACTATTATGAACCGTATGCATTTTTTTGTGTAATAAAAATAATATTAATCTAAAATGTTGTAATATACCCTTATGAGAAGCCTAGGTTGTTATAATATGTTCAGGAAAAATTAACTGCATCTCTATAGTTTTTGACCAGTGGAATGGTGTAGTTTGAATGGTCACAAATAGTTCTCAGTTGTAGTTTGATTCTCCCACAGGTGGGGGGCTCTCTCTTAGGGTAAATGAGGTTCTGACAAAGTTATCATAGATTATTAACGGCCTTATTAATGATGTATTCTTGAAGATAATGTGACACTAAAATAATTTAATTCTTCATCATCCACTATAATTGGTTCTTGTTTATTTATTCTTCCATGTAATTTGTTTTATTTTTTATGGGTGTAGCCTATTCATTATATCATTGAATTTACTTGATGATTTATGTATGAAATTATAGTTGATTCTTTTTTAATTTATTTTCTAACCCTATTATGTATGAATAAGGGAGCAGGGTTCAAGTTCAAAGAGTGCCATGCTTTGGCTATTGATGTGGAGGTTATTTGGTATTTCCTCATGTTGTACTATGAAAATTTTGACCTCATAATCATCATGGATTAGTTAATCACCTTCATGATATTAATTAACTACTATCCTTTTATGGTTCAGTTTCTTAATCATTTTGGTAGAACTCATGTCTTTCATGATGATTGGGATCCGTGATCATGGAGGGAAGGATGAGTAGATTTTTGAGTTTGGTTTTACATCATGTTAGATGAATAGTTTGTTCACAGATTCCTTAGAGTAGAGTTTAAATTTTTTCTTCCGTTGGTCATGGACAAGTAACCATATTTTTTTGAAGGATTTTCTAGGGCTTCCACCCCAATTGGATGTTTATATCACAATTAATCTTCCCATATTAATGAGCCTCATTTACTTTCTATCTTACAAGATTTATTCGGTTGTTCTTAAAGAGATGAAGGTCTAGTGAGAGGGAATCAAGGAAAAGGGATTCAGTTTCGTTAGCATGTAATAATGGGATTCACATGTTCTTTACAATTAAGGTCGGTAGGAGAATTTGAATATTATTTTAATATCATATGATTAACTAGGTGACCATAAATAATATATAAATTTTCCCATAATTTATGATCTCTTTGACTAACTTAAATGATCATATTAGTTTTCAAATATCAACATGAGATCCAGATACCACCAGTTGAGGGTATCAGAAGAGGTTGTCCTTAAGACTAACATTTCATGCCAGTATAGACATTTGTATTATTTGTTTACCCTTTGGGGTTACCAATAATCATAAAATATTTATATCTTTGATGAACCAGATCATCCAATGCTTTTCATATCCTTCTTTGTTATTTTTTATTTATCTTGGTATATTAAATCATAGGGTAAGACCATGATAACCATATGGTGGTTTATTTGGGAGTTTTTAGGGATCATTTTCTATATACTAATCTTTCCAAATGTTATTTTTTCATTTATGAAGTAATTTTATTGGGCCATATAATATCATATTGAGGAGATTCATTAAATATTGAGAAGTTTCGAGCAATCATGTCTTGGTAGAAGCCTAAGAATGTGTTTTAGATCCAACGATTTATGGTTTTGGAAATGTATTATATATTTTTTAATTAATTATACTAGATAAATACTCCATTTATGGTATTGATCATAAATTTGGTGGAGTATAATAGGAATAAAAGTTACAATGTTCTTTTGAGCAGTCGTATTACAGTTTGAAAACCATACCTGTTTTTATTCTTCCTGGTCCTAAGAAAGATTATATTGTCTTATGTAATGACTATATTAGGAAATTGGGATGTGTGATAATGTATGGTTAATATTTAGTGGAATATATATCACAAAAACTATGACCACATGAGAGGATGTTTTCCACCCATGACCTGAAGTTTGCAGTTTTGATGCATCAACTAAAGATGGAGTGAAATTATCTCTTCATGGAGCATTTCATAGTCTATTTCAATCATAAGGGAATGAATTAAATTTATAACTAGAGGTATTTGAAACTAAAATATTGATTTTGGGTCAAATATCTTTATTATTTTGATTTTGATATTTCATACACACTTGGTAAGGGGAATATGGTCACAAACATGTTGAGAAAGAATCTTGTAGTACATGATATTAAAGAATTAGATAATTAGTGGGGTATGATGGGTCTATTTTTTGAACTTATACTATCGGTGATATGTAATTGAGGGAAGGTGTTCTTATCTAGTTTGAATGTTACACACTCTCTTATTGACCCGGATATGATATATCAGGTATACAACCACGAATTCAATCACATTAGCAATGTATTAAATGGTGGGGAGACCCCATGTGATTGGTATTAGTATGTTTAAACTTCTCTCCTTTTTTGGAACCAACCTTATGTTCCTTTGATATATAGGTAGTAGGTGATGTAGGAGGTTTATCATTAGAGTTGGATCATGCATCCCACGAAAACCAAGATGTTTATAATTTGAGAGGTCAATATTGTACGCTCAGGATGAGCCATATAGTATTGGACTTTTATCCAAATGATTGACCTAACAGAGAATAAAATATAATCATCAGAGACTAGTTGGGTTGTTATAACCTCCCCCTATTCTAGTGTGGAAGTGGGATCAGATCTCGATGGATTTTGTGAATGGTCAATATGTTTTGGGTGCTACAGAAGTCTCCTTTACTAGTATGACCAACCCAAATTTTAGTCATAAATCATGTGTAATCATTTTAGAACGTGATAAAAATTATATTTATAAATAAAATATTAGATTTCATGACTAAATTCAAATTTTGGAACCATGGGTGATTTATATTCAAATATAATTTATATTTAATTTATAATCAAATAAAGAATTACCTTAACTAATATTTCATTATTTGATGATGATCAGTGAATTATATCTCTTCATACCATCATTTTACTATAGGATACATCTTTAAAATCTGTATATAGGTTATCCACACATCCACCTCAAACACTAAATGATGTTGTAGAATCATTTTGTTCTAGCACAACTGATCCTGATCACTTGTATTGTTCATCATTGACCATAGTAGAATTATTATTTAGAGATGAATAACTCTTTATGATATCTCAATTTATGAGAGAGGATGGGTAGAGGGAACTCAATATATTTTGATCTCCATCTTGGGGTATATATATTCTCACTCTATCCATTTTTCACAATAATTATGTACTATGAAAGATATATAATTAGAAATTTATTTAGTACAGTTTAGGGTTGGAAAATTTTACACAATCCCTCTCCCAATTCAATAATTCTTTGTGGACCCCATGTCCAAAAATAATAATATAATAATTATTATAAAATGGATAACATGTGAAACACATAAAAAATATAAATAAATAACATTTTTACCATTTCTAATAAGGCCATTAAGCTAGATCTGCCTTCCCTCATCCATATTTACTCATTATTAAATAATGATTTTTTAACAAATAAATATCTTTTCACTATTCATCAATAAATATAATAAATATCATCAAACCTGCAAACAAATATATATTTTTATTATTTAACAAAAATATTCATTTGAATAACTTTTGAAAATATTATGGAAATCAACCAAACTCAAATAAATATTTCTTATTCTAAATTGTTAAATTCAATTCTATAAATTAACTAAAATTTTGAATAAACATACTGTGTGACCCTATAGACCTATTTCTTAGTAGAATCAAGCATAACTACCTACTGTAAAAGGTTAGTATCTAGAAAAATTCTAAGGAATATTTAGATAAAAATTTTAACATCATAATGATGTCCAACCTCTTATGAACAAAATAGTATAAAATAATATTTTTATCACAATATCTGAAATTAAGTTTCTTTCATGATGGTGACGTCAACCTGTATGCTTGATGTATCTTTCATTGAAATTCTAGAAATTAACATTCCCATCACACACCATAGACATGTATTTTTTCATGAAGTTACATTTCCATTAAAGGGGCTGAGATATTAACTTCCATAAAAATGAAAGAGGGATAAATCCTTTATCGTATTATCTATTAATTCAATATCACTCATTATGTACCCAATGTATCATCCCTCTCCACAAACAAATTTCATGATAGTTTTCATAAATAAATGAATGTACACAATTCATGATATCAATTAATGAATAAATTATAGTCTATGGATTTATACACATGTCTTTATATAGGAAAATCCAATGTCACATGGAATGTGTATTTCCTATTAATATGTATATTCACATAACCTTATATCATGGAGATTACTAAGTGAGAATACCCGGAGAAGGGGTATTAATGTCTTATAATCCTCCTACCCATGATTTCCTATATTATTTATGTCTCATAAGACAATATTATCTATCCACAGAACAAGGGTCTTGAATGATGTCAAGGAATCTCTAGGTTCTTATCAGAGTGTGAAGCTTCTATAACATTTCCACTTGACATATCTTCTAAGGAAAAATCACATAAAAATATCATGTAGAATAATAATCAATATTTAATAAGAAATAATATTTAATAACAAAAATATATAATCAATTAAAAAAGAATTTAGTTCTGCAGAACAAACTCCAATAGACTCCGACTTGCACTAGATAGAACTGACAACAACTTTTAGTCCACAACATTTCACATGACACTCATGCTTTTGCTAAGATAAATTCTTCATTAAGGGTTCCACCATAATTTCCTATGGGTATACACTTCTCACCAAAACTTTAACTCATTGATAAAAATCCCTCAATAAATGAAACATCCATAGTATGTACTTTTTGTATTAATTTGACTTTGGATCTTTGGATAGATCCACCATTATAGTACTATAAAAGTAAACAATGATAGGACATTTACTACTAGGTACCATATAAAACAATTTTAAAACTTTATGAATCCAAAATTATTCCTTTACAACATAGAAAGCCTCAATATACTCATACTGTTCTATATAATCAGTGAAAACTGGCTTCTTTGAACTCTTGCATCTCATATCTCCTTTATTAAGAAAAATGATATATCTAGACTGAAACTTCATATTATTCTGACATGTCTGCAAATATAATTTATATAACCCCCCATGACTAGTTCATCTTCAACTCCATAAACCAGGAACATATTCTTTATACGTATTAGATACATAATTATAACCTTAACATGAATCCAATTTTCTTTGCTTAGATGTATTTTATATCTTACTACCATTACCAAATCATAGAAAACATTAAGCCTTATACATAACATTTCATACATGATTGATCCTATCACCAAAGCATATAGTATGTTATTCATTATCACTCTTTCCTCTTATATCTGAGGACAAATTTTCTTGGAAATATATATACCATGTGTCATTGTAACCAATCCTATATCATATTTTTTCAAACTAAACCACTTTAGTATCTATTCAATATATATATACCCTGATATATTTCAAGAATCCCATTGGATATATCTTACATGATCTTGAACCCTACAATATAGGTTGCAACAACTAATTCTTTTATGGAGAAGCACTTGATCAACCATGAATTCACCTCTTGTAAGACTGGTATATTATTTCTAATTGGTAATATTTCATCAATATACACCACTATATATACAATTTTACTTCCAAAAAACAATTTTTAGAAACTTGGGTCACATTCATTCTTAAATAAACAAATTTACTTATTG
The DNA here is from genome assembly GCA_963277665.1 of Viscum album. Lineage (NCBI taxonomy): Eukaryota > Viridiplantae > Streptophyta > Magnoliopsida > Santalales > Viscaceae > Viscum > Viscum album. The sequence goes on along the minus strand of OY728146.1, from coordinate 127,134,399 downwards.
TCTACATCAAGTCAAATATTCCATGACATGGATGATTGCTTCAATCCATAGATGGATCTCTACAACTAGAATGTTGTTTTCATATTTCTCAGAGCCACAAACACTTATGTAAATGTCATGTTCCCATCAACTTGAAGGTTACCATTAAGGAATACAGTTTTCAAATAAATTTTCCAAATCTCATAGTTAGGGTATAAATATATGGATAGAATGATTCCAATGAATGTAAACATATAAAATGGATAAAAGGTTTCATTATAGTCAATTCCTTAAAATTCTATAAACAATTTTTCCAGTAGATGTTTTTTATATATATTCGGTTTACCTTCTCTGTATTTCTTTCTCTTGAATGCCCATTTATACCAAACATGTTTTATTTCAATTGGTGGATCAATAAGAAACCAAAAATAGTTTTTATACGTGGAATAAATCTAAACATTCATGAATTCTTTCCATATTTTATATTCTACACTCTCTAGTGTCTTTTTATAGGATATAGGATCATTATTTTCATCCAATAATGAGTCACCATCATAAGATACTATAAAACCTTATCTCTTTAGTTATCTTACCTCACTTTTAGTCCTATATAGAACTTGTGTTTTAGGAACAAATTCCTTCACATTGGCATGTGGAATCGGTTCATGTACCAATTATTTTGTATCATGAGCATCAACTTCATCAAATTCAATATTTTTCCCACTATCCTCTTTAGGAATCTTCTCCCTCTCAAGAAAAATAGACTATCTTATGAAACATAAATTCATTTCTAATGTGTTTTATATATAATATCCCCATTTTTCCTTATGATACCCTATAATGATAAAATTCATGCCTCGGGGTGCTAGTTTATTTCTTAAGATATACTTAACAAATGTTTAACATACCAATGTATGAATATGTGAAAAATGAGTTTCTTTCCACTCTATAACTAAATGGAAATACCATTTTTGATTTTATTTAGTACTCAATTGAGTAATAATAACTTTTTTTAATGCATATACCAAATAGGATAATCGAAAGCTTGTGTGACTCATCATTGACCTTACCATTTCTTATATGGTAAGGTTACTCTGTTCACTGACAACATTCCACTGTGGTGTATTAGGTGGAGTGAGTTGATAAAAAATTACATACTCCAATTTAAATACAATAAAGTCTTGGTTAATATATTCACAAACTCAATCTAATCCAAATTTCTTTATCTTCTTACAAAGATAATTCTAAACCTCATTCTTAAACTCTTTGAAATTCTCAAAGGAACTAGACATGTAACTTATTAAGTAGATATATACATACTGAATCAAGTCATCAGTAAAATAAATAAAGAATAATTATCCAAATCAAGATTCTAATTTAAAAGTTCCACACACATTAATGTGTTCTAAATCTAGAATCTTAGTGGATCTTTGACCATGACCAACAAATGGGGGCTTGGTAATCTTACCTTGTAAACAAGAAATACATCATTCTATTGTATTTACCTTAAAATAGTCTAAATAAAAATCTCAATAAATATTTTTCAATCACATTTTATTTACATGACCAAGATAATGATTCCAAAATTGGGTGTAATATGAATCACACATATTGATTTCATTATCAATTTCTAATGTAGTTTTTTTTAATTTAATACAAAGAGACTATTATTCAACAGTGCCATACAAAAGGCATATGATGTCATTTTAAAAGAACCAACATTTATTTATGAGGATAAAAATAAATCCATACATATCTAATAGATAAGAATAAATAATGTTCTTGGTAACACTAGGAACATTATAACAGTTTTGAAATTCCAAATTCAATTATGTAGGCAATGTCATATGGTTGACTCCAATAGCAAGAGCAACAGACCTCACAACATTGGAAGGCCATAGATCTACCTCTCCCCTTGAAACCTTCCGAAATCTACCTGGTTGCTACATTTGGATAAAAATGTGACAACAAAATGTAATTTATAATACCCTAATTTAAGATATTGAAATTTATACTTGAGTAAAAATGAACCTGATGTGTCCCCTTTCTTATTTGGATGGGTGAAATTTATTTTCTAGTATCCCTTCCTACCACATGAAAAAATACTACATCTTGTTCCTTTCCTTGCCTCCAGACCATCTTCTTTTGGTAGGGATGGTGCTCTAGAGCCTTTGACTTGGAATAATAATTCGACCCCTTATGCTTGTTCATCTTTTTCTTAGTCACAATAAGGAGATGAATTTTTTCATTCCCCATGACTTTATCAACTTATAAAAAAAGTATAATAATTTTAGAATATTTACTTCTTTATATTTTTAATATTTTAATAATTAATAAAGTTAGAGGGGTTTAGGTAGTGAGGAGAGAATGGGATCTATATGAAAATAATCATGGATTTTAAAACCCATTATTTCTAAGAACTCAGTGTATCTATTAATATTGACTATATTTGGTTCAGCCGGTTTAGTCTTTCCAATAATTCCCAGGAAAATTGTATTAGAGATATCATATCTTTATGATCTTTCCTTCTCTTGATAAATATCCTTAAGGTGAGAAAATATGTTATAAAAATCCATATCCTAATATTTCATTAAAATATACATATACTTATAGGATATCATAAAACATTGTACATAAATTGTGTGGCTCACATTCTTTATTTAGAGGGAAAATTCTTCCTCCTTAGCATCATTGGAAAGCAACATAGGGAGTGGGGTTTCCAACATGAATGATTTCTATTCATAGCATAATGTAACATGCTAGTGACTATACCATTCCTAAAAATTCCCAATTGTGATAAGAATATCCATATCAAGTATGGATCATAGTTATAATATAAAAAATTTTAATTTAAATTTTCTACATATCAATAATAGATAATTTGAACTTATTTTTATTACAAAAATTGATTAAAAAATAATTAAATTGTTATTGATCTCTCACTGTATTTCAAATCGTAATATCCTTCACTATCAATTTGAAAATATCTTTTTTCATATATATTCTAATGTAATGGATCCATATTTCCCATCTCATAACCCAAATTTCGACTTGAGATGCTATTTGAAGGGTTTTATATAGGCCCAACTTTCTAACTACATTAACTCATTATTCCATGATCTATTGTGTTGACTCCCAAGTCCTAAAATACAATATTAATATTTCCTTGTACTTTTCCTCTTAGTTACAATGACTTCTACTTAGCCATTCAACTATTGGTGTAAACCTAGTTAAGTCAACCAAAAACATCAATCTAAAATTTCCACGATAACTGATAGCACCCAAAATTGGGTTAGTTGAGAACTTTGAACTATAAGGTTGTTTTAAAGATAAGTAGTTAAGTTGACTTATTATTTTAATTATGGTATTGTTACACTTAAATGTAATTCCCATTTTCCATTTTACATTCCTTGATAATATTAAGTGCATTTCACATAACTTATTAACCATTCCAGATAAATCATTTACACATAATCTGATTATATTTTATTCTAACATGCATGATTTTTAATTAATTTATTAGGTGATCACATAACATTAAAAAATCTAAGTAATTATCCTTGAAACTGTTAGAAATAAAATATATATGGCTAGATCATGGGATTATCTAATCATTAGATTATCTATCGGATGATAAACAAACCCTCAACCCTAGGGGAAAACACAATGAACTATATATTGGTTCCTATTTTATTATTCCTCCTTAGCACCTATATATTACATTGATTGGTTTCACCTCATCTCCTTTACTCTAACTACCACCACTCACATGGGGGATCTATATTTATGTAAAATTTTACTTAAATGAATTTAATGGGATCCAATGGATTGGATAAATTGGGTTTATATAAAATAAAGAAAGGGCATGCAATCCCATACATTATACAGAGGGGGATGACATGCATGACATCAGTAATAATGTATCCATAATAGATTAAAATAAACCAATCACACACAAGGGATAGTCTAATCTCATAATCATCCCCACAAAAAGTAATGAGAATACATTTGGAATCATTCTTGTTAATTACATTGATTTGTTATTTAATTAAGATAATGCTCAAAAAAAAATAATAAAATTTATTCAATTTTTCTTAATTTTATCCTACCATCATTAAATATCCATCATATATAATTCGAAGAAAATTTAATTTCATTTAAAATTAATATATCACACTCTTGTACATGGAGGAAACCTCATGTGTTCATCAAAATTTTAACAAAGAAATTAATTTAATATATTATTGTTAATCCTATGACATTTCATGTACTATTGAATGAATGACCCATGGAACACATAATAAATATTATTAATTATTAATTTAGTTCTTCATTTTGTGATAATTTGAATACACTTATTATAGAATACTACATGGAATGTAAAAAAGTACCAAACATGTACTTGTGTTCTTATCATGTCTACAACACATTCCATGGTTCTGGCCATGTTTCTTTCCATGGATGTGTTTTTGGTACATAATGTGTACTAAGAATACATGGGGTGTAACCTCATAGATTCACAACATTCCTATACCCATGTCGTGAATTTGATAAATGTGTTGTAGGGACACATAGGGTTATATTACAAGAGAATATAGGAAACACACGGCATGTAAGGTACTTACATGACATGTAGTTCTATATATTGTGTGTTACTCTCTCTAAATCGAAATTCCAATCCTATTTTTTAGATATATCTCAATTTTTTATCTGATATGATGTTAAAAAATTGTACATGGAATGTATACATGAAGTACATTACATGTAGTCTAATTTTTTCCAGGGAGAACTTTTGGAATCTCTAGATGGGGTGAATTGAATCCATATTTATTATTAATCATTAACTAATTAATAGTTATGTTATAAAAAATGAGGGGAGGGAATACATTAATATCTTGGAAATTAAAACAAATTTATATAACTAAAATAAAATGAAAATTAATGTGTTAAATCAACAAATAAAATATAATTATAAATTTAACATGTCACTTATCTGATATCACTTGTGGTTTTCGAACATAGCTGAAGTTTCCTTTACTAGTATGAATAAATTGAATTTTAGTCATAAATCACATGTAATCATTGATTTACATTATCAAAACATAATTTACCAAAAAAAATAATAGATTACTTAACTATATTAAAATACTCTAACCTTGGATAAAATATGTTAATATTTAATTTATAATTAATTTAGAACCAAATATAGAATTACCTTAACATGTAATTCTCTCTTTGTTCTGGATTAATGAAATGGATCTCATTGCATCATTGTTTCCTTGTAGGATCTATGTGCATAATCCAACTAGCAGTAACCCATATCTACACCATAATCTTTGAAAAACTCCCTAGAATAATAGAGTACTAGAATGACCAATCTTGATTACTCATGTTGTTCATGGTTCACCATAATAAAATTATCCTTAAGATATTAATAACTCTTGATGATATATCATTATCTTGTGAGAGGAAGATATGAGATATATTTAGATGTATTGATATATTTATAGGTCTTGGGAGAGTCTCACTCTATCCATTGTACACACCAATTGTGTTTTATAAAGGATATACAATTAAATATTTATTTTGGAAGGTTTAGGGTTGTAAAATCATGCAAAAGACCTTTCCCAAATCCATATTTCTTATTTGACTCCATATCTAATAATATCAATATACATATTACTATTAAACTCTTAACATGTGAAACACATAAATAAAAATAAATAAATATTATTTATACCATTTCCAATCATACCATTAAACTCGGTATCCTTTCCCTCATTTATATTTACCAATTCTTGAATAATGGTTATTTATTTAATAAATAAATGCTACTTAATTATTCAAAGGAAAATATAATAAATAATATATTCTCCAAAAATGAAAAAATATTAATTATTTTTATTTAACTCACTTATTCTTTTGAATAACTTGATATTAAATTATGGATATCAACAAACCTAAAATAAATATTATTTATTCTAACTAATTAAATTAAAAAATAATTTAACTGAGATTTTGGATAGTAATGTGACCCTCTAGGCCTCTTTATTAGTGGAATCAGGCACAACCACAAAAATTTGAAGGTGATCATCTAGAAACAATATAAGGCTTCAATAAAAACTAATTAATGTTGCAATGATTTCCAACCTCCAATGAAAATTTATCATGTCATATAGTCCATTTATCACAATATCTCAAATAATTTGGGTTTCATGCTAGTTACATTAGCTAATATTCATGATTTTTCTTTATTCTACTATCTAGAAACAAATAATCCCGCCAAGAATATGGTACATGGATTTATTCATGAATTTTCATTCCCATAAAGGGTTGTAATATTAAAATCCACTAAAATAAAAAAGGGATAAATCCTTTATTTTATTATCAATTAATAAAATATCACTCCTGACACACCTAATGTATCCATTTTTTTAAAACATTTTAATCACAATTTTCTTAAATAGATCAAAGTAAACAAGTAAAAATATCTATTAATTATAATATTAATGTTTAAGGATCAACACACTCATCCACAGATAGTAATATATAGTGAAATAAGGATATATGGATTTCCTATTAACAGTTCTATTCTTATTACCCTATATCATGGAGATTACCTAGGTAAAACTCCATGATAAGGTTTATTAATGTCTTATGAGCCTCCTACCCTTGGATAGACATTATATTTTATGTCCCTTCAGACAATAGCCTTTTAATATATAACATGGTTCAAGATTAATATTATTTCACCTGTATGTTATCATCATAGAGGGGAAATACAATGATCTTTTAGAATAACATATTTTCTATGTAAATTATCACATTAAAATATCATATAAAAGAATAATCAAGATTTGATAAGAAACCTCTTTTAATTAGAAAAATGTAATAATGTACAAAAACAATTGGTTCTATGGCACCAACTCCAACATGGTATACCTCATAGTCCGTGTTAGAATGTTTCTATATGGGTGATTTTTGATGATTTAAAAAATCATCTCATCTTCTTCCCATTAGAGAGATAATGAAGGGGCATGATCTTAGATTCTTGAGTTTTTTATAGTTTTTTAGGATTCATGGAGTTCCCTTGGTAATAGTTTCTTGAATAGGATACCCCTTTCACTTATCTGTTTTAGAATGGACTATATAATTTTTTTGGAACCACACTGAGTTTAAGCGTTGTATATCACCCTCGGATAGATGTTAAGCCTTTATAATCCATCAAGAACCACAAGGATATGTTTTGAGCATATGTTCTTGACTTTAGAGGTTCATGGGAAAGGAACCCATAATCGGATGAGTTTATATATAATAGTTGTTATCAAGCCATAGTTATAATAGTCCCATTTGAGATATTTTATGGGAGGCCATTACAATCCACTTTGTATTTGGTTGAGATGGGTGAGAATTGCTTATTGGGATCAAGTCCCATTAAAGAGATGATAGATATAGTATGGTTGATTCAAAAAAATATAGCAACATCTTAGAGTTTCTAGAAGTCATATTTTGATTGATATCATCACCTGTTGGAATTTGAGTTTGGTTATTATGTGCTTCTTTAGATATTTATTTTATGGGGACATTATCATGTGGGAAATCATGTAAATTTGTTGTGCATTATTTTGGGTCGTTTTATGTTGTGGAACACCTTGGAAAGGTATCCTATGAGGTGGATTCTACACAATGGATGAATTTAATCCACAATGTCTTTAATGTTTCCATGTTGAAAAAATTTCATCTAGAACCAGTTAATGTTTTTGATTGTGAAGATTTAGAGTCAAAGCCTGATACCACTATCATGGTCTAACATGTTCGACATTTGGACTATAAAAATAAGGTACTCTATGTTAATCAATATTATTATCCTATTTTATTTTGTAGTGTGGTGATGATATCCATGAGATATGGGAGGATGAATATTTTGTTAGGGTGTAGAGGCTCAACTATTTATTTTTGAGAAATACTAAGCACGTTCTTAAGATAGAAAGAGTCATATTCAGGAGGTTTGTAACTCCCACCAGGTCATTGTTATGAATCTTTAGTTTTTATTAAACTTAAATTACCTTTTTAGATTTCTTGAGTGTTAGGGGATGAAATTATAGTTTTTTGGAGAAACTGGGACCTAGAGAATAGTTTTCACAATGTTTTTATAATCATGTAGCTAACCATACCAGGGTGGCTAGTTTGGGATAGTGTGATCTTCATGTATTGGCAATGGGTTTTAAAAATATTAAAATTCAAGGGAAATATGTGTGTCTAGAATTTGGTTAGATAAGAGAACACTCAAATTTGGCTCAAATTTTATCGAAATGTGTGGCCTAATAAATACAGTTTTATAGGCCATTAAATTTTTTTATTTTTACCAAAATCCATGAGAAAAATTTATATTTTAAGGTCCTAATTTACACTCTCATTCTTGTACATCCCCACAAAAATGGAATTTGAGCTTCTTTCCTATTTTTGGAAAATTCTCCTAGTATCAAAATTTTGGTGGCCTAAGGAAATTCCCACAAATCATGTTTTATAATTACAGTACCCCTTCTCTCTTGATTTCTGCCTTTCCTATGGAATTGTGAATCCGTAGTGGGTGTCTTGGCCGAATATGAGGGTTCTAATGGAAGATTATATTTTTCTATTGTGGATTTGGTGTTTGAGTCCTTATACTTCCCTAACCTAGTGGTTTTTTTCAAGTTAAAAAAGTTTGAGACAATTTCTGAGGTTAGTTTCTCTATTTAATGGAATATTCAATTACTTACCTTTGAATTTGTAATCTCTTAGTTTATGTTTCATAAATTACAATGAAGTGTTCTATGATTCATATTTATTCCATGTTTAAGGTGATCCATGGTTTTGTATTGGATATTTGAGGTCTATAGTGGTTTTATAATGGTTAGAGGATTAAATTCACTCCATGTATTTTTTTAAATGGATTAAATAGGATTTATGTATTTTATTATATTCCTAAATAGGTTTTAGAAATAGTTATACTTTGATAAAGGCATTTTATTAAAATGGGCATGTTCCTTTATTAAATTGGTTTTTATAAAAGATATTGATGTGACAAATTTTTGATTTTATTATGTTTGGTTTTGAGAGGATGATAAGATACCTTAGGTGTCTGCAACACCATGAAGTTTTTTAATGTTTTTAAATTTCATTTTTATCTTTCACTGCATGCAACAACGATCCTAAATGAACCATAAAATATTATTATTTAAATATGACTCTTATAAACTAATCATTAAAATTGATTCATAAAAATGGGATTAAAAAAATTATGAGATATATATAATTTTCCTAATCAACAAAAATTTATTTATTAATTCTTATTAATTAATCACTGTATTTTTAGAAATGACATTTTATTCTTCAAAATTTCATTTTATTCAGAAATAGTATTTATTGCTTTTTATACGTGATTTTTATAATAACTTTCCGAAAAAATTATAAATTTTATTTGATAAAAATTATATTTTTTTATATCAACATATTTAAATTATTTTATATTTAATTTTGATATTTTTTTGAAAATTTTGATTTTTCAATGAATAGTTAAAAATACATCTTTTTATTGAAAAAAATATATTAATTTAAAGAATTTATAAATTACATTTCTATTTTAGTTTAGTTTTAATATGTAATTAGTTGATTTTGATTAAAATAAATCCAATTATTTTATTTTTAATTAATTTTATTCTTAAATTTAGTATAAAAACATTTATTGTATTTAAAAAGGAAATTTTCTAGAAACCAGTTTTCATCACATCTTGCGCACTATTTTTAAAAATTAAATCCTGTAACTTATAATTACTTATTTTGATAAAATTTATTAAATATGTTTCATTAGGATATCAAAATTTTGTAAATAGGCCCCTTTTATTTTTGGTTATTATGAATAGAAACTCGGATTAATTTTATTGTCTCGATAAATTGTAAATCAGGATAATCTAGGTTGAAACTAAGTGGTAAGACCTTAATTTTCAATCATAATTAATATTTTATTAAATTCATTATTAAGTTATTATTTTATACTTTTTCTTATTTTTTAATTGAAACTTATCCATTAAAATGACCTATATAATATTTAAAGTAGAGAAAGTTACAAAATGTCACTCTTTTTGTTATAAATAACATTTATGTGTTCACATAGGGATAAAATAAAGTTATGAATAAATATAAATGTTTATTTTTTAATTAATAAAACTATATTCATTATGGTAATTTATTTATAATTTTTAGTGATTAAATAATTACCCTAAATTCATGTGACAGCTAATACAATATTTACTCAGTTAATAAAAAAATAAAACAAATGACATAAAAAATATTAAAAGCACTATAATTTTAGTGTATTTTATTTTTCCCAAAAAAATTAGATATGTATAAAATATTGGTGATTTGTAATAGTATTATATTGGAATTGAAACTTTTTCTTTATGTCTTTTAAGTAAAATTAAATGAATAGTTCCAAAATTGACATTAATGATATTTTATCAAATATAAAATATAACTAAATTATATAAAATTCACAAAAATACTGAAAGGGGATAGGGTGGATAAGATAAGGTATAAAATATCATCCATTTTCCACTTAATATAAAATTAATACCTTACATGTAAAATTATAAACCTTTAAGAGTTAAAAAGATGTTCTAATAGTTAATATTAAAATGTGTTGACTAAGGGGTTAAGCAAAACGTTTTGCTTAAAAGACCACTTAAACCTATACAAATTTTACTGGTTAATAGGATTTCAACCCCATACTATCTTATATTTTAACATCTATCATTTTGGATAAATTTTGTACTGATAATGACTTTACTATATTTTAATCATTTAAGAAATTAAAAAAGTTCCCCTCACCTCAACTATAAAAGGGAACCCCTTCTTTTTCACATAACTTTATGCATTATATCTCGAGCTTAACATATAAAAGTAACTACTAAAATTTATTACACACATTATATTTGTTTTTTTATTCCCAAAATACCAACCCTAGGGACCTTAATAGGATCTCTAAATGAGTTGTTTCAAAGAAGAGGCAATCACATTGACCAATCACTTTCCATTAAATTATTATTTCCCTCGCATAAATATAATATATTATTCATAAAATAATAAATAATTTATCGTAAATAAAATTAAATTAGATTATGATTATGAAACCAGATTTATTCACCGTCTTTCTATAAAATGGTAACTGGGGGTTTCGCTTGTGCATAAGTACGACTTACCATCTCCAAATATCAATGGAATTCATTTTCCATCATCGTATATCACATGTGGTTATTATGTTGGGTTTTTAGTTTATACATGATATATATTAAATAATTACTCTTCAATGATGATAATATCATATCAATCTTATTACCTTCCAAACTATTGCAAAATAACAACATCATGTGTGCATACGTGTGGACTCCCACGTCCACGAAGTGATGTGATTTTTTTTTAATTTTAATTTTAATTGTAAGGAAATAGTGAAAAATATAACGAATATATATATAATATATGGAATAATAATAATTTTATAAAGGTTAATTATTATTTACCTTTATTTCATTCAGTCTTTTAAAAAATGAAAATAGTGTTCATGAATACATGCAACCTACTATCTCCATGAATAGTGTAATTCATTTCATTATCTATACTTTTATAGATGAATATATATGTATAAAATGAATATATATGATATTTTTAGCATGAATAATTTTTTTAGAATATTTTACCATGATCAGAGATCAAGAACCAAAACCATTGAACCAAAACAAACCTAAAAAATGAAACAAATATCATCTGGAACAATGATTATAATATAGAATAATTTATAAAAATGTTATTAAAGTTACAATTAAATCATTTATGGTATGATAATGGTTATTTAATATTTGTATAATAAATTAATATTTATTTTACATGAGGTTTTAATTCATATAAAGGAAGTCATACCTGAGATAAGGGATTTTCATTTCACTTTTATTTTTGTGAGACACATGCCATACTCACCACTTATTTCTTTTATGTTGTATTTATATTACCCCTAAATTAATTTTATAATGTTTCTTATGAATTATATGGAGATTTACAAATTAATCTAATTTTATTTCTTTCGAGGGGATTTTTATTCCACTGTTACCAAAGAGGTAATTATTCTATGTTATAATATCATTATTTATCAGGATAATTTATTATTTTTTATCTGATAATGAAATATTATGATATACCTGTCAAAAGATTCATTAATTTTTTTATCCTATTATTATTTATTTAAAATAATTTTTTTACTTTCATTTTCCCTCCATAGGCACTCAGTATACCAAAAATATATTTTTATTAAAACCAATATCATTTATCTCTTCGGTCAAAAATCATTTCACTTCCATGTTCATGTTTTTAAAAAAAAATCAACAATGATTTTAAGATTCTAAAATTATTTTTTGAAGTTATTTTTACCCATTTTTTAATTTTTCATAATGGTTTAAAAATAATATTAATCTTATTTTTTGAATGAGATACTTTTTACAGAAGTGTGAATAGAATTTTTTCTTTTAACTTGTAGGGAATGAACAAAATTTCCCACTATTATGATCACATAATTATTAAAGTTTCCATTACAAGTTTCCATGGTTATTTTCAAAGAAAATGATTTGAATTATATTTTTTGATTTTTTTTATATTTTTATAGATGATTTCAAAAGGGAAAGTGTATTTTCCTCATGAAATATTTCAGTTAACATTTAAGAAAATTTTTTATACCTGATAACATCATTTAAAATTACTTCAGTTTTACAAGGGATATTATACAATTATTCCGTAATTATTAATTATATAGGTGGTTTATTATGAAAAGATATTGGTAAAACCTATTCCATTCACACATGTTATTCTATTATGAAATTATGAAATATTAATGAAACCCATTTCATTTTATAGGGTTTTTATATGATGAATGTTTTATGATCTTTTGGAACAAATATATATGAATTTAATTATGTGATGGGTGGGACTAGAATAATATAGAACTAAAATTAATTTGGTAAATATAGATATCTCATGAGATAAATAGGACAGGAATGGGGAGTTAACCTATATTAGTAATGGACTTTATACACTACGATAGACTTGGGTGTGATCATTTACTACTAAGACAGTTTTGGGAGTGAGACCAATCAACAATGACAGTCTTGGGTGGTAACCTTGACTTCTATGATGATTTGGGTAGTGAAACCAATCCACTATGATATCCTTGGAATTGATCCTTGACTAATAAGGAAATGATTTTATATGCTTATGTTCATGCCACAATTCCATATCTTATTCCAATGTTATGCTCTAATGGATTATATTATTTAAATCCTTTATGATTTGTGTGTTATGAACTTCCAATGACTATTTCATGACTTAATATTATTAAATATGATATATAGGGTATAGTTTTTAAATTTTATACTCATGTTCTTATACACTTTTTCTCATGTTATGTTTAAGTGATTATTGATATCTCCCATGTTTTCCCTTACCAAGAAACTAAGATCACTATTTCTTATATTTCATTTTCTCCATGTTATGAAGAATATTGTTAAGTATGAAATGTCTATAATGGTTTCTAGATATTAAGAAATTATAGGAATAAAGTTTATATATTTTATGAAAACTGTGTTTATATGTTCAAGCATCCATATATACTGGAAATATATGATTCTAGTGTGGATTATTTTGTTATATAGTGAAAATTCATCAAATAAGAATTTATATCTACCTATTAAAGGAATGGGTTGCTATAGTTGGGATCTGATTAGATTCTAGATAGTATTTTTTATGTTTTGATTATAGAACTTTAGTGAAAAACCTGGGGATAATTATAAGTATTGGTGACGAAGATATTATGTTCATTTTTGAGAAATACATCGATGTCTTTGTAATATAAGTTGAAATGGTTTTAGAATAGATTCATCTCAGAGTAAAAAATCTAAAATGTAATTTTTGAGAATATCTCATCAATTATTATAGTGTAGGTCGTTTTTTTTATTATTTTTCACTATGTTTGAAACCCAACAACATATTCTTGGGTTAATTCACTTTTTATTTACAAACCATTATGGAGGATTTGAATAGACGATTTATATGGATGAATTAGGTTGAACACAAGGTTTTCTAGATTGAAAAAAATGTGGCATAATTTATACATCCTATAAATTATTTTTCATGATTCTATACTATATCTATTATTACTCAAAATATGATTTTTGGTTTTAGTTAATGGTTGAAACCTATAGAGTTCATGTTAATGGTGATAAAAAATGGAATGATTATAATCATTAAAAACCAAATGAAATGGGATCTAGAATTTGATACCTTTTTATTATTTCTAAAAATATATCCCATTATATAATTAACAAACTCAACAAGAGTGGGTTTCCTAACACACCTAATAAGAGGAAGATGGAGTTTCATAAAGACCATAGAGGAAAGATGATTCTGTTTCATTCATATTCAGAATGTGGGAGAAGTACAAAATTGAATGTCTTAATGGAATGAGAATATGTTTTTATGTAGAAATTAAGGGTATATAGCCTGAAATTGTTGAGGGAAATTAATATTGATATTGATAAAAATTAATTCCATCCAAATGTACCATTTATAGTTAAATGTCTCGTGTGTGGGGAATATTGGCATTATCTGATCCAATTTTCTAACCAAATAGTTAACTCTTAGAAAAAGTAAGGACCCATGCCATAATAAAGTTTTAAGTGAATGGATTAAAGTATTTATGTATTGGGATTCAAGAATTAAATCAATGATATTTTGGATATAATAATCTTGAAACATCTAATGATTTTCTATAGTAATTATCCTTTATGATCTAAATTGTATGTTGAATGGTTCCAATAACCAATAAAAGTTATAATGTTTAGTTGGAATACAGATTTGGTTGACATTAATTGCATAGTATTGGAGTCTATTAAATTGGTTCGTTATTTGATGACAATGTGATTAATGTCATCTTTGATTAAGATTATTTATTTTTTTTATTTATATAATATTGTCAATGGTCTGTGATTTTATTTGAGGAATAACTATTGTGTTAATTTATGTGATTTTTTTATGTTTTAATTTTAGTTTAACTTAATAGATATAGATTCCATAATTGGTTTATATGTTTAATGTTGATAAAAATTTCAATGTCTTAGACACACTTTTGAGGCTTTAGGTGAAGATATTTTGAGTTATTTGAATCTGTTACTCGGTTTTAGGGAGAATAATCTGTTGAAGCTTAAATAAACCTTTTTTGTAACATGTTATGTAACTATAATACAGTTGTAGTCTATTTCATAGTGGGATATAGATAATCATGATTGTTGAAAAGTAATTCATTAACAATATGATACATTCAGAGATGTTTATTTTCAAGTTAAGGATTTTTTTCAGGATTGTTTCCAAATTTTAATCATCATAATTTGGTAAATTTAAAAACATTATAATATTAAGTAGTGATTTATTAAAGAAATTTATGATATTTTGTGAGTTGATTCATTAGTTTTAGAAATGTGTAACCCTTAAGTTTAATAAGTGATTATTTGGGAAGAATGAAATTAAATTTTGGATATGTAAGATGAAAGGGATGAGGTCACACTTAAAGTTAAAATATTATTCAATGTTTAGGATATTAAGTTTATTTTGGATATCATTTTATTAATTAAAATATCAAAGTGTAACTTTTATTTTTATCTAAATTTTTTGGGTTAAATATATTATTTTAAGGTTTATCCATTTTAGTAGTTATCTTACCATGTTTTAATCATTCATGGTTTTGGATAATTCTTAAATATATAAGTAATATATTGATATAAATTTTATATCCATTAGAAGTTTATTTTAATTCATTGGGCATGAAAAAATCATCTTGAATACTCATTGATAGGAAGAAACATATTAGATTGTGGTGGAATTTGATTAAAGAATGAAATTATACTTGTCAATTAAGTATATTTCCTTATATTCTTAGTCAATATGGTAAATTAATATCTCAACTATTGGAAAATTATCTTAAAACAAAACCTTTTTCCTATTATCTTCAATTTTATTAAATTGATGGTCTTTTAACACCTCATATATTGATAGTTTTTTTGGTTGTTAACAATCTCATGATCATTTACTTTCTTGTGATCAATGTTATATGTCACTATCCATCATTATATGGACAATAATTTTTATTAAATTCCTATATTTTCACTTCCTACTAATGTTATCCAATCTGAAAGCCTAGATATGTGTAATTCCAGATGACCTTTATTTTTATCATTCCCTATTTTCATGAGAAAGTCTTATTAACCCATCATTAAAATGTATATTTTTCACAAAGGAATTTTCAAATGTAAAGGCTTTGATTATTGAGAAAAAAGATTAAATTGCAAGGATAAAATTTCATAAAGGGTGGAAGAATGTAAATACAGATCCCCAATACTTTTACATATTATATTAAATAAATCTTAAATGGAAATATCCATTAATAAAACATAAGGATCATAAATTCCTACTGTCTTTGGAATAATAGGATCATAATATATCAAATGAAACTAAAATATGGAACAATTACTGTATTCCTTATAGTTAGCTTCTATAGTTAATTTTAGCTTCTAAAACTACATAGGATAACCTGGGAAATAATTAAAATACAGGGTGAGATAAAAATCATAGTAAGGGAATAACCTGATAAGAAAGCATAATATTTGAGTCAAAGATTTAACATGATATCATTAAATAGAAGGTACATTAGTGATCAAATAGGGGAGTAACATAAGGATCATGGTATAATAATATCGTTTAATTATGGGTATGTGTAAAATATATAAAAAAGGAATAAACAAAATTTAATCCTAACTAACAAGACAAAGTCACATGGTAGACGGAGTCCTATAAGGGATTATGCACCCCCTAATCTCGTACATGACGTCTCATGAGACTAAAACATCACCCAATTTATTTATGGGATATATAATTGTGGTACCACTCATAATATTCATTTTATATACATGAATATTAATTTCATATAGGGAAATCAATCATCAGAAATAAACATAATAATTACCTATGGAAATAAATGGGTTTCATAATCTTATCTCATAACATAACCAAAAGAGATTTATTAAAGAAGAAATTTATGAAATAGTCATAATTAATGTGTTACACCATAAAAGTAAATTATTATTATCCAATTATACATTTGAGAGACATATATAAATAATTTCTATTCATTTTATAACTTTAAATGGATATAAAGTGATTTAGTGAGATAATGGTCATAACCTGAAGAAAATGGTGGGATGGAATGATCTTTTACCTTGAACATGATTTGTCATGTGAATTATATAAAAAACAAAATAATATACCCCAGTTAATTATTTACTTACATAAGAATATTTTTAAAGTTTATTATTCATTTTATTTTAATTTTTTAAATGTAATATTCAATTACTTAACCAATTAATTTCAAGTCGGGTGTTTTAATGATAAATGAATCATATGTCCAAAATCAAAATGAAAAAGTCAACTAAGGTCAATGATATTGTTAATTAATAATATATATACTATGAAATGATAAATTATTATCATATTTATAGATAAATTATACTTTTTAAACCAACCATGAAATATGGTTATGAAAAATGAATTATGATAAAATCATGGAGATGATAAGTTGTACGTACGCATGAGTAAAGTTTCCAGTTATTGAATATGGTGATGGAAATAAGGTAACTATTATCTTAACTTTATAATAGTATAATAATATCATAAATATAATATTATTTATTTAAATACCCTTACACATAACATCCATGTGATGCGGTAATACAAATGAATCATATATCTTCACGGTGTGGTAGTCCACCGTACACACAATCGACTTTATCATTTATTAAAAGGATTATAAGTAAATAAAGTATATGATATATTAATTGTATATAATTATTAATATTTGATGAGTATATTATATAAATATAAAATTAATCCCTGTTACTTTCCATGTAAAGCGTAAGTGAAAAATAAATCACATTCCTTCACGAGGAGGCAGTTCACTATATACAGAAGCGACGATATCATATTTTTTACATAATGGAAATTAAGAACATATATATGATATTATAATTCTAGAAGTATAATTATATCACTAATATCAAATATAAATATTATATAATTCATTATACCTTATCATGTGAAATGGTGACTGAAAACGAATTATGTTGATTCGCGATGCATAATCCACCACACACACAATCAATGGTTTTATTTCTAATTTGGGGGAGGAGAAGATGGATGTGGGTTATAAAAATAATATAAAAACATCTCATTATATTTATTATACAATTTTTATTATATAAACATGATTAACAAAATTAAGGGGTTGAAAGAAGAAATAAAATATAACACTCTGTTACGAATGTCACCCCTTCTTCGGACAACTTCTTCTAAATTGAACAAAAAACCTTCCTAGGTCAGATTTATGAAAAAACCAAGGATAATAGAATTATGATAGGTATTTATTAAAATAATTTTCCTAGGTATTTAATGAACCATTGGGTTTTGGGGTATGTAAAGGAGAGGAGAGGGGTGTCATTTTAAAAGTGGGGAGAGGACACACTGGGATGTTTTTGAAAAGAAAGAATTAAAACATCATTTTCACCTTCCAAAAGGATAAAAATAGACCCTTTGTGATCCTAAGAAGATATAAGGTCTTAATATGACATTAAAGTATGAATTATACAAGTTTTGGGTCACTTTTAACCTATATATTATTAGTTTAACCTCCGATAAACCTATTTTTACCTTAACTCTGGTAAATGTTTTTTACTATTTGCAAAATTTATTATGGTCAGAAAATAATTTTACATTATTATATAATATAAATTATTTTAATTTAAAAACTTTAATCCATTTTTCTAAATTAAACTCATAGAATTAGAATAATGAAATTTAAAATTAAACCATGAGGACGTGTCAAAAAAATATTTTTCAATAAATGTATTTACAAAATACAATATCATATTAACTAAATGAAAATTAATAATTATTAAATTAATTTAAATTAATATTTATATGTACATATAATATATATTTAATTTAAATAATTTCTAAATAATCTTTATTTTAATTATTTATAATAGAGAAACATTATGCATAATAAAACATTTTTTAGAAAAATGTGTTTTAAATCCTAAAAATAAATTTATAAAAAATCAATATAAATATGATTAAAATGTAATTAATTTAATTAAATATAATTAGATAATACTTATGTTTATAAAAAAAATTAGTATAATAATGGGACTTAATTTATAATAAATAAATTATATTTTTATAAAAATTGGTATTTTCATTATAAAATTAAAATCAATATTTTCTGAAAACCCAAAAAATTAAACCATATGATAATATCGATATATGGATTTAAAAAATTTATTCCATTTTAACGAATACATATAAAAATGTGGAAAACATTAATTAGATTATTTTTTCATATAAAGTATTAAATAATTATTATTTAATAAAAACACATATGTGACTAATAAAATTTATTTTCTTTTGATTTTAAGAAAAAATTAATTAGTATTTATAAATAAATTTATATTGATTAAAACCTTTATACACATGTCATATAGTATTTAATACTATTTATATCCAATAATTTAAGGGCATGATCAAAATAACCATATTAGAATAGTAATATTTTAATAATATATCATGGTTTGTCTAAACACAGTTTTGTGCATTGAATGGGATATCAAACATAGTTTTCCCTTTTAAAACTTAGTGTTTTAAATTATAAAACCCTTAAATAAATTTTATTATTTTTATTTGAATGTTTTCTCAGTAATAAATGGTTTTGAATTCAAAAAATTATATTTCTAAATCCCACATAATAAAAAGGGCCAATAAAACTTCTACTTAAAAAGAGGGAAATGGAAATACAATGGTCTTAGAGAATAACACATAACTGGGGTTCTGATATGGATAATAATAATGGTATGTGAAAATAAGTACATGGAATAAATTTGTAAATAATTATGGAGTTTAGTAAATATCATTGATCGCAATAAATTGAATGATCATGAGAATGTCAAAAACGACAAAACAATAATTATATGATGAATTGAAAGACCATTCATTAATTGGATATAAAGGTAATATGGTAAATTTTTTTTAGTTATGTTTTTCCAAGAGATTACGGATTATAATTCTATCAATATATGGAACACCATAAAATATACTTACTTGTTCTATTATTATTTAATAAACCCTATTTCATCCTTTCATTTTTCTTTGATCAATTTCTATTTTTCATCTTACTCTAAGAGAAATTAATATCTGATATGAAATTTTATATTTCTGAATCACTAAAATCAAATTTTAATATATTATAATATCCATAGAAGAGTAAAAAGTGACTCCTCCAATCGTTATTAAAAGAAAAATATTTAGAAAAATGTATGATAATACCCAAAATTAATATAAATATATCAATATATGACATTAAATAATAAAACTAAATGTTTAACATTGATCACTCCATTAATAAATAACCATGTATCCCAAAAAACATTAATAAACTCAACATGGAAGAATGTTTTAACCGAAATATTTATCTCATACTCGTTCAACTTACAACTCTAAAAACATAAAATAATTATTCATAAATAATCCATTATGATATGACTAGATGATATATTTATATATATATCATAAATCTAGAAAAAATTTCCAAAAATAACATTTATCACATCAAAATCCAAGAAATTCAAAATTATTTTATCCTCTAACTTGTTTCCAAATATCAACATAATATTTACCGACCAAATCATTTAAGTAAAAAAATTTCATACTAAATAGTACATCACATAGGCCAGTGGAAGGTGATGCACCCTTATCATCCTTAGATTATGGATTCAAGCCCCATGACCTTGACCGGTGTGATGGGTTGTCTTATCTAATATCAGTTGTAAATTTTCTAAAACCATTCAAAAAAATATCCTTAAAATCATTAAAATAATGTTAATCATAAAATAAATTTTTATCCACTATTATTTTCTATATAGATTATTATTTTCCAAAAAATATCACATAACCATTAAATCACATTTCTAGTTTATTTGAACTATTCAACATATTCTTATAAATCATTAAATAAAAACTAATACAAAATTATCCTTAGACATTTAATGATACCATAAAAAAAACTTCAACAACATGATTCAATAATTCAAAAACCTGAACACTTCAATCATTCCACTTAAATGATAGTCACATCACATTCCCTTAGTAATTAATCCTTGGATTATGGAATTGACATTGATAATGACCAAGTCCCCCACATTTACATCATTGAACTCTTAGTTTGTTATTAGGTTGAATATTATTTTTCTACGTCTTATTAACCATACTCTTAATTTTTCATTAGTCGTTAGATGCATTAATACCTCCTTTCCCACACATAAATCATCTTCTAGTTCAATTTAAGTAATCTTCTATGGTCCATATTCTTATATCTTTGACATGTTGAAAATTGAGTCTTCTTTTATTTATTAACATTAGTACTTTAACTTTAATGAGACTACATCCTTATCTTCTTTTATGTGTTTTTAAATTTAATAATATTCTAGTTTTTTAAATAATTTAAGACATATCATTTGGTATGATACAAAAATGTCTAAATATAATTCCCATTGAGATAAGTGACTAATTTTTGAGATCATTACATTTCCCATCACATTGTTTGTTGAAATGTTTTCTCATAACTCCCATTATTAACTAAAATCATAAAATAAATAATGATAATGCATTAACACACATAAAGGGAAACTTATAAACCTATAGAAGGAATAACTTATAGAAGATAAGTGTATCCTAAATTTTGAGTCTCTAGGGTTCACTCTAGGTTATCCATGGTAATGTTTCCTATTATGTTTTATAACATAATTTTTTTCCAAGTCCTTTATAATAGTTTGTAATGAGTTTGTGAATTTTCAAGACATAGCCTCATGGAGTGATAATTTAGGTCCACAGTAATTACCATTTTTAGGTGTTAGGTAATGATCATGTAAGAGAATAAACATGAGAAATAAATTTTGAGATAAAATGAATAATTATGGATAAGGCACATAGTTAAGAGAATAAACATGAGAAGAAATCATAACATTTGAGTCAAAGGTTTAGAATTATATCATAAAAGAGAAGGTACATGAGTAATCAAATAGGGTAATAACATAAATATAATTGTATAATAATATCATAGAAACATGGGAAAGTGGAAATAATATAAATCATCACATAAACAGTCACCAAGGATAACATCCAAGGAAACATCACATGGTCTATTTAGTCCCATAATGGATTAGGTTCAATCCCTAATCCCATACATGATGTTTCATGAGACTAAAACATTACCCAATATATTATAGAGATATATAATTCTATAATAACCTGAAAAATTCCTTTAATGTAAATTAATATGTGCGACACGTTAGGATATAAATCATAATTTATAAAAATAATAATTACACATGGAAATAAATGGGTTGAATAATCTTGTCCCGTAACGAAATCAAAAGATATTTCTTAAAGGACTAATTTATGAAATGGTAATACATAATGTAATAACCCATCAATTTAAGGGAAAATGCCCAAGGTATACATGTGACAGACATATGTATAAAATTAATAATCATTCCATAAATTTAACGAGAGATAAAGTGAGTTAGATAGAGAATGGTCGTAACCTGATGAAAAGGGTGGGTTAGAAATATCCCTCCCCTCAAGCCCGATTTTTTATGTATGTCATTTTTATCCATGAATAATAAAATTAATTTAATTTTTTAATTTTTTAAAATATATTTTATATTTTATATTTTATTTATTTTAATTTGTACCATCTCATATTCAATTACTTAAGAAAGTAATTTCACATTAAACTTTTAATCATAAATAGCTCGTATGTCCAAAATCTAATTGGTAAGTAGACTAAGGTCAAATATATTATTTATTAATTATATCCTAAATGATATAAATGAAAAAATTATAATTTTTATAAATAAATTATAATTTATAATCCAATAATTAAATATTGTTATGAAAAATTAACTCTGGTACAATCATTGAGTTGGTAGGTAGTACG
Organism: Viscum album; assembly: GCA_963277665.1. Classification (NCBI taxonomy): domain Eukaryota; kingdom Viridiplantae; phylum Streptophyta; class Magnoliopsida; order Santalales; family Viscaceae; genus Viscum; species Viscum album. The sequence goes on along the minus strand of OY728146.1, from coordinate 127,111,250 downwards.
TAAGCGTGAGTAATGTTTCAATTTTTAGAAGATCATGATGGAAATATGGTAAGTCTTATTTTTTATATGTAGGCTTAAAATTATGTAATAAATATCATATTATTTCATTAAATACCCTTATATCTACCATCCATGTGATGAGGTAATAAAATTGAATCACATCGCTTTGCGAGGTGGTGGTCCACAGTACACATGAATGGCATTAATTTATTCAATGGACGATAAGTTAATAACACATATCATAAATTTATTTTCCAGAATTATTAATATGTCTTGAATATAATATATATAAACATAAAATTAATCCTTTTTTACTTTCATATAAATCTTTAGTGAAAAAATAATTGCATCACGTCGTGAGGTGATAATTCTCTGTACACACAACCGACATTATCGTATTCTCTACAAAATAGAAAATAAGATGGTATAAATGGGATTATAATTTAATAAGTATAATTATATCATAAATATCATATAAAAACACTATATAATTCATTATTTCCATCTGTTACATGCTTTGATAGAAAACAAATTTTGTCGATTCGCGAGGCGGTAATCCGATGTATACAAGATCAACAATTTTTTACCATTTAAGAGTGGACAAGATGGATGTAGATCATGACCATAAAATAAAAATATATAATTATATTTATGATAGTTATTTTATCATATCATCATGGTTTAATAATATTTTCATGATGTGGAAGAAGAAATAAATTAAAATTCTTGGTTAAGAATGTTTCCTCCTTCATGGAAAACTTCTATTAGTTTTCACCAAAAGCCTTCCAAGGTTGGATATTTGACAAAACCAAGGATTATATGATTTTTTTTGGGAAATATGGAAGTTATTTGGGAATTTATTTTCCAAACCAAGAGGTTTTATATGTTTTTAAATGAGAGGATAGGGGGTACCCTTTTATAATTAAGGGAGAGGACACACATGGAATTTTTGAAAAAAATGAATTCCACCCACATTTTTCTCTTTTTGAATTTTTCAAAAATTTACCATTTTATATCAAAATAAGGTAAAAGGTCCAAATATCACCATAAAAAATGAATTATATGTTTTTTTCATCATTTTAAACCGTTAACATTTTAGTTCAACCCCAAGTAAACTCGTTTTTACCTTAACCGTGCTAAATACTTTTTATTATGTTCTCTATTCATTGTGGTCAACAATTAATTTTGCCTTATTAGATAATGTAAAATATTATAATTAATAATATTTAATTCAACCTACCAAACACAACCCTCATAATTGGATCAACATAATTAAAAATTAAACAAGCAGATGTGTCGAAAAAATGATTTTTCGAGAAATTTATTATTTTTAATGAAACGATGATCTCATATTAATTATATGACAATTGATAAAAATTAAATAAATTTAAATTAATATTGAAAAATATATTATCTATATATTTCACTTAGATAATTTCTCATTATGGATTATTTTAATATTTTAAAATTGGGAAACAATTTCCACTTTAAAATAGTTTTCAGAAAAATGTATTTCAAAGAATAAAAGTACACATATAATAAAATCCAATACAAAGAAGATTTGAATATAACTAATTGAATTATAAATAAGTAAATAAAAATTATTATAATTTAAAATAAAATTTATATAATAGTTAGACATAATTTATTAAAATGTAATGATGATTTTATAAAAATCTCCATTTTTAAATATTTACTAAAAAATTAAGATTTTCTGAAAGGTTCCTAAATTTCACCATCATTTAATATAAATATGTTAATGTAAAAATTATGTCCATTTTATGATAAAAATTTTCAAAAAGTTTTATAAAATAAATTATATTATTTTCTCATAGGAATGAGTAAAAGATCATTTTTTGAAGAAAACTTATATTTGATAAATAAAATGAATTTTCTTAAAATTTAGTGAAACGATAATTAGAATTTATATATATATATATTTATATTTATTAGTACTTTAATATATACATGATGAATAATTTAATAATAAAAATACCATTAATTTAAATATTAAGTTAAAATGACTATATTTAAAAATAGTATTTAATGAAATGATGGCTTCAGGAGCGAGATCAGGCGATTATCATACCTTAGAAAATGATGAAATTTCTACCTCTATTTGATCATGAAATCATTCAATCCATACTAAGAGATTTTTTAAATGATATTTCATTGCCTGATCATTATACCTGTGTGGATTATCATGTTAGATCCCATACAAGGCGATCGGGCGTCTTCTTTTCATATGTGTTATCAGGGTTTACAAATCCAATTAAGGAGGGTCCTCTATGTCTCCTTAATATCAATAAGGTTGATATTGGTATTTTCTCAGTTATTAAGGAACTGGTTTCACTCAATCAAAGATTAAATCTTTTCAAATACTCTCTTCTTGGTTGGGTTATCTACTCGAGAGGTGACAAGTTATGGTCTAATGCTGACCTAAAAAATTGTATTCCTCACTTTAGGAGAAATAATGGCTGGAAGCTCATCCCAATCCCATGACTCTAATTTAGCATCTGAGCATTTGGATAACATTACTTTAATTGTTATTGATATAAAAAATAATATCAAAGTTTAATTTTAGTGTTTCCTACCCTTCTGTGACCTTTGAAAAAATTTAGGGCATGTGGTTGAAGATTTTAATATCATTCAAAGGAAAGTTATGGAGGCCCGAAAAGATAAGTATTATAAGTATGTGCCAAAAAATATTAAGAATAAGGTCACTATTCTTGAAAATGTTGGTTTACCCAAACCTAAAATAGATCCCCTTCCTCCAACCCTACCAATCCCTGCGAATCAATTGAAAAACTCTTAGGTTGAGATAACTGCGGAGGAGGACCAACCTACTGCTCCTTGCTCCTCCAAACCATATGGGTCTGAGGTTCCTACCACACTATAAGATGACCTTCCATTAACTCTGGAAATGTATTTGGATATCAATGATTGGGTATTTACGAATCAAGGAGATATTTATGATTAATTTATTTCTTCTAATATTGAATACATCATTAGGGATATTGTTCTTTCAGTTCAAAATGATTACCTTTTAGGGAGGATTTTGCTAAAGTTATCTTAAAAGAATTGAAGGATCCCCAAATTTTGGTTAAGGAATCCTTGGATAATTTCCCCTCTATTAAAGAGTTTGGTACCCCTTGGTTAAATAATATGATCCATCTCCTAATAGGAAGGATGTCATGCCTCCCAAATCATCAATAGTGAAAGTGATTGATGAAAGTTTGGGGGCGATTAACATGGAATACAAGACAAGTGAGATATCTCAAGCATTCAAGGAGATTTCCTCAATCATTATTATTCAGGATATTGTAGTGCTTCATGGTTATAGTGGAAATGAATTGAATATAGGAGATGTAGGATCTCTATATTAGGTAGAAAAAATAAAAAAAAAGGTAAGCAAGATTAATATGTTACTAATAAATAGAAATTGATTAAAGGTAGATGGAAGGATAATAAAGACCTGACATATAATGAAGGGACTCAAACAAGAGGTATGTCGCTTAATAAATGAGGATTTTATACTATAATTGCCAAGGGTTAGGGAACACCCCAATATTCATGGCCCTTAGGCATCTTGTTGTGACACACAATCCTTGTCTTATTGGATTTTCTAAACCCAATACGCTTTTTGAAAAAATTGACCTCTTTAAACTAGAAAGCTCTTAGATATAGTTTTGTTGATTATAACTCTCACAAAATTGACATGGATCATTTATGGGTCTTAAAACATGAAAAAATTCTTGTTATTTCTTGTGATAGAAGACCCCAATGAATTATATTGTGTCTTTATTCTCCAGGATCAATTTTACCTATTTCTTTCGTTTATGCCTTGATTTACTACATCAAAATAAAGAAGAACTGGAGGTATTTATGATTAGTGTATGTGACTATCAGACATAGGGGGATTCTCATTGGGGATTTTAACATTGTCTTGCGACCTGAAGGGAATATTGGAACCAGCATTCATATATTGGCCTCTCATGATTTATCTATGTGTATTAATCAATGTAACATTGTTGAAGTTACTATTTTGGGTGAAATTTTACATGGAATAGGTATACTCTTAATGATATCCAGACTATTAAACTTGACATGTGCTTTGTGTATGTTAATGATGGCACTGATTCATGTGGTTTTTCTGGATTTACTCTCCCTAGAATGCACTCGGATCTTAATCCCTTGATTATTAATTTTTTCACACAAACTGTAAGGGTTGTACCCCTACCCTTCAAATTCAATAATGGTTTAATTTACTTCCCTACATGCATAGAAATGGTTCAAGAAGCCTGGGATGTAAATTATCATGGTATCATGATGCTTGTGTTGACATGAAAATTGAAAGCTATCAAAGGGAAATTAAAATGATGGAGCATTAAATCATTTAAAATCCTTAATGATGGAATAAAATATACTAAAAATATAGATTCAAGCTATCAAATTGATAAACAAGATTGGGATACACCATTAAGGGATGAGTTTCATTATCTATCCAAGTTGGATGATTTTTTGACTGGTGAGGAAATATTGAGAAGAAATCAGTAAAATGTGAGGTGGTTGAAATATAGGGATAGGAACACCAATATATTTCATATAATGTATAAGGAAAAGATAATTAGTGGAGGGGTCAAATCTATTAGTATTAATGATTTCATTTTCACAATTTATAATTAAATCTATATTGCAGTTATTGATTATTTTCAGAATCATTATGTTGATTGTGGTTCTAATAGTACTCACAAAATGACTAAATCTATTGTTGAGTCTATTGGATAGCATCAAAATAGTGAGACCATCTTATTCCCCTTTGAGAAGGAGGTTTGGGTCACGGTTTTTTCTCTTTACATTGATAGTATTATAGGTCCTAATGGGTTCTCTAATAAATATTTTATGTTTTACTTGGACATTATTCATAATAAGGTGGGTAATGTTGTTAAGTAATTATTCATTTATACTCATATTCCTTATGGTCTCAATTATAACTTCATTTATCTTATACCAAAAATATAGAATGTTGTTGACATTAGGTATTTCCAACACATTTCTATTGGAAACATAATCCCAAAAATATTTAGCAAAATTATTTCCATCATGTTAGGGAATGTGGAAAAAGATATTATCATTGTGAATCAGTATGGGTTTGTCCTTGGTAGGAATTTTCTTAACTTTTTTTTACTATATATAAGAGTATGAATATCATGGAGAGGAAGAATAAATATTTAAATTTTTATTTAAAAATTTATATCTCCAAATATTTTGATACTTTAAAATTGAATTTCATTTTTTTCAGTTCTCAATTAGTATGGTTTCTCTGCTGTCTTCATTAGGATAATCAATACAACAATATGCTCTGAAAATATTTTCTTTCTTATTAATGGTTCTACAATAGGATTCTTCAAATTCTCCAAGGGATTTAAGAAATGGGACCCATTATCAGGTCTTTTCTTTTCCATGACTAAAGACTACCTCAACAGACATTTGAATGACATGGTTATTATTGGTTTTCTTAAACAGATCATGGCTAGAAGAGGTATGTTAACTCCATCACATCTGTTATATAATGATGATATTATTATCCATGTGTAGGATTTCCAGAAAACATTAAATGACATCAGGGTTATTTTTTATCATTATGAGGAGGTGGAGGGGAGATCTGTAAGTTGGAACATGTCAAAAATTGTGTTTGGTAAGGGTATTTTGGTGGAAAAGAAGAAAATAGCTGCAAAAATTATTGGTGTTAGGAGGAAAGACCTTCATTTTATTTGCCTTGTAACCCCATTATTCTGGGTGAAGGATAGAATATATCGTCTTGAGGATACTTTTGATGATATTCTTAATCAATTGTTTAAGTGGAAATGGAAATTCATGTCTAAAGTTGGAAGGGTATGATTGGTTAATTTAGTAATCACTTAAAAGTTTATGTATACATTTTTTTTCTAAAAATTTCCTCATGGTCTTATTAATAAGATTCATGTAATGATAATGAATTTTATTTATATAGGGTGAATTTATCAGAGAAATCTCATTATTGTTTCTCAAAGGGATTTTATCAAATCCAAGGATAGTGGAGGTCTTAGCATTAAGGATCTCGAGATTTTTAATGATGACTTACATTCTAAGTTCACCTAGAATCTCATTTCCCTAAAAACTCACTCTATGGAATTTATGTCTACTGGGTTCAATTCAAATCAGATGAACATATACACTCATTATATGGTCTCATATATAGGGTCTGATGTGAGGAAATTCTTTAATCTACTAATGATTGCCTGAAAGTTGATTGTTTCTAAATATTCCAAACGTAATTGATGGAAAAAACATTTTCTTTATAATTCCATAAGTGAGAGCATTATTATCCCACTAAATTGAAGGCATTTTTCCATTACTTATCTTCTTACAAATAGGCACAGGCATGACATGACTTTTCCTAACTATGTTTCCTAATAAAATTCAGAGATACTTTTTTGTGGAGGGAGCCATTCTTATTTTGGTCAATAATAGTAGTGTTGTTTTCAATAGTAGGAATTTTTATAAAATGAATAATGATGGAGGTTTTAATGTCCTGGATTAGATTTACAAAATCATGATGCCTTTTATACAGCATGTTGGGAATATTCTACTTTGGGAAATCTAGAAAAAAATATTTCCAACCCCTGATCAATTATAGGGGGTGAGAATATCAATGGCCTATGCATGTCACCTTTTTATGGGTGAGACTAAGTCCATCCAAAATCTATTTGTTAAATTCAATTTTTCTATGTATCTTATGGGATTATATTGAGGATGAATTTGGAATTCATGTGGATAGGAAAAACACATTTGAGGTGATGCTCTCAAACCTCACAGTTGGGAGAAGTCGCAACATGTAGAAAAAATATATATGGCTTGTTGTTGTGTCCTTGGTTCTCTCTTCAATATGGATAGTCAGGAATTGAATTCTGTTTGATAAAATTAATCCCTTGGTTCATTTTGAGAGGGTATCCATTCATAGGGACATTTTTTCAGCTTCCAAGGTATAAACTAGAATGATGAAAAATTGAATATATGATCTTTTTGGCTTATTGGGTCCATCAGGATATGGTGGTGTTTTTCACACCTATCGTGGATTTGTTAAAGGATGTTTTTATCATTACATTGGACATAAAACTAAATATGAGGATCAGTTATGGTCTTTAATTTATGATTTCAAGCATGTCATATATCATAATTGGAATCAGTTATGGATTGAATCTAACTCTCAGATGGTAGTTTATGTGCTAAGTTCACGTACTAGAAATGTTCCATGGACTTTTTTTCTTCATTGGATTACTAGTTTTAATGATATAATGAAAAATATGTGGATTTTTTATCATTACTATAGGGAATAAAACTATCTCAGATGATTTTTCAAAGATTGAAATTATTGATAAGATCTTGATATGGTCTTTCAGATCTCTAGATTTTTTTCTCATCTCTGGTTGATGCTAATATGCATGGGGTTTTACATTCCTCAGTTTTTAATAACTCCTTAAGGCCTGTTTGGAGATTCTCTCTTCACTTTTTCAACATTCCTGGAATTTTCTATTGGGTATTTTCTCTTCAAATTTTCAACTAGAATGTGATGGCTTGATTTTCTATCTTTGTTGATCATTTCTTAGCCTATAATACAAAGAGTTTCCTTCTTCATCACTACATCTAGTATGTAAGGATTGGTTTGCTTCATTGCTACACCTAGAGTAGACTGCTTCATTTCTACACCTGGAGTGGCCTTCTTCATTTCTGAAAATAGAATGAAAGGAGTGTGCTACTTCATTTCTACACCTGGAATTCATGGAGTGGCCTACTGATCATTACATCACTTGGAAAGAAATTAATGTACTGCTGTCTGAAAACCAAACCTCATCCCATCTGCATTGGGTGGTTCATGATGTTTTTAATGTAAAAACTATTGTTATTAAAATCAACACAAAAACTATTAATTTATTAAGGTTGTTTGGTGTTCAATAATTGTATCACTTTTTAGTACTATATACTTTTCCATTAACAAATTTTTTGAATATGTTCACCTGGGTTCGTAATTTCAGTTAAATAATATAATTTGAAAAATATATATATATGCTCATCTAATATTAGGGTTACATGTAGAATATAACATAAAACATATTTTTCCCTTTTATAAACTTAAGGTGTTTTAGTAATACCCTGATATTTTTTAAATGTTTTTTTATATTCCTTCGATGCCTTGAATTTCACTCAACACAAATCTAAACAAACCATTAAATATTACTATTTAAATAGGACCATCATAACCTAACTATTAAAATTGGTAGTTATGAATAGTATTAACCTCATCATGATATATATATTTATATATATATATATAATTTTCTTAGTCATTATAAAATTACTGATTAATTTTAAGGAATTAAACACTCTATTTTAAGAAAAGACATTTTATTCTTTACAAATGTGTTTCTTTCAAAAAAAGGTATGTATTCCTTTATTATTAGGGAATATTATAATTAATTTATGATGTATTTAAAAAAATTATAAAATGGATATCATTTTTTATATCAATATATCATTATTATATTATGGTGATATTTTCTGATTTTTTTAAAAAGTATGATTTTTCAATGAATAGTGTAAAATAATGATTTTTTTAAAACAATATTTTATTTTAAATTATTTATAAAGTAAAATTATATTTTAATTAGTGTTATTATTTCATTAGTTAATTTTTATTAAAGATAATCTAATTATAGTATTTTTAATGAATTTTATACTTTAATTTAATATAAAAACAATTTTTATACTTAAAAATTCATTTTTATAAAAAATGGTTTTCATAATGTTGTGAACACTTATATTCAAAATTAATTTATTAAAATTATAGTTATTAAATTTCATAAAATTTATTTTTTATTTGGAATTATTGGGATCAAATACTTCAAATATACCCCTTCTAGTTTTGGTCAATATGAAATGTAACCATTGTAAAATTTATTACACCAGTAAAGGGTAAGTCGGGTTACTCTAGGTTAAAACTAGGTGATAAGGCCATAATTTTTCATATTTATTATTAATATTTTAATTTAATGCATTATTTATCACTTTAATCTTGAAATTTATTTTACTAATAGGTAAATTTCAATGAAAATGGACAATACAATATATAAAGGAAAGAAAGTTATGAAATGTCACTTTCATGGTTTTAAATAACTTACATGTGTTAAAATATAGAAAAAACAATGTTATGAATGAATATAATTTTTCATATTGTAAATATTAAGATTATATTCCTGATAGTAAATTATTTCAAATTTTAATTTATTAAATAATTACTTTAATTTCAAGTTCAATGTTAATACATTATTATCTAAATTTATTGAGAAATACAATAAATGGAATTAAAAATATTAAAAGTAATATAATTTGAATAATTATAGTTTTCATAAAAAATTACATAAATATAATATATTAGTTATGTGTATTATAATTATATTCGATTTCAAATTATTACTTATGTCTTTTATGTCAAATTAAAAGAATAGTGTCAAAATCGAAATTAATGATATTATATTAAAATAATATTTTAATAAATTATATAAAAGTTATAAATATATTTAAAGAGGAATATTTGGATAATATATGATCTAAATCATCTTCTTTAGCCCATTTATAATCCAATTGTCACCTTATTTGGAAAATTATAACCATTTAAGAATGAAAAAGGAATTATTTTCGTCAATGTTAAAATAGGTTAACTAAGGGGTAAAAAAATATCATAAAACAATAATTAAAACTATAAAAACTTTATTTGTTTTATGGTATGTAAACCCTATACTATCTTAACTTATAATCCCTAACCTTTTGGAATAATTTTGAATAGATAATGAATTTATTATATTCTAATATTCTAAAAAATTTAAAATTACCCCTCACTTCAATAAATAACGGTCACCCCTACATTATTTCCTTCACACTAAATTGATCCATATAGCTGGACCAAACCCAACCAAAATACCTTCTCATATTCCTTATCCAAATTCGTTTTTCTTCCCAAATATCCAACCCTGTGTTTATTATGATGAGATCTAAATCATTTGTTTCAAAGAAGATGTAATCGCCTTAATCGATCACATTTACTAAATTCTTCTTTTACCTCATAAAAACCTATTATATTCTCCATAAAATAATAAATAATTATCCTTGATATATTTAAATTTTATATTATTATGAAACAACCTTTATTAACCCTCTTTCAATCAATTGGGAAATAAAGGTATCTCTAGTGTGGACGTATGACTTAGCATCTCCATGTAGAGATATAATTCATTTTCCATCACTATATTTTATGTATGGTTAATATAATGATTTTAAATATTATTATTTACATTTATATCATTTATTCAATTGAAAAATTAAAACAAAATTCATGAGTATGTATGACCTACAATATCCATGAATGGTGTAATTAATTTTTCTATCTATATTATTATTGATCACTCTAAATATGTATATAAAAAATTTATATGATATATATATATCATTATTAAAATTTTGAATATTATGAAACTAGTTTATAAAAAATTAGTGTATAATATCATATTTATGATTATGGTTATAGATTATATTTTTTATAAATATATATTTATTAAAAATGATGTTTTAATGTGTATGAATGAATTCAAACCTAAGGTAAGGAATTTTCATATTATTTTTATTTTTGTGAGACACATGGCATATTTACCAATGGATTATTTTATATAGTGTATATACATCCCCTAAATTTATTTTATTATGTTAATTATGAATTTTATAGGAATATAAATATCTATATATGGTTATTTATTGTGTTATATGATTCTAATGTTACCAATGCGGTAAGGTTTTTATGTTACAATCTCATTGTTTATAAGGATTATGTATGATTATGTCGTTGATGATGAAATATTATGATCTACCTCTTTATAAAATCATAAATTTTCTTCTCATGTGATAATATTATGAAAATACCTTTTTTATTTTCATTTTCCTCATCTTAATTACTCAAGAGACCACAAATATATTTCTAATGAAAACTAACATCTTTTCACTATTTGGTAAAAAATATATTTCTTCTATGTCCATGTTTTAAAAAAATATTTCTTTTAAAATTATCTAGAATAATTTTTACACATGTTTTTGTTTTTAATAGTTTTTTTAAAAGTAATCTTATTTTCATTTTTGGAATGAGGTAGTTTTTACAAAAGATTGAAAAGAATGTTTTTTTAACTTATACGGAATTAAATGGAATTCACTGATGTCATGACCACTCAATTCTTTGAAGATTCCATTAAAATTTTCCATTAATCTATTGAAATAATTTTTTTCCATAACATTTTTGAAATTTCCTTGATTTTAAAGAAATTTTCTTCGAATGTATATTTTAGTTTACTTAAGAAATATTATAGTGGTATTTAAATGAAATTTTTTATCCATGATAACATCCTTTGAGGTTACTTAAGTTTTACTGGGGATATGATCCAATGATTCCATCCTTAATATTTCTTTGGATGGTTTATGATTCCATGATTTTTTTGAAACCCTTTCATTTTCCAGGGTTTATGTTGTGATGAAATGATGAAATGTTTATTTAACCCATTTCTTTTCATGGGTTCTGATATGATGGATATTTTATGATATTGGTTCACATGTATGTATAATTTTCATCATGTGATGGGTGGGCAAAAAATCATATATCTCTCTAATTTATTAGGTAATGATAGATATATCATGTGATAAAGATGAATGGTATGGAGAGTAAACCCAGTTCATTAAGGGAGTCTTTCCAATATGATAGTCTTGGGAGTGAACCATAACAAATATGATGGTTTGGGGAGTGAAACAAATCCCCTATGACTTTTTTTGGGAGTGAACATTGTCTTCTATGATGGCTTAGGGAGTGAACCAAATCCACTACAATATTCTTTGGTGTGATCCTTGGATACTAATTAAATTATTTTCTATGTTTATGTATATACCGTAATTCCTTGTTTAATGCCAATGTAATGATATCATGGATATTTTTCATTGATTCCCTTATGACTATTGTCTTATTAACCGCCAAGACCTATTACATGTCTCATGATTATGATCTATTATATGTCGGGTATAGTTTTCAGATATTATGATCATGTTATTATACACTTATTCTCATGTTATGTTTAAGTGATCATTGATATCTTCCTTATTTTCCCTTAATAATCATCTGATCTAATACTTTCTTATGTTTCCTTTTCCCATGGTTATGAATAAATTTATTAAGTGTTATATGTCTATTATGGGATCTAGTTTTGAATAACATAGTGGGATACATTGTAGATATTTTTTGAACTATTTTCTTATATATCCAAGTATCCTAAGATACTATACTTATATTATTCTTGTGTGGATAATTATGTTATGTAATGAATATTCATATAATAAGATGTCAAATCTATGTATGAAATGTGTGGGTCACTATAGTGTGAGCACTTGTTCCTAAGGGACCATGGGAGCCTTTGGGGGGAAGATCGAGAGAGTTTACATTTTTAATCCAAGGGACCATGAGATCAATTGGGTGGAATACATAGAGAGATTCCACATGTTGACCAATAAACAGAGAGATATTAGAGCTGGTCCAATGGAAGACTGTGAGAGCTTTTAATTTTCTTGGTCAGATAACAAACATTATTTTAGTCATTATCACATTATAACTATATAGTTAGATCCCTTTTGTCACATTAGTCATGAAAGGTTGGTTAATATGCTTTATGCATTGTGTTAGTACCTTATTTGATGTGATATCATGTGTTATTCACATTTCCATTTATGTTATTATATGATGATTAAGATTATGCTTGCCCTTTTTATGACATGTTTGGGTTTTTTGAGAATATAATGACACATGGTCTTTTCCTTTTACTTAATCCTTATTAATAAATGTTTACAAAAACTTTTTTTTAAAATAAAACACAGGGAATTTAAAATCCTTGATCTTAAACATAATGTTCTCAAATTGAAGCATTTTGGGGAAATGAGTTTCAAAAAAAGTTTATTGGTTTTCATGTTTTAAAATACTTAAATATATTCACGGTGTTATACTATTGGGATTTGTTCCTCACACCCTACATTTTCATTTGGGGGTATATGGACTAATTTTTTTAATACATGGGTAAAGGTAAGGGTAATATGTATTTATGTAACTCTTCTTGAGTTCTGTAATATGTGATTTAATGGAGGAGATGAGGCCTCAAAATTTTGTATTGTGTACAGATATTTTGGAGTTTTACCCCTTTTGGGAAGTATGTATTTTAATTTTTCATCCTTGTTCCCATTTGGGATTTTGAACTCTTGACATGGGATACCATGTTTATTTCTTATTATGGAATGTATTGTATATAATCTTATGATATCTATTTGGTTATTTATTCTTTATATATATGTATAATTATACCTATTTTATCTAATGATGTGGGTGTGTCCATCCCATTTCATGGATGGGTATTTTCGATTTTCTATAAGAAAAAATGTTCCCAAGAGAATAATCATTATTCCAAATTCTAGTTTCCAACTCATGGTGATCTGGAATATGTTTTTGTTCATATGTCCCTTCGGTTTGGTTGATGGGTTGGGTCGACCTAGGTTAGTAGGATAAAAGCTTCTCAACCAAGTTCTTATTCATGCACTCCACATAAGTTCAATCCAAGTGTTCGAGGAAGGATTTGGACACGTACTTCAAATGGGGCATGAATGTGTAACTTACACAACCATGTTCCCCCACCCAGGGTGTTTATCTGAGTACCCAAACCACACCATGAGTGGATCCAAATAATTTTTATAAAATACACATGATGTTTAATACTCTTATTCAACCCCACACCCAAAATTAATAACATAGTCTGTGTTCTTTTAACTATATGTCATGTGATCTGGTTTTCCTAAATAAAAAACTCCTTACAATCACTTAAAACCTCCAAAGAAATTAAAAACACCCCATGGGGGATATAGTTGAACTTAAACAATAAATAAAATTATAAATAATAAAAGTAACTAAACTATGTAGAGATCAGTGAAAAAAACAACAACCTACCTCAAGGCATAAAATATTGATTCTTTAGTCTAGGCTTTCCACCCATAGTTTTTGTATCCTGCTCTGTGCCTGACCATAGACTTCGGTGACATATCCTCCCTCTCCATATAGCAATTATCTTTTAACCAAAAATACCCAAAAGGGTGAGACATGATATGTAAGAATCCAAAGTGGGTGAAATAAAATGAAAAACTAAATATAAAAAAATATAAAAATAAATAAAATCCAAAGGGATCCTATGATTGCGCCAGATGCCTGACAAGACTTTATGCCTCACCTGGGAAACCCCATCTATTTTGGATTCTAATTTTGAGTCATAATTCAAATAGAATATTTTTACTAGAATATATCACCATTTGGATTCATGTGATTAATTGTTTTTTAATTAATTGATTATTAAATATTTCTACCAAATTAGAATGGCTTGGAATTCCACCAATATTTTATTTTAGGCTAAACACCCTATTCTAGGACCAACAAAATTGTAAGAAAAATTATTTGAGATCTATTTACAATATAGATCACCATTTTCCCCTAAAATCAACCTAAGAACAAAAATTAAAATTTTCCATGATTTTCTCTACCCATGATGACATGGGTTGTCACTGTAGGGGTTCTTCCTCCTCAATTCCATATCCAATACTACTTAAGGTTGTATACCACCTTCTAGCATGTCCAAGTGACCTTGTTATACCCTATATAATTAGGTGGATGTTCTTTATTTGATATGGACTAATTATATCCTTAATATACCTTTAGATTTTGTTTCTAAAATAACAATGTGTCACTCAAGAACCAACCTTCCACCTTTTATCTTCCTTTTCATTTTCACTACACTTCATCCAAGTACATATATAAAAAGTTTGTATTCTTTAAACCATACAACCACTAAAAAGGACCTTAATAAAAAATATTCATCATAAATATATAAAAATAATCATTTTTAATTCGTTATGACACCCAAAATAATCAAACATATTTTCCCTTCAATATACCTTCAAAACATTTAAGGAAATAACATTAAAAAACATCCAAAATGTGCCTTTTATTTTATTCAATTAATATAAGATAAAACAACACAATAGATATTTTCTTCTTCATTAATATTACTCTTTAATCATTTTTCATCACTAACATATTGACATAAATCTTCACAGATAATTTATGAATATTGAAATCCATTGACATTAAATACAACACACGTAAACTGGGATAAAAAATATATTACTTAAATCCAAATGATCATTCAAAAAATATAGAATAAATACATTAAGAACATATGAAGATCATATCTCGGATATAATATATATTAAAAACTTTTGATGAACTTATTTCATCATACCCCACTATGGTTGCTGAAAAACTATGTGTGAACCCTAAAGATTTCATCTAATAGATTATGGATTCACATGTAGCACCGAGGGTATAAAGTGCATAAATGATAGGCATTACCTTATGAAAACATTACAAAATATTATAAAATAATATTTAAACCAAAATATTATAAACATTAAGTATTCTCAAATAAACTGAATTAATAAATAATTTAAAACACATGAATATCAAATAGTATAATAAATATAAGATAGTTTCAAATATGGGAAAAAAATTGTTAAATATCAATAATTAAATACAACTCAAACCACTTGTATACCTTAGTGGTCTATAAAATAATCATCACACAACAAAATCTTATTATACAACCATGTTTTAAAGATAACACTACTTGATAAACCCCCCATCATGACCCTAAATGTTTTTATATAAAAGTAGGAGTTAGTATATCCATATAATTAGTATTACATGCCCTAATGATGAACAATTGTGTTATTATCGTACATGCATAATATTAGATGAATTAAAAGGTATAATACATAATTTTTTACTCTCCAACCATTAAGAATTAGGGTGATCTAATTCAAACTTCAATTAGGGAACAATATCATCCTCAAGTCCTCATAAAACACTATATATACATACATATATATATATATATTCAATATATATAAATTTTTATGTCACAATTCATAAGTCGAACTCATCAGAATATTTTGCCCCGATATCTACAAAAATGAAACTCAACAAATACTTGTATATGTATATTATAATAGATACCATAAAAATATATAATTGTACCCATAAACTTATTCCCATCATCCAATATTAATATATCCAATGTATAATGTCTTGTAACACACCTACTACTATAATCATTTCATATTGACATCCATAATAGAGTTAAACCAAACCGAACTAAATTATACTCAACCTTGTCTAGTTTATAACACTCAGTTGGGTGACATAGGTATTACCAATATTGATATCTAATCAATCTTCTCACTGATCAAAATGTTGGGTGACACATAATAAACCCTCACATGGGCCTTGCTTTTGTAGAGAATAGTACTCAAATCACTAAACTTGCATCATAAATACAATAAGTAGTATCTTGAATAATTATTTATCCATAATGAATTTACTAATGAATTTCATTATCATCATATCTATATAACCATCATTAAAAATTAATTTAATTCTACCATTAACATTTTCATCATAATATCATCTTCCAAATCATAGTTACATAAGGAAAAGGTACCCATGTTAGTAAACATGACACTATATTCCACCTAGGTAGAAACTCATAGGGATAACTAAGTGAATATTATCATCATATATTATCCAAATATCAAGCTCACAGATGTCCTGAGAATTATAAATCTTCATGTTAATACTCTATATTTAATAATGTTGTAAAATGGTATATGAAATTTTTTTTATTACAGTTTAGTTAACTAATAATGTTTACACAAAAATAATTAAATAATTCCAAAAATATTAAAGAATCAAACTAATTGTATGCTACCCTCATAATCTGAATAATATTAAAGGAAATATATATAATAATGTGTTTTATTTCATAGGAAAATAATCCATGGGAAGAAAGTTCAAGAAAAAAAATCATTATCTTTCAATCACATGTTATCAACATAAAAAAATAAAATTAATTATATTGAATAGACCACATAATTTCCGTGATAAGACCATAAAGTTGATATAAAGAGAATAATAGTCTCTCCCAATTATTTATCCATGTAAACAATAATAATTATCTCAAGCACCATACAATAATTTCTTTTCCAAAAATACCCAATAATGATTTTCAATTTCCCACATTCATCGAAAACATAAACAATACCCTCCATCATGTGAATTCACTAACCAATAATGGTTATATTAATCATTATAAAAATAAAGAGTTCATATAGAATCCCCTCATATTCCATAAATTAAAAAACATCACTGTATAACCCATGCACACATCTATATTCAAAATCATAATACTAAAAAAACATTAAAGATTCAAATATCTTAGAGAATTCACCAAGGTTATCTTCTCATGAAAATGATTCAAATAATTAAATTCAACTTTTTTTGTGTTCGAAGACCATAAATGACTAAATACAACAATTTAAAAGGTCAGGCGCCCCTTTAATGATCTTTTTTGGCCCAAAAGTTATCTCAATTAAGATCTATTCAAATAATAATAATATAGAATCAGTTATTAATTTTATATATTTAGACACCAATGTGAAATAACATATTTTTCCTTATCAATTACAAAAAAAACACATGAATATTTAAATTAAATTCACATAAATTTATTGATATCAATAATCATAAGAGTTATAATAATAGTTGTGGTAGTAGTGGTGGTTTTATTGTTCTTGTTGTTGTTGTTTTTGTTCTTCTTATTATTACTTCCATCCCAAATGTTATCTTTAATAACAAAAATCTTCCCCCAATTAGTTACACATATATTTATTTACATTATATATATATATGTAAAATTAAAATATAACATTATATATCTAAAATAAGAGAAGTGAGGATTTTCCCATCTGGGCCACAATCCCCATGATATTTTCTATTTTTTATAATTATAGCTTATTTATTTATTTATTTATTTATTTATTTTTGTAGTCATTTTTTTATTTTAATTCATTTATTAAAATTATTTTACTTATATTATTTCTTATAGTTTTCCCATAACAAGATCATGAAAAAATGTGCCCAGTCTCCTACCACGTTTGAATGACCTTCCTCGTATTGTATGTCATGCAAGGGGGTAACTATAAAGACCCAATATTAACATACATATACATTACATCACCTTTATAGAATACTTAAAACATTATACAAATAGACACCCAAAGACCTTACTAGTATAGTTCCTTTGGAAACATGGAATCACAAACAGGGGTACATAAATAGGTTCTTCTTGACTAGAACCCTTCTTAGACACATCATAATAAATACATATTTTTATAAAATTAGAAATGAAACATAAAATGTGGTGATATAAGATTCTTATTAATTGTAAATAATGGAGACATGTAAGCATAGACATGATCATAGGGGTATGAGAATGTGATCATAACATTTTAAGATCATACCCTACATATCAAAGATCATAAACATGTATCATGGAATAAACCATGACAGTTCATAAGGAATGAATCATCAGTAAATAAATAACATAATCCATAAAATCATAATTTAGGAATAAAACATGTCATTGTGGAAGATACATAAGCATATGATATGACTTCCATAATATCCTAGACATTTCTGCCAAGACCATATTAGTAGTATGGGTTCACTCCCTATACCATCTTGGTAGTCATGGTTCACTCCCATGGCCATCTTAGTAGCTTGAATTCACTCCACATTCCATCTTGGTAGTCATGGTTCACTCCCATGGCCATCTTAGTAGCCAAAGTTCACTCCGAAGAACAAATTAGTCTACCTAATGAGATATAAATCTTTACCCAATGCATTGGAGGTAGATATAGGTCCAACACATATCATAATGAAATCATACAAAAATGTTCCAAAAAATCCTAAAAAATCATATCCCTATGAAATTAAATGGGTATCATATACATTTAATAATATCACAAACTATGTGAAAATATTCGAGTTTCATCAAAATTTATTTAAAATCATTACCTATGAAAGAAAAAAAATTTACATAAACATATAACCCAATAAAGATAAATAGGTTTCATAAATACAATTAAATAAAGCATAAAACATTCATAGAAATAATATTAATGGAAACTTTAGATCATTTAAATGAAAGGAATGAGTAATATCAAATGATGTCGTCTTAGATGGAATATAATTTTGAAATATCTTTCAAGAACAATTTTTGAGGAAAATATATTTTATTTTTGAAAAATGATTTTTAAAAACATAAGAACATTTTAACACTATTTTATTGGGAATAAAAATTATAAATAAGTATTGAAAACATTTGGACAACCATTTTACTTGAAAACATATAAAAAAATTAACATATTTTTGAAAATCAATTTCCTTGAAAGCATATAAAATAACTTGAAAAAGTTTTGAAAACCATTATCTATCAAAATAATCTGAAACAATGGATAAAATAATATTATTACAAAATTTTATTAAAAAAATAGATTTATAATACTGTAAGGGAATCTTCAAGGGAATGTTGGTCATGATGGAGGATAAACCTGAACATGGCGAACATTCCTTTTACACCATAAAAAGTTCAGAAAGGTGCATTGACCAGAAAATAACAAGATGATTCATTATTAAAACCCATTTTGTTTTAAAAGGTAAAAATTGGGTAAAACATTTCTTATAAATTTATTTAAGAATAATATAATATTTTTGGAAAACTTTTATATGAAATGGTTTTGAATGAACACATATTTCTGGCCGAAGAGAGATGTAAAGTTTGACTTTATTAAAAAAACTTTATAAAGTATCTTATATACCAAAGAGTGGGAAATGGTACCAATAAATGAATATATCATGAATAACCTACGGATAATAAAATTCATGACTATTCTTGATATATGGATAATATGATTTCATCAAATAAAGTATAATCATAAACAATATTGAAAAGCGATTAGATTATTTCAATAAACTCTTATAGCTTGGTAACATTGAACCATGATTCCCATGTAATAAAATAAAATTACATGAAGCTTAAAATATAATGAAATAAATTATATTCATGATATAAAATTTCAATGTTATTATATACACCTCATATAACCATATGGGTTCATAACATGGAATGTGTCTCAATGATGGCAAATTGAGACAAAAATTACATTACCCATTTTGTAACTTTTGAAATATAAATACCATGATAGAAAGATCATAAAATTGTTTTTTAAATATCCACATATTTAAGTATTAGAATCATATAATACATTAATTTTATGTATAAACACCACACAAAATAAGTGAGTGGTGAATAAGGCATGTATCTCACAGAAATAAGGAGTGAGATGATATTCTCTTACCATGTGTTTTTACTCTCGTCGTACTTGTTAAAAAATCCTATTTAATAAGTTTAAATTTATTATTAATATATCAAAGAACCATATTCTTAGTTATAATACGATATATAGTTTTATAGTGGGTTTATATAACCCTCTTGTAAATAATTCTATGTTAAGGTTTCACTTTAGGTAATATCTGATTTACTTTTCACATGTGTCATAATTTATTATATCTTTAGTCGTTATATTTAAACCATGATTTACATAATTTAAACCATTATTTAAATATAATTTATATTCAGTATATTTTTATTATAATAATACATAGAATACAAAATTATAAAATGGGATACACTGTTCATGGAGGCCGACATGAACGTTATTTCTATTTATTTGTCATGTTTAAAGACTGAAAGTAAAAGACACACACACACAAACACACACACACACAAAAATATATATCATTATTAAATAAGATTTATTATATTATATATATAATATATATTCACCAACCCCTTCTTTAATACATTCCATGTAGTGTATGAATGAATCACATTACTGTGAGGGGTGGTAGTCTGCACTTCCTCAAACAAAATTATCAAATGAACACAAAATTGAAAGTATTATGAAATATATTTCAATATAATTAAACAATATTAATGATATAAAAAATATAATATGCAAAGTATATAAATAAAGTGTCTTCATAGTTTCCACCATGATAGGTGGTAATGTAAAAATGAACAATCATCATTTAGTGAGGTGGTAATTTGTCATACACGTAAATAGTATGTTCGTTACCCATTAGATAAAATTGTGTGTAAGTGTAAGTAAAATACTCAGAATAAAAAAAATAGTATATTGAGGATACATGTTTTCTTATTCAATAGTTGAATAGGAATATTTTTGGGAGTAGAGAAAGAATATAAACAAAAGGAGTTTGCGGGAGGGTGTCACCTCTTAATCGGGTAACTCCTTTTGGTTTCCACAAAGAGGATAATTTGAATGATTTATGCCTAAATTATTATTGAATTAGTAATGGAGGGAACTTAGGGATATATATTTTAAGATTTTGGTCAAGCTATAGTAGCTTTGGAGGTGTGTGGAAGTTGTTGGATATGAGGCCTTTTATATTGGAGGAGGAGTGGCACTCTTGTAATATTTTGGAAAAAGGAAACCCCACCAATGTTTTTTTATTTCCAATGGATCCAATAGTGGTCCAAATTATATAAACTGTAGGATAGGTTTGAAATATCACCTGAAAATTTATTTAGTACAGGTTTATAAGTCATTTTGGGCCTTAAGGTTATTGTTTAGTTCATTGTTTAGATTAATTTAACCTTAATCGTTATAATTAATTTTAATTACTTCACTAATATATTTGGTAAAAACTAATTTGAACTAATTAAACATTATAATTATTCTTACTCCAAATATGGAATCCATTTTTCCAAATTACATTCACAATAGTGGAAGAAATTAATGTAAATTTAATCTTGTAGTCGGGTGGACATTTCAGGTTTTCAAAGTAAAAACATTCAAAAGCCCGCCACATTATTATTTTCAATTTCATAATTAAATTTATTCCAATGATATAAATTGGATTAGTTTATAAATATATTAAATAATTAAACTTTTAAACCAATTTAAAATTTAATTTAATTTTATAAATATATTAGATGAAAAATAATTCTGGAATTAAAATGTAGTATTTTTAACTATTCATTAAAAATGAAACCTTACAGGAAAACACCAAAAAATATTCATAACCTATTTTTCATATTTCTATTACAAATATGGATTTTATTTTTACATATTAAATATATAAAATATCCAAAAATTGGATTTAAAATGGGTTCACCATTAAAAGGTTGTAAAACCACCTTTATAACAATATAAGTTTTTAAGTATACAATAGGGTTTATTCATATGTTAAGTCTATCAAATATTTTGGATAAATATAAAAAATATTTGACTTAATATATAACATATATATTTTAATAATATCTCTTAATATTTGACTTATTCTCTATATTTAATTGTTTCTTATATTTTCATTTCTAATCAATTGGTAACCAATGAATTATTATTATATTTTTTCAAACCTTATAGTTTTCATAATATAGTTAATAAAATTCATATCCTCCAATTTATCATCTAGGTTAAATCATATTATAGAAAAAAATATTGTTTTTATAATGTATTATTGTTCGATAAACCTCGTCCATACATGTTATGAAAGCTATTGAGGAAAGTCTTTGTTGCATATAACGTAAGCTAACCTTAGTGTTCCATGTAGGGAAAACTAAAATTTTTTTTGAGTGTTGTGCACATAAACCAATACTAGTGATTTAATTTAAAATAAACTATTTTCAGTGTTGTCTGAAATGATAAATATAAAAAATATTAAATTAATTTGAAAAAAAAAATTAATTTAAAAAATCTTGGGGTGTTACATCTTACCCCCCTTTAAATTAATTTAGCACTTAAAATTTGTCTGGGTTATTAATAATTTGAAGTTTCATTCATAGAAACCCACATCATAAAACTTAATATTAAAACATCACATAAAAAGGGAAATTTGGAACCATTATGGTTACCCAATGTAACTAATAACTAGGATTCCACATTTGAGAACATAGGATGGGAGTGAGGATTATACATAGAGGAAAATAATAAATATTTATAGGGATTTATTTTGATCATCTATAAAAACAAGTGAATGATAAATGAAATGTTGAGGTCCTAAAAATCATAAATATGTGATGATTTAAAAATCTATATGCTCAATAAAAATTAATGTATTAGGAAATTTATTTTGATCATTTCCGAAACATTGATTAATTCTTTTTTTTACCAATAATATAAGGAAATATACCTACTTGATATATTTATATAAACAAAATTTCATTCTTTGGTTGTGATTTAATCAATTTATATTTCATCCATTACTTCATGTAATGGTTTTTTAGAAATTAACTTTGATGCCGGAAGCACCAAAATACACTTTTAGACAATGATAAGGCCCATAAAAGTGTAATACCCAGACCCCAGAATCCTAGAGCTGGTGCATTATTTTATTAAATTGGCATGATTACAAGTAATCATATCTAAAATTACCGATTAGTTTAGTAGTCTTGGAATACTATATTACATTAATAATACCCATAATCTATTGGGAAAAGAAAATATAACACGATAAAATATAAAATGAAATAAACTTCGTCCTTGAATGATTATTTAAAACATTTTTTCTTCATAACCTAGGTAAAATATAAATAAGTAAGGGGTGAGATTATATTCTCAGTAAGGGTAAGTAATATAGTGGAATTTGTCATAAACATAAACACTATGCATGGTGAACAACTAAAAAACATTCCTGGAAAAATAGTATACCTGAGCATAATATGTCAGGAATAAAAGATAAATAAATAATTCAATTATAAAACATAACCATGGATATTCTAATTGTTTAATAATCATATGGAATATCAAATATTAATCTCATAATGAGGGAATATATAATGTCAGACATTATAACCATACTATCATGGCCTCTGTAACACCCCAGGTAAATAAAGAATATGACATTTTCATATTTATCCATATTTGTTAATAAAATATTGATATGACTTTAAAGGGGACGCTATGCTCGATGGCGTACCCAACACGCAACAACGAGTTTCTTAGAAATCTTACGTTGCACTCTAATAATAAATGGTAGTTAACATGTAGCTATTGTAATGGCGGGAATGGATAGAAATAACTAAAATATGATAATATATTTTTTTAAATGTTTTTACATTTATACAATAAAAGATAAAGGCTTAAAATACGGAAAGAATTCAATTTTAGGCGTATATGCCCTAGTTTTCAATAAAGGTTCACTTGTCGCCTTTTGATGGCGAACCGTCATTAAATATAGTTTTGATCACTCTTATACATTCTTTTGGACCAAATAAAACTCTTATTAAGAATCGGTACACCAAATTTTACTTTGTGTAATTTTTTGGTATTTTTCCGATAAAGTTCATTTTTTTAATGAATAGTGTAAAATGTTGTGTTTTAATTCAAAACCTCTTTTTAATCTAATTTATTTATATGATTAGATAATGTTTTGAATTGGTTTTAAAGTGAAATTAGAAAATATATTTACCATTAAATCCAATAGTGGTCGTTGGAATTAATTTCACTTTGAAATCGGACTTAAACTAGTGTCAATCTTTTGATACTTATTGTTTCATAAAAACACGCTATTTGTCATGACAGCGGGAATTAATTATTAAATTAATTAATGCGACTTATATGTTTTGAATTTTGTAAAACGGACTTCATTTTTGAATTCAGAATATCAAATATAGCTTAGGGTGAATTTTTGGGATTTTTCTGAAAAACTTCAATTTTTGATGAATAGTGAAACCACTAAGTGGTACTTATAAAAACTGATTTTTCCGTTTAAATGAAATTTTTCCATATTTGTGTTTTGAATTTCAAAAATCCGACATACATGGTTGTCATTAAGAAGTAAAATGTGGTTCAATGGGATAAAAATAATTTTTTGGTGAATAGTAACTTATTAAGTTTTTAATCGCGATTAGTGGTAATTAGTGTAGTTTAAGGTAAAAATGATATTATAAAAATGTGAAAACACCATGACACTTGTCCTACACCTATTGGGTGAGTCATGGCCGACCAATACAAGCCATGGGACAACTTGGGGACCCCATGGAGACACTTTAGTTGGGAAATGACATAAATAACTTTTTATTAAATGTTAAAGTAAAAATGACACAAACAAGAGATGTTTTACGAAAACAATTTTTACATGGGGTTATAAAGATCATATTTTTGATTATAAATAGTCATTGGAAATATAAAAAGACTTCCCACATCTTAGTCTTTTTTTTTATAATTTTTAGACATTAAATAAATTAAATTATTTATGACATGATAATGATGCAACGATGACATCGTTATTTGAAGATTTAAATAAAATGGAAAGATAATGTAAAATCTATGACCTACACATGTCCAAAACCAATTGGATGAGTGTATTTCGAACCCTTATCACCTTATCCACGAATTATATCAATGTTTGACCTTTTAAAACCGAAACACATTTTCAAATAAAGTAATATTTCTTTACTTTCCAAAAGTGCCCCTCCTCTCCTCTTATAAAAGGCCCCCACCTCTACCTCATTTCACACACTCCTCAAGCCTTTGGCTTGGCCAAACCCTGCCCATTTACTCTCTCCACATCCCTCTCCTCGTCATAGAGGATTACCTTTGGGCAGAATCCTTTCAAAGAAAGCCTTTAGGCTCAAATCAAAAGGAGTTACACTTTTAAAGGTAATTCATTCTCTCATGTTCATTTGTTTTATTTTGCTTCTCCAACCCCCTAAACTCTTTTTATTTATTTCTTTTGTAACAACACCAGTATCTTCAATATACTAGGATTTTGTTATAAGATTTATTCGAGCTAAACTCTCACAAAACTACATCAAATGGTTAAAGAACATACGGTTTCCGTGGATGGCGAAATTCTGCCTCCCGAAACGATGATTGTTCAATACTCATTTAACACCTTCAAGGGTGGCCATTATGATGTCACTATTTTTATATATGATATATAATATGTTTATATTTTTCTTTAAGCTTCTGTATTTTTCATTTTGGGCATACCTTTATGGTTTCCATTATGGGTAAACACGATATCTTCATTTAAGGAAGTGCGGACTACCGCCCCCTCAAAGTGATGTGATTCGTTAATGCCATATGTGGGACGTGTAAAGGATGGATTTAAAGTTATTATATATGATGTTATACTGGAATTATAATATACCTCTATAAAATTATTATTTCTTTCCATTAAAGTATGAGATAGAAATGAAACTAGCGTTCATGCGTACGTACGGCTTACCATCTCCATGAACGGTGCATTTCATTTCTTATCCCCAAATGTAATGTACTATTAAAAGTATATGTATATAATGGATTTATATAATGAATGATACATCTAAATGATGAATATAATTCTGGAATTAAAATATACATACCTCTCATGTAATTTTAATTCCATTAATATGAGAAAGAAATGAAAGTAGCGTTCATGCGTACGTACGGCTTACCGTCTCCATGAATGATGCATTTCATTTCTTACCTATAAATGATTATGTAATATTATATATACATGTATATGCTGGATATAAATGATATATATGATATCCAAATCAGTAATTTCATTCTGGATATAAAGAACCTTTGACCACACGAACAACATGTAATTGTAAGAAGTCCACTTTCGACTTAAGAACCAAATATCGACAAAACAAACATTATTAACATAAATGATTACATAATGTGGAAATAAGTGATTTAAAAGGAATAATGAACATGAAAAAGGTTCTTAAGCAAATAGAAATTAACTCAAGTTTATTATTCAGGACGTTAAAGAACGATCGAGTCAAGTCGCACCCGAGGTAAGGGATCCTACTCCTCTCTTTCTTTTTAAGTACACTCTTTTATGTCATTCCTTTTAAAGATAATATTTATTGTTATTGGGATGTTCTTTTATATTAATATTACTGTAATTTTAATGTTCATGTGATGAGAGACCCCATTCTCTCTCATCAATCCATTTTGGAAGTTTTGAGTGGCGCCGTTAGGCTGCCGAACTTTCGTAAGAGATCTAACCTCTCTCTTTCTTTTTAAGTACTCTCCTTTATGTCAATCCTTTCAAGCTCCTATTTGTAATTTTGGGGGATGTTCTTTTATATTTCTCCTACTGTAAATTTTATTGTAATGTGATGAGATACCCTATTTGATCTCGTCAATCCATATTCGGAAGTTTTATGTGGCGCCGTTAGGCTGCCGAGTTTTCGTAAGGGATTTTTCATCTCACTTTTATTCCCGTGAGATTTATGCTACATTTTCCACAAATTCCATTGAGTGGTGTATGTACTGCCCATTATTCTACTCTTTGTGTAATATACTTTCGTTTATGAGTATTTACATCAATGATCTATTGTCCTTCTTTCATGGGGTGTATGTTTTGAAAGATTCCCAAGTCGGTAAGGGAACCTTTCACCCTCCTCTTTTTTAAAAGACTTCTTTTGTTTGGTCTTTTAATTTACACATTGCTATGTTGGGATATGTTCCCATATATCCTTATTGATGTAAATTTTATGTCCAAGTGATTAGATACACTTTTTATCTCTCATCAACTCATTTTGATGTGATGTCGTTAGGCTGTCAAGGGAACTTTTTAACCCAATTTCGATTTCTTTGGGTTCAACATGTAGTCATTGAATATGTCATCCATTGAATATGAATGACCTTTTATTGTTTTACACTTAATATCCACTTATATTGGGTGTACTTATATTTTTCACACATATTTTTGAGATTGATTTGTCCTTAATTTAAGGATACCTTCTTTATAAGGGATTTCATCACATTTGACATTTCTATTGAGGGTTCATTGTTATTATGCACTAATTCACTTATATATGGTGTATATACTATCCTTTGGAGTATTATATCATGAATCCATTTATTCTCATTATATTATAAAGTTCTGACTAAAGGTTATTCCTCAATTATTGTATTCAAGTGTCTCTAATTTTGGTAAAACCCCTTTAACCAAAATATCGTTTTAAATGTTTTAATTATTTGTTCTTATTAATATCCATGTTTTTAAAATGGTTTTAAGGATTTATTTATATGGATATTAATGGTTTAAAATTTTAAGCTTCAAGGTGGTATGGGACACTTTGATTCAAAAATCACTTTATTAAATGTTTTAAATAGTTTTGAAAATGGTTTTGATAAAGAATTCTATTGTGATATATTGTGATGTGGAAATGTTATCATTCCTTTATATTGGTTTTATGTTTTATGATTTTATATTGGTACTTGGACATTTTAACGGGTGGTTACGTTATAAACCATATGACGGGTGGTGTCGTGAATACCAGGACGGGTGGTTATGTTATAACCTCCAATGCATTGGGTATGGAAGTCGGCCGTATGGCTATTCCATTAAGTATGTATGGAAATTGGCCGTATAGTTATTCCATTAAGTGATATGTGTGGAATTCGACCATATGGTTATTCCACTTAAGTATGTTTATGTCCCAAGTTACCTTTATATATGTTATGTGTTCTTTTTATGGGTTTTATGGTAATCATTTGGTTACAAAAAGGTAAGTAATGATACTATATTCAGTGAAGAGTTTTTACTACTTCATGAAGGTGAAGGTATTACTTTGATAGAGTATACATGGTTTACTTGATGTTTAAAAAACTAACAGTTTTCATTCTTTCTGTATCCCTTACTGAGTTTTTATGCTCATCCCAAGTTTTTGAAATGTTTTTCACGGGTCAAGGGAAAGGTACATGATGTGATGATTGTGTCAAGGATGTGTCAAGAAAGAATCCATGTTTTATTTTCAATATGTTTCCATTGATGGGAAAAATGAATACTGTCTTTTATGTAGCCACTTTGTTTAAAATGTGGAATGTAATGCAAGTTTCATGATCTAATTCTCTAAAAATCTAAACCTGAAAAGATCCTCAATGTGTAATCATGTAATAACTCAAGATTTAAGTAAGGTTTAAGGCTGGGGCCTTATAGTTGGTATCAAAGGTCGGTTTAGATAACTTTAGAGGTTAGGGTATTCTTTGAGCATAAGTGACATTACCATAATGGTTAGGATTTCAGAAAGAGACCTAGTTTTTGATAAAGTGAATGAGTAATTATATCTTAGTGTTTATCTTACTCATTAGTACATGATGGTTTTGTTGATATACTCACACTGACCTTTTTGGTTTTAGTAAATGGCTGGATCTAGCAGGCACCAAAGTGACAATGGGTTTGAAGGAAACTGTGGTGGTTCTCTGATTAAGAGACTGGATGAGATGGGGGATTCAATGAAGAATCTCATGGTTGTTCTAAACCAACTATCAAGGAGTCATGATCAACCACTCCAACCTTGGTTAGTTCTCTAATTCATCATGTACGAGATGGCCAACTCGATGTGAAAATTCAGGTAATAATTATTAAGGTAACCATTAGGGTTTATATGATCCTTACTTTTGAGGTAATTATGGGTTATTATATGTTATGATGGAAAATGAAAGGCATGAGATAAACTTGAGGTTAAAATTTGTTATGATCATCTTTGAAGATTTTATCTCATTTTGGGGAATGTTTTAAGAATTATATAGTTTTGGAAAAAGGACAACACGCAGACCGTGTGACTACCCGTCGCGTCGGACAAAGCTGCGGGAATCGAACCCACAACCAAAGTGCGACTGGTATTTATCGCCTACCACTGGACTACGTGAAGTGCCTGGTTAGTTTGACTGATTATTTTTAGTTATATGATTTTATGAATTAAGAGTAAGTTGATTTGGGGTTATTTATGAAAATGATTAACCTATCATGGAGGATATGTGATTAGGATAATTACTTTTCAATGCGAGACTTTAAGAGCAACTGATTTTGTTTGGAGATAAATGTTACGATTTAACTTGGAAGACTATTTGACTAAATCCTTAAAATGTTTGGGTTTCAATCTTAGATTGGTTTACTTTGAGGAATTTTATGGACAAATTGCTTATCGGATGGTCCTCATTGATCTTTGGGTTTTGTTGGACAAATTTTGGAGATTAAGAATAGATTTTCTTTCTAATGGGTTATCCTTTTCTGAGTTATCTGATCTTGTACTAATCTTTTTGGTTTTGGTTTTGGTTAAAGCCTAAAGACATGGGATGTAAATAGTTATCTTTTGTGGATTAGGTGATTCTCTAGAAGTTGATTATAGTACTCTTAATGCGAACAAGTCTCCCTAAATACTCGTCTTTTGAAAAAAATATGAGTTTGATTAAGGAATCTAGTAAAAGTTGAAAGTCAACATGATAATTGATTATGTTTCCTTATGAATAAATTCCTCAATAAAAAGTAACTTAAAAAAAATTTGTCTATTAACTTTTCCTATTGGGGAATCGAATACTGTTTAACCCATCACAAGTTTGTGATTTTCTCATTGTTAACTTTCTCCTAAACATGTTTTTATCACTGTCCATCAAAACATGACCCTTTGTTTTTTCCTCCATGTCCATATTTTCATACTTGGAATACTAGTATGGGTTAACTTGGGTGAACTCTGTGCTTATCTTTCTTTATTTTAAAGTGATTGTTTTACCGACTCTTGTTCCGATGTGGGACGTTCAAGGATGTTTCCAAGCGCAATTTTAAAATTGCGAGGACGCAATTCCCAAAAGGGGGGAAGGATGTAACACCCCAGGTAAATAAAGAATATGACATTTTCATATTTATCCATATTTGTGAATAAGATATTGATATGACTTTAAAGGGGATGCTATGCTCGATGGCGTACCCAACACGCAACAACGAGTTTCTTGGAAATCTTACGTTGCACTCTAATAATAAATGGTAGTTAACATGTAGCCGTTGTAATGGCGGGAATGAATAGAAATAACTAAAATATTATTATATATGTTTTTAAATGTTTTTACATTTATACAATAAAAGATAAAGGCTTAAAATACGGAAAGAATTCAATTTTAGGCGTATATGCCCTAGTTTTCAATAAAGGTTCACTTGTCGCCTTTTGATGGCGAACCGTCATTAAATATAGTTTTGATCACTCTTATACATTATTTTGGACCAAAGAAAACTCTTATTAAGAATCGGGACATCAAATTTTACTTTGTGTAATTTTTTGGTATTTTTCCGATAAAGTTCATTGTTTTAATGAATAGTGTAAAATGTTGTGTTTTAATTCAAAACCTCTTTTTAATCTAATTTATTTATATGATTAGATAATGTTTTGAATTGATTTTAAAGTGAAATTAGAAAATATTTTTACCATTAAATCCAATAGTGGTCGTTGGAATTAATTTCACTTTGAAATCAGACTTAAACTAGTGTCAATCTTTTGATACTTATTGTTTCATAAAAACACGCTATTTGTCATGACAGCGGGAATTAATTATTAAATTAATTAATGTGACTTATATGTTTTGAATTTTGTAAAACGGACTTCATTTTTGAATTCAGAATATCAAATATAGCTTAGGGTGAATTTTTGGGATTTTTCTGAAAAACTTCAATTTTTGATGAATAGTGAAACCACTAAGTGGTACTTATAAAAACTGATTTTTCCGTTTAAATGAAATTTTTCCATTTTTGTGTTTTGAATTTCAAAAATCCGACATAAATGGTTTCCATTAAGAAGTAAAATGTGGTTCAATGTGATAAAAATAATTTTTTGGTGAATAGTAACTTATTAAGTTTTTAATCGCGATTAGTGGTAATTAGTGTAGTTTGAGGTAAAAATGATATTATAAAAATGTGAAAACACCATGACACTTGTCCTACACCTATTGGGTGAGTCATGGCCGACCAAGACAAGCCATGGGCCAACTTGGGGACCCCATGGAGCCACTTTAGTTGGGAAATGACATAAATAACTTTTTATTAAATGTTAAAGTAAAAATGACACAAACAAGAGATGTTTTACGAAAACAATTTTTACATGGGGTTATAAAGATCATATTTTTGATTATAAATAGTAATTGGAAAGCTAAAAAGATTTCCCACATCGTAGTATTTTTTTTATACTTTTTATACATTAAATAAATTAAATTATTTATGACATGATAATGATGCAGCGATGACATCATTATTTGAAGATTTAAATAAAATGGAAAGATAATGTAAAATCTATGAACTACACATGTCAAAAACCAATTGGATGAGTGGATTTCGAACCCTTATCACCTTATCCACGAATTATATCAATGTGGGACCTTTTAAAACCGAAACACATTTTCAAATAAAGTAATATTTCTTTACTTTCCAAAAGTGCCCCTCCTCTCCTCTTATAAAAGGCCCCCACCTCTACCTCATTTCACACACTCCTCAGGCCTTTGGCTCGGCCAAACCCTGCCCATTTACTCTCTCCAAATCCCTATCCTCATCATAGAGGATTACCTTTGGGCATAATCCTTTCAAAGGAAGCCTTTAGGCTCAAATCAAAAGTAGTTACACTTTTAAAGGTAATTCATTCTCTCATGTTCATTTGTTTTATTTTGCTTCTCCAACCCCCTAAACTCTTTTTATTTATTTCTTTTGTAACAAAACCAGTATCTTCAATATACTAGGATTTTGTTATAATATTTATTAGAGCTA
Organism: Viscum album; assembly: GCA_963277665.1. Classification (NCBI taxonomy): domain Eukaryota; kingdom Viridiplantae; phylum Streptophyta; class Magnoliopsida; order Santalales; family Viscaceae; genus Viscum; species Viscum album. The sequence goes on along the minus strand of OY728146.1, from coordinate 127,078,588 downwards.
CACTCTCACACAACTACATCAAATGGTTAAAGAACATACGGTTTCCGTGGATGGCGAAATTCTGCCTCCCGAAATGATGATTGTTCAATACTCATTTAACACCTTCAAGGGTGGCCATTATGATGTCACTATTTTTATATATGATATATAATATGTTTATATTTTTCTTTAAGCTTCTGTATTTTTCATTTTGGGCATACCTTTATGGTTTCCATTATGGGTAAACACGATATCTTCATTTAAGGAAGTGCGGACTACCGCCCCCTCAAAGTGATGTGATTCGTTAATGCCATATGTGGGACGTGTAAAGGATGGATTTAAAGTTATTATATATGATGTTATACTGGAATTATAATATACCTCTATATCATTATTATTTCTTTCCATTTAAGTATGAGATAGAAATGAAAGTAGCGTTCATGCGTACGTACGGCTTACCGTCTCCATGAACGGTTCATTTCATTTCTTATCCCCAAATGTAATGTACTATTAAAAGTATATGTATATAATGGATATATATAATTAATGATACATCTAAATGATGAATATAATTCTGTAATTAAAATATACATACCTCTCATTTAATTTTAATTCCATTAATATGAGAAAGAAATGAAAGTAGCGTTCATGCGTACGTACGGCTTACCGTCTCCATGAATGATGCATTTCATTTCTTACCTCTAAATGATTATGTAATATTATAAATACATGTATATGCTTGATATAAATGATATATATGATATCCAAATCAGTAATTTCATTCTGGATATAAAGAACCTTTGACCACACGAACAACATGTAATTGTAAGAAGTCCACTTTCGACTTAAGAACCAAATATCGACAAAACAATCATTATTAACTTAAATGATTACATAATGTGGAAATAAGTGATTTAAAAGGAATAATGAACATGAAAAAGGTTCTTAAGCAAATATAAATTAACTCAAGTTTATTATTCAGGACGTTAATGAATTATCGAGTCAAGTCGGACCCGAGGTAAGGGATCCTACTCCTCTCTTTCTTTTTAAGTACACTCTTTTATGTCATTCCTTTTAAAGATCATCTTTATTGTTATTGGGATGTTCTTTTATATTAATCTTACTGTAATTTTAATGTTCATGTGATGAGAGACCCTATTCTCTCTCATCAATCCATTTTGGAAGTTTTGAGTGGCGCCGTTAGGCTGCCGAACTTTCGTAAGAGATCTAACCTCTCTCTTTCTTTTTAAGTACTCTCCTTTATGTAAATACTTTTAAGCTCCTCTTTGTAATGTTGGGGGATGTTCTTTTATATTTCTCCTACTGTAAATTTTATTGTAATGTGATGATATACCCTATTTGATCTCATCAATCCATATTCGGAAGTTTTATGTGGCGTCGTTAGGCTTCCGAGTTTTCGTAAGGGATTTTTCATCTCACTTTTATTCCCGTGAGATTTATGCTACATTTGCCACAAATTCCATTGAGTGGTGTATGTAATGCCCATTATTCTACTCTTTGTGTAATATACTTTCGTTTATGAGTATTTACATCAATGATCTATTGTCCTTCTTTCATGGGGTGTATGTTTTGAAAGATTCCCAAGTCGGTAAGGGAACCTTTCACCCTCCTCTTTTTTAAAAGACTTCTATTGTTTGGTCTTTTAATTTACATATTGCTATGTTGGGATATGTTCTCATATATCCTTATTGATGTAAATTTTATGTCCAAGTGATGAGATACACTTTTTATCTCTCATCAACTCATTTTGATGTGATGCCGTTAGGCTGTCAAGGGAACTTTTTAACCCAATTTCGACTTCTTTGGGTTCAACATGTAGTCATTGAATATGTCATACATTGAATATGTGTGAATGACCTTTTATTGTTTTACACTTAATATCCACTTATATTGGGTGTACTTATATTTTTCACACATATTTTTGAGATTGATTTGTCCTTAAATTAAGGATACCTTCCTTATAAGGGATTTCATCACATTTGACATTTCTATTGAGGGTTCATTGTTGTTATGCACAAATTCACTTATATATGGTGTATATACTATCATTTGGAGTATTATATCATGAATAAATTTATTCTAATGATATTATAATGTTATGACTAAAGGTTATTCCTCAATTATTGTATTCAAGTGTCTCTAATTTTGGTAAAACCCCTTTAACCAAAATATCGTTTTAAATGTTTTAATTATTTGTTCTTATTAATATCCATGTTTTTAAAATGGTTTTAAGGATTTATTTATATGTATATTAATGGTTTAAAATTTTAAGCTTCAAGGTGGTATGAGACACTTTGATTCAAAAATCTCTTTATTAAATGTTTTAAATAGTTTTGAAAATGGTTTTGATAAAGAATTCTATTATGATATATTGTGATGTGGAAATGTTATCATTCCTTTATATTGGTTTTATGTTTTATGATTTTATATTGGTACTTGGACATTTTAACAGGTGGTTACTTTATAAACCATATGACGGGTTGTGCCGTGAATAGCAGGACGGGTGGTTACGTTATAACCTCCAATGCATTGGGTATGGATGTCGGTCGTATGTATATTCCATTAAGTATGTATGGAAATTGGCCGTATGGATATTCCATTAAGTGATATGTGTGGAAGTCGACCATATGGTTATTCCACTTAAGTATGTTTATGTCCCAAGTTACCTTTATATATGTTATGTGTTCTTTTTATGGGTTTTATGGTAATCCTTTGGTTACAAAAAGGTAAGTAATGATACTATATTCAGTGAAGAGTTTTTACTACTTCATGAAGGTGAAGGTATTACTTTGATAGAGTATACATGGTTTACTTGATGTTTGAAAAACTAACAGTTTTCATTCTTTCTGTATCCCTTACTGAGTTTTTATGCTCATCCCAAGTTTTTTAAATGTTTTTCACAGGTCAAGGGAAAGGTACATGATGTGATGATTGTGTCAAGGATGTGTCAAGAAAGAATCCATGTTTTATTTTCAATATGTTTCCATTGATGGGAAGAATGAATACTGTCTTTTATGTAGCCACTTTATTTAAAATGTGGAATGTAATGCAAGTTTCATGATCTAATTCTCTAAAACTCTAAACCTGAAAAGATCCTCAATGTGTAATCTTGTAATAACTCAAGATTTAAGTAAGGTTTAAGGCTGGGGCCTTATAGCCTCATGCCAAGATCATACATCAATAGGTACAAACCCAAACTTTTTTATATCATAAGACCTACTGATGCATCGATGGGCTATAGTGATCCCCTATTTTCACTTACTAAGTCCAATACATTTCTAATATGAAATGGGATATACATATACAACATGAAAATTCATATTAAAAAATTAGCATACAAAACGTGAATACTTTAACTATAACCCATGAATTTTATCAAATTAGCACATCCATAGTCAAATTGATCAACAAACCTTAAAAAAAATATTATATTATATGATAATAGAAAAATCTCAATGAGTTTCAAGATTAAATAATGTATTTTTACAAAAATGACAATACTTTTAAATTAGACCATTGAAATTTTCATGAGGAAATTTTTATTAAACATTATAAAGTGTCTCATACCCCTTGAAACGTTCAAATAATAATCCCTTATAATATCATGAGAATAAATAGACTCTTTATATTATATATCTAAGTAAATTAAATACATCCTAGATAAGGAATAAGTGGTGATCAAGTCATATATCTCATATAAGTAAAAGTGAAATGAGAAAAAACATTTTTACATTTGATATAAGAGTTATTTTGGAAAAACATTTTTACTTTTCATAAAATGTTATTGTAAACATGTATACCCATAAAACAAATTTCAGTAAATTTAAATTATAGTTTAGGCATAAATTGTTTCCCACCTAAGTGAAATCATGTTAAAATATTTTTTAAGAAACTTTTCAAATAAAACATTTTAGTGTGGTTTAAGGAAAACATTAAAGAGAGTTTAAAGAGGAAAGAAATGATTGTTTTCATAAAATCAGAAGTGGAAAAATATAATTTTTCATGATAAAATTTTTTTATTTTAGATAAGTAATGGTGGATTGAAATTTATTATATAGTGCACTTGAAAATGGATAAGATTTTGAGATGTTCCAATTAATTGGGCTTGTTTATCAGGAATAATTGAGAAGGGAACCATTTTAAAACATGTATATCCCCGTAAAATAATGATGCTCTCATCTAGATATATAATTTTGGAATATATACACATAATTTATAAGAAATATAAAAAATAACAAAGCACTAAATTTGAGTAAAGGTAGAGAAAGTGTAACCCAAAATAAAAAATGGGGGTTTTGGTAGAATCTCTTAACAGTTTGAAATCAATCGAATTATATGCCCCAAAATTAATAATCATAAAATTATACATTTAATAGCTTGAAAATAATTATATTAATTATATTATACATCAATGGTAAGTATAGATACACTATACAAAATAATTAGTGGTGATTATGGAATATCTCATAGAAATGAATGTGAGTTGGGAAAACCCTTACCTTATGTCCGAATGAGCTCTGCACTTGACATTAATTTCCTGGATAATAAGATTAAATAAATTAATTAATTAATTAATAACTTTTATACATTTATTATATTAATTATATTTTTATTAATTTCATTTTTTCCCTTTTCAAAAAGTTATAATATTTTATTCTATCGTTAAAAAGTATTTGTTTTCTCGGTTTTCAAGATCGGTTCTCTTGTTTATAAATAATGGAGTTCATGTGGAATGGATATAATTATCTAGAATTGATTTTATATGGTAATAATTAATATATATAATATTAATGGTTATATAATTCATTTTTTTATATTGTATGAGGATGATTTATTAATTAAAAAATTAGTTGTAATCGTTTAGATTATTACGATGTTATTGCGATCATCACAAACTAGTTTTGTCGTATGAATTAGTATTAGGTATATATAATGGTCACATAACATTATATAAGACATAATACATATTTTATAATATATTTCAACAATAAAATTGGTTTTATGACCATCCTTGAAGGATAAAATGAATAACGATGGTTCTTCGTCCTTGAAGGTTGAAAATTCACAGCTCTCGGATGATGATTTCATTTATTTTAAAATAAAAGAGAGATTGATAGTAGTTTGAGGAATGATATTAAATTAAAATGATATAATTATATTATATATATTATATAGAAGTTATAATTATTATTTATATAGAGGAGGTGATGATACAATAATAAAAGAATAAACTTGAATAGAAAATAAAATGAAAAGGAAGATGATATTACCTCTTGAATAATACTCCTTGAGAACCTCCCTAAGGCTTTTGGTTTGGGCCTTTTGGTGAGAGTAGAAGGTCTTGGATGTGAGGTAGGGGCTTGGGAATATTTTTTTACAGAATTTAGGCCAGGATAAAATCATGAGAGGAGTGAGAGGAAGAGGGGGTGATTGGTGGTATTTATAGTGGAGGAGATGAGGGTTTTTTGATTATTTTAATCATTATTTTATTATTTTGGATCAAGACTATTAATATTATTTATTCCTATGACTAAAAATATTAATTATTGATTTTTAGTTCAATAAAAGTTCCATTTAAATCATCTATGACTCAATAATTACGTATAAATTCATTTATTTAGCATCTTTTGTAAATTTTCGAACATCACTATTCACCAAAAATTCATGTAGTTCTAAAAAATACCAAAAATTCACCCTAAAATTTTTCCTATTCATTGAATACAAAAATAAAATCCATTTTAAAAAAAATTCATATGAGAAATTTAATTTTTAATTAAAGACACTATCTAATAAAAAAATACAGTTTTTAAAATTATAACTGATTTTATAATACCCTCAAAAATTTACTATGATATGATTAATTTATCCTAAAATCATAGGAGAACAAAATATTGATTTATGAATAAATTTTAAGAAACTGAATTATATTTTAAATTAATTTACTATTTATAAAATTGTAATTAAATTTTTATTTCTCACAAAATAACAACACATAATTATTAATTTTTAAAATATCCACTCTCTTCTATTCATATGGGTAAAGTTAATATTCATAAGGGTAAATTACTATACATAAGGTTAAAATTATTTTTCAGAAGGGTACATTACTTTTCATAGGGGTCAAGTTACTATTCATAAGGGTCAAATTAATATTCATAAGGGTACATTACTATTCATAAGGGTCAATTTACTATTCCTCGAAATTAATTTGATTCTATAAGACTATAAATATCTTACTGAACGCAACCTGGTATGTCTATTTTTTGAAATTTAAAACACATAAGTGGGAAAATTAAGTTCAACGGCTAGATTATAACTATAAAAAAGTGTTGTTTCGAAGAGACTCAGTGTTATGTGCATACAACCTATATAATAAATTGAAATTATTTATGAAGAAACATACCATAAAATCTTGGGGTGTCGTATTAATCGTGAACATATTCATATCATAATTTAGTATTTATCAAAATAATTATAATAGTTAATATATATTTTATTTGTAAAATATTTAATTAAATAATCTCTTGATAAAAATAAATTTTCCAATAAAAATAATCCAATACATATACTCGTATTAAAATATTATTTTACAAAAAATAATACTATAAAATAGTTATTTTTTAGAACATTAAATTAAAATTAATTTGAAAACTATAAATTTCAAATATAAGTATAATTAATAAAAACCCATAATTTTAAATTATTATTTTTTGTAACATAATGTATTTTAAAATTATATAAAAATTTACTTGGGTGTGACATTATTCCCCCCTCAGTAGAATTGTGTCCTCATGATTTGAAATTTCTCTTCGAGAGTTAAATATTTATACTTGAAAATTACCTTGTCGGAAACCCACATAAAAAAAAGGTTAATGAAATATTCTTTTAATATGGGTGAAAGTGAAATGCATATGTTACCAAAAAACTATGCATTCAAAAAGTATAAAATTACCATGAAGTGAAAATATAGACATCTAAGAACCATTATGTTCTGATAGATAGTGATAGAGAACATGTTCATATGAAAGTTGATTACCAAAAAAACCATAAACTATAGTTACCAAGAAGGTCATTGATATTAATAAAAAAAATTGATAATAGGACAAAAAAAATTTACCCTTTTTCTAGAGTTGGGGAATTATTCCACTCTATTAGAGTATTAATATACATTTCTATTTCCTAAACTCAATCTTATCCCTTGATTGTGTCTAGAACTATTTATGGTTCATCACTTAGCATAGGTTGCACCATGTGGTGAAGTAATAAATTAATCACTAAAACCACATAAAATGATCAACTCAAACCATTTCATAAATGGTTAAACCTTCCAAAATATCATGATCCAAAACATTAGAATAATTTATAAGGTAGTTAGTACAATCCTATTTACTTTATCAACATCAACCATCACTTTATTCTAAAATTGATATATCAGTATCCAGAACATAATAAGGGTTGTATTTCTCTCAACCATGTAATTTTTCAAAAAGATTAACTTGCTATAGAGTTACTTTTCCTTGGTAACATTCATTATACATCCTAAAATACTTAATGAAATAGTAATGCAATACAATCCTTATATATTTTTTAATTTTTATAACTATTACATCACAAAATAAATAATTATTTAATGTAAACATAATAACATTAATCCTTCCACTTTATATATGGTAGTATCATAATATTTACCCTGATATATTATCTTTTTTAGGGTGTATTCCTTTGACACATTGGAAATTGATTTAGGTAGTGCCAAATGTCCTTGCAATTGGAACGTTGCACATTGGAAACCTTTTTCTTACCCTTGAAATCACAAGAATGGTGGCCTTTATCTCGACACTTATAGAAAAATCCCATTCATTTTAAGCATATAACAAGTTTTTTCCATCCATAATTATCAAATATGGGAAAATAGTTCTTTCTCTTCTTCCCTTTATCTATCTTTTTTTTAATCGTCATCTTCTTCTCTTACTTTCATCTAAAGCCATAATAATTTGAAAACTATTCTTCTTCTAGTTAGAACAAGATATTATCTCCTAATATGATGAGAACATTTGAGAGACTAGTTCTCTTAAAAATACTTTCTTAATCCCATTGAAGGAACAACCATTCTTACTCTTTAGATTATGTTCATTTATGTGGTTTCCAATACTTCTACATTTCCCAATTTCTAAAAAATTAAGTACACTAGATTATATCATATCATTGAACATTATATATAATCCCAATACTATTAAAATACTTAACATTATTTGAAAATTTTAGGCATACATAGTCTCATAATCATAAACATTGTCACTTTGGGGATATATTTACTTTTAAAAACTTCATAATGGTTTGTAATGAAAATGTGAATTATTCTGAGAAAATCCCCCAAGAGTGTCGAATAAGTGGTGTATTAAGGTCTATTTTGTGTACTAGGTTACCCTAAGATAGGCCTGAGAAACTTTGTTGGAATTTTTACCCCTATGTACATCTGTTCCAAAACCATGTCCACTTGTAGTATCCAGATAGGGATGTATTTCTTTGAATATCCACATAACCTATACCGTACCCAAATTTTAGGATTTTTTTCTATGATTATCCTCAAATTATATCTTATGTTTGTGCTCTCTAATCAGTGTTTTCTAAATATTGTTTCTATTTTTTTTCTAAGATTCCTCTGATACCAAGTTTAATGCCTCGACCATAAAAGCCCAAATCTAGTTCAATATTTTATTACGTTATCAAGATTTCAAGACTTAAAATCTTGAAGAATTTATCAATTTAACAGTCTTGGAAGACCATATTACATTCATAATACCCATAATACATTGGGAAAATAAAATATAACATGATACAATATAAAATAAAATTAACTTCATCCTTGAAATATTATTAAAAAATTTCTTCTTGATAACCTAGGAAATATAAACATAAAAAAGGGGTGAGCTCAAATGCTCAATAATAGTAGGTAATACAAAAAATATGATCATAAACATAAAAAATAGGCATGGTGAACAATTAAAAGAATATACCTTTAAATATAATATACTCGGGCATAATATGGCTGGAATAAAATTTGAATAAATAATTCCATAGTAAAACATAACCATGTATTTTCTACTAGTCTAATAATCACAGGGAATATCAAATACTAATATCATAATTAGGGAATGTATAATGTCAGACATTATAACCACACTATCAAGGCCTTGTGCCAAGACCATATATAAATATGTAAAAACCCAAACTAGTTAGTCTCAGGAGACATACCAATGAATTTAGGGGCTATAAAGGTCCTTGACCATCACTTACTAAGTCCAACACATTTCTCATATGAAACGGTAGATACATAGACTATGTAAACATTCATATTAAAAAACAAGCATACAAAATGTGTATACTTTAACTATAACCCATGATTGGTACCAATTAGTACATACAAAGTAAAAATGATCATCAAAACTTCATAAAAATATAGTGGATTATACCGTAGGATAAAAACCTCAATGAAGTACATGATTTAACAAAGGATGTTGACATAGATGATGATACTTTTGAATGAGACCGTTGAAAATTTAATGAGGAAATGTTCTTTAAACATTCCAAAGTATCCCATGCCACTTGAAAATTTTAAATCATAATCCCTTATAATATCATGATAAAAATGAAACTCTTGATATTATATTTCAAATGGAATTAAAAACACCAAAAACAATGAATAAGTGGTTATCAAGTCATATATCTCACTAAATTAAAAGTGAGACAAGAAAAATCCTTTTTTTACATTAGAAAGAAGAGTTATTTTGGAAAATAATTTTTATTATTTATAAATTGATATTGTAAAAATGTATATACTAGAAAATAAAAGATACATAAATTGAAATTATATTTGAGTAATAAATTATTTCCCACTAAATTAGAATCATGTAAAAATAGTTTTTAAGAAACTTTAGAAATAAAATATTTTATTGTGGTTTAAGGAAAATATTAAAGAGATTTTAAAGTGAAAGGCATGTTTGTTTTCATAAAACTAGAAATGAACCAAGATAGTTTTTCATGATAAAATTTGAAATATTATAGAAATAATAATATCTTAAAACAGATTATATAGTGTAGTTGAAAATGGGTAAGAATTCAAGAAGTTCTTTTGAATCGGGCCTATTTATCGAGAAGAATTGAGAAGGGAATCATTTTAAAACAAGTATATCCCCATAAAATAAGGATGATATGATATAGATATTTTATTTTTGATCATATAAACAGAATTTATATGAAATATAAAAATATAAATAATCATTATATTTTATTAATTGTAGGGAAAGAGTAACCCGAAGGAAAAATGGGGGTTCGGGTAGAATCTCTTACAAGTTTGTAATCAATCGAATCATATGACCCAAAATTAATAATCATTAAATTATACATTGAATACCATGAAACTGATTAGATTAATGATATGATACATCAATGTGAAGTATACATAACCCACATAGAATAATTAGTCAAGAGTAAGTCATATCTCTTGGAAATGAAATTGAGTTGAGAAAACCCTTACCTTATGTCCGAATGAGTTATATACTTGTCCTTGATGAACTGGATAATAAGATTAAATTAATTAATTAATTAATTAATAAAAATTTATACATGTATTATATTAATTATATATTTATTAAGTTAATTTATTATTATATTTTATAAGTTATAATATTGGATTCCATTATTTTGGATTATTCATTTTCTTGGTTTTCATTATCGGTTCACTTGTTTATAAATAATGGAGTTCTTGTGGAATGGATATAATTCTAAAAAATTGATTTAATATGATAATAATGAACATAAATAAGATTATATGGTTATATAATTCATTTGGTTATATGTTATGAGGATGAGTTATTAGATAAAACATTAGTGATAATTGTTTAGATCATTATGACAGTATTTTGATCATCATGAACTAGTTTTGTCGTATGTATTACAATTAGGTATATATACTTCTTCAAGAACACTATATAAGACATAAAAAATATTTTATAATATTTTTCAATCAAAAAATTGGTTTCATGGAGATCTTTGAAGGATAAAATGACGAACAGAGGTTCATCATCCACGAAGGTTGAAAATCACCACCTATTGGATGAAGATTTTTTTTAAATAAAAATCAAAGAAGGAGCGATAGTATTTTGAGTAATGATATTACATTAACAAGATATCATTAAAATATATATATTATACTATATTTATCATGATTATTTATAAATATGAGGTTAGGAGAAAATAATAAAAGAAATAACAAGAATAGAAAATAAAAGGAAAAGGAAGATGATTTTACCTCTCGAATACTCGTCCTTTAGAACCCTCTTAGGGCCATTAGTTTTGGACTTTTGGTGAGACCAGTTGGTATTGGACTTGAGTTACGGGCTTGGGAAGTGTATTTTATATAACATAGGAAATTATAAAATCTTTATAGGTGTGAGAGGATGATGGGGTGAAGGTGGTATTTATAGTGGAGGAGAGAAGAAGTATTCCATTATTTTAATCATTATTTTATTATTTTGGATCAAGACTATAAATTATCTAGAGTATTCTGACTTTAAATAGTAATGAGTGCACTTTATTTAAAAAAAATGTCCATTTACATCATACATGACTCAATCATGATGCAAAAATTCATTTATTTAGCATCATTCGTAAATTATTGAATTTCACTATTCACAAAAACTTCAAGTATTTCAAAAAGATCTCAGAAATTTACCCAAACCATTTTTATATGTGTATAATCCAAAAATTAACTCCATTTTATGAAAATCATTTTCTAAATATTAGAAATTTAATTTTTAATTCAATTCACCATTTACTCAAAAATATAGTTTCGAAAATTATAAATGACTTTATAATACCCTGAAAATTAACTAAAGTCTCATTAAATTATCCGAAAATCATAAGACAACATAATATTGATTTATGAATAAATTGTATAAAAATTAATTACATTTTAAATTAATTTCTTAATTATAAAATAGTAATTAAATATTTATTTATCACAAAAATACAACCACTTAATTATTAATTTTTAATATATTCACTATCATTTATAAGGTGCCAAAATTTTATGTATACATACATGGGTGAAGTTACTAGTCATAAGGTTACATTACTATTTATAATGGTAAAGTGACTATTCATAAGGGTACATTACTATTCATAATGGTAAAGTTAGTATTCATAAGGGTGCATTACTATTCATAAGGGTCAAATTACTATTTACCAGAATTAATTTAATTCTATCAAAATCTAAATATCATACTGAATGCTACTATGTATGTCTGTTGTTAACATTTTAAAACAAAAAAGTTGCAAAATTAAGTTTAACAGCTAGGTGATAACTACAGCAAAGTATTGTTTCATAGAGACTCAGTGTTCTATGCTTATAAGTTATCTGATGAATTGAAATTATTTGGGAAGAAATATACTATAAAGTTTTGTGGTGTCATATTAATAGTGAACATGTTCGTAACATAATTTATTATTTATCAAAATAATTATAACATTCAATATATATATTTTTATTAAAATATTAATTAAATAATCTATTAATAAAAATTAATTTTGAAATTAAAATAATCAAATAAATATATTCATATTAAAATATTCTTTTACAAAAAATAATGTAAAATAATAATTTTTTTAGAACATTAATTTAAAATTAATTTGAAATCTGTAATTTGGAAATATAAGTATTATTAATTAAAACACTTAATTTTAAATTATTATTTTTTATATCTTAATGTATTTTAAAATTATAAAACAAATTACTGGGGTGTTACAAAAAGAATGAAAAAATTAACTATTTTTCTCTAACAATTCAAAAAAATAAATATGGTTAGTACATTAATCTATAAAAAAATTAACTCTACTCATTTATCATTATTAATTATAAAAAATAATTACACATTAACCTGGACGTTTGTAGGCCAGTGGTAGGCGTGAAACCTTTATCATCTTTCAGTAATGGGTTCAAGACCCAGCCTTATCGGACATGATTGGTTGTCACCCGATATACATGATGTCCTATTATAAAACCATTTTATTATAATCTCAAAAATAAATATAATGGACATCCTTGAAATGATTTTAATCACTAAATATCCTTTTAACCAAGTTTTTCAATAAAAATCAATTCATAAATACTTCCTATAAAGATTAACATAAACTTTTCATAAATGATTAACCTTATAACCCTTCTTAAAGATGAAAATAAAAAACATTAGAATAGAAGTCATGAAATCATCTTAACATTGATTCCCCTATATATCACAATGTATCTCTTGGATGTCACATTCCAAACATGTGAATACCATCATCATATATTCTCATGAAACATGATAATAACTCGAATTACTATAAATACTTCTAGAAAATATGCATGCTTATTTATTCCATAGATTACTGGATATATTCCATAAATTCAATAAGTTATAAACATCATCCATGATAGCATAAAACAACTGTTCAAAAAGTCCTCAGTACTGTCCAATTTATTTATATCCAACATATCTTTTTCTAAACATAATTTTTGTAACATAAGGAACATATTAACGGTTGTATTTCCCTTAATCATGTGTTTTCCATGTACATAACCCCTCCATTAAAAAAATTTATGCTTTATCAAATACATTCAATGTATTCTTGTAAATCATTAGTGAAAAAACATAATCTTTAAAATCCTTATATATTTCACCATTTATATAACATAATTCTTGAATAAAAATACATAAAAACATTGACTATTCCACTTCATCCTTATATAATTATTAAGGTTAACTCATCCAATTGAAAAATATCACATTCCTTTTAGATTTCATCTATAGTCTCATCATCATCCACAATGTTACCATTAATCAAATCACCTTGCTAATTCTCTTCAAGAGCATTCCTCTTTGGACATTGATTTCCATAGTGACCATTTATTACACACTTAAAACACTTAAACATTGATGAAGACTTAGTGATTCCAATTGATTATCCAATGAAATAGGATAATATTCATTAATTATATCATAATATTCATGTGTTTGAAAGTCCATAAACATCAGTTTTAGTGCATTATATGAATTGACCTTTATTTCTCATCACAAGTGCAATTCATGTTTAGAATGAAAATTTGGGACCAACCAATCATCTTATTTTTAGAGAACATTATATTCATTTTTTGAATATGATATTTTGAGATATGATTTATAACATTTTTTAGAATATTTTATCTTTTAGGATTTGTGGATAAATCCCAAGTGAAGATGGATATTTTTGGAAATGAATTCAAAATTTCTTGGATAAAGCATAATGATCCTTAGGCCCATCAAAAAAGTGGGGCCCACAATCCAAGCCCAATTAAGATCTATAAGATGTTAAAATTATAGGTATCATTTAATTCAACTATTATAAGATCTAATTCTAAATTTTTAAAGGAGATCTAAGTAGATGAAGTTGACATTAAATTTGTGGTTCAGATTTGAAGGCCCAAACAAACAGCCCACCACATTGAGCATAACATCTGAATGAATTATCTAATTGTCCTAAATGTATGAAAACTATTAGAAGACATATTACAGAATTTATTTATCTTATATAAACATCCATAATTTTTCCATTTTATGTTTCAAATTCACATGTCAAAAGGGGGATGAATCTGAATGATTTTCCTGTTCAAAGTTGAAAAGTCAAATTTCCTTTGATTTCTCACCCTCCTTTTGACCCTCCTAATTTTTTTGGAAGAAATAGATTAATAGTGGAATGGACCAAGGATCTTAATAATACTATATAAGGATATGAGGTTAAAGTTATTTATGGATCCATTTTTTATTCTTTCAATTGTAATTTCTCAATTTCATTTTGTAATCTCGTCGTCAATTTTTCCCATGTAAGTTTTTTTCTCAATCTCATTAGCTTCTTAATAAAAGTTCCTATTTTTTTATTATAATATTATTTTTATTTTTTCATATCACATTGATTCTATTGAATAAAGGTGTAAACTTATTCACACCAACACATTTGAGTTTCTTCACACAACATTGCAGTGTTCTTTTCTTTTTTTTCTTTTCTTTAATCCAGATTCATTTAGCCAACTTCCCAATTCCATTGATAGAATAGCATCAATGCGGGGTTAAATTTTTATTGGTTAATACTATTGATTTTTAAGTGGTTGTATTGAATGTTATTTCATGTGAATTAATGATAATTCATTATTTTAAGACTTCTATTTGATGAGTTACTTTCTTCTTCACCTTCGCCAACTTTAATGATGACACATTCTGAGTTCTTGTACAATCCAATTCCTTGGAGTGATCATGAATGTGATCCTATAAGTGCATTGTTGACTATACGTGGAATTTTTTATGGATTAAATTGGGTAATGAGGTTAAACAATTATCTCATTTTTTGGATACATCATGAATTATTGGTCTCTAACATTATAAGAAAAAAAATACATTCCATGTACCCAAAGCGACAACCTATTATTGAAAAATATTAATTAATTATTTTAGACTAAGTAATTTTGTGTTTTTTTTGTCCATTAAATTAATTCATTAGTAATTCAATTAAAATAAACACCCATGTTAGACCCTTCAAAGCCAATCCACCATCAAATCATTATGTCTATATGTTTCTTCGTTGGTCCCTATGAATTTGATAACCCATGATATACTACAAGCGACCTCTCACACCATATAACTTTTGTAAATTTTGGTGAAACCAAATTTTGGAACCATTGTCAGGGACCCAAGAATGTATCTTAGACAATCACATTCTTTTATCCCCCAAAATTCTCTTTTATCACCCCATTTATCTTATCTTTTCCCTTTTTTATTTATGTGTATCCTAAAAATATCAGATCCAAATTTCTATATACTCGATGGAGTATCATCAATATTACCCCAACATAAAGTCATGATTGAATAAAATTGAAAATAAATATTGGGAATCCTCTAACTTAGGGAATTTGTTTTATAAACCCTCAAAATAATACCCCTCACCCAATGACATGTAAAATATTTTGGATAATGAATGCTTAAATGAAAAATTTATATCATTCTCAAAAATGGTTAATGAGATAAATTGTAATGAAGTCCATGCAATCAAAAATCTTGTCCAACCCAATCCCCAATAACTTCTTGAAAATTTGTGTGCTCGAATTCATAAAATTAATTTGAATGTTTCATCATTGATATTAGAACTAAAATGATTTGAAACAATTATGGAACCTAATCCCACTCAAGTTTTCCCTACCTCAACATTGATATAATAATCATGTCACATAAAAATTTCACATGAACAACTCCAAGATGTGAATATTTACAAGAGTGTAATAACTAATTTGAAACCTATAAAGACCCAATGTTTTTTAAAGGAAATCAATTTCTTATAAATATGACATTAAATCACAAAATAATTAACTACTAAGTGTTATGTAACATTTAAACCTAAGTTTGTCACATTTGTGTTTGGAATTTTGAAAATCTGACATACACGGTTACAATCAGTAAGTTATTTGGAGTACGATAAGAAAAACTTAATTATGGTAAAAAGTAACATAACCTTATATATTGAAACATAGACTTATGAATAGTGATATACCCTAATTAATAGTAACCTTATCTATGATTATATATAAATAATATTCAAGTTAAAAGTATGATATACCTATATTACAGAATAAGTAAATGAATGGTTTTGAATAATAAATAATGATTTTAATTAAATATTAAAATTATAATATTTAGAAAATTATTTTAAAAAAATATACTTCATTTTTAGAATCTACACATCGAAAAATGGTTAGGGTGATTTTTTAGGATTTTTTTGAAATACTTTAATTTTTAGTGAATAGAAAAATACATTAATTTACCGTATAAAAACACTATAGTTAAAATCCACTATTCCTGAAATCACAATTGATGTAATCCCCAAAATATCTAAATAACATGCATTTATTACTATTCTTGTTCATGGAATACTTAATATTCCTTGTCTTGTGAAGAAATAGTAAACTAATTGTAAAAAAATTATGAAAACCCTCCTCTCTTCCACTATAAACCGCCCCTTCACTCCTGCTTCTCTTCACTCCTATAAAGCCTTGTGCCTTGCCAATATTCTGCCCAAATATCTCCCAAAGATCCTTCACCACGTCCAAAATCTCTCATCCTCTTAAAAATACCAAAACCTCTCCCCTTGAGAGGTTCTCAAAGGAGGAAGTCAGAACAGGTAAATTCCTCTTTCCAATTCCTTCAATTCTTTAAGTTCTTTTTTTTGTTTATTTCCTCACCCCATTCACCCAAATCTTATTATAACTATAATAACATAAATGTTCTTTAATATTTTCATGCTAATGGGATATTTCATTATCTTATCTCCTTTCCCCACCTTTTATTTGAAAGAAATGAAAGCACCATTTGAGATGTGCTAATTTATCCCATTCAAGGACAACAGTTTATCAATTTCTATTATTATCTTTAATTATGATCATGAAACCATTTGTGTTATGGATGAACCAGATTATTATATATGTAATATATCCTATTTTTGGTTCTGTAATCCATTTTTACAAATGCTATAAAGAAAAACATGTAATTTGTAATCAAACCCAATGATTAAGAAAAACGGTTGTCACTATGTTTTTATATTATAATTAGACTTCACTCTAAGTAACCAAATTAAATTTAAAACGAGGAAATATCCTATATTTGAAATAATATAATATAACTTAAATTCTGGACAACCACTTTCATCTTACATGTTTATCCAAACATGAATATAAGTGAACCAGTCATTAAAAACAAGTAAACAAAGGAGCCCGAACAACGAAATTGAATATCACAACCAATCAAAATGGTTATAAATGAACCTAAAATGATTATACTAAACCAATTAAATATAGAATAATTTATGGAATTATTAATTAATAAACCTAATTTTTTTAATCAGGTCTTTTAATAACAAGTGGAGAACATCAATGGATTTAAGGTAAGGGATCCTCTCCATTTATCTCTTAATCAAGATTTTCCTCTATGATATGCCTATTATGTATAATAAAAAATGATGGGGTATGTTTCATAACCTCCCCATACTATACTAATGATATATAAGTTATTAGAAACCCCTTTTCTCTCTCATCAGGACCTCTTATGTACACCCAACACCAAGCCAATAAATCGTAACGAATTCTACCCAAACCCCGTTTGTTCATTCGGGTTACCTTATCTTTATTTATATCAAAGTAAAGTTATCTTATCTGTTTATGTAAAAATTATAAATTCTGTTTATTTTTAAAAAAATCATTTATGAATACCCTTTCATCATTCTCTTTTGGGGATATACATGTTTTTTAAAATATTACGTCCTTAGAACTTTCCGATAAGCAATCCTGTTTTAAGGGAACTTCCTGAATTTTTACCCAATTTCAAGTGTACTCTGTCATATGTTTTAAGAAACCATTATATTTATAAAATGAGTCTTTTTTATTATTAAAACCTTCTTTGTTCAATTATTTTTTTTATATAACATATTTCCTTCTTTTCTATTTTTAAAATCTCTGTAGTATTTTCCTTAGAACCACACAAAAATGTTTTAATGCTAATGTTTCTCAAATACATTTTTTATATGTTGTCACTTATATTTGACACCACCTAACATGTTATATACCTAGTTTACCTTATGAAATTCCATTTATGTTCCAATTCATTTCATTCATGGACACTTTCATGATACTCTCATTGGTTTTGATTTATGTCATGATTGCGGTACCCAATTCTTTCCATGGGTATCCTTATGTTTATGAATGGTTGATTATGTATGATTATTAATGTGGAAATATTATTTTTGTGTAAATAATACTCATGAAAATGTTGATATGGGAGTTCCCAGATAATGCTCTAATGTATTGGGTAAAGTTAAGTCTCATGAGATGCGATGTGAAACAGGATTGGCGGTTAGCCTTGACTCATACTAAAATGGGAAATGGGATTGGTGGTTAGCCTTGACCCATACTAAAGAAATGATTCTCCCACATTTATATGATTCCATGTTTATATTATCTCATTCTTATACGATATAATTTATAATTTTCCATTCTTTTGATATTATTATCTCATGCTTCCTCACTCTTATTCTTAAAATGTATCCATATGTTCATTACTTTACTGGGATTTTTAGCTCATCCCTTTGTTCGTGTGTTCCACAGCGTACCCTATGCAGATATAAGGGCTCAAAGGAAGTTAGGATCTCTTTATGGAGATTAAATAAAGAAGTGTTTTTTATCCCTTTGTTTTATGTTTTATGTACCTAGTCTTCAAAGACACTAGACTTAAAGATCCTTGGCTTGTACTCTGACGATTAATTATTCTTAATATCATAAAATTTTATATGTAAAAGTCTTGGGTCACTATAGTTGGTATCGGAAGATGGTCTAGTTATTTTTGGAGATCATGGATAGATCACCTTAGTGAGAACCTTCAGGATGAGACTAAGTATATGAAAACATTCCAAAATTTTGGTTAGTATTGTGTAAGTGATTTATCAAGAAAATAAGTCCCTATCTAGATATGAGAAGATAAAGGAAGCTCTGGCATAGATGTACCTAAGAGTGAAAAATCTGACAAGGAGTTTTGGGCTTGACCTGGGGTATCTTGGTACACGAAAACGGGTCTTTCTACACTCTTGGTTATGATACTCCCAGGGGATATTCATTGTTAGATTCATAAGCATATTACAAACCATTATTAAGGGACAAAGAAGGCCCATAAAAATATATGTTAAGAAATAGATTGAGGATAACCTATATTTAAACATAAGGAATCACAAGTTAGGATATACTTCTTCTTTATAAGTTTATCCTTTTATGTTTAAAGTTTTCTTTTTTAATCTCAATAGATAGGTATTCAAGACCTCTAATTATTTGTCCTTTTTCTTAGTTAATGGCCGGAAATAGAAAAACATGTTTCAAAAACCAATGTGATAGGTAATGTGAATATTTCTCTAATGATATGATTGATATGACGGGAGTGGGTGCTCAAAACTTCATGAAAGTACTTACTCAGCTGGATCAAGTTATGAATAATAACTAGAATCAGGAGGAATTCCCTCCTACTCCAAGGAAAGAGAAAGTTTCCAAAGAATCCTTCATGTGAAAAAGGACTCCCATGTTTAGAGGATCCTCTAATCCCCTCCTCGCGAAATAATGGATTAAATCCATTGAGAAGATATTCTCCATCCGCTAGTGATTAGAATAAGAGAGGGTGTTACTATCAGTCTATCGTTTTGATGGGGAAGCTGATCAGTGGTGGACACTGATCAAGAATAAAAAGTCCCAAGAGGAAAATGATTCCATGGATTGGGATGAATTCAATAGGATGGTTTTTAACAAATATTATCCTCGAACCCTCTGTCTCAAGATGGAATGAGAGTTCCTAGGACTCACGTAGAAGAAAGATGAGTCCATCGGGGTGTATGAAGCAAAATTTATAAGTATTTCAGGGTATGCCTCTGGCTTTTACATGAAAACTGAAAGCAATTTGGATCGCTTCTTTAGCAGACTAAAGTCAAGTCTATGAAAAGCGTTGGTGATTCGAGACTTCGACAGTTATGATGATATTGTTCGATGTACCCTCAAGGTTTAAATAGAGATTGTAGACTCTTAGTGGTCTCGTGGGCCTAGTTACAAGAAGTAGAAAATGAAGAAAAACTAGGGGGTTCATCAAACAAATCCTATGATGGAAAGAAGCCCAAATATTCCCCTTGAAAAAATTGTGGGAAGAAGCATCCTGGTAACTGTCCAAAGGGAACCAAGAATTGCTTCAACTATGGAATGTTCGGTCATCTGGCCAAGAACGATCACTGGGATATGAAGAATCTGACCAATGTAGAAGAATAAAGGAAGGTACAAGTCTACACTCAGCCTGTAGTGCAGTGTTACAACTAAAAGAAGCATGGGAATCATGCGAACAATTTTCCTAAGCCGAGGGTTGTTGGAGGAAATCAACAACAGCCTCGAAGGCAAGAAAGAATAGATTATGCACTCACTACTACTGAGGTGGAGCTAGACAATGATGTGGCGATAGGTATGCTAGTTATTCATTCAATAATAGAAAATTTACTATTTGTTTCTAGTCATACGCATTCGTTCATATCTTGAAAGTTTAGTAGAACTCTTCAAACACCACCTCAAAATTTGAAGGAAAAGTTATCTGTGATCACAACGAATGGGGAAATTGTTGTTTCCAAGGTTTATAAATCCTCCCTGGTTAATGTTTGTGGATTGAACCTCCCAAAAAATATCGTCATACTTCCTTTAGTGGATTTTGATGCTATCTTGGTCATGGATTGGATATCATTATACAAAGCCCATATCTACTACCGGGAAAGGGAGATCACTCTTCCAATCCCAAAGCATCCTCCAATTCAAAACATGTGTAAGGAGGATGATGAATCTCCTTTCGAATCAACATCTCAAGTGTGGATATTGATGCCTTATGAGAAATCATATTTTTCTCAAATGATTTAGACAAAGGAGAGAATCACGCTTGAAGACATGCCCATCATGAGGGATTACACTAATGTATTCCCTGAAGAGTTTCCTAGTATTCCTTTGGACTGAGTGGATGAGTTGTCAATTGAACTTATCCCTGGATCTCTACCTATTTCAAAGACACTTTATAGAATGGCCATCGTAGACCTGGAAGAGCTGAAGAAGTAGTTACAGGAAAATATGGAGAAGGGTTTTATACGCCCAAGTGCTTCCCTGTGGGGTGCCCCAATCCTCTTCGTCAAGAAGAAAGACAAATCAATGAGCCTCTGCATTGATTATCATGAGCTCAATAAAATCACTATAAAGAACAAGTATCCACTTACAAGGATAGATAAATTGTTCGATCAGCTTCGTGGGGCCAATTATTTCTCTAAGGTAGACCTTTGGTCGAGATATCACCAATTAAAGGTGAGAAAGGAAGATATTCCCAAGACCGCCTTTCCAATGTGGTATAGACACTATGAGTTCATAGTGATGACCTTTGGACTCAATAATGCTCTAGAAATTTTCATGGATTAAATGAATAGAGTTTTTAGATATTACCTCAACAAAATTTTGGTAATCTTTATTGATGATATTATAATATACTCCAAGAGAAAGGAGGAATATGAGAAGTATTTGAATACTGAGTTAAACACTTTGAGAAGAGAGACGTTGTATTAAAAGTATAGTAAATGTGAGTTCTGGATGGAAGAAGTATCGTTCTTGGAGCATGTTATCACCAGCAAAGGAATATTCGTGGACCCTTCCAAGACAAAGGAAATTGAAGAGTGTCATAGGGAATCTTTTGTAACAGAGATGTGTAGATTTTTGGTTCTAGCTAGGTATTATCAATGATTTTTGAAGAAATTTTCATGATTTTCAAACCCAATGACCAAGCTGACCCGGAAGGGAGTAATGTTTGTCTAGACACAAGAATGTGGAGACTGTTTCTAGGAGTTTAAAAGAAGGCTTATCACTATTCCAGTACTCACACTCTCTACAATAGGAGAACTCTTTGTGGGGTATAGTGATGCTTCTAAGAAGGTATTAGGATATGTGCTAATGGAAATGATAAAGTGATATCCTATGCCTCAAGGTAGCTGAAAATCCATGAGAAAAATTATCCCACGCATGATCTGGAGTTTGCATCGGTGATCTTTGCATTAAAAATCCTGCAGCATTATCTCTATGGGGAGAAATGTCAGATATATACTGACCATGAGAGTATCAAATATATATTCACACAGAAAGAGCTTAATATGCACCAGCGCAGATGGATAGAGCTTATTATGGATTATGAATGCTCAATCCATTACCATCCCGGTAAGGCAAACAAGGTGGAGGATGCTCTAAGTAGAAAGGATCCTGCATCCTTATCTATGATGAGAATTTAAAAGGAACTGATCTTCTTAGATTTGCAAGGTATGGACATGAGAATCATTAAGGGAGGAAAATCATCAATCCTTTCTCAAATGATTTCTCAACCATCCCCCTTTGATATAATAAATGATGCTCAAGGAAATGATGTGGAACTTCTAAAAAGGGTGAAAGCTATTAAAAAAGGGAAATCCTTTGATATCAAAATTGATGAGGAAGGAGTTTTAAGATTTGTGTCACAATTATGTATACCATTTGATCCAAAGATAAAGAAGGATCTTCTGAGTGATGCACAAAGATCTACCTTCTCTATCCCACCCCAGGGAGCACAAAGATGTATCGAAATCTCCGAGAAAACTTTTGGTGGGACAATATAAAAAGGGAGATTGATGAATATACATTGAAGTGCCTAGTATATTAGTAAGTTAAGGCTGAGAGGAAAAATTCTTAGGGGATGATGCAACCACTACCCATACCAGCACGAAAGTGGGAGAACATTACCATGTACTTTGTCACTAGACTTCCAAGGACTTCCAGAGGAAATAATTCTATATGGGTCGTTATGGATCATCTTACAAAGACAACTCACTTTATCACGGTTCGAGAGGACATCTCAATAGATCAACTTGCATGGATTTACATCAAAGAAGTGGTAAGGTTGCATGGAGTACCACTATCTATTGTATCTGATCGTGATCCGAGATTCACATCAAAGTTCTGAAGAAGTCTTCATCATGCTTTGAGCACTAAACTAAACTTCAGTATGGACTATCATCCTCAAACTAATGGCCAATTTGAGCGAACTATTCAGAAACTGGAAGACATGTTGAGAGTGTATTCTATGTAATTCAAAGGAGGATTGGACCAAAATCTTCCACCGGTTGAATTCTTCTACAACAACAGTTTCCACTCGAACATCCAAATGACACCATATAAAGCCCTTTATGGAAAAAGGGGAAGAACACCGGCATGTTGGGATGAAGTTGGTGAGTGTAAGCTATGAGGACTTGAAATGGTCAAAGAAATGGTGGATACGATGAAAACCATTCAGCAGAATATCAAGGCATCCCAAAGTTGATAGAAGAGTTGTGTAGATAAATGTCAACGAGACCTTGAGTTCAAAGTTGGAGACATGGTGTTTATATGCATATCTCTATGGAAGAAGGTAATGAGCTTCAGAAATAAATGGAAGTTATGTTCAAGGTACATCGGCCCCTTGGAGATCCTTGATCGAGTCGGAGCTGTATCCTATCGACTGACACTTCCACCTACCATGTCAAAAGTATATTATGTCCTTCATGTATCCCTCTTAAGGAAGTACACACTATACCCATAACATGTACTCTCTTCATAGGTGGTACAGTTGGAGGATGATCTTTCCTATAAAGAGAAACCAATGAAGATCTTGGATCGTAGAGACAAAGTTCTATGAAACAAGACTAATAATCTAGTAAAGGTACTATGGAAAACCCATAATTATTAAGAGGAAACATGGGAATTGGAGGAAGCAATAAATGAAAATTACCCCCACCTATTTTTGGCATAAAATGTAAAATGAAATTTCAAGGGAAAAATTTCTTAAGGGGGGAAGAATGTAACAACTCAATGTTTTTCAAAGGAATTTCCTTTCTTATAAATATGTCATTAAATCACAACATAATGAACTACTAAGTGCAAAGTAACCTTTAAACATAAGTTGGTCACTTCTGTGTTTGGAATTTTGAAAATCTAACATACACAGTTGCAATCATTAAGTTATTTGGATCCCAAAAAGAAAAAAATCATTTTGGTGAATAGTAACATACCCTTATGAATAGTAACATACCCTTATGAATAGTGATATACCCTAATGAATAGTAACATTCCCTATGATAATATATAAATAATATTCAAGTTGAAAGTACAATATACCTATATTTTAGCATAAGTAAATGAATGGTTTTTGATAATAAATAATGATTTTAATTTAATATTAAAATAATCATATTTAGAAAATTATTTTTGAAAAATGGACTTCATTTTTGGATTCTACATGTCGAAAAATGGTTAGGGTGATTTTTTGGGATTTTTCTGAAATACATGAATTTTTAGTGAATAGTAAGATACATTAATTTACCGTATAAATACACAATAGTGAAAATACACTATTCCTGACATCACAAGTGATGTTAGCACACAAATATAGAACTTGCATTCATTTATTATTGTTCTTTTTCATGTAATACTTACTATTCCTTGTCTTGTGAAAAAAATAATAATATAATGATTAAAAAATTATGAAAACTCTCCTCTCCTCCACTATAAAATCCTCCCTTCACTCCCTCTTCTCTTCACTCCTCTCAAGCCTTGTTCATTGATAATATTTTTCCCAAATCTCTCCCCAAGATCCTCCCCCATGTCCAAAAGCTCCCAGCCTATTCACAATAACAAAATCTCTCCCCTTAAGGGGTTATCAAAGGAGGAAGTCTCAAGAGGTAAATTCCTCTTTCCAATTCCTTCATTTCTTTTAAGTTCTTTTATTTTTGTTTCTTTCCTCACCTCCCTTCACCAAAATCGTATAATAACTCCAGTAACATACATGTACTGGAATTTTTTTATGCTAATGGGATATTTCATTATCTTACCTCCTTCCCCCACCTTTTATTTGAAAGAAATGAAAACACCGTTTGATATGTGCTAATTTAGCCTATTCAATGACAACGATTTATCAATTTCTATTATAATATATAATTATGGTCATGAAACCATTTGTGTTATGGTTAAAAGATATTATTATATATGTAATATGTCCTATTTTTGGTTCTTAATCCTTTTGTACAAATGGTATAAATCAAAACATGTTCTTTGTAATCAAACCCACCGATTAACAAAAATGGTTGTCACTATGTTTTTATATAATAAATCGACTTCACTCTAAGTAACAAAATGAAATTTAAAACCATGTAATCTATTGGATGTACACTAATAGAATATAACTTCAATTCATGATAACCACTTTCATCTTACATGTTTATCCAAACATGAATATAAGTGAACTGGTCATTAAAACCGAGTAAACAAATAAGCCCGAACAATGAAATTGAATCTCATAACCAATCAAAATGGTTATAAATGAACTTAAAATGATTATTCTAAACCAATTAAATATAGAATAAATTCTGGAATTATTAATTTATAAAACTAATTTTTTTATTCAGGTCTTTAATAACAAGTGGAGAACATCAACAGATTTAAAGTAAGGGATCTTCTCCATTTCTCTGTTAATCAAGATTGTCCTCTATGATATGCCTTTTATGCATAATCCCAATTGATGGGGTATATTTTTGCACCTCCCGCATAATTTATTAATGATTTATAAGTAATTATAAACCCATTTTCTCTCTCATAAATACCTTTTAGGTACACCAAACACCATGCCAATAAACTGTAACGAATTATACCCAAACCCCTTTTTTTATTTGGGTTTCCTTATCTTTATTTATATCAAAGTGGAGTTATATTATCTATTTATTTACATATTATAAATGACTTTTAGTTTAAAAAAATTCATTTATGAAGACCCTTTCATCATCTCTTTTGGGTATATACATATTTTTTATAAGATTCTCTCCTCAGAATTTTCTGATAAGCAAACCTGTTTTAAGGGAACTTCTCGATGTTTTACCCAATTTAAAGTGTACTATATCCTATTTTTTAAGCCATAATTTTATTTATAAAATCAGTCTTTTTATTATGAAAACCTTCTGGTTTAATTTCTGGTTTTTATATAAAATATTTCCCTCTTTTCTATTTTTAAAATCTCAATAGTATTTTTCTTAAAACCGCACAAAAATGTTTTAATACTATTGTTTCTCAAATATATTTATTATATGTTTTCACTTCTATTTGACAGCACCTACCATATTATATTCATGTTTTACCTTATGAACGTCCATGTATGTTCTACTACCTTTTATTCATGGACACTTTCATGATACGCTCATTGGTTATGATTTATGTCATGATTGTGGTAACCAATTCTTTCCATGGGTATCCTTATGTTTATGAATGGTTGATTATGTATGATTATTTATGTGGAAAGAATAATCATGAAAAATCTTAGATGGGTGCACCCAGATAGCACTCCATTGCATTGGTTAAAGTTATGTCTCATTAGAGGCGATGTGAAATGGGATTGGATGTTATCCTTGACCCGTACTAAAATGGGAAACAGGATTGGGGGTTAGCCTTGACCCGTACTAAAGAAATGATTCTGCCACATTTATATGATTCCATGTTTATATTACCCCATTCTTATAGGATATTATTTCATATGTTCCATGCTTTTGATTTCTTTATTTCATGCCTCCTTACTCTTATTCTTAAGAAGTATCCTTATGTTCATTCCTTTACTAGGCTTTTTAGCTCATCCCTTTGTTCATGTGTTCCCTAGGGTACTCTATGCAAATGTAAGTGATCAAAGGAAGTTAGGACCTCTTTATGGAGATTAAATAAAAAAGTTTTTTTAGCCGCTTGTTTTATGTACCTAGTCTTCGAAGACATTAGACTTAATGATCCTTGGCTTGTACTCTAATGATTAATTATGCTTAAAATCATGAAATGTTCTATGTAAAAGTCTTGGGTTTCTATACAACAAAAAGTAATGATTCCCAAACCATAATAGGATTAAAAATTTGAGGAAAATTTTGAAGAATCCAGTTTATAATTTGAGAAATTAGAGCTCTATAATGAGGTGATTTGTTTAGGGAATGTTAAAAATCAACCTGAGGAACATGAGGGGGATATTAACCTGTTTTTAAATAATGAGGAAAATTATTTTTTAGAATTAAAAATAGGATAATTTTAAATAATGGGTTTGTTTTACTGAATATAACTTGATTTCTGTTTTTTCATAAATTCTATCGATCACTAAAATATTATGAGATATCACAAAGATCGAGTCTGTACCCATTCTAGACATTCATATTTTAAATTTTATGGATGAATCATATTTTCAAAATGAAACAATTATTTTTAAATTTTATAGAGAATAAACAAATTTTGATTCATATTTTTAATCTTCTTTAGTAATTTCAATCAAGATAAACTCAAAATAATGGTTGTTCCATCTCTAATCAAGAATCTATCCATATGTGATAACCAATAACATTCATTTTTCATTTATTTTTTCATTGAAACCCAAAAGTAGTGATGATCCTTGGTGTCTTAATAATGTATATAAAGGAAAACGTATCAAACATTTCTAATATGCCTTGTATTTTTCTTTCATTATAGAAAAAAATGATTTTACATTACCCAAATCTTAATCAAAGAATCAATATCAATCTTGTAGAAGTTGAAAATATGGGGTCATTAAAATGTTGAAAGTTGGTATTAGGTAAGTTTGGTGGATCCAAGTTGAGACAAATAATTTCAACTAAGTGTTTTTTGGGATGTAACCCAGCTTCTGAATTTTTTATTTATTTATTTTAATTCTTTTCTTTGGTGTTATTTTTGCTGAAGGATATCCTTGGGGTTTTCGGTGTGATATAACGTTTATTATGTGTTAGATTTAATAGTTTAAATAGTTTATTATTTTCAAATAAAACATAGTCCTTAAAGAGTTCAAACCCAACCATCAATCATGCATGAGGATTCTACTTGTGAGTTGAAACTAAAGTGATCAACTATTTTTTAATGGGTCATCATATTGAATCTAGGTGATTTTGTTCCATGAATTCATTTCATATCACATTCTCCCCCTATTTCTTCCCAATTGAAAACTCTCTCTTCTCTTATCTTTCAATACTGAGGTTAGTTTCATTCTATGTTAGGGGGAGTGAAAATATGGGATTTTGAAAAAAGTGTCATATTATCATAAAAATTCAAATCAATGAAAAAATTAAATTCATTACACATTAATGAATTAATTAACCTTTTTAAACATGGAAACTGGATGTCAAATTATTTTCAAAGCATTGATTAGGATTCTAATGCATGTTTGTGTTCATGAGTATATTTTTTGGAAAGTTCAGTTGTCTGATGTGATTTTTCAAATGTTTACATTTTCATCCTTTTAAAAAAAATTCCACAATTCACATCCATTTAGTTTTGGGTGTATGTTTGAGTTCTTGTGTCCCTTTCATAATATCACAGGTTTTAGGGTCACTTTTAGTATAATTAGAGTATCCAAAAAAATAAATTAAAATAATGACCACACAGAGAATTGTTTTTCCAAGTGTGTTGTTCTAGACACATGGGGATTGGGACTCCATAGTTTTCTTACCCATAGTTAGTCTTTACATCTCTTTTTTGGTGCATGGAATTGAAAAAATGTGTAGGATTCGGCCAATCGGTATCGTGAATCCATAGTTTTCTTACCTAGAGTTGGTCTTTTCATCACTATTATGGTTGAAAAAAACAAAACATTAGAAAAGGGGGAAAATAAAAAAAATTAATGTTCATACAAAAGTTTAATGTGAATCCCACCAAGTGCTTCCATTTTTTTCCATTCCAACAATAATGTGAGCCCTATGTATTTTATGATGCACAACACATCATCATGCTTAATTGAAATTGGATGAAATGTGGGGATGAATATGAAAAAATTAATTGGATTATTCTTGGGATGTTCTTTTTAACATATATTTTGAGAAATTATTTTGATAGGTTTCATGTTTGTTTGGCTTGATTTATTTTTTGTGAGAATTGTATGTTAAAATGTTTGGAAAAAAGAATTCAATTTTATATTCTTTAGGAAATGTTTTATTTGGACTACAAAAAAAATTGGTGGTGTGATTATGCAATAAAAAAGGATAAAAATAATTTATTATTTCGTAATATTCATGTGTTTAAAAGTCTATCAACATAATTTTTAGGGCATTATATAAATTGAACTTCATTTCTCATTACAATTAAAATTCATATTTAAAATGAAAATTTGGTCCCAATCAATCATCTATTTGTGGAAAATATTATATCAATTTTTAATTATATGTTTTGGCATATTATTTATCACATTTATTGTAATATTTTATCTTTTAGGATTGATGTATGAATCCCAATTGAAGACGGAGATTTTTTGAAATGAATGAAAAACATCACGGACGAAGCATAATGGCCCTTTGGCCTAGAAAAAAAAGTGAGTCCCAAAATCCAAGCCCAATGATGGTAAATTTTAACTTCATAAATATATAATTATGGGTAAAATTTCATTCAACTATGGTCATAGATAATTCTAGAGTTTTCTTGGAGATCCAGGGAGATGAATTGACATTTAATTTGTGGCCCAAATTTGTATCCCATAAAAACAACCCACCAAATTGAGCATAACATCCACATGGATGATCCAATTATACTAAAATTTGGAAAATTATTATAGGAAACATGTAATAATATGTTTGTCTTTAATGACCATCCATGATTTGGCCATTTTGAGTTTCAAATTTACACATCAATAAGTTGGATGAATCTGCTTGATTTTCTTGGTCAAAGATAAAACTTCCAATTTCCTTTGATTTATCACCCTTCTTTTGAATCTTCTAACTTAGAGGGAAGGAATGTATTAATGGGAGATAAAAACTAGGCTTTTAATATGACTTTATAATGATCTGGTGGTGAATGGATTTATGTATCCATGTTTAATTCTTCAATTGTAATTTCTCACTTTCATTTTTACTCGCATTGTCAATTTTTCCCATGTAAGTTTTTTTCTCAACCACATTAATTTATTAATAAAAGTTCTTCTTTTTCTTATTATTTTATTATTTTATTCATTTGAATATCACGTTGATACTGTTGAATTAGGGTGTGAACTTATTCACACCAACACTTCTGAATTTCCTCACACAACGGTGGAGTGTTCTTTTGTTTTTCTTTTCTTTTATTCAATCCCGCTTCTTTACGTCAACTTCCTATTCCATAGATAGAATAGAATCAATGGAGGGATAAACATTTATGTGTTAATACTAGGTAGTTTCATGGGGGTGTATTTAATGTTATTTCTTGTGTTTTAATATCAATTCATTATTTTAAGACTTCTTTTTGATGAGATATTTTCTTGTTCATCTTCTCAAAATTTAATGATGACCCACTTTAAGTGCTAGTATATTCCAATTCCTTGGAGTGATCATGAAAGTGATCCTATAAGTGAATTTTTTGATAGCCTTTCAATTTTATATGGATTAAATTGGTGAATGAGGTTGTGGAATTATCTCATTTTTTAGATATGTCTTGAAGTAGTGGTCTCTAATTATCTAGGAAAACAAAAACATCCAATCCACCCTAAGTGAAAAATTATGATCGAATCATCTTAATTAGTTATTTTATACCAAGTAATTATGTGTTTTTTAATTCTTTAAATTAAATCATTAGTTTTTTAATTATAACCAACACCCAAGTTATACACTTCACATCCAATCCTCTATCAAACCATATTGTATATAAGTTTCTGATTTATAACATATGGATCTAATAGCCCAAGATGTACTACAAGAGACTAATTGTACCATATAACTTGGGTAAATTTGGGAACAATCACCAATATTATCATCCATTTAATTAACCAAACACTTAATTTTTCCCTTGTAGTCTTTTTCTTTGTGTCCCTATTTTCCACAGTCAGACCACATTATTTTTCATCTAATGCATTACTCAGGTGATTCATTCCACATTCTTGGCATAAAGGAATCCATATATTCTTTCCTCGATGGTATTTATTACCTAAAATATCAGTGAACTCCTTCCTTATATTCTTTAGTGAGTCTGATATTTTGTTAATGTACACATTATCGATCATGTTCCTTGAAAACTAATTAGGAATGATCACAACATCTTTCACTCCAGTGATCATCCCACTTGACTTCTCATTAACAAGTCATCCATCACATTTAATGTTAATCCAGTTCCTTCCAGTTCCCTCTATTAACTAAAACCAGAAGCATACTGTGATCATTACTTATCATATAATAAAACCACATATTCATGAAAATAGTCACCTATTAGATGTCTAAATCTGGACAACATCCATAATATTGGACACCATAGGTTTTCCTAAGGTTATTCATAGTCATCTTCTATTAAAATCTTTCATAACTCTTTTGAAGAGTTTTTGAATATCCTAAGAATATTCCCAAGGAGTGTCAAACTAGGTGTGCAACAAGGCCCATTGTCATGTACCATATTACCCCGAGTCAGGCCTAGAACATATTTTTCAGATTTTTTACTCCTAGGTAAATCTTTCCCAGAGCCACATCCCCTTGTAATGTCCAAGTATTGATGTATTTCCAGGAAACCACTCACTCTACACTTTACCAGAATTTTATGACATTTGCCTAAATGTAAACCCACCCTTATACTTATACTTTGAGGCATCCCAAGACATATACTTATAAATATAATTGAGGATATCAATAATGTTTTATTATCCTAATTTCTAAAGGATAACTAAACCTTCATTCTAAAATAAACTATAACAAACCAATCTTAATGTACATAGAAATTAAATCACTTTTGTGCAATACTTAAAATATTGTACGACCATATTCCCAAAGACCATACTAGTCTAGTGACTTTGGAAATAAGTAAACATGGACACTAGTACATAAGTGAGCTAAATTATATCTTACTAGGTTCTTCTTGACTAGTACCCTTCTTAGACACATAATACATAATATATATCTTTGTAACCTAGGGAAGGAAACAAAAAGAAGGGTTACCTCATATTCGTTTTATGGGTAAATAAGGGATACATGTAAGAAAAAACATGATCATTGGGGTATCATAATATGATAAAAAAATTAGAGATCATACCCAACTTATCAATGATCATAAACATGTTTCACTTTATAAAACATGAGAGTTCACAAGGCATGAATCATAAGGAAATAAATAACATAATCCTTAAAATAATAACATAGAAATAAAACATGTAACTATGGAAGACACATAAGAATATAATATGATTCCCATATTTTCCAAATCATCACTTCCAAGACCATCTTAGTAGCATGGGTTCACTCCCCATACCATATTTGTAGTCATGTTTCACTCCCATTTCCATATTAGTTGCATGAGCTCACTCCTTATACCATCTTGGTATTAATGCTTCACTCCCATGGCCATATTAGTATTCAAGGTTCACTCCTAAGACCATCTTAGTCTATCTCATGAGATATAAATAATTACCTAATTCATTGGAGAGAGACATAGGTCCCAGCCATCTCATAATTAAATCATTCTTACATGTACCACAAAATCATAAAACTTCACATCATAACCCATGAAATGAAATGGGTATCATAAATATGTAATCAAATCAAAACCTTTTCATAAAGATACAAATTTCTTAATAATTATTTTAAAAGCATACCCCATTAAAGAAAAACATATTTCACAAACATATAAAACGTGAAAGAGAAATAAGTTTCACAAAGACCATTACATCAAGAATAAAAAATTCAATGAATGAATATGAATGTAACCTTAATATCATTTCCAATAAAAGAATGAGTAACATCAATGGATGTCATATTAGATGCAAAATAATTTTTTAAATATCTTTTAAATACATTTCTTTTTTAAAACATCCTTTATTCTTTGAAAAACTATTTTTTTTAAACCATTATTAAAAAATTTCATGTGAATAAAACTTATAAAGAAATATTGAAAACATTTTTATAACCATTTTACTTAAAAACATTTAAATAATATTGAAAATAGCTTTGAAAACTATTTTCCTTGAAAACCTTTAAAATATCTTGAAAACATTTTGAAAAAAAAAATATTTGAAAACAAATTGAAATAATAAATACCTAGAATATTAGGAAAATATTTTCCTTTTTAAAATAATATAACTTTTTAATCTTGTAAAGAAATATTCAAAGGAATTTTCTTCATGACGGTGGATAATCTTGAACAAAATGAACATTCCTTTTACACCATAAAAAGTTTAAAAAGGCGCCTCAATTAGAAAACACTACAATAAAAACTGGGTTTAGCGGCGGTTTTGTGGCCGCGGTTCACAAAATCGCTGCTAAACATTTTCGCCAAAAGGTTCCATGACGGTTTTTAATAAACCGTCGCGAAAACCATATTTTTCTTTTAAAAAACCTGAACCTTCCCAACCACCACCCCCTCTGTTTCCCACAAACCCTCGTGACCCCCGCGCCCTCCCTTCTTCCCCTAACCCCCCCGGCGACCCGCGACCCCCAACCGTCCGGCGACCCCATGACCTCCGTCTCCGACGACCCCGTGACCTCCGTCTCCGGCGACCCCGCGACCCCTGTCATTTCTAGGTATGTATCCATTTAATTTTTTGGATAAATCTCTTATAGTTACGTTTCCATTCATTTAAAACTTGTTTATTAAGACTTTATCTAGTTGGATTAGTTGTTTCATATTGAATAAGTATGAGAGTTTCATTATAGATGCAAAACTAATTGATGTTATGAATTCCCAATTCATTATCTGAATTTTCCAGGTAAACCCCATGAACCCACTCATTCCATGGATTGGTTTTTGGAAATACGCGAAACAATAATTCACTTAATTAAATATATTCATGACATGAAATTGGTTTAATTCAGTTTTTAAAATGAGGTGATAAAATTTTCAACATATATGGGAATTGAAGAATTCACGATGTGAATTCCCTATTCACATCATGAATTATATATTCCATGAATTTTAATAATCCAACACCTATGTTATAAAATTTCTTATCTCATTTATGATTCCATAAAACCTTCCATGGATGACGTTTGAGAATCCTATTTGATCTATAAGAAATACCATGTTGGATATTGGTGTTCTGAACATAGATTTTTAAGTTGAACCATCCAGTTCGTCTTCCACTTCTTGATCTATTGTTGATTAAAATTATATTTCTCATTCAAGGGAAGGGGGAATCTGATTTCTACCACAAACATGAGTACTATTCAAAAACATATCTTATTTTGAGTTGGGTGATCTTGGAAAACACCCTTTAGTCTGTTTTGATTATGCTAGTATGTGAAAAATTATGATCGCATCGACATGCCCAATGCACAACCTAAATAATTGGAATTATCCCTTCTTTATAAAATCCTCCTGTTGATCCCTCCCAAGGATCCCTTTTTTCTCTCTTAGCATTATGGTTAGGACTTACATTAACATTTGTGGATTTCCAACCCCTCATGATTTTATGAGATCCTTTGGAATCATGTCTTAGTTAAATATCTTTACATTGCATGTGAAATATGGAAAATGGTTTAAGATGATTTTGGTGATTCGTATCTATAGGAGGATTTGAAAATTAGGAATAAATGGTAAAATTAATAAGTGATGGGATGAATTAACTAATATGTCATGTAATAATATGTTAGACCTGATTGATATATACTATCAGTGATTCATCCTAATACAAGAGAATCCACCATTTGATATGAGATTATTAATTTTCCCCTTAGTGTAACATTCCATGGGAAGACATAAGTGGTTATAGAATGTCTTAGCTCGGTTATATGGTTTATTTCCTCTTAAAAACATGCTCCATGGGAAGATGTATGTAGTTATATCAATTCTAGGAGTGGCGAGATGGCTACTTTTTCCATTGGGGGTGAAATCCATGGGAAGAAGAAAGTATTTCTATAAAGTCTATACCAATATTGGATTCTTGAATCATGATATGGGAAATTCATCCCAATTTAACAGAATATTCCAGTATTTTGGGGAAATATGTCCTGATGTAGGAGGATCCACCTCATGAAAGAGACAACCCACATGGAGTTGATGATGCTTTGGATAACATAGGGTGTCATCCTTGACCCTAAGGGTCTATGTGTTGATTTTATATATATAATTAATTTATTAAATTAACACCCTTGTTTATCACTTTAATGCATACACTATATGCTCAGACTAGACATGTTCAGACACCATTGGTGGTGGAATACTAAGTTATATTCACCCTATTTTGGCCACTATTTGGTACCTTATAAGATTTCATGGATGCAGAATGATATATTTAGTAAGAAAATTTTATTTATCACCATGGGATTCTCAAACTTGTTACCAAAGATCTTCATAAGTTCTGATCTAGTGTCACTTAATAAATATTTTAAATTTATTATTATTAAATTAAGTATAATAGTTTGTGTTAAAGTTGTAAATTCATTTCTAAATAATTACTTAAAATTAACTGAGCTTAGGACTTTAAATATACATAAATGTTTGAAGTAAAAATTGGACATTTCCTTTGTATTATATCAAATCTAAATTTTATGGTCTGCATTATATTTTTTAATATGATTTGTTTGAAATATTGAAGATAAATTTTTATAGTACTAAACAAAAAACATATTTAAGTGAAAATAAAATACATCATTCATTAGTTTTTAAAAGATATTTTAATGAGAACCCCACTATGTAAATCCAAGTGGATGAATTAAAATTGCACAACCTAATGATATAATGAATAACAAAGGTCTCTCCAAATTCAAGGAAATAAGAAACACTATCAAATTCAAAGAGAGAGGTAAATTCAAATAGATATTGAAAATATTGAAAAACATAAAGAGCGATGAAACATGACCAATTTTCATGAACTGAACTAGGCTACCCATAATCCAGGTACCCAAGCTAGCCTGCGATAAGTCTCAAAGGGTGTCATATAAGGGATAAATATTTCTAGTAATTTCGTTGTAGTAATGGTATGAAAATAGTGCATCTTTTTTGTGTTCAATGAAATCACATTCAAAGGGGTGTTGTTTGAGGCAACATAAATGTGTGATCGACAGTGTTATGATAAGTGTGTAACCCGATATTCTTACAGCTCCTCAATGAGGTGTTGACGCTGTCTCCTAGGGACCAGACTTGTTCGGTTTGTCTAGGAATGCTAAGTAAGTGGTAAATGTGATCAATGTATCATCTTTATTATATTATGCATACTTTATGATCAATGGGTCATGTTTATTATATTATGTTTATATAATCTTACACTATCGTATATATGAAACTCTTTCTCTATTTAGTAGTAACTATGTGTTTTAATTTTTTTTTATTATTGTGTAGGAACATTGTGATATACATGGATAAAAGCTGGATCACATTACCTAGGAACACACCTCAATATGTTAAGGTTTTCAATGAGTTTATATATTTTTCAATTTCTAATCGACCCGTTTAAGGGAGAATAAGATGTCCATGTCCTAAATGTAAATTTAGAACATGGTTGAAGTGAGATGAAGTTTATGAACATTTAATACTGAATAAATTACCTGATCAATATCTGTGTTGGATTTGGCATGGAGAATCGAACAATACAGAAAGATTTAGCACTGATGTTAATCCACATAATGAAGTCCCAAGTTCGTCGACAATGGAGAATGAAATGCAAAACCTCATAAATGATGAATTCGGCACTGCAAGACACCACTATGAGCATCAAAACATATCAGAACAACCAGAAGAGGGTGCTACAAATTGCAACGTGACAAGTGATGTTTTTGAGACTGTAGCACAAGAAGATCAAGATTGTAACATATCATTGGATCATCCTCTTGATTATATGGAGCCAAATGTAAGGGAATGATTCAGTAAGGAAAATGTGTTTCATGATTTAGTTGACGATGAAAATCAAGAGTTGTATAGTGGGTGTTTGAAATATTCAAAGCTTTCATTTCTGCTGAAGTTGTACCATATCTAATGTCTATGTAGAATTACAAAAAAATAAATTTCCATGTTATCGGAATTGATTCGTGATGCATTTCCTGATGCAAAAAACCCAGAATCTTTTTATGATATGAAAAAAGTTGTTAATAAGCTTGGTCTGAATTATACAAAAATACATGTGTGTCCCAATGATTGTATTCTTTATTGGGGATAGGATTCAAGTAGACAGAATTGTAAGAAATGTTCTTCTTCTAGATGGCAGTAAAAGGGTGATGTTGGAAGTCTGAGTGAACATAATTTCATGGGGAAGAAGAAAAGGAATACACCTGTAAAAGTTTTTCTTTACTTTCCTTTGAATCCTCGATTGCAAAGATTATTCGTGTCATCAAAAACCACTGAACACATAAAGTGGCATTCTGTAGATAATAACAATGATGGGTTAATGAGACATCCATGAGATTCCCAATCGTGCAAGACATTGGATTCATTACATCTAGATTTCTCCGCTAATCCTAGGAATGTTCGATTGGGATTGGCTGCCG
This sequence comes from Viscum album, assembly GCA_963277665.1. Lineage (NCBI taxonomy): Eukaryota > Viridiplantae > Streptophyta > Magnoliopsida > Santalales > Viscaceae > Viscum > Viscum album. Next base: position 127,040,500 of record OY728146.1, on the reverse strand, counting down.
ATGGATTCATCCCATTTGGGACTTTGAGTATCAGTTATAGCATTTGGCCAGTTGTTTTGATCCCTTATAATCTTCCTCCGTGGATGTGTATCCAAAAAAACATATTTTATCATTTCTATGATTATTCCTGGATAACAAATGCATGGAAATGATATTGATGTATACCTGCAGCCTTTGATTGAAGAATTGCATGAGTTATGGAGCAACGGTGTTGAGACATTTGATGTTTCTTCTAAAACAATGTTCAAAATGAATGACGCTTTAATGTGGACCATTAGTGACTTCCCTCGGCTTGGGAATTTATCTGGTTAGAACAATTATATGGGTTTGGCTTGTCCCATTTGTAAATTTGATTTTGAGCCCAACTGGCTACCTCACAATAGAAAATCGTGCTTCTTGTTCCATTGAAGATTTCTTGATGCATCTCATAGATTTCTGCTGAACAAATCAAAATTTAATGGTTCCATTGATCGTAGACCACCTCCAAAGTTGTTAACTGGTTTTGAAATATTGACATAGCTTGAAAATGTTAAAACAGAATTTGGGAAGGTTCATCATTTGAATGATATCAGAAAACGAGTGCGAAGTACATCATCAAGTGAAATCAGAACACAAAAATTGAAGAAAAAAAGTATATCCTTCAAACATCTGTATTGGGAATTTAATTTTTTGCACCACAATATTGATGTGATTCATATTGAGAAGAATTTATGTGATAATTTGATTTTTACATTACTTAATGAGAATGGAAAGTCGAAGGATCATCTCAATGATCGTAAAGACTTACAAGTAATGAACACAAAATGTGATCTCTGGCCAGATGAGAATGAAAAGTATGTTCTGACCATTTTTTCAATGAAAAATAGGGATAAAGATACGTTCCTTCAAATTTCATAGAATGTGAAGGTATCTGATGGGTATTAGAGTAATATCTCTAGGTGTGTTGACTTTAATAATCGTAAGTTATATGGATTGAAAAGTCATGATTCACATATTTTGTTACGACATTTACTACCATTGGCATTGCGTACATTATTACCTGAAAAAGTTAATGCTGTTGTACTCCAATTATACACATTTTCAGGAAATTATGATAGAAATATATACATCCATTTCTTCTTGACAACCTCCAGGAGAGGTTTGTATTGACCCTTTGTGCAATGGAGATTATCTTTCCTCCATCGTTTTTTACTGTCATGATGCATTTAACTATGCATTTGGTTTATGAAGCTAAATTAGGAGGCCCCATTCATTGTCGATGGATGTATCCAATTGAGAGGTATTTTATTTATATGTTTCTAGCTAAGTAAACAATTTTTGGCATTTAAATAAATGCATAATATTATTATTTTATTTCACAGATATCTTTGGCATCTAAAAGCATACGTGAGAAATAAAGCCCAACCAGAAGGCTATATTGCTGAAGGCTATTTGGCCGAGGAGTGTCTCACATTTTGTTCTAGATATTTAAATGATATTGAGACTAGATTTAATCAAGTTGGACGTGTTAACGACACATCAACTCAATCTCAAATGCAATAGAAATCAAAAATATTTCCTGTTATTGGCCGATCAGTTGGGAGAACCTCATATGTGACAATAACAGAATTGGAATTATTATAGGCACATAGATATGTGCTACTGAATAGTGAAATTGTAGATCCATTTATTGAAGAGTTGAGGATACAAACAAAGAGACGAATGAGGGGACGAACAGGAAATGAGAAAGATATAATGAAATCTGTGAATAAAGAGATGGTAGAATGGTTTGCACGATGTGTAAGTTTATAAATATTGCAATAAATTTGAATTTTAGTTTGACACATACAATTAGTGAGTCCATTAAATTATATTTATTTTTTCAGATAATGAATACTAAAACTCGATCAGACTTGTCAGAAGATTTGAAGTTTCTTCCTAGAGGTCCTATAAAACATGTTAGAAAGTTTGACGTTTATAATGTGAATGGCTTCAGATTTCGTACAGTCGATCGAGAAGTGGGTTTAAAAACACAAAATAGTGGTATATTTACATTTTCTGAAGTGGGATACTATGGGATACTATTATACTATAATTTGGGTGACTCATTAACACAATATGAGGAGATTTAGAGAAGATACACATCTTTTCTCCCATTCAAGAGGGTCATGGGCCAAATCCCATGTTATATGGACAACTAGATCGAGACCATACCCCTGTTCCAACTAATGGTCATCGGTCTACCCCGGTGGGCACTACAGGGTAAGAATTTATCCCAACCGAAATTCCATAGCCCTATCATAAAATTATCATAGTGACATGAGAGATAATCAAACAAGATTAAGTATATGTAAGATGATATCCATAGAAAGAAACCTTTATCACCCACAAGAGAGCATCCAAAAAGAAGCAACACCAAAGGTGATTGGAAAATGAATATTTGGTCTATGATCTTGATCTACTTCATATTGAAGTTCTTGAACCCTCATATGTTTATCTACGGATGATCAGGATCCTACTCCTTTGTTACCAAATTACAAAAATAGTAGTTTTATTTGAGAAGGTCCTCTTATCTACTTTGCCGCCAGTAGCTATGAAGGTCCTCCCCATACACCCTTCCATGAAGGATCACTTAATTATTAGAATATGATTGATTATGAGATTCAATATCCCGATCAACACCGAAAATATGCTATAAATGTTTGGATGATCAAAAAACAAGGATTTATTTCCCTTAATATCATCCACCCAAAAGGTCTTCTCTAGGGTACACATTGCAAGAATTCAACATATGGATTGAATTCAAGTTGTTATTGTAGACTCCCAATGATGAAAATAATCATGAAGGTCCTCTCTACATTGACAGTTTACTTCATCAAGGAGGTCCTCCCCTTATTAGATTGACAATGAGAAAGACCTCCTATCACAATTCACTTGGGAAAATGAGGATAGTCATGCCTGATACCTCAATATTGTCAACTGACATCCTTTATCAATAGGAGGACAACCCAAGAGAATGATAAGTATCCAAACCACACTTGGACCACTTTCCTTCCAATATAATAGGTTAAACCACTTCTAATCCCATTGTTTACAATAAAGAAGTGGGGAAACAACCACTTTGGTCAGACCAGGTTGAGGAGTATCTTGAAAAATATAAAGAACCATTTTTCTTTAGACAATATACTAGTCATGTTATATCCATTATCCACTCCACAATATAAAATTCCATAGGTGTTGTTGGAATATTATGTTCAGGAAATCTACCTAATTATATGGTCCAATCTTTATCACCTAAAAACCAAAGTATTTACAATTACTGAGATATCAACAAGGCCCTTACAATTACTGAGATATAAACAAGGCCCTTATTACTCCAACAAGGCCCAACGTACGGTGTATCTAGTTTAATACAGAGGTTATAGGAGTTTGGGTCATATCTTGCACATCTTCAAAACTATTCCACCAGTTCCTCCTAGGGGGATAAGATCTTTACATATTCTACATTATTATGTGGGTCCTCTTAATTTTTAGTAGGGATTTAGCTATAATACCACATACTGTTGAGGCCAAGGTGGTAGTTGACATATTTGATACTAGACTCAAGAATTAATGTGCATGAAATGTGATCCCACTCAGAATAGTCAAGTTTTAGCATAGAGTCATGGTATGGGAAAACTAAATGACGTTCAACATATGATAAGGAGCATAATTCGAATTCATCTATTGTTTGAGGTACTAGTAACCTCTACTATATATTCTACATTATTTGACACAAGTTAATCATACAATGTTTTATTTGATACATTTCTAGATATTTTAGTCCTTGATATAGTGTATTTATGTTTCATTAAGAATCTGTCAACCTCATTGGTTATTCGATCAATGATTGTTCACTGATGGAATTATTTTCTCCATCAGATAGGAAAAAGTTTTTTATATAGAATTCATTCTTTACCATCATGTAACTATATGATGTAATTTTTGGAATGGATTTCATGCTTCCCTATAGATCCATTATTGATTATTATCACTATATAATTATGGTCGATTGTTTGTATGATGTCTCATGTTTCATCATGTTAGGGATACCAAGTTATAAATAAAATTTTATTTGTTTGTATGATGTCTCCTATTCCATATTATGGTTTGATTTGTTTTTTAGGGCAGTGGGGCAGTAGAAGAATAACTGCATTTTTTTAATCTGGTCAGCATTTCGCGGCGGTTTTAACCATCGCTAATGCTTTACTGGTCAGCATTTCACGGCGGTTATAACCGTTACTAAGGATTTACTGGTAAAATATTAGCAGCGGTTAAAACCGCCGTGAAATGTAATCAGTTTATATTTAGTGGCGGTTATAACCGCCACTACTTAGTGGTGGTTTTCACCGCCGTGACAGAGATGCATCAAACACTTGAATATCGCGGTGGTTAAAACTACCATGAATAAAAAAAAATCTGGCACCCGTCAAACCACCGTTAAAGTCATGAAAATCGCGGAGAAATGAGGCATCTACGATGCTTCCCTTAATCGGACGCAAAATGGAAGAAACCACCGCTAATAGATTGAAGACGCCCAGTTTAGCGGTAGTTTCTGTAAACCACTGCCAAACCATATAGAAGCGGTTTAAAACACCGCTATATGAAGAAAAAAAATATCTGTAATAGCCGGGTTTGTTGTAGTTAAATGACAAAAAGATTGCTTATTAAGAACGATTTTGTTTAAAATGGTAAAACAATAGTAAAAATTTCTTTTAAATATCATAGGAGAATTATAGAACATTTCTGGAAACCTTTTATAAAATATGGTTTTGAATGAACACATATTTATGACCCAAAAAAAGAGGTAAAGTCCGACATTATTAAAAACACTTTCATAATAATCTTATGTGCCATAGAGTGGAACAAATGGTACTAATACATGAATATATCATTAATAACCAAATAATAATAAAATTAATTATGTTTATTAAGATATGTATCATAATATTTCATCAAATATTTCCTAATAATAAAAAATCTTAAAAAGTGTTGAGATTTTTTCAATAAACTATTATAACTTGGTAACTTTTATCCATAATTCCATGTAAGAAAGTGAAATTACATGAATCTTAAAATATCATGAAAGTAAGTAGATTAATTATATAACATTTTTAAGTTATTATATACACCTCATATAAAAATATAGGTTCATAACATGGCAGTTGTCTAAAATATGTAAAATTGAGAAAATTGATTACATTACCAATTTGGTAACATTTGAAACATAAACCCCATGATAGAACGGTCATAAAATAGTTATGTAAATATATATATATATAAGTATAATATTCATATAATACATTAATTTTAAGTATAAACACCACACAAAATAAATGAGTTTTGGATAAGGCATGTATCTCATGGAAATGAAGACGGAGCTGAAATTCCCTTAACTTGTGTCCTCACTCTCATTGTACTTGTTCAAACATCTTGTATAATAAATAAAAATTTATTATAAATAAATCAGAGAACCATTTTATTACTTAAAATACCATATAATTTTGATCATGTCTTTATTTTACCCAATTTTTATCAATTCTATGTTAAGGTTTCACTTCGGGTAATATCTGCTTCATTTTTCACATGTATCTAAATTTATTATATCTTTGGTCCTTATATTTACATCATGATTTCTATAATGTATAAAATGTTTTAAATATAATTTATATTCAGTATATTTTTATTATAAAAATCCATAGAATATATAATTATTAAACAAGATACCTCGTTCATGGAGACGGTAAGTCGTATGTACGCATAAACGCTATTTCTGTTTAATTGTCACATTGAAAAAAGAAAGTAAAAGACACACACAAACACCAGAACATATATATAATTATTAAATTATATTTATTATATCAAATATTTCATATATATTTACTAAACTCATCCTTAATACATTCTATGAAGTGTATAAATGAATCACATCACTTTGAGGGGCGGTAGTCTGCACTTGCTCAAATGAAACTATCATATGAACAAAAAATGGAAATCATTAAGATATATTTTTTAAAATAATTAAAAAATATTAAGTATATAATTAATATAATACATAAATTTTATAAAAGTATTTTCCAATATAATTTTCTCCATGAGGGGGTGGTAAAATAAAAAATGACCAATCATCGTTTAGTGAGGTGGTTGTCCGTCGTACACATAAACAATATGTCTCTTACGCATTAGATAGAAGTGTGTGTAAGTGTAGGTATAATACTTATCATAAAAAAAACATAATATTGATTATACTTTTTTATACAATCATGGAATAATAATATTTTAGTGATTGGCGAAATAAAATAAAAGAAAGGAGTTTGATGGACGATGTTACCTCTTAATCGGGTAACTTTTTTCAGTTTCCATCAAGGGGCTTCCATTGAAGTCTTTCATCCAAAATGAGGCTTCAAGGAGTAAGGGATACATTTTGGTGATATATTGGTCAGATTTTTTTCAAGAAAATTTATCTTAAAAGGTGTGAGTAAGTGGGAGGGGGGAGGCCTTTTATAATGGAGGAGTGGAACTCTTATAATATTTTGGAAAAATGAAACCCCATCCACGTTTTTTCAAAAACAATAGATCCAATAAATGTTAAAAGTATATAAAAGGGAGTATAGGGTATAAATATTTCCATGAAATTGAGTTATTATAGGTTTATAGGTCGTTTTGGGCCTTAAAGTTATGGTTTAATCCCTTAAAAGCTTAATTTAACCTTAATCACTATAATTAATATTAATTGTTTCACTAATATTTTTGATAAAAACACAGTTGAACTTATTAGAAATTATAAATTATGCTGATTATAAATATGGAAACCAATTTTCCAAATTCTAGACACATAATTGGAAGAAAATAATTCAAATTTAATCCCATAATTGGGTTGACAATGCAGGTTTTTAAAGTAATAAATGTACAAAAGATTTCTTTGTTTTCAAAGTCAATTTAAAAAGGGAATTCATTATAATGACCTAAATTGGATTGATTTATAAAACAATTATCTAATTATACTTTGAAACAAATTTAAAATATAATTTAATTTTATAAAAAAAATAGATGAAAATTAAGTTTTGAATTAAAACCCAGTATTTTTAACTATTCATTAAAAAACGAAACCTTACAGAAAAAACCCTAAAAATTTATCCTAACATAATATTTATGTATTTATTCCAAATATTATGTTTATATTGAGATATTAAATATATAAAAGTTGCAAATATTAAATTTAAAATGGTTTCCCCATTAAAAAGAGGTAGAACTATATAAAAATATAGGTTCTTAAGCATACATCTGGGTTTGTTCTTATATTAGGTCTATCAAATCTATTGGATGAATATAATAAATATTTTAATGAATATATAACATATATATTACAAAAAAATCCCTTAATTTGTCTAATTAATTTAATTTATTAAGGAAAAACACCATTGGGAGTGTAACACCCCAAGCTTTCACAGTACGCTTCTCTTTGAATAATACAATAGCTTGTGTTATACGCAGTTCTGAGTTCTAGCACACCACAACCAATCGAACTAACAGTTTAAAAAGAAGTTATGAATAGTAATGCCAAATTTTTTAAACTTTTTAAATTTTATTTTTCAAAATAGAATTCATTTTTTCATTCGTATATCAAAATTATCTTAGTGTGATTTGTTGGTATTTTTCTGAAAACTTTCAATTTTTGATGAATTGTAAAAAACACAGCATTATTGTTTAAAACCAAATTTTTATTTAAATAATTATTTTTAATTTAAAACTATTTATAAATAAAAATAGCTAAATAATACATATATTAGTTCAATTTAATTCATTGGAGCCATTTTATAATATGATTAGACATAAAAAAAATTTGATCTTTTTAATGTCTTTTACCCACCTTCTAGGCACGTTTGAAAATTTGCATAAAAATCAATTTTACCGCTTCTATGAATTGATTTTCAAAAATCTAACACACATGGTTGTCATTTTTAAGTAAAATTGGATTCAATAGGATGAAAATAATTTTTGGTGAATAGTATCTTTTGATTTTTATTTACCACAGTTAAATGTAAATAGGGTAATTAAAGGTAAAAATAATATTATAATATTAAAAAATTACCCCAACATATGTCTTAATTATATTAGATAAGTTTTGTTCTAAAAACATAAACCTTAGTAATAAAATAATATCCTTTTTATCCATTTGGGTTAGATTAAGACATTTAATATTTTTTATTTAATGAAGAGTTAAAAATGTTAATTTCAAACGTTAATAACTAAACCATTTTTAATATAGAGTTATACATAAGAAAAATTATAATATAAATATTCATTATAAGTATAAAATTATTTCCTACATCATTTTATTTTATTTATAATTTTTATACATTATGTAATTAAATTTATTTGTGACACAATGATGATGCTTTAATTCCTTTATTAATGAAAGATTAAAATAATTGATATTATAAATATTAAAATAAATGTAAATTGAAACTTTTGATTCCATACATGAATTTAATAGGTGAATATGACATATTATTATTGATTAAATGTATGTTTTTCGAAGAAATCAAGTTTTTATGACTTCTACAAAAACCAAATACTAAATAGTGTCAAAATTGACATAAATGAGTTTAAAAAAATACTATTTTATTGAATGATATAATATTCCTAAAAATTTAATATTTGGCCAAAGGGCTTAAATAATGTTAGATATATCATTATTTTACCACTTGAGGTTATATTTTCATTTTATAGTAACTATATTAACCATGTAGTATAACAATACAAAAGACATTGTAAAAGTTAAACTATTTAATTAAGAGTTAAATATAAAATATAAGGTTAATATGGTGACCTAAACTGGTATAAAACATATTTTATGAGAGTATTTATACCCATAACCACATTATACCCAAAATAAATCCATTTAAAGCTATTAGAACCCGAAAATAATTTTATAATAATTTATTATTTCAAGCTTTTCCTAAAGTACCCTTCACTTCTCTCATAAAAGGGTACTTACCATTATCTTAAATTAACACATCCAAATCCCTTTTTCTCAAACAAAACATACTCAAATATTCTCCAAAGTAAGCTCAATTAATCCTAGAGTCCTTAATTTGATCAGAAAACAATCCTATCGATCCCTTTTGTTCAAATCAAAAGGAAGCACCCGAATAAGAGGTAATTATTTTATCACCTCTATCAAAGTTCTTTTCTTATTCGACTTCATCTTTCATTGTTGTTTACATAATAAAATAATAACTCCTATGAAATATACATAATTAGATGTTATTATAAATATGATACAACCGTATTCATTATTCTATCCATCCTATGAATGACAAAGTCACCATACGTGCGTACGTACGGCTTACCGTCTCCACATTATGGTGTAGTTTGTTATTCAACACTTCATTATTTTGATGGGTATAATAATGAGTATAATTGATCTAAATAATAAATATAACATATTAATGATTCTATATTTATAATATATCATTAAATTACATACGATTTCACAATCAATAGAATGATATTGTCACTCGTGCGTACGTACGACTTACCGTCTCCACGACGCAATGAGATTTCATTCCCCGTAATAACCATTCAAGAATAATTTTAATTTGATGATTAAAAAATAATTCTTATGAACTAAATATAATTATGGATATGAATAAAATAAAACCTATCCATAAAAACATTACTTATGTAATGAAACATATAAAAAAACAAATCAGTTAACACTCGAAAAAATGATACTACTGAAATATTATTAACAAATAAATATTAGAGGATCATATATGATATAATATTTATGTATGGGATTATTGTATAATTTAATTAAAATTATTTAAACATTATACAGGAGGTTAACATACCCTTTACTAAGGAAAATTACAAGGAAAGGGTAAATTTTACAATCTCTTTATTATTCGAGGTTGTTTAAAGGTAAGTATCTACTAGGACTTCATTATCATCCACATATGTACTTCCTAAAAATGTTTTTCAAAAAACAATTACAATTTCCTAGAATATGGGTTAAAGTCATTTTCACCCTTTTTTACTTTTTATAATTTTTTTTAAAGGAATATTTCTGTCATTTTCTAATCAATGGACTTTATGACCTTTTCAACAAACTAAGGAAAGAATGGTTCATTTAACTTATATGGAGGGTGCAGAAATTTTACAATATTAAAACACCTTTGAATATTACCTTACAATATTATAAGAATATTTTCAAAAGAAATTTTTTATTTTATAATTATATGACTTTTTAAGGATTTCAACGTTAAAAGAGATATTTCTCTCAAATAGTTTTTGAATTGATTTCATCTATCTCAACAATTATTGTTGGATTGTATGTTTAATTAAAGCTGATTAATTATGATACAATACTTCATATTGTATTTATATTTTTATGATATGTTTGACTGTGTATATGGTATTTTTATGTCATTCACGGTTTATGGTTAAAGTATTAACATTTCATATGCTAGTTTAATACTAATTTTTATGTTATGTTTCACCATTTTTTATATAAAGAATGAATTAGACGTTGTAAGTGACGGTCGAGGCTTGATATAGCACCTAGATGCATCGCTAGGTCCCATGAGACAAACTAGTGTCTTGGAAAAAGTCCTTAAAAATATTTTATTTGTAGTTCTGGCACGAGGCCTTGACTATGTGGTTATGATGTTCAAGATTATGAATTTCATCATTATGGGATTATCGATTGATATACATGTTATTATTAAACTAATATATTATCTATGTGAACAAGGAAATGGGATTATTTGATTTATATTTTCCATATTAATCTGAATTTTAAGTTTAAAAGGCTTGTGTTTTAGTCTTATACATTGCCTTAAATTTATATACTTATTTATGATGGATTCTGCTACATTGTTATCTTTACTGAGCATCTAATATCACCCCTTTTTTATGTTTTATTTTTCCTAGGATGCTAAGAAGTATATTGTGACTGGCCTATAGGAATGGGCTATGGGATATGATAATTTTCAAAGGAGACACAATGTTGATTTTTCATTTAATAATGTAATGTAAAAAATTATGTATATATCTAGTATTTCCAAAGCTACTAAACTGATTAGTCTTTTAGGACTTCACATGACTCAATTTTTTATTCAAATAAGGAAAAGAAGCCAAAAACATCCAAAAATAGCCAAGGAAAAGAGTCTGCAGAGGTCTAAAATAGTGAAGAATGAGGGCATCCCTCTAATGATGTTGATCCCTGTTGTTTTCAAACATTGAGGGGTATGAAAAAGGAAAGCCTTCGGGCCTGAAGAGACAATTGAAGCAAGGTAGTCGGCAGCTTTATTTCCCTCACGCCAGATATGAGAAACTTTTGTGGTTTTCCAAGGAGACCCTGACACCTCTGGATGATGTACTCAATAGACCAAGGGACACTCTCGATGCCCTGGATAGCATTAGAAAGGAGTATGGAATCGGTTTACACCTCCACTAGAACCACACCCCTTTGGTTGCATTCCCAGAGACCTGCCAACATGGTCTTCACCCCTATAATAAGAGGTGTGCCCTGGTCCAACTGAATGGAGAAAGAAAACAGAACCGATCTGTTTTGATCACGAACGAGTCCCCCGCCACTAATGGTACCCGCAAGACAGGATCCATCACTATTAAGCTTGAATCCATGATGCGGGGGGGACCATCGGACCCAATTACTAGAGTGCAGAGTAGGGGTCGGAGTAGGATTGCGTATGGTGGGAAGAAGACGATGTATAGTGGTAGCCTCCCTCCAAGCACTATAAACAACTGCGATATCAAGAAGTAGGCTCTTAATGCAGAAGATGATGGAATGAGCATAAGAGGCCACCCCTTCGTGCAATTACACGTTACGATCCTGCCACAAACTCCAGCATCCGGCGTGAAACACCAAAGTGTGCGCTCTTCTCTCCAGAACCTCAGCACCCGAGCCATGAAACCATCGGGTAAAGAAGTACTGATCTGCCATGGCGGGAATAGAAAAACCAGTGAAATCACCAAAGAAAGTCCACACCTCGCATGCCCAATCACTTTCAAAGAATAAATGATCCGAAGATTCCTCCTTATGCTTCTTACAGCAAATGCATTTTGAGGCCATGCTCACCCCACACCTTTTGATGTTCTCATTTGTAGGAAGGCCTCTATGATGGATTATACAAGAATGGAAGTTAAATTATTTGGGGATAGCTTTATCTCACAGCACATCACTCCATGAGACCTTCGTTGATTGCATGACAGACACCCGATGGTAGTCTTTTGACGTGAAGATTCCAGACGGCGATGGGGTGAATACACACCGATCGGGAGCCGTGGTCAGATCAATGATGTGAAACAGATCCTCCTGGTTCATGTTTAGGATAGCACCGATGAATAGTGGGTATTTTCTGGCTTCTTGGAAGGAAATTCTGGTGACAGGGCACCCCGAGAGGCCAATAGTATCTCCACACTAGTTGTCGTGCTAGAAGGATGTGTCGCTTGTGTCGATGATCCAAAGAGAGTAAGGTCTGAGGTTGTTCACCATAGGAACAATCTCATGCCAGAAAGGGGAGGTATGCCCAACACAAACATCCCCATTCTTGACGTAACTTCCATGCATATTTGAACCCCATAACATGCGTTTCACCAGCACTTCCCATGGCATTTTCTCATGCATGCAGGAGAGGGAATCCTGGACATTTCGGATGCTAATACTGCCTTCCTTAACAGGCCGCGCCATTCTAAGCTAGGAAACCCAGTTCCTTCGGCCCTCATTTTTAGGGTCCCATATGAAACCAGCAAAAATCCTTTCTATGGTATGGATAACTCCCTTGGGAACCTTAATGGCGGAAAGGGCATTAATCGGGGTCGCCGTGAGAACACTATTAACCAAGGCTATCCTACCTCCAAAGGACAAGAACCAGTTCTTCCATTTGAGAACCCTCTCCGTGATTTTACAAATAATGGAGCCAAAATCATGGATGCGCAGAGGCCTCGTCGAGATTTGGGCTCCAAGATACAACATGGGAAGATTACCTTTGTGCATTCCCATGATGCTTCTCACATTGAGGATATGCCTGTCAGATTAGATGTTAAAGATATAGAAGTTACTCTTAATTTTATTGATGATCTGGCCCCTCAAGCAACAATACGCCTCCAAAGCTCTGTTCAGGCTGCACACAGACCTTCTTGATGCGTTGAGGAAAAAAATAGAGTCATCTGCGAACATAATATGGGAAACAGGTGGTAATTTCATCCTTCTTCGAAAGGGCAGGATCATATTTCTGGCAAGGTTCATGTGGATGAGGTGGCTGAGTACATCCTTAGTGATGATAAATAAGCTCGGCGAGATTGGGTCTCCTTGGCGAAGCCCACGGATCGCTTTAAAGAAACTGAACATTTTTCCCATGAACGAGATCGACATCTAGGTATAACTACAGCAGTGAAAGATGATATCAATATTCCATTGAGAGAGACCCATACCTACAAGGACACTGATTAAAAATCTCCACTCCACCCGATCGTAGGCCTTGCTCATATCCACCTTAACCTCCATATTGGAACCAAGTGATTTAACGTTGAGTTCCCTTAATGTTTCTTATGCCAAGTCGATCGCCCCATGTATGGAGCGTCATTTAATGAAGACATGTTGTTCCTTGGAGTTGCACCTGGGAAGATGGGTGGATAGCCTTGTGTTTATAATTCCTGCGAGAATTTTGTACTGCACGTTGCACATGCTGATCGGACGAAACTGCTCTAAGGATGAGGGAGACTTGGATTTCGGAATGAGAACCACGGTTGTTACACATGCCACTTTGGGAATAGGTCCACCCCTGAAAATTTCTTGGATAGCGGCAATAAGGTCCCCTTTCACTATGTCCCATGAAGCTCTGGGTAACTAGTTTTGGGGTATTATAGGGAGCATATAAAATATATATCATTTATATTCAATTGTTTCTTATATTTTCATTTCTAATCAGTTGGTAACCTATGAATTAATATTAAATTAATAAAAACCCTATATTTTTTATATTTTATTTAATACTATTCATAACATATAATTTAATGTATATTATATATCTTATTATATTAAATAATCATATTTTAATACTATATTATTGTTTGGTAAACCTTAGTCATGTGTGTTATGCAAGTAATCAAGGAAAGTCATTGTAGCATGAAACTCAAGCTAACCCGAGTGTTCCATGCAGATAAAGCTAAAATTTATGTTTTCTATAGTTTATGTAAGCCAATCATGGTACTTTAATATAAAATAAACTATTTTCAGTATTGCGTGAAATGAAAAATATCAAAAATACTAAATTAATTAGAAAAAGATAATTCACAAAAATCTCGTTGTCATACAATAACTATATAAAAACACCACACAACTATTTATTTCTATATCCTACTCTCAAATACTTTGTCACCCTATCTTGAATTTTCTTCACTCTAGCCCAACCAACATCCCATCTCAAAGTCTCTGATGGTAGATTTCAATATCCTTCCTCTACAGACAACACTAAACTAGGGGAAGTTGTTGTCTTTATTCTGCATTCCTTAAACCTTTCCTCTAATAGAACTATAACCCACACACTAAGAAATATCTATTTCTCTCTATATCCCTCTCTCTCCCTCATTCATAGATATAAATTCAATCCACTTACATTTTCTTTTATCATTGACGTTGTCAAGAACATAGAGTTGTTAAATTTTTAAATGGTGTATTTTTTAAATTTATATAGTTATATGGGGTTTTTAATAAAATGGGACACCATAACACCAATTAGAACAATTTAACATGTTTACTTATTTAATAAATATATATGTACAATTATATAATAATAATATAATGATATTATTAAATATTTGTTTAAAAATATATTTATATTATATTATAATTTCATAAATCTAATAATTATTTTAGATTTTATTTTTATTTAGATGAATAATATATAAATATATTTTCATAAACATGGTTTTCTATAATTAAATTAATGTATATTTAGTCTAGCCTCAAGCCTTTTGTATGTTCCTTTTATATTGGTTCTATTAATATTCATAAATTTGATCACTATTTTAAAGAAGTGGTCTTGAATTTTTAATAATATATATTATATAAATTAAATTTTAAAATATTACATAGTGATATTTTGTTTTTTAATCATAAAATATAAATCTTATATTAAATTTTTTTTAATTTTTATAATAAACCAAGTTTTTTATATTATAGTAAAGATTAAATTAATATATTATATGACAAGGAATAATTATAATTCATATTTTAATTTTATTTGAATGAATCATATTTTAAGTTTTTTTTATATCAAATAGTTTAAATAATTATTTTTTTAAAAACACTCAATAAAAAATGAAACATTAAAAGGTGAAAATGGAAAAATAGGGAAAATGATTGACTAAAATAAAAAATAATGAAAAAAAATCAACCAATTTTCAATATATTCATAAATATATTTTTATCCCTTACTAAGAATAATATTTATTCTCAAATAACTTGTTTATTTAAAATAATCATAGATAATCACTCTAATCAATTTGGAAACTCATCATCATCTCAGGAAATTATATGGAACCTATCTTTGGGAGGATACGTGTCTCCATCCATTGGGGGGATGAAGACTGCTTGAAGGTACTCCTTGATTTAAAATAAAATTATTGATTCTTATAAATGATTCACCAATTATTCTTGCAGCTAAAAATATCATTCTATCACTTGTATACAAGTATTATAAGAGGGGGGATACCAAATGTGTTATACATAATGGGTGAAAAAATATTTCGATCTTAGTGTAGACAACCTCCTAGATCTTATGAGATCATAAATGTTGTTCCCAAGGGTTACCTTGGGATGCCTAAAATATAATTCATATATCCTTCACCGATTTAAATTTCACTTAATCATATCTATTTTTCCACCCCATCCTATACAAAAATAACATAAAGAGAATTTCAAATAGAAAAAGCACCAAAAATATTAAAATTATAAAATGATATGAAAAATAATTGATCACTATTAGGATATCATTATATTAATTAGAATAAAACCTACAATATACATAGATATTTTATATCATTAATTGGGGAAGATTGAATTTCTTTTATATGAAGGAACCCCCGATTGTCTTATTATAAGTTGATTTATTGTTAATTCCCTAACAAATGGTTTTCTGTTCTATATTTGGTAACAATTTATTTATTGATTTTATGTCTAGAATGCCTAAACAATATCCATTTTATATATATTGACACATTTAACTTTAATATGCAACAATTTTTTATTTGTTAAAAGATTTTTTTTTTGAATATTATATAGAAATACAGACTTTAAAAAGACATTTATTTTATTTTGAAATTAAATATTTTTATATAAAAAATATTTAAACATGAGAAAATAAATCATGTAACCTCTCTCTTCCACAACATGATATATAAACCTAATACCCACTTCGGGTGAAGCATCAAAATTGCTCTAGTTTCTAAAAAGTAGGATACATTTCCTCCCCATTCATTTGCTCTGCCTCAATAGAGGGAATATGTGGCTATATTGTAGCTACCTTTCTATACTACTCTGCAATTATTTATTCTGGAACCTCAAAATATTTTGTTGTTAGCGATTACTGATACCATTGAGTAGAGGACTACCAACATATTATTTGTATCCATATTTCATCATGTATTGGATTCTGAAGGGATACACTAAAGACACATCATGTACATCTCTGCATGATATGGATTTTCCTATGAAAAGAAGAAAATATTATATCATATACATATCTCAGACCTCTTGATCTCATGGGATTTTTTTTGGTGGGTGTATTTAATATGATGAAGGAATATCATATGCATGAGTATTAGAATGTAGTGTAAGATCCTCCCCCTATTTTACAAGATCCCCCAAAATGTTATTGGATCCTCTCTTTATGGTGCATGATCTTGTGCAGAAGTTAGAGTGTCAGCCTCTCTTATGTGTATTTTTTCATTTCCTTGTCTCTATCCCAACAGATATCCTCATAATTTTCCTCCTTCTAGTGGTGGAAGTGGTGGTGGAAGTGTATCATCCTTAACGAACATAGTAGGAACACTAGTATCCGCAGGCGGCTCAGCTAAAGCATGTAAATAATGATATAATTGGGGCTCCTCATCATAAATACTCTTATATAAAAAAACTGAGAGGATAAATAATAGTATCTTGATTTGTATGAACTATATATTGTTTGATACATTCATCCTCCTAAGGACCAGTGATACGTATAATATACACTAACCCGTCTAATTACAAATTGGATAATATTCTAACTAATAAAAAATTTGAAATAAAAGGATATAATAAATGTTAATAAAAAATAAAATTATTGAGTGTTTATCCCATAGAAAATAAGGTACATGAAAGTGTTGTACCATTAAAAATATGCATAATCTCCCTAATTAGTTACCTGGATGCATACTATGGGATATCTATACTGAATGATATAGTTTGGGCATGTTTTTTCACAACATGCAATGTAATGAGAGTGATATTACAACCAATCAAGCTCCTACCAACATATAAGTATAATAGTGTGTAATATATCAATATATCATGGTATATTTGGGATATGATGCAAATATCCAAACAGTCACATGACTTGATCTGGCTGATTCCACTCAATGACATGGAAGAGGATTAGTGGAACCATTTCTCTATGGTCTCCTACTGTATATATACAATATAGTGGAAGAAACACATAGAAAAATCAAGTATACTATATCTAAGAAACATTAAATTTCATCTTATAAAATAATTTACAAATTTTCAAAAAAAATACACTTTAGTTATCGTTATAATAACTTTTATAATTAATAAAAAAACATAATTTATATGTAAAACATTTAATGTTTAACTTACATAATCATGTTGTAGAGAGTAAAAATAGGTCGATGGATATGAACATTATTCCTTGAGGTATATAAATAATTTTTATCCTAACACCACTTGGTTATAAAAAAATTCATATATAGTTAGTTTATAAATTATATTATAAAATTTACAAAACAACTCAAATTAAGGATGTAAACATACTTATTTCACCGAGGGAATTACAGTATAAGGTTTTAAAGAAGTGCTGTGACAAATTTAGGAGAAATGCATGGAAAATTATCCATAACCCATATATAAATGAAATCTAATACACATATTAATATAATGATTTATAGAGGATTATATATATATGTGTGTGTGATATTAAAGTTGACCCCCAACTATATGTACCTATCTGGTATAAATTCTCATATCATTGTTTGTAAATCATGTGTACTAATTTTGTAGAGTAATCAAAAAAACATTACTCTAATTAAGTTAATAATATATTAATTTGTGTATCAAATTAGTATCTCCTCATCAAAGAATCATTGATAAATTCTATTCAATACACCCATGTAAAGTCGGTAACCCTGGAAGACATGTGGTCAATTGGTGAAGTCAATGTCTAGTAAATGTTTTTCTAAATCATAAAAGTCACATATAATCATAGCCATAACTACACAGCCATTAATAGGTATACCCAAAATGTAGGATATTCCCAATAAAGTAATAATTATTTCCCCCTTAGGTATATGGAATGTGTTTGTGTCTTGTTTTCATCTCTCAAACAGTACATAAATCAAATGATGATCATTCTTCTTAAATCCACATATGGTGAATCCCTAAAATCTATCACATCTATGGTATGGAATAATGGTTGTTTGTTCTAGAACATAGTGAAAATTACATTATCTATAAATATAAAAATATTGAATAGTTTATCCATCTAGGAAGTCATGTGGAACGTGAGACTTCTGGACAGATGTGATCCTCTACTATGAAATGTTTTTGTAGTAATCCATTAGTAGTTAATAATATTTAATTTTAATAAAATATTATATTATAACAAATAATAAATTTATTCACCTTATAATATATTTGGGAAGGAATATATATGTATTATGATACAAACCCTATCATTTCATGATTACATGATTGAAACATCAATGTTTCATCCTTCATCTCCCTTGTAGTTCTATTAGTGAAATTATATTGGAATGTTTCTTTCATTAGATTTATAAAAACTATTTCTACTACCACATATTAATTATTGTTATTGAGTTATTAATATTGAATGTATCATGTATTTTAATTTATATTCCTTCACATAATAATAATAATTGATTTAATTATTATTATCTAATAACAAATAAAGATAATAATTATAAAAATTACTATGTCATAAAATAAAATGAAATCTACATTTATAACAAAATTAAAATCATTGAATGTAAATAATTTCATATTAAGAACTAGTGTACATCAATCATGTAGATTATTTAATTATTTCCTTATTGGTATATGGAAACATGTCTCTTTGTGTGACCTTCTTGGATACATAAGCCACACCTCTATGTAGGTTCTCTTTTATTGGTCCAATCCATCTCATTTAGAATATAGGTCAACATTGTACTCCCTCTTGAGCATAGCCTAGTCATGTTCGTTATAAGCATTGGTGTATTATAAGATAAACTGATGTTTTGATATTCACCTATATGAATCCATAGACAAATGTAGTATTCTTCAATACTCTACAGCTGATACCATAGACCAAGAAAAAATTCTACAAGATATGAATATATAAGAACTTTTTATTATCATACGTGTGCTAGGATACAATATTTCTTTGATGTTACCAAATTAACAGTAATGGTTCTCCAGTAAAATAATAAGAACACAAACACTAATATTAGTCAAAGAATCATGGAACTCATAGAACTCAAATCTATCTCCATCATGTTCAAATTAATGAAAATGGAATTTGGTATTCTATTGAATAACCTTATAAATATGATACTAGAAAAGGTGACCATATAGAATCCCTCTCTTCAGACCCTCTTTGGCACACTTTTCTCTTTTTGATAAATAAATAACTATGTGATAGATTTTATACCATATTAAACTTATAGATTAAATTTAAATAATTATATTGAAATTATGTTTTATTTTTGGGTATTTTAATTAATTATATATTTATATTACTTAGTGTGAGTCTGGTAGAGGTAATTCCTGATAAACCATTGGTCATTGTCATGTAAAATACTCTTGATAACTATGGAATATACCCTAACTGATGCCCCTCTACCTATATTTCTCGTACTAAATTAATATATAGAAACTATTATTAAAAATAAGTTTTATGTTTAGCTTATAATCTAATATTCATAATTACATGTGATTGATAGCTTCCTACCTCTATTTTATACCCCATTAACACATTCTATAATTTTGGTCATCATATATCAATATCTCCTCCCATCATCATATTGCTACATCCATTTATCCTTTAGAATTTTTATAATGTAGATGTATACTCCTTGATTAGCTCTCCAAATACCTTTTAAATGATCCTCCATCCTATGTTGTTGATGATATTATACTAATAATAAATAAATAATAAGTACTCATATGATTGTAACTACAATAAGGATTTCTCCAAAAAAAACTATATACATACCTAGTTTATAATTGCTTTCTTCATGTACCAATACTTGAAATTCTTCCACACATTATATAGTATCATTGATAGGTAAGGAGTGGTCTTTATAAAATACCATGAGACTATAATTCCTCTCTAATCACTCAATGCTAATCAGAAATCAGGTAATTTCCTTCAATTTTTGTCACAAAAAATTGAAAGGAAATCCATATAATGGAACCAAGAATAGAATGAAATCTTCTCAAGAATAGAAATTCTTAAACATATACAAGAATAGTTACTATCCTATATGGTGAAAATCAATAATGTTTCACTATAATTTCAATACAAATATGATCCATCAATTTAGATAAACTTCATATAATGATAAAAAACCAAAACATGGTATGAATTCCCAAAAAATATATCAAACACTACATTCAACTGATCAAAATATATTTTTTTTGTTCTCATATTGAATATTAAATCATCGAAAACCTTCTTATTGTGATGAAAAATCTTATTAATTAGAGGTAAACTTGAAAAATGTCATCTGAGTCACTATAAATATTCACAATATCCTTTTATTATGTGACCCAAGCCGCATATAAGTAATCTAATAATAGAAAAACTATTTTAATCAATTCACTTCAAGAACAACTAGAAGGTCGTGACATGATCTTATCATTTCAATAATTAAAATTGAAATGAAATCAACATATATGTTTAAGTGATCATGTGATAGGATTTCATTCAAACATTTCTGCATAGTAAATCTAGATATGCACAAACCAATGAATTTATTATCAATTATAACTCACAAAATCATATAATAATGTGAATCAAATTTTCCACATTGAATCATATCAAGATATCTCTTTAACACTTATATGATATGTCTATGATGTATTACAATGTGATACTATTTTATCATTGTCTTACTCACTTATTTTGTATTACAGTCTATTATAATATAAAGAACAAATTCATCTAACACTTGATTTATTCCACACAAAAAATCATGGAAAATTTTGTACTAGGAGAAACAATTGATCAATGAATTATGGTAAGTGTGACATACCATTTGTTGAGTATGACACCAATAGTGGTAGATGATTAAATGGTTGTAGTGATGTCACATGGTAGGGATCATACTGCTCTTTAATTTTTTTTCGTTATTATACATATCCATCATCTTCTAATATTTATGATTCTTTTTGTCCTCAAAATTTTCCACTATAATATTTATATTATGTGGAGGATTATCTCTATTAAATGTGATCTTTGTATGAGATTTTTTAACCTATGGATGAAAAATTACATCATGAGGTTGTGATATACCAACTTCCAATAACAAAACTTATTGAGATATCACAACCTAACGATATTAAATTATATCTTTGTGTTGTTATGGACCAACTTCCAATTCTAGTTAAACTTCCTCCATAGTAGATATTGCGACATATAACTACATTATTTGTTCTTCTAGTTTGTTCTTACTCGGTGAAAATATAGATTCTGTGTCTCCATCATCAATAATCGGATATGATATAACCCATAACCAATATTTATATTGTAGATGCCTATATGAGATGGGAAATATAACTTGGTTAACTATGAGATTTAAAAATCAATAAAATTTTCTCTAAACAGATTACAATGTTGTAAAATCTCTAAGAATTGAAACTCTTTCAAATTGTCTATTATAACTATCTCCTTATTCAATTTCAATTATTTAACCATTGTAATAAATCTATAAAAACAATTTTAGCTTCAATAAGACTTTATTATTAATTATATCTAATCAAAGAAACATAATATGAATTTAAAATGTTTAAATATTCAATTTTAGTCATCGGTATTCTGACTAACAGTATATAATTATATATCTTAGTGTGATCATGATGGAGTAAAAAATAGATATCCCAACAAAGAGGTCCTCATATCCACATTATGGTTCATAATGTTAAAGTGAATCTTCAATGGAATATCCCTTAGGAGTATCAAACCAGGTGTATAGTTGGGGCTCATTATCGTGGTCTAAGTGAAGATTTAGTTAATACCCAACCAACCCTTTTCAAGGTTGTTAAATGAGGTGCATATGTGTTAGAGCCTACATTTAGATGTTTATATCCAAAAAAGGGTGTAATTCTTGGAAACCAAAGACTCTTTACTTTACCAAAATTTTAGAATGTTTTCCTATTTTTGGACTAAACCCTAGGGTTTCTACTAAAGTTGCTATGTCCTGATTATCGTAAGTAATTACACCATGCCATGCTACCAACTATATTGACCCTATTTTTTCATATATTATTATTACACCATTTTTATTATAAATAATATAATAATAATATAATATATAAACGAAATGATGAAATTTTCTAATATAAATATTTAAATTAAATAATAAAAAATATAAATTATTAAATAAATATTTATAGTAATAATCGAAAACTAATAAATAAACATTCAAAATTAAATTTAATATTAATACATAATTATATTATATAATAATAATTCATTGCTAATATTTAAATTATACATATTATTAAATATCAAATATGTGTTTTATTCGTACAAGCACTTTTATAATGAAACACCACTAATAATAGACATGGAATTCCATGATATTTATAATAGTTAAACATAAAAATTATAAAAATTATATAAATAATTACAATAATATTTAACTAATAATTAATCATGAAACCCTAAAATTCAAAAATATTTCTAACAATTAAATTTAAAAATTATTAATATTCAATAATTAAATATGAAACATAGAAAATTTCTAAAAGAAAACGTCAAATTAGTAACTACCAGTTTAAAATTAAAATATTGTATTAATAAATAGTAAAAAAACTAAATAATAAAATAATAAAACAAATATTAAAATACTAAATGCCTAAATCACTGAAGTAGAACCTTATAAAATAGTATCTAGTAGATATAAGTGAGGAGTGAACTGAAATAAATGAGGGTGTTCTAGCATTTTATAGGTAAGGTTGAAAAGATCACCAAAGGAATTGGAACTCTATATGATGGGTTTGGGGGAATAGAGTTAGTTTATTTTGTTCTCATCACCCAAATTATTCATGTATAGTGCCAATTTATTTGGTCCTCTTCAGATACTGTGAAGAAAACCTAATGAACTAGTTATCTCAAAGTAGGATTTTTGTGTACTAACATATTTGGAGCTCAAGAATACCATATCCATAAAAAACCCTATAATCATTTAATTAGAAAAGATTATCTATTTTAAGAATTTATCAACACATCATGGAACCTTATAATATCACCCAAGAGTCAATTTATGGCTGACCAATATTCATTTAATAGATTGGAAGGCTCTAGGAATGAGGTTAGTGGTCGAACTCCAACATTATCCATAATATTTTTCAACCAAATTTATCAATTTTATGATATTGAAAGACAACTAAACAAACTAGAGGGTTATTAATAGTATTTTTAAATAAGTACTTGAATAAATAATCGTTAAAAAATTATATAACCATCAAAATTAATTTAATAAAATTTCACTATGATTGAAAATAATAGGCATGATCAAATTTACATAGTTAATCTAAAATCTTACCTCGAGGTAAATCCATATCCTTCATCTATTGTAATTTTTCACCATGATCCTCATGTAAAATGAATAATTTTAGTGTGAAATTGAATAATTATAGAAATTAGGACCTCATGCCATCCCTAAAACCCAATTTCAATTAATGAATCTATAAAATGAAACATCATGCCTCAATAATCATAAACTAAACATTTCTAATTAAAAATAGGTTTTGATGGAATTAAATATAAATGTGACATGTTATAATTATTTTATTAATTTTAAAAAAAGTTTGAAAAATATTAATTATCTAAATCACACAAAACATCAATTCTAAGGTAATCATTATGTTCTCAGATTAATGATATGATAAAAAAATAAAGAATTTTCTCATATAGTAATTAATTATGTATATTCAAAAACATATTGGCATGCATATGACCCTTTTAAATAATTAATTACTTACATATTTAGTTCCCCATAATTAAAATTCTTCCAATACATAAAATACATAACCATAGGCTAAACACTATATTGCATGATATATAGAACCATCAAAAAAATTCTAGGTATTTTACTAGGTTAAATCATCATTTTATCCCTATAAGTGAAATTACCAAAATTCCATTAAAATTTAAAATTTCCAAAAAAAACTTAATGACCTTTATAGTAGATAAACACTAATAAAATTTCATTCTGAAAAAGAAAAATATCATCTATACAATCTCAAGGGAATCAATACAAAAACTCTCACAAGGGATAACCCATGATATTATATAGAAGATACACATTCAAGAAGACTCACATGAAAAAAAATACACAAATATCAGTTAGAGGTAGTCCTAAAAAAGTTTTGATCCATAATTTTATAATTTAACAATCAAGAATGAGAAATATGTAATGGGTTTAAATTAATATTATTTATCCATAAACAATATATCATTTCCAAATCACACTAATATGATTGGAAACACAACTTATAACTTGTTATTGGGGGATTATAATTACACCTTTATACTTACACCATGTTTGGATCAAGGGAATCACCCACTATCTTAAAAGATATGGGTTATGGTTCAATAGAAATTTTCTACATCACTCTCAAAATTAATCAGATCTTAAGGTCCTAGAAATATTTATAACAACATATCTTCCTCATCAAAACTATACATCATGATAAGAGTACAATAGACATCACAATATGACATAACTCTTAGTGGAATTTTATGTGGCCCGATTATCTTTACCATAATAAACCTCATCAAACCAAAACCATAATATAATAACACAATATAAATCATAATTTTATTTTAGTAAACTAACCAATAATTGTAATCGGTTAAAATTTTAATAGTGGTTCAACATCATATCTTCTTATCTTTAAAGTATCACTTAAAACCATAATTTTCTCTAACGGAAGGAAAAAAATCATTTTCAATGAAACGAATACAAAAATTGTGATAAGAATTTTGGTTAATTGCATTTTTTTACCTGAATTTATGAAAGGAGGAGTAATGAAATACATTAACTTCCATATAAATATGATTAATAATATAATTGTAAAGTATTATTTTGAATATTTCATAATTATATTATGATGAACCATACCTTACATATATGTATATTACATCAAAATTTATGAATCTTCATTACAAAACATAACAAAACCACACCAGTACTGTATAGGTTTAATGTCCTAATAAACTAGGAAACATAAAAAATTGTTTAATAAGACATCTACACTGTCTCCCACTTATTCCTTCATATCTATACCCCTTTTTAACTTATCTTACTAATACTATTCGTCACAACTTGGGGAAAATAAACATAATAAAATGTGAGATCAGATGCTTAGTAAGGATAAATAAGAGAGATATCAATCATCTCATAATCATAAGTCATAATAATATAACACTTGAAAATCTTATCCTGCATATGAAATATTAGGATATCATGTAATGGGATAAATCATAAAAGCTCATAAATATTCAATGAAAATATTCCCAAAAGTTATAAAATAAGACATGGAATTTTTTTCCAGATACATAAGCACCTAAAATCATTTTATATTAGTAAAGGAAAATTGCCAAGACATTCATAGTGGACAAATTCCATTACTGAATCATGTTTACTTCTCGTTACAGCCCTATATTATTGAACAAAAATCATTTCCTGTTCCAATACTATCTATCTCCTGATATAAAAATCATAACCCAATGCATTGGAGGGATATATAGGTCCCATCCATCTCATAATGAAATCATTCATACGTGTTCCAAAAAAACATAAATAATTTATCACAGTATAACCCTAATGAATAAAAATGGGTTTCTTAAAAAACATTCCATCATAAGATAATCTATGTAAAAAAATGGATTTCCTATATGGAATTAAATAATAAACATAATAAAAAATATGAATGGTATTATGTACTTGAAATATATCCATAATAAAAAAATTCATCTTAGATGGAAAATAATTTTGATAGAACATTTGAAATTAATTGTTGATAAAATATACTTTCTTCTTTAAAGACATTTTCTTTCTCAAAATTCCAAGAAATTTTAAAAGAAAAGTGTTTACTTGAAAATAACCTTGAAATCTTGTAAATGAATCATTATGTAAATATTATGATAGGAAAATGTAAAAACCCATCAAGTCGTATAAGATACAAATAAAACATTCTTCTCTTACTTTTATCTGATAATCAAAAAGTACCTCATATCAAAAAACGACAAATGATTACTTTCAAACCATTTAAAAAAATTCAACAATGGATAAAATTGAAATTAGTTTTTATTGAAGAATATAAATAATATTACATTTATATGAAACATGGATTTGGATGATAAATATACCCCTGTAAATACTTAAGTATAAACAACCTCAAATAATAATGAGATTGTGAAATTATCCCTTACATTAGATATGATATCATCTGTATGTATATGTACCTCCTGTATAATGATTTAAATAATTTCAGTTAATTATTACAGAATCATATTCATTTTTATGATATCATATATGGAAATATTATCATTTTTTTATTAATAACATTTCATTATTACTCGTTATTCGGATATAAACAGCTTCATTTTCTTATGCATGTTTTTTAAAATAAGATCTGAATAATTCTTCATAGGTTATATTTATATAATTTAAAATTGATATTAATATATTATATATCATATTTATTCATTATATACATTTATTTAATCATTCTTTAATGGATATCATGTAGGATGAATCTTATCTCATTGTGGAGACGGCAGGTCGTACGAACGCATGAGTGATGATATCATTCCATTAATTGTTAAATGGTATGGAATTGGATGGTATATACACTACAAAATATTTAACTTCTTCCAATAGGGGTGTATCTTTTGGTAAAAGTTAATTTTATGTTGGTAAAACGTTTTACAGACATATATTTCCATGTCACTAAACTGTTGGTAAAAACTCTGTCGCTAAATGTTTTTGCGATAGATAAAATAGTTCTGTTGCAATTATAATAATACCAATAGATAATGTATATGTTGGTTCAAATGTTTAGCAACAAGTTCTAATGAAAAATCTTTCTATTGGTAATAATAATTCCAACATATAATATTTTTTATAAATCACATTTAAATAAAAATAATAAATTTTTATTTCTAGTAAAATTTCATATAATATTTATTAATTTATCATATATAATATATAATTATTAAATAGAAGACTGATTTCACACTAATTCAAAATTATAAAAAAAATTAATTATATATATAATGAAATTTAATACAAAAATGAAGGATCCATCACAACACCCCATACAACGACCCATACAGTGACCCATACAATGACCCATACAATGACCCATACAGCGACCCATTCCTAACTTCATCCATGCCAGCGACATCATCATCCCATGTCAGTGATAGCACCAGCCATGCTAGCAATAACACTCGTCTATGCCAAATCCAGCACCAGCCATGTCAGCTCCAGCACCAACCCATCTATGCTAGAAAGCTAGCTCCATCACCAGGGAAAAGTGAGCACCAATGACCCATGACAATGACCAATTCCAGATAGTCAGCTCCAGCACTAGCCCATGCATGCCTGTGAGCCAGGACTCGCGAGCCAACTCTAACTCCATCAATAAACCACAATTCGTTGTCATACCAAAACCTTCATCTTCAAGATATCCACCACACAAAAACAAAGAGTATACCCAAAAATAAGCTAACTTTAGTACCAATAAGAAACAAATAGATCCAACTTTAGTACCAATGATAAACCTCAAGCCTCCACGATGCCACGGTCATCTGCTCTAATATCTACATCATGAAAAACCAAAGAGCAAACCCAAAACTCAATGAAAAATATCTATATGAATTGAAACCAAATTAGAAATAAATGGAAGTATAAAAAAATATTTACATAGTGAGAATTTTTCATCGTCCCTATTGACATCTCTAGAATCTGTAGTCCAAATGACTCAAATATAGGCATCGTTTGACTCTTTGAAACACTTCATAAAAAGGGACAAGAAATTTTTACTTAAAAGAATCATTTTGAAAAAAAATGTAGCGATGTTTCTTCTATTTATATTTAAACTATGGTAAATTCATATTAAAATTGAGAGGGGCAATGTTATTTTTGGGTTCCTATGTTATTTTTGGGCCAATTGTCCTTATGTGAGTTCACCAACAATATCTGGAATTCACGGCTCCTGTCGATGTGTGAGTTTATCCATATCGTCCCGGGAATTAAATGATCTTTCCTCTTCCTACATGCCAAGATGCCCACCAGAAGTGAAGTGTTCATTCAATGATGAATCAGCTATCTCACCTGCACAACACATCATCCTAAAATTCTGAAAAACTAGCACCCACACACAAATCCAGTTGACGATTTAGGGGAAAATCATCCCAAAAATTGCATGGGTGGTGGATTGAAATCTTTCTCCATATTCCAGCATGCGAATATTCCCACCAGAAGTGAAGTATTCATTCAATGATAAATCATTTATCTCACCTGAACAACACATATTTCCTAAAATACTAAAAAACTAGACCCACTCACAGAACAAGTTAAAAATCAGGGGAAATCAGCCCAAACATTGCATGGGTAGTGGATTGAAACCCCACTCCTTCCTCTTCCTACATGCGAATATGCCCCCAAAAGTGAAGTAATCATTCAATTATGAATCATTTATCTCACATACAAAGCACATTATTCCTAAAATGATGAAAAACTAGCACCCACTCACAATTATAGTTAACAAATAATGGAAAATTCTACCCAAACATTATAGGTGAAGTGGATTGAAACCCCACTAGATATAGTTTAGCATCTTGATCCACTCCCAATGCTTTACACTTGCACTAACTGCAAGTGGTTATACACCCTTCAGCATTATAAACCTTAGGAATTATAAACTATTTTTTGAAATCATTGAATTAGGACTATAAGGGAAAAATGCTTACCAACTGGTTTGGATTTTATGATATTCCTTTGTGTTGCAAACACAAATTTATCACTCTATTACAAGAAAGAGATCAACATTTGTTATAGATTTTAAATAATATAAAAAATATTATAGAGGAAAATTTGATGCCTACCTGAATCTGAATATCTTTGAGCTCTAACAAAGTTTTTTATATGAATTGCAATACTTGTTTTCTGAAAAGTACAACAAAGATAAATCCACTATGACCACTTATTACAAATTGCACTCTATTTCTGGGGAAACATGAAACAAAATATCTATAATGTAAAATATATAATTAATTCAATTTTTTTAATGGATATATATGTAAATCATCAAAAAAATTATAAATCCATTCCTTAATATGATCAATGATGGAGATGCATTACAATTTTTTACCCCAAATTATTTCATTGGAAGCATTTCTTCCAAAAGGAAACACATCATTCATTTAATCTGTTATAGTTTGAATTTTCTTCATAGTTTCAAGGGGGTACATTTTTTAACCTACTATTGAAATAGAGTTAAAAATATATTTATTCTCAAGTGGAACTTTTGAATTAGTAAATATGTGGTTCAATTATGAAAATAGATTGTTGTTGTAATTTACCTATATATAAATCCTAATTTCAAATAAACTCTTGTATCAAATGAAAGAACTGGTGTTCCAATCGAGCTTTGTTTTATTATATACTTTTCTTATATGTGTTCTTGAATGTAGAGGGTTTGTGCTCAAACTGGTAAGAACAGATGTGCTTATGTGGATCTTAAAACAATTAATATCAAATGTAATAGAGGAATTTTAGATGATCTAAAAATTAGCAATGAGTTATTAAAATTTTAGATGAACATAAATAAACCACAACTACTGATGTAATTTCTGAATACAGTTGAGACATTATCAAAAAAACCTGATTCACTAGGAATAAAACTACATTTAGTCATGGTTATTGTTTATTATCCTAAAGCATGAGTGATGGAGAATAATAAAGCGGTATATATTCATAGAGCATCCAGTTTTTTATATGACAAAATTTACTTCATCAGCAGTATTCTGTGCATGGGATTAATAGTATAACTAAACCATATAACACTAATTTGAAATATAATGAAGTGTATGATGTGAGGAACATATAATATGAAAGTAAAATACAATGTATGCAATTTATTTTTCGTTGATGAATGGAATTATCACAAAATTACATGAAACCAATAAATTTAGAAATGAATTATAAAAAGAAAACATTTTAGGAATTAAAATAAATTATAATTTAAAAATCATTTTACTGGGTTTATGGCTCCTTAATAAGTGGATGATGATTTGAAATTATATCTAGGTTGCAATGTTTATTCATTATGAAAATCCTTACTTACAATCAGATAAATCATACACCCATTAAAGAACATAGAGTTATTTACATTTCTGAAAAACAAAAGGTAATAAAAAAATAAAGAAAAAGGAAATTTCCGGAATGTTTTTTCTCGGTTTCACCTCTAGATATGTAAATTCCTCTGTATGTTTTGTGGACATTCCAAGTCAGGGGAATGAATTGTGTGTTATCTTCATTCAATGCATTCTAATACACCACCCTCTCAAATGATATCATCCTCCCCAAGCTTGACATGCAGAAACCACATTGAAAGAATGTCAAACCCGATTAAAAATTAACTTCATTAGTTGAAAAAAATTTGGAAGTATTGGTGTTTTTCAAGATACATTATTATATGAGTTACTCATTAATTTTAAAGGTTAATGGTTGGTATAGAACCTACTAGATAATCTATGGGATCTCATAGAAAAGGATTAAGGGTGTAATTTTGGCCCGGCGGCCTGAAAGCCCGACAGGCCCGGCCCGAGCGGCCCCGCCCGGCAAAGCCCGCATCGGGCCAGGCAGGGCTCGGGCCGCAAGTTCAGCAGGTCAGGCCCTTGGCCTTTCCAGGCAGGCCCGCGGGCCAGGCCGGGCCGGCCCGAAAAAGCCCGGTCTGCGGGCTCACGCGAAGCTCGGCCCGCTGGCCCGTCTGCTATAAAAAATATAACGGGGGAACTGCAGGTATGGGGATTTGATCGCCCTACCTCAAGCTCTCAAGGTTGTGCCTGTAAATTAATCACAGGTCTATATATATAGATATATTTATATTTATATTTATATATGTAGAGATATATATATATATATATATATATATATACGTGGATATATCAATCTATATATACATATATCTATATATACATATATATATATATATATTTATCTATAGATATATGTATATATAGAGATCTATTTATATATATCTATATCTATATGTATATATCTATCTATATATACATATATCTATGTATATATATCTCTATATCTATATATCTATATCTATATATATATCTATACATATATATATATATTAATATATATATCTCTCTATCTATATACATATCTCTTTATATATCTATATATATACATACATATATACATACATATATACATACATCTATATATACATCTATATATATCTCTCTCTATCTATATACATATCTCTTAATATATCTATATATATACATACATATATATATACATATATACATACATCTATATATATATCTACCTATATATAGAGAGATCTATATATATATATATATATGTATATATCTATCTATATATACATATATCTATGTATATATATCTATATATCTATATATCTTTATCTATATATATCTATACATATATATATATATATCTATTAATATATATATCTCTCTATCTATATACATATCTCTTTATATATCTATATACATACATACATATATACATACATATATACATACATCTATATATATATCTACCTATATATCTATATATACATTTATCTTTCTACATTTATATTGATCTCTATATGTATCTCTATATATGTGTGTGTGTGTGTGTATTTCTATCTATATGTGCATATATCATTATATATTAACAAAAAATGATATTATATATATACATATAATTATTATTATATATAATTATAATGTCTGTATAAATATATATATACAACGATATATAATTATATGTATAATAGTGTGTATATATATAATAGTTTATATATATATAAACAAATCCATTAATAATATATATCAATTAAGTGTGGTTTTTAAAAATCCATTAATAATATATATATATATATGTGTATATGTATATGTATATGTATATGATTTAATAATATATATATATAATCAAAGCTATTAATAAATATATATATATATATATCAATGATTTAATATTATATATATATATAATAACTTGTTGTATATTAATAAAAAAATAAGTTTGGTTTTTAAAAATCCATTAATATATATATATATATATGTCTGTATATGTATATGTATATGTATATGATATAATATATATATATATATATATATATCAATGATTTAATATAATAGTGTATATATATAAACAAATTCATTAATAATATATATCAATTAAGTGTGGTTTTTAAAAATCCACTAATAATAATATATATGTATATATATGTATATGTATATGTATATGTATATGTATATGTATATGTATATGTATATGATTTAATATTATATATATATATATAAACAAAGCTATTAATATATATATATATATATCAATGATTTAATATTATATATATATATATAATAACTTGTTTTATATTAATAAGAAAATAAGTGTGGTTTTTAAAAATCCATTGATAATATATATATATGTGTGTGTGTGTATATGTATATGTATATGATATAATATAATATATATATATATATATATAAAGAAAGCTATTAATATATATATATATATATATCGATGATTTAATATAACAGTGTATATATATAAACAAAGCCATTAATAATATACAACAATTAATTGTGGTTTTTAAAAATCCATTAATAATATATATATATGTATATGTATATGTATATGATTTAATATTATATATATATATATAACTTGTTGTATATTAATAAAAAAATAACACACTCGCCTAATGATATTCGTGCAAGTCCCTCAACTTGATTAATTTTTTTAAGTATGTTGCAACATGAATAAATTATCTATACTATACATATATAAATCTATTTAGAAAAAAAATTAACTCATCCAATGATGTTCACGCATACCCACAATATATATATATAAACAAAGCCATTAATAATATATATAAAAGTATTAATAATATATATCAATTCAGCGTGGCTTTTAAAAATCCATTAATAATATATGTGTGTGTGTGTCAATGATTTAATATTATATAATAACTTATTTTATATTAACAAAAAAAATAACACACTCATCCAATGATGTTCGTGCACGTCCCCCAACCTCATTATTTTTTTTAAATATATTGCAACTTCCATATATTATATATAAATTTATTTAGAAAAAAAATTAACCTGCTCACAGCAGCGCACCCCAAAACCCCTAATTATTTTTTTACAATTTTCTCATATTATATATATATATATAATAACTTATTATATATTAACAAAAAATTACTACTCACTAAATGATATTCGCACACCCCCAACCTCATTATTTTTTTTAAAATATGATAAAACTTTCATATATTATATATACTATATATACATATATAAATCTATTTAGAAAAAAATTAACTCACCCACTGTTGCGCACCCGCTAAGGGTGTAATTTTAGTCCAGACAGGGCCGGGTCGGGCCTTCCCTGCAAAAAAAATTAAAAAACATTTAAAAAAAATGTTTTAAATTAAACAAACGCAAAAAATTCTTTTAATAAATAAGTTAAAAATGTTTTAAATAAATGATAAAAACCATTTAAATAACAACACTTTAAACTCACTACTCCCTGTTGCGCACCCCCCAATAACTCATTAATTTTTTTTAATTTGTACATAATATATATAAATTCACACACATGTATAAATTTATTTAGAAAAAAATAACATATTCACCCACTGTAAAATATTTTTACAAATAATGTGTATAATGTTTAAAAAAATACATGTACAAAATATGCCTTCAAAAAACTTTTTAAATTAAACGTCTAAAAATAAATGTAAAAATACGTTTTAATCAAGTGTTAAAAATGGTTTAAATAAAAATGTTTAAAATCTTTTTAAAACAAACATTTAAATTAATTTTTTTTAAACAAACACTAAAAATATACTTTTTGCATTAAAATGTGAAAAAAAGTTAAATGTTTTTAGAAAATACTTGTAAAAATCATGCGTTTAAATAACTTCAAAAATGTTTTAAATTAATAATTTAAAAATAAATGTAAAAAAACGTTTTAAACAGATGTTAAAAACCGGTTTAAATAAAAATGTTTAAATAAAAAATACTAACAAACGCTTAAAAATTATAAATAAGTTAAAAAAATAAATGTAAAAAATGTTTTAAATAAACGTTAGAAAAACGTTTAAATAATAAGGTTTTAAACTCACCCACAGCATCTGCGCACCCATCATTATTTTTTTTACAATTTTTAAATAATATATATTTATTTATTTAGACAAAATAACATATCTACCCACTGTGAAATGTTAATAAAAAAATAAAATAAATGTTTTTACAAAAAATATGCATTTAAAAATAAATGTAATGAAATGTTTTGAATAAATGTTAGAAAAATGTTTAAATAAAAAAATTAAGAGACAATTATTTTGAAAATAATAAAAGCCCACCACAGCTCGACTTGAAAAAACCCGGCCCGGATCAAAAAAGCCCGGTCCGGCCCGACCCATCCCGAATAGTGGTCAGCGGCCCGACTCTTTGCATGGGAGGCCCGGCCCGGCCCGGCCCTATCTGGGCCGTGTCGGGCCGAAATTACACCCCTAAAAAGGATCTATCTTCAATTTTCATCAAAAATATTTTCAAGTGTTGTGAGTGTTGTCTCGTGAATGTCCATCCTAGCTGGAAAATGTAACACCACACAAAAATTTTTTCCCCGCCATAATAATGTAATATTAGTGTTGACCACAGGTCATTTATCTTGAGGAATGTAATTTATTCACTCTTTGCTTATGTTTTTTCTATTGATCGATGGTTCTGAGAATGTAATTCATATAAAAATGAGACATTTAGAAGAACATGTGAAATAAAACTAAACTAGAAAGCAAAAACTATGATTCATCCACAAGGAATTGAAAATATGACTTCAAAAAAGCTCCGATGATATATCAATCAATCCAAATCAAAATTATAAAATATAAAAGACCAAAATTCTCTATTGTTATAGCTATAATCCAAAGATAGATAGCTTCAACACACTTTTTCCAACTTAATTCAATAATATATCCTTAATTCGGGAAAACAATTTTGAATCAAATTAAATAATCCATGAAATAAATTAAATATTTCATTATTACAATCAAAATACATGTAATTAATTGAAATCTACTGATTAATAATAATTTATGCATGAAATTTAGTATTAAATTTATAATAAACTATGATGGAATTTAAGATGGCGGCACAAAAAATATATAAATTAAATTAAGATAACAGATTGTAGTTAACAGTGGATGGAGGGTTTGAATGAAATAAGAGAACATATTATACTGGATAGAGGATATTAATGAATTCTTTTTCTACTGTAATAGAGAATGTGAACCTAGAAAACCACACTGAATCTATATTTTTTTCTTGTGAGAGAATGAGAGAGAACCAACTACATAAAAATGAGCACATTGAACAACATACTGCTACAAGGACTGAGAAATAAATAAGAATAAGAAAATCATTACGTTGTACTATTATAGCCTACTAGAGAATCACTACCATGATCACCACTACTACAAGATGACTACTACATAATACGTTTTTGAATCGAGAAAATGATGGGGGGGAATGGACCTACTACTACCTTATCCCAAATCCAAACAATTCTACTCTGCCAGAGTGACCACAACCAAACAACATGCCTACTTCTCAACCCTTACTTATTTACATCGATGACAATGATATCTATAGAATATTCCTTACCAGTAAATATATCGAACTCATTTTCCAAAGTCTTCTTCAATGATCACTGTAACAAAACAAATTACTTTAAATAATGAGATTCCCTATCGTCTAAATAAACTATTCATTGAATCTAGAAACCAAACCTACTTTACAGAGCTTTGTTCTTCAAGAACCATCCATCGTATGATTCCAACTTGAACACATCAAAATTTGATAGGAAATCTTCAAACGTCATCCATCACTACTGGTTGAATTCATGCATCATGAACCGAAAGCCCTTTGAGCATCAGTCTAATGAAGATTTTGAACAAAAAAATCCAAATTGAGCCCTTTGAATAAATTTGGTGTGGGGGTGATGATGGAAATTGTGACGGACTGGGCATGTGGGGGCAAGAAGTGGATCTCCAGTGAAGCGGCAGGCAGCGCGGAGAAATGAGGAGGGCAAGCGATGGGAATATAGAATGGAGAAAATGGTGAATGTAATATGAACAAGGGGCGATGAACTCAATGGTAAGGATGAGAAATAGCAATAAAAAATAGGGTGTTGATCAACGAGTGGCAGAAGAACCGATGTAGAAGAATAGGGATGGAATTTTTGGGTTTTCAGTGTACCATCGATGGCGTAAGAACAATTTAGAACAAGGGGCGATAAATTGGGGTTTGTTATGTCGTTTGTTGTAAATTAATAATTAAACATAGAAAAAATTGTTTATAGAAAATAATAATTTAAATTAAATAACATAACAAATATATGTATATATATATAATGTTTTAAATTTATATATTTTTTGTAATAAAAAATATATTACATGCATATAACTAATTTACATGTGATTCGAGTCACCAAATATTTAGATCATTTATCGAAAATTTTATATCATAAATATATATATAATTTTTATTAGAATATGTGATATTGTTGAATAATTTATTGAAAGAATTTCTTATAATTATAATTTTTTTGTTATAAATAATTAATAATAACATTTACATTTGTTGATAAAACAATTGTTGGTAATACTATGATAAGACAACAGAATAAAATGTTAGTAAAAGATTGTTGGTATTAAAATACTAATATAAATAGATATATTTGTTGGTAAAAAAATTTTCGTTACCTATAATTAATACCAACAGAATTTAATATCTATTGTAATTACTCATTTTTACTAACAGATATGTTATCTGTTAGTAATTTTATGTTGGTACAAGTCACTTTTTTGTAGTGATATATTGTTATAGAATAAATATATTATTAAAATAATCATATATAGTTATTATTTACATCATTATACCCATACAATTAAAGTGGTCATGAAGAACATATTGCACAACGACGTGGAGACGGTAAGTTGTACGTACACAAGCGTGGTGATTTCATTTTTCATAGGTTGGATAAAAGGTGGATTAAGGTTGTTACATAAAAATAATAAAATATATGTATATATATAAAACTATATTTATTAATTAATAATGGAAACAAAAAATGAATAGGAAGTAGAATAAGAAATGATATTGAGAGAGTTGGTAAAGGAGATTACATCTTCACCGAGCTCCCTCTAGATTTCCTCTTAAAGGCACTAAAGTTAGTCTTTTTGGGATTTAAAACACCTATATAATGTGACTAGGGATGTTTAGAATGGAAATGGGTAAGGGATGGATGAAATTTAAGGCTCAATTAGTTTTGAATAAATTATGGAGGTGGTTCCATTTTATAATTGAGGTCGGGGACACAAATGAATTTTGAAAAATATCGATTTATAATAAATTCAAACCACATCTAAAAAACTCCAAAATGTCTTAGTTTAAAATATGATATAAGATAAGGTTCTAAGCTCATCAACCAATAAATTTTATACAATCTTTTATATCAATTTATACCTTTTCATATTAATTAACAGTTAGTTATTCTATTTATTTTTTACTAAGGTCAACAATCTTTCAATATTAAAAGGGTTAAATATTAACATATTTGATGTCAATTAGAACATAAATGAATATATTAAAATATTTACAACCATATAATAATAATTATACATTTTAAAAAAATATTTTATTTTTAAATAATTTATTTTATTTCTAAATAATTTAATAATACATTATTTTGATAAACAATCAATAGTGTCAATTTTGATACTATACAATTAACTGATTATAAAAAATATAAATATAACAAGTTAACTTCATAAAAAATGATTTATTATATTCATAAGAGTTCAATTTCATCTATGAAATTCGTTGGAAATATTAATTATCCTAAATTATATTTATTTCAATATTTTTAATTACATTTTATTATTATCTCTATTAATAAAATAATTACAGCATCAATTTTTGGTAATTATTTAACATACTTATTTGTTGAGTAAAAATTAAAAAGAAATATGAAGTAGATAAGTCATATATATTTCATAATAATAATTTTAGTTTAATATATCTTCTGAAAAATCCTACATTAAAAATGTTATATTTATTATAACATGAATGTGAAAACATTAACATCACTTTAAATAAAATATTATAAGTGTCATAATCTTTTCCATATAGATCCAAATGGTCAATAACTCAACCGTTTGATTAATATGGTTGATATATACTTGAAAAGTAATAGTTTTCAAGTTTTATTGTCTTTTTATGGTTATTAACATTTTAATAAAAAATAGTTTATTGATTTATCATCAATTAAATAATTTCTGTATCATTAATGTATGAGAAAATAAGGTAATTATTTATTAAATAAAAATTAAAAAAATAAATGATAAATAATAACATATTATTTTTAAAATGAGTATTTATAGTCTAATTTATCTTATGTATAACCTTATATTAAATATGATATAGTTATAAATATTTGAGTAATACATATTTAACTTTTTATTAAATAAAATAAATTAAATGACCTAATATCATCCAAGTGGATTCCAAAGGATACCATTTTGACCAAAGGATGATTTAGATATGAGAAAAACTTATACAATTATTTTATAACAAGTGCTTTTGTGATTTTATAATTTTAGTTTTACCCTTAATTACCTGATTTACACTTTTATCGTATTAAAAATAATTACTGAAATTACTATTCAAAATGCCCAAAATTAAAATAAAAATATTTAAATAATTAAGACCTATGGATTCTAAATATTAAATTACTTTTTTCAAAATTCAAAACATATAAGTTTCAATAATTAATTTAAAATTAATCTTATTGTCGAAAATAGAAAATAGGTTTTTAAGAGTCCAAACATTACAAAATATTGAAATATTTTTACATCTGAATTCAATGTAAAATTAATGATAATAACGTAAATTATATTAAATGATAAAAATATAATCTATTTATAATTTTAAACGATTCAATAATATAATTTAACCATATAAATTATTTAGATGAAAAAAGTTGTTTTTAATTTAAATTTATTATATTTTTACTATTCATCAAAATGTGAAAGTTATTAGAAAAATATCAAAAATTCATCCAAAGTACATATTTATATCTCAATTAAAATAAAGAATTTTATTTTTTCATATAAAAATTATGGATTTGTCTAAAGTTTAATTTAAAATGGATTCTCCATTAATAGGCAGCAAAATTACCCTTCTGAAAAATATAGGGGTTTATACATAAAATATGGTTTATTCATATCTGATGACTAAAATATCAATTAGATTAATATAAAAAACTATTTTATCAAATATATAACATACATATTTCCTTAATTTCATTTACTAATTATAATTACCTTAATTTATTAATAAAAAAATACAAATATTGCCTTTATATTTAATATATTTATTTTTTTAAAATAATTAGTAGCCAATTAATTCACCCTAAATTTTCATAAGTTAGTTATATTTATTCTCACTAACTTAACATCTAGGTTATAATATAAATTTTATAATAATGTAATCTCATGGTTTTTTTTAAATCGTGATTGCATGCAATGCAAGCTGTTGAAGAATTGAAATTATTTAATGAAAATATTTCATAAAAATATCCAAGTGTTACATTCTACCCCCCATAAACTGAATTTTACCTTCAAAATTCATCCCTTGGATAAAAAATATGTGTATTACTCTACCTCATCACATCATCAATTTCTCACGTAGCTTCCTCGAATTGGTGGTTCTGCCATGAAACTTTAACCAATATAGTGGTCTTGTTTCATAGAACTTTTTCGTCATGATCTAGAATCTCTGTCAGTTGTTCTTTATAAGAAAGATCATGCTCTAGTTGTATGAATTATTAGTTTAGTACATGTGAATGATCAGGTATGTACTTTCTCAATAAAGATACATGGAACATATCATGAACTTGAGAGAGATTCACTGAAAGAACCAATTTATAAGCTACCTTCCCAACACGATCCAAAATTTCAAAAGTACCAATATACCTAGGGATAATATTTCCCGTTATTCCAAATATCATTACTCTCTTCCATTGAGATATTAGTAGAACCAGCTTATCACCCACTTCAAACTCCAAGTCCTTTCATCAGTTGTCTGCATAAGTTTTTTGTTGACACTGAGATGCTCTTATGTGTTATTGAATTGATCTAACCTTTTCTGTCACTTCATCAACATGATCAATTCCTAATATAATTATTTCCCTAAAGTTATCCTAGAAAGTTGGAGTTATTCACTTCTTTCTATCGAGGGACTTATAAGGATACATCTAAATACTGGAATAAAAGCTATCTTTGTAAGAAAATTATACCAAATATAGGTTTTGATTCCAACCACCTTTGAAATCCATAGAGAAAGGTCTGGACTAGTATTTTAGAGTTTGGATTGTCCCCTCATACAGACCATCTTTATGAGGATGATAATTAGTGAGGAAATATAACTCTATAATCAAAGCCTGCTGAAGACTTCTCTAGAAATTTGAGTTAAACCTCGAATCCTGATCAGAAGTAATGGAAAGTGGTACTCTATGTAATCTTACCACTTATTTTACATATATCCTAATAAGCTGGTCATGATATAAATGCTCTCTAATAATAATAAAGTGTTCCAAATTCATAAGATGATCAACTATAACCCATATAAAATTATGGCATTTAGATTTTTTGGGATGTCCGATGAAAAAGTATATAGTTATTTCTCATTTCCATTCTGGTATGGGTAACAGTTGTAACAACATCTTAGAATTATCTCTCTAAACCTTATCTTGATGAAAAACCAAGAACCAAGAGGCACATTTAACAACATATATTTTCATTCCATCCCACCACAAATACTCTTTCAAGTACCTTTGCATCTTTGTGATTCTATGGCGAATAAAGAATAATGAACTATGAACCTCATCAAGTAGCACCTTCATTAATTTTGGTATGTGAGGAATATGAATATGGTTCCTAAACCTTATTATTCCATAATAATAATGGTTGAATTCTGAAAGATTTATCACTTTATTTCATAGATCTATATATTCCTTCTACACCTCCTCAATCTTCACTTGTATAGATGGTTAGAAATTCATTTGAAAAAAGATAGGATTTATCCCCTTCCTTTTAAATTTCAAGATCCATCCTTCGTAAATCCATAAATATTGGGTCATTGGTGATCCACATCACGGATAAGAAATCATGGTCATTTCAAGTCAAAGCATCTTCCACCTTGTCTACTTTCCTATAGTGGTAATGTATTGAGAATTTGTTGTATTTAATCATCTTCAACCATCTTCTTTGGGACACATTTATCTCATTTTGTGTGGAAATATTATTAAAACATTTATGATCAGTATAAATTTCACACGTTCCTCCAAAAATACAATTCATCTATATATTTGATGTGAATATCACTAAATCTAAATCCAAATCATGAGTTGGGTAACTTTTCTAATTTATTTGGAATTTTATCAAGGCATGATCAATCACCATATCATTTTTCATGAAAACACATCCCAACCCCTTTTTGTATGCATAACTATAGATCACAAACCTTTCTCCACTAAAAGGCAGTGTGAGCACAGGTGCACTATCTAACCCTTTTTTAGCTCTTTGGAATTCTCTTCACATTCCTCCTTCCACACAAATGTCACTCCTTTCCAAGTCAACTTGGTGAGTGGATTAGATAGTCGTTAAAACTATTTCATAGAACGTTTATAATATCCATCCAAAATAAGAAAAATATGGATCCTAGTTACTGTTATTGTTATGGGACAATGTTCAATAACTTTTCTTTTTAATGAATCCACAGATATCCCCTCTTTAAATTATGTAACCCAAAAATAAAACTTTCTGAAGCCAATATTCAAACTTGGTAAATTTTTCATAATGCTTCTCCTTTATTAGGGTATTTAGTAAAATTCTCAAGTTATCTTCACCATCTCCATTTCCCTTCAAATATACAAGAATATATTATATAATTAATACCACCAACTAATCAAGATATTCTATTAAAACTCTATTCATTATATCAATGAAGATAGCAGGGGAATTAGTATGAACAAAAGGAATCAGTATAAATTCATAATTTCCATACTTTGTATGGAATGTATTCTTTAGTATATCCTTCTTCTTAACCCTTAATTGATTATATCGTGAATGAAGATCAATCATGTAATAGTATTTATATCCTCATAGTTGGTCGAATATAAAATCAATGTGAGGAAGAGGGTATTTTTTCTTGACAGTGGTTTTTTTATGTTCTTGATAATCGATTCAGAGTCTCATTGATCAATATTTCTTCTTAACAAATAGAAAATGTGTACCCCAAGGTGATGTACTAGGGTATATGATTCCCTTGTCAAGATTATCTTGGAGTTTCTTCTTCAATTCCTCCAACTCATTTGGGTCCATTATATAAGGTGTCTTTGAAATAAGCATAGCACCTGGTATGAGTTCCATTGAAAACTCAACTTCATGATTTGGTGGAATACCAATAAATTATTCTGTAAAGACTTCAAAAAACTCCCATAAAACTGATATATTCTTAATATTGAGTTTTCCCCCACCATATGAGAAAGATAACCTAGACTTATAGGAACTAAGATCCATAATATGGATGAAATTTTCACTCGAAGGTCATATTCATCCTTGCATCGATTGGTGATTATAGATTGATCTGGAATATGAAATGTGACTTCTGTTCCATGGAAATTTATATGATCTCCATATAAATAAATCAAATACATACCAATAATCACAACAAATTACACTAATATAAGGATCACAATATTTATAGGAATCACTTTCCCAAAAATGTACACTAGGGAAGAATTATAATATTATGATGTGAATTTTGTGCACTTAAGAGTTTTCACAGCTAACTCAACATCTAATTGTTGAGGTAATATGATAATAACCTTTTAAAAATCTCCAAAAAATAAAAGAGTGGGTGAATCCAAAATCAAAAAAAAATCTACTTCAGAGTAAATGGTAAGTGTATCATTCAGCCCTTCATTATTGTACACCGTATCCCTGATAGTGATCAAATATGACATGCATTTGTCTTGAGACATAAATGTTTTGAATGTCAATCATCATTAATAAACCATGGATTAGGGAATTTGTTAGAATAATGACCCATTTTCTTTCACCTGTAGCATTGAAGTGTAGGAGGATAATTCTGTGTATCCTTTTCTGTATTCGCATCATTTGAAATATTTTTCCCATTACGCCAGCATTCAACTGCCTGATGACCTGCTCTCCATAACTTAAATCATATACAATTCCATTTAAGATAATTTCCTCCATGTTTATTTCCACACTTTGAACATAAGAGAAAACTCATATTCTTTTCAGTGTTGTCTTCATACTTTCCCTTGAATTCCATTTTTCTCTTTTTATCAAACCCATAGGATTGATGGGTTACTCCAATCTCTATCTCAACCTTGAGATCACATCTAATGATTTCATCATATATATTAAAGTCCCTTATAGCGAACTCCATTCAAAGAATTTTTTTTATAACACTAAATAATCCTTCAATTTTACTATCAAGTTGGATAATAATTCTAGAAGCATACCTTGAATGTTTTGTTAAATTTTCATTGTAAGTACCAATGGATTCATCATCCCTTTTAGTAAGTTCAAAGAACACCTCCATATTTGTTCGAAGAATATGAGGAACGTACTTATTGAAAAATAAGTTCTTGAACTTGTCCCATACCAAGGATTCAATTTCATCTCTTGGTCTCATATTCTTTACAATATTTCACCATTTATCATCTTAACCATCTAAATGATATAATTACAAGATGA
Organism: Viscum album; assembly: GCA_963277665.1. Taxonomy (NCBI): domain Eukaryota; kingdom Viridiplantae; phylum Streptophyta; class Magnoliopsida; order Santalales; family Viscaceae; genus Viscum; species Viscum album. Next base: position 126,995,814 of record OY728146.1, on the reverse strand, counting down.
ATTTATCATGATCTAAATGTTGGAGGACTAAAAATATCATTTCAATATTACTAATCCATTGTTCATCCATTAGTGGATCAAAATACCCATTGAAATAAGGTGGACGTTGCCTCATGAAGGACTCAACGAAATATTGTTCCCCCATTTTTTGGAAGTAATACATGATTCATAGCTTGAGAAAGTAGTATGTGAATAGAAACAGTGTTTTTCATTCGAGATCCAATAAGATTAAGTTTCCCAGGAGGAAAATCATTGCATTTCCTATCACATTCATCATTAACACAGTTCCTCTGGGTTCCATCCATTCACTAAATCAGAGAATCATAGTATGAGAAACACTAATCATAATGAGAAAACCACATAATCAAGAATAAAATTTTAATTTAGGTCACTTTAGTTTTTATCCTAGTTTATTCATTACCATTTCTAAAACACTAGGATTATAACCTATACTTCATCATATTCATAGAATTCGTACTAAGGTTTTCTCATTCTAGTTTATAAAGGTTAACTATACCTTTTCTATAATAAAAACTACAACAATCCATAATTTAAATATATAGATATTAGTTAAAAAAATTGAATATTCATTAATAACCATAACAAAACTATGTCAGGGATGTATAGTTTTAGTGGCTCTAGGAACTGGGAAACATAAACAACTCATTCATAAGACATATACATTGTCTCCCACTTATTCCTTCACATCTAGACCCCTTTTTTACATATCTTACTAATACTATTCTTAACACCTTGGGGAAAAGAAACATAAGAAAGTGTGAGGTCAGAAACTCGGTAAGGGTAAAAAAGGGAGATATCAGTCAAATCATAATCATAAGACATGAGAACATAACATTTGAAAATCTTATCATATATTTGAAAGATCGGGATGTCATGTCATGTGATAAATCATAAAATTTCATAAAGAATTAATGAAAATATTCCCAAAAATTTATAACATAAGACATGAAATTTTTTTTATACGCATAAAAATAGAAAATCATTTCATATTAGTCAAGTCTTGTTTCCAAGACCATCATAGTGGACAAAGTCCATTACAAAACAAGATTTACCTCTCATTCCATCCTTGTATTACTTAACCAAGACCATTTATCATTCCATAGATGTCTATATCGTGAGATATAAATCTTTACCAAATGAATTTGAAGGAGATATTGGTCTCATCCATCTTATAATGAAATTATTCTTATATTTTCCACAAAAACATAGATCATTAATTATAGTATAATTTAGGGATTAAAAATGGGTTTCTTAAACATCATTCCATCGTAACATAACCCATGTAAAACAAATAGATTTTATAAATATCATTCAATAAAAAAATCAACTATAAGAATAATAGTGATAGTGTACATGAATCATATCCCTAATAAAAAATTTCATCTTAGGTCGAAAATAATTTTGATAGAACATTTGAAATCAATTATTGAGGGAAATATCCTTTCTTCTTCAAAAACGTTTTCTTTTCCCAAAATACCACAAAATTTAAAAATAAAAGAATTTATTTGAAAACAATCTTGAAATATTAAAAAGTTAGATTTATGGAAATACTGTGTTATAAAAATGTGAAAACCCATCAAGTTTTATAAGTTAAAAGAAAACACTCTTCTCATACTTTGGTCGGATAAGTAAAAAATTACCCCATATAGAAAAATGAAAAAAGATTCATTTCATGTCATTTAATAAAAATTCATAGATGGGTAAAATTTATTATAAAAAATTTTATAATAACGTAAAAGATATTACATATTTTGGAAACATTGACATGGATGGTAAATATACTCTAATAAGTACTTAAATATAAACAATCTCTGATAATAATGAGATTGAAAAATTATCTTTTAACTTAGGTATAATGTCCATTTTATGTATCTAAACTTCAAATATAATTATTTAAATAATTTCATTGAATTAATAAAAAATCATACAAATTTTCATGATATCATATATGACCATATTTTCATCTATTTTTTAATAACATTTCATTATTACTCGTTATTCATGTGCAAACGGCTTCATTTTATATTTCTTGTTTTGTCGAATAAGTTCAGATTATTATTCATTTTTTATAGTTATATCATTTATATAATTATATTAATATAATATATATCATATTTATTTATTATATACATTTATATAATCATGTTTTAATTTATATCTTTTATAATGAATCGCATCACTTTGTGGAGATATTAGGTCATACGAACACACGAGCGAATATATCATTCCTTTAATTATTAAATGGTATGGAAGTGGATGGTATATATATTGTTCCAGAAGAATATAATGTTATAATACTCATTTATAGTTATTATTTCCATCATAATACCCATCCAAGAAAAGTCGTGGGGAAAAACAGATTACATGATGATGTGGATATGTTAAGTTGTATGTATGCACATGTGGTGATTTAGTTTTTCATAGAATGGATAGAAGGTGCAATAAGGTTGTTCCATAAACATAATAACATTTCATTATATAGATGATTATAGATTTATTACTTAATAATGGAAACAACAAAGGAATAGGAAGTAGAATAAGAAATGATCTTTAGAGAGTTGATAAAGGAGATTACCTCTTCTTCGGTGAGTTCCCTCTGGATCTCCTCTTAAAGGCACTAAAGTTGGTTTTTTGAGAATACCAACACCTATAGAATGTGATTAGGGAAGTTGAGAAGGTATATGGGAAGGTTATGGATGAAATTTAATTCCCAATGGGTTATGAATAAATGAGGTAGGAGGTTCCCTTTTATAATTGAGGTAGCGACACCTTTGGAATTTTCAAAAATATAAATTTATAACAAATTCGTACCACATAAAAACCTCCAAAATGTCTTAGTATCAATGATTATATGAGATGCAGTTGTAAAATAATCAACCAATTAATTTTATACAATTTTTTTTGTCAATTTATATCTTTTTATTTTCATTAACACTTAGTTATTATATTTCATTTTTAACTAAGGTAAAAAAATATTTCAATATTAAAAAGGTGAAATATTTAATTATTTGATGTAAATTAAAACATAAATGAATAATTTAAAAAAAACTCCACAATATCATAATTATTATATATTTTTAGGAAAAAAATTGTGATTTTTGAATAATTGAAAAATACATTATTTTGATAAACAATCAATAGTTTCAATTTTGATAATGTATAATTAATTGATTACTAAAAATACAAATATAACAAGTTAAAATATAAAAAAATGTCTTATTATATTTATAACTAGTTAAGGAAATATATAAAATTCATTGGATATATTAATTGTTCCAAATTATATATTTTTTATTTCTAATAACATTTATTTATTATCTCTATTCATAAAATAATTACAACATCTGTTTTTTGTAATTATTTAACATAATTATTTATTGAATAAAAACTAAAAATAAAATATTAAAAAGAATAAAAATACTATATATTTCATAATAATACTTATAGTTGAATATATCTTTAGAAAAATCCAACATTAAAAATTTTATATTTATTAAAACATTAATGTGATAACATTAACATCGCATTAAATAAAATATTATAAGTGTCATAATATTTTCCATATGGCTAAAAATGTTCAATAACTTGACCCTTGGATGCATATGGTTGATATATACTCTAAAAATAATATTTATTAAAGTTTTATTGATTTTTAATGGTTATTATAAATAACTTTTTATTTAATGTTAAAGTAAAAATGACACAAACATGAGATGTTTTAATAAAAAACTTTTTACATGGGGTTATACAAGTAATATTTTTAACTATAAGAATTCATTATAAAGATAAAAATATTTCCTACATCATTATATTTTTTTTATAATTTTTAGACATTAAATATATTAAATTATTTATGACACCATGATGATGCAGCGATTACCTCATTAATAAAGGATTTAAATAAAATGAAATGATAATGTAAAATCTAAGACCTACACATGTCCAAAACCTATTTTATGGGTGGATATCGAACAATTATCACCGTATCCTCGAAACACATCAATGTGGGACCTTTAAAATCCGAAAATCATTTGAAAATAAAGTAACTTTTTATCACTTTCCAAGAGTTCCCCTCCTCTCCTCTTATAAAAGGCCCCCACCTCTACCTCCTTACCCACACTTCCAAAGCCTTTGGATCGGCCAAACCCTGACCATTTTGTCTCTCCAAAACCCTCTATAACTCCTGGAAGCCTCACTTTGGGTAGAATCCTTTCCAATTAAGCCTTTGAGCTCAAATCAAAGGAAGTTACCCGATTTAAAGGTAATGTCTTCACTTGTGTCCTTTTGTTTTATTTTTCTTCTCCAACCCCATAAACTCTTTTTATTCATTTATTTTGTAACAAATCCAGTATCATAAATATACTAGTATGTTGTTATAAGAATTATTCGAGCTACACTTACACACACCTACTTCTAATGGTTAAAGAACATACTGTTTCCGTGGATGGCGAATTTTTGCCTCCCGAAATGATGATTGTTCAACATTCTTTTAACACCTTCAAAGGTGGCCATTAAGATGTCACTATATTTATATATGATATATAATATTTTTATGTTTTCCTTAAGCTTCTTTATTTCGAATTTATGTCATACCTTTATGGTTTCCATTATGGGTAAACGCGATATCTTCATTTTAGAAAGTGCGGACTACCGCCCCCTCAAAGTGATTTGATTCGTTAATGCCATATGTGGGACCTATAAAGGATGGAATTAATGGTATTAAATATGTTATCCTACTGGAATTATAGTATACCTTTATATCTTTATTATTTCATTCAATTTAATTCAAAAAAAATGAAAGTAGCGTTCATGCGTACGTACGGCTTACCGTCTCCATGAACGGTACATTTCATTTCTTATCTCCAAATGTTATGTACGATTATAAGTACATATATATAATGGATATATATGTAATATATTACATCTAAATTATGGGTATCATTCTGGAATTATAATATATATATCTCTCATTTTGTTTTAATTCCATTAATATGGAAAAAAAATTAAAGTAGCGTTCATGTGTACGTACGGCCTACCGTCTCCATGAACGGTGCTTCTAATTTTTATCTCCAAATGCTATGGAATAATATAAAATGAATATATACAGGATATATATGATATTTGAAACATAAATACTATTCTGGAGATGATGTAACTATAACTACATGGTATATTCTTTTCCAACAAGTTCAATTTTTGACTCATGTACCAAACATCGACAAAAACGTCTGATATGAACTCATTTTATTAACCAATTATTATAACATTAAAATATGTGTTATTAACTGAAAAATAATCTTTATAGGAGTTCCTTAAGAAATTATAAATTGACCAAAGTTTATTATTCAGTAATATAATGAAATGAACAAGAAAAGTTGGACTTGAGGTAAGAGATCATACTCCTCTCTTTCTTTTAAGTACACTCTTTTATGTCATTCCTTTTAAAATAAACTTTATTATGATTGGGATGTTCTTTTATATTAATCCTACTGTACTTTTTATGTTCATATGGTGAGATACCCTGTTCTCTATCATCAATCCATTTTGGAAGTTTTGAGTGGCACTGTCAGGCTGCCGAATTTTCGTAAGAGATCCAACCTCCCTCTTTCTTTTTGAGTACTCTCATTTATGTCACTTCTTTTAAGATCCTATTTGTTTTGTTGGGGGATGTTATTTTTTATTCCTCTTTCTATAAACTTTATGTTCATATGATGAGAATTCCTATTTCCTCTCATCAATCCATTTTGGAAGTTTTAAGTGGCGTCGTTAGGCTGCCGAGTTTTCGTAAGGGATTTTTCATCTCACTTTTATTCCCGTGACATTTATGCTATGTTTGACACTATTTCCTTTGAGTGGTGTATGTAATGTCCATTATTATACACTATGTGTAGTATAATTTAATTTATGGGTATTTACATCTTCATTTTATGACCCTTCTTCCATGGGGTGTACTTTTCGAAAGTTACCCAACTCGTTAAGGGGACCTTTCACCCTCCTTTTTTTAAAAGACTTCTTTTGTATGTCTTTTAATTCGCGTACTATTATGTTGGAATATATTCTTCTATATCCTTATTTATGTAAATTTTATGTCCAAGTGATGATATCACCTTTATCTCTCTCATAAAACCTTTTTGTAAAATTTTATGTGACGCCATTAGGCTGTCGAATTTTTCAAGGGAACTTATTAACCCAATTTCGATTTCTTTGGGTTCAACATTTAGTTATTGAATATGTCATACTTTGAATATGTGTGAATAACCTCTGATTGTTTTACACTTAATATCCACTTATATTGGGTGTATTTATATTTTTCACACATAATTATGAGATTGATTTATCTTTAATTTAAGGATACCTTTTTTATAATGGATTTCATCTAATTTTACATTTCTTTTGAGACTTCATTGTTGTTATGCACCAATTCACTCTTATACGGTGCGTATACTGTCCTTTGACATATTATATCATGAATCCCTTTATTCTCATGATATAATAAAGTTTGGATTAAATGTTATTCTGCTATTATTTGCATTCAAGAGTCTCTCAATTTGTTAAAAACCATTTAACAAAAAATCTTTTTAAATGTTTTAAAGATTTATTATTCTAAATATTTATATTTAATGTCCATGTTTTCAAAATGGTTTTCAGTATTTATTTTTATGGACATTAATGTTTTAACATTATAATTCCATTAAAATCTTCAACGTGGTATGAGACACTTTGATTCAAAAATCTCTTTTAAATAGTTTTCGGAAATGGATTGATTAATTTAATATCTGGGAATTACTTATTGTGATTGTAAATGAAATGTTGTTATTGAAATGTTTTTATTTTCAATATTTTATGTGTAATGATGGTACTTGGACATTTTACGGGTGGTTACGTGATAAACCATATGACGGGTGGTGCCGTGAATACCAGGACGGGTGGTTACGTTATAACCTCCAATGCATTGGGTATGGAAGTCAGCCGTATGGCTATTCCATTAAGTATGTATGGAAGTTCTCCAAATGGCTATTCCATTAATTGATATGTGTGGAAGTCAACCGTATGGTTATTCCACTTAAGTATGTTTATGTCCCAAGTTACCTTTATATGTTATGTGTTCTTTATATGGGTTTTATGGTAATCTTTTGGTTACAAAAGGGTATGTAATGATATTTTATTCATTGAAGAGTTTTTACTACTTCATAAAGGTGAAGGTATTACTTTGATAAAATATACATGGTTTACTTGTTGTTTTAAAAACTAACAGTTTTCATTCTTTGTGTATCCCTTACTGAGCTTTTTATGCTCACCCCATGTTTTTTTGAAATTTTTTTCAAAGGACTTAATGTGGAATTGGGTCAAGGATGGGATCAAGGGAAAGTCATGCTATCTAAAACATGGAACTAGACATGTTTCTTTTTAAGAGTTTTTATTTTATGGAAACATAGTAGAATTGTCTACTTTGTAATCTTTTGAGATGTAATAGTTATGTCCTAATTCTCTAAAACTCTAAACCTAAAAAGATCCTCAATGTGAATTATTCATTTAATTCAATATTAAGTAAGGTTTAAGGCTGAGGCCTTATAGTTGGTATCAGTAGTCGGTTTATATAACTTTAGAGGTTAGGGTATCCTCTAAGCATAAGTGACATTACCATAATGGTTCGGATTTCAGAAAGAGTCCTAGTTTTAGATAAATTGAATGAGTAAGTATATATTAGTGTTTATATTCCTGATTAGTACATGATGGTTTTGTTGATATACTCACACTGACCTTTCTGTTTTTAGTGAATGGATGGATCTAGCAGGCACCAAAGAGACAACAGGTTTGAAGGAAACTGTGGTGGTAAGATACTAGATAAAATGGGCGATTCAATGAGAAAACTTGTTGTTGTTCTAAACCAACTATCAAGGAGTCATGATCAACCACTTGAACCTTGGTATGTTCTATAATGCATAATGTACGAGATGACCAATCGATGTGGAAGTTCAGGTAATAATTATAAAGGTAACCATTAGAGTTTATATGATCCTTACATTTGAGGTAATTATGGGTTATTATATGATATGATGGAAAATGAAAGGCATGAGATACACTTGAGGTTAAAATATGTTATGATCATTTTTAAAGATTTTATCTCGTTTTGGAGAATGTTTTAAAATTATATAGTTTTGGAAAAAGGACAACACGCAGACTGTGTGACAACCCGTCGCGTCGGACAAAGCTGCGGGAATCGAACCCACAACCAAAGTGCGACTGGTATTTATCACCTACCACTGGACTAGATGAAGTCCCTGGTTAGTTCGACTAATTTTTTTTTCTTTTTAGTTTGATGATTTTAGGAATCAAGAGTAAGTTTATTTTGGGTTATCTATGTAAATGATTAACCTATCATCGACTATATGTGATTAGGTTAATTACTTTTCAATATGAGAATTTAAGAGCAACTGATGTTATTTGGGGATAAAAGTTAATTTTTACCTTGGAAGACTATGTGACTAAATCCTTCAAATATTTGGGTTTCAATCTTAGTTTGGTTTACTTTGAAAAATTTTATGGACAAATTGTTTATCGAATGGTCCTCATTGAACTTTGGGTTTTTTGGACAAATTTTGGAGATTAAGAATAGATTTTCTTTTTATAAAGGGTTATCCTTTTCTGGATTATCTGATCTTGTACTAACCTTTTTGGTTTTGGTTTTGGTTAAAGTCTAAAGACATGGGTAGTATATAGTTCTATTTTGTGGATTAGGTGATTCTCTAGAAGTTGATTATAGTACTCTTAATGTGAACAAGTCTTCCTAAATACTCGTCTTTTGGAGAAAATATGAGTTTGTGTAAGGAATCTAATAAAAGTTGAAAGTCTACATGATAAGTGATTATTTTTCCTTATGAATAAATTCCACCATAAAAAGTAACTTAAAACAAAAATGTTGTCTATTAAATTTTCATACTGGGGAATCGAATACCATTTAACCCATCACAAGTTTGTGATTTTCTTGTGGGTAACTTTCTCCTAAACATGTTTTCTATCACTCTCCATCAGAACATGACCCTATGTTTTCTCCTCCATGTCCATGTTTTCCTACATGGAATCCTAGTATGGGTTAACTCGGGTGACCTCTGTACTTATCTTTCTTTATTTTAAAGTGATTTTTTTACCGACTCTTGTTCCGATGTGGGACTTTCAAGGATGCTTCCAAGCTCAATTTTAAAATTGTGAGGACGCAATTCCCAAAAAGGGGGAAGGATGTAACACCCCAGGTAAATAAATAATATGAAATTTTTATATTTATCCATATTTTTGAATAAAATATTAATATTACTTTAAAGGGGATGCTATGCTCGATGGTGTACCCAACACGCAACAATGAGTTTCATGGGAATCTTACGTTGCACTCTAATAATAAAATAATATTATTTTAAATGGTAGTTAACGCCTAGATATTGTGATGGCGGGAATGAATATAACTAACTACAAAATGATTATATATGTTTGTCAAATATTTTTACTTTTTACAATAAATGTTAGAGGATTAAAAATGCAAATGAATCCAATTTTAAGCATAAACATTCTAATATTCTTTAAAAGGTCGATTAACCGCCTTTTGATGGTGAACCTATTTTAAATCCACTTTTTGACAATTTTATGTGTTATATTTGACAAAATAAAATTCTTCTTTAGAATCGGGACATCAAAATTTACTTTGTGTAAATTTTTGGTATTTTTCAAAAAAGGTTCAATTTTTAATGAATATTGAAAAATGTTGTATTTTAATTCAAAACCACTTTTTAATGTAATTTATTTATATGATTAGATTATCTTTTTAATTTGTTTTAAAGTTAAATTAGAATATATTTTTACCATTAAATACAATATTGGTTGTTGGAATTAATTTCACTTTAAAATCGGACTTAAACTAGTGTCAATCTTTTGATACTTATTGTTTCATAAAAACACGATATTTGCTCTGACAGCGGGAATTAATTATTAAATTAATTAATGCAACTTATATGTTTTGAATTTTTTAAAATAGACATCATTTTTGAATTCGGAATATCAAATATATCTTAGGGTGAATTTTTGGTAATTTTCTGAAAAAAACTTCAATTTTTGATGAATAGTGAAACCACTAAGTGGTACTTATAAAAACTGATTTTCCGTTTAAATGAAATTTTTCCATATTTGTGTTTTGAATTTCAAAAATCCAACATACATGGTTGTCATTAAGAAGTAAAATGTGGTTCAATGGGAATAAAATAATTTTTTTGTGAATAGTAACTTATTAAGTTTTTAATCGCGATTAGAGGTAATTAGTGTAGTTTAAGGTAAAAATAATGTTTTAATAATATGAGATGAGCTTGACACATGTCCTACTCTCATTGGGTGTGTCATGGACGACCAAGACAACCCATGGGTCAACTTGGGGACCCCATGGAGCCACTTTGGTTGTAAAATGACATAAATAACTTTTTATTTAATGTTAAAGTAAAAATGACACAAACATGAAATGTTTTACTAAAACAATTTTTACATGGGGTTATACAAGTCAGATTTTTGACTATAAATATTCATTAGAAATCGAAAAATATTTCCTACATCATGATATTTTTTTATAATTTTTAGACATTAAATATATTAAATTATTTATGACATCATGATGATGCAGCGATTACCTCATTAATAAAGGATTTAAATAAAATGAAATGATAATGAAAAATATAAGACCTACACATATCCAAAACCTATTGGATGGGTGTATTTCTAACCCTTATCACCTTATCCTCGAAACACATCAATTTGGGACCTTTAAAATACTAAAATCCTTTGAAAATAAAGTAACCTTTTATCACTTTCCAAGAGTACCCCTCCTCTCCTCTTATAAAAGGCCCCCACCTCTACCTCCTTACCCACACTTGTAAAGCCTTTGGTTCGGCCAACCCCTGCCCATTTTGTCTCTAAAAATCCCTATATAACTCCTTGAAGCCTCACTTTGGGCATAATCCTTTCCAATAAATCCTTTGAGCTCAAATTAAAGGAAGTTACCCGATTTAAAGGAAATGTCTTCACTTGTGTCCTTTTGTTTTATTTTGCTTCTATAACCCCCTAAACTCTTTTTATTCATTTATTTTGTAACAAATCCAGTATCTTAAATATACTAGTATTTTGTTATAATAAGTATTCGAGCTACACTTACACACACCTACATCTAATGGTTAAAGAACATACGGTTTCCGTGGATGGCGAATTTCTACCTCCCGAAACGATGATTGTTCAACATTCTTTTAACACCTTCAAATGTAGCCATTAAGATGTCACAATATTTATATATGATATATAATATTTTTATGTTTTCCTTATGCTTCTGTATTTTTCATTTATGTCACACCTTTATGGTTTCCATTATGGGTAAACACGATATCTTCATTTTAGAAAGTGCGGACTACCGCCCCCTCAAAGTGATTTGATTCGTTAATGCCATATGTGGGATGTATAAAGGATGGAATTAATGGTATTAAATATTTTATCCTACTTTAATTATAGTATAACTTTATATATTTATTATTTTATTTAATTGAATACAAAAAAAAGAAATGAAAGTAGTGTTCATGCGTACGTACGGCTTACCGTCTCCATGAACGGTACATTTCATTTCTTATCTCCAAATGTTATGTACTATTATAAGTACATATATATAATGGATATATACATAATATATTACATCTAAATGATGGGTATCATTGTAGAATTATAATATATATATCTCTCATTTTGTTTTAATTCCATTAATATGGCAAAAAAATGAAAGTAGCGTTCATGCGTACGTACAGCCTACCGTCTCCATGAACGGTGCTTTTAGTTTTTATCTCCAAATGCTATGGAATAATATATAATGAATATATAATGGATATATATGATATTTAAAACATAAATACTATTCTGGAGATGATGTACCTATAACTACAAGGAAAATTCTTTCCCAACAAGTTCAATTTTTGACTCATGTACCAAACATCGACAAAAACGTCTGATATGAACTCATTTTATTAACCAATTATTATAACATTAAAATATGTGATATGAACTGAAGAATAATCTTTATATGAGGTCCTTACGAAATTATAAAATGACCAATATTTATTATTCAGGAATATAAAGAAACGAACAAGACAAGTTGGACTTGAGGTAAGGGATCCTACTCCTCTCTTTCTTTTTAAGTACACTCTTTTATGTCATTCCTTTTAAAATCAGATTTATTATTATTGGGATGTTAATTAATATTACTACTACTGTACTTTTTATGTTCATATGGTTAGAGACCCTATTCTCTCTAATCAATCCATTTTGGATGTTTTGAGTGGCGTCGTCAGGCTGCCGAATTTTCGTAAGAGATCCAACCTCTCTCTTTATTTTTGAGTACTCTCCTTTATGTCACTTCTTTTAAGCTCCTATTTGTTTTGTTGGGGGATGTTCTTTTTTATTCCTATTTCTATAAACATTATGTTGATATGATGAGAAACCCTATTTCCTCTCATCAATCCATTTTGGAAGTTTTAAGTGGCGTCGTTAGGCTGTCGAGTTTTCGTAAGGGATTTTTCATCTCACTTTTATTCATGTGACATTTATGCTATGTTTGCCACTGTTTCCTTTGATTGGTGTATGTACTGCCCATTATTATACACTTTGTGTAGTATAATTTAATTTATGTGTATTTACATCTTCATTGTACGACCCTTCTTCCATGGGGTGTACTTTTCGAAAGTTACCCAACTCAGTAAGGGGACCTTTCACCCTCTTTTTTTAAAAGACTTCTTTTGTATGTCTTTTAATTCTCATACTATTATGTTGGGATATATTCTTCTATATCCTTATTTATGTAAATTTTATGTCCAAGTGATGATATCCCCTTTATCTCTCTCATCAACCCTTTTTGTAAAATTTTATGTGACGCCATTAGGCTGTCGAATTTTACCAAGGGAACTTCTTAACCCAATTTCGATTTCTTTGGGTTCAACATGTAGTTATTGAATATGTCATCCTTTGAATATGTGTGAATAAACTTTTCTTGTTTTACACTTAATATCCACTTATATTGGGTGTATTTATATTTTTCACACATAATTATGAGATTGATTTATCCTTAATTTAAGGATACCTTCTTTATAATGGATTTCATCTCATTTTACATTTCTTTTGAGACTTCACTGTTGTTATGCACCAATTCACTCTTATATGGTGCGTATACTGTCCTTTGACATATTATATCATGAATCCCTTTATTCTCATGATATAATAAAGTTCGGATTAAATGTTATTCTGCTATTATTTGTATTCAAGAGTCTCTCATTTTGTTAAAAACCATTTAACAAAAATATCATTTTAAATGTTTTAAAGATTTATTATTCTAAATCTTTATCTTTAATGTCCATGTTTTAAAAATGGTTTTCAGTATTTATTTATATGGACATTAATGTTTTAAAATTATAATTCCATTAAAATCTTCAATGTGTTATGGGACACTTTGATTCAAAAATCTCTTTTAAATAGTTTTTGGAAATGGATTGATTAATTCAATATCTGGGAATTACTTATTGTTATTGAAAATGAAATGTTGTTATTGAAATGTTTATATTTTCAATATTTTATCTGTAATGATGGTACTTGTACATTTTACGGGTGGTTACGTGATAAATCATATGACGGGTGGTGCCATGAATACCAGGACGGGTGGTTACGTTATAACCTCCAATGCATTGGGTATGGAAGTTGGCCGTATGGCTATTCCATTAAGTATGTATGGAAGTTGGATGAATGACTATTCCATTAAGTGATATGTGTGGAAGTTGACCCTATGGTTATTCCACTTAAGTATGTTTATGTCCCAAGTTACCTTTATATGTTATGTGTTCTTTATATGGGTTTTATGGTAATCTTTTGGTTACAAAAGGATAAGTAATGATATTTTATACATTGAAGAGTTTTTACTACTTCATAAAGGTGAAGGTATTACTTTGATAAAATATACATGGTTTACTTGTTGTTTTAAAAACTAACAGTTTTCATTCTTTGTGTATCCCTTACTGAGCTTTTTATGCTCACCCCAAATTTTTTTGAATTTTTTTCACAGGACTTAATGTGGAATTGGGTCAAGGATGGGATCAAGGGAAAGTCATGATATCTAAAACATGGAACTAGACATGTTTCTTTTTAAGAGTTTTTATTTTATGGAAACATAGTAGAAGTTTCTACTTTGTAATCTTTTGATATGTAATATTTATGTACTAATTCTCTAAAACTCTAAACCTGAAAATATCCTCAATATGAATTATTCATTTAATTCAATATTAAGTAAGGTTTAAGGCCAAGGACTTATAGTAACACATCCCATTTTAAAATCACCTAGTTTCCATAACATAATAATCGAATAGATAAGGAGAGAAATGTTGGGGATTATTGAAATGGGATGAGTACTCCATAACTGACATAGTCCCTTGATATAGATTCATAAACTCCCCAGTTCTATCAGCCCTTATATTATGAGGAAATTAAAAGTGATAGAATAATGTCTGTAAGTCATCCTAAACTATCTCTATATGCTAGAATTCATGGGTGATGACATACCACAACCTCTTGGATGAGTCACATAACATGTAAGTATCAAGATTTACCCTTCGATTTGGAGGCATCTATAGGTTCTCGAAGACTAACAAGGTCGCCTCAAACCATGACTCCACAGAAGGTGGTTTTCCATTCCCTGAGAAAGTTGGAGGATGGTACTACTGAAAATCACGGATCAACTCTTCCATGTTTGGGGAAAGTCTCACTCCACCTTGCATATTCTGAATCATATATAATAAACCCTCTCATTATTGGGTATCATCACCCAATTCAGTTATAGAAGGAGGAACCACAGGTGGCTCATCTGGAAGAATGACTAGCGGCTTAGGGCCCACCACCTCAAGAACATGGTCGTCACCACCTTTAGGGTGCACAATTAGAGGATGTCGTGGTGGTATAATGCTTCAATGCCAAATGAACATATCAAAAGATATTTAACACTTTAAAGAAAATAATTTAATAAAAATGGACAGGTATTAAAGCCTTCCTAAAATATTAAACATGAATCTCTACCTACTTATATATCCAATTCCAGGTGTTGGAACAGACCATAATAGGACATAAGAATGTTGAACCCCCAACCCACTACTAAGTTCGGGTTCAGGTCAAGTTCTTAAGTTAGGCATGGGTAAAAAATATATCTGTTCTAAAATTATAATTCATTTCAAACAGTTGATTCCAATGATATGTCATTTTCCATCCCATAAGGGACCTTACACCATATGAGTCAAAATATTACACTCAATTGAATGTTATTTTCATTTTACATTGCTTATACTTGTGATTATATCAGCCCTCAAATGGTTGAGCTAGTTGGAAATTCATTTTCCAATCCATAAGGGCCCATACACCTTATGAATCAAAGAGTGGAACCCACTAAATGCACACCATAGAATGATCCAACACCTACAGAAAAAAATTAGCACAATTATATCCATGTGAAAAGGAAAAACAATATGAAACAGGAAATGATATATAAAAATCTAAACGTGATATGGAAAAATGTATGACTTACTAATATTGTGCCTATTGTGATTCATGTTCTTACACATAACCCTCATTTCCTCAGTTCTAACAATGGAATCAAAATTCCAATATAATCAATATCAACAACATCGAAAATCATGTGAAGAACCCAACGGTGAAATGATATCAATGGTAATAACAAAATCAATAACAGCAATGACTTAAGAAACATGGTCCTTCCCTCGTACGTGGGTTCGTAACGCCCAATCACAACTTGTGACCGAGTCCCATGCATTCCCAATCTCTAATTTGTTGTCACCAAATAGTAAATCAAGACAAGAAATGCATATGATACCACTTTGTGAAGTCTTGGACCCAGATTCCATGTAACATGTGGCCGATCCTAGTTGGCCACATAACCCATGGCACGTCTCCCCATAAGCCAGCAGTGGGGGCTTAAGGGTATATTAGTGGGGAGACTATTACCCCATGTCAGAGTAACATAGAATATTTAATAATAATAAGTAGTAGCAGAAGCATGAATGATAAAATAGATGAAGTAAACAGTGGAAGAATAACAGAAATAGTGGAAGACTGACAATATAACAGAATGCCTCATCAGTAGTGTCTGATACATATATGCATGAAAGGAATGCTAGTACAAAATGGGGAAAAATGAAGGAAGGAGACATAAATGGTACAATACTACAAAATTAAACAAAATTAAAAATATTCTCCATAGAATCTCGATCCTAATCCTGGTCCACTTCTCATAAGCTCCACCTAAAAAAAAGTGTCAAAAACCAGATGAGTCGTGCTTTCCTCTATCCATAGCTGCAGGAAAACAATTTGCTCGGGTGCCCAACGCGGCCTGAAAAGGGTGAGAGATAAATCTCAGTAGGCCACCACCAATGGTGTCCACATGTAATTTGAGTATTTTCTCATAAGTAAACAGTGTGCAGGTAATGGAAAATAAACAAAAAAGAGTTAATAAATAACCTCCCACTCAGGTTCCCAAAGGACACCTGGTAGGTCTACCTTCTTCAGCTCCAGGATGGTAAGTCTGAAAAAGCCACCATACATATATAAATATATATAGTATATATATATATCTATAAATATATATCATGATGGATCGGGATGTAACTCTCATATATCCAATACCAAGGTATCTCTCACGGTCTATCCCCAAGCCCAACTCAAAGAGCTCTCACAGTCTCTTGGAAATATATGAGGGAGCTCTCATGGTCTTCCCTACCTCAAGAATCTAATAGTACTCGAATCCATATATAGAGTCTCACACGATCTTCTATACATCAAGGCTCTAATGGTCCTTGGTTCAACACCCATAACGAATAAAATCTACACTTTATTAAGAAAGGAAAACTATATTACTACATTCCCATTTAACAAGAAAAAACCCTTTATAGAATCACATAAAAAGGGAAAGGTCAAATAATCATTTGGAACCATTTAATTATAAACTAATTCATTTTAAAAGTTCAATATATCTCATCCTATCAAACTCATTCAAGCTCCTCAACCCATTTCCTAACTTGGAAAGTCCATCTACAAGGGAACAAGCCAAGGGAAAATCCATATGGAAATATTTACACGGTCAAATTAGAAATTCCAAGCCTGAGAGATGAAAAAACCCATGGTGTGTCTTGGGTTGATCAAAATACACATGTAACAAGGGAAAAGTCATTATAAAATCATACTAAGAGTCACAAACCACAACTGAGATTTTGGGAAAATTGGTCTAAAATATCCAATTTGTGGGGAACACCACTTGGGCATCCATATAATATATAGATGATCTATAATCACCTAAAAAGAGTCAATTAACCTATTTCATCAAACTAGGGTCAATTATAAATTAATAATCCATAAAAATAAAAGATTACAACAAAGGATGGATCGCAACACAATGATTTTAAGTACTAAATGACCAAAACTAAAATGGAAAACTACGTAACCACCTACCTTAGGTCCATAGATGATGAATCACTGAGTATCAAACTCAAATTCAGAGTATGTTAGAGTAGATATGGGTTTCCTTCCAACACCCTAAAAATAGGGTGAATGAGCCTACATATAAATAGCGCAACCATTGGTGGAATTTAATAAGGAAAGAGGGGGGGCATGAGTCTAACCTTACTGACGAGGATATGATGCTTTAGACTGATCGAAAAATGGTCTCCAGATGGAGGAGTTATAGAAAATTAAAGGATAAGGAGCTTTGAGAACTCAAAAATATTTTTAGGTGGTTTATATTTTCAAGAATAAAGTAATAATGGAAAAACATAAAAGGGAGGAGGGTAAAAATGTCATTTTCCCCTTAAAAATTCTTCATGCGGTTTACGTGCATGGTTTTCAAAACTGTGTGCAACCTATAACTTCTCTAGGAAACTCACATAGCTTCTCTGCATGGTTTCCATAACCATGAACAGACCTTGTAGAAGGGTTATGGACACCCTCTTTAACCAGTTGCATGACTGTGTGCCTATGTCTCACAATTGCAGACAAACCGTGCGACCTTGCATGTTTTCTCCTTTTCAGAGATCCGGGCTCCATAACTCCACAGACACTCCCATAACCACCTTATAATGATTAAGTGACTTTATTTGGACCATTTAAGACATTAAAAAAATAAAAACTAATGATCTGTACCTTGGTCAAAATGTAGGGTTGTTAAATAAATTTTTCCCTTTCACTCAATCACTACAAGGGATCATTTAGTAAGAATTTTTTTCACAATGTTTTTCCCACCCTCAATTCCAATGGATCTATAGGTAAGTATTTTAAATTTTGATCAATAATGAGATGAGTCATTAAATAGTTCATAGGAGATATTTAAATTCTTGATAAGACAATTCCCTCATCATGACATCAAAATATCGCTTCAAATTAAAACGTTTTACAAAGGCTTATCACATGGAAATAAATTTTTTAGGAATTTATTGGAGGTTTTCTTTTGAAAATGTCCCCAGATAAGTGTTTTGAATTTTTGGACAAAATTTATATCAATAGGTTTTAACGAAAACCATACCATGGACCAGTTCAAGGATTGAACATGATAGAAAACCACTCAATTTCAACCCAAATGAATGAAATGTCCAATAATCTCAACATGATGATAGAAAATCAACATATACAAGGTATGTACTATAGGGACATCAATTACTTGGATTATATTCATAAAAATTATGCATAGTCTTAGAGGCTATATCATCCACCACAACAACAACAACAACAACAACAACAAATTGTACATGACCATGCATTTCAAAAAATGGAACAAGGATTTCAAACTCAACACCAAGGGATGACACATAAGACTCATGTAAATTAATTAGAAGAAAACTTGTAAAGTTTCATGACCACAAATAGAACTAAACTCTTGGATTTGACATCTTTTTCTAAGGAATAAGGAACCACCATCTAGGTATTAGAATACAACTCATGATATCAATGAACTGTTGTGAGGAACTTATAAATCCAAATATATCAGATCGATAACCAAATAAAGGAGATACTAATAAGAGTATTACTGGGTGAAATAGAAGTTCCTAGATATGGTGATATGAAATCCATCACCTTGATGAGTGGAATAAAAACCAAATAAGTTGTGTTAAATGTTGGAATATAGTATGAAGATAATGAATTAGAAGTAATAAAACTAGTGAAACAGAATAAGAAGAAAGTAAAATAAGCTTGGAAGTATGTTTGAGAAGAAGTTCCACTACCCTACCAACCACAACCAATATTTTTTGAGTGATTAAGGGCTATTAAGTTCAATGAAAATTCGAAAAGTTTCTAATTTTTTTCAAAAAACTACACATCAACGTATCATTCACTTATGTGATTGAAAATATTCCAACATAAATAATGTTCATTAAGGATGTGGTTTCAAATAAAATAAATATTGAATAATTAGAAACCATCTCGTTGATGGGGTAATTTTAAATAGTGTTTTCTATGATCATATTAATGAAACCAAGTGATCCAGGGAGTTTTTATATTATCATTGACATTGATTCTAAAATTTTATGTGGTAATTTTGGTGATTTGGGTAAAAGTGTAAACATTATTTCATATTCAACATTAAAGAGTCGTTTCCTAAGAGATATGGATCCAACTTGAGTTTTCCTTCAACTGGTGGACACACCAATGAGTTGTCCTTAAGGGGTATTTGAGGATGGCATTGTCAAGGTAGATAAGTTCTGCTTTTTGGAAGATTAACTTTTGATGGAAATTGATGATAAGAAGACCCAAATAATCTTGGAAAGACTCTTCATATAAATAGTAATGGCATTGATTGATTTCCAAATTGTAGAATTATGTTTATGATTTTAGTTAGAGGAGTTGAAATTCACCATTCACTATGTGATGAAAAATTGGGATGAGAAAAGTGATGCGTTGAGAGAAGTTGAGTTTCTATAATTTGAGGAAACTATAATCCATGGAAGAAGAGTTTATTTAACTAATATAAAAAGGAAATAAGAAGTCGAAAAAGTGGTGGGGAGAGGTAATATATTTCTAGAAGAATCTATATATGAAGGATTCATTATTATCTAAGAAGAATTCATTGAAGGGATGTAACTTTGGGATGTGTCTAATTTACCCTTTTATTTTTCAAGAAGGTCAAAAAAAATAGATGGATTAAGACCATGGAGATATAGAATGTGTTACTTAGTTTATTGGTAATGTTACTTTTTGAAACATAAAAGGGTCCATCAATATGGAAAAGTCACAGCTTTATCATTTTGTAGATTCAGATTCAGTAACCTCCTTCATATTCTCAATCACTTAAATTATAGAGGTAAGGTCATGCTTAATAACAATAACCAAATCACTTTTAGGATGAAAGACACATATTTATGTATTATAATTTTCATTTATATTTAGTAACCATTTTAAGAGTGCATCCCTTTAGTTTTTTTTTAAATTTCTTGAGAATGGTCTTCACTTAACTGTTTAACTTATATTTTTAGGACATTGGTGATTCAAGATAAAAAGACCTTCTGCATAAAGTAAGGGTAATAGAAGAAGATATTCAATTACAAGTGTATTAAACTTTAAATTTCATTATTTACATAAACTAAAATGTATTTTCTAAAATATATTGAATCTTAATAGGAAAAAAATGTATTCCTACATTATCAATGAAACATTAAAATTTTAGTGACCCCATGATTCCATGTTTTAATTTTAATGGTGATAGAATTGAACAACTAATATGAGAAATTTAATTATTAGAATAGAATATTGGAATCTGGAATAAATGAATGGTGTTTGTCACATGTTGATGAAAATTTTCTTCCGCCTTTCAATGTATTTATTTTCCATAGATTATTTTTATTGATTTCTTTTTATGACACATTCCATGAGTGATTGACTCAACTTACATGATCTTATTCCCAGGAATTTTCTAAACTAATTTTTCTAATATTTCATACTAAGTTTATTTATAGAGCATAATACAAGTTACTTACATGGAGTTATATTTCAACCTATCAAGGAAATTAATTTTTAGAAATTAACATAAAAATAATTGATTTAGTTTGTTTTAATTTTCTATTATCCTTGATAAATACCAAACATTTATCCTCATTTTATTCATTAGAGACCATTGATGGAATTTGATATTAAGAATACATGTTTCAATCCAATTTATACACTTATACACATACTCCATTGATTTACATAATGTTCAAAGTTCTAATGTTAGTGAAAGTTATTCCCTAGAAAATGGGATGTAATACTTTGGGAGAATATGTTTTGGGTGTCTCAATATATGTTGAGAATAAGTTTTATGTTTCTTTTAATTTAGTTATTGCTTTTTTTTCTTAAAAATAAAATATAAAAAGGTAAAAACAATTTTGGGATTAATAATAGATGCAAACAAATCTCCAACACTTTACCTATGATTTTATCATTGGGGGTTGGGTGATGTATGTGAGACTTTTC
This sequence comes from Viscum album, assembly GCA_963277665.1. Taxonomy (NCBI): domain Eukaryota; kingdom Viridiplantae; phylum Streptophyta; class Magnoliopsida; order Santalales; family Viscaceae; genus Viscum; species Viscum album. The sequence goes on along the minus strand of OY728146.1, from coordinate 126,974,247 downwards.
CTAGATTGACATTCAAAAAAGTACAAATTTTGGAAAATAAAAAATATTATTGAGTGGTAACCCATTAGTTGTGTGTCTATTGATCATGGACTTACTTTGATATTGGGGATGATGGAAGATGTAATTTCTAATAGTATAATTTTATTGTGTTTACTTTTTTTTCTTGATTAACACCTATAGATAAACGTTCCTTTTGATATTAATGTTTTATTCATCAATTACCTACCAACCCTTAACCGAGATAATCATTATATGTGACACATGAAAATTAATTTCACCCATTTATAATTTTTTTAACACTAATTTTAAATTTTGAATTTTGGTATAATGGAGAGTTTTTTTTAATTTTTAGTTGATATTTACGATTGAGGATAAGAATTGCCTAATTTTGAGGGATTTTATGAGTTCATATTGTGTGTAAATTTTATAATTTTAATTGTTGGATATCAGATGTCCTTAGATAATAACACCAATATTTTAATAATTAATTACCATTTGTTTGAAATTTGTAATTTGAAATGATATTTTGAAGAAAGAATTAATAAATAATTAGAATTCCAATTTTATTATTTTGTTTTTTTTATTAGTGTTTTTTATGTGTGATGTGTTGAAGAAAATGGAAAAGGTGGAGAAGCAAAATACAATTTTTTTGACAAATTTTTTTCCCTAAATAAAGAAGAAATGGCCACAAAATAGGCCAAAGAAGGCTCATCGGCCTAGCCTATACTAAGGATGGCCATGTAGTTATGGAAAGAACATTTGTGTGTTAGTATTAGGGAAGAGGATCATAGATTGTGTGGGTTGGAATATGAGAGCACATCAGTGTATAGAGGTTATGTCCATATAGTGGTGGGAGGAAGGCTTCAACAGAATGGGGAGGTGTATTAAAATCGAAGGCATCCCATGATACAAGTTCAAATTAATTACTAATATAGTGGGAGGTGTTTACTTATTATGTTAAGTGAAAACACTTAGAACTTATATGTAAGACATATAGTTATACCAGGTACTTTCCATTTAAAAAACACTATAATTTTTGTCAGGGTCTCACTTTTTATTCTTTATACAAATCCACTATATTTCTACACTACCAACTGCATCCACTGCATTGTAAAACTATCATGGATAGTTATTTAGGATCTCATAACCACTAAATACTCAAGAAAAACTATCATATGAAGATAGAGAGATCGATATGATTTTTATGTCTATTTCATGGTAACCTCTACTATGTCACAACCATAAAAGGGAGAAAGTAGATGTTATTTCATCCTATACACTTCACCATGGACAGCTTGAAGAAGAAAAATAATGAAAAGAGAATCATAGTCCCTCCACCACACCATGGAGGTTCCAAAAATGAAAGTGGTGAGGTTTTATGAAAAAATATGATTTGCATCCATGGGTGTCAGGCTATTACATAGGTCGTGCATGATAATGAATGGGGTAAGCGAGCTATGTCATAGTTTATTTCTCTACAATGTAGGGGTTTTCTATCCTATATAACTAAAAAAATCACTGATCTCGTGATATCCAATGTTATGGTCGAACATCAAGGGGGAAATGAGGAGAAACAAGCATGTGGAAGGAGCCTTATAAATGGGAGTTCAAAAACACTCCCTAAAGTAAGAGAGATATGGCCAAGCATGGGGCCAAGGAAGAATTATAGATAGTCCCTAGTAAATCCCAACTCTCTCCTATAAACAGATAAGAAGAAGAATTAAATGAAATTGAAAGATATAAGGATATACAATAAAATTAAAAGGTAAAAATGTGAGTAGGGAAATAATATTTTGAAAATTAAAAAAGATAAATGATACTCTAGAGGAATAAAATAGAGAACCTGATGTTGGATTAGGGTGGAACTGGAATACTAGAGGAAGAAAAATATGATTAAGGTGTACTTGTTATGTACAACTACTACTATTTTAGGTTTTCATTTTTCTTTTTCATATCCTCTAATGAATAGAATGATGGGTAACTATTTTTTAAAAATTAATTTATGGAAAGGTTATTATTATCAATTTAAGAAAGATTTTGTGTGATTCAATTCTATGATGGGATGGGTATTTTTATTTTTCATACATCTCAATCTTACACCCCCCCATCATACATGACCAATAAAATGAGGGGAAGGAATGATATATAAAATACATGAACTAGTTATCCCTATCATGGTATAAACAATACATGAGTTATGAATATATATGTTTAAATAAGGTTTCAAACACCTGCTTTTGAATTAAACCATGTCTCTGAGAGGGGGAAGTGGAATTTATATTGTAGAGAGTGAATAATTTGATAGATGTATTGATAAGGTTCAACTCTAATAGAATCTAATTTAAATATCATAAGATTTTCAAAAAAGTTCATATACATGGATTTATATTTACTTGGTACATTCATCACTTATCTAATAAACAAAACCAATTCTATCTCTTATTCTTATTTATTTCATTTTTCCTAAATATTTTAAATCTTTTCCACATCCTTTCCATTGGACCGACCCTGATCACCACTCTATTAAGCTTTAAATTAGTTAGTTAGAGTTGAACATTATAAATTTTTAATTTTATATCCCTAAGATAACTAAAAATAATCTTGGTAGATGTCATGACTCATGGTGTATTTGTAGTACAATCAATAAACAAAAATGGGAAGATAGTTGCAAAAAAACCTCTTTGGAGATTTTTGTGAGTTATTTTTTTTGAAAAGTGTTGGATTTATGTTTGGAAGTCATATCTCACATTGTAGGTCCTAATCTATGTTGTATAATATGGTGTATTTAAGAATCCTAAATCATAGTATATCTAGATACACAATTGAGGAAATTTTTTCGAGTAACTCTAAAGCTTTAACATGTTTTCATCACCCACGATATGCTGCAATGTTTTTTGAAAGGTTTTATAAAAAATATTCCCATTACCACTCTATGAAAACAACTAAGAATACTCTAAAAAAGATGGTGGCTAAGCCTATGCACCTCATAGTTATGTAGTCAGGTAGGTGTGTGTGTGTGTGATGTGAAGGTAGTTCATGTCGTATGTGAGGGAATGGAGGTGGTTCTTAGCATATCATGTGAGTGATAGCATGGGAGGTTGTAAAAAATCATTGGTTCTAGTAATTTTCAATTGAGAGGATAAAGGATGGTTTTTATTATATATTATATGGTTTTTAGAGGAATTTTCAAAATGGTATTTGATGTTTCCTAGGATACCCTATAGTTTCGTGAACTATATTATAGGGGGACTTTTGATTCCACTAAAATATATTACATGTCCTCATTATAGATAGATGGAAATGTCGTAGTTTCTTTGTAAGAGAAGACATCCATATTGTAGCTACACCTTACAATGTGGAGGGTTTGAATTTAACAGGAGTAAATATATAGATTCTACAATCATATAGGAGATCATGCTATAATAATATTTTCACATTGAAGTTAGTTAAGAGTCAAAAATAGCCAATTGAGATCATGTATGAGATCATAAGTTTGTTAATAAAGGAGTTACTATATACAAGAAGTGTGGATCTGCTAAATATCATGTAATGGTATATGCCTTTATGGCCCATTACAATGTTTTTTAGAGTTAGAGTTGAATTTGAGGAGGATTGATGTTGTTCTATAGAGGTTGGAACTACAATAGAACTAAAATAGGTATTTTATGATGTGAAATAATAATCCACAACATGAAGATGAGTTTTACAGCCATTGTGGCCTATGGTTAATGGATCTTATGTGAATGTGGAGTAGTGTGTGAAACAGATTCATGATATATGTTAAATTCAGGCCAAGACATCATGAAGTTCAAAATATAGTGAATTCATGACCAATATATGTGATTCATTTCTTATGTTTCATGGAAAAAATTTATTTCACAATGTGACTATAGAATTCAAGTTGTGCATCAAGATACTTAAAACTTGTATATAGGGTTTTTTTGTCTGAACCCTCTCATTCTGCAATCTTTTCCTCTCTGTCTTAGGAAAATACAAAATTATTTCATAGGATATTCTATCCCCTCTTCCCCATCATTGATCCTTGGGCTTAATTGGTTAGAATTTGGTGATCTAATCAAGGCTATTATACCTTTTATCCCTTATTTCATATAGTTAATCCCTTGAAGATTCACCGTGTTGGTGTTTCTTTGGTTTGGGATGTGTTTAGAATATGTTTTTCTATAAACCCTTGGTGTGTTTTATGTTGATACTAGGTTTAATAGTGCATTCATTTTTTCTGGGTTGATTCCTCATCTTCTGGTGGTTCATGGTGAGTTGAAAATCTTATTTATGGTACTAAATCCTCATTCTCTCCCTATTTATATGAAACATGTGAGGATTTCATTATTATTTCTAACTATGGGTGGAAATTAAGGTTTATAATAATAAATATAATTGATTGGAAAATCATAAATTTAAAGGTACGGGGATTAATCACATACATTAATACATTTTTTATACTTCAAATGATAATATGGATTATTTTTGGCAATGTTTAAAATCAAGGCTATTGGGGGTCTTGTTTGTGGTTCAAATGATAAGTATGTGTGACACTTTCATTGTTTCCATTTCATCTCATAATTAAATAAATTATAAACAATTTTTATCTGGATAATAATTTTTTTCCCATGGAAATTTAATTTGTGTGACAATACCCATGATAAAAATAAAAGAGAAATAATGTAGTCCACAGAAATTTAATTGTGAAATCTTGGGTGTGTTTATTTGTGTGGTTATGTTTGGTGTACTTCTGTATGAATTATATTATATTGTGTTGTGGTGGTGGTATTGACCGGTAAGGCTATGAGATGTGTGGGGAAGTTATATTAAAGTGTTGGCATGGTTGATGATGTGGCTAGTTGTGTAGTGATGTTGTGTTATGGTGTTGTGCGGTGGTTGTGTTGTGAGGCGGTTGATATGGGTAGTGGAGTGATTTTACATAGATGGGATGTGTTGTGGGAAACGTTTTGGTAGTTATTTATGGTGGTATTTTGTGGTGGTTTTTATTTACATGGTTATGTGAAGTGGTTGTGTTGTTTAGTGGTTGAGTTGGGTGGTTATTGTGATAGGATAGCTCAGCAGATGTGATTTTTTGGTGATGGTTGATGTGGAATAAGAGGGTTATTGTGTGGCATGGATGTGTTAGTTTCCTAGTTATCCATGCAATAAATGGAATTTCTAAAAATTAAATTGAATATATTTTTAAATGAATAAATAATGGGGAATAAAATGATGTTGTAATTGTATTAAATTAATACAATAAATTAATGGGTTGTGGAGACGTGTTAACGGTGGGTTTGGTAATTGAAAGTTGAATTCTGTGGCATTTTTTGGTGGTTTTTTGGGGTGTTACATTTAGTGATGGAAGCGGTTGTGAGGGATGTAGTGAGGTATAGTGGTTTTATTGTAGTGTATATTAGTATGGTGATGTGAAGTCAATGTTTGGGTATTCTGTATTATATATATGTCATGTATTTTATATTATTTCCATATACACCCCACCGAATCTAGATAACCTTAAAAACACTCATATGTTATGGGTTCTGGGTGATCTACGAAACATCCAGGGTAGTGGTGATATGGATGGTAGGATACCCCCTCTTTCCCCCTCTTCCATTAGTAACAATGATGTTACTAGTTGGTGTTAGAGATTACCCAGTAGTTTTGGCCCATGTGTCTTTAGGAGACTTATGGTGTGATGGACTAGGTGTTTTTAGGAAGGATATGGTGTGATGTGATATATGTGGTGGGTTTATTCATGGTAGGATGAAGGAACAAGGTTTATTTCCTTAATATACATGATACCCTACTATCTTGGTTATGTGATGTGGTGTGGTGTAATGGACCATGTGTCTTAAGAAAAGATGTGATATCATGGACCAAGTGTCTGTAGGCAGGATGTGTTGAGATGTGATATGTATAAATAGTATAGGAGCACAAGATTGTCAACATTAGGGAATGGGAGATGAAAATCAGTGGGGAATGATCAGAAGGGTTCCTTGATATTCTTGATTACTATGTTACTATATTGGATGTGTGATTTGGTGATCGAGACATGGTGTGGCTAAGATTGGTTAGTTAACCTGTTTAGGTGCTTGTTGGTTCTATTATTTTTGTAGTAACACATTAAATTGTTCTTTTCAAAATTTCACTTGAGATCTTAGTTTTTATCCTACTCAGTATACTTCTATGCTCCCCAAATTTATATTAACTATTTTTCATGTTTCCATGATGATTTTGGTGACCAAGATGGACATTTCGAGATTGGGCTATAGATCCACTATTGAGTAACTATTATAAGACATATATTTTGTTACTTTACTATGAATAATTTTATTTATATCTATTGACATTGTATAATGATTTTGTGATAATATTGGAATTGTTTTTATGTTATATGCTGGTTTTATTTGGGGATTTTTTGTCCAATCTCCTAATCCTATATTATTACAAAGTAATCCCTTCCATTTTTGAGATTTTTCTACACTAGTTGCTTATCAAAAACTCATGGCCCACTAGAGGTGGGATTTTTCTTATCATTATCTCTCTCCATTTATTATCGTCTTAGGATGGGTACCTTTATACTATTGGTATAAGAAAAATTGGTATCAGATATAGGTTTTGGTTGAGATATAGGGTGGTGTTTAGAGTTAGGAACTATGAATATTGCATTGGTTAGTAGGTAAATTTTGTTATTTGATCTTGTTTCCTGACATAGGCTTGGTAGACTAACTAGGAAATGGTAATTTAGGGTGTCACATGATCTGGTGCATGGGCTTTGAGCTTATTGAATGATTAAATGAAGTGGACATATTTATAGGGTAGAGACCTGAGATAGGTACATGCATCCTAATTGAATATGTTTGTGTCTAATTTGTGTCATTATGGTGAGTTAAAATGAATTAATTAAACAAGCTTGTGATTAAATTCCATGTAATTGGGTTAAGAATTCCTTATTTCTTTTCAGCAATGGCTCGTGGTCATTATCTGCAAGTAGCTCAAGTTTTTGAGGTTCAGAAATATGCTCTATTGGATCATTAGAAGATCAAATCAACATAAAAGGATGATTCATTTGAAAGGAATCTGTATTCCTTATAGAGGTAGAGTTTAGGGAAGTATGAGGGTAGTGCCTCAGATCTAGAGGTGAAGTGGTGGTTGGAGGAGCTAGAGATCACTTTTTTATTTAATTTTATCTTGTAATGAGTTATATATTTTACTAGTAGTTAGTTAATTGTGGGGTGATGTGTTTTACTGGTGTATATTGTATCTAGGTTACTGAAAGGATGAATATGTGTTGTTTCCATACATTTAGAACTATTTATATTCTGAATTCCCATCATTGGTGAAAGGATCAGTGAAGAGGCAAGAGTTTATCTCTCCTGAATAAAAGATAATGAGTTTGAGGGAACTTGTAATTAGGTTTAACAACCTCTTGTTCCTTTCCCCCATGTATATTTAGATGAGGATTCTAGATCATGGGTTCTGGAGGATGCATTTCACCAAGTGATCAAATTCGCAGTCACCACGTTTACAATTTTTATTTATCTATTGGTATATAATAAAGTATAGGTTATTTATTGGATAATTTCCATGGTATTTAAGCCACAAGAGAGTGTGTGCTAGGTAATCTCAAGGAGTATATTTTCATGAAGGGGGATATGGGAATTCAGGTAGTCAGAGCTTTGACCAATGTGAAATCAACTTTGTCGGCCCTTTTCCATCCTTTAGGGGAAGATGGATTTGAATTCCCTATGGAGGGATTACCATTTTAATGATATATATGTGGATTAAATTTTCACCACCAATCTCAGTGCCTGGCCACTAAAGAGGGCCAGTTTCATATGGTGATTCGGGACCCTTTCGATTGTAGCCATAGTTGCCTTTAGGGGAATTTCAGTGGCAGGGACCATCGATTCTTGCTAAGAGGCTGAGGATATATTGGGTTGGAAGAGGGAATCCTCATGATGGTACCCATCCATAGGGACATATTATAAATTTTGTTCATAGTGGTCAATAGTAGAGATTAAGAGGATTTTTACATGGTTAGATGAAATTGTTAGAGGCAGGGGCACCTGTAGGGACACGTTTTTATAGGTATAATTATTTTTTCATCGACTTTACTTTTTTTGTTTGTTTGATCTAGGAGCCTCACCCTCTAATTTTATCCAACTTTGGTATGTAATTTTATAATTGATTTGGAGATACTTAAAGTTGCTATGGTATTATCTACACTAGTTGGATGTTATACTTCTTTTTTTATGTGTCCCAAGAGTGTAGAATGGTGATGGGGCCTCACCAGTCAGTGGGAGATTTCTTCTTACATCAGATATAGATGTAATATATTATAATTTTAATGGATTTTCTATGTTTTAGGCATGTATTAATTTAATTTTTATATAGGAATGTTTCATTTTCGGATGTGGAGGGGCTATGAGTTGAATTATTTGGTGAGCAAGGTTATCTGATGGTTGGCAGGCAAGGGGAGATTATTTTATCTTAACCTTTACAGTTTTCTTTATAAGCTCAGGTAGAGTTTGTTCATAGGGTTTTTTAAAAGTTCTTATATGTTTCCAAACTGTGGTTGTGATTCTACCATTGTGACATCGTGTCAAGTTTTTGTTATTTTAGCAAAGAAGTTATCTCTAATTTTGATGGATCTCTATCAAATAATGCCTATGGGGATGCATTATTTGAGGTTGTAGGTGGATAATCTGATTCATAGGGGTTTCAACTGAAATAGGGTGTCTCCTTGAGGTTTTCCAATGTTTTTCTCCAATAATTTCAATAGCGGTCTAAGGTTGTGCATCTAAAATTGAAGTTTGAATCAAGTAATGGTCAAGAATTGTTACCCTCTTCCAAGGATCAATGGTCTGATCAACTTGCTGAGGTGATCCAATTGGTTTTTAATTGTCAAATTTGGGTTTCAATATCACTAGATGAGGGTGAAAATGATAATTTCTAGAATAATACCTTCGGATATAGGTATGGGAACATAGAGTTCATGTTAATATCATTTGGTGTCACAAATTCACTATCCCTGTTAATGTGTCTTATGAAATATATCCTCCATTAGTTCTTGGATTGTCTTTTAATCATGTTCATTGATGATATTGGTATATAATAAATGTCATATGAGGAGTATGTCGAGTATATCGGAGTTATTTTATACAACCATCTTTATGGGAACTTTTCTATTCGTAAGTTATGGATGTGACAGGTTCATTTCCTTCAATATGTGGTGTCATGGGAGGGTGTGTAAATGGATCCATTGAAGATCAAGGTTGTTGTTTCCTAGTATTCACCCAAGAAAGATGTGGTAGTTTATATTTTTCTTTCTATATAAATCTATTATCATAGTTTTATGTCTTAATTATCCCAAGTTTCATCTTTACTGAAAACCTTTACTATGAGGGACTAGGACTTTTCATTGACTAATCAGTGTTAGGCATCATTCATTTAATTTAAAGATAATTTGATTAGTACTCTAGTGCTTCATTTTTTCAAGGAAACTATGATGTTTAAGGTTTTCTATAATGATTAACACCTAGTCTTTAGATGTTTCTTAATTTATCAAAGGAAGTATATCTATTATGGTTATATTCAATTACATACCTAAAATAATAACTATACCACCCCTGATCTAGAGCTAGTTCATGTTGTGTTTGCACTGAATCTATGGTGGAATTACAACATCGGTGATTGACTTGGGGATTTTCCAGTCCATGAGATCTTAAAATATGTTATATCTAGTTAGGATTTGGATCTATTATAGTATATGTGGATGTATTTTCTTAATGATTATCATATTGATATCTCTTCCACCCTGGGAATGGGGAATATTGTTACAGATACTTTGAGTAGGAAGTCCTAAGGGTATGTGGTCTGAGAGCCTACTGATGTTTGTAAAGGGTTGGAGGATCTTGTAGTGATGAATATTAATGCGGGGGAGATATCTGGATGTGTTTATCTTTATCATATGATTGTAGATTACTCCTTGATGAATCTAGTAGATGGGTCTCAGTGGGGATACTAAGAGGTATCTCTAATATGTGAATGTGTTGACCATAGTGACGTTTCAAAGGGGTGTTCAAAGGATTGTCTTTACTCTTGTGTGGTTTTTTATTCCATTACTAGTGCATTAGTAATTTTTCATTTAATTCATGGGATCACACTTAGAGTTTAATCCTATCATCATGTAATATTTTATTCAATGAAAAGAAAAGAGTACAATAAGTACAAAGTCCATATGGATAGACCAAGAGAATGGGAAGATTCAAGGGGGCCTAAAATATTAGAGACCAAGGGAATCAACACTAATGATATTAACACCTTATGGTTTCAAACTATTCAAGTCATGAAAAAACAAACTCTCTAAACCAAGAATGTAAATTATGGCTAGGTAGTCAGCAGCCTTATTACCCTCCCTCCATATATGGGAAACATTGATATCAACTCCCATGATGATCTTGCATTTTATATAAATAAAATAGATAGAACAAGGAACTATACCCTACCCATGAATAGCATTATATAAGAGAATATAATCTGTTTCATCTTTAGTAATATCTAAATTAATTTTCATGAAAATATTCAGTCTAGTAAGCATGGCCATCATCACATCATAATGCGATTTACCTTGACCTTGCCTAATAGAAAAGGCCAAGATAGTCTACCCACAACTTGCATAGACAATACACCCTTCACAGCTATAACATGAAACACACGATCCATCACTATTAAATTTAAAGACCCATGAATGTGGATGCCAATAGACCCAATTTTCCTAATGACGGGTAATGGATCCCGTTATTTGAGTGCTAACAAATCTCAACAAGGAAGGTGCCTCCCTCTAATTTCCTAAATCGATGACAAAATAAATAATTAGATTTTTTATCCAACATATAATCACTTAGCCATTTAAAATTGTTCCCTCATTAATGTACTTATTCCTCGCTTGGCACATGCACTAGCAGCCTGCCTGTAAAATCACAATATGTGTCATTCTTTCAAAAACCCCACACCCGATCCATGGTACTAGTGTTCAAGGAAGGAATAATCAGCCATATATGGAGATGAAAATTCAGTGAACTCACCAAAAAACCCATACTTGGAGAGTCTATTCACTTTAAAAGAAAATATGGTCAGATATTTCTTCTTTATACCTCTTGCAGCAAACACATCTAGAAACAATAAAAATCCCACACCATTTAACATTTTCATCAGTAGGTACAAATCCATTCAGGATCCTCCAAGGTAGGAAGTCATATTTTATGGGAATATCTATGAACTAGAGAATATTATTCCATACATTCACTTGATCCTTAATGTTAAGGTTCCTCTGGTAATCCCTCGTCATGAAGGATCCAAAAGGAGGAGTAAAGAAAAACTTATCCAATTCCGAGGATAACAAATTGAGGTTGAATAGGACCTGTTGATCGATGTCCAATATTGCACTAGTAAAATCCGAGTACTGGAAGCCTTCTTTAAGGATATGTTCATATAAGTACATCCCAGATACCCAATCAACTCACCACTCCATTTGGGGTGACAAAATAGGATATCACCCTTCCCAACCAGCCAACAAGAATAAGGATTAAGGTCATCAATGATGAAACCTATACCATTCCAGAAAGGAGTTCCATTTCCATCAAACATAATCCTATCTCCCACTAAGTTACCATTCATAGTTCCCTACAATAATATGAGACATTCCAAAACCTCCCATGCCATCTTTTCATGCATACACTTAAGAGTATCTTTAAGGCTATGAACATTAATCCCACCTTCATGCATAGGACGGGCCATCCTACCCCATGACACCCATTTTATCTTACCATTGGACTTAGGATACCATATCAAGTTAGTGATAATTATTTCAATGTTTTTGATCACCCCCTTGGTAACCTGTAGATAAGATAGGACATGAATAGAAGTGGCCAGAATCACACTATTAACCAGTGTTATTCTGCCTCCAAATGATAGATAATTAGTATTCTAGTGAATAACCTGATCTATTAGCCTGCTGATCAAAGTGTTATAGTCAAAAATCCAAAGCATCCCAAAATATATATGTGCCCCTAGATAATACATAAGGATGTTCCCCTCATACATGTCTAGGATGTGACCCATAGTAGACATCTGGCCCGATGTACACCTATTGGATATATAAAAAAATCGCTTTCTCTTATTAATTACTTGACCACTCCAAAGGAAATACTCATCCAAGATCATATTCAGACCATGTAGTGATCTACTAGATGTATTCATGAAAATAATGGTGTCATTAGGAAACCTAATATGATACACTGAAGGGGATCCCATCCTACGACGATAAGGAAGAATAACACCTTGGATCAGGCTCTTATTAATTATTCTACTGAGAACATCCAAAACAATAATAAAAATACTCTGAAATATTAGATACCCCTATCGAAGAACTCAGGTTGATTTAAAGAAACCATACGTCTTCCTCATAAAATACAATTCCAATGAGGAAGAACAATAACAGTGAAAAAATATATCAATGTTCCATAGAGAAAATCCCATACCTTCCAAAAATTTGTTGATGAAACCCCATTCCACATGATCATAAGCTTTATTCATGTCATGTTTAATGGACACATTTGAAACTTGGGTTTTAAGGTTAATGACCCTAACCATTTCTTGGGCCAAGGAAATAACCCCCAAAATTGTATGAACCTTCACAAAATTGTGTTTGTCCAGAGATATCCACCGAGGTAGATGAATGGACAACTGATAATTGATGATACTGGAAAGGATACAATAATTCACATTACACTTACTTATAGGGTGATAATGGAGGATAGATATAGGATTCTTGGACTTGTTAATGACTACCATAGTGGTTGATGAAGTAGCACAAGGCAACTTCCCACCCCCAAAAAATCATGGACTGCCTCAATGAGCTCACCTTTAATAACCTCCCTTAAGGATATATAGAAAGAAGCATGAAAACTATTCATCCCAGAAGCACTGTCTGGATTGAGCATTATCATAGCATCAAAGATCTCATTTTCTTGAGGAAGTGACCCCATCTCATTATTGTCACAAGCTGAAACATAGTGCAGGATTACATTGAAAAATATACATCTCTACTTTAGGAGGCAGATTTTGTTGCTTGTTACATAGCAGTTTATAGTAGATTTTGTGGTGGACTGATTGGTTTTTTAGCAAGTGAAGGTAGATCATTTTGTTAGTATATGTTTATTATTTTCCTTGGGTGTTCATGAGTTGAAATGGGAGGACATATTGATGGAATTTTTCACCGGGATACCCCAAGATAGGGATGGTTGTGATGGATCTTGGGTGATAGTGGACTTCCTAATGAAGATGACTCATTTTCTATAAATCTATGAATCAAGTTCATGGATGTCTTAGTGAGGAATTACTTCAATTAGGTGGTTAGGATTCATGAGTTACTGAGGAACATCATCTCCAAATGGGATCTCCATTTCACCTCTTAGGTCTGGAGAGTATTTCATTATGGTTTTCCCCTAGTTGTTCGATAGCTCTACTTTCTTCTCCTAGACATATGGTTAGATAGATTGAACTACCTAAACATTATATAATATTCTTCAATTGAATTTTTTGAATCATGTGTGAATCAACTTCTCTTTATTGATTTTTTCTATAACAATTGCTACCACCTTTCCATCTGCATGGATCCATTTAGGTGTTGTATGGGTATTTGTGGCACCCCCCATTACATGGTGTGGTTATTTTATTATTATTTTTATAGTTGGAGGTTTTGGTTGAGTTTTCAAGGAGTTTTTTTCTAGAACATGAAATGTTTTCAAGTTTTCCCACTGTTTGCAATCAAGGTTCATGGTAAGAGGGAATATTTGTGGCCTCCCTTCATGAGGATCCTTATTTTTTTGATTTTTAATTGCATAGTTTTTTCATCAGTTATGTGTACAATTGATTATAAACCATGAGGAATCTAGGGAAAACCATGAGGGGTCCTTGGTTGGTATAGGGTGTGGCACATGACTTCCATGTGGTTTGGTAAAGCATGCAGTAAGAGTGTAGTTGGATCTATAGTTTTTCTCAAATCCATTTTTATATATTTCATAAGGTTTTTCAAACTATATGGGGAACCCCATGAGGTTATGTGAGGCTTGGGGTGGTACTTGAATAAAGTTCATAGTTTTTTAAATTGTGAGATCACATAGGAGTAATTCTGTAGCTTAAGGTCATTAGGGAAGTAGTGTCACCAGAATGTTTGGTTAAAGGATTATCGAGCTATGTGGGAAACTTGTGTGAGAAGTCTAGATGTATAATTTTTAAGTTTTTTCCATTTTCACATCTTGTTTTCTTAATGCTTTTCACCCCCACTTCTCTTCCCCAACATGAGCCGACCCTAAGGAGATTGGGGGAGCTCCATTTTCTTCTCCTCTTGGATTCATGGCTTCCGTTGGTGTTTTCTAAGAAAATTTGCAGTGAAATCGTCCTCTCTTTCCCTTATTATTCCTTCTCCCACTCTTATCTATTGATTTTTCTTTCCACCATGAACCCTATGTATCATTTGGTTTGATTTTAGGGTTTCATGTATGCCTAATGATGGGTATTTTTGGGTCTAGGGGTTTTAGGCATCATTTCTTGTACCATGGAAGTCTTCACTATTGAAGGAGACACGTTATGATGTGGTTTGGATTTATTAACACTTATTTGATGTTTTTTATACTATAAAATTATTACATTTTAGATTTTTGATCATGAATTCACTTTTTAAACTCCCTTTTTTAAAAATAATATTTATATATGGTTTCCTTTGATGATTTGGTACCATTTCATGGAGTTTCTTATGTGGAATAATTGGTTTTATAGAGTAATTCCATGTTTTATTATTTAAAATTCAATATTTTATTATTTTATACTTCCTGTGAAATGTATTATGATTTTATGAAATGGTTTCTAATGTAATGAATGGGTTTTAACCCAATTTTTTTTAAATAAGTGAAAAAAATATTCTAAATGGAATTTGGTTTTGAATTGAGGTGTTATCCTCTAAATGATTTGTAAAGGGGTAATCAAAGTTATTTAAAATGGTAATTTGAAAAAGTTTAATGGGTTACCACTTTTGAAATTCCTTTTTGGATTGTATTATTTGGTTTTTTGGAAAATGGATGTCCCATTGAACTTTTTGGGGTTTCAAAGAGAAATACACTTGTTAAAGGGTTGATTTGTATCATTTTAAAAGAAATGTGTGATTTATTTGTACATCATAAAATTTCTTAATTGGTGTTTTATGAAAGTTATTATGGAAATAACGTCCTTTTTCGATGTTTTTTATTTTCAAAAAAGAGATACCTTGTGTATGGGTGACTCTGAAATTTTCTACATGTTTGGGTGATTTACAACACTTTCCAAATTGTTTTTGGAAATTATTTTATGAAATGTAAAAGAGAATGGAATTAAAATTAATGTTTTAGTACTAAATACACATTTATAAAAAATGTTTTATTTTGTTGGAACCCTTGATATCACCTTTGTTGTATACACCTTGTTTGGGTTTGTGATCAATAGATGATGCTTGTTTCTCATCTTGTGTGGGAATGTGCTTGTTATTCCATGTGTGAACATTATGTATTTTGGTATTTTCAACTTTGGGTGTCAGGGGTGAGGGTATTTAAAGTTATTAATTGTGGGTAGACTTCAATTTTTTCACTATGGATCACTTTATTTAATGGTCATGGGATGACAGGTGCTGAGTGGAAGATCAAATTTGTTCCTATAGTTTTTTTACACACCACTAGTTCCCACTAGTTATACTAGATACAAGGTATAAGTAGATGTTTTTCATTTCAATGATTCTTGTGTGGGATAATTGGATGATAGTATGGTCTTAGAATATATTGATAGCGAGTTTGGGTGGCTATACCCATATATGGTAAGATGCTTGTCCTTTTAGTGAATTCAGGTATGATGATGACACATTCATTTTCATGGTGAATTATTTATTTAGGAGAGTTTTATCTAGTGTTTATTTATATAATTTTCCAAATATTATTTCATATGTAACCTTAGTTCCTTATTTTTCATTTTTATATTCCTTGTGATATATATAAGTGGTTCATACTTTTTGTACATAACCCGCATGAGTTGGGTGGTTTGCTTTGAAAATTATTTTTCAAATATATCTATGAAAATATATTTTTAATTTCTAAGAAATATTGTGTGAGTAATTTACGTTTTATTTTTAAATGGGTTTTTTAGTTTAAATAGGTATTTGGTCGGAGAAATGTTTTTAATGAAACTGTTTTCATTAGATAAAAAAAGTGTGAGTAGTTTTCACGAAATGATAATGGTGTGTGTGTGGTTTTAAAATAGATTTATCCGATTAATTTATTTTGAAAATATGTGCTTAGTTTTGGAAATAAAAGGTAAAGAGTTTTGAAAATGGATTGTGGAATGGTTTTGAATTTTGTGTATTGTAAATATGTAAATATTAGTTTCTAGTTTTGTTTTCAAACTAGCATTAATGAATTTTCTTATAAAATTATTTCCATAGTTTAGGTTGGTTGTCGTGACCTAATTATATTTATATATCAATATAATAAAATTTCAGGTTCTAGGTTCTCGAACAGATCCTTCTTGTTTTTCGTGGTTGATGGTGGGGTGATTTAAGAGGTGGTGAGAAACCTTAGGTTTTTGGAATTTGGTCTTAGGCTCCACTCAAGTTGGTTGGTTTGGAGTGGTATTATTTTTGGTTAGTTTTTTCTAATCCTTTTCATTACTATTAGTTTCCCATTATTTTGGATTGTTATATTGTGTATAGAAATGTAACGGGTCATGGTAGTTGGTTATGACCTATTTTTTTATTATTTATTTATTTTTTTCCTATGTGGTCTTTTATTCTGTTATAATATTCTTGATTTAGTAAAAATTGTTCCCAAAGGATTTATTAGTATTCCTAGGATCTTTTTTCCAGCCTCGGGGGATTGGAAAAACCCTTAAGGATTTATGGAGAATCGGTTTAGGTTCCAAGTAGAATGGAATCCCAGGATGGTTTGTCACAAAATGAAATTAGAGCCAGGTTATCATTTATTAGTAACTTAAGATTCTTATGAAGTTCTTGTTATTTGTTGATGTACTTGTATAAATGATGTTAATTCAGTTTATAATTAAGAGGTATGGGTGGTTATAGTCTAGATATCTCTCACTTATCCCAAACCTCATGCTTTCATGGGTTTTAGGATTCCAAATTGCGAATTTGAGGTTTCTGTTAGCTACTTCTAGTTGTTTTTTTATGTGATTAGATTTTTTGGTCCACCATTGATTTTTGTGTGATATAGGTGACCACTCTTTGGATTTGGGTTGGAAGGTAAATCCAATTTCACAATTATCTCACATGGCCTAAGAAACCTTGTGGTAACGATGTGGTGGAATCTAAATGTTTGTAACGTGTGTTGTAGGGTTGACACTCAGTCTCCCAAACCATATTGGTTAAGGAATTCATAACACTCTTCCCTAGTTTTCCTAGTTTGGACTCATATTTATTCTAGATTTCTAAAAAAATTATTTTCATTTATTGGAGGTGTAATGCGGAGTGTCTTGTTTCTCTTTTGGGGGGTGTTTTTTTATCCTTTTCTTGTTTCTCGTGTATTTATTGTGTATTCTTGTCTTTGGAAACCTTTTCTTTAGAAAATAAAGAGTGTTTCATGAAAATTTTTATTTTAAAATTTGGTTTTGTGAATAATGGGAATATTTAATTCCCATGGTTTTATTAAATTTTATAGTAAAATGATACTTTTTAATATTATATTTGAAAAAATTTGTGCCTAAAAAAGAAGTTGTGTTTTTGAAAAATGTTTGGAAAGTTGTTTTGAAATAGGTAGACTGGTTTTTGGAAACTATTTTCAGATGCTTGATTTTTTAATGTTGAAATGAAATTTTGGAAGTATTTTTTGGCTTATTTTTTATAGAAAATGTGTGTGTTCCACTAAAGATGAATTTTGTTTCATTTAATTTTTTTTAGACTATTTTTTTATCAATGCCTTTGTGGAGGGTGATTTCAAAATTCCTTGAAAAAATGATGGTTTTCAAAAGAAAAGTTTCATTTGATATGAATTTTTTGTGCCTCGTTTGAGGGTTTATATTGTGGTTTTGATTCCTTGGTTGGGAAGTAGTTATTAGGTTTTATCTTTGGGACATGACTCGAGATCAATCATGTCTTTATTTTTTTTATCCCCTAAAATCGATGAAGTGGTTTTCATAGTTCTAGGGCCTACCCGGACTTTGACTGGTGTGATGTATGTGGAACCTTCACTATGAGATCTATTGAAAGTTTCACAAAAAGAATCTGGTTTCCATCAAAAAAAGCACTGAACCCAGCCCGTGACAAAGAACATAGGGCGTTACCGATCCCCACGGGCTAGCACAAGTTCTCGGGTATCATAAACTGAAAATTGGGAATGATTTACCTGAGTCTATAAACTTTAAACAACAAATGAATCTGTATTTTTCAAAAAAATCATCTTTTAAAAAATTTCATAACTGAATTACATAGTTTAAAACAACTCACTAAGACTATAACAAAGGTACAAATCCAAAAAGGACAGCCCAAGAATCTCCAGATTTCAACAGGCACCACCCTCAAGCCAGCTCCACAACACCACATTCCGATGGACCACTAAAAACCTGAATCATTGGAAAAAAATTTGTACCCAAACCTACGACAAAAATAACTAAGTATACATACACCCAACGGTTTAAGTAAGGTGTGATCCAAATCCAAGTATTATACCACCACTAAGAGATTCTATGGGTTAAACATTCAAAGACGAATAGCTTGAAAATTTTCAAAAACAAGAAATGCTAGTTACAATTTCAAAAAGATAAAACTTTAAAAATTAAAACAGTTTTCCATTGGGCTATTTTAAAGAATAAAAACATTGAAAAATAATTACAATGCTACTGAATTTTACATAAAACCATATTTTATGCCAATGTTAGACAAAAAGTATCTAATGAGAACAAGTAATAGGAAATAACCCCTAGGCACTAGCTCGCTGTGGGTATCAGGTACCTCGTATCTCAGTGAAAGTAACCATAAAAAATATTTGTTCTCATGCATGAGCCACTATTAGGTAACATACCAATAACCTAGTGGTCCCCTGTCATCATCATCCTAGTTTAGTTAGTGTTTTAAGCATCAAACTTGCTACGTGAAACTGAGGCCAAACCCCACGATATCACTAGCATACTAGTACATGTCCACCCACATAGATACCTTGGGTTCTCTCTTGTGCTCAAAAAAGATCAACAAGTAAATAAATATCATTTGAACATGAAAATACCACTTCCACATCAAAAATTCACCAAACATCCCACATGTATATCACACAAGTCACATAACCCAATTTTTCATTCAAATGCATTTTGAAATCATACTGACACCAAAATAGCCCACAACACATTTCACATTTCATTAACACTTCCAAAAATCCTATAAAATTTTTATAAAACCCTTACAAGATATTCCAACTCACATAACATCCCACACATATATCACATAATACTTATTTCATCATAAAAATTAATTTGTGCACATCACACTCACACAAAACAACCCACAAATGTGTTTTTCCCCTCTCTTTCCACTTGATAAAACATTTCTGCAATTTATAAAACATTATAAAAATGTTTGACATCTTAAATCGCAACTCTAACTTTCAAAAACCCATATTAGGTGAAAAAACTCACCCAAACAGTACATATACACCATTTTCCCACTTTGTTTAACCAAATAAAACATTTACAATTTTCAAAAAACAATCCCAAAGGGTATAACTATGTCTTGCACACAAAACCCATTTTAAAACTCCCTTTCATGGAAAAAATCACACCAAGACCCTACTAAAGTATAATTTTCAGCCCTTGAAACATTTATTAAACCATTCTCAAGTACTATAAAATCATCTCAAATTATACCAGAAAATATACACGTGAAAATCACAAATTTTCATAAAACACCTTCAAGGAGTAAAACAAGGTTTTAAACATAAAACCTATTAAAAAACTCTCTTTTAAACTCAAAAGCATGCCAATACCCTACCAAGTCAGAATTGGAATCCCAAAAAATATTTAACAAACCACTTTCATATGTTATAACATAAACCCAAAGATTACACAAGGTTTACATTTAAAAAACACCCAATTTGAAACCAAGTTCAACTATAAAATTAACTGCTTAACAAACTCCATCAAAGATGGTTTTCAAAAAATGAACATCATATGAGGAAAATTCAAAATCCTTAAATCAAGCGTGATAACTCATCAAAAAATTATTACACATTGAATCACCAACCTTTAGTGTCGAAATTATAAAAACTTGGTGTGAAACATCAACTGCACCACCACCGCACCACAAGGGGGTGAAAACCAACCCTAAACCACAAGATTTCACCAGAAAGAAAATTAGTTAAACCCCAGGTATGAACCCTAGCTACTGGACGAGTGGAACTTCATGAAAGGTTGGAATAAAACTGAAGGGGAAGGAAAAAATCAAAGAGGGTAAGACTTACTTTCATGGTTTTGATGTTTCCCCCATCAAATATCTCTTCAATGTTGAGTTCCAAGGGAGGGTGAGAGACCTTGGAGTCTTTCCATAGAGATAAGGAACGAAATGGGGAAGAAATAGGCAGATTTGGGTATATTTTGGAAGGGGAAAATTGTAAATTCAAAATATTTTTAATGACCTGGACACCCCCACACAGTTTTCCATCATGGTTTAGTAAATTGTGTAGCCTAACCGGGCGGCCTATTCTGCTCACCCAAAAACCATTCATTCTCCTCCAATTTCAGAGGGTCCAAGGGGGAAAACTTGGGGGAAAGATAGACCATGGATAGGGGAGAAAATTCCCAAAACAAAGTACTATCCTCATCCCAAAACTCATCCAACTCAAGGGTACAAACCACTTTAACAACTTATCCCACAAGTGGTACCACTTGGAGTGTCACAAAACCTACTCCAAAACGAAAAAACCTAACACCATTTTTTTGACAAAAGAAGAGACCAAGTACCACACAAGACCCCCAATACTAAGGTCATAACTCAATAACACAGAAGACACCAAAAATTCAAACCTGAAACACCCAGAAACCAATAAAATGATAAGAACTTAAAGAGGATTTGAACAAAGCATGGAATTGAAAATTCAGGTGTGACAGAGATAATTATCACTAGTTTTAGGCTACTTTGAGGTAAATTGGTGTTGATGATTTCTGGGTCTCTCTTTTGGTGATTGTAATATTTTCTTAGGATCTTCTACTTGTGTGGATGGATTTTTGGTGGTTTTCCCCATTTTTTGAGATGTTCCTTGTTGATGGATTCTATTTGGTATGTTTTATGGATTCTTGGAATGTTGTTTTATTGAATGTTTTTTATTTTTGAGGAGTTTCCTCTCTCTCCTACCCTATTTGGAAGTTTACGGCTGGGTTGTGAGGGATGCATTTTTGAGCCTCATTATTTAGGCTTGAGAGAGGCATTTGGGTACATGACTGGGTAACTAGGGAGTGTGATACACCAATTGAGTGTGGAGTACTAACTGGTGTGTGGTTATGGTACATTTGTTGGATGAACTATGTGAGGGTAATCTAGTGTCTGACCATAGGTTATCTATGTTTTTTTTACCCAAGGTGAGTTCTTATTTCATAATTCTAAGGATCTAGAAGTTTTTCTTCCTTCTATTGGGATTTGAAGTGTTCATGGTTGAGGGTGTGTTCTTTTCATGGTTTCTCAATTGTTCAAGGATGAGTTCTCAATAGTGTTTCCACTGTACCACCATGTTATATGAACTCTAAATGGTTGCGAGACCATATTAGAAGTATTTTAAATAGTATAGAGACCATTTATTGTCTCTCATTATTTTGGATATTCCTATTTCATGTTCTTGTTTGGTTCTACATGGAAACATATGGTACTCTTATAGTTGATCAATTAGATAATTTTTGTGGATCTCATTTATGGTCTTTGAGGTAAAACTATGTTTAATGGTCTGTTTAGCTAGTTCTTCTTATGATCTTCTATTTTCGTTGTATTTAATTTTAATTGGGACTTTTTTGGGGAAGAAAGTGGTATGGTGTGAGGTTTTTGGCACTCCCTCCCACAAACCTATGTCCTAATGTGGTTATTTTCATGTTATTTTAAGGATTGAAGGTTCGGGTTATGTTTCCATGGATTTTTGGTATGTAACATGGAACTTTTTTTAGGTTTTCCCATGATGCGTGGTTATGGTGAAAAGTTAGAGGGAAACCATGTGTCCTCCCTTAAATATGATCTTTTAAATTCATTTTGACATGAGCATAGTTTTTTAGAATTAGTTTCTCATGGAACCCATCTTGGGTCCTTAGTGTGTATGAGGCATTCTTCATGGCGCTCTCATGGTTTTTTAAACCATGTGGAAAAATTTTGTTCATACTTATAGTTTTCTAGTAGAGATGTTTTCATTGAATCCTCATAGTTTTTCAAACTATATAAGGAACCCCAAGAGGTCATGCAAGGCTTAGAGTGATCTTGGAATAAGGAACATAATTTTTTTTAACTATTCAGTCTCTCTGGATTATTCTTTTGGATTAAGGTTCTTTGGGAGGTAGTGGAACCCACATGATTGGTGCATGATTTGTATAATTGTGTCGAAAAACTATTTGAGATGTATAGGTGTTTAATTTGTTTTGGGTTTTATCATTGTTTCCATATGGAGTTTTATTGGATTCACCCCCATTTATCTTCCCCTACATTGTATGACCCTAGGAAGATTGGGAGGAGCTCCACTTTCTTCTCATCTTGGATTGTTGGATTACTTTGTTGTTTCCAAAGATTATTTTAGGTGATATATTCCCTTATTTCTATTCCTCTTAATACTCCCTCTCTTCTCTCTTGATTATCCTTTTCTCCCATAAACCCTAGGCATCATGTTGTTTTATTTTAGGTTTGTAGGTGGGTATAATAATGGGTTTTTTGCATCCAAGGGTTTTAGGAACCATTACTTATCCCATGGGAGTGGTCATCCTTTAATGAAACATGTTTCAAGGTGTTTTGACTTGGTTTTTACTTATTTATTGAAAGTGTTACTATGAAAATGTTTCATTTTTTTAATTCTGAGCATGAACACACTCTTAAAATTCACTTTTTATGAAATCATGATTATATATGGTATCTTTGTGATGATTTGGAACCATTTTGTTGGGTTTATTGCATTGAATAATTGGTTTTACATGGAAATTCCATGTTTTATTGTTTAAACTATAATGTTTTATTATTATAAACTTCTTGTGAAATTTCGTATGGATTTTTTAAATGATTTCTAAAGTGAGTAATGGGTTTTAACTCAGTTTTAGATTTTAATGAATGAAAACAAGGTTTTAATGGAAATTTTGTTTCAAATTGTGGTATTTATCTCTAAACGGATTGTAAAAGGGTATATAATGTATTTCAAGTGATAATTTTCAATAGGTGTGTGAGTTAACCCTTGTAAAATTCGTTTCTGGATTGTTTTATTTGGTTTGTTAGAAAATGGATGGACAATTAGCCTTATTTGGGTTTTCAATGAGAAATACCCTTATTTAAGGGTATTATTGTATCATTTTAAATGAAATGGGAGATTCTTTTAGACAACTTAAAATTTATTAAATATTTTTTTTATGAAATTTATGATTGAAATAAATCCATGTATCCATGTTTTTGGATTTTTCAAGAAGATAGACCTTGTGCATTGGTTACTATGAAATGTCTTAAATTTTTTCGGTGGATTCCATCATTTTCCAAATGGTTTTTGGATAGTATTTCATGAAATAATAAAAGTATTAGAATTACAATCCGTGTTTTAGTTCTAAAGGTCCATTGTTTACTTTTTTTAAAAATGTTTTGTTTGGTTGGAACTATTGGTTTCCCCTTATTGTGTACCCCTTGTGTTGTTTTGTGATCACTATGTGATGCTTGTTTCTCCCCTGGTGTAGGAATGTACTTGTTATTTTGTGTGTTCATGTTATATGTTTGTGGATTTTCATCATTGGGTGTTAAAGGTGAGGGTAGTCATAGTTATGCCTTGTGGGTAGACTTGTATTGTTTTCACTATTTCTCACATCCTCTATTGTTCATGGGATGTTTGGTACTAAGTTGAAGGTCTAATATGTTTCTCAAGGTGGTTCACAACCCACTAGTTTCCCACCAGTCATGCTAGGCATGAGGTATAGGTTTTCATTTTTCATTTCAATGATGCTTGTGTGGGATAATTGGATGATGATATAGACTAAGCATATATTGGTATCTAGTTCAGGTGGGTATACCCAAATACAGTAAGATTTTTGTCCTGTTAGTGACTTTGGGTAGAACCATGACTCACTATATGATTCATTGAGTTATTTATTGAGGGGAGTCTTATCTAGGTTTTTTTATATAATTTCCCCTACTTTCTTTTATATGGAACCTTCTTTATTGTTTTTAATTTTTTATATTTATTTTGATATATATATATAAGTGGTGAATGCTTGATATACTTAACCCAATCATAAATAGTTCTTTCCTTTGAAAATGAGTTATCCAAGATGTTAATGAAAATCTATTTTCAATTTTTGAAGACTCTTCTTTGAGTACATTATAGTATATTTTGAAATGGGTTCTGGGGTTTAAATAGGTTTTCGTCTAAATAAAGTTTTTTAATGCAACCATTTTAATTTTATAAAACTGGTGTGATTTTTTTTCAATAAATGATAATTGTGTTTTTGGTTTTGAAATGGGTTTGGCCTATGGCTCTACTTCCAAATAATTTTCTCTATTTTGGGAAGAAAATAGAAAACATTAGAAAATAGATTAAGAAATTTTTTTATTTCCTTTCATTGTAAATATTTAAATGTTACTTTCTATATTTATTTTCAAACTAGCATTAGTGAATTTACTTCTGAGATTAATATAATAATTTTGGAAGGTTTTCATGACCTATAAGGATTTCTAGATCACACTCATAAAATTTCATTTTCCATGTTCTCATTTGGATTATTCTTTTTTTCGTGGCCAGCGTGGGGCATGTTAGGTGGTGGTGAGTAATCGGATATTACAAGGAGTTGGTATTTGGTTCAGATCTAGTTATATGGTTTGGAGTGGTACTCTTTGTAGTTATTTTTCCCCTTATTTTTTTTACTATCTGTTTCCCATTATTTTTTAGGGTGATCATGTGTATGAAAATGGGTTGTATTATGGTCATTTTTAACCTACTTGGCTTGTTTTTCATATATTTTCACTTATGTGTCCTTTTTTCCATTATTGTATCTCATGCGCTAGAAAACCCTTCACAAATGAGTTCCTTGATATCCAAGAAATTATCGCCAACCTAGGGGAATCATAAATACCCTTCAAACCTTGTGGAAAATGGGTCTAGGTACTGGGTAGGATGGAAACCCATGATGGTTATTTACAATAGTGATGCCAATCTCCTTTGTTCTAGATGAAGATCGGGGAGTCAGTAGTACTTATTCCTGAAGATTCTTATAGCATTTATGTGAAGATCTAGTTCATCTTAGTGAGGATGAGGGAAGTGCAGGACCATCAAAATGCATATGTTGATCATATGTAGAGGCCACTAGAGTTCAAGGTTTGATACCACATATTATTTAGAGTCATCCCATTATGTGGGAAGAAGAGGTTTGGAAGAGTTGTAAGATTTCTCCATAGTTCTTTGGAAAATTTTAGGTGTTGGATCATGTTTAAATGGGTTCATATCGGTTGTTAGTCCACCAGGACTGGATAAGATCCATGACATTGTTTCCTCTAGAGATGGGAATGACCTCGTTGGTTTAAGGTTCAAACATTCCAATCAGTCTCTAACGGGTTTGTTCATAGAACCGGAAACATCCAACGATTCTATATCCATTTGGACCTACTTTTCAAAGGTAGGTGCTCATTAGTTATGGACCTATGAGACTTAAGAATTTTCATTGGTCGAGAGAATGGGAGGTCGGACTCATCACATCTTTTTTAGGAGAATTATTTTCTACTCCATGACTCTCTTTATAGATTTAAGTTATGTTCGTGAATCCTTATTAAATTACCAAGTATAAAATGAGCTTTCCTTTAGATCTGACAACCAATGATTGATATGTAGGAAATTTAGAGAATATTTTCATATGTATTATAGGTTCTTCATCGATATAGAATCATCTGTATTTGTTATATATTCTTAGTCAATGGTATCCTTTAATACATTATATCAATGTCTCTTGGTCATTATGATGACCATGCTGGTTTTAAAGCCACTCAGTGGGGCACTTGAAGTTTATTGTCATTCAGAAGGACATGGATTATTTCAGAGTTGGGATCGTACCTGCAGATGGGATACCTATGTATCCTTTATTTAGAAAAGGAATCCAAACCCATTTAGTTCGAGTAAGGGAGTATGATGTTTATGTGTGATTGATGGCTCAAAGAAATATTTCATAATTACTTTTACACTATAAGCTCACGTGGGTCATGCGCAGTGTGAAAAACCAGAGGTATTGGTAAAACCAGACAATTGTGCCATGAAAGATGCAATCATAAGAAATTATGTGGGGCTTATGTATGTATGACTGCCCAAATAGATAGACATCAGGACTTATTTCAAAGAATAAGTCCGTGAATAGGGTCCATAAAGGTATATGTGATTTTATGGAGATTTTGATACTTATCTTGGTGATGACTCCTGAGGAAGATGCCCAAAATTAAGAGGTACATTTGATTGGGTTTTATTCCTAAGAAGAAAGCCCATATCAAAAGTAAATTAAGACTGGTTAAGAGAAATTAATAATGGGGATTACCCCTGAGAAGGAGGCCCAGGTTAAAGGGATTCGAAAACTGGGGCTTACTCATAAGGAGGAGGCCCAGGTTAAGGGGATTTTAGAATAAAAGGACTTGTGGATTACTCTTCAAGAGGATGCCCATATTTGTAGACTTTGAGACTAGGGCTTACTCCTAAAAAGGAAGCCCAGGTTAGGAGAATTATAGTTGGGGCTTACTCCTGAAAAGGAATCCCAGATTTGGGAAATTATGAGACTGGGGCTTACTCCTAAAAAGGAATCCCAGATTTGGGAAATTATGATTGGGGCTTACTCCTAAGGAGGATGCCCAGGTTAGGGGACTTGGGGCTTACTCCTAAAGAGGATTCCCAAATTAATGAGAACTTGGACTGGGAGTTACTCCTGAAAAGGATCCCCAGGTTAAGGATTCTCTCATCTTAAAGGATGAGGTTTAATGAATGAAATATCTAACCTTAGTGACATAAATATGTGTAAATCACTAGGTTTTGAGAGATGTTCCACAGAATTCCTTTCAGATAAGGAAGCCAACAAGGGAACCATGCCGAAGAAAATGGCTTTAATGATGGTTTTGAAGGCTGAATCTTGAATAGGATAAGTGGATAGGAATAAGAGAGGTGAAAATGGCAGGAAGGGAACCCAAAAAGATAGGGGCGCACAAGTCCTGCATGGGTGCGCAAGTCCCGATCGCGCAGGTGTACCTACGTGACACATCAGTACTTGCACGACTATCAACCCTTAAGGCAATACTTCGTTCAGACTTGGATCGAGCCCTTAGTATTATCTCTAGGGTCTTCAAGAAGGCTGGCACGCAAGTTCTGCTAAAGGGGTAAGGCGGCGCGCAATTGTGGCCATTTCCCTTAAGGGATGGCCACTTAGGCGTGCAAGTGTTGATGATTTTAACACTTAGGCCTTGCTCCCCCACTTTAGATCTTCCGTTCTAGGTAAGAATTTACCTTAGAAGTGTTCAGACGCTTCGAGAAAATACTAGGGCACCAAGAGCTCAAATATGAGTTTCTGGAATTCTTCCTGTTCTTCTCTATGGAGGGCCCACCATGGGTATTTATAGGCTGGTGAAGACCCAGGGCGAAATTCAAAGAGGGCGTTCAAGTCACTTGCACAACCATTTTGGCGGCACACAATTATACTTGCGCGGCCTTGGTGGAACTTGTGTGACCCAAGTGAAAATGAATCTTTGTTCATGTATTTGTGTATTTTTTTATGTTTCTTCAAAGGATGAATCACCTTGGGTTCAAGTTATTTCTTTTTTCATTCATTAGACTCTGTGACATAATGGAATGTCAAAAAAAGTACTCCCTTGGAGTTGGATCTGAAAGAAGGGGGATGTGACTCTAAGGTGAAGAGGAAAACCAGGTAATTATGGTGCACAAGTGCTGAGCGTGGATATGGCGGCATGCAAGGGTTGAGCGCACTGTCTTTAGGTGCGCAGGGTTGTGCGCGCTGGCTTGAGGCACACAGGGTTGTGGCCTGGCCTATATATATGCGGCCATTCTTGCGCAAAGCACCCGGATTTCAAACTTTCGAGCTCTCGCCGTGCAAGTTGCCTTCGCCGTACAAGTTGCTCTGCTTTCCGCTGTTTCTTTGCTATCACGCTACTGTAGTGGTATTTGGACTTGTGTGCTGATACCTTCGCATCAAAACTTGTGCGGCACACTGATACTTGTGCACCAACTTTGGGACTTGCGCGCCTTAATTCCTTAGCCATTTTTTTCTTTTCTTCACAAATTTTATGAAAAATCAACTCACTTAAGAATTAATTATTCGAACTTTATACAGATTAAATGGCTCCCAATAGAATCAGAACGGCTGATGAACTAGATAGCAAGAGAATTTATGACCTGATTAATGTTTTTGGCCATGATTATTATACTGTATGCGACTTCACTCTCCCATATTTGGCTAAGTATTTAAATAAGTATCATCGTAAATTTCCAGAAAGCACTTAGTTGCCTCTGTATGGATATGGTCATCTGCAAGACGTCAACATTCCAAATGTGAAGAATTATCTGCCCGAGATGCAACTGCACTGCTACTCCTCTATTTCAGTTATGTTGTGCATTAAGAGAAAAAACAATGGTGTGAACTTTCAAATTTTTCTTCCATCCCATTTCCTTGCAGATATGAAAATGGAAAACCCATGGGATGAAATTTTTTCCGCTTCCGGTTGGTGGAGAGAAGACTATCATGGCATTAGAACAATATCTAAAAAGAGTACTCTCTCCAAATGGCTCTTTACTTCCAATGCTCCATTCTCAAATCCATGTATCCATCTTCCAAGTCTCTTGGACAGAAACAGAGTCACTGTTTGATCAGTAGAAAATTTTCTCAAACCGCACTCATAAACATCCTTTTAAAATAATTCCAAGAAGAGCTAGTATCACTGCATCTCTTATTATATCCAGATGAATGAATGAATTTCAGGAGGCTGTTGATGAAGCTCGGGATGTTGTAAATCCAATTAAGAGTTATGTTGAAAGTCTTTTGTAATTCCTGAAAAAGAGAAGAGACTCTAGTTTTTGGATTTCCTTCTAACTCTTGTGCATCAATGAAAAACACTTTCACCTTAAATCATTTCTTCCTGCATTCTTTTTCTACCCGCTTTAAATTTTTACCTAAGCCAATGGGCCTAGTAAGCATAGTTTGACTTTTTCTAGGATTATTATAAATAACCCTACAAGCTTTGAATCTTTTAGTTGCTCAATATTACCTAAATCATACTAAAATGTATGTTTAGTGAGATGGTACTTGACTTTTGTTTAGAGTTCCCTTGTCTTTTGTGGGCAGTTTAAAGTCATGCACATCGGACAAAAAAAGGCTAATGTTTAAGGTCGAAATATCTTTGACCGAATGAATTAAAATTGACTCAATTCTTTGACAATTTATATGAAAACATATTACCAAACTCAAGTATGAGGGAAAATATGTAAATGATGACTTAAGAAATTTTGAATCTGAGGAATGACACGAAAAAAAAGGACTAAAAGGCATTAGAAAAAGTAGTTCCCAAGAATGAAGATACCACTATTTAACAAACTCGTTAGGGGGTTGAATTATGCAGGGCCTCCTAAGGTAATTGGCTACATAGTAAAATAATAGCATCATTTGGTGGAAAGGTCTGTTATATAGAATACTTATGCAAGGCCGCCTAAGGGAATGTGCTGCATAGTCAGGAAAAAGAACTCTCAAAAATTTACTTTTCTGCTGATAAAATTCCAGTGGACGTTTATGGAGATTCATATTTTCCAAATCATAGAGTTTGTTGTATGGAAAGAGGTACTTGAATATGGAGAAGATATTTCCAAACAAGATTGTCTAAGAACTGGGTGAATGTCACTCCTATGAAGGTCTTACCCAAGCATAGGGAAGAGAAATATAAACCATAGACTTGAATACTTTCATATCATGAAAAATAACATGGGACAAATATGTTAAGGATGACTATTTTTGCGGATCCCTATATATTGTCATTAAGGCCAATAAGGAGAAAAGAGGTTTTCTTCCTAAGAATGAAGTTACCATTATTTAACAAACCCGTTAGGGGGTTGAATTATGTAGGGCCACCTAAGGACATTGGCTGCATAGTCAAATAATAGTATCTTTTGGTTGACATGTCTGTTATGTAGACTACTTATGCAAGGTTGCCTAAGGGTGCGTGCTACATAGTCAAGAAAAATAAATCTCGGGTTTCAGACATTTTGTGACCAGAAGTCGAGAAAAGGGTTATGACGATCTGAAAATATTTAAGGTTAGGATTATGACACATAAAAATGGGTATTGTCCAATGTATGTACAGATACACAAATCAATGCAAACCATAATCATGTTGTGGTTGGGTACTGAATTGAAATTTTGGACTTCACTGCGTATCCCATAAAGATGGGAATCAAGCCATGCGTAGTTCTTGAAATAAAGTTTAACGTCATGTGGGAAGAAAGTATAGAAGATCTTAGTTTAGGGTCATAAAGCTCATACTATAATAATGAATACATAGTGTGTGTTTTCATAGGGACTTTTCAGCCAGGGGACTGAAAGAAAAATTTGTGGTTAGGCCCAAAGACTTGGGGCTGGATTTGAGGGACACTCGAATGTTCCTACATATCCCATAAGGATGGGAATCAAGCCCATGTAGTTCTAGAAATACCATATGTACAGATTTGGTTCGTACAAGTGAAGGGTGAAAGGGGACTTTAGTGCAATGATGGTTTAACCCAAGATAAAAGATTCAAGCATTGCCATGTATGCACGTAGTCTTGAAATTTAACATGATTGTAGATCAATGTAAATGATGATTCCCTCTTAGGTGAGGGTATCAAAGAATGTTGTAGTTTATTGTCGTACAGGACAAAAGTGATGTATAGTTTAACATCATATAGCAAGGACAAAGGTGAACCAATGTAAAGATATTGATTCTGGGGGTGGATTCATGAATCAACATTGTATGATATGGAGGTTAACTGATGTGAAGAGATTGGTTTTGGGATTGAACCTTTGGAGGTTTCCTACATACCCAGCCTAGAAGGCAAGGATCAAAGTCTATGTAGTTCAATTAAAAAATGAATTAGTGATCAAGTTGTTCTTGGGTAAAACGACCTAAAAAATGGTGTTGGGACTTATGAATGGTTAGAGACCCAAAGAGGGTGTTATGGTTGAAGTTTACTCTAATCTCATGTGAGTCATACTTGGTGTGAGAAACAAGTGCTAGAAACAACCCTAACGATGCATAGTTTAATGTCATGTGGGACATATGAAGGGACTATGCAGTTTAAAGTCCTACAGTGAGGACTATTGATGTTTCATAGTTTAGTGTCATGTAACAGGGACAAAATATAGTTTAACGTCATGTAGGACGTATTAGGGGATTTTTGTACAGTTTAGCGTCATGTAGTTAGAACAATGGGGACAATACAGTTTAATGTCATGTTGGAAAAAAGGGGGACTGTGCAGTTTAATGTCATGTGGTAAGGACACAAGAGGACACAATTTACATCATGTTATATGTATTAGGGATTCTTCCACAGTTTAATGTCATGTTGGACGATGGTGAAAATAGATTAAGGTCGTATGCATGGACCATCGATGGTGTATTTTAACGTCTTGCTGGATATAATGGACTATGCAGTTTAAAGTCTTGCAGTAAGGACAACACAGTTTAACGTCATGTTTGACGATAAAAATGTAAATAGTTTAAGGTCATATGCATGGACTGTGATTGATGTATTTTGTGTGTAAACAAAATACTTCTTTAGAAATCTGTCATTGGTTAGAGTAGTGATGAGTTATCCATCCATTGAGATTAAATAATATACTCCATTGGAGTAGACCTTATGTATTGAGTAAGGTACTTACCATTTTGGTTCAAGCTTGAGAGGTTTCTTTCCTGGTATCATTGGAGTTCTGAGAACCAATACCAATTCTCCCTAAATAAATGAATGAAGATGACATTTTTTGTTGAAAGATCATGCTATTCGATTCTGATAGACTTCCAAGTGGTGCAGAGTGCACAATTTTTTCTCATCTAATCGTTCCAATTCATCCAATCGATTTTGAGATTATTCATCTATAGATGACTGATCAAAAATGGATACATTGAGCGAAGGTAATTGAACATCAATGGGAAAGACTGCTTCCATTCAATATACCAATGAATATGGAGTTGACCGCGTTGTAGGGCGGGTGGTGGTCTGATAAGCCCATAAAGCATGAGAGAGTTTATCATGCCATGACTTCTTATCTTTATCCACCATCTTTTGTAGTATGTTTGAAAGGGTCTTCTTGAAGGCTTCTATCTGGACATTGTCTGCTGCATGATTCTGAGATGAATGATTGGATTTGATGTTGCATTATTGATACAACTTCCTCACCTCAGATGAACAGAATTTGGTGTCATTGTCCGTTAATATGGTATGAGGGACACCAAATCTGGTAATGATGTTAGATTTGATGAAGATAACAATGATTTTAGAACTAACTTCTTTGAGAGGTATTGCCTCTACCCATTTAGAAAAGAAGTCAGTAGTAGTAAGAATATACTTAAACTGCTTGGCTGTAGTTGAAGGGTAAGGTCCCACTACATTCATTCCCCATGTGTCAAATGGCCACGAGTATTTAGTTGTATGAAGAAACTCTGGTGGTTGATGAATGAAGTTGGCATGTACTTGGCTATAATGAAACTTCTTTGTGAAATCAACATAATCTTGTATCATTGAAGGCCAGAAGTATCCAAGCATTCAAATTTGATCAGACAGTCTATGTCCAGAATGATGGGCACCACAGACTCCTACATGCACTTCTTTCATGACATCCATTGTCTCTTCACGATCAGTGCATCTGAAGATAACTCCATCAAAACCATGCGTGTAGAGAACTTACTCTAGGTTATTTGTGCAATCATAAAGTGTAAAATTGACCACACGTCTCTGGACTTGTTCTTTATCGGATCTATCAGGTGTAAGTGTTCCATTTTGAAGGTATTGTCTGATAGGTGTCATTCATCCTGTAGCATAACCATATGGTTCATAGATGTGACTAATTTCATTGATTTCCTCTATTCTTGTTTGAACATAAGGTGAAATTGTATGACGGTGGGAAATACTAATGGTTGTCTCATCCCGACTTGGATATGATAGAGCATTATCTATATTAGCTAGTGCATCAACTTGGGCATTTTGTGATCGCGGAACATAAGAAAATGTCGGTTCCATAGGAAATTCTCTCATTAACTCTCTGACATAATCATACAAAGGGATTAGTTCTTCTTTTCTGATGGCATAATCCCCATTGACTTGTTTTATTACTAGTTCTGAATCACCTTTCAACTTTAAGTGATTCACTTGTGCTTGAAGCGCCAACTCCAATCCTGCGATGAGATCTTGTTATTCTGCTTCATTGTTTGTACCAATTCCCAACAAAATAGAAGGAATAGGGTATCACTTCCTTTTCTGGGGAAATAAGTACAATTCCTAACCCAACTTTGTTGAATTTATAATCCTCCATTTTCTTCCCTGTTGGAATTCTGGAAGCACCATCAAAGTACATTTCCCATGATTGAGGACTATCTTGAATAGAGAAGACTTCCCCATCAGGGAGTTCAATATCTAAAGATGTATCTTCTACTAAAGGGTGTTTAGCAAGGAAATCAGCCAGAGCTTGGCCCTTTATTGCATTTTGAGACACATACTAAATATCAAATTGTTGAAAAATAATTGCCCACCTTGCCAAATGTCCTGTAAGCATTGGACGACTAAGGATGAATTTGAGTGGATTATTGTGACATACCAATTGGACCTCGTGATGTTGCAGGTAGTGTCTCAACTTATAAACTGAAAAAATTAATGCTAGACAGCACTTCTCAATACTTGAATATTAGGTTTCTGCTACAAGCATAGTCCGACTAAGATAGTAGAGGCTGTTTTCATTTCCAGCATCATTCTTATGAGCAAGAAAACCACCCAGTGATCGCTCTAAAGTTGTCACATATTGGATAAGTGGCCTTCCTTCAACAGGTGGCATTAATACCGATGGAATTAAGAGATACTTCTTGAGAGTATCGAATGCTTCTTGACATTCTTCAGTCCACGAGTAAGTGACTCCCTTCTTCATCAATTTGGTGAAGGGTAGACTTTTGCCTTCCAAATTGGTGATGAAACGCCGAATATAGGCCAAGTGTCCTTGAATCCCTCTCAATTATTTCAAATTTCGAGGAGGTGACATACCAAGGATTGAATTTTTCTTCTCAGGATCTACTTTGATACCATGATGGCGTACAACAAAGCCGAGAAATTTTCCTGAGGTTACCCCAAAAGCACATTATAAGGGGTTCATCTTCAAATTATGTTGCTGAAGTTTGTGGAATATGATTTCCAAATCAGCCAAGTGATTATAATGTTTCCTGGATTTAACCACCAAATCGTCCACATAACATTCAACAAACTTCCCTAAAATGGGTTTGAAGATATGATGCATGGCATGCTGATATGTTGCGCCTGTATTCTTTAGGCCAAAGGGAATTACCCGATAGTAGAACACACCCTGAGGGAATCTAAAGGCTGTAGATTATTCATCTTCTGGAGCCATTCAGATTTTATTATACCTGGAATATCCATCCATGAAGGAAAGTGCTTCATAGCCAGTTGTTGCATCAATTAATAGTTCTATGATCAGAACTGGAAAATCATCCTTAGGACAATACTGATTAAGATCTCTAAAATCAATAAAAACTCTAATTTTTCCGTTCTTCTTCTTCACAAGTACAATATTAGCCAAAAATTTGAGATATTGAACTTCTTTGACGAAGTTAGATTTGATAAGCTTATCCACTTCAACTTCAATTTTGGAAGCATAAATTGGGTGTGTTCTTCTTGCAGCTTGCTTGAATCCTCGATGTTCTTCTGGAAAACCAAAACAATGAGTAGCAACATCAGGATCAAGGTCTGGCATCTCTATGTAGTTCCAAGAAAATATATCTCGATTTTTCTTCAAAAATCACATATACATTTCCTTCTCTTTAAGGGTCATGGCCACACTAATTAAATTGGGGCGTGGATCTTCTTTTGTCCCCAGATTTATTTCTTTGAGTTCATCAATGGTGGAAGAGATACCCTATTAAAATACTGGAGGAGAATCCTTGAGATCTTCCTCTTCTTCTTAAATATGTGTTATTTCTCCTATTTCTACTTTCCTAGTAGATGACGAAGTAGAATCTCCATTATCAGAAGAGTTTTTAAAATTTGAACATCTTGAAGAAGAGGCTTCCATTTCTGAACTGATTGATGATGAAGGGTATTTCTTGGGTATTAAAGAGTATATGATGTATTGAGAATCGACATCATCATTCATCTCTAGAATTACTATCACTTCTTTTGTCCTGGTTGGAGAAGTATAGACTTGCTGGATTTCAGCAGATGAAATGAGGACATCTCTATTTGATCTTTCATCATTGCTTGGTAAATCACCAATTTCTCTCATGTTGTCTGTCTTGATTGTCGTGATTAACATTATGGAAGTTTCCATAAGAGTATTTTGATTTGGTTCTAACCTGTCAATTTGACTGATATGCAACACATAATCTGTACTCACATGTGCAAATGGATTTACTGGAGTCTTTTCCAAACCAAATGGAGCATTAACTTTGATAATATCCCTTGTTGTGGATTTCTCTTGTCCCCTTATGTGATAGAATTCCGCCTCAATGTATTGAGATTCATATGTCTTGAACGGGGCCTAATCAACATACAATTTCCCAATTTGACCATCGAAACAATATTTGAGACATTGATGATATGATGAAGGGATAGTCGCATGTTGATGTAACCCGGGTCTTCCAAGAAAGATGTTAAAGGCTAAGTCTTGATCAAAAACCATGAAATCTGAATTGGATACAAGATATCCAAACTGAGTTCTGAGTGTAATCTCACCCAGTGGTTCTTGTTCATTTTTATCATATCCTTGTAACATCATAGTAGAAGGAGATAAATTAGATTCTGGGAGGCCCAATTGACGAAGTGTACGAATGGGGATGTGGTTGAATCCTGAACCATTATCAATGAAAGCTCTTCGAATGTATACACCATTGACCTTTCCAGATAAATACAAAGGTCTAATATGACCATGCATGACATCATCTTCATCTTCATCTGTGAAAGATATCACTGCATAGCATTCTTCAGGATTATTCTCTACATGGAATAATTCAACTGCCACAATTTCAGTTTCAAACTCTTGAGGACTTGATAAAGCCTCAATGAGTGCCTCCCGAAGATCCTCTGATAAATTCAAGGCATCCAGAATTGATAACTTGGTTGTTACTTGGGCTAGGAGTTTCAATACATCATATTTTTGATCCAAAGGTCTGTGTTTCCCAACTAGAACATGAGGTTTTCCATGTACTATAGAATTTGATTCTTTGGAATTTGATGCATATTGTATTGGGGTAGGAGTTGGAAATACTCTTGGCTTTGGAATATTAGACCAAATGGGTCTATTTACCTGCTGAGAGAAAGAAGGTGTAACCACCAACCGATATTCCAGAATAACTGTGCCAGGACTAAATCTGCTATTGGTGGAAGAATTTTCTTGTTATTGTTGAGCCCGCTGAAGGGCTCTACCACGAGTTTCTGCTACATACACAGTTCTGGAAGGGGTAGAATTGGAATAGTGGCTTCTAGGATATCCATGTCTTCCTCTGTATCCCAAACCTCTAGAACTCCCTCTGATTCCTCTGTTTGATACAGGAAACTTAGGCTCATCAAAGTCGAAACTGTGACTAGCATAAGGATCTGTTAAGTGAATCATGTTAACAGAAACAAAGATGAATTCTTCATCTGATGAAGAATCTACCTAATTAGCCAATTTAGGTTGTGTCGTTTGGTGGGGCGGTGCCCGTGGCTTCGAAGTAGATGGCATAAAATCTTCCATAGTCAAAGACAACTTGGGCATTGACACGACCTCTTCTTCTTCTAATTGTTCCTCTTTCTTTGATTTATGCCATTTCTTTGAGGATTTCCCTCTAATGAAGAGGGTTTTGCTGTTGCATTCGTAGCAGAAGACCCAATTGATTTCTTCAATTGAGTTTGAAAATTGTCATGAGTTCGGTTGATCATTTTTCTGACCATCCAATCATCATATTTATGTGTATTTTTGTTTTTGACTTCTTTCCACTTGCCTTTTTCCTCTGGATTTATAGCAGTAACACATGCTACCTGAGATGAAAAACCTTTCAATTTGACTTGTCCTGAGTCGACCATTTTTTTGCAGGAGGTCCTTGAAGAAAAGACACTCCTGAATGGGAAGCCCCAACATTTGATGAAAGGGGAAATAATTGGGATGGTCTTCATCTCCTTCTTTGTTCGGCCTTTTGGGCCTTGGAAATTGAACCAAATTATTTTCCAGAGCCGAAATGAAGTAGCCCGGAAGTTGTTCATTTTGGAAAGAGTAAACATTTCTTTTCAAATCCTCAAATTGTTTTTGTCTTTGATATATTTGATCATATTAACGAAACAGACTCTATTTTTGACACTCAGGAGGCAGACCCATTTAGGAAGATGAAGGTTTTGAAGTAGAAGCAGGAACAGGTGCTTGTTTAAGCATAACTGTAGCAGTCTCTACTTTACCCATTCTTCTTCCTGGATCTAATGGAATTACATGATTTTTATCCTTAGTCTTCATAAGAGAGTATTTAATATGTTGATTGATTTAAGTAAGGTCTCGAAACCCTCCTGTGTATTTCACAGGGATCAACAGCGTGTGTAAATCATCACGCAGATTTTCCACACAGATTGGAAACAATTATTCTTGAGGGAGTGCTAAGCTCATGGAATATGTTAATACCTTCCATCGAGCAATGAAATATGAAACGCTTTCATTCTCCCTTTGCTTACAGTTTTTAAGATAAAAAACTTTTGTCTTTGGAAACGTTGAGTTTAATTGAAGAAGGAATCATTGACGAAGATCCTCCCACCCGGTAATTGATCAGGATTGCAACCTTGTGTACCAGACAAAAGCATGCCCTTATAATGACTGTACAAAACACCTGATCTTAACTGCTTCTTGTCGCTGAGGGGTTACCATCATAGGATCACAACAGAAAACAAAAAAATTTAAGTGTTTCTATGGGTCTCCTGAACCATTAAAGATTGGGAATGTGGTACTTGAAAAATTTGATGGGGGAGGAATTGAATCAACCCATTCAGGGTAAGCTCTCTTTTCTGGTTGAATTTGAGATCATTTTCACTCCATAGCTTCCAACTGAGTTGTTAATGACTCAATAGTAGTTATTAACTCTTGAGAAACATCCAGTTGAGCTTGGACCTGAACAGGTGCAATGACTAGAGCGTGGAAAGGTATGGTGGCTGGTACTGCAATTGATTGCAGCACTGCCGATTGTTGTTACACTTGACCCATAGTATTAGACCCGTGAGGGTGTAATAATAAAGGAAAATATTCTTGATCCATCTTAGTATCCACAATAAATTCTCTTTGCTAACTGACTACAGCACGCTTAGGAGGAAGACTACTCTGAAGTAGTTCTACAATCATCTTCCTTAATTCCTTCATTTCTTCCTCCTGTTGTGCAAATCGTTGCTCTAGTGAGAGAGATTGGCCTTCTCCATAGCAAGGGTATGTAACCTGATTATTTTTTTCCCCTTGTTGGATCCCTTTCCAAGAGGGGGAAGTGGGTTACTTGAAAAAGCACCCAAATTCAGGGTAAGCCTTTGATTTCATGTACTCACACCTTCTTCATTTGTGTCTGTGTGTACAAATTCTTGAGAAGGAATCTCTTCATCCGATCCCTCTGAGTGAGCCTCATCCAGTGGATCAGCAACAACAACATTGATGACACTAATTGATGCATAATTCATTGCATCCCTTCTATTTTCATTTCTTAA
The DNA here is from genome assembly GCA_963277665.1 of Viscum album. Lineage (NCBI taxonomy): Eukaryota > Viridiplantae > Streptophyta > Magnoliopsida > Santalales > Viscaceae > Viscum > Viscum album. The sequence continues at coordinate 126,935,035 of OY728146.1, read as the reverse complement.
ATATTGTCTTCTTCCATGTCTCTGATGAGATATTTCCTTTTGTTGATTTAATCCCTTAGGAACTTCTTGACGAACCATAATTTGGAGGGAATCTCCTAATAATTTCTCTCTTTGTTCCTTTTGGGACTTCTTCCCTAATCGAGTGAAGATTTACTTTCTCTGAGGAAGAGATTGAGGATTTGAAAAAGTTCTCAGTCCGGTGGACTGGGGCTGTTCCTGCTGTTCCTGTTCAACTCCTCAAATCTTATTCATTGATTCTGAGGGTTGGGTTAAGAGAGTCCCCATTATGTAAAGCTGGGGTGGTTCTTGACATTCTATATCTGAGAATTTCTTGAAATATTTATTGATCTTGTGGAATTTAGTCCAGAAATTGGCTGGATGCATCAACTTGCATCGACTTTTATCACCCGGCTCAAAAGACCATTGGATGATTTCTGACACTTTTTTCACTTGATGATGTGCTTTCTCCAAACGAGAGGTCTGTTCAATATTCTCATTTTCTTGATATAGGATTAATTCAACAACTTGTTCTATGTATACTTGATTTTGAGAAGAACTAGTTGAGGCCTGTTCTTGGGAAAGCCTTTAATTATAAAAAAAGCCAATTGACTATGACCGGCCATGGGAAATAACATTGCATGAGACCATTTTCGGCGGGATTTACTGACTAGAGAGTACAATGAAATGTAGTACTCCATGAACACCTCATCCCCTGATATGAATACCATATGGGGAATTAGCAATTAACTGACGCAATCTTCTTAGTGCTCCAAGGCATGAATGCTGAAGGGATCTCTACTACTTTTCAGCCTTCAGATATCGAGAAACTGAGAGAGAGGTGAAGTCAATTTGGTGTTGTAACCATTCTATTATCTTGACATGTTTTTCATATTCATCATAAGATAATAATTTCTTTTTCAACTGACAAATATATTTCCATATGTTGAGACGAATATCATGAATTCCATCTTCCGTCAACATCTCTGGAATATCATACTGAGAGTCATCCAAAGGCCAAAACATGACTAGCACTTCACCTTTTTTCCGCTGCTTTCTCATATTTAGTACTTCCTCTTTATCATTCAATAAAGATTATTCTACCTGATTAGATCAGAGCTGGTGATTCTTTGTAACTTCATCGGATTCAACAATATCGGTAGAGAATTCACTGATCAAACTAGAAGATGAAAAACCCAGGGGTTGTTTGGAGAATGACCTACAACCCAGGCTATCTTCTGATTGAGAAAGTATTTCACCTGCTAGTGGTAAAGCATCAGACATGACTGGATTCATATTTTCATGTGCCTCAAGATAAGAGGGCTCTCTCGTCACTACATTGTCCATTGGAGCATTTTCCAGGCAATGTGAATTACTACTGTGGAGAGAACTTTTACAGCTAAATTAATCATCATGGGGAGGACCACCATGGTTGGTTATGGAAAAAAGATGAAACATTTTGCTCCATGGTCTTCTGGCCACACAGAGGGTTCTTTTGGCTCTCATCTGATGACGAAACTTCGAGATCGACCGAACTGTCATGAAGCAAGCCTTCATGAGGAAGTGTCTGATGAAGACCTTCAGAATTAATGTTCCCACTATTGGGAAATGAGGGAGTAGAATCTTTAATTCCAACAGATAATTGTCTTAGGGATTCAAGAACTCCATCATCGAGAAATGCCTTATTACAGATTGGCTCTTTATTTCTTGACTGTGTTGGGAGGGTCTTCTTTTTAGATGGCTTATTACTCAATATAGGAACCACTTGTTGACAAAAGTGGTCATTAGGGGTAGGTGTATGTGCCTACTCAGAATAAATGATTAGGTTAGGCTGATTATCTCCACTCAAATCAGGTGTATGTGCCTAACTTGGTTGTCCGTATGATATGGGGGAGTACGACCCACAACCCTCTAGGACTGGAACAGAGGTGTGTGTCTTTTCCGAAGTGAATTGTTGATGTGTCACTCCACTGGTAGGGATAGATTTATGTGTCTTTCCCTAAGATGCTGTTGAAGCTATTATAATATCCTGGCAGACATCCAGAATATGAGCAGGGATTTGCATCTTCTCTTTCACCATTGACAGAATATTCTTAGTGACTTCAGTTGCTGGAACGGGGATATACGTCCATTCTGTTCTTGGAGTAGGTGTGTGTTCCTTCTCATTTCCTCATTTTCCTATCAGTGAATTCTGACGGTACTCAAGTGTGGGGAAGAGTGTTGAGTCTTCCTCCTATTTGTCGCTGGAGCTTTCTGAATGACTTCTCCGAATGCTACCAAACGAGACTATTGGTAGGAATCATCAATACTAGAAGGTGTATGTGCCTGCTTATTGCAGTCCACCGAACATGGTTGATGATCTTCCTTCAATACTGACATACGAGGCTGCTGGTAGGATTGATGAGTGTAGGCAGGTGTATATTCCTGTTTACCAACTATCAACACATTGGGTTGGCGGGCTTCATCATATGCAGTCAAACGAGCCTGTTGACTAGCTGATGATTTATAAAGAGGTGTATGTTCCTATCTGTAGTACTCTGCTGGAATTGCCTGGTGGGATTGGCATGCTGCTTTCAGATGAGTCTGCTGGACAGTGTAATTATAACGGACAAGTGTGTGTGCCCGCTCGTTGATGGCCACCAAGTTAGGTTGGTGGACTTCTCTGGAGATGGCAAAGATGGGAACCTACTCACTGTTGAACGGATTTCACCTACAGCGGTTTGTCTTGCCTAATCGGGTTCGAGGAACATGAGTCGAACGCCTGGAGACGATACCCTCATCATGTTGAGGGCGCACTTCCACACAATTCTAGCGGCGATTGTTGATGGGAGCCCTCGGGAAGGACTCCTGTCTCTTTGAACTAAGTCCCTAAGGTACCTTCTCAATCACCTCCCCATAATATGGAAGGGAATGGTGATTTCATTCTAGGGATAAAAACCCGAAATAGTTGGAGATGGTGGTTGGTACCACCTTCTTCTTGATCATTGGTCATCACTGTTCGGACGACCCGGGTGAATTATTGACTTGGAGGTCTTGTCGAGTGGCCTCCAGAGTCAGAATAGTACCGTTTTGATGGTACTTCTTAACCATCACATTTGATACCCAGTAATGAAGACACTGATTAGGTGATTTCATCCTCAAAGCAGACGACGATCTAGCAGGAGTAGCAGTAGAGGCATTCATAGCAGAAGTATTCACAGCAGAAGTATACAGGGGTGTGAACTTAAGAGAAGACATTTCTGTAACACATAAGATCTTTGAAAAGAGTGCATGTTTGATATAACATACATAATCAAAATAAGTCCAGCCACTATATCTTTCGAAAAAGAACATATGTTACTGATTGTCTTGTTATCCCTCTCATTGAGTTTAAATAGGGGCCTAACAAATAGGTAAAACATCATTTTAACTTTGGTAAGGATTCACGTAGGGTTCACCATTTTTTGTTTCCTCTAAAGATGGGGATGACCTCTTTGGTTTAAGTTTCAAACATTCCAATCAGTTTCTAACGGGTTTGTTCGTAGAACTGGAAACATCCAACAATTCTATATCCATTTGGACCTACTTTCCAAAGGTAGGTGCTCATCAGTTATGGACCGATGAGACTTAATAATTTGCATTGGTCGAGAGGATGGGAGGTATGACTCATCACACCTTTTTGAGGGGAATTATTGTCTACTCCAAGACTCTCTTTAAAGATTTAAGTTATGTTTTTGAATCCTTATTAAATTACCAAGTAAAAAATGAGCCTTCCTTTAGATCTGACAACCAATGATTAATATGTATGAAATTTAGAGAATATTTTTATATGTATTCGAGGTTCTTTATAGATAGAGAATTATCTGTATTTGTTAGAGATTCTTAGATAATTGTATCCTTTAATACATTATATCAAATTCTCTTGGTCATTATGATGACCATACTTTTTTTAAATCCACTCAGTGGGGCACTTAAAGTTTATTATCATTCAGAAGGACATGGATTATTTCAGAGCTGGGATCGTACCCGTAGATGGGCTACCTACGTATTATTTATTTAGAAAAGGAATCAGAACCCACATAGTTCGATTAAGAGATTATGATGTTTATGTGTGATTGCTGGCTCAAAAAAAGATTTCATAATTACTTTTACACTCTAAGCTCACGTGAGCCATGCTCGGTGTGAGAAACAAGAGGTATTGGTAAACCCAAACAATTGTTCCACAAAAGATGCAATCATAAGAAATGATGTGGGTATTATGTATGTATGACTCACCAAATAGATAGACATCGGGACTTATTTCAAAGAAGAAGTCTGGGAACAGGGTCTATAAAGGTATATGTGCTTTTATGGACATTTGGATACTCTAACTTGGGGATTACTCCGGAGGAAGATGTCCAAATTAAGAGGGACTTATGATTGGGTTTTATTAATGAGAATGAAGCCCATATCAAAAGTAAATTAAGACTGGTTAAGAGAAATTAATACTGGGGCTTACTCTTAAGAAGGAGGCCCAGGTTAAAGGGATTCGAAAACTGGGGTTTACTCCTAAGGAGGAGGCCCAGGTTAAGGGGATTTTAGAATTATGGGACTTGGGGCTTACTCCTAAGAAGGATGCCCATATTTCTAGAATTTGTGACTGGGGATTACTATTGAAAAGGAATCCTAGGCTTAGATAATTATAGTTGGGGATTACTTCTGAAAAGGAATACCATATTTGAGAAATTATGAGACTGGGGATTACTCTTGAAAAGGAAGCCTAGATTTGGGAAATTATGAATGGGGCTTACTCTTTAGGAGGATGCCCAGGTTAGAGAACTTGGCGCTTACTCTTAAGGAGGATGCCCAAATTAATGAGAACTTGGACTGGGACTGACTCCTGAAAAGGAGGCCCAGGTAAAGGATTGTCTCATCTTAAAGGATGAGGTTGAATGAATGAAATCTCAAACATTAGTGACATAAAGATGTTTAAATTACTAGGTTTTGAGAGATTTTCCACAGAATTCCTTTCAAATAAGGAAGTTAACAAGGAAACCATTCTGAATAAAATGGATTTAAAGAGGGCTTTGAAGGCTGAATCTTGAATAGTAGAAGTGGATAGGCATACGAGTGGTGAAATGGATAGGAAGGGCACCCAAAAAGAGAGGGGAGCGCAAGTCCTGTGTGGGCACACAAGTCCTGGTGGTGCAGGTGTACCTGCGCGACACATGGGTACTTGTGAGACGGTAAAGCCTTATGGTAATACTTGGGTGAGACTTGGCTCAAGCCCTTAGTATTATCCTTAGGGGCTTCCAGAAGGGTGGCGCGCAAGTTCTACTGAAGGGGTAAGGAGGCGCACAAGTGTGGCCATTTCCCTTAAGGACTGGCCACTTAGGCGCGCAAGTTTTGATGAGTTTCAACACTTAGGCCTTACTCACCCTCTTTAGATCTTCCGTTCTAGGTAAGAATTTATCTTAGAAGTGTTTGGAAGCTATGAGAAAAGACTAGGGCACCGGGAGCTCAAATCTGAGTTTCTGGAATTCTTATTCTTCTTCTCCATTGGGGGCCCACCGGGGGTATTTATAGGCTGGTGAAGACCCTGGGTGAAATTCAAAGAGGGCGCAAGTCACCTATGCAACCATTTGGGTGGCGCATAAGTATACTTGCGCGACCTTGGTGGAACTTGCGTGACCCAAGTGAAAATGAATCTTTGTTCATGCCTTTGTAAATTTTTTGATGTTTCTTCGAAGGATGAATCACTTTGGGTTCAAGGTATTTCCTTTTTCATTCGTTAGACTCTCTGACGGAAAGGAGCATTAACAGTCATATTCCATGTGTCTTACTTCATCATTATCTTCATGATTAATCCCACATCATCGACTCTGGAGATTTATATATTGAGGATGATACAATGTTCATGAAGTGGATGGTAGAGATCCATGATTTTTGAGATAATGTGTTGTGTGAATGAACCATCCCCTTGGATCATGTGTTGTGGGGGAATTGTGGATTAGAGGAGAGTACTTTTGGTGAAATATATATAATGCATTCCATGTGATTGGAGTTGTTTTGAGCCATTATTTTTTTGGTTTTTCCTAATGATGTGATGTTATGATCTTGTTGTTTTTTATTGTTGATGTTTTAATGAAGGTGTGATGTTTGATAAATGTTCTGGAATATGAATAGGGTGAACTTAATTCCTAATCAATATTCATTGTACTAATACAAGTCCAAAGCTATGAGGGATTGTCAGTGATGCCCAAAGAAGATAATAATTTGATATAGGATATGGAATTCATTGATTTGTTTTATCTAGTAAGTTGTATGTGTTGGTTTTGTCAGTTGTTGGCTTGGGTTGTGTGGAGGATGGTATGGTTGTGTGGATGGTTGTGTGCAAATGTGTAATATTTTTTCTAGTACAAGGTGATGTGATGTATTATCCAGTGATAGATGATGATGTAGTTCTCTGGAGTGTTTTTGAGAATTTTGGGTTAGTGTGTTTCGATATTTTTGTTTGAGGTATAATGAGATCTTTAAGACTTATCTCATGAGGTGGTTGTTTAGACCCCCTCCTCCCTTATAAGTTAAGTTTTGATTCATGAGGACAAGAATCATTTAATAGGCATCTGAGGTAACATTCTATGTATAGAAACCCAAGTGTAACATCTTGACTTTCCATAAAGGTTTGAATCATTAATTTTTGTTTTAATTCCCTTAAACAACCCTATATATGATGTCTAATCAAGTCAAGGAGGCCTTGGGTGGCTCTGGGGGTTGTTCAGATCCCAAAACCCAAAAAACAAAAAATAGACTGGGCTACATAGTTTTTCTACAACTATAAGTCCTAGGGTACCTGACTATGCAAGCCATATATAGTCCATGGCATAGATATTTTTCACGGTTTGTGCATGGTTAGTCAAACCATGCATCAACCCATGTGGTGTGCCCCGAGTAGTAGTGAATAGTGCATGGTCGGCACATAGTTTGGCCAAAACATAAAGCCAAACTGTGTGTAGTGAAAAAAATGGGTGAAATTATGGGTTTTCCCCTACTTAATGAATTAAAAAACCGTTTATTTTCTCCCTTTCTTTAATCCCTTTCATATCTTTAATAGCATGCTTCTACTCCCATTGAAATCTCTCCTCTCTCAATAATATTGTCTTTGATGTAAATATTTTATCTGGTCTTCGATTCATCCACCATCACATCCGTTAGAATGCTATAGGTAAGACCTATAATCCTCTCTAATCAATTTTGAGTTATTATTCTCATCAATTTTTCCATTTCGATACAAGCTCATTTACCCGATTTTCATAGAATTTGATGATTTCTTAGATTTGTTACAACCTATTCTAAATCAAACATTTATAATGGATGAGGGAAGATCTACGAGGAAAAGGTAGTTGGTGATGACCTTGTTCCATTGTTTTGTTGAATTTCAGAAATTATGTTTTTGTGTCGCTCACCAGGCTATTCCAGTGAAGCCTCTAAAATGTGAATTAAATTACTCCAAATTTTTTCGAACACGAATTATGACCCTAAATAGTGGTGAATCACCTTAGTACATGGTTTCATTAGCTTATTCTACCTCATTGAGTGAGCTATCCTTTAGACGCCCTTATTTCCCCTTTGTTCTAAAATGAACTAACACCCCCTTGAAGTGTGTTGTTATACGACCAATGCCTAGGATTGTAAATTTAATGGGTTAAGGTAATGAACATAGTGAAAATACCTTACTCCATGAAACTTGAGGATGGTTGGACTTGAATTTAATTGATAGAAATCTTATTCCTTGTTCCTTTTGGCTTGATTTCAATATTCCCAACGACATTCCACAACCAATTAAGCCTAATATAATCTAATGGCATGAATATAATGTAAAGTCCCTTCAATTGAGCTGTGTTTTTATATGATAAGGGTTTTTATCCTAGTGACTATCCATTGACCCCTGACACTTATGGTTGGTTGGGTTGAATCTATTGGTCAAGTGCTTATACCTTGGACCATGTGACTTAAATGAGATTGATTAATGGATTTTCCTTGACCAATTAGCTTTATAATGTAAATGATTAATTAAATGAGATGTAATTAATGTATATATTATATATTTAATGTTCAGTTAAGTTTAGTTACCATAGTGTTGAGGGTGATCCAAGGGGGTTCCGTATTAAGGACCCCTTTAGAAGGACTCTCATGCCTTTTGTTGGATGTTTTAAATGGTTGTTAAATACATCAAGGTAAAAATCAGCTATTAATAAGACAGTATTACTTTAGGTTATCTATGTTTGACTCCAGATGAGTGAAAACAGTTCCATAGGGGAGACACCTTGGATGGTCTCAATGTAACTATTGGTTGTACCATGGCATGAGAGAGACTCGGAACCCTTTGTGTGATACTAAGTATCGACTTGAAGATCAGTTCATATAGTTTTTACATCATGATAGAGTGAAACTTGGAACTTCATACTTGGGTTACCTTGGATGGACTCGTGGAATTGGAACTTGACCTATACCTTTGAACGATACATGGAAAGTCTCTTAAGATTCCCAAGGATGGGATCAAGGAATAATGACATGTTTTATAAAGATAAAACTAAAATATTTCAAAGTAAATTGTTGTTTCCAAATTCTATAATTTTATATGGTTTAGAGAATTTTTGGATGTTTCCTACGATCCTAATGAAAAGCTTGGGGACAGTTTAGCCTATGGACATATTACATATCACCTTACCATTGTAGGTTCTATAGGTTTATAGACACTAGCTTAGGTAGAATAAGGTAGTTGGGTGGATTTCCAAGTGGAACCCAATCCAATGATTTAGTAATTTAATTTTGTATTTCATTTAAACTGTTCTGGTACACTATTTTTATATTTATGTGGCATGGAATGGAATGAACTTTACACCGTGGTTTCCATCTAGCTGAGATTATATCTCACACCCTACCTGGTCACCTTTGGTACCTGAGTAGACATTATGATTGTAGGTGTAGAAAAATGGAAGGACCATGCTTACAATTATTGATTTACATTTCTAGGATGGATTTGGGAGTATATAAGGATCCTATTCTTGATATTATTGTTGTAGTAGTTTTTTAATTTCATTCTTTTTGTAAACATATATTGTTTTATTGTATCCTTGGCCCCTCCTTTCTCATTTTTATATAGACACGTGATACACTGCTATCATCGGTTGATTCTACTTATTTATTCAGTCCTCACTTTATTTCATTATCATTCATGTTTGTACTTTTGGTTTCCACAAAAATATGGATGTTTTCATTGTTTATACTATTATATATATATATATATATATACTATTATTCTCTACTCTGATCAATGAGGGCATAATATCCCCATAGACTTACCCAAGGCCCTCACTGCTAGTTGGAAACCTACGGGATTTGGGGAGATGCACTTGAGGTCTTGTGGCCAACAACTTTGGGTCATTTTTTAGTGGATCTCAGGGTCAGATGCTAAAAAGTGGTATCATAGGATTTTCCTTCTTTTTTCACTATTTAGGTCATATATGAGACTAGGATATGTGATTTTTTTTAAGATCTTGTTCCTGAGAGTCACAACGCCACATATAGGGGAAATCCAAATCACATGGGAAGGCTAAATTTTGTTATTGCTTTCTCTTGTTACGATTTCACTGGATATCACCATTGGGTGACTCACTTGATCTGTGTTGTTATTAATATTGATTTTACATGATTGGGTGTTTTGTCCTAGAAATAATAAAATGAGTGTTGATTAATGTCTTGCATCATTCTAGGTATAACAAGACTAAGTTTCCATACATCTTTCCATTCTGAATCTACTAATTAGAATGAATTTCCAATATTTCATGTGATTGTCTAATGTTCCTCATTAGTAATGTATTATAGTGTGTTATAGTTTTTAATGATGTAATTATAGGTTCAATTGAACAATAATTCCATATTATTTTGTTGATTAGTGAGTTCCAACTGTAGCTCGTCTGGTCAAACCACATCTACAGCCTGTTACACCTATCATCTGGTGTAAATGACATGATGTAGTTTGTTGACATGATAATTTCAACTTGTACGGAATATGGGACCTAATGAAATGGAATTGATAACTCAATTAAATAGTTCATGATTAAAATAAAAAATAAAATAATAATGAATCCAACGGAATGGAAATGAATGTATTCTTAAGTTTAAATGGGATCCTAATATATGTGATAATTACTTTAGCCTAACCCAAAAATAGTAGTGGGTTGTAGTTGATGTATCCTTGTTCATTTCAGTTTTCTTTTCTTCTTACCCAGTCCTAGATCCTAGAGTAGGCTTGGGATTTCATGGGTTTATAGGTAGTCTTTTATCTATCCTTCTTTACAGCTTTCCCTATCTATTATAAAATCTTTTCTAAGGAATGTTCTTGGAATTTGTAGAGCTATGCCAGCACAAAAACCACATGATGTATGCCAAAAAAGTATATATGAGCATAATCCTAAGGTGGTGGGACTTAATCCACCCATGATACTTCATTTAGTTCCCCTTTTTGAACCTCCTCCACAGCTTCCACTGGGTGTCAATGCCTAGTTCCGGGACAGTTTTCTATGATTCATGAAAACAGTGTAAGGTGCTCATCTAACTATACATTCTATGGTAGAGATGACCATGGAATTATAGTATTATCATCCTAGCACCTTCTTGGGGGATGGTGTACCTATTACTGGTGAATCATGGTTGGAGGCTATGGTGTAAATCTTTGATCACCTCGAGAGGCCTCCACAAAGGAGGTTCAAGGGTGTGACTATATGTTGCATGAATCCGCTAAATGATGGTGGGATATTCTAACATAAGCTGGGAAACATTGGGGCATGATCTAAGTGGACTTCCAAATAGCCTTTTTCAACTATTTCATCCCTATTTCTTTGAGTACAACCAATTTTTGGAATTCATGCACCTTGAGTAAGGTGACATGTTAGTGATGGAATAATCATCTCTCTTCACTGAGTTTCAATGTTTTACACTGACCTTGACTACTTATGAGTTTAATATCATGAGTCACATTAAGTATGGGATTTCTTATTCCATATTCTTGCAGGTGAACATTGTTCAGATGACCACTATTTCTAAGATAGTGAACTAGACCCTCATTTCGGAGTGAAACCAAAGGGATTAAATTGATGTGAAGTAGGGAATTTCCACTTCGAGGAAGACTAGTTTTTGTATACCTAGCGGCATGAAGAGAAAATTTTAGGGTACATGTGTTATAATTAACATCCATGTGGAATTATTTGATCATATAGTGTGTCACCAATGCAGTAGGTCAGGCCATAAAAATCCCCAATGTACAATGGACCTGATCGAGTGGCGGGCTTGTCATAGAATGGTTCACCTCTTGTGTTTCTTCCAATATTTTTATTTAGTGTCCATTGAGTGAGGTTTTCACCACCCTTGCCTTAAGATTCATGGTCAATGAAGCCTCATCGGGCAAGCATCTAGTCTCCTACAGGCTGGACAGGCCAAGCAAGTGGTTGAGGCTAAGGCAGTCAGGATTCAGAGTTCCATCATCTATAGACTGGACCTACTCAGGAAACTTGGTAAGTATCTCAGGGCCTTGGTTTATTCCATATCTATGATATTTATCCTACACTATAGAGAAATTTCCATATCCATCTATAGTTATAGGTACTATTCTGCTAGCATCTACTTTAGTATCTTCCTTGCTCGATACGGGTTCATCGCACTCATTTCTGTTTGCTACAACTGTGGGAAGTCTTGGCCTAGTGGTCAAGTACTCTGGTGTTTTTATGATCCTCAACATGTCTTTTGGTGTTCTGGAAGAGTGTGTATGCTATTAAAAAGAGTTTTCCCTTGAGATAGGTGGGTTTTGATTTCTATGGAGCTTCTATCTCTTTGAGATGATAGGTTTTGATGTCATTATTGATATGGGTTGGATCATGCCTTATAGAGATTAGGTGGATTGATATCGTTGTTTAGTGAAATTTACATAACCTGAGGGAAATATATATATCCATACGGGTGAATGGTATCTCCAAGTGTATCAAGTTGGACCCAAGAAAACTGGTCTAAGCAGGATAACTGCCCAGTCATCCAATCTCTCTATGAGCAATAAGGGGAAGCTTTTGGAGTAATTTCTTCCTATTGTGAAACATTTCTTGGACTTATTCCCTAAATATTTATCTATATTACCTTCTAAGAGATAAATTTAGTTCTTCATTAAGCTTGTTCCAAGTGTGTAAATATTTTCCATTCATCTGTGATGGAAAAAACCTACATATCTCCAAGATCTCAAGAAGTATCTTGAAGAATTAGAGGCTAAGGGTTTCATCAAACCCATCACATCACCACATGTATCACCCTTAATTCCTTCTAAGAAGGTGGATGGTAATCCTCAATTTTGTGTGGATTACCACAGACTAAATCAGCTTACAGTGAAGAACAGGTACTCACTACCTCATATATATGACATATTCAACTAGGTCCAAGGATCAACTATTTTCTCTAAAATTGATTTAATGTCAAGAGATCATCAGGTTTGGGTGAGCCCATAAGACATACCACATAAAATATTCAGGGGTAGGTATGTCTTGTATGAGTTTTTAGTTATTCTTTTCGATCTGACTAATGCTCCAACAGTCTTCATTATGACAACATTGCTTTTATTAAAAACTTATACCTGATTTATTACATAAACTTCACTTGATACAACATAGAATATTGAGAGGTCTAGTGTATTTGGGGATTAGTATCATTATATAACAACTTAAAACATGAAATACAACATCTTTATTGAAAACTTCCTTTACATGACCACTACATTCCCTCGTACTTAGCATTGCATGGGATAACCTGAGGACATGCATATAATAAGGGTGATCTATAAAGCCCGGTAAGGGAATAAACATGAAATAACATAAGGAATACAATACATGTTCGAAAATAGGCATATAAATGGAATATAAGAGAAACATGAACATAAAGGCATGATAATGTATGATAATCATAACATGGAAATGTGGAAACAACACTAAACATGGAATTAGCATAAGCCAAGGCTCATTGCACATGGAGCATGAGTAAACCCTCATTGCACATGAACCATGAGTAAAAACACATTTCACTTGAATTATAATGACTCAACACCCATTGAACATTACATATCATGATACTATACTTTACCCAATGCATTGGAGCACTATTAGGGCATACCCTTCTTAAACATTTCATTTCATGCATAAGTGTGCCACATGGATCATATAACTTGGAATCAATATACATAATAAGTTATTCCACAATTAATTAATGTGTAATAAATACATGAAAGTACCATTAAATATTTATATGTGAATAAAGGTGAATACCCTTGATAGAGACATGGGTATGGTATTCACTACACAATGATCTTGGCTTGCAAAAACGTGGTGCAATTTCAGTAGCATAACGGCGTGAAAAAAGGATTCATGAAAATAGTTGATGAGAGAGAAAATGGTGTCTCATAATATGTAAATGAAATGGACAGTAAGGGGTCATATATATACATGTCCCAAAAAATGTAATGGAATTTATATGCATAATACAAAATAATTACTTGGATGTAAAAGAGGAGAGAGAAATCCCTCAAGGAATTTCAGCATGGTAACAGGTGTACATGGGAGGAATTAATGAGATATAAATGGATCTCCCATCATCATAACATAAAGAGGATAGTATGGGGTAGGTTTGAAATCATACCCCAACATTTGTAATTGAAAAATAAGAGCATAACAACTTAAAGAAAATTGGACAAAAATGAGAAAGGAAGAAATCCCTTACATGGAAGTGTGATTCCAACGGCTTGGGAGAGGCTTGAGAGAGGCTTCATGGGAAATTGGGGCACCATGGAAGGATTCTAGAGAGAGGAGGTTAGGGGTTGGTCGAACTACAAAGGCTTTGAGTGAAGAGGAAGTGGGAGCTTGTGTGGGTTTATATAGGAAAGAAGATGGAATTCTTTATTATTTAGGTTTGGGACACCTCACATTAAACTAATCAAAACCACAAACCATACCATGGTTTTTTCCCATGTTTTTTCCAAAGGGGAGTGGAAAAAAATATTTTATAAGGACAATGGCAGAACTTATCAAAATAACAGGGCTACTTATGTGGATGTGAGTCACACTCTCATGGAAAATAATTTAAAAAGTCAAAATGTTTTATAAGCCTTGAAGGGTCCACTAAAGCTTTGTAAAATAAAAAAACTAACCCAAAATCACATTATTTTAATTTTAAAACGTATATTGGATGAACATAATGTTTAAAGTGTTTTATTACAGCCCAATTGGGTCTTTATGATGTCATAAAACACATTATATATTTAAACGGTATTGAATTTTTACCAACAAAAAATCGACTGTCTCAAAAAATTATGAAAAATTAACCATTGGATAATTTCAATGTCCCGATTCCAAAAATAATATTCATTTTATCTAAATAATTTTATAAATATTTTAATTTTTACTTTTAAAATAAAAACAGACATTTATCGAAAATTCATGGGTTTTGACAAAAACTGCTTTCAAACCTTAATAAAAATTAAAATTACATTCATAAAATTATATGATCATTTATATTTAATAAAAAGTAATTTAATAATAATAATAATAATAGTATTTTATTAAAATATTATTTAATTCAAAAATCCATTAATTCATCAAAATAGATTTCTTAGTTGAATATTAACTAAAAATACTATTTGTGCTTTAAAAACAATTTACAAAGTAACAATAATAAAATTAAGGTATATTCTTTATACAAAAATAATTTACATAGTCATAGTGCTAGGTTATTATAATATAACCCCTTATAAAACATGCATAAGATCGAAGGGTAATGTGTGCGATGGTGACAGACTCTTGGGGTGGCTCAGATAACATCGCTCAGGTGGTAATCTCTATTAACATCCACTTCTCCTGTAGTCGGTTCCGCTCTAGATTAACATGTTGAAGTTTGGCTTGGTCTTGGTCAAGAGCGAATCCCAATGACGCTTTCTCCTTTTTGAGCTCCAACAAATGGGCTTCGTATGGGGAAAGTCTACTGGATGAGGCCATCACATCCTTTGTCTGGGTAAATTGGATTTGTTAAAGCCCTATATTTATATTAATCATGTGATCACTGTTCCACAACTATATAAGCAATGGTCACAATTCATAACGATATTTTAAAATCCATAAACATAAAACCAATAAAGTTCATATTTTATATAAACATAATAAACACATAATTAGATCAAGAGGAATTTCCATTAATGAAAGTTTGGGTCGTTACATTCATGGTTTTGATCAATAGGTTTTTTCACTTATATCTTTAATCCTTCTTGGTAGACTTCATATATAACATCTTGGTGTACTCATGATACATAAAAGTCCATGAGAATAATCTTGAGATCATGTTGAGTTCACTAAGAGAGAACCACTTATATGTGAATCACAATAAATGACACTTTTGGGTCAGTGAGTTTCACTTCATGGTTCATATCATATCTGAGGTAGGTATATTAGTTGACATAGAGAATTTTATCATCATCGTTTCATGGGAGAATCCGACGACTATTTTTGACATATGCATCTTATTCGGGATACTTAGCTATTATAGGATTTTTATACATTACTTCTCATGCCTGACATCGCTACTTATTGGTTTGACCAAAAAGGGTGTGAAGTTTAACTGGACTGAAGCTTGTGAGACAACTTTTTTGGAGGTAAAGGGAAGACTCACATCAGTTGTGATTTTGATTCTTCCTAAGATGGGAATAACTTATACAATCTATTATGATGGTTCATGAATCATTATATGTGTAGTTATGATGTATGGTGATTGATTCAGGGCATATGGATCCCTACATCTATGACCTCATCAGTGAAACTATCCTACGCATGTCCACAAGTTAGTATCCATGGTTCTTGACCTTATCTGTTGGAGGAAATACTTTTTGGGTGATTGGTTATTCATTAACATGAACCATAATATTATCAAATACATATCCACTCAATGGGACTATAATTTGAGACAACACGAGTGGGTGGAATACCTACAGTCGTTTGACATTAATCTTTATTACACACTCAGAAAGGGTAATGAATTGGATGATTACATGAGCAAGAAGAATCACATGCAAGCTACCATGGAGTCTAGGAGTGAGTGGCGGTTTATGGATTTGTTTTCTGAAATGTATATAGATGATAAAGATCATCAAGGTCAATCTGTTCTAGAATCTTTAACAATGACTTACTCTCTCCTAGAGTAGGTTTGTATGAGATAGTTAGTGTATTATAAGGGCCTTGTCTTAAGGGAGAGTGTCATAGGAGAGAAATCATCTTTTAGTTGGGTTGTTGATGGCAGTGATACCTTCCTTTTCCATGGTCGTGTATGGGTACCTTCAGATATACGGGAAGAGTTAATGAAGGAATCACATGCCTCTATTTGGGAATTTAATCCTAGGATTACCAAGATGTACCAAGACATGTGTCATTGGTACGAGGGGTCCATGTATGAGTAGGATGATAGTAGTTTTCATCACTTGATGATCTAACTTTTAGTTGGTGAAGGAAAAGCACCATCAGGATTCTCGAATTCTACAACCTCTACCCATTCCTAAGTTTAAATAGAACGACATCACCATGTATTTCATTATAGTATTTCCAAGATCCCCTAGAGGTAGTGATGCAGTATGGATGATCTTTGATAGGTTAACCAATATTTCACACTTCCTACTGATTTGGGAGACCTTCTATATTAAAGGGTTAAGGTGGATTTAAATTCGAGAGATAGTGTGACTTCATGGTGTGCCCCATTCTATCATTTCATATAGAGATTACATCATTACATCACGGATCTAGAAATGGGTGAAGAAGGAAATAGGTTCAGAAGTTCTCTTGAGTACTACATATCACCCTTAGATCGATAGTTAGTACGAGATTAAAATTTCAATGTTAGAGGATATGTTACAATCATGTATCCTTGATTTTGGAGGTTATTGGTAAAATAATATCCCCATAGTTGAGTTTTCTAATAATTATAGCATTTAGGAAATGATTCAGATGCCTATGTATGAGGACCACTATTGTAGATTGTGTTGTTCATCACTTTGTTAGCTAGAGGCTGATGAGGCAGCTCTATTGGATCCTTATCTCATTCAGAAAACTTCAGTATAAGTCCATCAGATTCAGAAGAATATGGTTACAAATCAGTCTAGTAAAAAGTCATATATTTATTGTTATCATTGAAATCTTGAGTTTGATGTGGGGTAGTGGGTCTTTCTTCAAGTATCACCCAGATTAGGTCACAAACGAATCAGGATACAAGTCATGTTATCAAAAAGATATGCCGTGCCTTTCGTGACAATGGATAGATTTGAGATGGTAGCCTATCAGTTGTTATTACCTCAGAGATACCATGTCATACCTGATGTCTTCAACAAATCACAGATTTGATAGTATCATGCTAACCCGTCTCATTATTTTGACCCTGAGGATATCTATATGGAAGTGGATTCATCCTTTGAGGAGCATCCAATACATATAGTTGCTCGAACCATAAAGGTTCTCCAAGGCAGGTCAGTTCCTCTAGTTTGGGTGCTATGGTAGAATGGATGTTTATAGGATGAGACCTAGGATCAAGAATGTGATGTATGTTCTCAGTGACCAGAACACTTCTCAGATGAAGTTCTACTATACTCAGAAGGGAAACTTGTGGACGATTTGTCTTAATGAGGGGAGGTTGTAACATCTTGACCTTCTATAAATGTAAAAATCAATAATTATTGGTTTTAATTCACTTAAACAGCCCTTAATATGATGTATAGTCAATTCAAGGTGACTTTGGTTGTGTCTAGGGGTTATTACATTCTCAAAACCCCGAGAAACAAAAAATAGACAAGGTCACACAGTTTTTCTACAACTGTGTGACCCAGGGTGCACAGTTGTGCAACCTACCTCTAATCTATGGTAGAGATACTTTCCACGGTTTGTGCACTGTTAGTCAAATAGTGTGGAAAATTGTGCGGTGTGCCCCTAATAGTAGTGAATGGTTCATGGTTGGCACATGGTTTGTCCAAACCCTATGGCCAAATCATGTGGAGTGGAAAAAATGGTTGAAATTACAGTTTTTAGCTCATTAAAGAATGAATTTCAAACCTCTTTTTACTCCCTTTATTTTCCTTGGTAGATTTCTTATTCTCCTGTTGAAATATCTTCTCCTTTAATAGTCTAGTATTTGATACAACTATATCATCCAGATCCTTTGATAGATCCATTGAAAATATAGAGGTATGATCCTTTGATAGATCTGTTGAAAATCTAGAGGTATGATCTACGATCCTCTCTAATCTTGCTCATGTTATTCTTCTCATTCATTATTCTATTTGGGTTCAGGATGATTTTCCACATTCTTAGGTAATTTTATGGTTTAATAAATTTAATCCAACCTAGTATGAATAAAATTTTGATACTGGATGAAATAATATCTACATGGATATATTAGGTGTTCATGCCCTTCTTTCATCCATTCATTTCTTTTCATAAATTATGTCGTTTCACTCACCGAGTTATTCTATTTAAGCCTCCAAAATAAGAATTTAATTAATCTGAGTTGTTTTTTATGTGCTTTTTGACCCTAACTAGTGGTGAATAACTTTATTAGTTGGTTAAATCGGCTTATGCTAACCCATTGGGTGAGTTATCATTTAGAGGCCCTTATTTTCCCTTGGTTCTAAAATGAATTAACACCCCCTGAAGTGTGTTTTCATATAACCAATTCCTTGGATTTTAAATTGAATGGGTTAGGGTAATGAACCTAGTGACAAGTCCTTCTTCTATTCCACTTGAGGATGGTTGGACTTAAATTCAATTGATAAAATTATTATACCTTGTGCCTTTTTGATTGAATGTAATATTATCAATAGAATTCCTTAACCAATTAATCCTAATATGATCTAATTTATTTAATAGAATGTAAGGGCCATTCAATTGATCTATGTTTTTAAATGAAAAGTGTTTTGAGCCTAATGAATAGCCCTTTACCCATGGCACTTATGGTTGGTTGGGTTTAATTTATTGGTCAAGTTCTTATGCCTTTGACCATGTGACGTAATTGATATTGATAAATGGGTTTTCCTTGACCAATGATAATTATAATGTAAATGCTTAATTAAATGACAAGTACTATGTTTTACATGTTATATATGTGATGTCTGGTTAGGTGCAGTTGTCATAGTATTGAGGTTGAACCAAGGGGGTTCCAACTTAAAGACCCCTTTGGATGGATTCTTGTACTTTTTTGTTGATTATTGTAAATATTTTTTAAACACACTAGGGGTAACATCATCTATACTTGAGAAGGGACTGTCATAAATTATATTTATTTGCATCCAGATGAGTGATTCCAATTCCCTAGGGGAGACCCCTTGGATCTTCTCTATGGAAAGATTGATTATACCATTCCATGAAAGAGACTCAGACCCCTATATGTGATACTAGGTATGGAATCAGAGGTCAGTTCATAATTTTTTATGTCATTATAGATTTACACTTATGACTTCATAATTGGGTCACCATGGATGGAATCTTGGAATTAGACCTTGAGTGAGCCCTTAGACCGATACTCAGAAAGCCTCTCCTGATTTCTAAGGACGAGCTCTAGGAGTCTTGATATACATTTTAAAGAGATGATTAAAATGTTTTCAAAGGAAATAAATGTTTTCAAATGAGGAAGAGTTTGTTGGTTTAGAGAATTTAGGTATGTTTCATATATGCTTAATAACAATCTTGGGGATATTATATCATATGGAACATATTACCACTAACTTTACCATTGTACGTCATATTTATTCAGACACACCATCTTAGGCCGAAGCAGGTGGTTGGGTGGGTTTCTAAGTATAACTCAATCCAATGATTTATTTATTTAACTATTTATTTAATTTAAACTATTATTAAAAACAATTTATATTTATGTGGAATGAAATGGAAAGGCCTTGAAACTGTGGGTGTCATCATACTAAGCCTTTGGTACCCAAGTAGGCTTTATGATTGTAGTTATAGACAAAGGGAAGCATCCAGATTCTAATTATTGATTTACATTTCTAGGATGGAGTTAGGAGAAGAGGACTAAGGCTAGGCTTGAGATGCTAATTATATAAGTATTTGAATTTTGAACTTTTTATCATCATGTTGTATATGACTGTACCCCCTACACCTTTTTTCTCCTTTTTTGTATACACATGACATACTATTATCATCAATTTCTTATTCTTATTTATTCACTCTCCACACTTTATTTCATTATCTTTCTTGTTTGTGATTTTTGTTTCTATTTTTATCTATATTTTTTAATTGAGTATTCTTTTATATATATATATATATATATAGTTGTTATCTACTTTGATAAATGAAGGAATAGTCTCTCCATGGACTTACTGAAGCCCTCACTCCTAGTCAGTAGCCTCTAGTATTTTGGGAGATGTGCTTGAGATCTTATGGAAAACTGCATTAGGGAACTCCTAAGTGGAACACAGGGTGGGATGATACATCAAGATTTTTATACATAGATATTACATATTAAGATATGAATATTCAATAAATTTCACTAATACATACCCAAGTACCGTAAAGTTTTAGTTTCTTTGGATACAAGTAACAAAATATTATATTTTCATGAAATGTCATCATCATATCCCATAAAGATACTTCCATTTAGTGCTCTTCATAAACACACCATACTTAAAAAATTCCTCATAACATTAGGAAAGGAAATATAATAAACTGTGAGCTTTGATTCCCAATAATGGTAAACAAGGAAGATATCAATCAATGACAATATGAAAACATAAGATATGTATAAGGGTGTGATATTATAAATATAATATACAAATTTCAAACCTAATATCATGGATTGTAAGAATTTTCCATGGTATAAAACATTATCATTTAAAAATTCATGAACCATAAGAGTGATGAAACATCATAAATAAATCATGAACCAAGATTTCATGTCATATAAGTGTCACACCATCATAACTATAAAAAACAATTTTTTAGGTCATGATTAACATCCAAAACCTTAAAATTATAAAGGATAAGGAATCAATACATATTTCCCAGTTTATAATCGATATGGAATCATAACCTATTTACCATAGTGTATTAAGCTCATCATCATGTTTCCCATATCAGATCAAGCACATCATCTCGTTTTCCATCATTATCTCATGAGATCTGATACTTTACATAATGAATTAGAGCGATATATAGGTCCCACCCATCACATAATCTATATATTTGTGTGCCACAACATCATAAAAAAATTTCATGTCATAAAATATTAATAAGGAAATTGGTGTCATAAATATATCATCATTGAATAAATTGTGGAAAAGAAAAGGGATTCCTAAACATTTCATTAATTCATCATATCCTAACCCATGTAAAAGGAACATATTTCATAAACATATTTTAATCATAATAATAAAACCAAACTATATATAAAAATAATTAGGATAGTACAAATGGATAATATCCCCCGTAAAATATATGATTCACCAAAGTTTTCTATTGTTGATGAATAGAAATTCCATAAAAATATCATTGAAATATTATTGAGAAAAATATACTTTCCATTTTGAAATCACTTCTTTAAAATCCAAAAATATCCCAAAATATAAGGAAAAATTTTTCTTCGAGAATGACATTGAAAACTTGTAAAGTAAAATTCAAATAATTGATTGTTCATAACATTTGTAAATTCTATTCACATCATACAAATTAAAACCAAAATTCATTTCACATTTTTGGTAAAAATTAAAAACTACCACTTTCAGAAAACTACAAGAAGATTCCTTTTAAAATATTTCTAAGAATTTAAACATGAGTATAAATTTATTTAAATAATAATTTTATAATTGTAATCATTTCTTTAAAAAAATTATAAAACATGGACATTAAAAAAATTCATCCAAAGATAAATAAATTCAATTTTCCCTTAAAATCATTATTTTGGAATATTGAGTACATAAAGAGATTAAAGTGAAAATAAAACATATAATTTAAATAAATAACCACAGTAGATGAAAAATAATTGATTTATTGAGAGTTTTATCATAATATCTTATCACTGGAAGCATAATCATAAACAATCCTGATAAACAATGAGATTATAACATAAAACATTTTCCAATTTAGTATCTTCAAAATCATATTCCCTATGAAAGAAATAAAATTATATTTATATTTATAAAAAATAATTTTCATGAAAATTATCATAAAATAAATTCATGGAAAATATATATACCACACAAAAGAAACAAGTGGTGTATAAGTCATGTGTCCCATAGAAACAAATGTGAGACAAAAAACCCTTATATTAAGTCTCAACTTCCTTCATACATGTTATAAGTTTATGTACACTAAATATTTATTTATCAGAAATATATTAGAGAACCAAAATCATATGTATCACACCATATATGATTTACATATAAATATTTATTACCTTTTTGTTAACAATTTCTTGTTAAAAACACGTTTTGGGTAATAACTGCTTTATTTTTCATGTATGTTTTGTTTTGGTATTTTTAGTCCTTTTACATTGATAATTTTTACATAATATATGAAATGTTAAACATGATATAAATATAATATATATTCATTATATATTTATTTAGAGTATTCCATTAATGTTATAGATAAAAAATGAATTACATTTTTCATGGAGACAGTAGGTTGTGCGTACATGTGAACATTATTTCCATTTTCTCAAAAGATGAAATTAATGAAACTTAAACAATGTATTAACATTATAGAAACATTTTTATGTCATATATATCTCATATTTCCATTAAACCTATCCTTATTACCTTTTATGTAAATATTAAGTGAAGAACGAATCACATCGCTTTACTTTGTGGTAGTCTGTCGTACACTTGAGCGACGTTAATGTATTTCCATAGAATGGACAATAAGATGTATTATGAGATATTATATTTAAAAAAGAATAATTATTTCAAAATTATCATATAAATATGTAAATTACATAATTATATATAGCTGTAATAATTGGTGATGGAAAATTAATTACATCAGTTCGTAACGCGGTAGTCTGTTGCACACACATTCGACATTTTTTCCCACTTGATGAAAGAGGATATATATGTAGGTAATTACATAAACATAATAAAATATAGTTATATTTTGGATGATTATTCTATTATATCATCATGTATTAAGAATAATTTATGGATTTAGAGGAAGAAATAAAATTAAAATTCATGATTAAGGACTATACCTCTTCTTCGGAGAATCCCTTTAGGTTTACATATAAAGCATTATTAAGTGGGATTCCTAATCATAATAATTCCTCAAAGATATGGGGATGAAAGTATAAAATTTATTTCTTGAATTTTTTTTTTCATAAATGTGAAGAGGAGTTGAAATGGGGTTCCCTTTTATAAGTGGGGGAATGGACACACTTTGAATTTTATAAAATAAAAAGGTGTACCCATGTTTTAAACATGCGTCAATGTTCTGAAATGGATCATTAAAGAACCTAATATTATATAAAATATAAATATTTATATAAAATTATATTTGGATAATTTTCTATTTCATTTTACTCCTTCTCATTTTAGTTTTACCCCCGATAAATCCGTTTTAACCTTAATCACGATAATTAATTTTTATCGTTTTTACTATTCATTTTAAAAAAAAATTAAGTTGACTTTATTATATAATATTTTTAATTTTTAATAAATATATAGAATTAAATTTTCCATATTCTATTTAAATAAGTAAAAATTTTAATTTAAAATTAACATCGCAGCCACGATGAAAAAGTATCTTTTCAAAGGAAAAAAATCATAATTATTGGACATTTTAACAAAACAAATATATATGAAATTGACTCCAATTAACTAAATTGGGTTAATAAATATATAATTTTACTAATTTTACTTCTAAAACATTTTTAAATAATATGAAAAAATTTAAATTCTTTAAACAAAAACGAAGTTTTTTATAAAAATCTGTTTTTTCGACTATTCATTTAAAATTTATTCTTTTCAGAAAAGTATAAATAATTCACCATAAGTCAATTTTAAAATTATGATCCAAAAAATAAATTTAATTTAGTAAAATAAATTTTATAAAAGTTTCAAAATATAATTTTATTATTTGTTCATGAAATGCAATAAAATTAATCTTTTAAGAAAAAATTTATTTCCCAAACATATAAAGAAAATACTAAAAATTAAGTTGTGATTTAAAAATATATATTATTTATATAAAACATGTATACATAATTTTCAAAATTTATTTATTCCAAATAATATCACTTTGTTTAAGGGATAATTTATTATAGTCTTGCTTAGACACTAATATTAATAGTATATCATGGTTCATTGAAACTCTATGTTGCATGTAATGAAAGTTATCTAAGAAAATAAATTTATTTAATTTTTTTTGTAAAATCTCATGTTCTTACACTATAAACCAATTAAAATGAATTTATACCTTGAAATTTTATTAATATAGTATAGAAGCTAAGAATATTCCTATCTTATTATATTCCCAGGTTCCCATATAGCTTTTTCAAGCTGATTGTTTTTCCATAAAACATTGACTTGGTGCTTGTGATGGACCAGAAATTTTCTTCCTTATGATAGATACACTAAGAAAATCATGAACCGTATATATGTTTGATGGAAGAACCAAGATATAATCTACAGTCCCGATACGATCCAGAATTTCAAAGGGACTAATATACCAAGGCCTAATTTTCCATTATTTCCAAATCTCATAATCATATTTCCTATATAAATTCATAGATACTCCTTCTCATTAACATCAAATTCCATCTTCCATCAACGATTATCATCATAATTTTTCTTCGGCTTTCTTCCACCCTTATGTATTATTGAATAGATCTAAAATTTTATTCTATTTATTCTAATATATCTTCTCCCAGTATCTTTATTTCTCCAAATTCATCCATGAATGTTGGATTATAACACTTATTTCTATATAGGGAAACATAAGGATCCATTTGAATTCTCAACTAAAAGATATTATTATAAGAAAACTCTACTAGAAGAAGTTGTTGATCCCAATCACCTTTGAACACCATAGAACAAGATCTTAAAATATTCTATAGGCTTTGAATTTTACTCTTAGATAGACTATATGTCTAAGTAGGATAGATAGTGCTTAAAATAAACTCTGTATGAAGATATTTCTAAATAATTTACCGAAATTTCAATGTAAATCTCATATCTCGATAAAATGTAATGGAATGTGGTACTCCATGACACATTAACTGTCGTGACCCAACCCAAGTCAGATCTCAAGCTAAAACTACCCCAATCCCACCTCCATAAGCTCGGGGGCGGTGACAGGCAATGAAGGCATAACTAAAATGGGGTGTCCTTTGCCTAAAGTACCTATAAAAACACACCAAAATACAACTCAATGCAACAGTGCAAAGATATTAAAAACTAGAAACTAAAATTCATGAATACATAAATCCCAAAGAAGAGTAAAACATAAGTACTAAATGTGAAAATTAAAAAATACACAACCACCAGAGAAACCTATAAAAGAATCAAACCTTATCAGAAAGATTGGATCGCTTTTAAAAGTAACTACGAGAAATATTCTTATCCCAGCTCCGATAAAAACCTCGGTCGGTCCAGCTCGCTAAGCTCCACCTACATGAGGTCCTCTGTGGGTTCCATCAAAAGGAGTATGGTTTTCATAATACAAAACACATGCGGGTAAATACCATGCATGGGTAAGTGTATAAATACTCATATGAACCCCAAAAACCCAAAAGAAAAGGGAAAAACTAAAAGGTGACAGTCCATTCGACCTATCTAGAGGAAACACCATTGAGAGAGAAACTCCATATCAAACCACCCTTGACTATACATGAATAGTCATCTATGTCAAATAATCCCAAAATAACCAAAGGAGAACCCCATCCCACAACTCATCCCAAGAAGAAGTAACCTCTTCTAAGCATAGGGGGCCCTACACTGTGAGTAGATAAACTACACCTTAAGAATTCTCAACCCCTATAAAGAGAGTGACATCATCTAACCACAAGAAGCTAAACACATAAATCACATGGAATAACCCTTGCATCTTCCCCTCCCTTGGAAAGAGAGAAACTGAAACATGGGTATGGGGACAAGAGTAGGATGTATACATAGTCTTGAAGGGGTGTGAACCAAAAATCTGACAACACCACAAGGGATACCAAACATCACCCAGATATACTCATCTTAAACTCCAAGTATCATGAGGATCCAACCTCATATCCAATAATAAGATGAAGCTTGAGGCTCAAAAGGTAACACAAATCCATGAGAACATGCTCCACAAGATTACCCATCCCAGATGGAACCCATCTGAGAGATACACTTCATTAGGAAAAACTCTACCATTCCTATTGGTATGTCTAAGAGAACATGCACCATAAGGACCAACCTACTTGGTCTTGAAATAGTACCGAATCCTAGAGTTCATGTTTTCGCTAACCCATGCACTGCGCAAGGCTAAAGAAACCCAAGTGGAGAGGCCTGCTTCTCACCAATTTACCATATTAAGGGAGAAATTATTCAGAATATTCACCATTTGTATCCTCTCTAATGAGAGTGAAAAAAGGAAACTGAACCTATACTCTTCCCTCTGATCAAGGGGAACTATCTCCTAACCAACTCATGAACCCTCTCTCACTCCTGTATGGAGTGACCAGCACCTCATTCCATCAAGGCATCATAAACTCCTAATAAAGTGTTGCTCATATATAGTGGATTTATTCCCTCCTCACAACTGTATTCAACATCCAATGGACCTCCTACTCCAATGGAGGACCCACTCCCCACTGCTACACGAATATGGGGGAGTAGAACTCTATGAGGACCCGCATACTGGTATGACATGTGAGTACTACTAAAAGGATATAGGACATGAACCCATGATTTGGGGACTACAACTCTATGTCTAGAGGACCCACACCATGGAACAATAGGGGAGTACTACTCTACCATCTCAATTACTAAAGGGGACATGTAACTAGGTATGATAAGGGAGTACCATCTCTTCCTAAACAACACATATAGAGGACCCCCACCCTGTAACAATAGAAGTGTTTTGACTCCATTAATAGATGATCTTCTCCCTAACCCGGTAGGGGAGTACCCACTCTATATATATGTCACATATGGGGGACCCATGACTGAATATGATAGGTGAGTATCAAATCTATAGATAAAGAACATGAACCCTGGTCTAATAGGGGAGTACCTACTCTATCTTACCAAAAGTGTATGTAGTGACAACTCTATACCATGAAAGGGTAGAATTTTCTAACTATAAGAACATTATAGGGAAAGTGTTCCCTAATTTGTTAGGGGAGTACCAACCCTGGATGAACTACCCAATGATAAAATAAGATATGCCCATGATGTGGTGAGTCTTGTCTCAACCAAAGAAGATAGGTAAGGGAAACATGTGCATTAATACAACAAGGGAGCACAAATCCATGTGTGTCTCTTCATGAACCACATTGATCTACAACATTGGCTAAGAATAGCTTCACAAGAATATTTCTCTGAACTAACACCTCATATCTCATAGCCCAAAATAGAGGCCACCATCACATTATATTAGGAAAACTACTATGGATATGCTGCTTTAAATTCTAAATCCTAGTCTTATAGAAAGAGATACTAAAGGAGGAATATCTCAAGATGATCTCAAGGAGTACACGGCCTGCACTTGGGTCCACACGACATGTGAACCCGCTCAATGACCATGTCATGTATCTTGTATACATGGTTTTAAAATTAATGTAGGGGTAGACGGTGTGTAAACAAGGTACACGTTGGGTCCCATTTCACCCAGCCCCTGCCCATGTGATTTTCCCATGACTATGAACCGGAACCTCTGTCTATGTACTTGGTTGTATACGTGTACAAGGCCATGTATTTTTACACATCTATCCCAATCCATGTCCTATAGCCACATAGATTGTTGTAATACATGGCATGTAAACATAGTACCCGGAATGTGTACCCCAAAGATCATCTTCACCAAAAAAGGAGGGCTACAAGGAATGTTTCACTGGGGTAAATTCTATGTAAAAGGAAATCATAGTTGGGAATCACCTACAAAAGCTCATGATTCAACCCAGTTTAACTGAAAATCCATCGATCTACCGATTAAGGATCATTAATTGTAGTAATAGGTCTATAAAACCTTATAACAAGCATAATGGATGGGTATCATTATCAAAACTCAAAATGATTACCTTAAGGGAGAAACCTCATATATTTGGGTGAGGAACAATGCTCGGTTCATTCTACTTCTCGATTTGATGATGATCTTCATCAGAGAAAGAGATCTATAGAACCATGATGCTTCGATTATGGATCATTTTCTTCATTTCCAAAGGGAGGAGAGGAGAGGAGAAACTCCTCTTTGGTTATTTGGACCCAACGTGATATGGGGAGGCGGGAGAGTATTAGGTTTAGGTTAAATTAAATAAACGAATTTTCATTTAATCCATTAATCCTCCATTTAATGCCCCATCATCTCTCCTCTATCCAAAACTTCTAGTGAATACAACTTTATGTCACACCTAGGGAAGATACGGCATTTTTTACTCAACTGCGGTATTAAAAATACAATCTGAGACTTCTCTTGGGATTTATTCCTCTTTTTAAGTGAAACTACGTGTACATGACAAAATATATTTAATATTTTTAAAATCATAGAACCTAGGATATTAAGGCCCTAGATTACCATACCGACTCAGTGTTTAGAATTGAAAATATTCTTAGAAATATTAAAATGTCTTCAAAAACCAGGTCTCTATATCACTACCATCTTCAAATATTTTTTTCCCTAAAAAGAAAAAGTCTAGGCCGAGGGAAAAAAATCTTATTTCTACACGAGAACTCTCGTGCCAGGGAGCTCACCAAGGATTGTAGTGCTAATCCTAAGAAAACACTAAGGTGAATACCAAGGCCAAACCACTCTTACATATATCTCTAACTAGGTCAATATCATGAAACAAATAGGCTTGTGTCACCTCTTCCATAAGAGGTGGAATATCACCAAACACCATGGTCCATCTGAAGTCATTGGAAATAGAGGTACACCACCTCTTTAACCTAACATAGATACCAAAGAACCCCATAGTTCACATCCACCCTTGGATGGAACTTTCAACAACCCCCTCAAGAGTATTTCATTCCAATTTGATTCTAATCTCACAAGGGTAATAATAAACAAGATCAGAAGGTAGACTCATCCAACATTGAGAAGACAGACATGGAAAGAACATAGAATACCCCATGAATATCCACCCCTTTTGGAAGGATAGTAACCAAAAAAACGCTTCCATACCCACTGGTGGAATCTCATATGAGTATGGATGGTATGCAACCAATCCACATTGTGGAAACATCATAGGGTCTAACTCTACCACTAAAGATAATTTATAAGAAATGATCTACACTACTCAACCTCACCCTTAACACACAATTAAATGGTTGAACAAGATCAGAAGGTAGAATCATCCAACGTTGAGAAGACAGACATGGAAAGAACATAGAATACCCCATGAATATTTACCCCTTTTGGAAGGATAGTAATCAAAAAAACATTTCCACACCCACTGGTGGAATCTCATATGAGTATGGACGGTATGCAACCAATCCACATTGTGGAAACATCATAGGGTCTAACTCTACCACTAAAGATCATTTATAAGAAATGATCTACACTACTCAATCACACCCTTAACACACAATTAAATGGAACTCATTCACCTCACCTCGATACTATCATATTTGTGCGGTACTAACTCATCCGCACAGTTTTGGGTATTGTCACAAAATTGTGTCTTGGTGTAGAAATATTTCCTCTTTCTAATGAGTCCAAATATATGTCAAACCTTATCATGTCCCTCATCGAGCGCCTCACATACTAAGCTGATCTTAAGGGCATGATGGTTCTAATGAACAACAAAATGTTGCACACATGATCAAATAGGTATTAATGGGTCCTCTGTCATAACCATAAACACATCACCCAGACCCAAACACACAAGTTATAGAGACTCATCCACTACACCTAGATACTATCTTTTTTGGGTGGCTCTGACTCGCCCGCACAGATTTTCTCCTGTCTCGAAAAAATATCATGGAGGGTGAAAGACCTATCTTTACCATGTATTCTATGATACATCAAATAGAACCAATAAATCTTTCTACTAACACCCCATGTCACCATAGTTTAACCATCCAGAAAGAAGTGGAAAGAAATAGTTCCTCACTATAGTGTTAAAAAATTTACTATTGCAAAAAAGTAAAAAAGTAAAAAGGGTGTACCTCTATTAATCCTAAAATATTTTAGGTTTATGGCCTCTATGGATTGTAGTTGTCCTCTCCCACATTATCCAGATCCCTAATACTATCGTGGACTATATGGGGGTGGTATTGGAAAGACCTCAAAATGACTCCCACCTCTTACTACCATCCCAACTCCTAATCCATCTTGTAGAACACCCTAAACCAAGAGATACCTCTACCAAGGTGGTCTGTCTACTAACTCCCTCTTCATAGAATGGTGGGTCAGAAAATATCTATCAATATTTCCTTGACCATCACACGCGTAACGTCACCTCTCCAGCGGTTGACCAGTTCCCTGAAGCATCTCCTTCACTACATCCCCACGTGCTTGTGTCTAGGCATGGATATGTTTGTTGTGTCATGATCATGTCATCTTCCATCTTCTTTTTGTTATAGACACCTCATCCTTATAACCACCCCCACAGGCCATATCCTCCTACACCTCAACCAGGAAGCTCTCTATGACTAGAGCTTTCTCTAGTACTCCAACATAAGAGGGGAGGCACAATGAGACCATGCCTACTCAGACATCTCTACGAAGACCCTACTCAAAGGTATGATCTAGAAATATTGTGTCTCAAACCTTATCTAGGGAGTAACATGATAGTTATATAAACCTCACTGAGTATTATTCCATAGTCATGTTACCCTACTAAAGATGAAAAAGCTCCTCAATACACACTAATCTCAATGTGGTTGGGTAGAAATCTTCCCTAAAGAGTTTCTTGAAATCTGCTCAAGTTTACATAACCTTTTTGTGGGACTATGAAACTAAACTCCACTATCTAGCAATCAAACCGTGTAGAGGACTCACCATTAGAACCACCATCTGATCGGTATGTGTCCTCACTAGGAGGAAAAAATGCATGAATTCCTCAAGATAATCCTAATATTTATAGGGGTCTGGATCACCCTGATACCATAGAAGTCACTATCTATAGAACTCGTGCATCCCACTTAGCCTGTGTGCATCATTGAACAGTACTGCCGACACAACCAGCTGCTCCACAGGTTGCGGCTCAACTGGTAGGCCATCGGGAGGTAATGCCTCAGAACCAGTTCCTTGTACTGAGGCCTCTCCATGGGGTGGATTTTCATTACAATCATAGAGTAGAAACCGGTTTGGTTATAATCGTGGAGACATCCTAAAACAGAATCAAGATGCACCATAATCAAATAGTATATCTGGGGGAGTTGATTCAAGAATGAAAGGAAAAAAAACAAAACCACGTCCTATATAATACAAGTACTATTTATTTACCCTACTAATAGCTTCCTAATGATCAAAATGTAGTTTATTAGAGCCTCAATAAATGGATATGTCAGTTTCCACAACAATAGTAGAACCTCTATCCTAAGAGTCAAACTCAAAACACTAGGACACTATCCCTATGAAACCCAACCAAATACTTTTTAGAGAATGTATAAATAACATTCCAAGGATCAAACAACCTCTGATACCAATATTTCATAATCTGGCCCAATAGGGGGCTTGAGCCGCAACTACCTCATTCCTGCCTCCATAGGCCATGTGGTCCCAACAAGCACTGAAGGAATTACTTACTTGGGGAGGCCTTTGCATAAAGTACCTGTATGCATGCACCGAAAAAACCTCAATTCAACTGTATAGATATATAAAATGTAGGAAAATAAAATTCATACATACATATATCCCAATGAATAGCACAACAAAAGTACTAAAAGTGAAAAGGGAAAAACATGTTCCCACCAATGAAAACTATAAAAGCGTCCAACTTGATCAGAAGGAGGGTATCATGGTCAAAAGTTACTACCAAAAATCACACCAACCCAGCTCTAGTAAACATCTCAGTTAGTTTAGATCGCTAAGATATACCTTCCTTGGGTCCTCTATGGACTCTATCGAAATATATGTGTTCTGTACAAGACAAAAAATGTGTGGGAAAATCCTGTGAATGGGTGAGTATAAAAATAAAAAAAAGCCCCCCCCCCCCCAACTCAAAAGAAAAGGGAGAAACAAAAATAAACTAGTCTTCTCAACCTAGCTAGAGGGAGACCCATCAAGAGAGAAACTCCATCTCGAACCATCCTTAGTTATACATGGCTATCCAGGTAAATCAAGGAAACCCAAATGAACTAATGTAAGGAAATCCAATCCCATAACTCAATCTTGAAATAAGTTACATTGTCCAAGCATAGGGGGCTCAACATGGCGAGTATATAAACTAAAAGTCAAGTTTTTTTATCCCCTATAAGTATAGTGACCACATATGAATATGAGAATATAAACATAGAAAGAATGTGGTATACCCTACATGTTTTATCCTCCAATGGAAAGAGAGAAACCGAAACTATGGTATGGGCATAAGAGTAGTAAGTATACTCATTCCTGAAGGGGTGTCAACAAAGAATGTGACAACAACATAAGGGATCCTAAACATCACCCAATTATACTCATATCAGACTCCAAGTCTCATGAGGCTTTGACCACATAGCAAGTAAAAATATTCTAATCGAGACTATAAAGATAACACAAAACTAGGAGAACACACTCCACAAGCTTAGCCATCCCAGTTGGAACCCATATAAGAGATACACTCCATTGAGAACAAATCTACCAATCCTAATGGTATGCTCGAGAGATTGTTCTCTATCAGGAACAACATACGAGGTCCAGATCTAGTTCCCAGCACCATAGGACCTTCTGTTGCTAACTCGTGCCGAAAACAAGGCTAAAGAACTCCAAGTGGAGAGGCCCACTCCTCAACACCACACCTAGTTGAGCGAGCACTTCTCCAAAATCTGTATCGTGTGCATCCTCTCTAACGATAGTGAGTTAAGGAAACCGTACCTCTCTACTACCTTGTAGTCAAGGGAGTACTAGATTCTAACCAACTCAGGAAACATCTATCACATTGGTATAGAGTGGGATGCACATCAGTCCATTGAGTGATCACTATCTAGTAGAGGGGCCCACTCCTTGTAATTATACTCATTAGTTTAGGGAGATCCAACTCTAATGGAGGACTCGCTTATCCTGTAGTCAAGGAAGTATTAGTTTCTCCTTATTTTATTTCACACTTAAACATAATTTATTACATAAAACCTTCACTTGATACAACATATAAGATAGAGAGGTCTATTGTCTTTTGGGATTAGGTGAATTACATAACAACTTAAAACATAAAATGAAACATCTTATTGAAAAATTCCTTTACATGACCACTACATTCCCTCGTACTTACCATTGCATTGATTAACCTGAGGACATGCATAAGAAAAGGGTGAGATATAAAGCCCAGTAAGGTAATAAACATGGAATAATATGAGGAATACAATACATGTTATAAAATAGTCATATCAATGGAGCACAAGAGAAACATGAACATAAATACATGATAAAGTATGATAATCATAACATCGATATGTGGAAACAACATTTAACATGATATTAACATGATCCAAGGCTCATTGCACATGGAGCATGAGTAAAACCTCATTTCACATGAATCATGAGTAAACCCTCATTGCAATTGAATTAGAATGAGTCAACACTCATTGCACATGACATATCATGATACTATACTTTACCCAATGCATTGGAGTGCTATCAAGGTGCACCCATCTTAAACATTTCATTTCATGCATAAGTGTGCCACATGGATCATAAAACATGGAATATATCATCATAATTTATTCCACGATAAAGGGACGTGTAATAAATACATTAATATTTATAATCTATAAGTAAATGTGATTAAATGTTAATACCCTTGATAGAGAAATGGGCATGGTATTCACTACCCAATGACATTGTCTTGGAAAATCAGTGCAATTTTGGCAGTGTAACGGCGTGACGTAAGAATTCATAAATATGGTTGATGAGAGAGAAATGGGTGTATCATCTTATGTACATGAAATGGAAAGTAAGGGGGTAATATAGATACATTTCCCAACATATGTAATAGAATTTAGATTCATAATACAAAATAATTTCTTGAATGTAAATGAGGAGAGAGAAATTCCTTATGGAATTTCGGCATAGTAACGGGTGTACATGGAAGGAGTTAATGAGAGTGAAAGGGTATCCCATAACTAAAACATAAAGAGGGAAGTATGGGGGAGGTGATAAATCATACCTAAAATCTTTTAATTTAAAGTAAAAGGTTATAACAACATAATGAAATTGAGGCAAAAATGAAAATGAAGAAATCCCTTACTTGGAAGCGTGATTCCAAATTCTTGGGAGGGGATTGAGAGAGGATTTTTTGGAGTTTAGAGAACCATGGCAAGATTATAGATAGGGGAGGGAATAGGTTGGACTAACTCAAAAGGCTTTGAGTGAAGAGGAAGTTGGAGCTTGGGTGGGTGTATATTGGAAAGGAGAGGGAATTCTTTATTATTTAGGTTTGGGACACCACACATTAAACTAGTCAGAACCAAAAACCAGTACATGGTTTTTGCCCATGGTTTTAGCCAAATGGGAGTGGAAAGAAATATTTTATAAGTCCAATGTCCTAAATTTTTAAAATAATAGGGTTGCTTATGTGGAGGTGAGTCACACTCTCAAGGAAATCAATTAAAAAAGCTAAAATGTTTTATAAGTCTTGAAGGGTCCACTAAGTATTTGTAAAATAAATCAAAAAAATATAAAATCACATTATTTTAGTGGTAAAACATATATTGTCTGAACAATGTAATTTTTTACATCACTATTTTGTCACTATGATGTCATAAAATACATTATATATTTAAACTGTATTTAATTTTTACCCAAAAAATCAACTATCTCAGAAAATTATGAAAATTTCACCATTAGATAATTTTGACATCCTGAATCCAAAAATAATATTAATTTTATCCAAATAATTTTCTAAATATTTGAATTTTCACTTTTAAAATAAAAACTGACATTTATCGAAAATTCATGGGTTTTGAAAAAAAAGAAATTTCAAACCTTAATAAAAATTATAATTGTATTCATAAAAAATATACGATCATTTATACATAATAAAAAGTAAATTAATAATAATAATATTTTATTAAAATATTATTTAATTCAAAAATCCATTAATTTATCAAAATATATTTTTTAGTTGAATATTAACTAAAAATATTATTTGTTCTTTAAAAACTATTTATAAAGTAACAATAATAAAATGAACGTATATTCATTATTATATAAAAAAATAATGCACATAATCATAGTACTAATGTATTGTTACATAACCCCATATAACACCCGCATAAGATCTAAGGGTAAGGCATGTGATGCTGAGAGACTCTTGGGGTGGCTCGGATAACATCGCTCAAGTAGTAATCTCTATCAACTTCCACTTCTCCCGTAGGCGGTTCCACTCGAACTTAATTTATTCAAGATCATCTTGGGATTTGTCAAGAGGGAATCACAATGATGCCACATACTTTACAAGCTCTGAAAAATGGGCTTAGTACGGGGGAAGTCTTCTGGATGAGGCCATCACCAACCTTTGTCTGAGTAAATTGGATTTTTTAAATCCTTATATTTATACTAATAATTTGACCACTGTTTAATAGCTATATTAGCAATGGTAACAATCCTTAACGGTATTTTTAAATCCAAAAAACATAAAACAAAGGGAGTTCATATTTTATATAACAATTTTTAATAAAAAGACATTTAATTAGATCAAGAGTAATTTTAATTGATAAAGTTTGGGTCGTTACACACCTAGCCTTATATCCTATCTACATGATTTTCCAACCCATTTAGGGGAAATTATGTGTAATGATGGTACCCACCTTGTCCTACTTCACCCAGCCACCGCCCATGTGGTTTTCCTGTGTCCGTGCACTAGACCCCGTGTCTATGTACTTTGGTCGTGTATTTGTACATGGCCAGGTATTTTTACATAGCTATCCCAAGACATGTCCCTTGGACACATGGATTGTGGTACTATATAATGTGTAAACATGTTACACAACATGTGGAACCCAAATACATTCTTCAATGAACATGAAGAGAAACACAACATGATTCAATAGACTACATGCCCTATAGATGGTAATTTTAGTTGGGAATCAACTACAAAATTCCCTATTCATCATGGATTAACCCAAAACATATATATCTACCTAGAAAGGGTCATTATCAGTATTAATTAGGCTCTAAAACCAAAGAACAAGAATAAAAATGATGATTGAGACCAAAACTAAAACCACATAACTCAAGGGAAAAACTTTATAACTTTGGGTAAAGAACGATTCCTGATTCACACTGCTTATTGGTTTGTTGGTGATCTGTTTCAGAAATAAAGATTTACAGCACCTCGACACTTCAATTTTAGATCATTTTTTCCATCGCTAAAGGGGGGATAGGAGAGGAGCGGCATATATTTGGTGTTGTACACACAACATGAGAGGTGGAAGAGGGGAGTTTTAATTTTAAGTTCAATTAATTAATTAAATTTTCATTTAATCAATTAATCCACCATTTAACATCTCATCATCTCACCTCCATCAAAAACTTATGGCGTAAAAAACATTATGTCACACCTATGGTAAAAATGACATTATGAACTCAAATATGGTCTAAAAAATATGATATGAGAATCTTCTCAAGAGTTATTATTCTTTTAAAGTAATGCTACAACTGTGTGACAAAATATATTTAATATTTTTAAAAACACCACAACCTGGCTCCCTAGCCCCCAGATTCCATTGTTGACTCTGCGTGTGAATTAAAAAAATTTATTAGAAATATTCCAAAGTCTTACAAATCATAAATTGAGTGTATACAGTACCATATCCTTAATTTATAATGTAGAAGGCTTATCCCAAGTGGAATCTTCTATGATATTGATGAAGTTTGAAAACATTTGAATGATATAGATGACGAACCATATAGAATTAGGTCTTTTGGATTATTTGGGGAGTCTGATGACAAAATTCATGGTGATGTTTTCCCATTTCCATTATGGTATGGTTAATGTTTATAAAATTCCCTTAGACTTTGGTCTCTCAACCGTAACTTAATGGAATACCAATCACCAAGAAATGAACTCCACAATATATCTCTTCATGTTATCCCAGCATAAATACTCTACTAAATCTCAGTATATTTTTTACTTCTCGGATGAATAAATAATGAATCACTATGATCATCCTGCCAACGAGCTTGTACCCTAGTGGTACATGCTCCTTCTTAGCATCCAAAAGACCCGGGATCAAATCCAGGTAGGGGTGAATTTTTGAGGTATTGTAGCAGTACTATAGTGGTGCACTATAGCACTGTAGCGGCGGAGGTACTTTTAAAGGTACTATAGCAGCATGGGTACTGTAGCAGTATTGTTCACTAAGGGGTCCTTTGGGCAAAAAAATGGGCTTTCAAGCCTTGTATTCAGGCCACTTGGCCTTGGGCTTTCAGGATATGTAATGGGTCTCCCTCTACCCTCTAAATAGGTCTTTGCTTTAATAATTAATTGAGGCTTCAACCCCAACCTTTTTAAAAAATATGATCATCCTCTAAGAGAACATTTTTTGAAAACTTTTATTTAAGGGAAACAAACATGATTCCTAAACTTTATCATTCCTTCATAATCAAGGTTAAACTTGAGAATATTTATAACCTTCTTCTATAGCTCACATCATCCTTCTAATCCTCTTTATTCTTCACATGGATTGATGGTTGAATGGTCATTTTAGAAAAATAGTATTTTTATCCTTATTTCAACATTTCATGATCCATCCTTTTCAAATTTATAAATATTGGATGTTTTTTATCCACATCATAGATTGGATATCATAATCCTTTCAACTTAAATCATCAGACACCTTGTTTTCTTTCTCAAGGTGGTAAATTATTGAGAGGTTGTGATCTATAATAATCTCTAACCCTCTTCTCTAGTGTAGGTTCAACTATTTCTCTGTGAATAAATACATTAAAATTTTGTGATGAATATATAAATCACACTTTCACTAATAAATATAATTCTGACATATCTTTAATGAAAGTTTAACCATTTCTAACCCCAAATCATGAGTTAGGAAAAAAAATTCATGAACCATTGAATATCATGAGGAATAAGATATAACCATATCATTATTTGTGAGATCGCATATTAATCCCTTATTGGATGAGTCACTAAATATTACAAACCCTTCTCTAAAATAGGGTTATGTAAGCATAGGTGCATTGACTAATCCTCTCTTTAGCTCCTTCATATTATCCTCAAATTCATCCATACAATGTATCTTGGATCCCTTATAACTTAACATTGTGAGTTGATTAGATAGTCATGATAACATCTCTAAAACACATTGGTAATATTCATACAAACCAAGAAACATCAGATCTCAGTAAAAGTGGATGGACTGGACCAATGTTCAATAGCCTCTATCTTTGATGGATCAATCGATATACCCTCACTCGAGATTATATGACCCAAAAAATGAATCTATTTGTATATAAAATTCAAAATTTGTAAATTTTTCATACATTTTCTCCATACTTAGGTTCTTTAGTAAAATTCTCATGTGATCTTCATACTCTTCAATGCTTCTTGAATAGATAAGAATATAATCAATAATGAATACCATAAACTGATCAGGGTCATATCAAAAGACTCTATTCAATAAATCAATGATGATGATAAGGGAATTGATAAGAGTGAATGGAATCACATTATACTCATAGATTCCATACATTTTAAGGAATTTTTTCATGGGTATATACTCTTCTTTGATCATCAATTGAAGATATCCAAAATGAATGTCAATATTGGAAAATTGTTGAGGTCTTCACAATTGATCAAACAAGTCATAAATATAGGGTAGATGATACTTGTTCTTGATAATGATATTTTTCATCTCCCAATAATCAATACAAAGTCACAATGACCAATCCTTCTTCTTAATAAAAAGAATCAATGAACACCATGGTGACACACCTAGAAAAATTAATCTCTTGTCAAGGATCTCCTACATTTTCATTATATAGGGATTCTCTGAAGTGGGTTTGGCACTATGTATGAGTCCTATTGAGAACTTGAAATCATTTTTTGGGGGAATACTAGGAAAATACTTCAGAAATATGTAAAAAAACTCTCACAAAATTCGAATATCATTGATGTTTACATTCTCCCCATCTATCTAAGATACATAACCTTTTAAATGGGAATCAAGGACTATATAATTGATATGTTCTCCATAAAAAAGTTCATATTTATTGTTATATAGATATATTATCATAGGTTGTTTTAGAATATAAAATTTAAAACCCTCCCTTATCCATGGATTTGTTATTTATAAGGATAAATTTAATCCATGTATAAGATGACATCAGATTCTACCAAAAGGAGAA
Source organism: Viscum album (assembly GCA_963277665.1). Classification (NCBI taxonomy): domain Eukaryota; kingdom Viridiplantae; phylum Streptophyta; class Magnoliopsida; order Santalales; family Viscaceae; genus Viscum; species Viscum album. The sequence continues at coordinate 126,895,322 of OY728146.1, read as the reverse complement.
TAAAAAGATTTACAAGAAGCACAGTCCCAAGAACTTGAATCAGACAAGAATCATAGACTTGATATGTTATCCTTATACCATTAGGGGTTCTCATTACCAATTAAAACTCTAATCATTGAGGTGGTACTATGATACCCTTAGAAAACTCTATTTTTTAATTATTTTTTTTATTAAGAAAACACTTTTGTGGAAAAAGTGAGAAACCAAAAGTCCAACAATACAGCCAAACAATCCCAAAAAACACCATAAAGAGCAGGAACTACCACATACATGAAACAACAACACCACCATCCCTAAGCTGGGCACTCGGCGATCCCATGCAAGCATGGTACCTCCCGATGTTGCCATCCCTCCGAATCAGCCATGTCCCAAATGACCTGCCAAGGAAATGGTAGAGTGCTCTAGTCTGATGAGGAAGCCCCGACTGCACTTCCCAATTCAAACCAGGGGTGAAGCCTCATAAGAAACGGAAATGTTACCAAAAAACAACCTTATCCTATTATTTCTTTCTTCCCTGTAGAGATTACAATGTATTATCCATACCTTAGCCCCAGGATCTTCTCCAATAACATCTTCCAAATAGTTCTACACTTTGTCCCAAGTGCGGATATATTCCTCTTTGCTGATTTTCTTATCATTGAAGCCTCTCATTAAGATCATGTCTTGCTTGTCAATCCACATTGCCTGTTCGTGATTGACTTCCACTCTTACCTCCCTTCCCATCATGTCAGCCTCTTCCTGTGGAATGTCAACATACAGGAACTCCTCGACCATATCCTCCTCGGAACTAAGGATGGGTTTCTTTCTAGTCCCTATCTTCCCAGTAGAAATTTCGATTTCATATATGTTCCCCTTGCTTAAAGCCTGGTTCACCACATTGTACATTGTCACCGGTAGTTTCTTCGCAGATCGGGTGTCCAATGGAGGGGGAAGCAAGGAGTAATCTTTTTTCCCCTTCCTATTTTTACAACTCATACTATGCTTTTGAGTTGGAACCCCCTCAATCACCTGATCCGATGCAGCCATGTTGACTCCCTCTGAATCAGCCACACCACCACCAGACTGTCTAACCATCATTCCATGGGAAATACCACAATTAGTTATATCACCTTCATTCTGTTGATGGCAAGGTATTGGTTCATCTTACCCAGCATGGTCCACTACATCATCTGTATTTTCCAGTAAAGAAAAACGGTTTGGGGAACAAGGAATAGCCTCATCCACCCCAACCTTAATCATACTTGTTGAGGTGTTCTCGTCTGGAATCTTAGGCTCACCCAAGCCCTGCTGAAGGTCAAGCCCCCTGCCAATATACTAGAGATTACATACCCCATCCATGTCCCGGCCCAGTATATTGATTGCAACATCAAGGCTCAGTTCATTATGATTACCATTATCCCGGTTTTCCGATCCAGAAACCTCTGGAGGGGTAGACACCACAAGCCCTGATATGGTCTTCTTTCTCCTAGATTCATTCACTTCCACCTATACTCATACCAATGGAACATCTACCTCTCCTGACAGCACCCCCTGAACCATCGGCTCAATGTCCCCAACTGATTTGGAGGGAGCGTGACAAACTTGAGGCCTGCCTGCAGGTGAAGACTGAGGTATTGTAAAAAGTTTATTCATAGGTGCTAACATATTCATCATCCTTATTATTTTTCAGCTCAAATAATTGCTTCTACATCATTGTATTAATAATATAAGGAAAATTATTATTGAATAATAATCTCTTAAACTCATCCCACTTAATAGATTCAATTTCTTCATCTTCCATTTTGTTCTTGATAAGATTCCACCACTAATCTACATCACCTTCCAAATGATAAATTACCAAAATGAATTTTTCATGATCTGAAAATTGGATAATGAAAAATATATTCTTAGTGGTACTGATACATTTCTCAAAAACTAGTGGATCTGTGGAACCACTTAAAGAAGGTGGGAAGTTTCCTCATGAAGGGCACAAGATAATGTTGTTCCCTCCTTTTCTTGTTTGGTTTGTGAAGTGTATAATCATTATATTTTCTATTTTATATATCATTAATGTGGTTCCTTTTGGTATTATCCATTGATTAAAACCAAAAATCATAGTGCAAGCAACAATATTCATAGTAGGAAACTACATGATCATGAAAAATAATTTATAGGATGTCTAAATATTGAAATCTTCTTTTTGATATAAGAACCCTTAGGTTTAACCTATGTCATTCATGTTCATCATCAATTCAAATAATTCATGATTTTTCATAAGGATCTTGTGAATTTCCAAAGCATATCCCCCTTCAGTGTCAATCCTAATGTGTAAAAAGGCATGTTGTCATGAACCAGGTGATAATCGAATCTAGATTAATGTAGTCATTTCAAATTTATCCCCCTAAGGTAAAACTATTTTAGGGCCATGTCAACTTGTACTGTATATAAAGGGATTTAATTTCTTGGAAAACTACACTCTGTTTTACCATAACTTATGAAATTATTCTATAATTAGGATTAACCTATGGGTTTTCACTAAATATTTCTCATCCTGATTTCCAAAAGATAACTAAATATTTGTGATTATACCATCGATAATGACCTAGGATTTTCACATATAGATTTTACATATTAATATATTAATATTCAATACATTTCAAAAATATATGCATGGAGATCCTAAAGGTTTAGTGTATTTGTAGAATAGTTAAATATCCCTCTTCCTTTGGGAAATGTCATCAAAATATCTCATAAATATCTTCCCAATAAGAATTATTCTTAGATATACCTTACATAGAACTTTCTTCAAAACCTGGGGAAAAAGAACTTAAGAAAAGATGAGTTCAAATGTTCATTAAGGGTAAACATGGAAGATATCAATCGACGATCATATAAAAACATAAGTTAAGCCTAAGGGTGTGAGATTATAAATATTACTTAAAAATATCATGACCAATATATCATGGATCTTAAATAAGATCCATGGAATAAAAAAATTACCACTTCAAAAGACATGAACCAAAAGTGCGACAAATCATCATAAATATATCATGAACCAGTAGTTCATATCATATAATTATGGAACCATGATTAGTATAGAAACTATTTCGTATGTCAAGGTTAAAATCCAAGTCCATAAAATAATAATAGATCTAAAATCAACACCATTTTCCCATTTCATAATGGATTTAGAATCATTACCAATTTTACCTACTGGATCAAATTCATAAGCTCATTTCACATATCCTATAAATCACATTGGCTTGTTTTCCATCATTATCTCATGATATATAAAAATTTACCCAATACATTGGAGGTAGATAGAGGCCAAAAATGTAAGATAATCTATAAATTTTTTTGCCACAATATAATAAATAATTTATCACATAAAACTCCATGAAACAGGGAATGGGTTTAGTAAACATTTCATTATAGCATAACCTATGGAAAATAAATAGGTTTTGTAAACATTTCATCAATTTTTCATATCATAACCCTTGTAAAATGAATATGTTTCATAAAAATATTTTCATCAGAATTATAAACATAAACCATCAATAAAATGAGTAATTACGGTACCAATGGATCATATTATTAGTAAAATAAAAACAACACCAAAGTTTCTTGTTATTGATGAATAAAAATTCCAGAAAATGATCATTAAAACATTATTAAGGAAAATATCCTTTCCAATTGAAATAACTTATTTGAAATGTATAAATTTAATAAATATTAAGGAAAATATATTATTTGAAAATTAACTTTGAAAGTTTTAATGTAAGGTTATAATAATTGAGTGGTCATGAGGGAAGGAAATTCTGTTCATTCCATACAAACTAATATATAGATTCATTTGACATTTTCATTAAAAATTCAAAACTACCTTTTTTAGAAAAGGACAAGAAGAATAATTTTAAAAAATTTTGTAAAAATTAAAAAAAGGTGTAAATTTATTTAAAAAATAATTGGATAATATTTTATCTTTATTTAAAATATTTTTATAAAACATGTACATGGATTAAAAAGGGTTTTAAACTGAAGAGATAAATAAATCCAGTTTTTCCTTAAAAACATCTTTTGGAATATTTCATACATAAATAGAGGAAAGTGTAATGAAATTATTTAAATTCAATAAATAACTATAGGATAATAATATTCATAATTATATTAATAGTTGTATCATAATATCTCATCATCGGAAGCATAATCATAAACAATTCGGATAAACAACGAGATTGTAACATATAATCATTACTACTTTAATAACATTTGAATAATAATCCCAATGAAATAAATAACATTATATGGATATTTATTTCCCATTATTATCATGTTATGGATCATAATATTCATTCATGGGAAGTATATACACCAACAAAATGGAACAAGTGGTGTATAAGGCACATATCCCACAATAATAAAAGTAATATTAAAATATATTACCTTAAGTCGTGAATTCCTTTATAAATTTTAAAACTTCCTATATAATAAATATAATTTCATTAAATATTTTAAAGAACCATAATAATATTTATCTATAATATATAATTTACCTATGACCTTTTATTACACGTTTATAATCAATTCCTTGTTAAAATCACGTTCCAGGTAATAACGGCTTCATTTCTCATTTATGTTTCTGGTTTGGTATTTTTTGTAATTTTACATTGATCATGGTTCCAAATATAAATAAAACTAAAAATTTTATAAACAAAATAAATATTAATTATATATTTATTTATAGTAATCCATTAAAGTTAGATATAGAAAATAAATTACGATGTTCATGGAGATGGTAGGTCACACATAGACATGAATAATGTTTCCATTTTCTCAATAGGTGAAATAAAAGATGGGTAAATAATATATAATAATTAAATAATAATTTTTATTTCATATATATCATATATTTTTATTCAAACTTATCTAATTACCTTCCTTGTTAAAGTACATTAATAATGAATCACATCACTTTATGAAGTGGTAGTTCGTCATACAAACAAGCGACATTATATTATTTCCAAAAAATGAAAAGTAAGAAATATTATGTGATATTATAATTAAAAAAGATTAATTATGTCATAAATATCATATAAATATGTTAAATCAATCATTATATCCATTTATGAGAGTTGATGATAGAAAACAAATTATATCGGTTCGTGAGGCAGTAGTCCACCATACACATGATCGACTGTTCTGTTTCCCACTTGATGGAAGAGGTGATAGATGTAGGTAATGAAATTGACACAATAAATTAAATTTATATTAGAGATGATTTTTTTAGTTATCATTATATTTTAATATTATTTTAATAAATTAGAGTAATAAATAAATTGAAAATGCATGGTTAAGGACTATACCTCTTCTTCGATGAATCTCTTTAGGTTTACACTTAAAACCTTATTAGGGGGTTTTCTAAAAAAATAAGTCCTCTATGCTGAATTAATGGAATTAAATAATGTATTTGGGTGTTTATTTGATGAAACAAATGGTTTTGTATGTGTGAAGAGGAGAAGAGAGGGGGTGTCATTTTATTAGTGGGGGAAGGACACACAGGGAATTTTGGAAAAGAAAAAGGTGTAACCACATTTTAAACCTACCAAAAGGTTCTGAAATGGATCATTAAAGAATAGTAGACGTGATAAGGTCAAAATATTCCCATAAAATGTTATTTTGAAAATTTTATAGGTTATTTTACCCCTTATCCTTTTAGTTCAACCCCCGGTAAACTTGTTTTAACCTTAACCGCAATTATTACTTTTTACTATTTCTACTATTTATTATGACCAAAAAATAAGTTGAACATGCTATATTATATTGTTTATTCTAATCACAAATATCAAATCATTTTTTCCAAATTTAATTCATAGAAGTGGAAAATTTTATTTTAAAATCAAACCTGTATAAGTGATGAAATAATAGTTTTTCAAAGAATTTTTTCATAAGTATAGAATGTTTTATTATAAAAGTATGATATAAAATAGAATGAAATGAAATAAATAGAATTTATAAATATATTATTGAACTTATGTTACTTTTAATACATTTTCAACAATATTTAACATTTTAAATTCTTTACAAATGCATTTTTTAATAAATATCAATATTTTTCAATACTCACTACAAAATTAATCTTTTTAGAAATTTATCAAAATTTCAACCAAAGATAATTTTAAAATAATGATTCCAAAAAATGATGTTGTTTTTTTCAAATGAATTTTCTCATTGTTTCAAAAAATAACTTTACTATTTGTTCACAAAAAGCAATAAAAATCAATTTTTGAGAAAAAAAAATATGCTTGAAGCATATACAGAATTTGAAGAAAATTAAGTACTTATTTATAAAAGTATTTTATTTTTCTAAATCATTTATTATTAATTTTAAAAATACATTTATATCTATTTTTACCTCTAATTTTAATAGAAAGGTTATACTAGTCATTTTTAAATAATAATATTAATGCTATGTTGCGATTCATTAAAACATGTTGATGCGTGTAATGCGTATTATGTAAAAAATTAAATTTATATTAAAAAAAATTATAAAATATCAGTGTCTTACATTATTCCTTCCTAGACTATTAATTTTCTATTTTGGTGGTTGGGGATGCTTTAGAGAATGATTTAGGAGGTTCTATGGTTGTTATATCTACATTATAACTACAACAGGGAATTCATGACATGAAATAGGAATTCCCAATTTGAATATGTGTTTTACAGCTTTTGTGAACATGGATTTGTTGTTTTTACATAGCGGTGGAGTAGTGCATGAAACAGATTCATGACATGAAATGGTATTTCATGATGTGTATTAAATTCAGGTAAGGCACCATGAATTTCAGTGGAAGTTAAGGATATAGGGGATTCAAACCTTGTGACGGGTTCACATATTGTATTTCATGGGACATGCCTAATTTATGATGTGAATATGGAATTTATATTGTAAATTAGGTTACTTACATATTTTTTATAGGGTTATCATTTTTTTTAAACCTCTTATCATGAACTCATATCCTTTATGTTTTTGGAGAACCCTAGACACATTTTTAGGATCTTACCACTACACTTATCCAATGTTTATCCTTAGGTCTTGGTGGTTGGCATTTGGTAATATGAGGTTGGTTCTTCTCCCATTTCACCCTTTCTGCATTTTATTATCCCACTGAAGATTCACTTTGGGGATTATTCTTTTGTTCAACATGTTTTTGAGATGTGTTTTTTATAAACTCCTCATGTGGTTCATGTTGATCTAAGGTTTCCTTGTGCAGTTATTGTTTTTTGGGTAGTTTTTTTTATTTTACCAATGATAAAAGATGAATCAAAAAACAATATTTAAGGTAGGGGGTCCATGTTCTCTCCCTATTTACGTGAAACTTGTGGGGATTTCATAGTTCATCATTACTTTGGGTAAATATTAGTGGTCTAGGTAATAAATTTAATTTATTGTAAAATCTAAAATTGATGGGGATATAGAGAAATGGCATGATTTACTTGTTTGTTTCTACTACTGAATATTTATGAATTGTTTCTATCAATGATGGAAATAACGGCTATTGGGAGAATTGTTTGTTAATTAGATTATTTATATGTGTGAACCTTCTTCTTTTGATGATTGATCTCACCATGAATTGATGGTTAAAAAATTTATATTTGGATAAAAATTGGTTCCTAGGGAATAATTTTTTTTATAATACCCATGATAAATATAAAAGGGAAATAATGAAATCCCTTGAAGTTTATTTGTGAAATTATAGGTGTGATTATTTCTCTTATTTTTTTAAATGTGTTTCCTTGTTCATTGTGGGTTATTTGGTAGTGGTGGTAGTGACTGGATGGGCCATAAGATGTGTGGGGTAATGATGTTTTGGTATTTTCATGGGGTATTATGTGGGTAGTTGTGCGGTGAATTTTTTTATCATGTTGTGTCGTGGTTGGGGTGTGAATTGGTTGATATGGGTAGTTGTGTGATGGTATATTCATGGGATGCATTGTGGGGATTTTTGTGGGAATTTTTTTGTGAATTTTTTGTTATGCATTGTGGTAATTTTTTTGGCTATGAATTGTGGGATGCATGGGAATTTTTGTTAGGTCCAAAAGGGGCCTAAATAACCTAATAGGGGGTGTGAATCAAGGTATGGATATTAATTTCTAAATTATCCCCCCCCCCCACTGTATCTTGACTTCTTTATTATAAAGGTCACCTTGTTTCCTCTTTAGTGTTTATATTTATTTTATCCATTCCAACTTTATCTGATGATGATGCATATAAAGTAAAGCTTGGAAGAAGACAAAAGGAAACATTGGTTTTTACTGGGTTCACCTTCACTAGGATACATCTAAGGAGAATACAATGGAAATGTGTCAATGTACCAAATACAATAAGTCTCACTTAAAAAATAAAAGTTTTGGGATATATCAATTCTATGTCTAGGCTCACTACTATACAATGTTTAGTGTCAAAACGCTTCTTTCCCAAAGGCCACTCCATTTATCTATTTATCTAGATCACTGTCATTGGAAAGGATCACCATATTCCTCTTCCTTTTCTCACCACTATTGGAAGGGATTAACCTATATATTATGGAAATGGAGGTCCCTTAATTATGAATAGTGAATACATCCTCAGTTTTAGATAGATACTCTATTGAAGTTCACATTCATCAACTTGATGAATACCACTTTATGACATATATACTAGACAATAACTTCAGAACACCTAGATGAAACACTTCTACTTTCTATAAAACTATAACAGAATTACCTTTACTATGAAATAAATAATTTCTTATGCTTTGGGAAGATCTTCAAGTGATTCCAAGTCTTCCTTTCATTACTTTGAATGTGGTAGTGAATAACCTCCTTCTACGAGTATTATTGAATGGTGCAGATCGTCTATATTCTTCTTCTTCTTATTCTTCTGAAATTAGATATGACAATGATACTTCTCATAGGATAATGTAGGCATTTATCTCCATGTGCAAGACTCTAGTGTGATACCCTTGTGGTAGACCTCGGTGCATAACTCCTTGCACACGATCCAGGTGTGTACCCTTGAATGAGATCCTAGCACAAACCCCTAGAACATTTTTTGAGTCCCCAAGAGTGAACCCATGGGGACATGCATGAGCCCCATTTTGCGCGAGTCCCCATTCATGAACCCCTGTAGCCTTTTTCGAGTCCAACTCTGTGTGAGTCACCTGGTGTGAACCCTTATTCGCGCTTTGCATGAGTTTCTATAGTGAACCCCGTAAGTGATTTGCACAAGACTTTGTTCAGATCATACAAAAAACTTTAGAAAATTTATATTTCTTTGTGAGTCCTCTCCATGAACCTCCTTCATCACAAGCCCCTATCATGAACCTCCTTCACCACAAACCCCCGGCAGGAACCCCCATTACCACAAACCCCTCTCGGATGTTGCTTCAGATCAATATTTTAATAATGAATTCTTCAATGTTTATGGATAGGTTATGGGGTATTTATAGTCACAAACCCACCAAAATAACTCTATAAATCATGGATAACCATCCACCTCATTGAAATCACATTTTCTATAAGATCCAGGTGCAAGATATCCTCATGATTTGCATGAGATCCAGGTGTGATTCCTCTTTCAACATTCTCACTTTGTGTGAGTCCTCAGTCAAAAATCATGCTTTGGATGAGTCCCTATTGTGATTCCTTATTTTCTCTTTGAATTTGATTCAAGCATGGAACCATATATAATCATTCACTTCACAAGATCATAAAAAACCATTAGATCCTCCATCGTTTCAATATTTCTCCTATTACTTCATGGGATTTTGCAAGTCCCAAGCACGGGTCTTATTCACCCTTTGTGAAATATCAGGGTGCGACCTCCAAAATACAATCATGAGTGTTGTGTGAGATCCCTCCATGATATCTAAAGGTAATCATGGACGCTGCGTGAGATACCTCTACGAGATCCAAAGACAATCATGAGAACTTCTTGAGATCCCACTATGTGACTCAAAGACAATCACGTGCTTCACGAGATTCTTTATGATATCAAAATTAAATCTTGCGATTTTCAGTGTTGATGAATTCCAATGCATTGTATGATCTATCGCGAGTTCCAAATACAACTATGATCTATTTCATGAGATCACATCATTATTCGCGCTTAATCTTCATGCCTTATTTGACAACCATCCTTCGTTAATGACCACAAACCTTGTAAAAACACTCAATCAACCCAAAAGAAAAACCATGTTGTAATTTTACCTGACAATCTCCCCCTTGGGTTTTTTGAGAAATCTTCATATTTTAATACCACATTTAAGCTTTTTCCATCTTATTTTAAAAATTATCCTCTTGCGATTCTGATATGATCATAGATTTAGTCAACATACACTCTAAGACCACATGAGGCATGATCAGAATGAGAAATGAGAGTAACATGAAAATTTCATCAATGAAACACTTAATTTTAAAACCACTCAATTAATTTCATCCAAAACCTCATCCATCGTGATATACAGCCATTAATAAATCATCTCTATCATCGTCATATTTAAAACTCCCCCTACTTCATTGACCCACTATCATCTTCTCCCCTATATTGATTAATACATTTTCCTCCCTTTTATATCCACAATACATCCTACTTTTTCAATGAACCCATAGGTCACTTCATTGTGGTCTACATCAGGGTAAAGAACACAGATCAACATATCAAGGGAAAGACAGATCATACCTCGGGGAGAGGGGGTCCTACATCCATACATTTCCAAGTGTGGGGACTTGAATTAAATCAAATATCTAGTCAATGAGGTTCAAATACTTCATTGTGTAAGGCCTTTGTTAGAATTTCTACAACCTATTGTTCTATAAGCACATAATCTAACTTTATAAGCCCTTTATTGACATTCTCCATGATAAATTGATACTTTATTTTAATTTTCTTTTATCTCTAGTGATGGAATTTATTTTTTTCTCTAATTTACATCACATGAATTATAAAAATAGGTTTTAATTAGAGACTTCACTTCAACTCCCATATCAGCATGTTTTTACTTCATCCATAATAATTTCATGAAATCTTGAGTGTCCACACTATATTTAACTTCTATAGTGCTCAATGAAATAAAATATTGTTTCTTTCATAGATAATAAATACACAATACGCCAACACAAAATGAACCACCTGATGTTGTTTTTCTATCATAAGCTAATCTATCCCAATCTATATCTGTATATCCCAATAACTCTTGTTGATTTTTTTCATTGCACAGAAAATTGAAATCCATCATTCCCTTGATATACTGAACTATTATTTCCACCAAAATCAAGTGACTTTCCTTGGTATTTCTTTGATACCATGCTACTTGGAGTGTGGAAAAAATAATATCAAGTATTTTTTCTATCAAGTACAATAAACTGCCAATGATTTTCCTGTATTTGGTTACAATTACTACATTTCCTCCATCATTCCATGATAGTTTCATCTGGATAGTCACCTGAGTCTTAAACTCCTTATAATTATCCATTCTAAATATTCTCAAAACCTCTATGGAATATTTATATTGAGAAATAAATATTCCATTATTTCCTTGTGTCACCTATAAACCAAGGAAAACGTCATTTAACCAATCATTTACATTTCAAATTAACATTTTGGGAATTTTGTGAATTTAGTGCACTATGCTTCATCTGATCCACCAAATATTATGTAATTGATATATACCATCACCATAATCATTTGATTACTATCACTATTGACATAGAGATTGTAATCAACTACACCACACTAAAAACTGAGATTCATCAAATACTAGACTAACCTTGAATACCATGCTCTTAGTGATTACTTCAACCCATATAGTTCCTTATAAAGATAAAAAACTTGTTTCCCATATTTTTTAATGAGAAAACCATCTATAATTCCAATATTTGGGATTTTTTGAATCATTACACCATATTCATTTCTCTTGTTGTTAAATATTCATTTAGATGTGTTGATATTCTTATTTTTTGGCCGTGAAACAATCTCTCATATCTGATTCTTCTCAATTTGGTCAAGATCATCATTCAAAGCCTGAATCCAGTTGTCATATATAGCATCTTACCTAATACATTTAGGCACTAATTGTGATAAAAATGATTCTTGTTGTAGAGTATTCATCCTCCTTATTTGAACTGGAACTACCTGATCACCAATGATGTTCTGTCTATCAATTTCATCTTGGATCTTTGGATTTCATGCTAATTTTTATTTAACCTCCTCAAATTAATCATCGATATCTTATTCTGAATAATCATTTTCCACTTCTAATTCCCTGAGTCACTTATATCCTTATCAATTTCATCATACAACTAGTCATTGTGTTTTTTAGGGTTCTATTCATTCACTACTGTAGTGATATCATTGCTTTCAACTATGTTTACCAGCTTCTGGTGGAAACATTGTTTCTATTCTCTCAAAATGTCTTGGTATCCTAAAAATATTCATATGATACCATAATTTTAGAAAAAATATATAATCCTGAAATACATGAATATTTTTGAGTCTCCCCCAATTGGTCTTCTTGATATAAGACAACCTAAACATTTATCCTTTCTACACCATAGAGATCTTTCATTTGATTAAGATATTTAATGCTCCGCCTATGATGTGAAAATATTCCTATTCTTAGGCCAGCTATTTAGACCCCAAAACATTCTTCTTCTCTTGTATAATTAATTCACATGTGGCACTTTGTAGTGTTCCATTAACAAAACTACTAAGCCTACTAAGTTAGAACTCGGTGTAAGAAATAATAGATAAATTAAAAAACCCATCATTGTCCATTTCACAATATTACTTCCATATATCTCAAGAATCCATTAACCATTAAATTCTTTTAAGGAATTCTTCTAGATTTATTATTCATCCTTGAGGAATTACTATTTGACATTCTCGAGCACATCACATCACTATGTTGAATATTTTGGTGCCAGTTACCCTTGGATTGTGTCTTCTTAAAACCTGAAACACTTGAAAATAAGTTAATAGAATATATACACATAGAGATATGTGAACCAATGGAATATTCAAGAAGAATATTTTTTTAATATTGATGGATAAAACCTTTGATACATTCTTAAAAAGCACTGTATTTTATATGTGCTTGTTGAAACTACCAGTCCAACTTCAACTATTCTATCCATATGACTAAACTTTCTTTACCCACATACTGATTCTTCTTTTGATATTTAGATTCTGTAGGCTTGGAATTTTCACAATTTTGTGTTTAAATCCATTTGTATAAATTTCCTTCTTTGATGCATCACTGATATGAAAATTTTCATGACTCTTTCTTTGAGCATGAATCTTTCCACTAGTAATATACTATTTCTTCTTCCTCCATCAGAGAACTCTTTATCTTGCCTTAAATTATTTCCATGTTGAATGACATGTGATATGTTTGAAGCATTATTTATTTATTTTTCTTTTCTCAGTTATTCGAGTCTTTCCACCCTTTCTTGTTGGAGTTGATTCTTCCACTAAATTTTCATTATTCGTAATAAAAATTGGAGAATCTCCTCCCTTTTTCATCCAGGTTCATTCACAATTTTTCCAATAGAGTTTTTGTGAGTGTAACATTGGAGGTGATTAATAAGGCTTTCGTTGATCTCCTAGTGATTCCCCTAAGGTTGTAAACCTATTTTTCAACTTATCATGTTTTCTTCCAATATAATCTTTTTCTTTATACAATTCCAATGTTTGGTATCTCGTTCTGGGTTCATTTTCCTTCCCTTTATTCTTCTTACTAAATTTTCTTTCCAAATACCCATGATTAACACATACAAAATATCTCCCATTAAAAACATACCTCACATCATCATTTTTTATTCAATTTTTGATACAGCTAGAGTTCTTATAAAGACATTGAGATCATGCACTTTCGGACACATACCCATGGTGTGTCCAAGTCTTGTGAAATACTAGCATTTCATGGATACTTTCGTTTCAGATACTTTTCTTTCAGATTTCTCAAAAATATTCTTCTTATTCTTAGAATTATAAATATTCATATATTTATAGTCTGAAACATATTCCATAGACTCAAAAAAACTTGAAGTATGACCACACATACCATAGAAATAGAACATGTTATCATTGCATCCTGTGAAATCATTTTTACATCTATTTCGGGTATCTTCAGAATTGTTCCTATTTTTGGAACAGTTCATGGCTATATTCCTATCAAGAATAAGAGAGGGTTCATCATATCCAATACAAGATTTTCCAAAGTTGCTCGGACTTTGGGATGAGACAATCATTTCATTTTTTCCCCTAAAGTATCATATTTTATTTTCATTTTATTATCACCGATCGATGTATAATAAAATAGTAAGTGAAAAACATCCTTTAATTTGGGATTCCATTTAGAATTATATTTCTCCAATTATTTATTGACTAATTATATCTCTTCTCATAATTGTTGAATCTTCTTATACCTTGATTCAAGTTGAGCATTAAGTTATCTCTTTAGATTCTCCCTATAGTCGTCTCATCTTCCAATTCATGGGAGAGATTATCCATCATGTCAGATTTCTCCTTTAACTTATAATTCATTTGAGCAAAAAAACCATTACAGCATTAATTTTCCAATTGTAGCCTCTACTTCTCTTGAAATAGTTCAGATAGCTATGTATAAATATCATCATTTCTAGTTTTTAGATTTTTAATTTCATATGAGTTTGTATTATTTAAATTTTCATTAGGTTTTAGTTTTTATATCTTTGTAGAAATATTTTGTAGTTATTCATCTTGTGAATCATTCTTCTCTATTATATCTATAGACATATTGACAAGACTTTTAATTAATCCTTTCAACTTACTGACTTTAATTTCCTTCACTTTGATCCCGATATCTTTAAATTTAAATTATTTATCCAATTTCTAATCATATTCATTTATTTCATGGTGAACTTACATTTTTTCCTCCTAAGGGTTTCTTCATCATTATAAGGTTCATTATCACTTGGAATATCACATTCTTATATAATTCTAGCAGCATCATTGAGTGAGTGTATAATTTCAATATCTTATTTTTATAATCCTTTCATCTATACATTTTTTGTTACCATAAAATGAATCAAACATTTTCCGTAGACACATCCACACTGAGGAACACCACCTAACTTCTTCTTCTTCTTCTTTCTATTTATTAAATTTTCCATGGAACACCAAGATAATAGAAAATGAAAACATCAATTACAATAGTATATTAAACCTTGTCCTATAAAACAAATAAACCAATGCATCATATGCTCTGAAACCAATTTTTAGGTCAAAAATGGTCCTACATTATATAATAAGGGTGTGAATCCGGGTACGTATATTCTTTTACAAATTATTCCTACCCTAATGGATATTTACATCTTTAATATAATGGTCAATTTTTTTCTCTTTAGTGTTTATATTGATCTTATCATTTCTAAATTTATCTCATTAATATTTCTTGAAAGTAAAGTACGAAAGAAAACACAAGGACACACAGATTTGTACTTGGTTCACCCTCATTAAGATAAATGTAAGGATCATACAAAAGAAATGTGTCAATGTAAAAAATCCACCAAACCTCACTTTTAGAATAAAAGGTTTGGGATAGATTAATTCTATGATCAAGCTCACTACCTTTACTATATTTAGGTCCATCTCACTCATTTCTCAAGGGTCACTCCCTTTTTTTATTTCTCTAGCTCATTGTTGGAGGAAAGGATCACCTTCTTCCTCTTCCTTTTCTCCCTAATATTGGTAGGGATTAACCTATAGTTTATTGACATGTAGGTAACTTAATTATCAAAATTTAATACATCCTCAGTTATCGATAGATGCTCTGTTTAAGTCCACAATCATCCACCCAATGAATACACTTTACCACAAATTTACTAGGATATACGTTTTGAACACCTAGATGAAACACTTCCACTTTACATAAAATTGGAAAAGACTTCCCTTTACTATAGAAACATCAATTAATAACACTTTTCAAAGGTCTTCAATTGACAAAAAATCTTCCTTTCAATATATTTAATGTATTAGTGAATAACCAGCTTCTGCAAGTATTGTAAAATGACATAGACCCTCTATATTTTTATTATTGTTATGGATATGAAAATGATACTTCTCATAGGGAAATATAGATACATATCTTTATGTGAAACACTCTAGTTTGATACCCCTATGTGAGACCCTAGTTCATGACTCATTGTGTGATATCATTGTGTGTACCCTTGCACGTGATCCTAGAATAAACCCCTGACCCCTTATGCAAGTCCCTTATCATGAACCCCTATTGCCTTGCATGGGTCCCACCTTTCACGAGTCCCCTGTACGAACCCCTGGAACCTTGGTCCAGACCCTCTCCATGTGATTCCCATGACGCAAACCCTTGGCACCTTGTGTGAGTCCCACTCTACATGACTCCCCTGGCATGAACCCATGTTCGTTCTTTACACGAGTTTCGAATGCGAAACCCATTCGTTATTTTCACAATAAATTATTCAGATCATACAAAATAGTTTATACAATGTATATTCATTCAAGAGTCATCCCTTTGAACCTTCCTTATCGCAAACCCCTGGCGTGAACCTCCTTTGTCGTGAACCTCCTTTGTCGTGAACCCCTAGTGAAATGTATTGGTTTGTTAAATGAATAAATATGGGATGAAAAATTGTGTTTGTTAATAATATTAAATGGTTGGAAAATAAAAAATGGGATGTGGCGATGTGTAAATGGTGGGTTTGGTAATTGAAACAAGAATTTTAGTTGCTTTTCATAGTGGCTGTGTGGTTTATTTCATTTAGTGGGGAGAAGGGTTATTATGGATGTTTCATGGTATACTGGTAGCGGTGTGGAGTATGTTAGTGCAGTGTTGTGAACCCATAGTTTGGGAATTTTGTGTTACCTATATATCATGTGTTTTATGTTATTTCTATACATACCACACCTAATTTTTATAACCTTACCGACACTCAAATGTTTTGGGTTTTGGGTGTTTTCCCCAACATCTAAGATGGTGGTGATATAGATTTATAGCCATCCCCTCTTCCCTGCTCTTCCTTCAGCATCAATGATGTTACCGGTTGGTGTTGGATATTACCTAGTAGTGTTGGCCCATGTGTCTTTGAGAGAGTTTTTGTGTGATTTCCCTAGTGTTTTCGAGATGGATATGGTCTGATTTTATATATGTGTTGGGGGTCCTTCGTGGTATAAAGAGGATATGAGGTTGATTTCCTCCATGTTCATGATACCCTACTATCTTGTTTGTGTGATGAGATATGGTGTGATAGCCTATGTGTCCTCAAGTGAGAAGTGATATGATGAATCAGGTGTCTATGGGTGGGATATTTTGAGATATTATATGTATTGAAAGGATGGTAGACCATTATGTTCAACTTTAGGTGTGAGAGTGGAAAATTAGTGGGGAAGTCGAAGTGGGGAACCTTGTTATTCTTGATTTCTACATTACTATATTGGATGTTTGATTTGGTGATTGATCCACGATGAGGCTGGGATTACTAAGTTGACATGTTTAGGTGATTTTTTGTTCTATTTGTTCACTACCACATTGGCTTGTCGGTTTCACATGTGCAGTTAAGTCATTGGGTATGATCCCACTAAGTATACTTGTATTATCACCCAACATATATAAATGGATTTTCGTATTTCCAAGAGGATTTTGGGGATTGATCTAGAAATTTCTAGATTGGGTCGGGGAGCTATTGTTGAGTTACTTCTATAGGACTTGTCTTTTTATACTTTACTTTAAATAATTTAGCTATATCTATTGACATTGTAAAAAAATTGTGAGATATTTTTGGGTTCATTTTTATATTATATGATGTTTTTTTGGTTGTTTAGCATATCTACCAATATTGTATTACTCGAGGGTAGTTCCTTCCATCTATGATATTTTTTCCCTTGGTTCAGATGACAAATCTAGGGCCTATTGGAGGTGAAAATCAAGGGTTAGTATCTCTCATCCTTCACTTCTAGACTAGGAGGGGAACCTTTGGATGGATGGGGTCATGACACAGTGGGTGTCTACACAAAAGTGTTCATGACCACACAATAGTGAATTCTAGGGTAATAATGGTTTCATAGTAGTGGATGTGATCACATAGTAGGTTTTTAAAATGGGATATTCCGACACTGTAGTACTTTAGGCCACTCCACAGTACGGTGGTTTTCTATAATCCAGTATTTTCATTTAGAAACGTAAAGTTGAGTTTTTGGTTAAATATTTAGGGTATATTATTTGGTTTAAATGGAACATGATGACCCCATTAATAAAAAGGGACACTTGGCACAATCCTGGAGATGGTAGATTCAGTCATATCATTTGGATTAAAATAAAACGAAATAGAAACCTATTTTGCAACCTAAAAATATATATAGAGATATAGAGTTTCAGGTACATATAGAAATTCATAGTGGTATTCCATATCTCATATAGAAGTTTGAAAGTTGAAGACGGACATATTCCAAGAGTATAAATCTCATTAGATAGTGACATTGTATGTGATGAATAGAAACGCCATCGTTGTTGTACGTCTGTATCATCTTCATGTGAAGAAAGAATTTTTAAATAGATAGGGTAGTAAGTTCCTTGTAAAAGGAGGTAAGTGAGTTCTCCAATTTTTCATGGTGGTGAACTATAAGGGTTAATGAGACCGCTCCAAATTGTATTTGTAATGTACTGATCTTTAAGTGAATTTAGTGCATAGACACATTATCATGCGAGCTTATTGGATGTAGCCTAGAGTGGGTGAACTAAGTAAAATCCCTCGAGTAATTTACTACTTTCATTTCTCATTGATATGAATTATATAGATAAATTGAAGTTTTATTAAATGTGAGAGAAAAATATCCTCAATTAAGGAAGAATTTCTTTTTAATCTTCTATACCTTAATTCCCCCCCCCCATTGTGAAATCCTCTATAAGGATATGGCAGTTGCATGCATTTTTATACAAGCCTCTTGATTTTATACCACTATGTGAAGGCAAAAACACCCCTTCATCAATTTTGGGATCCTCAAAAAACTTTTTGGGATTCATTGGACAGTGTAATCCCTCAAAGGCATGAAGATTTCGTTTATTACATTCATGACCTTTATCAAACATATATTGAATAATAAAATATAGATTCATCACATTAGATATGAATGTTATGTTCTTAATTTAAATTATATTTTTTTTGATTTTATTGAGGATAGATCACATAAATATGGTTTTTCTTATACAGTCTAGTTCATATAATGAACCCCAACCCAATAGTGGTATTAGAGCCAAAAACCTCATGAGAACAACGTTTTCTTACACTATTAATTGAAGAAAATGTTTTTTATATCATAATTGGTTTCCCCAATCTTGACGTTGTGATATATGTCAAGGTAATATGAAGTTCGATGCTCCTACATGACACTATGTTGTGACACAACATATTATAATGTGGTCATAAAAAACATAAATTTAATTAAATATAATATTTATAAAATTTAGCTTATAATTTATAAATTATTTTAAAATGATCAGTGTTATACTTTGTAAAATAGTATTTTTCATGTATGAGTTATTTATGAAAAAATTATTTTTTATTTCTCCTTTTTTTGATAAATAGATAAATTTATTATTTATTTTTAAAATTTAATTATTAATTGAATTAGATTATTTATAAATTGATTATAAATAATATAAAAAATATTTTCAAATATTTATAAAATGTATGAATGTTTTTTATAGAATAAGTATAAAATGTTTATGGTTATTTGATTTCTTTTTTGAAAAATTGATTAAAATATTCTATTAACATTAAATAGTTAATATAGAAAATTTCTTTTACAAAATTATTTAGTTTGTTAAAAAAATTATAAATCATAGTAAAAGTTATTTTGTGAATATTTTAATTTTTAAAGACTTTATAAATTAATAATTACTAAATAGTTTATAATTAATTATATAAATGTTTATAATACATTTATTAAAAAATTATTCCAAATATTAAATGTTGAAGTTTAAAATACCTTTTAACAGATTATAGGGTACACCTTCAGATCTTAAAATAAAATGTTTATTTAGAGATCAGAAGATCAATTTATAAAGAGTTTATAAATTAAATAAATAAGGTCAAAATATAAAGATATTTAAATTTAGAATAATTAATTATTCATAATTACTTAATTTGAATTATTCAAATTAAAAGGGACCTTATTTAAGATAATATTTAGACCACATCCAAAGTGTTTTGATGACATATTTCTTCAGGGTTTAAATAATATTTAAATATGTAATATTTAGATTTCATAAATGGTTAACATAATAAAAATTTTATTTTAAAATATTTATAATTAATAAAAATATCATATATTAAAATTGAAATTCAATATAATAAAAAATAAGAAAGAATTATTATTGAAAGTGTATATAAAGTTTTTTTATTAAATTAATTAAAATGTGTATATATATATATATAAAGTGTCTTCTTATATAAAATATATTTACATGGAATATATATAAACAAATTATATGTTTATAATATATATATATATATCTTAGAATTTAATAATATATAGGGTTTAAAAAAATATGCAAACATGCATCAAATATTAAGTAGTTCTTATTTATTTCTCATAATATATGAAATATTTATTTATTTACTTAATAAAATTAAAATATGAATTGAATTATATAATTTATAAGTAGTTTATAAATAATGAAAAATAAATTTTAGAATGAATTGGTGATAAATGTTTTATGGTTAACTGAAAAAATGTTTTTGAAACATTTCTTACAAGAATTATTTAATCATTTAAGAGTTAATATTTTTCAAATTAATATGGTATATTAAATTTTTATTAATCATAATAAAATGGTATTAAACCTTAATCAAAATTTATATTTCCCCTTTTTAATCATTAAATAAAATTTTTATATTTAAATTATAGTTATAATTATTGAAGAGTTCATAAATTACATAAATAAGTCTTAAATATAAAGGATTTTATTTTTAAATTGTTTTTTTTCAAAATTAATTAATTTGAAATATTCAAATTAAATGGTACTCCTTAATTAAATATATAATTTAGATCAAAAATGTTTTGATGATTCGTTTTTTAAAATTTTTAAATATTGTAAATTATATGGTATTAATATTTTTTAAACACTTCACAAAATAAAAATTGAATAATATAATGCATAATTCATAAAAAATCATATATTTAAGATTAAATTGCATATAACTTAAAATATGAAATATTTTATTTTGAAATTAAAAATATAATTTTTTATGAATATGATTATGGAATATTGAAAATGTTAAGACTGATTATAAAAGGTTTATATTAATTTTTGATTTATAAAAAGTTCATAAATTTTTCTCATGTTTAAATTTATAAAATACTATTTTATTTGATAGTTATTATTTTATTTATTCAAGTATATAAAATTTATCATATTTTTAATATTGTTTATTCAAAATCTATGTGATAATTTTCTTCTATGAGATATATCCCTTAATTTCATGCTATGTATAACTACATAAGATTTTGTTTTCATCTAACTTGACCTCAGTTTGTAATTTAAGTTATTAGAATGAATTTTGTTTTTGGGAATAGTTTTTTCATATTAGTTTTTAGAGATATAATAATTAAATTATGTCTTGAATAAAGTGTCCTAGGGTAGAAACACATTGAGTTTGATTTACTATTGGCCTAAATAATTATGCCTTATCTAGAATGGTGGGGGTAGAATATTTATGGCTTTGGGTTTACTCATACAGAGTTTAACAATTTCATATTACTCAAAATGTTTACATGAATAGTTTATATACCTTATGAATACGATGCATATGGATATGTATGGATATGTTTTTATTTAATATTTGGGGGAGCAAAAAACTGTCATTTTTGTGAGGAGTTACCAATTAATGTGATGTAAATTCATTGATTAGTGGACGTAATGGGAAATGAAAAACTAAATCATCAGAAGCATAAATACACTTATGAATAAGAACATTATGTAATAATTACTGCAAGACATAAAATAATTTGAAACTAAATATAAATATGATTTTTATTAAATTAGTGATATGTTTAAAATATAGGAAACCCCTCAAATAACAAGTGTAATATTCCTTTCAAAACATTACTTTTATAGACATTGATCATTAAATTAGATTGTTTCTATCAAGGTAGGGTGCCTATATATTATATTGTGTAAGGAAATAATGTAATTGATAACATTGGATCATCCTTTGGTATGTTCCTCCATAACCAGGTGCCCTTGAATTCTCCATTACTGTCTTGTTATTTGAATTTACCTTGGGTTACACTTAGCTGGGAAACCCTTTAGAAGAACACTATAAGAATAAATTTATATACATCTATTTGATGAATCCAGATAAAGAGTTATACATCCAAATACCTAAGAATAATAAATTTTATAATTGGGATGGTTCACTACCTAAATAACTATGTTGTTTTGGGAATGAAATAGTGGAATCATTTTATAGTGAAATATGGATCTTCGATTACTAAATAGATATGATGCATAGGGCTATGAATTTTAGTGGGAAACTTTTCATTAAAATTCATTGATGAAAATATATAAGACATGATATTCGTATGATAAAAAAACATCCATTGTAGATAATTTCATTTTTTTCTAATGGGAACTCCTCTGGATTTACTGTAATATTTTGAGATTGAGAAAACATTATTTCGAATTGAAAATGATTTACTGGATTCTTTCAGTGACTCCTTCGAATGTGCATTGGTTGAGGGAATAGAATATTAGGATAATAAACACCTTTTGAGGGAAATTATTTCATACTATGGTCCTCTATTATATATTTAAGACATATTTAATGGAACCTTCCTAAATCCCAATGCAGGAAGGGTTACCCAATTATAGAAAATCTTGAGGCTAGAGGTTTTTTTTTATTTGGTGACAATTTAAACTGATTCCAAATTGTTTCATGATGACTATCATAAACTGACACTAAATTCAGTGTCAGGAATCACCAAATTTCATTTTAACCCATTTAGAGATGTTTATAGAAACTTTCATGAAACATGTTTTAGTGGAGTTTATTACAGTATTTTTGGCAGTTTTAGGCTTCCAAATATTTTAAAATGTAGCATTGGTATAAACTATATCTATGTATATGGTACCATATAGTGGTGGTTTAACCAACACACTATATATATACACATATATATATGTTAAAAATAATAAAAAACATAGAATATGTTGTCCCCAAAAAAACCAAATAGATTTATAAATAGAAATATAAATAGGAACATAAATAGAAACAAAAATAGATAACAATGAACAAATAAATATTTAACCAACATAAGTTTTATGTAATGAACATAAATATCTAATTAAATACAATAAGTTATAAATAATGATTTTATTTATAAAACATAACCACTAAATTAAAATTCAAGACACATTTCCATCTGATGAACTAAAATTATATATGTCTCAATCATCATATTCATCTCCACACCCTTCTCCCAAAACATGTATGAAAAATTTCATGAAAATTGATGTATATTTAAATATCAACTGAAAACCAATAATTGTTTTTTTAGAAATGGTTATGAAATGTTTTTATTTACCTATTGAATTGAATCATTGATTGAAATAATATCACTAGATACAAATATAGTCATCTTCTAATAGAATTCAACCAATGTGGTTTTCATATCAATGACCTTCACATCCTATAGTTTTATATGAGTCCCATATTTCTATATTATGTTCCCATGTTATTTTATTATGTTTTTCATTATAAGAAACTACATCTGAGCATATAAAGGTTGTGATTAACAACAACTTATAGTATATGTTGTTTTAATCCATGGTGACCTACCAATGACCTCATATGGTAATGGTCCAAAACCCATCCCATGGAGATGACCAATATGATCCTTCCTTAGGACATGACCAACTGGATTATCTGGGGAGACCAAGAAGAACTGTATAGGATTGAGATCCCATAATTATTTTATTTTTACCTAAAAATCAAATATAAGTAGAATTTAAATTAATACATAGTAAAAAAGTGACAAGTGGAAATAAAGTGTACGCCTAATAGGGAGGGAATATATTACTAACAAAATTTGATGTCATACTAAGTTTATGTTGATCATTGTTTTCTAAATTTTTAAAAACAAATTTTTTTATAAAATATAAAACATATTTTAAATTAACTACAATTTGATGATCATAAATGAAAAGATTCATTGATATATTTTGTTTCATAAGTTATTACGATATTGAAGATTATTTTAAGAACCATTACAATGAAAAATGAATCCATACCCTAATGTTTTTGAAAAGATCATTCACATAACTCCCGTCATATTTCCTATGAACATCAAACCAAAGATTTTCTAGGGAGATTTAGTTCCTTAAATTTTGTTTATAATAATCAGAGATAAATTAATTGTATTATATATTAAATAGATAATATTATCACTTAAATATTTGAAATTATGAGAATATTATCATAGTGGGAATGTTTCTTTAAAAACTCATAGAACCAGTACTGTTGGGGAATATTTGTTTCTCTGATTTTAATAAAAAATTTCTTGAAAAATAATTAAATCAAAAAAATTAAATTTAATAGTAATGTATGCAATGTCATTTCCTTTTCATATGCATGTATATATATACAATATGATTAATATAATAATATATTAATCAATATTGTGTTCTTCTCATGGTGATGGTTGTCATCAAATAATTTCCACTACTCTCAAGTTACCCCTTCATGTACCTTATCATACATCCACTGAGTGGTCAATGATTTATCAGTTAATTCAATCCAAAATCCCTATTCAAAATCATTCCATTTCGTACCAAAAAAAATTCATGTATACTTTCATGTGTTAAGATCATCGATAGTGAAGTGGAGAGACAGTTATCAGAGAAATTCATTATTAAAATATTAGAATTTAATTAAATAATGAAATTTAATTAAGGAATAATGTGTCCAAATCACCTTTATCTATGAATCAAATACCATATTCTTCCAAGATTGAGGCATATACCTCCAATCCGAATATGTAATTGGAAGGGTCACTGAATCAACCTCCAACATTCATAGAATCTGGTCAAATATTTGCATAGCATCATCTATGGGGACCCCATATAATCAAAGGGGACAAATCTCTTCAATTCACCATATTCCACACATCTGAACTACAGATGTTTTTCTTGGTAATAACATTGCATGTATATTTTATGAAAAAGATAGTTATTAGTATAAAAAAGTGAAATAACATTATTCACATTAAAATTTATACCTATAATTATAACCCCCCATATCCTCATGAATATCCATGAGTTACCACATGTTCCCTTACTATAAGGTCATCACATATTGAACTTACTAAATAAGGAGGCAGTGTGCTACATGATGAAGAGAGGGAGACAAAGGGTGTAGAAGATACTAACAGGGGTATAGAGGGAATCCCAAATTCTATAAGAAGAGAGAATGAGGGATCAATATGAAATACTAATGACATATGCACGGTTGAGGGAACATAAAATAGGAGTTTGTTGTAATCATAGAGTTAATTATTAGTCGGAATTCCTATCACTTAAGTAATTTAAAATAAATTCAGAACTTATATATTGAAATATTCATGAAGGAAAAGAAATTTATAACTGATAATAGATTCATAGTACATAAAAACACAATATACATAGATATATTAATGAATAACTGCACATATAAACATATATAACATTTAACTTTTTAAAATTAAACAACTCATGCATAAAAAACAATTTAAATATGGTAAATAAATTTGTAGTACTAGAAATTAATAACATATAAAATAAGTAGTTGATAAGTAAATAGTTGAATACACATATAATCATTTTTTCAGTCAATCATGTCATTATCATGCTCCACCATTACTTATTCTACATTATCTACCCTTAGAAGACTAATATTTTAAATATCACAATGGAAAAATAAATTAATTTATTTTATAATATGGGATTCATTGTTATAGGTCATATATTCCACTTTATCACCCATATCGTACATGTCTATATTTTATGTGAACAACAACACTCGAAACTTCATATAAGGTATCTTCTAAATAATATACCATTTTGACTTTTGATACGAATATATACAGATCATATACTACATTTTCCTAAAATTCCATCAAGTAAGATATGTTCACAAAAGTATATTGTTAGAAATCTCATTTAATACCCTCGGTGATAGTGACATACATTAATTTAAATTAAACAACTAAAAATGGAAGAATTAGTATAATTAGATAATATTAATCCATTTTTCATAGTATTCTAATTTGAAAACTATAAATATATGAATTTTCTATTTTTTCAAACCTTCTTCCCAATAAAATGTGTGAAATTTTATGATATACGACTTGTATGTTTCAAATTTTCTATCTGTATCTAAAGTTACCTGATCCAAGAACATCAATTCTTTTGAAAACTCGCCCTGAGTATCAGTATTCATGATATAAAAAAAATGTAAATAATTATCTTAAAAATGTATATATTTCAACCTAATATCTATGTTGATAGTATTATTTATAAACATACACGAGGTGTTAATCATTCTAAAATATTTTTATTAACATATATTGTTAAATCTTTCTCATTTTGTCTTCGAATTATCATGTGTCTTATTTTTTGTATCATCATATCTTCAATAAATTAATCTACAATTTCACTATTCAGTCGGACATGCCCATGTTCTTATAGTAGTTACATTTTTGTTAGTGTAATATTTTATATCCTCCTAACTGGTCTACCAAATATATTAAAGATTATGATTTATTGTATAGTTGAGATGGATTTGATATGACATCAGCATGTATAACTCAATTTTATCATGTATCGATATCATCCAAGTATCTAGAACAAACTTTAAGACACTCCTCTACTATGTAACCTTTAGAAATAGAGCCTTTAAGATGAACTTTATTTTTCACATATGATTTTAAATGACCAAGGTATATGTAAATAAAATGAATTAAACATATTTACATATTAAATTTAGTGTCAAGGATGGTTTACTTTAGATGAAAAACATATAACTAATACACCTCTCAACTGGGTACATCCATCAATAATATATGGCGCCTCATAATTTAGTTTTCTTAACCAAATTCTTAGTTCAATTCATCGTGATAGTAAAAAATGTGAATTAAAAATCATTTCCATTGCAAAATGTTTTAAATATATATATCCTAAAGCTTTTTAATCTCTGCTAGTTATAGATTTTTCTCACATAGTTTCTTAAAGAATGTCCAGAACTAGAGTACAACTGCAGTAAAATTTTAAGGTAACAATGTAAACAATTTCAATGGTAAAAACTATTGTAATAGAATATTTGAATCATGAATTTTAAATCCATGTATCCTATGATTCTTTAATTTGACACACCTTGACATGTTACTTTAATATCCATCATATACCTTCCCATGTTTTTAAATTTGAAGGAATATATCTTTATCCCTAATTTTTGTTGAAAAATTTGTTAGATCATACTGTCCATTCTCATATGTCCATAGACCAATTTATATTAATTATCTGTAAGTCCTTTGGAGTATTAATATGGTACTTCTATTTTCAATTCTTATTTAATAATTCAAAGATCAAATTATCCAAAAAATTCTTCTTAATATATATAACATCAAAATTATGATGCAATAAATTGAATTCCCAATAAAGAAGTTTGAAGTATATAATTTTTTCCTTCCATTTTTATTTTTATATTTCAAGTAATGATGCACTTTAAACTCGGATCCCACTATCATTTAAATGATTTTCCTTCCCAAATTCTCCTTCAACATTTACTAGATGTTCCAATATTTCAGAACCTATCAATAATTTTTGAGGTGTTTAATGGTCAATGGAAGCATTGAATTTTTCCTTGTTCAACCAAAATCTATGAGATGCATCGATAAATATACTATTAAACAAGAAGTACCATTTTTTTATGAAAGGTAGTCGTTCAGAAAAAAAATAAAATTTAAAAACATGATAATCCAAACCCATATAAGTTTTCTAACCGGATAAGTTTCCACATATAAGAAAGTCACTAACGCTCCAAATTATATCAAAATACATTTTAAAAATTTCTCTATAATTTTTATCATAGGTATCAACACTTTTTCTACATAACTAATAAAATTATTCAATTAGAGGCAGTAAGTATACATCAAAAGCATTTCCATATTTTTTTTTTCAAGAAATAATTATCAGAATGATAAAGTAGGTTTATTTTATACATATCCATGGTAGTATATTTTAAGGGATAAAAAAACTAGCCAAATGATATTACTGGTACTTGATTTTTCAAATGGGTTGAATCCATTGGAATCAAGTCACAATCATACATTATAATGATCGGATGTGAAATATGGAATTAATGAGTCAAATTTATTCTATTATTTTGAATATCTTAGATATCACATTAACTGATAATTTAAATTATCTATATCATTACAAATTAGGTTATTAGTAGTTTTTAATGACATAAATAATCTTTTCATTCAATATTTTAAAGGAATTAATGAAAAACAATTACTGATGTGTTATTTTTCTGCTTCTTCATAGTAGTATATTGATTAAAACTTCCATCATTACCCATTAAATTCCATATAGAAGATGAAATTTTTTTTCACTCATGTCTACTTGAATCTTCACCCCAATAAATCATACAATCATTATGAAAAGCATGTATTTTTTAAATTCAGAGCCAGATTTTTAACAACTTTTTTCATATCATAAAAAGACTCTGGGATTTTGGAATCAGTAAATGAATCACGAAAAAATTCTAATATCTTGTAAATCACCTTAATTGTAATTACACATATGCATTTTATATGCCACACCTTTAGAAAATAACGTTTTGAATATTTTAGACATCCTCCATAAAGCTCTTTATTTCCATCATCGACTAAATCTTGAGTCACATTTGTCTTCTTAGTAAATTTATCTCTTACATTAATCTCTATAGTATCAGGAGGAGGATCCACTGATATGTTACATTCTTCATCTAGTTGTCAGGTGGTACCTAAAAAAATCATTTTTCATTTTAATATTTCTATCACCCTCAACTAGTTTTTCTAATATATTTTAATGCTAATGGTGTTTCCATCCAATACTAAAAGCATTATCTATCAGGCTCTGAATTTCATTGTCCATTATTAATAGATTTGTGATCTAATTATGTTGACTGACATCAATCCTAAATTTTTTTGTAATGTTAAATTATCCATACCAAATCAAAAAAACATATTGAGTAGGTAATTTCTTTAATATCAAGTATTCAAAAACTTTATATCTCTTCAAACATAATCTAAATTAATATTTAGGGCATGAAGATCTTATTGTCCCATAAGAAAATCATTTGTAATTTTCAAAATCTAAAAACTCCTCTAAACCCATAGTATACTTAGGTGTGCTCCTCGGTAATGTGATCCAAATTTTATCCATATATCACAAATTTCCTACAGATATTTAAAGAAAATTAAAACACATAAGAAAAATTATTTCATTTAAACGATAATTACTAATTTATTTAAAATCAATAATATAAAAAATACTTATAAGTCTATTATTGAAGAATAAAATAAATTCTAATGGATATGAATTAACCAACTTGTTTATAGGTGTAAATAATATCATAACATAAAAAAAATTTCATAAAAATTCCTAAATACCTGAGAGAAAGAGTCATAATTATATAATTATTTGGGGAATTGGGATAAAAACTTCAATAAATCCTTTATCACACACATTTTTTATGGAACTCTATTTGTAATTAATGATATTTTTATCTTACCTATATCATCAGACATGGTATCATAATAATCATTAATTCTATTCGTTGGGGTGATTGTTTGATGCACTATTTTATATTTACATTGGATTTATACATTTTCATAGCCATAGAATAATGATGTCATGGTTGTATGATATTTTCTCATACACACACACACATATATATATATATATATGATTTTTCTAAATATAAGGATGTTGAAATGTGTTTGGTGTTATCTTCCAAAGAGTTTCATTATTAGATTATGTTAATAGACATGCCATATAAAATTATTATCAATGTTATATACTCTATAGCATTGGATTCTCATACCATACAATAATCACCTTTATGTTTCTCCTCTAAGGATTCAATGACTCTGAAGCCCATGGGTCTCCTACAACTACCTAAAAGTGGGAATATTTATATTATTGATTTATCACTTACTCCTATATTACTCTTCACGAAATACTTTTTTAGTGGGAAGAAAATGTTGATTGGCTTATATGCCCAATCTTATGGTGTGGTAACCCCCTGATCTCTCTGTTACCACCCAATGTCATTCCTACTGATACTAGTCAGTACATAAAAGATGTCTTACATTCACATAGACATGACCTCCCTGAATATATTGTGCAGAATATTGATAATTATCCCTTTTCCTCTGATGGGGACTTCCTTGTTTGGGAACGTGCTCCAAATGGTATGCTTGACTCAAAAAACTTTTATAAGCATAACTTTTCTAATGAGGATTCTAATTATCTTTGGGTGAGTCATTTTAATAATACTTGTATTAAACCTTATAGGCTCACCCTTATTTGGAATATTTCTCATAATAGATTGCCCACTGAAATTATTCTGCAAAAGTTCGGCATTCAGCTTTGTTCTAAATGTCGCTTGTGTAATCAACACAGGGAGGACGCCGATCATCTTTTTCTTTCTTGTTCCATGGACTCTGCTTTATGGAATTATGTTTTTGAATTATTCAATTGCAGATTGATCTTAAATGACTCTATTTCTTCGTTTTTAAAAACTTTTATTATACATGAAGCTTCATCACAGGTTAAAAATATTTTTCTTTCGGCTATGGTGGAACTCCTGCATGAGATCTGGTACGCTAGAAATGATCTCATTCATAATAATTGCTCATTTAGTCTCAATGCAAGAAAATATCAGATTATTATTGCAATCCATGAAGCCGCCTCAATTCATAAAGACTGTTGCAACAACTCGGTTGGTGACTTTGAAATACTTCGTCATCTCTGTGTTCCTGGAATCTACCCTGTACCCAAACGCTCCTTTGAAGTTTTCTGGCAATCGCCGATTCTGGGATGGATCAAAGTGAATGTTGATGGTGCTTCTAAAGTCAATCCAGGACCTTCCAGTTGTGGTGCTATCTTTAGAGACTCAGCTGGCCAATGTCAGGGTTGCTTCTATGTTGGATGTGGTCACTATTCATCTCTGGAGGCGGAAATGCTTGGAGTCATTCACGCTGTTGAGTTTGCGCTTCAAAAAGGATGGATAAAGATTTGGATTGAAAGTTATTCCACCACCATCATTCATGCCATCTGGAATGGAATCATTCATCTGGCCTGGCCTCTCACTACACGCTGGATGAGTTGCTTGAAGACTCTCCATGGGATTGATTACATTGCTACTCATGCCTACAGTGAAGCAAATGCTGTTGTTGATGCTCTTGCTAACAAAGGAGTCCATCAAAGCATGACTTGGTTTGACACTCTGCCAGCTGATTTATCTTATCTTTTCAGTAGAGATTGTAAAAAAGTCTCATCTTTTCGTCTATTGTAACCTTTTTATTTTATATATTGTGCTTTGACCTTAAAAAATTATAATTAAATAGGATTCCATTATTTCACATTTAATTAATGATGAATCTATCTCATCTTAAAAAAAAATTCTAAACCCTAATAAAGATACCTTTATTGAGAAATGTGTTCAATTTCATTTAGATTATCTTTGGGGAAAATGATAAAATAAACTTCATTCAAAATTGTCACATCTGTATATTAATATATAACACTAGAATGAATTTTTAATTAATTTAATTATTGTATCTTTTTCTAAACATAATATTCATACATTAATTGAAAATTGATTATTAAACTTATCACATATGATGAGTTAAGTCTATATTTTTTCAAAATAAACTACAACTAAAATAATTACTTATGTTTCTCAATGGTAGAAATAATATGATGGATTTTAATTGAATTAATAATTGATTATTAGTGTAAAAATAACACTCACACTAGTTTAAAAATACTTAAAACACTTATCATATCTGATTAATTAATTTAGTATATTTTCATAACACACCTCTAAATACCAAAACAAATTAGTCAATGTGCATTTTTCACAAAAAAAATATGAATCATTTTAATTATCAGGTGATTTTGGATGGGTGAGAGAAGTACCTAATAATGGAAATGGTGTGGGATAGTTGGTGGTGGAAGGAGGAAGTGATGGTGATAGATCACCATGAAGGCAGGGTAAGGAATTTACATGGTGAAAGGGGGCGAGTGGTGTAAAGGAAGGGGAAAGAGGGGAGATTAGTATGATGATAGGGGGAAAGGGGGCCGATAATATGGCATGAAAGTAAGGGATGAGGGTTGTAGAGGAGGAAAGTGGAGAGGGGGTGATCATGAGATTGAGGGTGATGGGAGATTGGTGGTGATAAGTGCCCATGGGTGAAAGTCTCATGAGAAGGCATCAAGGTGGGGAAAAGTGGGGAGAGGGCTCAGATCGGGGGGGAAAGGAATTTGGTGGAGGGATGAAGGTGAGATTTTTTTAATTTCAATTAATATTTAGAGGTTGTTCTTTAAAACCCACCACTAAAATATTTACATTTTATTTTGCGTAATTTTTCCAAACACTATTAAATAACTGTTGTTAGACATTGATTTTGGTGTAGTTCCCTTATGCCAATATTGGATTGAAATAATGCATTGATATGAGAACATATTACATATCAAAGTTCCTCCACCAATTTGAACATCAATATGTATCTAAGGTTCTACATTAATGATATCATATGTTTTTATCAAATGTTCTCTCTTTTATTCACTACTACAAAACATGTATTTAACAACAATGACCTTTATCAGCATTAAAACAAGCACTGATAAAGGGTACCATTTATCCACACTTTTTGTTGCTGATAAAAGATACCCTTTATTAGTACTTTTTAGCACAGATAAAGGGTATCCTTTATCAGCGCATTTCAATATCATTGATAAAAGGTATAAATTATCAGCACTTTTTTTAGTGATGATAAAGGGTACCCATTATCATTCGTTTATTTTTAGCGCAGATAAAGGTCCTGAGTAAAATGAAATAATTAAACAAATAAAAATTAAAAATGATTAAATTAAAAAAAATATTAAAATTTTTATTAAATAAATAATTATTAATAAAATGAATGAATTTAAAATACACATATTGTAACACCCCAATCTTCCACGGTATGCTTCTCTTTGAATAATACAATAGCGTGTGTTGTACGCAACTTCGAGTTTTAACACACCACAACCAATCAAACTAGCCATTATGAATAGTAATACTCAATTTTAGAAATTTTATAAATTTCAACTCTCCAAATGGACATCATTTTTGGATTCGGAATATCAAAATTATCTTATGGTGAATTTTTGGTATTTTGTTGAAAACTTTCAATTTTTGATGAATAGTGATAAACACTGAGTTATAGTTTAAAACCGAATTTTTATTTTAATAATTATTTATTTTATTGAAATTTATTTTAGATCAAAATAGTTACATAATACCTATATAAGTTCAATTTAATTCATTGGAGTCATTTTATAATAATTTTAGATATATAAATATTTTATTAAACTTTTCACCGTGTTTTACCCACCTCCTAGGAGAATTTGCAAATTCATATAAAACATAATTTTATCACTTTTGTGAGTGGAATTTCAAAAACCCTAGAGACACGGTTGATATCATTAAGAAAAATGTGGTTCAATAAGTTGAAAATAATTTTTGGTGAATAGTAACTTTTTACTTTTATTTACCATGGTTAAAAGTAAATAGAGTAATTAAGGGTAAAAATGATATTATTATTACCCTATCACATGTCCTAACTCTATTGGATAAGTATAATTCTACCAAAAACAACCTTAGGAATAAAATATGAAACTCTATGGTCCACTTGGATTATATTAGCACATTTATTATTATTTAATTCAAAGAAGAGTTAAAAGTGTTGAATTTAATGTTTAATAACTAAACCATTTTTAATAGGGTTACACATCAGATACATTAGACTGTAAATATTCATTAAAAAGATAAATATTTAATACATAAGTTTCTTTTATTTATATTTTTTAGACATTAAATAATTTAATTTATTTTTGATAAAATGATGATGTAGTAATTACCTAATTAATGAAATATTAAAATAATTGATATTATAAATATCGAAATAAATGTAATTTGGGACTTTTTAGGATTTCCACTAATTTTATTGGTTAATATTACATGTTATGGTTGGTTATATGAATGTTTTTGTAGTAATAATTCTGTTATAAATTTAGAAATAACAAAATACCAAATAGTGTCAAAATTGACATAAAAGAGTTTTAAAAAAATATTATATTATTATTTGATATTCTATTCCTAAAAATATAAAGTTTGGAAAAAGGACTTACATAATGATATTTTTATCATTAATGAACCACTTGGGGTTCTCTTGGAAGTATATAGTAAGTTTATTAACCATATAATATAAAAATAAAAAGATACGTGGTAAATGTCAAACTATTTAACTAAGAGTTAAATCTAAAAGATAAATTTAATATAGTGACCAAAACCTATCTAAAACCTACTGGTTGGGTGGTTTTAGACCCATACCCACCTTAACCTTTAAATAATTTATTTTGTAGCCATTATATACCAAAAATTATTTTATTATAAAATAATATTTCTAGCTTTCCCTTAGGTGCCCCTCACCCCTCTTATAAAAGGGTACTCCCCCTTCTCTCTAATTCACACATTTAAAGCCTTTTGTCTCAGCCAAAACCTACCCAAATACCCTCTCAAATTTCATCCCTTCATCCTAGAGGCATTCCTTTAGTCTGAAAGCCAACCTAAGGATCCCTTCTGATCAAATCAAAAGGAAGAACCCGAAGAAGAGGTAAATATTTCATCACCTCTTTCAAGTTCCTTTCTTCTTCCACTTCCTCTTTCTTTGTTGTTTCCATTATAAAATAATAAATCCAGTATGTTCTATATAATGTGATGTTATTATTAATATTTTACAACAAAATTACTTATTCTATCCATCCTTTAAATGGCATTCCACCATACACGCGTACGTACGGCTTACCGTCTCCACATTGTGGTGTCATTGTTATTCAATACATTATTATTTGGATGGGTATAATAATGATGTGTAATTCATGTAATTAATAAATATAACATGATAATTATTCTGTATATATTATATACCATCCATTTATTTATTATTTTAATATCAAAAGAATGATATTGTCGCTCGTACGTACGTACGGATTGCCGTCTCCACGAACGTGATGAGATTCATTCCCCATCATATCCATTCAAGACTAATTTTCATTAGATGATTGAAAATAATGTTTAAATACTTGATATCATTCTGTATATGAATAAGATACATCCCATCCAAAAATAAATATTACTCACATGACAAATAATATAAAGTAAAATGAATCTGTTAACACACAAAACAACGATAATACTAAGATATTATTGACAAAACAATGTTAAAAGATCGTATATGATATCATATTAATGTATATGATTCTTTTATAATTTAATAACAATTATTTCAACATTATACAAGAGTTTAACCTACCCTTGACCAAGTAAAACTTCAAGGTAAGGGTTAATTTCACAATCTCTTTACTATCCGAGGTTGTTTTTACGTAAGTATCTACTGGGACCTCTTTATCATCCACATCCATGTTTCTCAAAAATGTATTTCAAAACATTATTACTATTTTATAAACTAAGTTTTTAAGTCATTTATAACCTTGTTTGACTTTTTATAAGATTTTTATAAATGAATCTTTCTGTCGTTTTCCAAACAAGGTATTTTATAACCTTTTCGACAAAATTATGGTAAGAATGTATTTTTTTAACTTATACGGTGGGTGTGGATATTTTATGCCGTTATAACATCATCGAAGCTTCCCTTAAAATCTTATATAAATATTTTCAAATTAAATTTTTTCTTAAATGATTTCAAAATAGAAAGAGATATTTCTCTAAAAAAATGTTTTGATTTAATCTATGTCAACATCCTTTGATGGATTTTAAGCTTATTTGAAGTTGATTTATTATGATATGAAACTTCTATATTTTATTGAAGGTTTTATTATATGTTTGACTATGGTTGTGTTATTTTTACACCATTCATGTTTTATGGATAATGTATTGACATTTCGTATGCTAGTTTTTATACGAATGTTTTTGTTATGTTTAAACCTTTTCATATGAGGAATGCATTGGACTTAGTATGTGATGGGTGGAGCCTGCTATAGCTCCTCGATGCATCGGTAGGTATCATGAGAAAAACTAGTGTCTTGGAACCAGGCCTTGACAAAATCTTATTTGTATTCTTGGCACAATTCCATCACTATGTGGTTATGAAAGTCTAAAATTAAGCATTCCATTATTATGAAAGTGGCTATTGATATTGCATGTGATTATTCGACTAGTAGAATATCCATGTGAATAAGTAAAAGGAATTATTTGATTTTATATTTTCCATATTATGCTGAAGATCAAGTTTAAAAGGCTTTTGTTTTAGTCTTATACATTTCCTTAAATGTTTATGCTTATTTATGAAATTTTCCGCTTTATTGTTATCCTTACTGAGCATCTGATCTCACACCTTTCAATGTTTTATTTTCCCAGGATGCAAAGAAGTATATTATGACTGACCTACAGGGATAGTCTATGGGATCTCAGTGTTGTCTATGGAAACAATGTTGTTTTAGTTTTCCATTTTATGATGTAATGTAAACCTTATTAATTTATCTAGTACTTTCAAGGATACTAAACTAATCAGTCTTTCAAGACTTGAGATTTTGTGATCATTCCAATGATAGGTAATAATGCACCGACTCAGGGTAACTGGTGTCGGGGCATTACAGTTGGTATTAGAGGAATTTTAGTTTAAACCTTGGAATCTAGATTTAGAAAAACTCTGATTAGAGCACATTACCCTAAGATAGACTTTGAGGATTAGTATAGAAGAACTTCCTAGAATATTGGTATTGTAGATATTTTGTGAGTTTTCCAAGAAATACATCCCTATCTGGATACGAGCAGGTAGAGGTGGCTCTGGTACAGATGTACCTAGGGGTAAAACTTGAAAACACTGCATTGAGATAGACTTGAATGGGAACTGGTGCATGACAACGGGCATTGCTGCACTCTTGGTTATGACACTCCCGGGGGATATGATTAGGATAATTCTCATTTTCTTTAAAACCCATTATGAAGGGTTTATGAGTATATTCTTCCTCAAAGAATTTTTTTTATGATTATGGATTATATCCATAAATTGTTAAATTTATGTTAAGTTTTTTACAAGTTTGGAATTATGTATTTCGATTCATAAACTAATATAGTTTATGCCATTCTTTAGAAATGGTTCATACTGGAAGGAATATAACCCATATCAATGCATTCACTCCATGTAGGTATTTCCTTCCTACTCAAGATAATTATAGTGGAGCTAGTGATGCAACTGGTGCTAATCAGATAACCACCATACTGGGACAACTCACTCAGGTTATGAATAATAACCTTACCCATATAGAGCACCCTGATCCGCAACATGGAGGATCAATGTTAGATCACTTTATGAGGCAACAACCACCAAAATTAAATGGGGGTACAAATCCATTAGTAGCTGAGAAATGGATAAATTCCATAGATAAAATATTCCACACCTTGGGGAGTAGTGAAATGGAAAAAGTTGTCATGGTAGTTTACCACCTCACTGGAGATGTTGATCAATGGTGGTCATTGATTCAAAACAAAAAGGAAGATGATGAATTATAAAATATGGAATGGAGGCAGTTTATATAGCTTTTATTAGAAAAATACTTTCTTCATGGCCATTGAAAATATATGGAAATTCAATTTATGAGTATATGGAAAAAGGAGGATGAGAATGTCTCAAAGTATGAAGCTAACTTTACAATGTTATAAAGGCATGTGGCATATTATATACATAACCCAAGAAGTAAGATTTATTTTTTATTTGATGGGTTAAAACCATTTATTCGTCAATCATTAGTCTCAAAATCCTTCTCGTCATATGAAGATATTGTCTCATGTGCTATCAAGACAGAAAACAAATTCTCTAAGTCTTACAACTTTAAAGCAAAGCAAGAGAAGAAGAGATCTGTTGAACACTCTAGAAATGGAAATAAGGGTAAGAAGGTAAAAGTTGAATATCCATCCTACATTAAATGTGGGAATAAACAACCTGGTAATTTCCTGAATGGAATGGGATTCTGTTACATGTGTGGTGAAAAAGGCCATCAATCTCATGATTGCAAGGGGAAGAAAGAGGATTTCTATGTTGAATGCTACAATTATAGAGAAAGGGAGAATTATGTGAATGAATTCCCTAAGTGTCAGGGGAAATTACCTCAGAAAAGTCCAAGGCATCAAGGCCAATCTTATGCTATCACTACTGCTGAGGTTGAAGCTCCTAAAGATGTAGTGGCAGGTAATTTAATGGTTTCCTCAAGTTTATCCAATGTTTTATTTGATTATGGATCATCACATTATTTCATATCTTCCCAGTTTTCTAGGAAAATTATATATTTTCAATTTCACTTAACATGGGAGTTGTCAGTAAAAACTCCTAAGGGAAGTATCATCACAACAATGTTTTGTGAATCAGTTCCCATTAGAACATATTAATGTTCTTTATCTGCTGATCTCATCGTCGTACCCATCATTGAATTTTATATAATCCTCGGTATGGATTTGATTTCGGAAGATGATGTGAAGATTTATTGTAAGAAGAAGGAGGTTAAAATTTTTGATGATGATGATAAATAACACCTTATCTTTAGAGAAGAAACGTCACCACATAATTCTTATCTAGATCCACCCCCAGTAGCTCAACTAAATTCAATTATTGGGGAGGAAGAGAATGAAATAACTGTGGGTGAGGAAAAGAATGTTCAAATAGAGGAAGTACCTATTGTGAAAGAATATTTTGATGTGTTTCACATGATTTACCTGAACATCCTCTAGAACGAGAAATTGAGTTTTCTATTGATTTAATTCCCGGATCAAGGCCCATATCGAAGACCCCATATAGAATGGAAACTGTGGAATTAGCGGAACTAAATAAACAACTAGAATAATTGAGTAATAAGGGATTTATTCACCCTAGTTTTTCTCCATGGGGATCCCCTGTCCTTTTTGTTAAGAAGAAAGATGGGTATATGAGGTTGTGCATTGACTACAGGGAGATCAATGCTATAAAAATAATGAACAAGTATCTCCTACCTCACATTGATGATTTATTTGACCAACTGCATGGAGGTCAATAATTTTTAAAGATTGACCTTAGATATGGATATCATTAGTTATGTGTGAAGAAGGAAGACATTCCGAAAACAACATTTTAAACTGGTACAGGCATTACAAGTTTACAGTAATGCCTTTTGGATTGACTAATGCACCCTATGTCTTCATGGATCTATTGAATAGAGTTTTAAAGGAATATCTTGATGACTTTGTAGTGGAATTTATTAATGATATCTTGGTATACTCTAAAATCTATGAAGATCATGAAAATCACTTGTGCATTATCCTAGAGACTCTTAGAAGACATGAATTATATTGGAAGTTTAGCAAGTTTGAATTCTGGATTCAGGAGATTTATTTTCTTGGCCATATTGTCTCTAAGGATATAATCTCTATTGATCCTTCTAAGACCAAGTCAATCCAAGAATGTCCATCAACAATGAGTATAACTGTGTTACACAGTTTTATTGGTTTAGCAGGTTATTATTGGTGTTTCGTCCAGAATTTTTCCCGACTGGCTAACCCATTAACAACACTCACATGTAAAGGGGTTAAATTTGTTTGGACAAAATATTGTGAAGAATGTTTTGAATAATTGAAGATAATATTATTCAATTCTCCTATATTTACTATACTATTGAGGAATGATGGGTTTGTTATTTATAGTGATGCTTCAAAGAAATGACTTGGTTGTGTCCTTATACAGAATGATAGGGTTATTTTCTATGCATCATGATAGCTAAAAATTCATGAGAAAAACTATCCTACCCATGATCTTGAGTAATCATCTATAGTATTTGCGTTGAATATTTGGAGACACTATCTCTATGGTGAAAAATGTGAGATACATACCGATCACAAGAGTTTGAAGTATATTTTCTCACAGAAAAAACTCAACATGAGGAAAATTAGATGGCTTGAAATACTCAAGGATTATGATTTCACTATACACTACCACCCAGGGAAGGAAAATAAAGAGGCATATGCTTTGAGTAAAAATGATCATGGAGTTTTGAACAAGATGAGAGTTGAAAGGGGTCCTATATACATGGATCTTGTAAAGATGGATATGGGAATAACCATGGAAGGTGAAACATCAATGCTTTTTCAAATGGTTTCAAAACCAACTTTACTAGAAAGGATAAAGAGTTCTCAGACCGGTGATGAAGAGTTTCAAAAGAATATTAAAGTTGTTAATTATGGGAGATTGATTGACTTTGTGTATGAAGATGGAATTTTGAAATTTGTGAAGAGACTTTGTGTTCCCGATATACCTGATCTAAAAAGAGATTTTTTGGATGATGCTCATAGTTCCAATTCTCTATACACCCTAGTAGCACTAAGATGTATAGATATTTGAAGGAACATTTTTTGTGAAACAACATGAAGAGGGAGATTTCTGATTTTTTGTCAAGATGTATGGTTTGTCAACAAGTGAAAGCTGGAAGGAAACACTCGAGAAGAGTCATGCAACCTCTTCCCATACCTGAGTCGAAATGAGATAATATTACGATGGAATTTGTCATGGGTCTACCAAAGACTCCTAGAAGGAAGGATGCAATATGGGTCATTGTTGATCATCTTACCAAGTTAACACATTTTCTTGCTATAAGAGAGGATTTACCACTTGAACGTCTAGAAAGACTATATATTAATGAAGTTGTGAGACTTCATGGAGTACCCCTATCGATTGTTTCTGATCATGGTCCACATTTTACATCAAGATTCTAGAAAAGTCATCAAAATACCTAGATACTGAACTTCGTTTGAGAACTACCTACCACCCCCAAACTGATGGACAATCATAACGTACTATTCAAACCTTAGGAGAAATGTTGAGATCATGCTCACTTGACTTTCAAGATATATGGTATCAATATTTACATCTAGTAGAATTTTCCTATAACAATAGCTTTCATTCAAGTATTCATATGACACTGTATGGAGCATATACGGAAAGAGATTTCGCACACCAACCTGTTGGGATGATGTTGGTGAAAGAAAACTCATAGTCCTATAACTTGTGGAGGAAACTATGGAAAAGGTGAAGGTAATCCAAAACCTCAACAAAGAAGCTCAAAGTAGGCAGAAGAGCTATGCCGATAACCGAAGGAAGGATTTGGAATTTCAGGTAGGAGATCATTTTTTCATGAAGGTATCTCTATGGAAGGGTGCTATATGTTTTGGTAAGAGGGGAAAATTAAGTCCCTGGTACATCAGACCTTTTGAAATTATGGAAGGAATTGGGGTTGTAGCTTACCATTTGGAAATGCCACCAAGTCTCTCCAAAGTTCATGATGTGTTCCACATATCACTGTTGAAAAAATACATGTCTGGCCCAATGCATGTACTCACCTATGAGTAATTTGAATTGGAACCCAATCTGTCTTATTGTGAAGAGTCTTTCAAGATTCTTGATACAAGATAACAAGTGCTAAGAAACCAAACGACTCGTCTAGTAAAAGTTCTATGGAGAAACCATAAGATGG
The DNA here is from genome assembly GCA_963277665.1 of Viscum album. Taxonomy (NCBI): domain Eukaryota; kingdom Viridiplantae; phylum Streptophyta; class Magnoliopsida; order Santalales; family Viscaceae; genus Viscum; species Viscum album. The sequence goes on along the minus strand of OY728146.1, from coordinate 126,853,419 downwards.
AAGAGGCAATGTGGGAACCCGAGGAACTTGTGATGAAGAACCACCCGAGTCTTTTTATGCAGTAATATTCTAGAAATTTTGAGGACGAAATTATTTGAAGCAGGGGAGAATGTAACACCCCAAACTTCCACAGTACGCTTCTCTTTGAATAATACAATAGTGTGTGTTGTACGCAACTTCAAGTTCTAACACACTACAACTAATCAAACTAGCCATTATGAAAAGTAATACCCACTTTTTGAAATTTTATAAATTTTTTCATTCAAAATTGACTTCATTTTTGGATTCGGAATATTGAAATGAGCTAAGGGTGAATTTTTTTTATTTTTCTGAAAACATTTAATTTTTGATGAATAGTGAAAAACACAAAGTTATAGTTTAAAACCAAATTTTTATTTAAATAATTATTTATTTTATTTAAATTTATTTTAGGTAAAAATAGATACATAATACCTATATAAGTTCAATGTAATTCGTTGGAGTTAGTTTATAATAATTTTAGATATATAAAAATTTTATTTAACATGTCACCGTCTTTTATCCACCTCCTAGGAGAATTTGAAAATTCACATAAAACATAATTTTAATGCTCCTGTGAGTGGAATCTCAAAAATCCGAGAGACATGGTTGATATCAGTAAGAAAAATGTGATTCAATAAGATGAAAATATTTTTTGGTGAATAGGAACTTTTTACTTTTATTTACCATGGTTAAAAGTAAATAGGGTAATTAAGTATAAAAATGATATTATTATTACCCTAAAACATGTCATAATTCTATTGGATAAGTATAATTCGACCAAAAACAACCTTAGGAATAAAATATGAACCTCTTTGGTCCACTTGAATTAGATTAGGACATTAATTATTTTTTAATTCAAAGAATAGTTAAAAGAGTGAAATTCAATGTTTAATAACTAAACCATTTTTAATATAGGGTTACACATAAGATAAATTCAACTATAAATATTCATTATAAAGATAAAAATATTTCCTACATAATGGTATTTTATTTATATTTTTTAAATATTAAATAGTTTAATTTATTTATGACACAATGATGATGCAGTAATTACCTAATTAATGAAATATTGAAATAATTGATATTATAAATATCCAAATAAATGTAATTTGAGACTTTTTATGAATTAAACTATTTTTCATGGTTAATATTAAATTTTAGGGTTGGTTAGATGAATGTTTTTTATGTAATAATGCTGTTATGAATTTAGAAAAAACAAAATACCAAATAGTGTCAAAATTGACATAAAAGAGTTTTTCAAACAAATATTATATTATTAATTGATTTTCTATTTCTAAAAATATAAGGTTCGGCCAAAGGACTTAAATAATGATATGTGTATCATTAATGAACCACTTTTGGTTCTCTTGAAAGTATATAGTAAGTTTATTAACAATATAATATAAAAATACAAAGAGACATGGTAAATGTCAAACTATTTAACTAAGAGTTAAATATAAAAGATAAAGTTAATATAGTGACCCAAACCTATCTAAAACCTATTGGTTGAATGGTTTTCGACCCATCCCCACCTTATTCTTTAAATAATTAATTTTTGAGCCATCAAAATCCTAAAATTATTTTATTATAAAATAATATTTCTACCTTTTTGTAAGGTTCCCCTCACCCCTCTTATAAAATGGAACTCGCCCTTCTCTCTAATTCACACCTTAAAATACATTTGGCTCAGACAAATCCTACCCAAATACCCTCTCAACTATCCTCCCTTCATCCTAGAGTCATTCATTTAGTTAGAAATCCAACCTAAGGATCCCTTCTGATCAAATCAAAAGGAAGAACCCGCTGAAGAGGTAAATATTTCATCACCTCTTTCATGTTCATTTCTTCTTCCAGTTCCTCTTTATTTGTTGTTTCCATTCTAAAATAATAACTCCAGTATCTTATATATACCGTGATATTATTATAAATACGGTACAACAAAATTCATTATTCTGTCCAACCTTTTAATGACATGTCACCATGCGTAAATACGTACGGCTTATCATCTCCATGTCGTGGTGTAATTGTTATTCAATACATTATTATTTGGATGGGTATAATAATGATGTTTAATTTATGTAAATAATAAATATAACATGATAATTATTCTGTATATATGATATAACATCAAATTATATATTATTTTAATATCAGAAGAATGATATTGTCGCTCATGCGTACGTACGGATTACCGTCTCCACGAACGCGATGAGATTCATTCCCCATCATATCCATTCAAGACTAATTTTCATTAGATGATTAAAAATAATTTTTAAAGACTATATATAATTCTATATATGAATAAGATACATTCCATACATAACAAATATGACTCACATAACAAATAATATAAATTAAAACGAATCTGTTAACACCCGAAACAACGATAATACTAAGATGTTATTAACAAAACAATGTTAAAAGATCATATATGATATCATATTAATGTATATAATTCTTTTATAATTTAATAACAATTATTTCATTATTATAAAGGAAGTTAACCTACCCTCGACCAAGGAAAAGTAAAAGGTAAAGGTTAATTTTACAATCTCTTTATTATCCGAGTTTGTTTTTACGTAAGTATCTACTGGGACCTCTTTATCATCCACATCCACGTTTCTTAAAAACTGTATTTCAAAACATTCTTAATATTTTCTAGAATAAGGGTTAAAGTCATTTATACCCTTTTTTGAATTTTTATAATAAGTTTATAAAGGAATATTTCTGTCATTTTCCAAATAAGGTCCTTTATAACCTTTTCGACAAAATTAAGGTAAGGATGTATTTTTTTTAACTTATACGGTGGGTGCAGCTATTTTCCGCCATTATAACATCATCAAAGCTTCCCTTAAAGTATTATAAGAATATTTTCAAAATAAATTTTTTCTAAAATGATTTCAAAATAGAAATATATATTTCTCTAAAGAAATGTTTTGATTACATCTATGTCAACATCCTTTGATGGATTTTTTGCTTATTTGAAGTAGATTTATTATGATACAAAACTTCAATTTTGTATTAAAGGTTTTGTGATATGTTTGACTGTGGATGTGTTATTTTTACACCATTCATGATTTATGGATAAAGTATTGACTTTTTGTATGTTAGTTTTAATACGAATGTTTATGTTATTTTAAACCTTTTCATATGAGGAATGCATTGAACTTAGTATGTGATGGGTGGAGCCTGCTATAGCTCCTCGATGCATTGGTAGGTCTCATGAGACAAACTAGTGTCTTGGCCCAAGGCCTTGACAAAATCTTTTTTGTAGTCTTGGAACAATTCCTTGACTATGTGGTTATGAAAGTCTGGCATTATGCATTCCATCATTATGGAAGTGGCTATTGATATTGCATGTGATTATTCGACTAGTAGAATATCCATGTGAATATGTAAATGGAATTATTTGATTTTATCTTTGCCATATTATACTGAAGTTCAAATTTAAAAGGCTTTTGTTTTAGTCTTATACATTGCCTTAAATGTTTATTCTTATTTATGACAGTTTTTGCTTTATTTTTATCCTTACTGAGCATCTGAGCTCACGCCTTTCTATGTTTTATTTTTCCCAGGTTGCGAAGAAGTATATTATGACTAACCTACAGGGATAGTCTACTGGATCTCAGTGTTGTCTATGGAAATAATGTTGTTGTAGTTTTCCCTTTTATGATGTAATGTAAACCTTATTAATGTATCTAATACTTTCAAAGCTACTAAACTAATCGGTCTTTTAAGACTTGATCTTTTATGATCATACCATTGATATGTAATAATGCACTGACTCTGGGTAACTGGGGTCGGGGCGTTACACATATATAAATTAAAAATACTTATAAATAATTTATATTAAATATATAGATATTTAAAATGAATAAAATTAATTTCTTAAACATATATAAATTAAAAATAAATAAATTTAGAAAAATGGTAAACATTTTTTTAATTAAAAAAGTATTGAATAAATAAATAAATCTAATAAACATATATTTGGAATATAAATATTAATAAATATTATATACTAAATGTAGATATATAAAATTAATACATTATAAGATAATAAGACAAATAAATTAAAAATGAAAAAAATATAATAATTAAACAAATAAAAAAAAATAAATAAATTGTTATAATTAAACAAAAAAATTAAAAATGAATAAATTACCAAATTATTAAAAAAATTAATAATGAAAAAATTACTAATAAAAATGAATATGTTAAATATAGATATATATATATATATTAATTGTAATTTTTAATAAATAAATTATCTTACATATAAACATAGAAAATTGATAAAATGTAATAATTAATAACATATTAATGTCTTATTCATTTTTAATTGTTTTATATATAATTATTCATTAATACATTTAATATAGAAATATATTCACAAATATTTCTATATATATATATAATATTTCCTAAAATACGATATATATGATACAAAATATTTATTATTTAAATTAAATAACTCATATATTTAGTGAAGAATGGTTTACAATTACAAATTATTATTAACTAAAAATACTGACTAATTACATCGAGTAATGAACATAACTGAATGTCATTTGATTTTTCAATTTATAAAACATATGTTACATTAATTTCGCATACAAATAGATAATTAATACCTTTTTATATACAACACACACACACAAATATTTACATAATTAATGAAATATTTTATATTAACACATACACCTAATATTTATTTAAGCTATTCAAATTAATGTATTTATTTTATAATTTCATTATAACATGATACATTTAACATATTATGTCTTTAATCAGTAAATTTTACTTATTTATTTTTAATATTATTACAGTTAGTTATTAATTAATTATTTTTTGGAAACATAGCCATTTTCTATTATTTATTTTTATATTTTTTTATTGACAATGTTTTTATATTTTTAATATGTATTCGTATTTACTTAAATATATATCATTTTTTAATTATATATATTTAATTAATAAAACTTATCCATTTTGTTAATATTTTTAAAGTGTACTCATATTTAATTATTTAATTTCTCCCATTTTTAACATGCATGCATTTATGTTTATATATTCATTAATAATGTTAAAAATATATTATTAAATATTAATAAATTTATATATTTATAAGTATATATTAATAATATTTATAAATTTATATATTCATAAGTATATATTAATAATATTTATATATTTATATATTTATAATTATAAATAAATATATATATATTTTTTTAAAGTATTTATATAATTATAAATAAATAATTATATATATTTAAATAATTATAAATTTATAATAAATTTATTTATATAAGGAATATATTTACTATATTTATAATTATATTTATATTAATATATATTTATTATATATATATATAATTATATAGATATAAATTATGATATAAATATATAAATATATAAATATTTTCTTTTAACAATGATTTATATAATTATAAATAATTAATTATATATTAAAATATTTATAAAATTAAAATAATTATATTTAAATAATGTATATCTTTAAAATATTTATATTTATCTTTATATATATATTAAATATATATATATATAATTATATATATAATGATATAAATTTATTTATAATTAAAAAATATAAAAAATATTTTTAAATAATGAATATATTTACTATATTTATATTTGTGTGTATTTTTTACATATATATATAATTTTATAAATTTATATAATGATGTAAATATATTCATAATCATAAATAACTTATTAAATATATATTTACAAATATATTTATAAATATATTTATAAATGTATATTTAATATATTTATAAAATTATTTATTTATAATTATAAATAAAAATATATATATTTTTTAAAAAAATATTGATACAATTTTAAATATATAATTATGTATTGAAATAATTATAAAATTATAATAAATAAATATATAATTATATAATTATATTTTAAAATATATTTTTATAATTATTTTTATAAAACTTTTATCATCGATAATTTTTTAGCATAGATAAAACTTCCTTTTATTAGTGCTTGTTAATTTAGTGCTGATAAAAGGGATTTTTTCATCATTTTTTTGAAATGCTAAAAAATGTTTTCCTGATCTATTTAAATAACCCTAACCAGTCACAATCAGTTATGATATTTGATGCTTTTTGTGGAAGCCACCTTCTATTGATGCTCATCCTCATCAAATCCAAGCTCGAATCAAGGATCTAATCAAGGTTCGAAACAAATACATGGCTCGAATCCAAGGCTCAAACGAATAAAGTCTTGAATGAATCAAAGGCTTGAATGAATCCTTGTGTCACAAACCAGCCTGGATACCTTAGTACCTTATTACCTAATCCAGCATTGACAAGGCCTGAAGGGAATTTTCGATCCACATGGGTTGGTGACTAGCACCTGAAATCACACTAGATAAATGTTAGAATGGTTTTTCCACATCAGCAGTGGAAGAAACAGATACAAGTCTATATGTTCAAAAGAAAACTCCACAAAAAGAATAGTATTGGAATTCATAGAAGTGTATAAACCCAAAGTACAACCACAAAGTACCATAAACTGAAAGATAAACAACACAAGTCCCAACAGACACAGCACTCTAAGCCCAAAGACCAACAACCACCACCCCTAAGTGGTGTATTTCCCTCTCTCGAACCTGGAAGAAGGAAATATACAAATACCAAAAGTCATGTGTAGGGTGTGTGCTAAAATCCCAGTAGGGTCTCACCAAGGATTCTATAATAATATTCCAACAAAATAAATAAATATATGATTTCAATTTTAAATAAAATAGACATGTAAATACAGTTTTATATTAGAAAAACACTCAATTCATTTCAATTAATGAAAACATTTCAAAATAATGGATTAATAAACATTTTATATAAAACCCTTCATATAAATTCACAAGGCATATGTAAAGAATTTTTACAAACAATGAAATATATATCAAAATAAATATAAACAAGCAACATGGTCATCTTCCAAGAGGTACCATTGTTCTATGTTATGGGATCCAAACACACTTATATAGGTGATCATGGAAATATGTGTACACACATCCCCAATACATTGGTCAAAGAGGACTAATCAACATCCCATCGGGGATAGGATCTGTTTCACTATGTTTATGTTAGTTTTGTAGAGCGTCGAACATAGCATGTTTGTCCCAAATAACTCACTAACTACCTAGAATTTATTTTTCTCATACAATAATCAATAATGGAAATATTATTTCAAAATTGTTCATAATACAATTTCCCCATTTTAGATTTCAATATGCAAATTTACCTTTAAATACCAATACATGGTTTTTTAATCAATTCAAACCCTTTTCCAAGATAAATCTAATGGGTTCTTATCAAAATAATTTAATCCATTTTAAAATATCAATTTCACAATTCAATTTCCAAAAATTAAAATCTGCAGTTTTCATCAAATCCAAATCACACCCCAATTCACTAGAATTGGGGGTTTCCCCCTAATTTCATGCTAAATAAAATTCAAATCCCAATTCAAAGTGAATTTTTTTTATTATCCAAATTAAATAAATTTATTTTAAATCATGAAATTTAGAGTTAAACTAATTTTCCAAACATATATGGAACAACCTACCATGGGATCAGATGATCATGAAACACAATACCCATAATGGGAAACTCAAATGAAAAACATCAACAACAGAGATTTGAGAATAAAACCTGTATTTAAGAACTAAATAAACAGTGATTTGATCCTACAACAACATGGAGATATATCAAAGCCTAAGGAGGATAGAGGAAGATACTGGGATATAAAAAACCTGGGAAGAAATATTACTGTGGAGAGATCAAATGAAGTTATCCCTGATTTTATTTGATTTGTAAAGGGATTAGAAGATCAAAAATCACATCTAGGGAGCTTCTAGGGAAGAATAAATCGATTTATTTCGAATGGGCTCATTGGGTACTTAACCAGGGGTCTCAGGATTTTTAAAAATAAATTTTTGAATAAACTTTTCTTATCTGAACGGTCTGTTGGGAAGTGCCACACAGTTTATCAAAACATTAGACCTAACTGTGTACCTCTATAAATGTGTACAAGGTTTCTATTAGGTGTTTTCATGGTTTTCCAAACCATGCACCAACCATGAAAACCCTCACTACCTAAGTTTGAACTAGCATGGTGCATGGATTAAGAAAACTATAATATAACCATGCACAACCCAAAAGCCTTCCAAAATTTTTAAATTTCACCTGAAGCACCCCTAAATGAGATCCAATCAAAGCATGATAAAAAAGAGGGGTCAAGGAGTACCTAAAAACAATAACCTGAAGTTACAACCTCTCCAACATAGAAAATTCCATTCCCTAAAAATACTATTAAGAAGTCTCCATGACAAAAAAGATGATGCCATTGTTCTATCATCATTGCGTCTCTCTCCTAAGTCTCGTGAGTGTCAGAACCATGTTTCCATATCACTCAAACCAATGTTATCATCCTCCCAGGTAGTAACTTGGTTTCAGGATCGACTATCCTTATTGGATTTCAATTTATTGATAAATTATTCTTGATTTGAAGATCACTCTAGACCAGAACATGAGATGGATTAGAAAGGTATTTATTCAGCTACGATACATGGAACATTCTATGTATCGACATAAATTTTGGTGGAATTGATAAATGACAATCTAATTTCCCCATTTTCTCAAGAACCTCAAAAGCTCCCAAAAAAATGAGGATCTAGCTTCCATTTCCTCCCAATATGTCTATGACCTAAATAAGGTGAACCTTTCAAGAACACCAAATCACAAACTGAAAATTCCAATGGTCTAAGGAAATGATCATCATAATACTTATACAGGTATTGTTCTAGAAACATTCTCTAAAGAATCAACTGAATCATTACTGTCATCTCTTAAACAATGAAAATTTCACTGATCTCGGACCAATACAAAGAAGATTTTCAAGGTCGGCCATAAAATTCATTCAAAGGATCCATCCTGATCATAAAATAATAACTATTATTATAAGTAAACTATATCGATCTCAAATGGTCATATCAATCCCCGCCAATGTCAAAAAAACATAGGCAAGAATCATATCCTAAATAATCTGTATAGCTCCTTCTGTCTGGTCATTTGACTATGGATGGTATGTCATACTCAAATGAATCTGTGATCCTTATTCCACCTAAAGGCCTATCCAAAAGATGGAATTAAACCATGGATCTCTATCTAAGATGATAATAGATTGAGCTACATGAAAATTAACAATATGTTTAATGTATAAATTTCTTTGCTCCTAAACATTGGTTGTATAATGAATGGGTATAAACTGATCTAATTTAGTCGTCCTATCGATCACAATCTATATCACATTATTAGTTTTCTGAGTTTTTTTGAAACATAACCACAAAGTCCATAGAAATCTCATCCCACTTCCAAGGTGGAACTATAATTGGCTGAAGAAAACCCAAAGGACTCTGTTGTACGAACATTACTTGTTGTAAATTATAACAATGAGAGAAAAAATCAGCAATGCCTCATCTCTTACCTAGCCACAAAAATAATTTTTGCATGTCATATGAAATCTTATTGGTTCTTGGGTGCACTGCCCACTGGGAATTATGTAAACCCCCCATAAAAACTTTCCTCATAGGCAATGGTATGCAGTACTAGTTCCAGAAACATGAGATACGCACCATGGATAATGAACACTCATCCACTATATCCCCACCATATATAGAGTTCCTAATATTTTTGAATTCATCTTCAAGATATTATTACTGAAAAGTAATCTAGAGAAGAGCATAGGTCAACTAAAAATAGGAAAAGGAAACATCAGCCATAAATATGAGGACTCTAATATGAAACATTTCAAAGAGAACCATCGTGTTCTACTCTTCTTATTATTCATTCATGACCTATCTTGTAAGTTTCCTACTCTAATAATATGACACAATATTCCATCCCCCCAAGGTATAGTTTATTTCAAAATAAAACTATTGTAGGAACTCCAGCCAATTCCTCTAGTGGAGATTAAAATATCTTTAAGAGATGATATAACTCATGCTCTTTGTGGTTGGAATATATTGTAATCCTTTCTCTAAAAAGGTAATTCCACTAAATCTTATGTGAATGAATCATAGATGTGAGTTCAAGGTCCTGGGTGATATAATTATTCTCATGGGGAATAAGCTATTGGGACCCATAGGAAACGATTTGATCACCTTATATAAGAACATATCCCAAACCTAAACTTAATGCCTCACAGAAGACCACATAGACCTGCCAAACCTTCGGAAGATTCAACACTGGCATAATAGTAAAGAAACATTTTTACTCAACAAAATAACTATTATATTTCTCATCCCAATCAAACATTACTCCCTTCTAAGTTAAGTAAGTCAATAAAGAATCCATATTTGAAAATTCCTTTACAAACTAAGGATAATATCTAGCTAAACCTAAGAAGCTATGAATCTCAAAAATATTCTGCAGTTGTTCCCATTTCATAACAGCTTTCACCTTCTCAAGATCACCTGATATAACATTTTTTGACCCCACATGTCCCAATAACATCACTTCTCAAATCCATAAATCACATTTTTATATCATGGCATAATGTGAGTGATTTCTCAAAAAATATTAAAATGCTCTCAGAGAATGCATATGATCATCCTCGTATATAGAGTAAACAAGGATCTCTACAAAAATAGTAACATGAAGGTATCATGATACTCATGGAAACTAATGTTCGTTAATGCTATAATGACTTTCGAATCATTTTCATGGCCAAATGTCATGGAAATGTACTCATAATCTCTATACCATCTCTAGAAGTTGGTTTTCTTAATTTCAGATTCTTTTATTCTCAAATAATGATAACCAGATCAAAGATCCTTCTTATAAAAACACTCATCCCATTTAAACTAGTCATTGAGATCATCAATCTATGGAAACATATACTTTATACTTACCATAACTTTATTGAGTTTGTAGTAATCAACTCAAAGGTGAAGTGACACATCATCTTTCTTAAACAACAAAATAGGTACCACCCAAGGTGACACACTCAAGTGTATAAATCCTGTCTCCAAAATATCATCCAACTGAGTTTTCAACACTTTAATTTCAACTAGTTGCATGCAGTAATTGATAATTGATACTGGTTGAGTACCTGACACTAAATTAATAAAAAAATATACCTCCTTTACCTATGAAAAATAGTAGAAGTTATAAGGAAAACATCAGGAAACTTTGAAAAACTGGAGAGAGATTATCACTAGAATATTCTCTCTCTAGATCAAACGTGAACACATATATTTCTTTACCAAACTATGTTTAAGAAGGTCCAAATATACTCGACATTGAGTTCTATTTTCCCTGAAAGATACAGTACACCCCCTCAGGTTTAGTAAAGGAGATCAACCAAAGATAATAGTCAATTTGGGATTTATTATAAATGAACCAATCCATCCTAAAAATGACATCAAGAGGCTTCATGTAGAGAACTATAAAATACCAAGGAAGATAAACCTTTGATAAAGAGAAAACAAAATCAGAAAAATAGAGACCATAATCTCTCTTTATTCTGATAGTTGTAGTAATATAAATCACATAAGATAAAACATCCATATAAATATTATATATACCCAAAATAAGGGTTGAAATGAATGAATGGTATGAACCAATATCAAATAAAGTAGTCACTAAAGATGAAATAATAGTGATGGTTCCTCTCATAGTCCCTAGAACCATATCTGCTTTCTCTAGAGACTCTTCCACTGTGTGAAGAAGCGTTGTCCCAAATGCTTAATATTTGAACCCCTAAGTCATTGAAGAATTTGATTTCACCATAGTACTTTTTGGAACTGATGATATCATTCTACTATGTGGAGAATAATAGATATGATAGAACATATGCAGGTGACTTGAGCATCTATAAGAACTACATACCTTGGGTGCCTCAGTGCAATCCCACTTTGAGTGCCTAGGATTGTTACACCAGTATGAAGTTAAAGAGAATATACTAGGAATAGTAGGATGTATGTTGAGAACTTTCATGAGAATCACCACACTTCTTCTTCTCTTTATAGGAACTCACAGAACATCCATTGGGAGACAAAAGAACTCCTGACAACCCTGACTTTCCAATTGGGTCCATCTCAACCATCAATGATCTATCCATCATATAATTATATGAAGGGATATTTAGCAAGAAAACCTAAGAAATAATATTAGATCAAAGTCCCTTATCAGACCATCAATTCTTCGTATTCTCATTCGATACAATCTCAGGTGTTAATTTCACATTCTAAACAAAATTATTTTCAAATTCTATCATGGTCATGTCAGTCTTCTTGAGTTTAAAAAACTCTATATCTATAGAAAAAATTATAGAATCTAGATAGAATTTGTTTCGGAAAAGTGATCTAAAGTATATCTACTCTAATACCTCATTCATCATCATCATCATCATCATCGTGTCCTGTTATCTTCTTCTAGGTCCCTCCATTGTGAATGTGGCACATCTCACCTTCATAAAATTAGGTGTTTCTAAGAACTCAAATAACGTTTCAAATCTCATAATCCAATTATCATTCTCTTGAGGATTGTTCGAGACTTGAAACACTGATGGATACTATAAAATGAATTCCCCATCTTGAATCCCAAATTCATCCCTCTGAGGTTCCACAGTTGGATTCTAAATGTGAATGGATGCAGGTGCTTGTCCCAGAGCTTCGAAAGAACACACAATAACTTCAACAAGATTTTGGTCCATGGGTGGATCTTGTTGCTATGATTCATCATTAGATTCCTCCTAGATCTGATTCACATGTCTTCTTGGAGGAATGATACTACGCAACATCAGAAGACAACATTGAAGACATTAGAATGTTACAAAAATTGAGAGTTAAATAAGAGAAACATGGAAATTAATCTCATCAAATAGATAAAAAAATATTTATATTTCAGCCATTCCCAATCTTCCCCTGGTTACTTAAGCATTAGTGTAGTGAGATAAGTTATGGAACTCACTCAAAACTAACTCCTATGTCCTGAAAATATTACACAACATCATACTGAAATTAAGGAATTATTCTTAACGTGTACCTATGATACCACTTTGTCATGAACCAGTCCAAATAACTTGGTATCCTAATACCCAAAATAGAATTGGCATGGCCTGATGGGAATTCCCAATCCCTATGGGTTGGTGAAAAGCACCTCTCATCACACAAGATAAAGGATGGAATGATTTTTCCACATAAATAGTGGAGGAAACAGATACAAGTCGGTATGATTAAAAGAAAAATCCATAGAGAGAATAGTAACGTAAGTCAAATAGGTATATAAACCCAAATTACAACTATAAAGTACCAAAAACTAAAATATAAACACCCTAATTCCCAATGGACATAGTACTCCAAGACTAAAGATCAATAAGTACCACATCCAAGTGGTGTTTTTCCCTTTATTGAACCTGGAAGAAGGAAATATACAAAAACCTGCAGGCATGAGTAGGGTGTGATCTAAAAAACCATTATCTTATCACCAAGGATTACATAATAATATAGAAATAAAATAAACCAATACGTGCTTTCAATTTTAAATAAAACAATAATGGATATACAATTTTATATTTTAAACAAAACCATCCATTCATTTCAATTGATTGAAGCATTTCAAAATAATGGATTGATAAACATTTTATACAATACGGTTTATATAAATTCACAAGGAATATGTAAATAAGTTTTACATAAAATGGAATATATATATATATATATATATATATATCAAAATAAACACAAACTCAAAACAAGTTCATCTATCAATAGGTACAATAGTTCTATTTTATGGGATCCTCACAGACTTATATGGTTGATCATAGTAATATTTGTACAAACGTACCTTATAAACTGGTCAACGAGGACTAATCAACATCCCATCAGGGATAAGATCTTAGGAACTATGTTTATTATAGTGTTATAAAGCATCAAACATGGTTTTTTATCCTAAATAACTCACTAACTACCTAGTCTTTCATTTTCTCAAACAATAATCAATTGAGGGAAAATTATTTCAAAAACTTTTCAAAATAAAATTTCCCCATTTTCCATTTCAATATGCCAATTTCCCCTTAAGAACCAATACTTGGGTTTTTAATAAATTCACTCCTATTTCTAGGATAAAACCAATGGGTTCTTATCAAAATAATTCAATATATTTAAAAAACAATTTCACAATTCAATTTCCAAAAATAAAATTCCATAATTTCCATAAAATCTAAATCAAACCCCAATTCATTATAATTGGGGGTGGGGGTTCCCAAATTTTCATGTCAAAAGAAAACTTAAATGACATTTTGACATGAATTGGGTTTTTTATATTACAAATGAAATCAATTTAATTTAAATCAAGAATTTTTTTGTTAAAAAATTGGCCAAACTTATACGGAACGACCTACCTTGGGATCACGAGATCACATAACACATAACCCGCAAAAGGAAACTCCAATGAATAATGTTAGTAATAGAGATCCAAGAATGAAACCTAGATTCATGATATAAAACAATAGAGATTACAACCCCCAAAAATATAGAGATATATGAAACCTTGATTAGGATAGATGAAGAGATCGATAGATAAATAATGTGAGAAGAACTCCTACCAGGGAGAGATTGAATAAAGTTTTAATAGAATTGATACAATTAAAAAAGGGGTTGATGGATCCAAAATAACCTCTATAGAGCCTCAAAGTAATAAGAAATTGAGGTAGGGTCGAATATTCTTTTTGGGAACTTAAACATGGGGTTTCATAATTTTAAAAACAATTTTTTAGAAAAAAATTTTCCTGTATGTACGGTTACCTATTTAGGATCGCACAACTTGTCAAACTATGTTCCTTAACCTTGAAAAATATCTTTTTTTTGGGATTTAATGGTTTGCATTAGTAGGGTGTACAGTTTGGTAAAACCATACACCAACCATGCACAACTGAATAGACTTCCACAATTTTCAAATTTCACCCAAAGCACCCCTAAACAATACCCAACCAAAGAAAGATTAAAAAGAGGGGTTGAAGAGTATGTGAAAAAATTAATAGGATGTTACACTAGGATTTGGAGATATCTCTACTTTCTATCAGAAGAACCAAAGATTCAATCTGAGGTATGTTAGTTTTTATCCACCTCCTCAGTCATTTCTTGTTTGTTTGGTGATATATTTTTTTAATTTTATTTCCATTATCACTTTTTATTCATTATCCATCATTGTTTTTATTTATAATTGATGGTTTATATGATTTTATAATATAATTATCCCTTTAAGGGATTTTATTTCTTCCTTATAGCGTATTAAGACTTCCACACACTGATTGCATCCATTCTGGTAGGCGTCTCTATTCACTTTCCTTTAAATATGGAACCATGAATGACTTCATCTTTTAAATACATGTTTTTTATATAAATTATAATGAATTTACAATTTATCTATTAATTTTTTCAACAATAACCCTTTTTATATATTTTATAAATGGATCTTCAAGGTTCTCACAAGATTTTATATAAACAATTATTATGGTTCTATTTAATAATTATTGTCTCATATTTCATATCTAAAATTAATATGTTTATAATTTACATTATACATGGATCTATAATATTTTAACATTGTTTCATCACTATCATAATTAATGGAAGTAATAGTAATTGGAATATCAGTGCATACTTAATGTAGTCTAGTAATCATTATAAAATAAACACAATTTTTTAGCATTCTTTAATCATAAAAGGATTTTAATTATACATTTTCAATGATACACACTGGTATTAATAGAATATAAATTCATTTTACGTACCATAAATGTGATATTGGATTTTTTTATATAATATCATATACATTAATGAACAAATTGTACTAAAATGTTCTTGTTGTGATACACCTATATAAGTTTTTATTAATAAAAAAAATAAGACTAGATTAAAATGGAGTATTTACATCTTTGAAACCAATAAGATAGAATGTATTCAAAATATTCACAATATAATGAGACTAACATAAATAATAACCCACACTATATATTCTTACTTTATTAATTAGTATAGAATCTATTACAATAATTTTATTCATTTTAATCATGGAGGATAAATGTTTCTTCACCTCATTAATACCATTCATTTTTAAAAAAAAATTAATATGTCATCAACATAGATACACATAATAACTTATTATTATTGTATTCACATTGTAAAATTACACTTATCAACATTATTATATAAAAATACACTAGATAAAATAATAGAATCATATTGATCATGTTGTTTAGGTGTTTCTTTATGACCATAACTATATTTAACTAATTTACATGATTTATTTTAAATATATTGTATATAAGACATTTATATTATTCAATTTAAATTTATTTATTTAAATTTATATTTAAAAATGAATTTTTAATGCCTTTTTAATGCACTCAAATGATTTATCAAATTTAACGGAAAATAACATCCTTATTGTCATAATTTTAACTAAGTGAGTATAAGTATCAAAATAACCAATCCATTCCATTTGTTTGAGACCTTTGATTACTAATCCAACATTAAAAACTTTAGTGTTATCATTGGAGTCGTAGATGCTTCTAAATACACATTTAGAAGCAATATGATTCGAATATTATGGAAAATTTTCAAAGATTCGTGTATTATATCTCATAATAGAATCCATTTCATCATTAAATGTTTTTTATAGAATTAATATATTTTTAATACATTGCTTATTTATAGAATTTGATATTCTAATCTATGGTTATAAGCATAGGATATTTTTTCAGAATATTATTATGTTGATATCTATCGATAAGAAAAATAAAATATTTGAAATATATGAATTAATGATATAGATGTCTCAGCTTTCTAGGTATTTTACTCCATTTTGGTTCCACTAAAGAATCATCTTTGTTCTCTTCCATTATATATTAACTAGATGAAACACTATATCTATGTCTATGAGGAACAATTTTATTTTAATTATATTTTAAAAAATTATTCTTAAAAAAGTATACAAATACAGATTCAAAATCAACATTAGATTCTATGTGTATTATTCTATATGATTCGTTAATATTTTCTACTAAAACACTTATTTAATTTTTTCAGTTTTAGTAATTTTAGAAATAGAAACTCTAAAAAAGGAAAATCATCCCATTATTTAAGTTATAAAAGGTTTTGTTGCATCCTCAACAACTTCATCTCCATAATAGTTATTATTGAATTTTGTTACTTGAGACTTATCCCCCATATCTTTTCTATTGCTTGAACTACTCTGAGTAATATTCATCAAAATTGGTCATTGATACCTGGTATAGGATGACTACTTCTAAGAGTAGTTCAAGAAACATAGGTTCATGGCCCGAAGAGATAGGGGATGAGTATTAAGAAACAAAATACAATAATAATTGTTCTGGGGATGAAGCTAATGAGGATGATAGATATCTATAACCTTCTCCATTAGATGAATTCATAGGGTAACACCTAGCATAGTGGATTAATTATTTTCTTAATTTCAATTACCCATTTCTTTCAAAGAATGTTGAAATTATTAAAAATAATAAAATGTTGGGTTCCTCTTATTATAATTATCTATAAATTTCACTATTGATATTTAATATCTTATGTGTATTTATTTATTTATCATACAAAATTAATTTTTTATAAGCCTAATAGGATGGATATGAATCAAAAATAGAATCACACATTTTTTCGAAAAAAGAGTGTGAATATGGAGTTAAAGAGTTCACAAAGTTTGAAATAGAGCATGTATACAACCCTTAATAGATCTTTTTTCTATGTTTTCATTGTTTTTATTCAAGAAAAATTATTCTGGAAGATTTGAAAAAACATTTGATTTGTCATAGAATATATCAGAGCTATAAATGTTGGACTAAACATGGGGAAAACTGAATGGGAAAATTTATTGTGAAGATATTATAGTTTATGGATCATTTAATATGAATACCAATGTAAATGAAGATGGAGATCACATAGAATAAATGATAATGGAAATTGAAGATGACTTCATGATTTTCCAATGTTGTTTGAGAAGTCAAATATCTTTGATAAGAGGCCATTGTAAACCGATCATACTAAATAAACAACATTGTCTATAATATTGAAGTTATATAATTTTAATGATGTAAGTGGACAGAGTGACACTATCTTTACATAGCTACTCAGTTTCCTGGAAAAAATCATTATATGAGAATACCAAACAAGGTACAACACCATCTCCACTAGTGGGTGATCAGTTGTTTGATAAAGTAATAGATACTGACACAATTCTCAGTAAACCATTTTTGAAAAACTTTACAAAATATTTTTAATAGAATAGATAAATTTTCTTTGAATTACCATATTAGAATTTTTTACGCTAGAAATTTTCTTGGTTTCATGCATGTAAAAAATATTTATTTGATAATGTTATTGGAATATTACAAAATGTTCCAATAAAAATAAAATATGGCATCAAGGCTTGGTTGGAAATTATTTACATAAGGATAAGGGAAGAGTTGGTACCAGTGAAGAGTGAGGGGTGAATTTTATTCCTCGATCATGTTACACTCTATCTAGATAGGAAAAACTAAAATTATTCCATTTCCTTAATAGTGTAAAAGTTCCAAAGGCTATTCATAAAATATAAAGAATGTAATTTTAATGACTAATTTAAAGTTACATGGACTAAAATCACACGACTGTCATGTTTTTAGGAAAGATGTGATGCCTATTTCATTTCATTTCATTCTCCTTAAAAAATTACAACAAAAATTAACCAAGATCTTCTTCTTTTTCAAATCCATATATAGTAAATTTATAGACCTGATGAAGTTTCCAATCATGAAAATGGATTTTTCAGTCATATTATATGAATTAGATATGTTTTTCCCACAATTATTATATGATATTATAGTCCACCTGATGGTTATCTTGGTTATAGTGTTTCAACATTATGGGCCTATCCATTATATATGGATTTACCACATTGAATGGAATAAGAATATTTTGAAAGGGTTTGTCAATAATCAAAGTCATCCAGAAGGTTGTATTGCATAATGATATATTGTTGAATACTCTATTGAATTATGTACTGATTAGCTATCAGATATTGATAGTATCACTCTCCCAAAGTCTTATAATAGTGGACACAATATGGGATATGGGATTTTTATAAGATATATTTTTATAATTACCTTACCAAAGTGGGAGAAGTCTCACTTTTATATTTTACATAACAGTGAAGATGTTATTCCATACGTTGAAGTCAATAAAAAATCTTCGAGATTTGAATTCATCAAGGGATGAAGGATGGATATAAAATACACATCATAAATAGTTTATAGGATAGTTCCGAGATCGAATTTTTATGAATTTATCTGAAAATATGAATTCTATTTCTAAATGGATTTGATGGCTTGCCAAGAGGCTGTATTCCTAGGTTATATCTTAAACTCATTTTGTAACTAATGGTTATTTGTTCTATACAGAAGAACATGGTGACTATAGTATGATGAAAAATAGTGGAATCATGCTTGTGGGAGAATAAATGTACATATCTGGTTCCAAGGATATAAATACAATTTATCGAAATATTTTATGTTTTGGAATTATCGAACAGATATATGATGGGGATTATATAAAATTTTTTGTGCATATTTTTTGTTGAAAATGGGTTGAAAATATGATTTCAGTGAATGTTGATGAAATGGGATTCATGAAGGTAAATTTTAGTGCGAAAGGGGAAATATTTTAGTTGTTCATAATGGAATCACAAGAAGTGAAAGTATTTTATGTCTCAAATCTAGAAAAAAATAATTGGTTAATTGTCCTACTGGATACTAAAAAACTATTGGGTCATATTAAAATTCAATCGCGGATGACCCTCTTATCAGGATATCACAATCAGTTTATATTAGTCCTAATATAGATAATGTCTTATATGTTAGAGGGGGCCACAAATAGGGGATTTGATTTGTCAATATAGGGTCCAAATCCCTAAAACCTTTTAGAAAAATAAATAGAGTTCAATGAGAAGGTAAAGGTGATTTTTAATATACTATGTTTTCCTCATAATATCATATGTCATGTACTACATTAACATGATCAAAATTAAATGTTTTACTACTCATGCTAATAATTTCTTCAACACATTATGATGTTACCAATCTTGTTTAAGAATAGACTATATCGGAAGAAACCCTTTGGGAAGATGTAAAGTTAATGTTACGATATACTTTCTCTCTTTTACCAAACAATTATATAATGAAATATTTATTTAATTTTCATTATTCTTTGTAAAGTTCATTTCTTTTCGAAAATTTTTATTTTTCTTTCATTCCTTTCATCACTAAAACTTCCCATACTTCTTCTCCCCCCAAACCTTTTCATCCCTATAGTATTAAAATTTATCACTTTCCTTAAAGTTATCTTCACTTCCTTTTTCGAAAGAGTAATTATTCTTACTCTCATTAATCATAGATTAAATATTGATATTTTTATTGTAAATCATTTCCCATAGAATTAATTTATTTTTTCATATTTATGTTTAATTTATTTATCGTAATTATTACTCACGTGGGAATTGTTTTCTTATAGAGTTAGATTATTTTTTTCTATTTAGGGTAGTTTTTTCGAAGATATTCATGATTGTGAGAGATTGGACTTCGAGTATACATCTAAGATAATGAATAAAAATAAAATGGGTCAATAATGTATACAATAATCATGAAAAAGTGACTTATTACTACTTATTTAATTTATTGTTTAATCATTTTAGTTACTATTTTAAAGTTAATTTACTTATAATTTTTATCTAATAATAATTTACTTATTTTTACATATCTTTTGGGTAGTAATATTTTTCTTAATCTATCTATAACAAAACATAAAAGAGATATCATTTTCCTTTTTCTATAGAAGATAAAACCCCATACTTCTTGAAATGTGGAGTGTTTCAGAAAGCATGGAGATTGTATTTCATCATAATGGAACATGTTATATATTTTTTGGATTGTTTCAAATAGTTGAAATCAAAACACATAATGCATAATCAACCATCCATGCCTCAATCTGATACATAGTATGCTAGATATGACCTGGAATGTATGTTTTTAGTTTATAATTTACATTTTAGATCCAAAAAACAAATCACAAACTCAAACCCAATAAAACACATTATGATTATTTTGATACTTTATTAAAATAGTCCATAAATCACTTGTAATGTTTATGATTCATCTACACCTCAATCTTATGCATGGTGTTCTCAGTATGACTCCAACTATGTATTTGTATTTAAAATTAACATAAATTTGATTAAAAAGGAAAAGTTACTCATTGAAAAAAAATGCACTCGTAATTTCATGATAATTTATTAAAACAGTTCATAAGTCATTTTTATGTGTAGGATTTGGTCTCACATCAAACTGACACATGATTTGACTAGTCTAACTCAAAGAGTGTGTTTCTAATTTAAAATGACAGTTTAGTTACAAATAAAAGTGACATACTCAAAACTAAAAAAAATAATTTGTATTATTTTTAAACATTATTAAAATGATCCATAAGTCATTTGGGGTGTTTATGAATCAACTTAACCTCAATCTGACATACGATGTGACCTGTATGACTCAAAGTATGTCTTTTAATTTAAAATTGACATTAAGTTTACTAAAAAAGAAAACTGACATACTCAAAATTGAGAAAATGTATTCATATTATTTTGATACTTTAGTAAAAGTGCATATAAGCCATTTTTTATGTAGGAATTAGATGCATATCAATTTGATACAAAATGTTCTCGGTATGACTCAAAGTGTCTATTATCACTTTAAAATTGATATTTTAGTTCAAAAAGTGTCACTAAAAAAAATTGTGTAAATTAACTCTTATTTTCATTATAATTTTGGTTAATGGTTCATAAGTCATTTTTGACATTTAATAATCAGTCACATGTCAAACTAACTCACTATGTGACTGGTATGACTTAAAGTGTGTGTTTCCATTTTAAAATGACATTTTAGTAAAAAAGAGAAGTTAAGTACTCAAAACTGAGAAAATTAATTCATATTGTTTTGATACATTATGAAATATATCAATAAGTTATTTTAGATATGTATTAATTATCCTCATCTCAATATCATACATGGTGTGATCGGTATGACTCCAAGTGCATTTTTTTATTTAAAATTAAAATTATTTTTAGTAAAAAAGTCAACTAACCTACTCAAAACTGAGAAAAAACATTTTGATTCTTTTTATAATTTAGTAAAATTATCCATAAGTTGTTTTTTACATTTATTATTCATCTATTCCTTATTCTGATACATGATGTTCCCAGTTTGACTCAAAGTGTCTATTATAAGTTTAAAATTGAAATTTTAGTTCAAAAAGTGTCACTCACTAGAAACTGAGAAAACACATTCATATTATCTTGATAATTTAGGATAATTATTTATAAGTAAATTTTAATGTGTTGAAATAATTCTCATATCATCTAAACACAAGATGAGACTGATATGACTTAAAGTTCATGTTTCTAGTTTAAAATAACTTTTTAGTAAAAAAGACAAGTGTCATACTCAAAACAAAGAAACCACAATAGTATTTTTTTTATACTAAATTAAAATGATACATATGTCATTTTTGAAATGTATAAATCATACTCACCTCAATTATATGCACGGTGTGACCAATATGACTCCAAGTGTTTGATTTTATTTACGGTTGACCAAGATTTTCATACAAAAGAAAACTGACATACTAAAAAATGATAAAACACACTTAGATTGCTTTTATACATTAGGAAAATGACCCATATGTCATTTTTTATGTGTAAGAATCATACTCACCACAATACGATACACGATGTTCCTAGTATGAATCAAAGTGTCTGGTATTAGCTTCAAATTTTCATTTTAGTAAAAAAAGTGTGCCTCACTGAAAACTAAGGAACAACACTTATATTGTCTTAATAATTTAGTAAAAAGATTCATATTTCATTTTTGATATGTAAGAATTAGTATCACGTCAAATCAAAACATTATGTGATCAGTATGTCCCAAATTACTTGTTTCTAGTTTAAAATGAAATTTTATTAAAAAAGGCATACGACATACTCAAAAGAAAGAAAACATATTTTTACAATTTTGATACTTTAGGAAAGTTATCTAAAAGTCATTTTGGATGTCTTTGAATTAACCTCGACTCAATAAAACACATGGTTTGACCGATATAAATCCAAGTGCATCTTTTTATTTAAAATTTTCATTAATTTTAGTAAAATAGACAACTGACAAACTCAAAAAACAAGAAAATATATTTGAATTATTTTGAAATTTAGGAAAATGATCCATAACTCATTTATTATGTGTAGGATTCATATTCACCACAATATAATACATGTTATTCTCAGTATGACTCAAATTATATGTTATGAGTTTAAAATTGACATTTTAGTTCAAAAAAGTGGCACTCACTAAAAACCAAGAAAATTCTCTCAGATTATCATGATATTTTTGTAAAATGATTAAGAAGTCATTTTTTATGTTTAGGAATCTGTTTCACACCATACTAACACAAGATGTTGATGGTATAAATAAAAGTGCATGTTTCCAGTTTAAAATGACATTCTAGAAAAAAAGAAAAGTCACATACTCAAAATTGATAGAATACATTATGATCATTTTGATACATTATTAAAATTTTCCATATGTCATATAGTATGTTTAGGAGTTAATCTCACTTTAATATGACATACAGTGTGACCGATATGATTCCATGTGTGTCTTTTTATTTAAAATTGACATTAATTTAGTAGAAAAGACAACTAACATACTCAAAACTGAGAAAAAACATTCATATTATCTTCATAATTTATAAAAATTATCCATAAGTTATATTTGACATGTCGGAATTATCCTCACCTTAATATGTTGCATGATGTGCCCGATATGAATCAATGTGTTTGTTGTAAGTTTAAAATTGACATTTTAGTTCAAAAAGTACCACTCAATGAAAACCAATAAAACATACTCATATTATCATGATAATTTAGTAAAATTACTCATAAGTCATTTTAGATGTTTAGGAATCATTATCACATCCAACTGACACATGATGCGACCAGTATGACTCAAAGTATGTGATTCCAGTTTAAAATGACATTTTAGTAAAAAAGGCAAGTGATGTACTCAAAATAGATAAAACATATTCAGATTGTTTTATTAGTTTAGTAAAATGATCCATATGTCATTTGATATTTTTATGAGTCAGACTCACATCAACCTGATTTATGTTTTTATCGATATTACTTCAAGTGCTACATTTTATTTAAAATTGACATTACTTTAAGTAAAAAATACAACTAACATACTCAAAATTGAGAATATGCATTCATATTGTTTTTATACATTATGAAAAATGGTCCATAAGTCATTATTGATATGTATGTATCATCTGCACCTCAATCTGATACACGATGTTCCCAGTATGACTCAAAGTTCCTATTATCAATTTAAAATTGACATTTTAGTTCAAAAAGTGTCACTCACTAAAAACTAAGAAAACATGATTCATGTTTCTTGATAATTTGGAAAAACTATTCATAATTCATTATTTATGTATAGGAAGCGGTCTTGCATCAAACTGACACAATATGTGAACGATATGACTCAAAGTGTATGTTTCCAGTTTGAAATAAAATTTTAGTAAAAATACATGTGGCATACAAAAAACTAAGAAAACACATTTTAATTTTTTGGATACTTTAGGAAAATGATATATAAGTTATTTTGAATGTGTATGAATCATCTACACCACAATATGATGCATGGTGTTAATAGTATGACTCCAATTGCATCTTTTCATCTTATAAGTGTCATTTTAGTTTGAAACATGCATTACATCGCTAAATACAAGAAAATGAGATGAGATTATTTTCTCATCATTCTATCTTCTATTACATAATTCATTTACTTATAATTTTTATCCTAAACTTATTTAGTTAATGTTCATAGAAAAAGTTCTTGAAGGTGAACAAGAAATGGTGTGATGTGTAATAATCAACTGCAACTCAATTTGATACACAGTGTTCTTGGTTTGACTCAAAGTTTAGTTTAAAAATAAAACTTTTTATTTAATTCCTTTATTTTTATGATTACTAATATAAGAATTTTTTCTTATATAGGTGTGTTCTTTTTCTCAAGTAGGTTTGGTTTGTTCAAAAATAGCATTAGTCGAGGTTAAGGGATAAAGTCAAATGAACATTGATGTTTTTCATTGTATATAATAATTTGTACTTACTCATGTAATTATAAAAAAATAATTCTTGAAATTTGTATAATATAGTGTTTTTTCTTGTAATTGTGTTATAAATTTTATTTCATTTAATTTCTATATTGGTACATGATTTTTCAATTTTCTGGTGTTGTTTCTGGTGTTATAGTGTACTGTTACAGCACATTGCCCTGGTGGTTTAATGTGTGTTTATAGAAAAATATACTATTATGATTTATCAGTGCTATTAAATGTGCTGATAATGTGGTCCTTTATCATCACTTTTAGATGTGAGGATAAATTTGGACATTTATCAGTGCTTTTAAATGCGTAGATAAATGGGTCCTTTATGAGAACTTTTTTAGAGATAATAAAGGACCCATTTATCATTTGTTTTCTAGCAATGATAAAATACTAGGTCTTTTAATAAAAATTTGGCAGTCAGTTCTTTTCCTGCACAGATAAAGTCCATTTTTAAATGTCATTTTTTAATTATTTATTCTTATTATGTAATTATACATAGTTTTAGGGTATTGTGGTTTAAATCCTCATAGGTGGTCACTCTGGATGTTATCATAATCTCGAAAGGTAGTAGGTGTTTTGGAGTTGGTATTAGGTCCATAAGAAGGGTTTTCTATGTATCCTTGTTTAAGGATTAAAAATCTATGTAATTATATGCAACTTAATGGGACACATCATACCTTTTATGGTAATGTGATAAAGGTCATTTCCAGGTTGTTTAATATTATGTTGAATTGTTGACTATGTGAATGGTGCGTAGAGATGCTTGATGAGGGATTTATGTATGAGAATTACATTATGATTAACCAAAAAGGGATTAAAACCCAATGAGGATATATTTGTTTTTTGGGTAATGTATCCCCATTAGATATATATTTGGTTTACCTTGTAAGGATATGGCCCACTGAGCAGGATGTGGTCTCATAATTAATATGTCCTAAATAATATTTTTCACCATGGTATATGGAACTAGTAAACAGATATAGTAATACTCCGAAGTAATATGACACTCTATGGGGGGAATTATTTCATTTGGAACTTATCCTGGATGAGACAAGGATTTTTATATTGGGTATGGATTTGAGTTTGAAATTTAAAGAGGATTCATATATAACATAGTTAATAGAATTCAAATCCCATGTAGTTTGAATGGAATTGTTTAATATCATGTGGAAAGTTCAAACCATATAGTTTGATGTTATATAATGAGTATGTGGTCATGAAATTTTATGTTTTGTGACTAGGATGTTCATTTTGAAGAAGGGTGAAAATAAAATATTCAACAAGGATTACCCATTTATGATACCCTTTTGGAATAGGTATATTTGAGTGAACCATTGTGGTTTCCCATTTTGATTCCATGGTTTGGGATTACACCTGATTGGAGGCTCAAAATATTACATGGAAACTGGAGGACATGAGCAGGTATTACACATCAATAGATATTACCCTAGCATAGATGTTAATATATCATTAATTTCTCTAGGTGGTGAAACATAAATGGAAACCATCTTGGTTCCTGTACATGAAATCAAATCTCAGATCCATGTATGAAGGTTGATCAAGGATAGAGTTCTCTAGTTTCATCATTATAGGGACACTTTTTATGAATGGAATCAAAAAATTTGATTCCCCTTGATGATCCAATATATTATGGATGAAAATTCTGAAGCCTCCTTTTATCAAGGTAATACACAATCGAATTGGTTCATGTTGGTGTCCAAGTCCTGATCATGTGGATCCAATAGTTATTGGAGAATTTATTATTTTATACTTTTATAGGTTTTGACCTTGGAAAAAGGAATCCATAAAAGTATGTGTGACTGATATGATCCAATAAAGTAACTTGAGTGAGTATATGGCATTCGTTATTCCAAACTCCTGAATTTAGAATGGATTGGCCAAATTCCATGTCCATAAGTAGGATAAGAGACAAAACACCATATTTCACCCTCAATTCATGTAATATATCATAACATATTTTTTTATAAGATATTTTCTCATAAGGTTTCCAAATAATTCATTATACATGATGGGATTACAAAGGGGAGACCTCATAAAAAAATTTAATGATAGAGTTTTTTCATCAGCCACATGAAAACCTCATAGTTGAGGCTTTATTTGACAGTCCCATAGTGGAGAAACCCATTTAATAGACTCACATGTGGAGTTTTTTTATTACATAATAAACTAATGGATAAAATTACATGAACCCACTTCATGGTTTTTTTTATTCTTTAGAGTTATTTAAATTTTAATTTACCTATGAAGTTTTTCAAATTTCATCAATATAAGAGATATTTGATCTCTATTTCTCCATGTTCACTTCACCATTCCTATAGTTTACCTAATATCTAGTTATACTATTTCTAGAAATTGAAATTGGGGTATTTTAGGCAACACATGTGATAGAGAATGAGCAACCACTATAGGCCACATAGCATGTGTGAGAAGTCAATGGGCTATAAGGGTTTCTTATAGTCACATGAATTCTCTATCACTGATCTATAAATGATGAGTAAATTAGGTTTCCGTATAATAGGTTTGACTTTTATCCATGCATGATGAGGCTTTCTCATGGATCTATAGGGGTTTTTTTATAGTTCATGAATGAATGGAATTTCTCATGGGGGCTTATATGGCCATGTGATAATTCCTAGAAGACCCTTATGAAATGTCTACTTCTTTTGCATTTTATTACTAAGAGGATTTCGAAATATCCCACCCCCCCCCCTCAAAAATTAGTTTTGAAAAGCCTGAAAAGCACCCATTTTCAAGGAATCAGAAGCCCATGTGATGCCTTTTTGGTTCTCCAGAGGTCCATCCCTCTAAACATTATGATAAGGGGGTCTTTATTCTCATTTTAAATCCTAAAATATTTCACAATAATTATATCTTTATTTATTATATAATGTTATTGTGTCATGTGAATTTTCTATTCGACTTCCACATATGGCTTTATCATGTGACTGTATCGCTTAGTATTTCTTCATAATTTCACCACATAAGAACCAAAGGTAGGTTATTTTCCATGCGATGTTCAAAAAAACATCCATCAGATGATTAAGTATTCATGTGATTATCATGTGATCACATGATTATCACATGCTTTTCTATAATTAACCATTAATTTTCAATAATTCCTTTAGTGGAACAATCTATTTTTGGTACTAAAGTCTTCGAAATGGTTGGCCGAAAAAATCATGGAAATCAAATCAGAAATAGACAAAAATATGATTTTTTGTTAATTCTAATGTATTCACTAATCAATAGTTTTTTTATCGGGGATTAAAAACACCTGGATGGTTACATCTTAGGATTCACCCTTTTGAATATTAATGAAGAATAATATTTTCCTAAGCTTGACAGTCACTTTTATGGATCAATTATGGAAAAATCAAAAACTATTCAAAATATATGTTAGTAATTGTGTTGAGGCCTCTAGTATAAGGGATATTGTTTTCATGAATTAGGGATATCTATTAGGGGTGAATAAAACATATAAAGAATTTTAATATGATCTAAAGGAATTTTGTTTATAGAAATTCATTTGGATCACACAAATTATTTATCAATGAAATAAGAATCTTGGTCTAAACATTATGATTATGTGGATACTAAACACAAAAACACTTAATTTTATTCATAGAGAGGTTTGAGTGGGCCTAGAGGAAATAAAATGGTAAAAGTGGTCCTGATCCTAGGATAAATGTATGATGAATTGCTTCCCATTGACTCAATAAGGGATGACGATGGGAAGAAACCCCTCATTTCCAAGAAATTATTTCACATGGAAAAGGTAGAACTAAAAGTGGATCTATATCCAAAAAATTGATATTCTACTATAAATATATGTAGGTTTGTTTATCATGATGAATGGGAAAGAGACACTAAAAACCCTGCATTTTTCTCCACCCGTATGTCTGATGGAGCTAAGAGCACCAATTAGAAAACTTTGGAACAGATTTATTTCAACAATTAGGGGTGGAAGGTCACCTCTAAAGTCAATCGAATAATCATTTTGACATCATTTTTAGAAATTATCATAATAAGGAACCTTTTCCAATATGCGAGTTGAAATCTAGAGTGATGTTAAATACTTTTTTGATGGAAATGTAGTTGGCCAATGGTAAGAACATCAGCTTGGTGGTCCTAATAATGGTAAAATCATATCGACGGCTTAGAGATATCATAGGTGAAAGGACCCATTAATAATTTTTAGTCCTTTATAAGTATTATTGTAGTGGATACCAACTCATGTGGGTACATATGAGTTCATCAACATCTAATAGATCATCGATTATTGATACAGACTATTTCTCCAGAGCATCTTTGGGGTTAATCTAGGATCCTTAAACAATCAACATATAAAGAACAAGTTAAACCATATTCATTATTTTTTATATACCTTATATGAATTCGTGGATGTTTCCATCACTAATAATTACACAATAATTCATGAATCATACACATATCCAATATATCTTCAAGAGGGAATATAGGAAAACAATATATATGGGGAGGTCTTCTGTGAAGGATATATGAATTGAAAACTTGGAAGTAAGTTCAGATGTGTTTAAAATAAGTGACCAACCCCACCTTCAAGTGGATAGATCAAGAAGTATCTGATGATATCACAATAATTATTTTTGATAATAAAAACAGTGTAGATAGGAATACATGTGACCTTTTCTTCAACTGAGGATGGCATTGGTCTTATGAAAAATTATTCTAACACTTAAATGTATTTACATTTAACAATGAAATTGATTAAATTAATAGAAAAATCCAAAGGTTATTCGATAAAGGAAGTTAGAGAAGATCAGGGTGTAATAATGGACACAATGGGTCCCAATAAATTACTTTGTCTAGGGAAGTATCATATATCATTGATTCTAAGGAAAAAAATATGGTGCATATATCCAACCACCTCGACAAGTGGTGTGCCTCATAGCTACCCATTCTTGTAACTATGTCATTCCTAGATTATTTGAGGGAGTGGGACACTTATATAATGATCCTATATTTTAAATAATCTTGGAAGATACATCAAGTATAGGATATATACATGATGGTTTTTGGATACATAACCACTCATGTTTGTATATATTTCATAGAGGAACTTGAAGAGTTTACAGATTATCTCATAGATATGTATACCACAATCTGTTCTTTAAAGGGAAGGATTTACTACTTAGATCAGGTCCTGTATATGTTAACATCAAGAGAATAAGCATGTAAGGGCGAGAGTGGAATATCTCCCTAAGAATAGGTGAAGTGAACATCCATTCCAATTATCTTTTCACTATTAGTGTAATTATCATCATTTTTAAACTCTTGTGCGATACTAGAGGTGAGAGATCACCCATTAAATCTATATAATACACTAAAGGGGGAATGATATTTGGAATGGATTCACCTTCTAGTGAAAGGGTTAAAGAAGAAGTATCTACCAGCATAGAAAAGCATACGAGGGAGGTAAATGTTAACCCTAATGGAATTCTTCCACCAAAAACACCACAAACCACTCCCCCTAAAGGATTATACTTGTGAAAGGATACTATGTGGAGGTAGGAAATATCCCTTGAGATATTTATTCACTCTGTGTTGATAAGTGAGTAATATATCTTATATCATATCTCTATAATTATTCTTGTGTCTAGTTACAAACAAATTGATTTATAAAGTGTAATGTCCAAGTTTAACCTACCCAAGGGTATCATTCATTTGAAAGTGCATAACTCATATGATTTTAGAAAGGGAATCAGTGGATGTGGGGATAGGAGAATCATAATGGAGGTCATTTAAAACTGATTACCAGGTGAAATCAACTAGTATCCATGTGGATATTAAGTAAAATGGTGGATCAATAAAGGCTATGCATTTTGGTTTATCTCCTCCCCATGAAAATAGAGACTCAGGTACCCAAGAAAGATCACCTATTGGATTGGTAACAATACCAATTTAAGGGATGTTATACCTAATTATTTCATTCATCACTCTTGCTAATCCATTTCTGGTAGATACCCTTATAAGGGTTCCAGAATTAATAGTTTCAAATTCCCAATGGAATATTTTCCATATCCTTATAATGGGATAGCCATAGGAGTGGATGTGGTCAGAGACTAGGGAGGGTTAGAATCATCCATCAATCTAGATTGATTATTTATCATTCCTATTTTCATAAACATTTTTGGGTGACCTTAAATATTTATTAGATTTTATTAAATACTCAACCATTAATTATGACACAATGCATGTGTTCATGCAAGAAAGTTATTAACCCTGAGTGTTATAGATTCACTATACTATTTTTGGACCACTATCAAACTCCATTTTCATCCCTTGATACTTAAACTCAATAATTCCTATATTAGAGGTGCCTCTTTATTCAATTTATTTGATATGGGATATGGTTCCAATGAAAATTCATGCGGCATCCAAGGATTTGATACTAGAATTTCCATAAGAGAGAAGACCTATTATACCCCAATATGGGGCAATGATAGTCATTAATTCCATTTCTCCAATGGATGGAAGTGAGTACCTATCTTTCGTAATATCTTATTATTATCCCTGCCAACCACTAATGTACTTTAGGAACATGTTTCCACAATGTTATCAAAGATTTATATTGTTCAAGAAGTTTTTTGTTTTGGAATCTCAATCGGTAAATATTATAAGGACATCAATCTACATTGGCATAGATCATTCTATTGGTGTCAATAGTGGTCCCTCACAAAGTGACTCCATGAATACATCCCACCTTTCAAGACTGATTTTAAACCTAAATTGGAATTTCTTGATAGCTTTTGAGTCTCTTGGAAAATGTTATAGATGGATATATGGATGTTTATATCTCAAACTCCCCTAGAATGCTTTTCATTGAATCTTCCCATGCCATGTTGTATGCCTTTAACACTTCTGTGGGGTGGGTTTGACTACCATGTCATTCATGAAAAAGTAATAATAGTGAGTTCCACTTGAGAATAAGAGTGAATAATCCTATAAAATCTCATAATTGTAGATTTTATAGTCTATTTTGTTAAGTATAAGAATTTCATAGTAAATGAAGAAGTTAAAAATCTTGTGGAAGAAGTAGAATGATTGGGTTTGGATATGAGGAAGAGTGACTTGGTGGAGTAACATTCCAAAGAGTCTGATAAAATTCATCCAGAGTTGGGATACACTTCACTGATAGTTGGTGATGTTGAGAAAGAAGTTTATCAGGAGAAACAACTATTATAGGTGGAAAATAAAGTAGGACTAGATTTCATGGAAATGGAAAATACATTACAATCTAATAAAGAATATGAAGTTATAACATTGAATGGGATATGTAAAACCATATATGAATCTGAGGGAATAATGGTTCAACTTCAAGAACACATCAAGTGTTACCTATAATAATAATATCCTTATCTTTGTGAGATATACTCTAGATTTTGGATGTTCTTCAGAAAAATTAATCAAGGTAAACCCATCTTGTTCCCAATTTCCTATCCCCTACACCATTATAATTATAATTTCATAATAATCCCTGGAACATTAGAATGAAATGTCAAGATAACATGAAACCATTTGAACATTGAATTTTAAATAGAATAAATTAATTGTGGTTTGAACACACTTAGGGCGTAATGATTACCTCCATGTAATGGCTCACATATGGGCATTGGAATAAATACCATCACTTTACACAAGTGTTTGTCTATTTGAATATGGATAATTTCCTCATGGGAATGGATCACATATTGGTATAGTTATAAATACCATCACCCTACACTAGATCTTCTCTATTTGGATATGGATGATTTCCTCATGGGCATGTATTAGTGATGGGTATGAGCATAAATACCATCACCATACACTATAACTATTTAATTTAGATAGGAATTTATTTCTCATAGGCATGTCTCATAGGAATGAATATTTATAAATTTCATCACCATATATTGTGTTTGGTCCCTTTGGATGTGGTTGATTTCCTCTTGGGCACGGATCATTGGTGGGTATAAGCGGAAATACCATCAAAATACAATGGAGTTGGTCCATTTGGATATGGATTATTTGAATCAATGTGATGCAGATCATGAAGGGAGTAATTTGGAATGAGTATTCCATTATTTAATAGGGTTTGAGCACCTTGATGTTATATATTTACACAATATGCATGAGTAATCTTAACTAAAATGATGGGAATAAGGAAATTTTCTAATTTTATACATATTGAAAGAGTCCCATTGAGCATAGCTTGACCCTTTATGATGTTATATTGTGGTCCTAAAATTTTTCTCATCTTCTATTTTCTATTTTCGTTATTTTTTAGCACTAAAATTTTCATAATACTTATATGGGTAAGACTAGAGAGAAATGACTCATATTTTACTTAGGTGTCAATTTATATGTTTTATCCAAAAAGTATTATTTCATTTTTTTGAACACATGAAATATTATTATTCTATAAGGATTCATTCTCGTTGATTGAAGGATCAACTTGTTTCTTAACCATCCTTTACAAGTTTCCAATCTGGTGAATTTTTTGTCTATTTCCTTAAGTAATTTTAGGTAATGAAAGTTGGACTATTATAGTTTATTTTTGGGTTTATAAATCTTTAACCAAAAGGGGTGTGGAAATTTTTAAGTAAATATAAGAAAATCATACCTGACATGAATGGATATCCTGATGTCATGAATATGGATGAACTTAAGGAATGGATTGTAAATTTAAATTCTATGTGCATGGACCCTTTACTAGTGATTTTTTAAGTTAATCATATATGACCACATATCACTATAGTTTAAGATCATATGGAATTTAACAAATAGGGTGAGGAAGATAGTCTACATGTAAAGGGATAATCCAAAACCACTATAAATGGAGACCTCATTTTTAGTATGGATTTCCTAATAATGAGGGAATTTATTTTATATTCATGAATACTGGACTATTGTGTTGTGTGGTTTAGGATCATGTGAAGAGGGACAATCCAATGTTTAAATATAAGATGTTATACAACTTCTTTAAAGGAGATAATGATACATGAACACATAGCATCAAGGGTATCAAATCCAGTGGAATAGTTATATTGTGGATTTTGTAAATCATGACATAAGATACTTGAGTCAGGAATGATGAAATGGAACTTGTATATCAGAGATGAAAATTTATCATAATCAAATGTTGTGTTCCATAATAATGGTATTATAGAATCAAATATTAGAGTGAATTTTCCTTAGGATAAAAACAGTCATATGGTTGGTAGGCCATATTGGAGGCATGTATATATATCCATATTGTGGCATGTATTAATAGCATAATAGAGGCATTCCATGAAGATGGATTTACTCATTACTGATAGACATATATTGTTTGTGGGGATTAAAACATTTTGTAGATGATGTAGTTCCATGAAAGAGAGGGTATTCAAGGAGAGTTATAGTATCCTTAAATATACACTGTAATGTATTAAACATGTAATCAAGATAAATAGATATGATATATCATTAATCTAAATTTTTTCTGTGTTGGTAGTTCTAATGAACATGGATCAGGTTTTTCTTGGGAAATATAGTGGGTCCTAAAATATTTTTTTCTTTTTTATCTGTACTCTAATTTTTTACTAAGCCTTGAAAATGTAAATCTTAG
This sequence comes from Viscum album, assembly GCA_963277665.1. Lineage (NCBI taxonomy): Eukaryota > Viridiplantae > Streptophyta > Magnoliopsida > Santalales > Viscaceae > Viscum > Viscum album. Next base: position 126,818,419 of record OY728146.1, on the reverse strand, counting down.
TGAGTTGAGACTTTACTTGTTCTCATGAATATCTTTATAGGTTTTCATCCTAAAAATTTTTATGTCTCTTTAAATTTAAATTTAAGTTCATTCAATTTGTACTAATGAGGGACATATTTTATGGTCATACAACCAAAATGTATTGACTTTTATGTCAGAAAACTTTGACCCTGGTGTACATAGTTTAAGGTCATGATTTAAGGAATAAACTTGTGAGAAAACATATTTAGTAAGGGAAAATACAACTCGAAGTGAATATAGAAACCATTTTCACTATATAAAATCTTAGAGAGGCATACATAGTTTTGTAGTCTTTATGTGTGGACCATTTAGGGATGATGTTTAAGGTCAAATAGGTTTGAACAAAATGTGTTGATTTTATATTCATATATATTTGATCAAAATGTATTCAGATAGTTCATTTAGTGGTAATGAAAATGTTGAATAGATGTGAATGAGATCCCAATATTACAATCATAGTCTACCTAAATGGTTCATATATACACTCAGTTTAAGTTCATGGTGCTTGGACCAAAAAATTATAAAAACCCTGCTTTTATTACACACTTAAACATGTTTTATTACATAAACTCTTCACTTGATACAACATATAAGATCAATAGGTCTAGTGTCTTTTGGGTCTTAGGAATATTACATAACATCTTAGAATATAAAACACACAACATCTTTATTGAAAACATCCTTTACATGACCACTACATTCCCTCGTACATAGCATTGCATGGGATAACCTGGGGACATGCATAAGAAAAGGGTGCGCTATAAAGCCCAGTAAGGGAATAAAAATGGAATAACATGAGGAATACAATACATGTTAGAAAATAGACATATCAATGGATCACAAGAAAAACATGAACTTAAATTCATGATAAATCATGATAATCATAACATGGAAATGTGGAAACAACACTTAACATGGAATTAGCATGAGCCAAGGCTCATTGCACATGGAGCATGAGTAAACCATCATAGAAAATGAACCATGAGTAAAACCCCATTTCACTTGAATTAGAATGATTCAACACCCATTGATAATTACGTATCATGATATTATACTTTACCCAATGAATTAGAGCACTATCATGGCGTACCATTCTTAAACATTTCATTTCATGTATAAGTGTGCCACATGGATTATATAACTTGGAATCAATCAAAATCATAAGTTATTCTATTTTTAAGTAATGTGGAATAAATAAATTAAATTACCATTCAATATGTATATGTTCATAAAGGTGAATATCCTTGATAAAGACATGGGTATGGTATTCACTACACAATGATCTTCGCTTGAAAAAACGTGGTCCAATTTTGGCAGCATAACAGCGTGACATAAGGATTCATGAAAATGGTTGATGAGAGAGAAAAGGTTGTCTCATAATATGTACATTAAATGGACTATAAGGGGTCATATAGATACATTTCCCAAAAAAACATAATGAAATTTATATGAATAATACAAAAGAATTACTTGGATGTAAAAGAGGAGAGAGAAATCCCTCAAGGAATTTCAGCATGGTAACGGGTGTACATGGGAGGCATTAATGAGAGAAAAAGGGGTATCCCATAATCCAAACATAAAAAGGACAGTATTGTGGAGGTTCTAAATCATACCCCAAAATTTTTAATTGAAAACAAAAGGGCATAACAACTTAAAGAAAATTGGACAAAAATGAGAAAGGAAGAAATCCCTTACATGGAAGTGTAATCACAAAGGCTTAGGAGAGGCTTGAGAGAGGATTCTTGGGAGATTGGGGCACATTTTGGGGATTATATAGAGAGGAGGGAAGGGTTTGGTCGAACTCCAAATACTTTGAGTGAAGAGGAAGTGGGAGCTTGGGTGGGATTATATAGGAAAGGAGAGGGAATTCTTTATTATTTAGTTTTGGGACACCTCACATTAAACTAAAAAAAACCACAAACCATCCCATGGTTTTTGCCCATGGTTTCTACCAAAGGGGATTGGAAAAAAATATTTTATAAGTACAATGGATGAACTTCTTAAAATAATAGGTTTGCTTATGTAGAGGTGAGTCACTCTGTCAAGGAAAACAATTTAAAAAGACAAAATGTTTTATAAGACTTGAAGGGTCCACTAAAGCTTTGTAAAATAAATAAAACAAACCCAAAATCACTGTATTTTAATGGTAAAGAATATATTATCCGAAAATAATGTTTATAGTATTTTATTATATCACTATTGGGTCATTATGATGTCATAAAACACATTATATATTTAAACGGTATTTAATTTTTACCCAAACATTCGACTCTTACAAAATTATGGAAAATTCACCATTGGATAATTTCAATGTCGTGATTCCAAAAATAATATTCATTTTATCTAAATAAATTTCTTAATATGTGAATTTTCAATTTTAAAATAAAAACCGGCATTTATCGAAAATTCATGGGTTTTGACAAAAACGGCTTTCAAACCTTAATAAAAATTACAGTTGCATTCATATAATTATACGATAATTTATATTTAATAAAAATTAATATAATAAAAATAATAATATTTTATTAAAATATTATTTAATTCAAAAATCCATTAATTCACCAAAATATATTTCTTAGTCGAAAAAATACTATTTGTGCTTTAAAAACTATTTACAAAGTAATAATAAAAAAATGAATGCACATTCTTTATTCAAAAATAATGTACATAGTCATAGTGCTAGGGTCTCATTACATAATGCCTTATAACACCCACATAAGACAGAAGGCTAAATTGTGTGATGGTGACAGACTCTTACGGTGGCTCGGATAACATCGCTCGAAGGGTAATCTATATTAACTTCCACTTCTCTTGTAGTCGGTTCCTCTCAAGATTAACTTGTTCAATCTCATATTGGGATTGTTCAAGAGAGAAACCCAATGATGCCACCTCATTTCAGAGCTCTGAAGAATTGGCTTCATATGGGGAAAGTCTACTGGATGAGTTCATCACTTCCTTTCTCTCAGTAAATTGGATTTGTTAAAGCCATATATTTATACTAATTATGTGATCACTGTTCAATGACTATATTATCAATGGTCACAATTCATAACAGTATTTTAAAATCCAAAAACATAAAACCAATGAAGTTCACATTTTATTTAATCATAATAATACATTTAATTAGATCAGGAGAAATTTTTATTAATGAAAGTTTGGGTCGTTACAATCTTCCCCCCTTATGAAATTTCTCCCTCGAAATTTCTTTTTCCCACTCTAAAACATATATGGATAACTTTTCTTCAACACTTTCTCTGATTCCCATGCCACTTCTTCAAACTTTTGGTTTCGTCACAACACCATGATGAGGGGCATTGTCTTATTTTCTAGAACTTTTTCTCTATGATCTAAGATCTTCACTGGTTTCTCCTCATAAGAAAGATCATCCTCTAACTGTACTACCTATGAAGAGAGTACATTTGAAGGGTTTGGTATATACTTCCTTAAGAGGGATACATGAAATACAACATGTACTTTGTCCATGGTAGGTGGAAGTTCTAGTTGATCGTCCACAACCCTGACATGATCAAGAATCTCGAAGGGGCTGATGTACCTAGAACTTAACATCCCTTTCTTTACAAACCTCATGACCTTCTTAAAAGGAGATATGTATAAAAATAGAATGTCTCCAACTTTAAACTCAAGGTATCATCGACGGTTATCTGAATAACTCTTCTATCGACTCGGGGATATCTTGATATGATGCTGAATGGTTTTCCCCTTCTCGACCATTTATTAGACCATTTCTAGTCCTAGCAGCTTACAATCACTGACTTCATCCCAACATGCTGGTGTTCTGTACCTCTTCCCATATAGGGATTTATAAGGTGTCATTTGTATGCTCGAGTGGAAACTGTTATAATAGGATAATTCAACTGGAGGAAGATATTGATCTCATCCTATTTTAAATCCCATGAAACAAGATCTTAACATATCTTCCAGTGTCTGAATAGTTTGATCATATTGGCCATCAGTTTGAGGATGATAGGCCATACTGAAGTTTAGTTCAGTGTTCAGATCATGTTGAAGACTCTTCCAAAACATATAGGTGAATCTTGGATCTTGATCAGATACAATATATAGTGGTACTCCATAAAACCTTAATACTTCCCTGTTATATATTTTTTCTAGTTGATCCAATGAGAAATCATCTCAAATTTCAATAAAGTGTGAAGACTTTGTAAGATGATCCACAACAACTCAGATTGCATTGTTGCCTTTGGATATCTTCGGAAGTCCAGTGACAAAGTCCATGTTGATGTTCTCCTATTTACATGCTGGTATGGGCAGTGGTTTCATCATCCCCTTATACTTCTTCCTCTCTTCCTTCACTTGCTGACACACCAGGCACTTTGATGTATACTCAGTGATATACTTCTTCATATTATCCTACCAATAATTCTCTCATAGATCTCGATACATCTTTGTGTTTCTTGGGTTAATAGAGATATTTGAACTATGTGAATCATCCAAAAGTTCCTTCTTCAGCTCTGGACTTGATGGAACACATAGACTTTTCCCAAATCTCACAATTCCTTCTTCATTAATATTGAACTCTAAGGATTTCTATTTTATGATACCTTCCACTTTCTTTTAAATTACCACATCATCCTTTTGATCATCCTCTAACTTTCCTAAAAGAAACGGTTGATAAATCATTTATGAAAGTATTTATGATGTTCCCTTCTTTATGATTCCCATGTCTATCTTCATCAAGTATAAGAATATTGGATCACTCTCAATTCTCATCAATGATTGAATCACTGGGTCATTTCTACTTTGAGAATATGCCACCTTGTTCACTTTCCCAATGTGGTAATGGATTGAGCACTCATGGTCTTTTATCATCTCTAACCATATTCATTGGTGCATGTTCAACTCTTTCTATGTGAATATATACTTAAGGAGTTTTTTGGTTTGTATATATTTCACACTTCTCCCAAAAGAGATAATGCCCCCAGATATTTAAAGCGAAGATCACTGAAGCCAACTCCAAATCATGTGTTGGATAATTCTGCTCGTAAACTTTCAATTGCCTTGATTCATAGGCAATGAATTTTTCATTTTGCATCAACACACAGCCCAGTCCCTTCTTCAAAGCGTCACTGAATACCACAAAAAGTTCTCCACTTGTGGGTAAAGTGATCACGGGCACAGTGATAAGCCTCCTTTTTAACTCTTTGAAGGTTTTTATGCATTCATCACTCCAAGAAAACTTTACTCCCTTATGAGTTAGCTTGGTAGGAGGGTATGAAAATAGTGAGAAATTTCTCACATATCATCGATAATATCCAGCAAACCCCAAGAAGCTACGGATATATGTTACCGATGTTGGCCTCGACCATCCTTCAATTTCATCTATTTTGGACGGATTGATAGATATCCCATTACTTGGGATGATATGTCCCTAGAAAGAGACCTCCTTTAACTAGAACTCACACTTGGTATACTTTACATAGATATTCTCCTTTCTCAAGGTCTCTAGTATAGTTCTTAGACGCTCCTCATGATCCTCCTTGGTTTTGGAGTATATCAGAATATCATCTATAAAGACTACCAAATTTTTTTTTAGGTAATCCCAAAATAATCTATTCATAAAGTCTATGAAGATTGTTCGATCATTAGTGAGTCCAAAAGGAATTACTATGAATTCATAGTGACCGTATCTTGTAGGAAAAATAGTCTTGGGGATATCTTCCTTCTTCAACCTTACTCGATAATATCCTGAACATAAATCCACCTTAGAGAAGTATTTTTCTCCAAAAAGATGATCGAAAAAGTCATCTATTCATGGTCGAGGATACTTGTTCTTTATCATGATTTTTTTAAGCTCACGATAATCGATGAAAAGGTGCATTGACCCATCCTTCTTCTTGATGAAGAGGACTAGTGCACCCCAAGGTGAAGCACTTGGGAGTATAAACCCTTTATCCAGATTCTTATGTAGTTATTTCTTTATCTCCTCAAGCTCCAAAACAGCCATCATATATGGAGTCTTGGATATTTCCAATGAACCATGTATAAGATCAAATGAGAATTCAACATCTCTTCTAAGAGGAAGACCGGACAATTCCTCGGGAAACACTTTAGTGAATTCCCTCACAATGGGAAAGTCTTCAAGGATGGTTGCCTCCTTAGACTCAATCATCTGATCCAGATAAGCATGCTCATAGGGAAGTAATATCCACGCTTGAGATGATGGAGCTAAAGAAGATTCATCTTCCTCGTTTAACTATTATAGAATCAGGGGTCGATTCACCACATGGAGAGTGATTTCCCTCTCATGGTAATTTATGTTGGCTCAATTTAAGGAAAGTCAATCCATGCCACGAATTGCATCAAATTCCACCAGAGGGAGTATGAAGATGTTCTCCAGGAAATTCAATCCACAGATTATGACAGGGGAAGAGTTATATTCATGGGATGCAATGATTTCCCCATTTTTTGTACTCGCTGACATATTTACTTCCATGATTTGTGGTGGTGGTGGGATTATTCTATTAAAACTCTAGGATATAAAAGAATGCCTAGAACCTGAATCAAAAAGTGCATTCACTATTCTTGAATGAATAACTAGTGTACTTGTCACCACTTCGTTGTCGGGGTTCACTTTGGCAGTAATGATGGAAAAATTTCACCCTTACTACCTTGGAGGTTGTTGGTTGCGTCTAAAAACCCTTAGCTTAGGGAACTGATTTGCAATATGCCATGGTTCTTTGAATTTGTAGCAATGAAAAATGTGTTGAAGTTCGACAGAGTGTTCATATCCTCTGGTTTAGCCGCGATTTTTTCTTGTTGGTAGTTAACAGCTAGGTTCCCTTCTCTTCCACACCTAAAGCATTTCCTCGTCCCCTTTAGGAAATTTCGGGGGTGCTTCTTTCTGCATCTTTGGAAGGTGAGGTGTTGGACCTTCTTTAGAAACATTGGATTTATCCATCGGACTACCATCATTGAAGTCCAACTTACGCTTCTTATCCCCATGATAGCCCTAAGATTCTCCAATCACCATTTCAACCTTGAGGGCACATCGGAAAATTTCCTCATAGCTGTCGAAGTCATGGATCACCAGTGCTTTTTGTAGGCTAGGTTTCATCCCACCAAATAAGCTTTCAACCTTGAATTCAAGGGTAATGATAGAGTCTTTGGTGTATCATGCAAGCCTTGTGAAGTTTTCATCATATGCTTCGACAGATTCATCGTCTTTTTGCTTGAGGGCAAGGAAGTCCCTTTCCATTTTATTTCGGAGGGTGCGCGGAAAATATTTATTAAAAAGCATCTTCCGAAAATCCTTCCATTCAACCACCTCGATCTCCTCCTCAGGCTTCGTATTTTTTATCAACTTCCACAATTGATCAGCTTCACCCTCCATATGATAAGCTTTCAGGGGAACCTTCTCCTGTTCAGAACATTGAAGGATGGAGAAGATCTTTTCAATGGAGTTTATCCATTGTTCGGGGATTGAGGGATCAGATGGTCCATTAAAAGTTGGAGTCCTTAGTCTCATGAAGATCTTGATAGTGACTTTTTATTTCTTAGGGGGGTTGAATGTTCTTCTTGACCCATGTTTCTATTCAAATATTGAGTTAAATAAGAGAGAAGCGTGTCAAAGTTTGTGATTCCCACTCCCATCAGATTGGGCATCTCATTAGAACAGTCATCACATTGGTCTTCACATCGATTGTTTGCCCGAGTCCTCATATTACCGGTCATTGGATGAAATAAAATGGAATTTATGGGTAACACATAAAGGGTAATCCAAAAATAGATGACTTATAAATATCTTTTATTTCCTTAACTTATGAATCTATAGTCTGTTATCCATGATCTACTTTATAACATATATTCTTAGGGGAATTTTTTAATTCCCCTAATAATGGTTCATAGTAAGCTTGTTAATTTACCAATGCATATCCCCTGGGAGTGTCATAACCAAGAGTGAAATAAGTCCTATTTTCGGGCACCAGTTCCCATTCGACTCTAGCTCAAAGCGGAGTTTTTAGGTTTTACCCCTAGGATACATCAGTGCAAGAGACACCTCTACCTGCTCGCATCCAGATAAAGATTTATTTTCTTGATAAACCACTTACTCAATAATCACTAATACTTAGGGATGTTTTTATTATAATTATTATTGTCTCTATGTCTTCACTAGGGTTTTCTAATCCTAATCCCAAATATAACTAAACCTATCCCCTGATGCCAACTATAACAACCCTGATTTTATTACACACTTAAACATTATTTATTACATAAACTCTTCACTTGATACAACATAGAAGATAAATAGGTCTAGTGTCTTTTGGACTTAGAAACATTACATAATAGCTTAGAACATAAAACACAAAACATCTTTATTGAAAAATTTCTTTACATGACCACTACATTCCCTCATACTTAGCATTGCATGGGATAACCTGAGGACATGCACAAGAAAAAGGTGATCTATAAAGACCAGTAAGGTAATAAACATGGAATAACATGAGGAATAAAATACATGTTAGACAATAGGCATGTCAATGGATCACAATAGAAGCATGAACATAAAGGCATGATAAATCATGATAATCATAACATGGAAATGTGGAAACAACACTTAACATGGAATTAGCATGAGCCAAGGATCATTGCACATGGAGAATGAGTAAACCATCATTGCACATAAATCATGAGTAAAACCTAATTTCACTTGAATTATCATGATTACACACTAATTTCACATGATTTATCACGATATTATACTTTACCCAATGCATTGGAGCACTATTAGGGCGCACCCTTTCTTAAACATTTCATTTCATGCATAAGTGTGCCACATGGATCATAAAAAATGGATTCATTAAACATCATCATTTATTACATGATAGAGGAATGTGGAATTCATAAATGAAACTCTATAATCAATAATTAGATGAATACCCTTGATAGAGACATGGGTATGGTATTCACTTCACAATGATCATGGCTTAGAAAAACGCGGTGCAATTTCGGCAGCATAACGGCGTGACATAAGGATTTATGAAAACAGTTGATGAGAGATAAAATGGTGTCTCATCATATGTACATGAAGTGGAAATTAAGGGGGTCATATAGATATATGTCCCAATAAATATAATGGAATTCATATTCATAATACAAAAGAATTACTTGGATGTAAAATAGGAGAGAGAAATCCCTCAAGGAATTTCAACATGGTAACGGGTGTACATGGGTGGAATTAATGAGATAGAAAGGGTTATATCATCATCCAAACATAAAAAAGTCTGTATTGGGTAGGTGAAAAATCATAAATCATCATTTTTAATTGAAAACGAAAGGGCATAACAACTTAAAGAAAATTAAACAAAAATGAGAAAGGAAGAAATGCCTTACTTGGAAGTGTGATCCCAAAGGCTTGGGAGAGGCTTTAGAGAGGATTATTGGGAGCTTGGGGCACCTTGGGGGGATTCTAGGGAGAGGAGTTCAGGGGTTGGTAGAACTCCAAAGGCTTATAGTGAAGAGGAAGTGGGAGCTTGAGTGGGTTTATATAGGAAAGGAGAGAGAATTCTTTATTATTTTGGTTTGGGACACCTCACATTAAACTAAACTAAACCACAAAACAGGCCATGGTTTTTGCCTATGTTTTTTCCCAAAGGGGGTTAAAAAAATATATTTTATAAGGGAAATGGACGAAATTCTTAAAATAATAGGGTTGTTATGTGTAGGTGAGTCACACTCTCAAGGAAAACAATTTAAAAGGACAAAATGTTTTATAAGCCTTGAAGGGTCCACTAAAGGTTTGTAAAATAAATAAATAAAACCAAAAATCACAGTATTTTAATGTTAAAACATATATTATCCGAACATAATGTTTATAGTATTTTATTATACAACTAATGGGCCATTATGATGTCATAAAACAAATTATATATTTAAACGGTATTTAATTTTTACCCAAAAATTCGACCGTCTCAAAAAATTATGAAGAATTCACCATTGGATAATTTCAATTTCCCGATTCCAAAAATAATATTAATTTTATCTAAATAACTTTCTTAATATTTTAATTTTAAATTATAAAATAAAAACCGGCATTTATCGAAAATTCATGGGTTTCGACAAAAACAGCTTTCAAACCTTAATAAAAATTACAATTGCATTCCTAAAATTATACGATAATTTATATTTAATAAAAATTAATTTAATAATAATAATAATAATTTATTAAAAATTTATTTAATTCAAAAATCTATTAATTCATCAAAATAGATTCCTTAGTCTAAAAAAATACTATTTGTGCTTTAAAATTTATTTACAAAGTAACAATAATAAAATGAATACACATTCTTTATACAAAAATAATGTACATAGTCATAGTGTTAGGGTATCATTACATAAACCCTTATAACACATGCATAAGAACGAAGGGTAATGTATGAAATGGTGACAGACTCATGGGGTGGCTTGGATAATATCGCTTGTGGGGTAATCTCTATGAACTTCCACTTATCCCATAGTCAGTTCTACTCAAGCTTAACTTGTTCAAGCTTGGTCAAGAGAGAAGCCCAATGACGCCACATCCTTTATGAGCTCCAAAAAATGGTCTTCGTAAGGGGAATATCTACGGGATGAGTCCATCACTTCCATCGTCTGAGTAAATTAGATTTTTTAAAGCCCTATATTTATACTAATCATGTGATCACTGTTCAACAGATATATTAGCAATGGTAATAATTATTAACGGTATTTTAAAATCCAAAATCATAAAACCAATGAATTTAACATTTTATATAACCATAATAATTCATTTAATTATATCAAGAGGAATTTCCATTAATGAATGTTTGAGTTGTTACAAAAATGGTGAGATAATGTGTCTAGAAAAGTAAAGGTAAAACCCAACCTGAATGAATATCCCAATAATAATATAAATTTTTTCATGAGTGAGATCATATTGTTTAATGTCATGTTTATTTCACCATAATATAATGGGTAAGTATAAAACAATATTATGAAGTGGAAATAATTTCCCAACACCTTTTGAATAGGGAATGGTGATGTATTAAATCATGAATCAATGTTTTTTTATGATAAGTGATGATATGAGACCAGTATGAAAGGGATGATCACTAATAATTTTTGACTATTGGGTAATTTTAAAATGTTTTCAATTCATATAGGGATTATATGACCTTTTTCTTAGGATAAAATTCCTTAGGTTAGTAGGACATATCAGGGGTTCATTTACAAATCCATATCTGGACATGTAAGAATAGTTAAAAAGAGGTGTCCTTCAAAGCCAAATGTACTTATTACTGATATACATTGAAGGATGATGGAAATCTGAGACACTTGATACATGAAGTGCGACTTTTTTAAATTTGATATCTAAAATAAATATGGGTTGTTCCATACCGGTGTAAAGTGTGGATAGGTTGTTGTGATCCTATAGAAATGTGTGAAAGTGAGAAATTATTTATGACTAATTCTAGAATTTAAGTTCTATATGTTTCTATGTATCTTGAAATAATAATAATTAATCCATACATGGTTCTTAATTATACCATGAATTTTCAAATGGATATGACTATCATGTTGGATAGTTGGGTCACATGTAATGGGTTACTCTTAGTATTTATTTAGTCATGTAGGATGGACCATATTTCATGTAGTTTAACATCGTAAAACAAGGAATAAATAATTTTACATTTTAACATTATCTAACAATGAATCAAGTGTCATTTAGTTTAATTTCATGTGATAAGGACTCAAGTATCATTCAATTTAATTTCATGCAATAAGAAATCAAGTGTGTTTTTGTTTAGTGGAATAAAATATAGAATTTTGTTTTCTACATTTTAACATAATGTAATAAATACTCAAGTTTTAGGAAGTTTAACATCATTCTACCAGGGCTCAAGTGTTATTCATTTTAATACCAAGAAATAATAAATTAAATTTCATTCAGTTTAACATCATGTTGAAAGGCCTCTAATTTCTTGTAGTTTAATTTCATGCAATAAGGAATTAATTGTAATGAATTTTAACTTCATGAGACAATTACTCATGTAAATTCATGTGACATGAACTTAGGTTCCATGTAGTTTAATATAATTTGAAAAAAAAATATGTGTTGTAAAGTTTAACATTTCCCAAAAATGGCTCAAGTTTTGTTTAGTTTAACATCATGTAACAATGACTCAAGTATTGTGAAGTTTAATATCATGTGATAAGGAATCTTGTTTCATGTAATTTAACTTCACATGAGGGTGAATCAAGTTTCTATCTATTTATCATCATAAAAAAAGTTAACTATCTTAATCTTTAATGTCATATGACAAGGACCCAAGTTTCATTTAGTTTAATGTATTGTGATAAGGCTTAATGTGTCACATAGTTTAACTTCATGTGACAATTAATTACACCATGAAGTTTAATATTCATATATCCTAGATGTAGATATAGGGAACATTTCATGGACCTAACTCATGCATGAGACAAAATAACCTCATATTACTGTCAATTCCATAAGGAATTTGTACTAGGATGATGCATATGAATATATCAGTCATTTTGTCTTGATATAAATTATTAGTACACAACTATGTGTTGGAATACTTTTGTTTTGTTGTCTTACAAAAAAAAATAACAATGATTTTTTTCGAAGTGATGAATGAGGAGACAAAACCCCAAAGAAATGAATAGGACATGTTGAGGTTTGATTATAAATTTTAGATGTTCCAAATATAGTGGATACAAGCACCATAATATATCATACAAGAATAAAAATAATGGTATTTATAGTTATTATAAATCATTTTAACATATATGTATCATGCATAAAGGAAAGGGGTTGGGTGGTATTACTCTACCATCACGTTATTACCAAATATATGGTGTGAATTTAGAGAGACATGATCACCATAATAAATACTAATGTGATTTCACATAGGACTATGATAAAAGATCCAAGAATCACTATATATCCTTTTATAACATGAATAATTCCACACATAGTTCTTAAATGGGATTCCTTTACAATATCCCATAGATGAGGAATTATATGTTGAAGGATTATTTATAAATCTAACTCGTGTGTCAAAGAGGGATATTATGTTTGATATAATTATTATTTAGTCATAGTTTTGGAGATCCAAGAATCACTACATATCCTATAATAAATGTAATCAAGCCACACATTGTTCTTGAGTAGGCCTCTTTTGCATAAATCAAGCTCATGTGAAGGGGGGTGAATAAGGATTCAAATTAACATAAAATCAATTAGAAAGGTTGATATATACGTGGAGAACCAAACATTAAGTTTTAAAGGATAATTATTTATTAATGTAACTTTTTTGGGCCTAATATAGGAGTCTTATCATTTCTATATATCTTGTGCTAACATGAATCAACCCACACATAGTTCGTTAATTGGGGTAATTGGTCTAAAAATATATTAATTCTCCAAGAAACTCTTACATAAAATGTATATCTCATGTAAGGTAAAGGTTATCACTAAAAATATATCTCTAGTATTTTTAGGAATAATGTAAAATTGACCTTATGTCATACAATTTCACATCATACAAGAAGGAATAAATTATCTACCAATGAACATGTTTCATCTCAATATTTATAATAAAAGTGATTCACCATGAACTATAATCTTTCATGAGATGGGATAAATGTTATAATAAAGTGGTAAATGGGTAAATGTATAAATATCATGAGAGTTAATGATAGGTAACATATGGTGATAATTTTCATCTCTGTCTAAGCATGAAAACATTACAGAAATTTAGATATCGTGTAGGAAGAAGATGTCAACAGTGATGAAAATTCATAATTGGGTCTAGGAGAGAATATATAAGTGTCACTACTAGTCCTACAAGATTATGAATCAATACACATGTATTTTATATAATATTGTGGGATTTAATCTTTTGGGTGGACTCGTAGAAATTTATATCCTTAAATTTAGGATCCTTACTTGGATTTTGATCTTGTGTGAGGGAAGTAAGCCATATAAAGCATGAAATTATAAATAGTTTATGTTATTGGGAATTTGAAAACATATAATAAAGTTTTATTTCATGTGATGAGGGTGCGACTGAGATCCATTCCTTTATTTTGAATAGAATATAGGAGAAAACATATTCCAAGGATCCTACATGAATCTTTCTATCAGTTAGGGTAAAGTCCATGAATTTGATCAATTATAATAATTTTAAATGCATCAAGGGTGGAATCAATGTTATGAAGTTTAATTTATTTAAAAAATGATAGTTTCGTACATTTTTATATCGCTTGACAAGGATGTTGGTGTTATTCATTTTAATGTATTATAGCTCAAACCTTTATTGTGAAGCTTAACACCATGCAGTGGGGATATTTAGTATAATGTTTATGTATTATAGTGAGTATTAAGTGAACCAATGTAACAGTAATAAAAAAATTTTCTTGATAAATCATACATTTATGGGGGTTCTAATATGCTCCCTCTCCATGATTTCCAAGTAGTATACTTCATTTGTGTAGACCTTATGTTTAGTATAAGGTCACTCCCACTTTTATTTGAGTTTCAATGGTTTTCCCAAGGATTGTGGGAGTTATAAGTACTATTAACTAGCATTCCTTGAAGTAATGAGTAGATAAAATCCTTTTTATTAAAGGATCACATGACTCGATTATGATGGACATCTAGTTTTTGTAATGTGAAGATCATTTTCTTATCTAGCCACTCTAACTCATCAAAGTACTTTTGGGATTTATCATCTTTAAGAAATTTATCAATTATGGAAACTCAAATTAAAGGTAACCTAACCTTGATGGGTAAAACAAATTCCATTACATAGATAATAAAATATGGGTGGGTATCATAGTATATAGTTTTGTGGTGTTATTATCCCAAAAATCATTCAAAAGTTTATTTATCTTGAACTTATTATCCTAATATACTATATTTTAAAGTATGTTTAACAAATTCATATTTAATACCTCTATCTATCTATTTTCTACTATATTATACCATAATGAGTGGTCATATTAGATATTGTATTCCTAAAATAACAATATTAACTTAGAAGAATAGGTTTTGGTTATATTATCTATTAATATTTCATAAGGGACACCAAATCTGGTCAGTATATTCAACTTCAAAATGTTAATAATATCCTTTTTACCATATTCCTTGTGGATTATAACCTTATCCCATTTAGAGAATAAGTATGTGGTATTGTGTCACGAATCAACCTGTGTTGACACTGAACCAGTCACTTGATCAAATTCACGACAGGGCCCGATAGGGCAACGGTTGGGAATTAGGGAATTATGATGTCATTAAGTAGGTAATTCCTTTGGGATGAGTCACATGTATAGTATGTTTTGGTTCTTCTCTGAGTTCCTAGGTATTCCTGTGTTTCTTCGACACTAGTGTCATTATCCATTTCCCTCGTGATCTATATCCCTTGTTCTTTTTTTTGGTGTGTTTTTGGAAAATTGAAAATGTGTGGTTGTGTTTAAAAGGTTTCAAGAATTAATTTTTCAAAAAACAATTCCCTTTTTAATCAAAAATGGAAGTTTCTTATTTTTACTTCATTTTTTTATCTCCCCTATGAAACCAACTTAACTTCCATGAATGAACTGTGTTTTTAAAATGTGAGTGAAATGGGTTTTTTTGTTTATTCTGAAATTTAATGTAGGGAAAAACCTATGTTTATTGATTGTATTCCAAACCTAAAAATCAATGTTTCTTTATTTAAAGGGTATGAATTGGGTATAGATTAATCAGGGCCTACCTACTAAGTTTTAATACTCATGTCTATTGTGTTTTCTTGTTTTTAGTTTCTTCTAATGTTTCCGGCTTTGGTTCGGTCCCCTCATTAGATGGTGGGTGTTTGGTTGGAGAGTGAACCTCGAGCCACATGGAGGTTTTGTTTGGTGTCTGATTTAGCATGGATGTTCTGGTTTTATTTATTGCTCATATTTTTTTTCTCTTTATTTCAAAATGAAAATAATGAAAATTTTGTAAATCAATTGAGTTTGAGTTGTTATTTTATTTATTCTGTTATCCATGTTTATTTTCATGGGAAAACATTTTCCATTAACTCTATTGATTTCATTAGAATTTTTCTCCAGCCTGGGAGGATCGGGAATGCCTCTTGGGTCTTTCCATGGTTTAGCTCAGGTGACCGGTTCATGGTGGCCAAGGTTGGTTCATGAAAAAATGGTATTAGAGCATGTCATCTCATTTGAGGACCTTACTTTTAGAGAACCCATTATTACATGGGAATGTCAAGGTAGAAGTGGTAGCAATCTTAGGCTTGAGTTGTAGATATAGGAAGAGCGTTGTGAAGTCTTTCCCATTCTAGACCTTGGGTTTCCATGGGATTTTGGGTTTTTCAGTGTCTTGGGTTCTTGTAGATTGTTTCGTGTTGGGAAATGAAAATAAAGTTAGGAGGTGGACTTCATGAGCTCACAGGGCCTAGAAATCTATGTGAAGATGAGGAGATTACCCTGGAATACTCTTTGTGATGGTGGCGTGACTGGCATGTGGCCACCAACCATATGACTAATTCCCCCATTGATGCTAGTCCCCCCTTATGAATCATTTGGGTCTTCTCTAATTCTAAAAATTGAATTGAAACTTCTTGTTTTGAAATTATGGAAAAAATAAATTTAAAATGGAAATAACCTTGTTTTGGAAACTGGAAAAAATGGTTTTTTCATGTCTTGCTTTATGAAAGTCTTGGAAAATTGGGTTTTTTCGAAATGCATGTTTGAGGAAAAATGAAAATGGTTTTGATTAGGTGGTTGGTAAATTTTTGGGAATTCTTATAAATTTTTTTAAATGAATGAAATGTTTTTTATTTTATGTGAAAAGGTAGAAAATTGGATTTTAATTGAATGGTTGACATTTCTTTGTAAAGGGTTTTATGATATTTGGATGGGATTTCAAATTTTTGTGGATATAGGTTTTTAAAAAATTGCATTGTAGGAATTGAAAAGGATGGGGTGTTAAATTGTTTACCATTGGTGTTTCCATGAGCAACCAAATGCATAGATACTTATGGGGAAATGGTATGGTTCCTGGTATGGCATGAGTATGTGCATGGGTGAGGCCCATGGGACACCATTTGTGGTTGAAGAATTCTTTCAAGCTTGTTTTATTTTTGAAAGTTTTTTAAGGGAAATTATGATGTTTTGATAGCTTGTGGTGGTGTCCCAAGTACGTTGTATTTGTGGAATTAATGTTATTTTTTTTAATGTATGAAGTGAAGGATCCATGTTGTTGGATTTTATTTGACCGATTTCCTTTTTTTCCTTAATTCTTAGTGTCCACAACCACAAAGGTCTGATGGATACCCAAGAAGAAACTTCATGTGGTACATATATAGTGAATTCTCAGGTTGATCAACCCATATACTATGTTCTTGAGTTCAGAAAGATAAATACTCTTCTTTTCTAGGGCCAATTGGATTCTCTTGAGTCATAGGAGTGGATAAAGATGATTGAGAGGGAATTCTGATTCCTCGAGTTTCCTAAGACATTAAAGGTAATGTTTTCTACATTTATGCTTGAAGGACCATCCTTGAAAAGGTGGAAGTATTTTTCTCAAATAAATTCTCAAAGAGATCTTAATTGGGAGTTATTCAACTCTCTTACTTGGGAGTTATTCAGGTCTTCATTCATCCAAAAATACTTTTTTGAGATGTCGAAGGTGAGTAAGAAGATAGAGTTGTGTGGTCTTCATCAAGGTGTTGGATCAGTTCTAGAATTGTTTCGTCGCTTTTTAGACCTAGCTCCATATGAAACATAGTATGTTGGAAAAGATCCCATAAAATCTCATAATTTCGAGATCATGATTTTTCCTGAGCTAAAGTTAAAGGTGGAAGAGCTCAACCTAACCACCTTCTCTAATATGGTGAGGCAAGCCTTTTGTGATGAAGCTGAGCTAGTTGGAGAGCTTGATATGGAGAATCTTCCTCTGGTCTCTATAATTAGCGAAGGGGATTCTAGTAAGAATAATGGGAAGCGACCAGATGATGGAGGTTTTCGTATGGGGATTAAGAGGCCTTTAGACCTATCATCAACCTCTTCGAGGGCCAATGTTGTGACCTTTCATCCGTGTGGCAAGCTCAGTCATAAGAGACCATCGCGCTCGAGTGCCCCAAAAATCTACCACACCTATGGATTCTTGGGTCACCTCAAGCAATTTTGTTGGATTGTTTCTAAGAATCATTGTTATTTCGTACTTGACTCTTCGAAGGACACCCCAAGCCACTTTCAGGAGTAGGGCACAGGTTGGAGGTCAGTTTTACATCTCTCTCATTTTAATTTTCTTTTTTTAATAGTCATGTCTGGTGGCATTATTTGGTGGTACCTTTTTTTATTTGTTTGTAAGAGTGGTTTTTTTCTAACCCTTGTGAACCCTTATTTCAATGGAAATGTGTTTTTTTAATCTTTAGTCTATGTGTTTTTTCAGGAGTTTCTAAATCCTGAATGTTAGTTATCAGATGCTTCAATCTTTAGATCTTCATCCTTAGGTCCTGGTGTGAAGCTATCATGTAGTTAGGGGAACCCCAGTAGTGTGGAAAGGATTAGGTTTAAGTTATGTTCTCTTTGTGGGAAGCTGAGGTATTTTAAGCCTCCTATGTACTTTCCTTGTTTTTAGTTTATTTGTTTGGTGGATGGTGGAATGGGAACCTAGTTTACATTTTTTGACCCATCTGGGTGTGAGAGATTTCTCCTTGGCTATAAGGATGCATGGTTTTCTTATTTTATTAATATCTCATTGGTTGTGTTCCATCGAATGTGTGTCTCCTTTTTATGGCCCTTTTATCCTTCATGTGTTAGTTAATTTTGGTCGGTTGGTTTTTATATAAGGAACGTTGAGTGGTTGGTTTATATCTTCTGTAGTTTTTATGGTCCATTAGATGGAACCTTATTCTCCTCTCCTTGTGGTTGGAGTCCTTGGTTTATACGAGGAAATTCTCGAGTTCATTGGATCTATTTGGTTCTTATGGTGGGGAGACCCATTGTGGGTCTTTTTGAACTCTTATCACGAAAGAAAAAAATGTGAACCAATATCTTTTAGTGGGGATTCCGTTCGGACCTCCCCGTGTCGGCTTATTGGTTACGTCCTTGGTTTTAGTTTTTAAGAGTTTGGTTGGAGTAAGGTTTTAAAATGTTCTTGCTGGTTGTGGTTTAAGATCGTTTGTTGGTTTTGGGAGGATAGTTGTGTTCCTATCAATGTCATTCTAGATGTTGTGTTTGAGGATGAATTGAGGGCGGTGAAAAGTTTTATTTTCTTGGACTGATCAATTAGAGGATTTTATGCTTGTGGGGAAGGTGGCACTTAGTAGGGAGTCCAATTTGGTCTCCTGAGGTCTTGTTTTTAGAATCTATTCTTGTTGTTTATGTTTTCTTAGTATCTTCGTTTATCTTTCCTTGGGAACCTCTTTGATTTGTAGTATGTTCTAGGTTTTTCTTTTGTGTAGTCCTTCAGTTGTCTTCTCGTGGTTGGGAAGCATTATTGTGGGGATAATTGTCACACCTGGGTTTTTTAATCTATCCTTTATTCAGATTAGGGTCGGGTCCCTGGCCATTTCTCTCAAGAACTAAGTGTGACAGGTTTCATAATTTGAGGTATTCTTTCTATCCTTATTTGTTTTAGCCTCTCTCTTTGGGTTTCCCTTGAGGTTTTGGAGAAAAATGATAGTTTTGTGGTTGGATAGATTAGGCACATGGTTTTTTCACGGTTAGTAGTAACCATGCACCAAGACCAGGAAATTGTGTTGTAAGAGACATAACCTACCAAATGGCCTTTGTATGGTCGTGCACCTCAGTCAGGTAAGAATGCGGCCAGTGTTTCCTCATACGTGGTGGTCTCATGGTTTCCACACAGTTTGGAAAACTGTGTGTCCTGCTACTTTCCTCCCAATGTTAACCCTCATTACACCTCATTTCTCCCCTCTCTCAGGTTCTTCCTCCTAAGGCATGCCTCCCTTTCCATACTCCTCCCTTTGGGCCTGAATTTATTATCAGATTTGGGTGGTTCTTCATCGATTCATCAAGTAAGTTACCTATCTCTCATTCCTTCTCTAGATTTAGGGATTTCTTCTCCTTTTCTATGGGGTTCTCTCTCTCCCTCATCTAGGTTTCTGATTTTTAGGGTTGAATCATAAATCATTGGGTTCTATCTTAATTTATTAGTTAGTATCTTATCTCCATTGGGTGTGGTGGTGGTGTAATTCAAGTTTTACACCAAATTTCAGAATTTTTCCCATTCATGAGTTTGGATCCCATTGCATATTTCCATTTAAATTATAATTACATTTATTTATATATTTTTTCACCTACTTTGATTTCTAAATAGGAATTTATTGTTGTTATATTAATTTAATTGTGTGAAATTAGATTGTTTCCACGTGTTTTGTGTTTGATTGGAATGGTTGGAAAGGATTTTTCACACCAAGTGTTGTATAAATATCTCAGTTGGCTCCTTTAAGTGATATATAATTTTTAAAGGCATGATTCGGTTTTTATAAATTCTTTTGTGATGTTTAAAATGGTTATTTGAGTCTTTAAATGGGGTTTTCACATTAAGTGATTAATGGTATGCCCCTTTGTCTCTTGTAAGTGGGTATTTGTTTTGTACGGTAGGTTTTATTGATGAAATGGGTTTCTAAAGGTGTGTATGGTTGTTCATAAAATAGAAGGTTTTGTGAAAATGTTGTAAGGAATTTTTGGCATCTTGAATTGGTTTTTTGGAAACCCCCTCTTGGAGGTATTCATTTCCTATTTCAATGATAAATGGGTGGGAATTTCCTCGTCATGGGACTCGACCTGTGGGATTCTTGTTTAAGGCATGGTTTAATCCTTCATAAGGATGGGGTGGTGTCAGTTATAGTGGTGTATGATAGTATATATGTGTGACTTGTGTCTTGAATTGTTTAGCACACCCCCTTAGAAACATAGAATAGGATCCTAGCACAGAAAATAGGATTTCTAAAAACACTTGCTACACTATTCGAGGTTATTGTACTAGATAGTAGCCCATAGTAGGTGGATAATTAGGTTTATTACTATGGGATCGGAGCCCTCAACCAGGCTCGGTAAGGATACAATCAGGATTTATGTTATTATGATTTCATCGAGTAGGGAATGTATTTCGGATGAGTCCCATGTATAGTATTTTATGGTTCTCCAAGGAGTTCCTAGGTGTTCCTATGTTTCTCTCACACTACTATCATTATCCATTTCCTTCACTGTGATCTATATATGTTATTATTGGTTTTGGGTGTTCTTTTGGAAAATCGATAAAGTGTGGTTTTGTTAAAAAAATCAAGAAGGACTTTGTGAACAAACAAATGATTTCCCTTTTTAGTCAAAAATGGAAGTTTCTTATTTGGTCCTTATTTATTTTCATCTCTCCTATAAGACCAAATTAACTTCCATGAATGATCCTTGTTTCTAAAATGTCAGGGTAATGGGTTATGTTTGTTTTATTTTGAAATGTAATGTATGTAAAAACCTATGTTTATAGTTTGTATTCTAAACCTGAAAATCAATGTTGCCTTATTTTAAAAGATATGTATTGGGAATAGATTAATTTGGTCATACCTACTGAGTTTTAGTACTCATGACAATAGTGTTTTCTTGTTTTTTTGTTTCTTTTGAGGTTTCCATCTTTGGTTCAGTCACCTCGGGTGATGGTGGGTGTTTGGTTAGAGAGTGACCCTTGGGGCCACATTGGGGTGTTCTTTGGTGTTAGGTTCAACTTGGATGTTCTGGTTTTGTTTATTTCTCATATTTTTAGTCTCATTATTTTAAAATGTAAATGATTTAAATTTTAGAAATCAATTTAGTTTAGGTTGTTATTTTATTTATTTTTTTATCCTTATTTATTTTTTTAGAAGAAACATTTCTAATTTCATCTATTGATTCCCTTGGAAATTGTCTCCAGTCCGAGAGGATCAGTAATGCCTCTCAGTTCTTTCCACGGATTGGATTGGGTGACCGGTTTAGGGTCGACCTGGGTTGGTTCGTGACATAGTGAGTATGTATGTGAACTTCTAGGATTTATGTGGTGGATATGGACCCATGGAATTAATTACCTAGGTGGAAAGTGGTAAATAATACATGGTCATATGCAATCATTCTTGTGGTTGATTGATGAAGATAACATGCATCTAGTAGTTATTGATCTTTTTTGTGATCTTTATGAAATCATGTATCGTTGATGTCTAATAGTATCCAAACCTCTAAATTTGATGGGAGAGATTGTTTCTTGCTTTATGGGTGTCATAGGCACCTGTATGGACTTCTTGGATAATGGTAAGGGTTGATCATTTAATTAATCTGGGGAGAACCCCATAGAAACCTCATTTATTGAGTAATTTCTATGAATTTGGGCCATCTTATCGAATGGAGATGGATACCACCCTATGGTGTGCAATGTAGATAATAATCTTCTTATGTTCTTTATCTACATGGGTTGTGGATACATTACCCATCACATTAGTTTTAGAATTCTATGAATATTGAATATGATATATAATTAGTTTTGAGGGGAATTCTACCATGAAACCACATACATAATCAAAAAAATGAATCATATCTTCCTTATTAATGGAATATTAAACATTAATTTTCTTAATCATTAGTTCTTAGTAACCCTTGAAACTTAAGTGGGTCACTAATATTTACAAATCCACCTCTAAACCAATAATGAAGGTCTGATATTCATCCTCATTGTTGGTGTAACAACATAAAGGAATAAAGAAGAACTCCCTTTGTTAGGAATATGAGGAAAATCCCCAAAAATATTTTTTTTGGATTCTAATTATACATTATTATACCAATAAATTTTTCATAGTTATCAAAATAAATCTCCAGGATCCCTAGAGTATCATGGATTGAGAATACTTCTTCATTAGGATGCTCTATATTTACCAGGGAATTTTCTAAGGAAAGATGTGTTGGGAGGAAATACTCTAGTTCCTATACTTTAATTTTCTTATAAGGAACAAAACAAATGGAAAACTATTATAGGATGAATACACACCATGCCATACATCTGGTTAGAATTGGAAAATTTTGGGTGTACTTGAGTGGTTTTATCTAGAAGACTAAGTGAATCTCATGATGTTGCAAGTAGCACCTCATCTTATTTAAAACAAATATTTATGCAAGGAAACTTCTTTAAATTTCATAGTACCATGTGTAACACTGAAAGATTTTAAAATAACACTATTATTGATTGCATATATGACACACAACACAAAGCTTACGAAAACAACAAAATATTTTTAATTTAAAATGATCACTATAATCTAGTCATTGAATTATCAGGTTCTAATAGTATTAACTAAATTATGATATATGTGTATATATATATATATATATAAGGGGCCTAATAAATACAAATTCATCGATTCATTCTTAATAAATAATTAATCAATTTTCAGTAAAGTTATTTCATAATTCAAAAATACTTTTTCTTCAAAAAAAGATTTTTGTTGTTTTTTAAAGTAAATATTATAATAAATTTCTAGATATTATATAATTTTTATTTTTAAAAATAATATCATTTTTTAAAATCTTCATATTAAAATTATTTTAGGGTTAATTTTTTGATTTTTTTGGAAAATATTGATCTTCTAGTGAATAGTAGAAAAATACCAATTTTTATTGAAAGCTATATTTTTTGTTTCCCACATTTATAAAGTTATATTTTTTATAATTATTTAAAACTAAAATCAGTTATAATATATTATTAATTATTCAATTAATTTCAATTTAATCAATCTTATGGATGAATTTAGTATGAAAACATTTTTATACATAAAAGGCATTTGTCTGAAAAACTATTTTTCATCATGTTTGCTATGTTTATTTTAATTTTAATTCATGAAACTTATAGAAATTTAAATTGATAAAATTGGTTCAATATTTTTGAATCATTAGTTTTATATGTTTTA
This sequence comes from Viscum album, assembly GCA_963277665.1. Lineage (NCBI taxonomy): Eukaryota > Viridiplantae > Streptophyta > Magnoliopsida > Santalales > Viscaceae > Viscum > Viscum album. The sequence goes on along the minus strand of OY728146.1, from coordinate 126,794,438 downwards.
TATATTTCCCTTTAATATTTTGTCAATATGAATAATAACAGTGATAAAATTTATCACCTTAGTAAAGGGTAAATTTGTTTAATCATGGTTAAAACTAAGTGAAAATGTGGTAATGTTTCAACTTAATTATTATTGGATAAATTTAATTTTACCCTTATCACCATAGTCTTAAAATTAAAAAAATTAATTTACACTTGTCCATGAAAATGGCCAATAATATATTTAAATCAAACAAAGTTACAAAATGGAACTTTCTTAGTTTTAAATATCTATTATGTGTCCACATACGAAAAAATGAATGTTAAGAACTAATATAAATTTCAATTTTTTGAATAATTAAATTATATTGATGATAGTATTTTATATATAATTTTTTGTTATTATATAATTACCTAAACTTCTTCTGCAATGCTAATACAATATTCATTCAATTCATATACAAATAAAATAAATGATATTAAAAATATTAAACTGATATAATTTGAGTTATTTATAGTGTTACGTGATTTTTTTAGATGAATATGGTATATTTGTGTGGCTTTAGAGGATTTTATTATAATTATAACTTTTTTTATGTCCTTTAAGTCAAATTAAGTGAATATTTTTAAAATTTACATTAATGACATTTGATGAAAATAATATTTTATTAAATAATTTCAAAATCATTAAAATATTGAAATAGGATTAAGGGGATACAATATGGTCAAAAATTTGATCCATTTCCATTTATTATTCAATATTTATGTTACATGTAAAATTATAACCCTTTATGCGTGAAAAATATGTTTCTATAAATAATATTAAAATATGTTAATTAAGTGGGTAAACCAAAAGATAAGCCTTAAAACACCACATTAACCTATAGAATATTTTTTTGATGATATTTCAACCATATCAAACCCTATTTTATAATTTGACCATTTAAATTCATTTTTATTTAGAATTAATTTTGATAATATAATCTTTTATGAAATTCCAAAAGTTCCCCTCACCTTAGTTATAAAATGAAACCTCCTCCGACACTTCATTACACCCCATTGAGCCTTATATATCGACTATACTATTCAAAAATCCCTTCTAAAATTCCATATCCACAATCTAGATGTATTGTTCATCCAAAAACACCAACCCTAGGACCCTTAAGAGAAGATTTGATGGAGTTCTTTCAAAGGAGAGGTAATAGCCTTAACTGATAATTTTCTTTTTTACTTATTCTTTATCTCATATAAAAAGATGGTATCTATCATAAATAATAACTTAATTATCATAAATTTATTAAATTTATATTATTATTATTAAATAACCATTACCCACCCTATTTTTCATCAAATGGGAGGTGAAGGTATTGCTTATGCGTACATACGGATTATAATCTCTACATAGGGAAACAATTAATTTTCCCCTACCATATTTCTAGGATAGTTATTATGATGTGTTTAATGATTATATATGATAATTATGAAATAATTATACACCTATAATTATAATATCTCATCTAAATTCTTACCTTCTAATTTGTTGGAATACAATAACGTCACTCAGGCATACATGTGGATTATCACCTCAACAAAGCGATGTTATTTTTTCTTTATTTTAAGTTTTACTTGGTTGGTAATAAGGATTTATTTGATGAATATATATGATTAATATGATACAATAACGATTCTGGAAATTAGAATTATTATTTACCATTATTTCTTTACATTTGTTGAAAAATTAAAACAACATTCACGCGTACATGTAGCCTACCGTCTCCATGAACGGTGTAATTAATTTTTAATCCCAATATTTTATAGATTACCTAAATAAATATTTACTGAATATATAGGATATTTATAGAATTATTAAAATAAAATTAAATGTTTTAAAATTTATAAAAGTGAAAATAATGATACTAAAAAGCTCAAACATACCTAAAAAATGAAGCAATTATTATCCAAAACACTGATTTAAATAAATAATTTTTAATAAATGGGTGATAAAAAAGATATAATAAAATCATAAAAGATATGATATATATGATAATGGTTATTTAATGGATTTATAATAAATCAAAATTTATTATACATGAGGTTAGGATGAATATGAAGAAATTGAAACCAGATGTAAGGGTTTATTTCAGAATCTCATCACTATTTGATATTGTCTTTTCTTTCGAGGCACATGAGCCTTAGCCCGGTTGCCAAGGTCTCTGATGGTGCATCCAAGCGACCAGGGATCAAATCCAGGCGGAGGCAGGATTTCCGGTACTGTATCAGTACTTTAGCAGTACTGTAGCAGTACTGTAGTGTGAACTGTAGCAGTACTGTAGCGGGAACTGTAGCAGGAACTGTAGAAGTACTGTAACAGGCACTGTTTGGCACTGTAGCAGCTGGAGATATGCCCCCGTTTGTGCCTTTGGGCATCAGATTTGGTCCCCGAGTCCTTCATTGGCCTTCAGGAACCCAGGCCTTCGGGTCAGTTGGGCCTTCGGGCTATCCTAATGGCCTTCGGGTCAGTTGTAGATACAAACCAGACCAAACTACAAGGAACAAGCTCTACAAGTAGGATGAGCAAAGGAGCTTTCTTTTCTTTCGAGGTATTTTATTTCATATCCATATTTTATCATAATTTTTTAAGTAATATTTTTAATATCCACCCAATATTTATTAAATATATTTTTATCTATATTTTAACTTTTTTAAAATGATTTTTAAGGAATATTCTTGTCATTTTCTGAATGAGGTACTTTTTAAATTTTACTGAAAGTGTAAAAGGAATGTATTTTAAACACATATAGTATTAATTTAATTTCTAGACATCACAAACACTCAATTATTTAAAGATTAATTTATAATATTACAAGTTTATTTTCAAATAAAATTTTCTTTTCAATGCATGAGACGTTTTTAGGTTTTAAAAAAATGATGTTCAATGTAAAAAAGGTGTATTTTCTTGAAAAATATCTGAGTAGTCACTTTAAAATATATTCATTAATGTCAACATACTTTTATTAAACATATATTTGGGATATAATTTAATGATGACATTAAAAATATTCATTAGTGTGGTTTATTATCAGTTTGACTAGGGAAAGTATTAATATTCAGTATGACTAGGTCTTCCAATACAGATAGTCATTTATTTTTTAAATAATTTCTATTATATTGTACTATTTATTCATATGAGGATTTAATTACACTAAGTAATTGATATTAAGGGCACTCTATATCACCCTGTGCATAATTTGGTCTCATGAGACAAACTAGATTGGGTTTTGGTTAGGGCCTTACCCCTTTATTTTTAAATGTCTTCGCACAGGGTCTCAATGATGTTTTAAGATGTATTGGACAAGGCCTCGGTAGTATGTTTAAAATTTAAATAATTATGTATTACCCCATTATAAAATCATTTATTTTTTTCCATTTTATTATTTTATTTGTTATGATATCCATAGATGTGTTTCAAGTTCATGTGATTATTTTTATAGAACTATTTTGACCATCACTTATTCTTTACATTTTAATCATGCATTATTAGCCTCCATTGTATGCATACCCTTACTAAGATTATAAGATAACCCTTTTATTTGATTTATTTTCCCCATGATATGAATAAGGGTATTATGGATAATATATAGGATGAAATAATTATTTTATTTCTTGTATTATATATTCTCAGTGTAAGATGGAAATCATGTTTGTATTAGGTTCTTAAAGACTACTAATCTATTTGATTCTTTGGTATTTGATTAATTGTATCTAGTGAAAATGTAATAATGTAACTACTGGATCTGGGTTACTAGAGTATGGGTCTTTACACTGGGTCTCTGTATATATCATACATCTACTCTGAAAATAAAGGATATTGGCCTTATATGCATTATTCTTTTGAGTAATAAGTGTAAAAAGGGATCATTATTGGGTTTACACATACAAAATGATGGTATTTCCTTCAAAGGTAATCATTAATATTGGTTTTCCCAAAAAAATTTGCTTGATATTATTTAAATATAATTAAAAATCATCATCTCGTTGATAGGTGAATCCCCTTTTCAGCAATCTTATGAAGGGTAATAAATTTCCAATAAGTCTAGGTATGAAGTGTCTGAGGTAAATAAGGAATCCCTCAATCCATCTCAAATCCTCTGGATTTTGAGGAGGTGGAGTGTTAAGGATCATTACATTCATCTATGTGTTGACTTTGATTTATTGATGTAATACCATGGAGATGAGTAATTTTCTTAATTTCACTACAAAATCGCACTTCAAGGGACTCAATATCATGTTGTGCTATTATATATCATGGATGGTGAGATGATATGAGTGCTACTAGGATTTAAACACCAGATTATTGACATAATACACCATGATATTTCCCTAGAGGGTCTTAAAAATTCAATTCAAGGAAAATTGATAAATGGAATTTGTATTTCTTAATTTAAGAGGCATCACTGGCTAACAAAATAACCCTTGAGGTTATTTGAAAGTATTTTCCATTTCATTATTATGATCCATTCAGATATGGTTATTCCCTAAATACCCATCCATGAAAGAGTGGTTTTAAATGATAGAAATTTTAATGGTTAGTAAATTTGTAATCAAGCATAGTAAATCATACTTTGGGTAATGTTGGTTAAGATAAATTAAGTTTATGTAAACTTGAATTTACCTAGTATTATTTCTGATGTGGACTGTTTTGGAAAATAATGTGGGATGTTATACCTTTTGAATGAATTTAGCCTTAATAATCTTGTTAACTTCATCATTTAATATAGCAACATTAATAGGATATATCCTCTTGGGTTTCTATTTTTAACCCCTACATTCCCATAGAAAACAAATATGAGGGATAGCTTCACCAAGAACTAAGTTGGGAATATCTATATAGTTCCATGTAAATAAAAATATTTATTGTTTTAGGAATGAGTTTTTATGTATTATTCTTCTACGTTTATGGTAGAACTAATCAATATAGGTCATAGATCTTCATCTATTCCTAAATTTATTTCCCTGATCTCATCAACAGTTGTTGATATACCATTCTAAAATGATATATAGGAATATCTAAGATCTTTTTTAATATATTCCTTGTCTTCTATTTCAACATTATCATAAATTAGTGACGAGGGGGGATTTTTTTATTCATAGTAAAAAACATGGACATTTTTATCTCCAATGAACACTGGGGGAATGTATCTAAATTCCATAAGTGTTGTCATAGGGGAATCATTATATGGGGAATTTGGAACATTATATCTATTATATTTGTTATCATTAAGGGAAGAGGTTGTGTTAACATAATAATACTTAGGATATGATAGAATGGAATTCTTAGTTGTTATAGATCATAGGGAATTTGAAGATGTCACTGAAGCCTCTAGGGACTGTAGAGATGATATGGGAACATTATCAATTAAAGCACCTTTGATCAATGTATATGACATCATGAGAATCTGGGTTATGATTCCTAAATCTTTTGGTTGTCTCCCCTATTGAGGGTAAATTGTTTTATTATAGAAACTTGGTGGCATGGTCTGAACATCAGTCAAACTAGGGCATGATTGATGATAATTAGGGGCAATTGGCTTGACTTGGTTGTTATACATCACAAAATCTTCTCTAAATTTTTAAATTTCCATGGTAAATGTTCAAGTGGTTGGGGTCCAATATTTGGTCAATATTTTTTTATTGGTTTTTTCCCCTCTATATTATATAATCCTGCATCCATATATTGGTATTTTCATGCCTCATAGAGAGTATTGTCCTCTTAAAACACTCCAACCTACCCATTAACAAATTACATGTGGTATTAATGGTATAAAGAGGCCCCAACTACTTGAATATACATCCAAAACGTTCCTAATAGGACATTGAAAATGTTTCAAAGCTGAAAACCCTAAATCCAGGGCTAGATATGAGATCTTTAAATTGTGCTCTATGATTAATTCTACCAAGAGGTTTCTACTCACTCTTTTCATACCATTGAATTGTTAATTGGGTAGGGTAGAAATTATCTTTACCATAACATAGTTATTAGAGGATTCATATATTTATGTGTTATATTCTAAATCCATTATCGATTAAGGGTTTATGGGTGTCTATGTTATTCAGTTTTCAAGAGACATATAAGTGTCATATGTTCCCTTTTGCAGTGATCTTCCGGTCTTATCCACTGAAGGATATAAATACATATCATTTTATGGAATTGGTCTCTGTATAATATGATTCTAATGGAGTGACATGAACCTTAAATTTTTTAGGGATAGAAAAGGCCTCAATAACTGCCTCTCGAAGATCCCTTGAGATATTAAGGGGAACTAAAAATGAGTTATTACTAAGGATAATGGAAATATATTTAATGATTTCATATTTCTTGGTTAGGGGACAGTTCTTCTTATCATGACGTTTCTCCAAAACTTGGGTATTGGAGTTTGATTATGATTGTGTCAATGTATCCCTACCCTAACCCAGGTTTGAGGGAAATTTCACTATTTACATATTAAAATAAGGTGTCTTTCTGACATTATAATAAAAAAATCACATTCAAAAGTTTGTCTTCTAATATGACTAGAACTAAGTGAGTATGATATGATTTTAGATCATAAAAGTGTTCCTAATGAGTTTTCAGGAGTTCTTTCATTATTTCTCTATGACATAGATAAATTTAGTTATTTTTGTTCCTAAATAGTGAGGGTCATTACGACCTCATATTCCATGAATTCCTTGAACCCTGTGACTATATCCCTAACTATGAGTGGGAGTTTGTGATTTACATACACCTTATTCCTTAGAGAATGGATCTAACAGGTAAATATAATTAGTGAAACATAATATATGAAAATTCTATTTCATGGGATGGTGTTCATGATCTCGTTTGAAATAAATTTCCTCATCCTACAAGTGATGGGGTATAAATTATAAGAGGGTGTGAACTTATCTGTAGTGAATTATTTTCTTCAAGCCTTGTCATATTTTGGTTTATTTCATCGAACATTAATCGTTGATGAATAAAAATTTGTTTTTCCATATAGGGGTTCTTGGGATGTGACTAGAATATTCAGTTGTTCTTGAGAAATATCATGTCCTTGTTTGATCTATTTCTTGTTTATCCATCCATAAATCTTTTGAGATCATTTCTTGATCACTTTCTGTAATTCTCCCTCATCTTCCAGTATGATGAAAGAAACATTGGATACTTCCACCGATGGTTTTCCCAACTTAATTTACCCAAATTCAACCATTTTTTAAGATATTTATTGAATATGTAGTATTCCTAGATAGTATTCACTAGTATATAATGGTAGGGATATTAATTAGGTTGATCAATGAGACAAATCTTGTTGGTCCTTGGTTTTGATAGTTTGAAAAACTTTTTCTCCAGAGAAGAAATGAAATAATCTAGTACACTATCAATTCTAAAAGAATATATCTTGTTATTTCTATGGTTAAATTTTTAATTCTTATGTTCCCTTTTCCCATATTGATGGGGGTACTTTTGTTTCTACTGCTTCTTGGGATAAGGCATCATAGTTTTTCAGGAATTTATGGGTGTTAGAGTAGACACTAAAACTAGTTTGAGCATAAAATTTCATCTTATTATCTTAATATTTTATTTCCACTATATGGTGGTATGCTATATGATTTGACCTTATTCTGTTAAATTAAATATTTCAATCATTGAACTGATATGGTGAAAACTTGTAATATGTCAGAGTATTTTAATGAAATTAGCAATTTCTGAAACTCAGCCTGGAGATTTTCTATAAATATATATAATAAATACTCTTGAGGGAGTTTTGTATCTTTGTAGTATATAAAACCCTTCCACATGGTGATAAAACCCAAGACCCTATCATTCTCATGCTACTTTCAATTTTTGAAATCGATGACTTTCATCTTATTTAGAATTGAGATGAATTGATAGAGAAAATTTCAATGGATATCCTTCCAAATGGTGATAGAACCAGTCAATAAGTTAGTATACCATTGAAATGTCAGTTTTTCTAGATTTTTCAAGAAATATTTGATCTTAACTATTTTTTTTCTTTTTTTACATCATGGGGTCACATTAAGATACAAAATGTGATATACATTTTTCTAGTTCTCCTATTCCATTAAATACTAGAACATTGTATTTATAAATTTAGGAAGAGGTGGAATAATTTCCACACATTTGGCATACATTTTACTTCCTAGTTACATCAATTCTTGATGTCCTTCCATGAATTTCATTTAAGTGTCCAAGAATTAAATGGATTTGAGAAGTTTCCTTGGAATGTTTTGTAGAGAAGGAACTTTGGTAGAGGAAAAACGAGTAGTTTAATATGATAGGTTTTATTGTGTCTATTTTGGATATTTAGTATGAGTTGGTATAGTATAAAATTCCTAAAATAGTTATATCCACAACCCTGACTGAGGGAACTCTTGATAGTTTTCAACTATTGATCTTAGATAAAATAGTTTCCTAGACCCATAGACTACTATATAGTAAGAATCTATTAAAATATACTGAGAAACTTTCTCTTATTGGACATGCATTGGAGGGAAAGTATTGGTTTTCACATAAGAGTTATACTTTGTAGTGATACTTCCTCTAAGTAGTTTGGTGTTAAGTCAATTTGACTCTATTAAATATACTTTATATTAAGAAAATCATTCCTTAATATTGAGATCATTAGTCTCCTAAGAAACTCAGTGGGATGTGGTTATATGTTTCCCGTTTTCCTCACTTCAAGATCTCTAATATTGTGGTAGTTGAACATTAAAGGGGATGTCTATATTTTAGTTATACCTCTAGTGATGGGTACACACCTACATCAAATGCCTCGGTGTGGATAGTATATCAAACTGTAGCCTCATCATCAAGAGTCTCTTATTCATCATATTTCCCTAAATTATCCGTGGGGTAATGTTGATGAAATTTAATGATAGATAATATGGTATAAAGATCGTGTTTTCATATAATGGATACGAATATTAATTACTTTTTTACTATTTATCTGGGTAAAATTTACAATCTCCCATGGTATTTCCCTTATGGGTAGGTCATTTTAGGTTATAACCCTTGTGAGGTCAGGCCTTCTCTTCACTATATTACCCTATAAGTGACATTCATAGGGTGATCAAAATAGAAACCCCAACATAATATGTTGATCAAATTCCCAAAGATAGGTATGGATCTCACTAGAAGAGGATCTATGAATAATTTTTATGTGATGTTTCCCCTAGTCTAGAGAATAAATACTTTCATGGGAGAGGATATGGTGGTGATATGAATGGATCTAACCCTATGTGTTGGGGTTGGTTTTATCCTTACACCATCATATCTTAGAATCATTGTGGTATTTAAAATCCCAAGGGTGGTGTTGGTGATGTGAATGATTATAATACCCCCATCCTTGTGGGTTGGGGTGGCTCCTATATTACTATTTTGGTGGTTATTAGAGCTATTATTTTGATTTATATATATTTTTTGTAATAATAAACTAGATGAAATACTTTTTCCAACCATGATCTCATTACTATGTTTGAATATATTTTTAGCAATGTGTTTATCCTTTCTTAGGAGAGTGACATGATTAACTTTTTAGGAGGGTTAATATAGGATCTTTTCAATGGCCCACTCCAAACAATTTATCCATTTCTAGGCCTTAGAAATGATAGGATCCAACTAGTTAAATTTACTAAAATGTGTAGATCCAATACCCAAAATTCATACTGATGCAATAATATTTCTTGATTCCCTCTTCAGTAGGCTTCATTAACTATGGAGAAAAGTAAAATAAAATATTTAATTCACACTATGACCTTTAATATGACTGTTAATATGACCATAATAATGGTAAGTATCAATGATAAAACATAGCTATTTTAAGGATTTGACCCATTACTATTGGAGATCCATTCATTTTTTTCCAACTCTTAATATCATCCAGTTGAAAGGAAATACAAATTGATTTGGTTGAAGAAATCTCCAATTTTTTGGTGTGATTGGTATACTCCTCATAATTCAAATATTTTATCCTTATAAGGTGTAGATTAATCCAAAAGTTTTTATTCAGATAATTTATTCATTATTTCTAGAATATAATACATAGGGGTGTCTATGAGCCTGAACATAACTTGTATATTATCTTTGGGAAGTTATTTCCCCATAAATACAGAATTATATTTATATTCTAGTAGTAATTACTACTTTTGTTCTAATCAAAGAAGACACTTCTTATATTCCTTACTGAGGGGATAAGGATTGGTTACAATCACCTCAAGTGTATCAGATGAAATATACTTTAACTCTCACATGAGCCTCAGCCTAGTTGGTGAGGACTCTTAAGTGCATCCAGGAAACCTAGGATCAAACCCAGGTGAAGGCACAATTTCTGGGGGTACTGTAGCAATACTGTAGCAGTACTGTAGCAGTACTGTAGCGGGAAACTACAGTAGGTACTGTAGCGGGAAACTACAGTAGGTACTGTAGCGGGATGGTAGCATGCACTATTTAGCACTGTAGTAGCCAGGAATTGTCCCCCGTTTGGGCCTTCAGGCCACTGATTTAGTCCCCGAGTCCTTTAAGGATTTCGGGCCACCCAAGCCTTCAGTCCAGTAAGGCCTTCAGGCCACCTTAAGGCCTTCAGGCCACCCTAAGTGTAGATGCAAACCAGACTACCTATAAGGAACAAGCTCTATAATAGGATGAGTAAGGAGCTTTCACCACAGCAGAAGCTACATGAATTGCAAGAATGAGAGGGTATGACACCTGTCATTGGGACAAGCATGTGCATGCATAGGATGGCCTATTTGAACAACCATGCAAATGTGGAGAGTTGATTTCATAATAAATATGTTGTTAATGAGAAGTTCCAAGTAGTTAGTCTAAGATATATGTAATGTTTGAAGCCTACGGGCAATGAATTCCTCCAAGGCCTATGGGCCATGTAATGCTTACGCCTATGGGAATTTTAAGGGTTCCACCTCACCCCTTGAAATTCTGATTATAATAATCAATAAGAAATGAATTATTTCGGGTCATTGGATAGATATATACTTTGACTATTGTATATAAGGACATCATTACCTTAAACTACCCCTTAGTTTTGAAGAAATGTCTTTGATTAGAGATGAGGTGCTTAGTGTGGCAAGCCATGATCTCTAAAGTGCATCTCACTATGAGGTCATTCCTATAGGATTTTGGTTAAGGGTATACCTTCTTGTTAAATAATCTTTTGTCCATAGTGGGGGTTGTTGATTCTCTCATCATGAGAAAGGTTCCCATGATCAATCTTCATGGTTCCATAGGGAAGATCACTTTGGTTATTACTCTAGTTAAAGCCCTATAGTTTCTAATTATATCATCATGAGAATAAATTATATGGTATCTACTACATTTTACTTATTAAGATTAACCATGATATTCTAGGGATTATATACAAATATTTTTGAGGGACCAATAACATCATCACTAGTTTTGGAAAGAATATGCACCTACTTTTAATTTATTGAATGCTTTTTATAAGAACCTAATGATCTTCATGGATGGGTGACCAGGGAGAAGTATTTGGCCTTAATGGGGATCATATAATTTAGGAATCAACCCCCATGTTCCTAATCACTCCCCAATGACCTTTTTCCAACCATCGATATATATAGAACATTTTCATATATATCTACTAGGATATGTTGATACGCCTCACATGTGTTGGAAGCTATTGTAATTTGACCATGTTGTTGAACTTTATTTATTATCAGGATCAATCTACATGACTCCTTAGTGGGGGAAGTAATATGTGTTTAACCCTCAGTGGGTTCCATAAGGATATTTTGATGGAATCTATGTGTGTATGAAGTAATAGGGTCCTTCTCTGGCATTGTTTCTAGATTATAACATCAATAACCTATTGTTGGAGCAAGGACACATTCCTGATCATGAGTGATTTCTGAAATATGTTGATGGTATCCTAAGATGTTAGTAGGGATATTAACCTTACAATAATTTTTGTTATAAGTATTCATACTACACTAATTGGAACGGGGATATAAGCCATATATGATTCTTTATTCCACACTAGAATATTATGATGATCCTCTTAAATTGGAATGATAATATAAGTTCACTCCTTCATAAATCATGTTGTATGATGAGTTATTTTCTTGATGGGATAATGATTATGGATATTTCCCTTAATGGAAATTGATATATGAATATTGTGGTCTTATTCTATTGTTTCCAAGATATGTTGGAAAATATATAATATGTGAGAAGAGATATGATCCTACCCCTCTATCACTTCTAGGATATTCTGGTGAGATTTTGTAGAGGGAATTGGGACACCAACCCATTCCATAGTGAGAGTGGGGATATAATTCCACTATATTTCTCTATTAATCACTAGGATACACCGACGAGATTCATATTAAAGGGAGGGAATATAATACTTCCCTTGGGTGGATATTGGGATATTCCATCATTTCTTTCATATTCTACCAGGTTGGGTAGAAATACTTATTCAACATGAGTAGGGATATGAATGGAATCTATCATCCTCATTAGAGTATTCTGATTATTATTTTTTCTAATGAATAGGTGTATGTTCTTTCTTTCGATACCGGTGGGTCATCTTCCCAGGGAGATACCACCTTATGGATTCCTAGGATTTATTTAGATTGAGGTTGGGATTTCTTGGGTAACCTCCCTAGTATACTTCTAAGTATATTGGGCCATACAACATTGGTAGTGTTGATATATGGTAGGATCTTCCATGGTGACACTGAATTTAGGGTGTAGATGTGACTGACCTCCTTATCCATCTCCCTAAATAATGGAAGGTACTTATGTCACGCTCATGGGAGAGTCTCTTGATGTCACTCAAGGTGGCCACATGAACCATTAATATTGTCACAGTTTTCCTCTATTTTTGATGTGGCCTATGGGGATTGAAATACTACAGGATCTCTCGTGATTCTTCTAGGGTGGGGATAGTTCAATTGATATGCTACTTCATCACTAGTGTATTAATGACCTGTCATTGAAGGTGTTTTGTTGGGAACAACATCTTCCTTATCAATGGGGTCAGATCCTTGGTAACAGTATAGTAATATTTCTATTAACTTTATAATTACACCATATTTGGAATAAATGGGAATATTTATTATATTTTTCTATGAAATCAACAAAAACAAATTGGGAAACCAATTAATGAAGTATAAAATGTAACAACATGTGTGATTGATCACATTGATAGTTGAATTATTGAAATTGGGTTAAACATTTTTATTTCTTATGTAAACTCCTAGCATGACTCTGTTATGGTATTTTAAGTTGGTATGGACCTACTTTCTAGAGACAGGTTGCCACTAGAACATTTTTTGACTCCTTGGAATGTGTGATGGCCAATATGATGAGAGTTTATGATCATCCATACATTTTAATGATGAATTTTTTTCCTACTATAGAACACTCTTATATATATAATGAATTTATTTAATTTTTATCAAATCTATGGAAGGAACTTATTTCCTCATGCCATAAATGGCTTGAATCAATATATTGACATAAATACGTATTATGTATCTGAGGTATTATACCAATCTAAAAATATGTAAGTATCCAATAGCCCCCATCGATGGTACCATCTGTATGTATCATATGTTTTCAATCTTATTATTATTATCAAGTGATTTTTAGTTTTAGGGTATTATGGTTTAATATCCACATAATTGGGAACTCTAGAGTTTATCAACATCTAGGAAGGAAGTCGGTGTTTATGGGGTCAATATCAGACCCATAATAAGGGGTTCTTTTTTATCTTACTGTAAGGAATTAGAACCCACATATTTTAGTGTGAATTAATAGGACACTCCATACCTTTTAATTTTGGGATACAAGAACCATTTCCATACAGTTTGACATCATGTGTAATGGATGATAAGGTGAAAGGTTCCTAGTAATGGTTGGTGTGATTATCATCAAAGGGAATATGGGCTTGTGAGGATGAATTTATTTCATAGTTAATATGGCCCTATGAAATACATGTTTGGTTTGGACAGTGGGGGTATGTCCCACTAATCCAAATGTGTCCTCATTAAGAATATGTCTTGAAGAGGGTGGTTCACTAGGGGATATGGTCTTACATAGTATGATATGACAATACTTTGAAGGAATGTGACCCCATAAATTGGGTGCATGGTTTCATTGGAATCCTAGTCCAATGAATAAATGTATATATGTTTTGGTTTTCAATTTTGTGTTTTAACCTCAAAGTATAATCGTATATACCCTAGTTAATAAGAATGAAATCACACATAGTTAGAATGGAATAGTTTAATGTTATGTGACAAGACTATACCATGTAGTTTAACACCATCTGGTGATGACATTGTCACGTAGTTTTATTTCATATGATAAGTACATTTGTGTCATGAAATGGGTTATAATATAAGAATAAATAGGTATTATTAATTGAGGATTCTCTTTGTGAACATGTCTCATTAGGTGAACCAAGGAGGTTTCCCTAGATGATGTCACAGTTGGGTCTTACACCTTATTAGAAGCCTAGAATTTTTCTCAATAACTTAGGGGAATTAGTGGGTCTTATGCTTTAATATGTACTTCCCAGGTTTGGTTTTTCCTTGATCATAGATGTATTTTGGTGATGAAATCATAAATGGGAACCATCTTGGGTATTATACATGAAAAGGAATCCCAGGTCCACATTATCATGTTGGCATGTGATATAGAACTCCAGTTTCATCATGATAGGTACACTTATTATCAATGGAATCCATAATTTTCATTCTCCCAAGGGACCTACCTATCTGGGATGGCAATTCTCAAGCCACATTTTATAAAGGGGATACAAAATTGAATAGGTTAATGCATGTGTTCATGTCTCTATTATGTGGTTTTGATTATTTTGTAAAAGTTCATCTTTTGGTATTTTAGGGTTTTTGACCTAGAAATAAGAAAATCATGAAGTTTTTTTGGATAGTTATTACATGATTAGGTGACTTGGAAAATATATGACATCCAGAATTCCAAATGTCTCAAATTATAATGAATTGTTTATATACCTTTTTCACTGGTAGGGGAAGAGACAAAACACAATGTTTAACCTTTTCTTCATATAATATATCATGAAAAATACTTGGACATGATAAAGGTGAGCATAAGGTATTTCCATAAGCTAGTCTAAATGACTCTTTTACAAAGGATATCCTTTATAATTAATTTTTTGCAAAGAAGGTTTGCAATCGATCTCATAAAATCCTTATATAATTGGATTTACATGATGGGAACATAGAAGATAAACCCATGTAATAGATTCATGAGGTGTGGTTCAAGAAAAAATAATAAAATCACATATAAAATTATTCAAAACCACTTCATGGGATTTAATATTATTTATAGTTATTTGAATCTTGACTTACCTACATAGTTTTTTAAAGTTCCCCAATATATGAGTTATTCACACTCACTTTCTCTTTATGCACTTATGACTTCCTATTAGTCTCTATATATCTAGGTTTCCCAATGAAAACTAGATTATTTATAATAAAAATAGATAAAATGTAATAATAAACTACTATATGTCATATATTCCATGTGAGATTTCTATGAGTGAGGGGGTTTCTCATAACTTCATGGGTTATCTATCATCGACCCATGAATGATGAGTGAATTAGATAGTCACATAAGAGGTCCACTTTTGATCCATGAATGAAAAGTCTTTCTCATGAACATATTATAGGCTCATATATTGTATGATAGTGATGTTAATTTCTCATGGGATTATTATGATACAATGTGAGAATTCCAAGATAAATCTTACATAGTGTTCAATTTTTTCAATTTTGGTTACTAAGTGGGTATCAACAGTATCATCATCCTAAATATATTTTTAACTAGTCCTTGAAAAGGATAATATTAGAGTAATAAACATTAATATTGGTGAAGGAATGTTATTTAATAAAATAAATTCAATGTGTTATAGAAACACCTTCATAAGTAACCAAATGTCAAAATTGATAAAAAAAATGAACCTAGATGCATTAAAGAAGCATATAGGAATTTAGAGGAAAATTAAATAATGAAAATTCATCCCTATTAATATACTCAATTTTATTGAGTATACTAATTACTTGAGTATGTTTTTCAGTTTTTTATCTATAGAAATGTTTCGACAAGATTGATTAATTATAGTAAATTTAATTGATATTCCAAAATTGTTAATAATGAACTAGGTATATGATTTTTATATTCTTTTATTTTACTAATAGTATAAATGGGTAAAAAGTTCTACTCGGAAGAAGATTTTTAGTTTAAAATTCTAGAAATTTTTCTTCAAGTAGATATATAAGGTTATTAAAATTAGGATTTATCATAAAGAAGTGGTAATAATAAAATATAATGGGATTATTTAAGATACCTGAAAGATTTTATGAAAATATATATAATTTCTATGCTAGGTATAGATGTTATGAAAACTAATTATTTAGTTTTTTGGGTTATATGATATCAAATGTATATTTTACAAGTGTTGTAAATATTTCAAAACCAATAGAAGAATTAAGAGAGCTTGTAATTTTCATTCAAGAGATGAAGTAAATAGTTGTTCCATTAGAGATTTGAATGTATGTTGATCTTAAATGAATCTATGTAAAGGATGTGTATCTCAATATTATTTATCCTATGTTATAAGGGATGATTTTTCTTAACAAAAATTTGTTATTAACAATATGAGATAACTACTTATATACACGTGGTTTTTTATTCATCAAATTATATAACACGTTTTAAAAAAGAGAAACTGTAAAAAAATCATCCAATTATTTTTTATAATATGAGGGAATTTTTTCCCATCACTCGTCAGTTACCTATTATAAATAATAATATTATTTTTATATAAAATTATCTAAACTCATATAATACTATATAGTATATTAAAATAATATCTTATATGTTTAATATTCCTACTAAAATAAAAGAAGTTTTATTTATGAGTAAAAATAATTTTTTGTTGAATTTAAGAAAAATATTATTTGAATGAATTTAATTTATAAGATACTAGTGGGAGTAAGAATAAACTTTTAAAAGTTTAAGGCTAACAAAAAGGATATTTTTTCAATCTAATATTAAGTGATTCATCACTTAATAACCCAAAAGGTTAAGATATGTGACCGTAAATGAAAATATAAATAGTTAACTATAGTTACTTTGATAAATGAATATCACTATTATGAAAACCTATTTTAAAAAGTGAAATTAACTTGATATCCTAAAATATATATATGGGTATAATTTTAAAGACAAGTGTAAGTGGTTATATGTATTTACCATAAAGAATTTAATTAGACTTTATACTAAAATATTTTAGGATAATATGGATAATAAAAATTTAAATAGTTTCATTGAACTCAAGGGAAACTTTTATGGTATAGTTTCCATATATAATTATGATGTCATGATTACAAATATTTCTAAGAAGACAATAAAATATAACATCATAACATTTTATGTTGTAATGTTAATTATTTTTAATATTTTAAAAGAGTTGAACATTAGAAATATGATTCATAAGTCTCACCATTATTCAAAATAAAATACTTCATAGATGTTACTCACTAAGAATTTAGAGTAATTGTTTTATCATATTGTCACATATAAATGTGATTGGAATTTTATATAAACGTATTGAGTGAAAAAAACCAAGAAAATGACGTAAAAATTAGGGTAAAACAAGAATGTTATCATACTTTATATGATATATATGTTATTAAGTATGTTTTTATTAAATATTCAAAATATATTTTAATAATATAAAATTCATAATGATTTTATAATAATGGAAATATCCATTTATTATTCATAAATGTGTGTTGAAAGTTTATTTTTCATGAACTGCTAGATGATAATATCCACTAAAACTAAAAAATTAGGTTATCCTTAATTGATAATCATCACATATTATTATAGGTTTTGGTGATATTATAGTATTATTGTAAATAGAATCATTTACTCATTACAAAGGGTTATATATTAGATAGAATGAATAAATTCATTTGGTAGTAATTTTAGACTTATTACTTGGATTTTCCTGTCAAATCCTATCCCATGGAATTTCATAAAGTAATTGATATACATAAAGGTGTATGATTATTATCAATACATATTCCTTAATATTTGTGAGATATATTTAATAAAAAACTTCATAATTTAATAAATTTAATAAATAGTAATAAAGTGACTTATCTAGTCAATGGGTGGTTGGGCCTTTTGTTGATCATTTTATCAGATTGATTATAACCAATATGGAATTTTCCCACTTGTATGATGAGTAAATAAATTTGGGGATTCATTAAATTAGTTAAAGTAAATTCATTTCTATTCTTATTTAGGTCACTTATGATGATATTTTCTTCAAATAAAATATACATGTGATGTGCTCATCCATTAAATGAATTCCATATAATGTGTTCATAAAATTGGTAATTTTATTTTAGATAATCAAGAATAAATGAGTTATAATATATTGTATTGGAATGTTCTATATCATGTCCTAACTCATTTTCATAGAAACAATTCACTATATTGGTATACATATTATGTATATGATATATGTTTTTGTGGAAATGGTTCTATAGTGATATGAATATTTTTGATTGAGATCACACCATATATTTTAGTTGATTTAGTACTGTTGATTCATTGATAGAGGATACACTTTTATTACATAAATGAAATATTGATTTCATATTCTTTATCAATTCTACTATGTCCTTTAGGTTCACACGGTTTGGCATCTAGATAAGGATTAAGTTTTAGATAAAGTCTTTATTCCAAAATGAAAAGGTATGATAAAACCATATCTAGAAGGATTTTTTAATAAATTTAGAAATATTTGGGAAGTTTTTCATAAAGTCCTTATGAGATTTTTGTGTGTCTGTGAGATTGATATATGTTCACTAAAATATGCATGTGAATGAATTAAAGTTAGGTTCATGTATTTACCTTCATTTTTTATTGGTTATAATATATTATAAATAGATTAAATGGTATCCATCAGGAATAGATTAAAAGTATTATAATCATTGATATAATTTAATGAATAATTCCAATGAAAATTAACATATATTGATATATTTGATATGGCCAAAATAATTCATTCAATGAAACATATTGAGGATAACTACATAAAGGGATGATATACCTCATGTTGGGTACAACTGATTGTATTCAAGCCTCTTGATTATCTCTTTCTCCCAAAACACTATTTATCACTAAGTAGAGGCACTATCACCCCTTATGAATTTATTGGATCCTTAAGAAACAATTTGGAATCATATAGGTTGTGTAATGCCTCTAAGGCAGGAAGCTTTCATTTTCTTCTTTTTTTATCTTCATTAAACATACATCGAATAATTAAATATGGATACATCAATTTAGGTATGCTCATAATGTTTTTTATTAAAATTATACAGGTTTACTGTGTTAAGGATAGATCAAAAAAATATGGATTTTATTTGGATTTAATGTTTATATGACAAACCCCTAAACCCAACAAAATACACATTAAATTTTTTATAAAATTTAATTTTAAAAAAAAACTAATTAAGTTATACTTTTTTTGGTAAAAATGAATTTATAAAATTCAATTAATTTTTAATAAATAGATAATAAATTTTAGAGATTTATGATAAAATAATTTAATGTTAAAATTACATATTTTTTAGTGAGTTGGTTCTTTTATATGTCATGTATTTTAATTATAATAAATTAAATTGGTCACTATTAAAGAATTATTTAAATCCATTAAATTTTTTATATATATGTTAAAATAAATTTCCACCTATCTAGAATATTAATTGAAAATAAATAATAATAAATTTATTTTTATTCTTAAAATATATTTTTATGAAAAAAATTAATTTTTACACAATTTTACTTTAAAAAGAAAATTATATCATGGTTTAGGGATAATTTTATTAAATTGTAATTTTTTTAAGTATAAAAAAATATTAAACACTCTTCTCGTGATTAGTAGTTGATAATAATTAATAATAATAACAATTAATATTTAAAAGACCACAAATTAGTTTCAATATATATAAATATATATATATTATTTTCATTTAAAAGATAAATTTCTTATATTAAAAAAATAATTATATTAAATTGAGTACAAATTTGGAATCATAAACAAATCGGTAAGAGGGGTCATGTTATATTTTTGGAAAAAACATTGTCATGGTAAATAATTAATGAAGGTAAAAATTGGTAAAACTTAAATGGATTTATTTTTAAAAAATTAATATGATTTTAATTTTTTTTTGGATTGTTCATAAAATGACATTTGGAATTGGAAACAAACTAGTATAATGCTCTAACTTTCATCAACCAAATCCACATGCAACAATATGAAGAATATAAATCATGCATACCTTAATAATAATTATTTTTATCTTTTACTATTCAATGGAGTATACCTGATAGTGATGTATTTAAGGAAAAAAATATAGTTTAGGCTTGTAGAAAAAAATGGGTTTTATTCAGTTTTCCTAGATAAATCTTCAAAACCTGGTAAAAAAATCCTAGAAGATTATAAGAGATGATATTTCACTATAAAAAAAATAGCATATTATCAGTAGTTTATTAGAAGGGTTTATGAACAACCCCTCTAAATTACTTTTCGAGGGGGTTATGCCCAATCTCATCTAAACATCAAATTTATAGGGGGTTCACAACCCCCTCTAAATTTTTTAGCATTATTTTTTTAATATTTTTTTTGATTTTAGAGGTTGTTATATCAAAACCATAGCTAATTTAATAATTAGTGGCGCTATATATATTTTTTTATTTTAAGGGATATATATATATATATAACATTGGTTTGCATATATAGATATAATTAGTTTTTTAAAAAAATATTGGGGATTCACAACCCCCTCTAATTTAGGATATTATAAGGGGTTTATGAACAACAAATAATATATTAGATTAGAGGTGGTATTGAACCCCTTCTAATTTAATAAATTAGAGGGGGTTTTGAACCCTTTATAATTTAACAAATTAGAGGGGGGTTTAACCCCCTCAAATTGATGACATTATATGGGGTTTTGAACCTCCTATAATTCAAGACATTAGAGGGGGTTTTGAACCCCTTATAATTAATGAAATTAGAGGTAGTTTTGAACCCCTTCTAATTGATGACATTATAGGGGGTTTTTAACCCCCTCTATAATTTAAGAAATTAGAGAGGGTTTTGAACCCCCTCTAATTGATGACATTAGAGGGGTTTTAAACCACCCTCTAATTCATGATATTTGAGGGGGTTTGAACCCACTATAATTTATGACATTATAGGGGGTTGTTAACCCCCTCTAATTCATGAAATTTGATGGGAGTCATGAACCACTACTAATCCCTCTGATTAGAGTGGGTTTTAAACCCCGTCTATATTTGTATTTATTTTTTAATATGATTCTCATAAAATTCAAATTTTATAATATATATGTGTGTGTGTGCATGTGAGTTTATATATATATATATATTACATAAACACATTATATAAATTTATTTAAATAAATTATACACACATATATATAAGGACATTACATAAATACTTTAAATAAATACTTATATATATATATAAAATGTATACATATATAAATATTGGTATACAAAATATAAATGTAATTATAAATATATTTATTCAAAATTATAAAATTTATATATGGTTTTATAAATATTATACATTTATATTATGATTTATATTGTACATATATTATATTAAGTACATTTTTCATTGTATATTTTTTGTATAAATACATTTATATTATATTATGTTTAAAAATATATATAATATAGATAAAATTAAATATAAATATACATATACATTTTATATAATTATATTATATAGATATATTATTATAAATATTTAATTATTTATAAATTTATATATATTATATAATTATTTTTTATATATTTTAGTATAACATATTAATTATAAATTAAGTTAATATATATATATATATATAATTTAATTATATTATATATTTTTAATTATATGAAAGTATTTAGTTTTCTATGTATATATATATGATATTATATAATTATATATAATCACATACATAAATATAAAATATAAATGTATTTCATAAAATATATGTACAATGTAAATCATAAAATGTATAAATTTATAGTATTTATAAAACCTACATATAGTTTTTTAGTTTAAAACTAGTTGTAATAATAATAATAATTAATAATGTTGTTGTTACACACACATACATATATACAAATATATAAAAATGATTATATATATATTATAATTATATCATATCTATAAATATCTTATAAATACATAAATACACACACAAATATAAATGTATTTACAAATATACATATAAATATATATTTATATATCTAAATATAATTATTTATGCATATATATAATACACAAATATATATATATATATATATTATAGAAAAATATATATACATATATATATTATACACAAATATATATATATATATATGTTATTATATACATAATAAAAAATATTATATTATTAATATTTCCATAAACAAATATATATATTATAATTCGGTATGTAATTAAATATAAAAAATTGTTTGTAATATAGAAAAAATGAAGCAGCATAGTGGGAGACGCACCGCTGATTGTTCCAACCGGTCGCGTGTTCGAATCTCACGGAAGCCGAATTTTAACCACCCTCACGGGCTCAGTGAGCTGTCCATCTGAGTGTTGGGCCCATGGATGGAGTTTGGGACCGTAGACCAGGTGGGTGTGTCGGTGGGTACTTGGGTACGTGGGTGTCGGTTAGTGCTTCGGTGTGTGGGGTTTGTCCTGGGGGTCTCAGTGGGGGCTGCCAAGGGTCTCAGATGTTTTCCAGGTGGGGTGTCAGGGGGTTAGGGGTTTTGGGTGTCAGTTGGTATATGTGGGTGTTGGGGGGTCTCAGTGGGTGTGTTTGGGGGTCTCAGTGGGGGTTTCAGGGGGTCACGGTGTGGGTGGCAGGGTCCCAGGTGTTAGGGGTGTCTGGGGGTCATGGTGGGGGTGTCAAGGGTCATGGTGGGGGGTGTCAGGGTGTCACAGTGGGGTGTGTCCGGGGTCTCGGGTGTCTGGGGGTGTCTGGGGGACGCGGTGGGGATGTAAGGGGGTCGGGGGGTGTTCGGGGATCACGGTGGGGGTGTTCTGATCGCGGTTGGGATGTCTGGGGCGCTCGGTGGATGGAGTTTGGGCCCGTAGGCTGGGTGGGTGTGTCTGTGGGTACTTGGGCATGTGGGTGTAGGTTAGTGCTTAGGTGTGTGGGGTTTGTCCTGGGATTATCGATGGGGTTTTCCATGGGGGTCTCAGTGGGGGTAGACAGGGGTCTCAATGGGGGGTGCCAAGGGTCCCGGTTGTTGTCAAAGTGGGGTTTTAGGGGGGTCTAAGTGGGGGGAGAGGTCAGGGGTTTTGGGTTTCATATGGTATCTGTGGGTATTTGGGGGTCTCAGTGGGGGTGTTCGGGGGTCTCAGTGGGGGTGTCCGGGGGTCGTGGTGTGGGTGTCTAGGGTCTCAGGTGTTAGGGTGTATGGGGGTCGTGGTGGGGTGTCAGGGGTCACGGTGGGGTGTATCAGGGTGTCACGGTGGGGGGTGTCAGGGGTCCCAGGTGTCTGGGGGTGTTTGGGGTCGTGGTGGGAGTGTAAATGGGGTCAGGGGTCTCCGGGGGTCATGGTGGGTGGTGTTCTTGTGGCGGTTGGGGGTGTCAGGAGTGTGTCAGGGGGCGCTCGGTGCATGGAGTTTGGGTCCATAGGCTGAGTGGGTGTTTCAGTGGGTACTTGGGTTCGTGGGTGTCAGCTAGTGCTTGGATGTGTGGGGTTTGTCTTGGGGGTCTCGGTGGGGTTTGTCATGACGGTCTCAGTGGGGGGTTCCAAGGGTCTCAGTGGGGGGTGACAAGGGTCTCGGGTGTTGTCATGGTGGGGTGTCAAGGGGTGTAAAGGGGTTTAGGTGGGGGTCAGGGGTTTTGGTGTCATGGGGTATCTGTGGGTGTCTGGGGGTCTCGGTGGGGGTGTTTGGGGGTCGTGGTGGGGGTGTCAGGGGTTTGTGGTGTGGGTGTTAGGGGTCCCAGATGTAAGGAGTGTCTGGAGGTCATTGTGGGGGTGTTTGGGGTCACAGTGGGGGGTTTAGGGGGTCACGGTGGGGGTGTAAGGGGGTTGGGGTGTCTGAGGGTCATGGTGGGGTGTTCTGGTCATGGTTGGGGGTGTCAGGAGTGTGTCTAGGTGCGCTCGGTGGATGGAGTCTGGGCCCGTAGGCTGGGTGGGTGTGCTGGTGGGTACTTGGGTGCGTGGGTGTAATTTAGTTCTTGGGTGTGTGGGGTTTTTCCTGGGGGTCTCGATGGGGTTTGTCTTGGGGTCCCAGTGGGGGTGTTAGGGGTGTCAGTGGGGGTGCCAAGGGGTCTTAGTGGGGGGTTCCAATGATCCTGGTTGTTTTCAAGGTGGGGTTTCTAGGGGTCTAGGTGAGGGGGTCCAGGGGTTTTGAATGTCAGGGGGTATCTGTGGGTGTCTAGGGGTCTCGGTGGGGGTGTTTGGGGGTCTCAGTGGGGGGTGTCAGGGGGTCGCAGTGTGGGTGTCAGAGGTCCCAGGTGTTAGGGGTGTCTGTGGGTCATGTTGGGGGTGTCAGGGTCACGGTAGGGGATGTCAGGGTGTCACTATGGGGTTTTTTCTGGGGTTCTTGGTAGGGGTTCCAGGGGTTTTAGTGGGGGTGTGAAGGGTCTCGGGTGTTGTCATGGTTGGGGGTGTTAGGGGTGTGTCTGGGGGCGCTCAGTGGATGGAGTTTGGGCCTGTAGGCCAGGTTGGCGTGTCAGTGGGTACATGGGTGTGTGGGTGTCAGTTAGTGCTTGGGTGTGTGGGGTTTTTCCTGGGGTTGTCGGTGGGGTTTGTCTTGGGGGTCTCAGTGGTGGTGCGAGGGGTCTCATTAAGGGGTGCCAAGGGTCCCGGGTGTTTCCATGGTGGGGTGTCAGGGGGTGTGAGGGGGTCTAGGTGGGGGGGTCAGGGGTTTTTGGTGTCAGGGGGTATCTGTGGGTGTCTGGGGGTCTTGGTGGGGGTGTATAGGGGTCTCAGTGGGGGGTGTCAGGGTGTCGCGGTGTGGGTGTCAGGGGCCCCAGGTGTTTGGGGTGTTTGGGGGACATGGTTGGGTGTCATGGTTCACGGTGGGGGGTGTCAGGGTGTCATTATGGGGTTTGTCCTAGGGGTATCGGTGGGGGTGCCCGGGGTCTCAGTGGGGGTGCCAGGGGTCCTGGGTGTTGTCAAGGTGGGGTGTCAGGGGGTGTCAGGGGATATCTATGGATGTCTGGGGGTCTCAGTGGGGGTGTTCGGGGGTTTCAAGGGGTCTCAGTGTGGGTGTTAGGGGTCCCAGGTGTTAGGGGTGTCTGGGGGTCGGGGTCGGGGTGTCAGGGTTCATGGTGGGGGGTGTCACGGTGTCACGGTGTGGTTTGTCCTAGGGGTCTCAGTGGGGGTGCAGGGGTCTCAGTGGGGGAAGCCAAGGGTCTCAGGTGTTGTCAAGGTGGGGTGTCAGGGGGTCTAGGTGGGGGGGGGTCTGGGGTTTTGTGTGTCAGGGGGTATCCGTGGGTGTATGGGGTCTCGGTTGGGGTGTTCGAGGGTCTCAGTGGGCGTTGTCATGGGGTCGCGGTGTGGGCGTCAGGGGTCCCATGTGTTAGGGGTGTCTAGGGGTCACGGTGGGGGGAGTCAGGTTGTCGCGATGGGGGGTATCAGGGGTCCTGGGTGTTAGGGGGTGTTTGGGGTCGCGGTGGGGGGTGTCGCAGTGGAAGGTATCAGGGGTACCAGGTGTTAGGGGTTGTCTGGGGGTCACAGTAGGGGGTGTAAGGTGGTCAGCGGGGTGTTCAGGGATCATGGTGGGGGGTGTTCTAGTCGCGTTTGGGGTGTCAGGGGTGTGTATGGGGGTTCTCGGTGTGCATAAAATATATATATAAAGTGTGGTAGTTTAAGGGAATTTCTAAAACCACCCCTAAATGTTTCCCAATAGAGTTAATTAAGGGTGGTTCTAACAGCCCCTAATTGTGATGTTTGAATTTGAGGTGGTTAATACTGCCTCTAATCAGATGAATTTAGGGTGTAATTAGAGGGGTTTAAAACCCCCTCTAATCTTACAAACACTAAACACAAGAATATTTTACCAGTGCTTACCCATAACCTCCTCTAATCCGAGTAGGCAGCCACTTTAGCGGTGGTTATGGGTAACTGCCACTAAAGTATTTAGAATGGGTTTAAACCCCCTTATAAATGATAAAATAACCCGTTCTAATCGTCTTGTTTTTTTAGTGTTTTCAAATATAATATATAACTACTTTATACAAATAATAATTACCTTAGGTTGGAATTATTTCTTCATTATTGAATCAATTAAACTTTATTATTGTACCATCATTATAAAGAATTGTCTAGGGTATAATCCCTTTAGTCATATCCACGCATTCTCCATGAACCTCATAACATTTCCATATAATTTATGTGTGTTATCGCGGAAGAACTAATTTTCTTATATCTCTTGTTATCAATTTCAACTAGAATATTTACCAGTCTTAAAGAATTATATAAGGTTTTATTGGTCTTAATAGAGAAAAGGATGATTGATTTTCTCCATTATTGAGAATTTTCTTGATAAAAATCTCTCTAGGATTGAGAGAATTCTCTTGAGAGAAAATGTTGTGTACATAAAAACCTTAATAAATTATGTTATATACTATGGTGGGAGAATTTTTCAATTCATATAGTCCCATAGAAAACCTTCAAATTATAAGTAAACTCATGAATGGAATAATAAAATTATTATTATTATTATTTCCTTGATGTTTTATAAACTCATGGATATTTAAATATCATTTTTTAGAACATTAACTCCGCCTATCAATCCTCATAACTCACTAAACCTTGAATAATAACTATTTATTTAAATAAATAAATTACATTCTATTATCAATTCAATAAATATTAATGTAATCAACATATCCTGAATAACCATTATTCCTTGTAAACTAAGTATAATATTTATTTAAATATTAAATTCATATATAATTTATGTGATGTTCGAGATACACTTTGTGTGGGACTATATATTCCTCTTTCATTGCGGCATTGGGTTAACTGACCTAAATCCCAATATTAGAATCTAGAAACATGTTAAAGAAAACATAGATAAAGGTGTTAATATCATGATGGAAATAATCACCTATGAATGATCATTGTCTAATATAATCTCTCTATCTCAATATCTCATCAAGCAAGTTTTAAACTTGTGTCATCAACATATGTGCATGATATATCTTTATATGAATTTCATGAAATGAACTTACTAAAAACCCCATCATAGTAATAGACTTGATCAGATAATTCCATTCTAATCAAAGGTCTTATGATATCTTTTTCCATCAATTCAATAGATAAATCATTTCTTTATTAATTAATTAATGTCACATCATTTGTGATGCACCAACATATCATACCTCCCTGTGAGCATAGGTTTTCACGGTTTTCATTATTACATCGAAGTACATGACTCAAGTTATACACTAATAATAACATCAATTATGAACACTAATACACACATAAATATATAGAAATATCCAGTAAAACATATAACATATGGAATTCCTACTCATGGGTTTGTTCTCATAACCACCTCTATTATAGATTACAATGTAAAAACTTTATTAAAAGTATCAATATTTTATGAGTACCTACACCTGGTAGCCTACATCATATATTTCTCATTAGATAATTTTCATTTGGAAATATAACATATTTTTAATAATATTTTCATTGAAATTAAATATTATCATCATAACAGGGATCTACTATGAACTTTTGATGTGACAGATTCTATAAGGACATTATCACATTAATGTTATGAAGACGAACACTAAAAATGTTATAAGATAAACCTCAACACCCAATTATAATGGGTGGTAGGGTAATAATAACTATAATTGATCCAAAAAATTAAATACTATCATACTATAAATTATTCCTTGAAATAATAAGGAGAATCATCAAGATACATCAAATAACCTCATGCAAGGTTTAGAAAACAACCATTTAACACAAATCTCAAGGAATATGGAGAGATATATAGGTCTATTATACATTTATAATTCATATAATATTATAAAAATATATAAATTTTTGTATATAAAGAGATATAATCACTAAAACAAACATTATTTCACAAATCGTCAAAGGGGATAAAAAAATCCACTAACCGTGACCAACAACTAGGAAATAGGCTTAAATCCTATAAAAGAATCACAACCCCAAGGAACATGAAATGATCTAAAGATTTGAAAAAAAACATAATATACTTGGATAACTATGAATGAAGCCATTATAATATTCCTAAGTAAGAAACAACTTAGTTACAACCTTTTCCTCTGATGCTTCATTAGAAGGTAACTTTGGTCCAAGCTCACCAAACACTGGTTCACAGTTATCCGAATAGAAAATATTATCCTAATGGAAATCATATTCGAACCATCATAAATTATACATCCCAGTTACCCATGAAAATACCCTAATTTCCCTATCCTTAGACTATCAAATCAGAACTCATAGAATTTCTACCACCACAAATATACCTTCATAAATAAACCACATAGAGAAAAAAAAACTAACGAGGAAGGAATATCCTGAAAGGACTACTACTCATAAAATAGAAGTTTGAAGGGAACCCAAAGAATAAATAAAATTAAATATACCTAAAAACTATAATAGATCTAGATTCATTGAGAACATATCCCAAAACATCATCACTCAAAAACTCCATGAAGATTGGTCATCAACCCTACTAGCTATTTAAGGCTCACTTAGACTATTCTACCTAGATCAACATACATGATTCCATAAAAATCCTACAAAAAAGATCTACCTTGAATAATTACAATACAGGTCATTACACCACCAATAGGAGAGAAAAACACCTTCCTTTCTATTCAGAGTCTTGGAAGAATCAATAACAAGCAAGGGAATACCTCCAAAGATAAATACCATGCCTTTATTCAAGACCTTTATAAGAGGCATACATAAAATGTCATGAAACATGAAACCTTACCATTCTTGTCTCCTAATTCACATAATTCATTCCTAATATCAATTAAGGGGAAAATATTTATTCATAATTAATAAAAATAAGAAAATAAGTTTCAAAAACATCCTCTTATACTCCATTACCGCTTGGAAGGGGTCTTAAAATGCATTTTAAAATAAAACATTCTTTTAAAATAAATGTACCTTTATTTTAAATATACCTTTAAAATTTTCATTTAGAATTCAAAAATATCAACTTCCTTAATTAAAAAAATCATATAAAATATACTTTCCATATCAAAAAATATCACACATTAAAGCAATCTCAAAATCATCCACCATCGTAACAACCATCAAGTGTCAAAACCCAAGCAAAACACGAAATATGGTTTTAAAAACTACTGACATCCTTTAATTAATTAAAAAAATCCATTATTATTAAAGTTTAACTTTATTTAAAACACCACATGCTAAATAATTATAGAAAAAAATTAATCTATATTTTAAAACCAACCAATCTTGAAAGAATAAACAATTAGGGTAAAATAAATTACAAAACCAAAACATTTTGTGGTTTTTAGGATGAAAAAAACCACGTCAAAAAACAATAAAAACAAACCAAACATATCTTTCAAACGATCCATGATGATTCATTTGAAATTAAAAAAAATCTTTAAATCTATATTTCATACACTAAATTAGTTTCACAATACGCACATAATTGAAGGTACACCACAACCACCAACCAAAATCCCATCAAATAAACTCTACACATGAAAGTACAACCCTTGATTCTTTTACCATTATAAATTAAATTCAAGTAAATCCTTGAATCAAGAGTTTAAAATAATAAAAACCAAGAAGGATTTATAACCATTTTTTAATTGGATGCATGGTTTGATAGGCCATGGGTTGATCATGCAATAGTCCTTGAAATGTTTATGTAAAAAAATTCTTGGACATTATATTGTCTGGAAGGCCATGAAATCCAACTTCACTTCCTTGATTCCTTTTCTATTTTCATCCAGAAATGCCAAGAACAACCCCATGGAAACTCTTACAATTACACTAAGGATAAAAATACCAATATCTAAACCTTAATCCAAAAAGAATAATCAAAAAAATACATTGTACATATTCACTCAAGAATTAGGGAATGGAAGAGCTAGCTTGACTCCTCCCTCACCAACCTCTTGAGTATCGACATTCCAATATTCATACTACTAGAATTAAAAAAAATATAAGTTGGTTCTTCTAGAATATTATTCCTATTAAATAGATTGTATTTGATATAATTGGTAGAAAACCATTCTAATATATCCTGACTCGGTACCCAACCCTATCTTCTACATGGCTCAAAGAAAATTCTTGATCACCATGGGTAGGAATT
The DNA here is from genome assembly GCA_963277665.1 of Viscum album. NCBI lineage: Eukaryota > Viridiplantae > Streptophyta > Magnoliopsida > Santalales > Viscaceae > Viscum > Viscum album. Next base: position 126,763,978 of record OY728146.1, on the reverse strand, counting down.
CATTTCATGGATATCAAGAATACACACTTGAGAATGGTTTCACCATTGATGTATAACAAAAACTAAAAGTGAAAACTATAAATAATATAGAATGACATATCCAAATGTTAGACTTCCAAACATATATATATATAGATACAATATAATAATATAAGACAAATGTGGAATAAACCGAATAGACATCCATAACAATACTTAATCAATAAAAGTAACTCATACCATTTGGGGCTGAATGAAATGAAAAAAAACATTATTATAAGAAACCATTGACATGGTTAATATATATTAGTATAATGGAAGAATAATAAAATAAATACACAAGGTAAAATTAATAGATATGATGTCCAATAGATAAAATATTACATAAACCTAATAGCTCCAACAAAACCCCCATGTGACCCATGGTCACTCACCACAACTAAATCCCATAATTAGGCCCAAACAACCTATATCAAAAATTAAATTTTACATGGGAACTTGAGATAATATATGTAAGCATTATATACAAACACACATCAATGTATATGTAGGGTGTGATTGAAACAAGCCTGGTAGGATTCCACTGAGGAGTATATATGTTTCCTCTTATAACACATTCCAAAAACTCTAGTTCAACATAGTTTACTAAAATTTATTCTTCATACAATACTGTAAAAATGATAAATGAATCATAATTTCTCTATTTTTTTCCAAAATCAATGTAAAATATTTTGAGAAAAAATGAGGTTCATTTTTCTAAAAACCAAAGTTTAAAATGCATATAATTAATAAAAAATCATTTAAATCTATTTAAAATATTGAAAAGAAGACATTTAGATCTATAAGAAACACAAAATCCTTTTCTACCTCTTTTCAAAAACATTTTTCTAAAAACCACTTAGAAGAAAACATTGATTTTTATATTCAAATGAGAACAACATCAAAAATCAATTTTTGAAATTTTTTGTAAGTAAACTAATGAATAATATAAATATGATAATAAACAAGTTTCATTATAGAAAAATAAAAGAATCAATTACTAAACCATGGTTCTATCTAATTAAACAAAATTCAGGGGACACAAATAATTTATATACAGGATCCCCTAAGAAATCCTCAATAGGAAGAAAACATCATAGGAAACTTCCTATGACTTAAGTAACACAAACATGGACTTGGTGACTCAAGACCCAAGGCCAGCCTATAATAACCCATCAAACACTCTATAATCCATATGGGCTATCTGATAAATAAAATCTATCTCCATGAGGACACATGATCCATATTAGGAGTGCTCAACATCCACAATCCATAACCCCCATCCATATCACAATCTAAACTAGGTTTCTAGACAGTACACAATCTTTGCTAGTAGACCACTCATCCTGGTCATCTACCAACTTACTATGAATCCTACAACATCCATCAATGTGAAGTTGAGTAGAAAATAAATAATTTTACTATAAAAAAATCAAGAATAAATCATTTGAAATAAACCTCATATCTCTTCTAACACCCAATTATGAAATATCCCATTTTTTATCCAATTATAAGCATCCAGTAATAATCCCCCTTATGGGTAATAATATACAAAACTCATAATAAAAAACAAGGTGTCAACAACGAATGGAATATCAAGAAATATTCAAGAAATAATTTTATAAATTGAAAACCATTCCTTTCAAAAAAAATATTGGGATGCAAATCTATTTCACAACCCATAAGTTCATCCATTAAAACATCCATTAAAATAAAATTGTGAAAACATGCTTTGAGATCCATTTGGAAATCAACATTTTTATCAAAAACTAAATTTGAACCACCATGAGAAACTTGAGTCTCAAAAACTATTTCATAAGGCTAAAATGAACACATTTTAGAATCACCCCTTTTAAAACACTGAATTCCTCTTTAAAACACAAGTATGTGTCGAAATTCTATTTAAAATCACCAATCTATATTGTTAAAACCACTTAAACATTTATCAAATACATGAAATACAAAAACATTCAAATTAAATAATAAATCATTAAAATACATAAGTATAACTTTATGCCATGTGTGGAAACATTGAAACCCAATTTTTAACCACCTGTTATTAGAATATAATAGAGTAATTTAGAAAGAAAATATTTTTTAAAAAATAAAACATTTCATACTATATAGTATAAAGGAATGGAAAAAAATGGATAAATTTTACAAAAAAACAACACAAAACATGTATCCTTTAATGAAAAACGCCAAACCAAGAATGAACCACCCCTCACTACCCTTAAATATTCATAACCCTATCAATAAAATCATGAAATCCCGTAAACCCAAACTAGAAAATGGTTAGGGTTTGTGGGAGAAATAAAATCAAGGTGAAAGGGTAAAGAGAGTTTAAATGAAGGTAAAAGTATTGAAAGAGAGGAGATTACTTAAGAGGATCACTTGAAATAAAGGAGTAATGATAAAAAATACAAGAGATAGAGAGGAAGATATCTTTATGTGTGCACCCTGGTTAACCGAATTGGTGGGTATGAGAGAAGGGTTTTAACCCCTTAATAATCGATGGGGTATTTAAAGAATTTTACACTTTCAAAAAACTAGGCATGCTTCATTATTTGGCCACACAGTTTTCCAAAAAATGTACCAATTGTGAAAGAGACACTGGATGGAACCTATTTGACTCAAACACCCTAACTACATAGTCTTTTTAATGTGTTCCAACTATGGAAACTCGTTTCTAAAGACTATAGTACAATGAAATTTTGTCTCATATATTTTTCCCTAATTATGTGCAAGATTTATGCTAACACCCTAAGAACTAAAGGGACAATACTATTTTTTTCTCCTGATTTTGGAAAAACCATGCACTATCCATGCACACTAATCGTATACTAAATAAAAGAACTAGAAATATCTTTATGTAAGACTTCCCACACATTTTCCCCATACCCTTGTGTACTAACCATGAAACTATGTAAATTTTATAGAAATTCTAAATTTCAAATAAAAAACTCCCCAAAACTTATAACCCCCCCCCAATATAAAATAAAACACCATATTGACATGGGGGTTTCACTTCTAATTACATTGAGTCTGCTAAATCTCACATGACATTGATTATTTTTCTAATATATGGATTTAGTGAATAGGACTAACATCTTTTCCTCCACTAAAACTCATATTACCCTGACCACTCCCCTTTGAGAAAAATTCCCCAAGATATGATAGATATGAAGTATATGATTCTTTGTTAATGTGACCTTGGATACTTGTTAAGGGCCTCTATTGTAGTATTATCACAATATAATGTAATAGAATCTTTACTATTATGCACACTATTAAAAGCCTAGATGAAGTTACATATCTAGAATGATTCTATATCTATATCAGAATCCACAATATACAAATAATATATTTTATAATTAGTTACTACTGGATACTTTGATCTTTTCCATCTCACAACTCCTTCATTAAGATATAAGACATATCCATACTATACTTGAATATCATTCTGATCTATCTAGAAACTATAATATGTATATCCTTTGATGAATAGACCCTTATCTTACTTATATACTGAGAACATAATCTTACTATGCCTTAGATACTTATGGATAGCCTTCAAAATAATCCAATTCTAGTCACATTGGCCTGCTTGATATCTTCCCAAGGAATAGGAAACATCAATATGGGTATATAATAAAACATATATAATATATCCTATCAACGACATGTAAATAATCCTACTTATCCTCTATCTTTATCTTATATCATAGGATAAATTTTATTGGAGAGATCTGTACCATGTGACATATGAATAAATCCCCTATTAGAATACTTCATACTAAATCTCTTATGTACCTTTCCATTGTATCTACCCTTACTTATCCAAACAATCCTTTTGGATCTATCACAACTGAAATCAATCCTTATAATATAACCCTTTTTCAACTATGTATTTTAGGGAGAATCACTTATTCAAAAACCTCTTAATAGACTATAATATTGGTATCTCACTTCTTATTAGTAATATTTCATCAATATATACTACTAGGAAAATAATTTCACTCCCACTAATCCTTTTGTAGACACAGGGCCCACATTTTTTCTTTACTAAACAAAATCCCCTTATGGGTTCACCCAAGAAAATGTTCCCTAGTCTTGATTCATGCTTAACCCAAAAGATTGATCTCTGTAAGATAAATGTCTCCATAGTATTATTACATGGAGTCAAAAATATTTTTCATTATGTCTTATAGATATCTTCTATAAGGTTATAATTAAGGAAATATTCATTTATATACATTTTAAAAATACTATTTTTATGGTAAGATGTTATATAAAGAAGTATTATGATGTATTTTATCATGTAAACATGTAAAAAGGTTCCATCATAGTATATTCCCTAAAATTTATTAAACCCTTTATCAACCATCCTTTACTTATAGGTACTAACTTCACTTTACAATCCTTTATTCTTATTTAATATCCATTTGCACCCAACAAGATTTAAATCTGTAAGAGGATCTAGAAGAACCCTTACTTGGTTTTAGTACATGGAATCCACATCAAAATTCATGTCTTCTTACTATATTAAAACATTTGAGCCACTTACTACCTTCTTATAGGTCAAAGTTTCATCATTATCAACTAATAATGAGTCACTATCCTCAGTGAATATAAATCCAAATATATCTAGTTCTCTAACCTCTCTAGTGCTTCTATATAGTAATTTTGTCTCTGAAATAACCTATTTCATTGTTTTTTTAGTTTTTTTCATGTTCTAACTCTTACATATTATTTTCATCAGCTTTATAAATCCCAATATATCTACCCACTATTTGTTTTGGAGATGTTATCCCACTCAAGGAATATGAAATGTATTACCACTATTACCTTCTTTCTTAATAGTTTGTATTCATAGTATTTCCATATTCCCTTTGGATATCCTATAAATAAATGCTTCATGCCTCATGGTGTCAAATTATTTCTAAGGATATCCTTAACAAATTCTTCATGACCCCATACATGACTATATGAAATAATTGGTTTCTTTCCACTACATAACTCAAATAAAATCTCATTTTCCACCTAAATTGGTAAAAATTTTATTGTATATGACTCAATATAAAATCCATATCTCCAAAAAGATAATGGAAGATATACATGACTCAGTATCTACTTCACAGTGTATAAAAAGGTTTGGGTACTTCTTTCTGGGATACCATTCCACTAGAGTTTATAAGGAGGAGTGAGTTGAGATAAAATTCCCAACTCCCTTATACATTTGATGAACTCTTGGTTACGATATTCATTTCCTAAATGGCCTGAAGGCCTTCAATTTTTTATTAATTTTTGAGAATACCCTTCACAAGGGATAAGGGAGAACCCTTACATGGACCGAAGGCATAAGTAACATTACATGACCCATAGGTCTTAGGAAATCATCCCAAAAAAGAAAACTTGGAACTACCCCTCCCTATAAAATGTCATGACATCAGCTCTCCACCTTCACATGGTTGGATAGCTAATAATGCTATGTAGAGATGCACTGGCCCAGTACCGATGGAAATTACATACCCTCTCAATCATACAAGTTTGGTTATCTATGCTTTAGTGGATGTGCTTGATCTGAATCCTCATCTGGATCCTTGTTCCCTATAATATTTCTAGTACATATACATATTCAGGTGGCCCAAAGGCCTTGATGTGGCCTGAAATTCTGACTGACTCAAAGGCCTTGAAGGACTCGAGAACCAGACTATTGGACCAAAAGCACCAATATATGAAGAGTTCCAGTTTCTAAAATACCAAACATGACCTACTACAGTACTAATAAAATAACCTATAAATATTCCTCTACTCGAATTTGATCTCAGGTCTCTTGTATGCACTCGTCGAGTCCTCGCCAACTATTCTGAGGCTTATGTGCTTAATATATTCTTCACTTTGATCAAATTAGATTTTATTTATCCATTTTAAAAGATTATTCTATACTTTATTCTTGAACTCCTTAAAGTTTTTAAAGTATTCATACATGTACCTCATTATGTAGACATTTCCATTTCTACTCAAGTTGTCTATAAAAGTTAATAAGTAAGATTATCTACCTCAAGCTTCAATTTAAAAAGTTCCAAAAACCATTATATGAACCAATTCAAAAATTTATATCATATATTTACCCTTTTTACTAAATAGATGATTTGTAATTTTTTCTGGTAAACAAGAATTACCCCTATCAAGTGGTTTCAGTTCAAATAAAAATAAATGGAAATCTTGATATATATATATATACATATATTTCAAATACTTGTCATTTACATGAAAAATATGTGATTCGAACAAATAGGAGTGATATGAGTCATGTGAACTTGATTCTTTTTAGATTTCTAACACTTGGTTTTTTGTATTCTCATACATAAATTCTATTATTAAGATGTTTCATACCATAAAAAATGTTATCTTTATGAATGTAACTATTTTTATTCTAAAGATTGATTATAAATCCAACTAGTTATAAAATTTAAATGGATATAAAGTTCCTAGTAATAATTTTCAAAAAATAATTATTATTTAACACTCAAATAAATCTTGTTTTTAAAGTAAGGTGGTATTTATCTATAGCTAGTGCAGCTAGTTTTGCTTCATTAACAGTTGAAAGATCCAACTCACCTATTGTAACTATTTTTGGATCTACTTTGTTCCTATATTTATAAAAAAATATCAATAATTTTTTTAACTAATAACCAAATAGTACATATGTATAGGTTAAATTCAGTAACAAACATAGTTAAATATTCTTCATTCTTCTTTACTAGGGTGTATTTCTTCTTCCAGTTTCCTTTCTTTCCAAATAAAAAAACAATGTATCTTTTTCCTTATCCTACCTATGTATATTTATCCTCATAGTAGGGTGGTGCATATAATCATTAGAATTATAATGAGTCTTAGGTACTTTTTCCATTACCATCATCTTATTAACTATAAGGGCTACTATTTTTTCATGCCTCTTATTCTTATCTACCTAGAAAATTATTATAATGATATTTAGAAGATATTTATAAATATTTTTTATATTATAATTCATAATAAAACTAGAGAAACTATGAGGTAATGGGGATAGAACAAGGTTAGTTCACAACTCATTTGGTATCTTGAAACCCAAGATTCCCAAATGCTTAATATTTCAAATCAAAATGACTACATGAGGTCAGGTTGGAACACCCTCTCCAAAATTTCACCTTGAAAATTCCATTGAGATATCATACCTCTCATGTCTATGTTTCTCCTAATAAATATCATAGATATTTGACGAAATTGTGAATGCATTCATTTTTTCATGACAGTTATAGAGTTAACTAGATATAGATGAAACCATGAGGCACTGAATGTCTAGGGAATCATCCAGTTGTTTCCAAAATAGAGTTTATTCCTCCTCACTAGCCTTCTTAAAAGAAACTTTATCTATATTTGGAGACTCAAAAATGTATAACTTTCATTCTTGATGTAGTATGATGTGTAAGGATTTATAATAATCCTATAATTCCATGATGGTGAGGATATTATATTTCTATAATATTAATTAAGTGGATATTTTAGGTCATATGCATTTCCATTTTCAAAAATATAAAAACAAGATTTTAATACATTATCATGATTAAAAAAATGTGATGTAATGAATTTTATTTTATTAATATCCCACTATTTTATCAATTCTCAATATCTCTATCCATTGTATTTTGAATTATTTATCATATAGATATTATAGTGGAAAGGATCTATATTTTTATTCTCATAATATAGTCTTGAGTTTATCCAATTATTCAAACATATTTAGGTAAGTGGTCTTGCTAACTTTATTAACCCATGGTTCCTTCATTAGATGAGTGGACTCCCCAATCCTAAAATTTTATCTATGATTTCTTAAACACTTGACTCATAGTTACAACAAATCACACTTAAAAAATTAACCCTTGACGATGAATTGATTTAGTAGAACTAAAACATTAATTAAAACTCCCTGATAATTGAAAGAACCTTTACTTAGACCAGATAAGAACATTGAACTATGGTTATATTTTAACTCATGTAATGAAAGGTGTTTCTAGAATTGATATTTCTTTGAGTGGTTTTTTTATTATGCATAAATATTATTTATTATATTTTCTTAGATGTTTATTTATATTACATGGATTTTACATAATTAATTAACCATTTATCAATAAAATAATTTACACATAGTCCATTTATTTAACTCTCTCTACATTCTTATTAATTAATTTACTTTTTATGATCATCATTAAATATGCATCACATAAAAAATAATTAATCATTCACTTCATAGAAATAAAATAAATATTTGGAATGGTCATGATCTTTACTCATGGTTAGTTTATTGAGTGTATAATAAACTAACCCTTAACCTTAGTAGAATTACTCCTTGAATTGGGCTTGGTTCGAGTTATAGCATTCCACCAGTGCACCTATGTATCTTTTTGGTTTCTTTTACCCCAAATATATCTAAAACTATCTCCACTCACATGTGATATCATTCCTTTACATCTTTTTTATGAAATGCATATGATGGGAACCAAGGTATGGGGTTACATAAAACAAATAGTATGTATATAGTCCCATACATAATAATATTATGGGATGATTCTAAGATCATAATTTAAATTTAATAATAATTATCACAAAAAAATCAAGAAATACTAATTAAATTAAAAAGAAACCCAGTACATTCATAAGTCAATCAATCTCATGATCATTCATTCATAAAAAGTGTAAACATTTAAATTTATCAAGACTTAATTTCAATTTTTTCTTTAATAAGATGGAAATTAAAAATTACAAAAATGGGTATCTTATTAATTAATTGATTCAATCATATTAATTTTCCATCCAAATATTCCTAAATATTCCCATCCACTATAATTTAAGGAAAATAAAATTAATTAATTTAATTTAAAATAATTCCATACATAGCATATACTGATATGTAACATGGAATGTACCCTTCTAATTAGGCTTTAATTATGTCTTGAATTTAAACATAGCATGTACTGTTGAACACACGAAATGTTCCCTCTATACATGGTGTGTATTGTCACTTGTAAGTCATGTTAATACATTGTATGTAGTCCTTGTAATATACTAGGTACTTATATAGCAAGTAGTGCACATGGAATGTCGCAATATTACACGACATGTACTTCTGTGAGTCAGTCAGTATAATTTGAATAGAATTTATAAATACATGACGCAACATTAATATATAATATTTCTAGAAATATAAATTCCTATGAAGAAAAGAAACAAGTACGATAACCATAAACTTCATGTAGTTTTAGAATGACCTAGAAAATAATTAATTAATAATTCAAAATCCTAAATAATATTCCAAAAACAATCAGTGTGTATTTTTTCTAGTAAATCTTATCACATAGACTATAAACTAGAGACACGTAATTTAGTTCAGTTTTAATATTGTTATTTATATCTATTCTATATAATTAATTCACATGGTGTACAACCTAGCTCAACATGCACTCCTTGTGAAAAGGGTATGTTTTATATGGCATGTACAACCCACTACACGCCATGTAATCTATTCTCTAGTCATCCTCATCACACACCTAGGTACTTTCCATGTATTTTTTGTTGACATTTATGTGTTACATGATGTGTATACTAGATATAGGTAATTTAATCACAATTTTCTAGTGTTTCTCAAATATTAGTCAATATTTACTATGTAATAAACACATGTCACATACATTGAGCACATGGGTTCTATAATTATCATGGGGTATATCCATGTAGAGTTACACATCATGTACTCTAACAACATATCATGTAACCCTTAATTTCATGTTCCATTAAGCATAGTCAATATGCATCATACAACAACATCACATGATTTTCTCTCACATGATGTTCTATGATTTATACAACTTATACTCATGAAATGATCATAGGTACACAACATTTAATTTTCAATTACATTTCGTTTATCTATGTTAATATGTTATAATTCCACAACCCATCAAATGGGATCTTTGAATACTCATCATATATTCTAAGACTAATCTGGTTCATATAAAACCAAATTATCATGTTATCTATACAGTCATATTATTAAAAAAATGGGAAATGAAAATCTAGCCATCAAATTCATAAATTAATGAATGATTAATAAATAATTATAAATTAATATGTGACCACTCTAATAAAATGTGAAGGTTTTGGGTTATAGTTAAATTTGGTTGTTCCCATGACCAACAATTATTTTTCATGAGTTTATTCAAATAAATTATTATAACTTAATTAATGAAACCCTAAAACATTCTTAGAGATAATATTTTCATATATAATATGTAATTAATTTATATAAATATGAATTTCCTTAACAAGTAATTATTTCTCTGTTATACAATCGACTGACATTTCATGTCGTACTATCATTGTGATAGAGGTTCTAAGGGTATAATACCTCTAAAAATATCTGAACTTGATCTATGAACATTATAATGTCATTGTTGTATCACCATGTTCTGGAATAGAAAAAATTAATATCTTTCATCATTCATCATTGATCACAACTAAAATCCCTACTCATTTGGAAATATTTTGTAAAGATATCTTAGTCTTGAGAGAATGATGTGGATCGATGCTCTATATTCTTGAGAGTGTTCTTTATAAAGTTTTCTCTAGGTTTAAAGGAATCCTTTATAGATAAAATGTTGTACATGATAAAATAATTAATATTGGAAATGACTTAAATCAGGTTATATACATATATCAGTGAAATAGTCAATGAACTTATTCTCGTAACCAATATATTAATTCTAAATATAGCATCATATATATAGATAATTTTATTATTATTACTTTCTTAATATGTGATCAACTCATTGATATTTTAATGTCATTACTCCCAAACCCTTAACTCGGCCTATCAATTCTCACAATTCATCGAACCTTTAATAATAATAATTTATTTAAATAAATAAATATAACTTTATTATTGTTTCAATAAATACGTATGTATTTAGTATAATCTGAATAATTATTATACCTTTGAACTTTAGAATGATATTAATTTTAATGTTAAATTCATATACAATTTAACTGACATTATGGATACACTTAGTGTGTTACACACCAAGCCTATTTCTTGATGGCATTAGTCAACGTTACCTAACATCCAAGATAAACATCTAGAAATATGTTAAGGGACTCATAAATAAATAGGTTAATGTCATAAATATAAAAACCTATTGTGAATGTTCACTATATAATATAATCAATTTTTATTAAAATATCAATAAGAAGATTTCATACTTGTGTCATCAACCTATATGCTTGATATATCTTTATCTTACCTTATTGAAATAAACTTATCGATAAAATCACCATAGTGATGCCCTTAATTACACAATTCCATTCCAATAAAAGGGCCTAATATATCTATTTCTATTAACTTTAAAAAGGAAAAATCATTTCCTGGCATATTCATTAATTTCATATCATTTGTGACATTCCTAACTTATCTTACCTCACTGAATGAATATGTTTTCATATTTTTCATCAATAAATTTACGTATAAAATTCATAATATATAGTAATAATAATCTCAAGTATAATTAATACTACAAACATTCTTGGATAGGAATACCCAATGATACATATAGCATGTGGAATTCCAATAGGAGGGTCTATTCTCATAACATCCTCTCTTAGAGATTACCAACTGCATACTTCATTATAAAAAGTCTCAATGTCTTATGAGACCCATACACCTAATATACTAACTATATATGTCCCATAAGATAGATTTCATTTATTTATAGAATATATATTTTAGAAAATTGTCATATCACTTCAAGTTTAACATCATAGAGGGGAACATCTATGAAAAGCACTCTGATTAAAGTATTACATTAATGCTAAAAAAGAAAATTAATATTGTGATAATATATTTATTAATATTAATATCTTTGAATGTGTAGGTTATAAAAAGTGAAAAATTGTTGGTTATCGGTTCCCAACTCTAATGGAAGGATATCGAGATAGTAGTAACCAAATGCATATTGTTTCTAATGGATTACATGGGCCAATAGATCGATGATCATATCAAGAGGATCATGAATCGCTAAATGGGTGCTAGAACCATATTCAAAAGATAAATAGTGGTTTGAGATTAAAGAGATTATCTTCTTGGATTATATGCATCGAGGGTGAAACAACCAGAGGGATCCAATCCCTTTTATAGAGTCTATTTATTTAATTAAGAAGTTAAAAATTCTTGAACCATTGATTACCATCTCATGATAACTAATTCATTTCAACCCATTGGAATATTTTTATTTGAAAATTTCCAATGACTTATGATTCAATGAATGAATTAATCCCATTGATTCGTAAATTTTTAAACTATTTGGGAGGATGTTGTAGTGACGCATGCACTATAATCCCATGAATCTCCTGTCATAAATCCATTCATACTCTACAATATTGGAGTATCTGAGGCATCTTAATGTCTTTTCAATATGATCCAATCATAAGCCATCATATACATCTCATTTGTACCACCTCTTAAAACTAAATTGATATCATAAGATATGATATTCCTTATTTTAATGCATCTCCATCAATCTACCACTTGCATTAAAATCTCATAAGTAATTTATACAAAATTCTACAACACTTTGTGAATCCATCCAAAACCCCTTTGTATATGATTTATAAAACTCTATTAATTTTGGAAAGAAATACTTTTTCAAAACACTAATATTTATAAAAAGGCCTAACTATGTTACCCTGTGGGAATATGTGGGGTTTAAAACAAATATAAATTATTAATTTCATATATGTAATAAACGAGCAGCCTCTAGAAAAGAATCAGTGATATAAAAGAAAAAAGGGGTCTGGTGTGATCTCAATAAAACATACCCATATCCCAATATGAACATTTACACCATAATATGTATAAAATACATCATTTTTTAACCTATATAATCCATTTTTTTATGAAATTTAGGGACCACTAGATATGGAACATGAAAATCTAGTATAGGTTATATCATCAATTTATGATTCTCTAAAATAAAAAAACCAGGTTGATAAATACATCACATGTCATTCATTTAGGAGATTATCACATCACATGTACATCATCCAAATATTTGAACACATTACATGTCACTCAACTAATAATTTCCATGCATTTCCTTGGTCTAATTCAATCAAGGACCAAAATTTATTTTCTCATCATATGAGTGGACAAATCCCATCTTCATTGAACTCTAACCAAGGATATGTTTACAAAAATACCAAACCACCCATTTATTAGGTAATCCTTAAGTATGTGGTAATAAATTTTTCAAATTATAAAGGTTCTCATGCAATTTATCTTTCTGAACTCAGGTAATGTGCATGGATAACAATCAAACATCCCTAGGTATATCATTTACAACATGACATTCCTTGTGATTTACTTTGGTTGGTTAGTCCAAGTGAGAATTATTGACTTATTACCTCATGAGTCTATTCTTCATATCTTGAATACAAGTTTTATATCATGTATAATATTATAATTATATTCACCTTTATATATCATCACAACCCATAATACTCTATTGTGATCATAGTTAAGGGAAAACTCAAAGTCCCACATTGAGGAGATATGATCATCCCAATATTTATGTAAAATTAATTATAGAACACATTAATGAAAGATAAATGGAAATTACCTTTATTTATAAAATCATGATAAATTTAAAACCATTACATTCAATCTATATGTATCATATACCAATAGATTTAAAATAAACCTCATGGTGTTTCAGTGGTAATGGTTTCATTAATATATCTACTAAATTTAACTATTAATACACTCAATATATCCCAACATTACCCCTCTTAAGGATATATTATATGATATGGTATTTTTGTAATATTTTATTGTAATTTGGTGAGACCAAGGTTTATTGGACTCAATAATGGATCCATTGTTGTCACAATAATTTTCAACTACTCCCTTAATTCTAGGAACCACCCTAAGATTAGAAATAATCTTTCAAAATACAAACATCTTTCTTAATAGCATTTGATGTAGTGATATACTCTACCACTATTATCGAGTCCACCATAGTGGCTTGTTTGGAACTTTTTTAGGTGATAGATCCTTTATTTTGGAAAAACAATGAACCATATTGATATATCATGTCATCTTTATCAAATTGGAAACTAGAATAAATGTAACCCTTTACATAGGTCACATCCTCTCCTCCAAATACTTGTAACATGTCATTGGTCCTTCTCAAGTACTTTGGTGTGTTCCTAACAGTAATCTGTTGAATCTCACTAGGATTTAATTGGTATTTACTATTTATTCAAAGAGAATAAGTAACATCAGGTTGAGTACACAATATGAAAAACATGATAGATCTTATGGTGGAAACATTGGTAATTGTTGGTGGTCGAGAGTAACTCAATAGGGGGAAACTTGAGTACCCAATAAAATTTCTATTAATATAAATCTAAAAAAATCCCCAATTTTTTAAAAAAATATCCCATTTTATCAAAATAATAGTTTTATATAAGTTTCATCTTTTAAAAGTTTTATCCAAGATTGATTATGTCTCATTTATAATAACACATAAATTTACTTTAACTTTGGAAATAAATTTAATTAAAAAACCTTATATAAACACTAGTTAAGACTAAATATCAAAGTATGGGTTTTTATTGATTAAAACAAATATAGATAATATTTAAATCAAAATAAATATAAAAAAAACACACAATGTAATAAACAAGGGGTTCATTCTAAATATGAGACATAATCCTCCCCACTTGTAAATTACCCACTACTAAGTATATTATATAATAATAATATGATCCACAACCTAGATCAGGTATACAATAAACTACTCACAAGCTATCTAGGCTCAAATCCTCTTCCATAGTTATATGTGGGAATTAAAACAATAGAGGCCATGTGAGGACATCTTCCACAAAAACCATGGGTATTAAGATGAAAATTGGTAGAAAGAATATTGAGTATTTTCCAGTTTAAGTGTAGAATATTATGTGTGTAAATATACAGAGTGAAATAACACACTACTTAAAAGTAAAATAAAAAAAATAAAAAAAATAGATATTAATAAAGGAAGTGTATCTTGGTTTGTAATTCTTTAGATTCTCTAGAGTCCTCAGGGTTATCTTAGTGAGAATATCAAACATTTTCTCTTAATGTTTCAAAAAAGAGTTTTTTGAATAAATATTTTCTGTCTAAATATTCTTCTAAAAGACTTATCTTTATTCAGTGTGATAAAGGAACATTATCTTTGATATGTTCCACACTTTCACACTCATATTTTTTTAATTCATGTAGCATGAAATTTTTTCCTCTAATTGATCGAGCCACACGTGTGCATGAGGGGAAACTTCTGAAATATATACCACTTAATGTTCAAATACCCATTGAATAATAATCACAAATATCTTCTAGATCCTCACAATTAACTCTAACTTTGTATTCAATGCATCTATGCAATGGGTTAGTGATAATCATCAAATAATCCAAAAACATTAACTCCCATTAACTATCCATTAGGAGTATTAAATTTTAATTTTGTAGAATAAAAATGGTGGAAAATAAGATAGTATCACTCCTAGAGGTAGATCATCTAGTGGTATTACAATCTTTGAGGTGGAACGCCTAGTGGTGGCACATTTTGGTGGTAAAATATTCATGGTGGTAGAAAGTCTTGGTAGTAGTGTTCTTTTCGATAGCAATCCTGGTGATAAAAAAAATCTAACAGTGGCACACCAGATAGTAGAAAGAGATGGAAATGGGAGAAATCTAGTAGTAACAAACTTTATATAGTGTGAGGTTCTAGTAATGGAAGAGTCTAACAGTAGCATAAATGAACTAATGGTGGCTCTTTAGGAACATTTCTTTAAATTGTGATTTGTAAATTAATATACTATCTTAAAACATTAAATTAATTAGAGACATAGGAAACAAGATTTAAAAACATTAAAATTAGGGGGTTCAAAAAATCACCCCCTTTTATGATCACAAATCGTTTAATTTTAAAAACCATTTTTAAAAAACAATTTGGAATAAATATATGAGTTTGAAGAATAACATTCTGCATGACATTTCAAATGAAAATTGTGATTTTTTTAAGTTAAATTTAAAAATAGAATTGAAATATTAACTAATAAATACAAATAATAATTATATTATCAAAGGATAATTCCAAATAATTAGGGAATCAAAGGATAATATATGTATCAAAGATAAATGTGTTTCAAAAGAAACTGATCAAAGGTACTCAAAGGTAAATTCCATCCAAAAAATTTGTGTATCAAAGAATAAGTATCAGTTAAATTCCATAATTGGTCTACCCATTTTAGTATTATTAAAAAGATAATACAATATTACATCAATAAAAAAATAAATACATAAATGTGAATAAAATATAGAAATTCCATTAAGTACAAAGGTAACCGGATTACATAAAAAAATAAATACTAGGAAAGATATAACAAAGGCCCTATAAAATATTATATCTAATATGAATCAATATCAACACGGTAGGTAGGATCAATAGGTCCATTTCCTTTTCTAAAGGCAGGATGCACTTATTTAGAGGTTGAGGGTGTGGAGGTAGACACATAAGGTGCTGAAGTAAGCTGAGGAAGCTCTTTGATAATCATAGGTTTGAGATTCCAGATTGATTCCACTGGTGTCATACTGAATGGATGATAATGAGGTAGAAAATGAGCAGAGGAAGGAGGAGATATGAAGTCTTACACTGGAATGGCCTTAGGAAAAACCATGGTTGACCAGATACATACAGGGAAGGATTCATGAGATTGAAAAATTCTATAATGATTCTTCCTCGTCTTTCTATAACACTGAAAAACTATTTATTATTCTCTATAAAAATCATGAGAATAGGTTCCAAAACATTGATCTATCTTAAATATTCCTTGAAATCCCTAGTAAAAGGTAAAATCCTTAGATTTCCATCTCAAAACATGAAGTGGGAATTCAATTCATGCTTAATATATACCCTAGAAAGATATTATTTTATTACCTTGGTGATGGTTTCCCTATCACGCCAGGCTTCATTCAAACACTATCTTATCAGTTTGTATATGTGCTCACTATTCTATCTGATTTGATGTAGATCCTCTAGATGAGAAGTATGGATATCCCCCATAACTGATTTTTTCTCATCTATGACTATATATCGGATCATCTCGATTGTAATTGAAGCAGAAGGAGGTGGATCAATGTATGTAGAATCAACAGGATGAACACTCTCAAATATACTCAACAAGTCATCCTAACTGGCATCATAGGGGGTCCTAATATCCTCCATCATATATCTCAAGGTCTCCACCTCACTGGACAACCTTCAATTCTTAATTTCAACATCCAAAATATGAAAATTCATCTTGCACTGGATATGGAAAACAACTAACTCAAACAAATTTCTAGAATCAACTTTACTAAGTTTTGTAATATGAGGTTACTGATACCTCAAAACTC
This sequence comes from Viscum album, assembly GCA_963277665.1. NCBI lineage: Eukaryota > Viridiplantae > Streptophyta > Magnoliopsida > Santalales > Viscaceae > Viscum > Viscum album. The sequence goes on along the minus strand of OY728146.1, from coordinate 126,746,430 downwards.
TAGTGAAATATAAAAGTAATTATTTCTCTAAAAGACTCTAAATATGGTCTAAAAATAGCATCTAATTGCATTGGGGCAGAATCAGGTGGAGGTTCAGTAACTCTCTTAGCACTAAGAATAGCAGCCTTTACAAGCTCTGATCTAGAATGTGCATCTAAAGGGAATTCCTAAAGATCACCCACACCATCAATATAATCAACGAAGGATACCATGGGATATGTCCCAACTCTAAATGGTACATAAGTTCCACCTTAATCTGGTGGACTATTGTGGTCATCACAACTCCCATCATCATGTGAGTTGGCATATGATAGTCCAAGAAATTTGGAACCTAGAGACGGTTCCCTCTTATATGATACCGCATCACGTACCAAAACAGAAGAATCCTAAGTATCTCTTTGATCTTCACCTTCAAATCTTAATTTCTTGAAATCTGGGTAGTCTATACCATGCTGGACATATCCTAGGAAAATTTCCCACTCATCATGTGTAGCTACTTCTGCTCTAGCAGAATTCATCTTAGAATGATTTAAAAGGTATACTCTATGACTAAAAAAACCTAGGGATTCCTCTCCCTCAAAAAATAATCTGGTCTCACCTCTAGTAGAGGAAGCATTACTAGCTAGTTTAGGGGGAAAAATCTATCCAAATTCACAGATATGGATAGACTATGTCTCTTTACAAACCTAACTAAAGCATCTGGAGAAGGATAATGTGACTGAGTACTCTCAACATCATTAGTATCATCATGATCTGGTCCATAACCATTATTATCCTCATCAACATCTCCATCATCTCCTCTATCCCCATTACCATCATCACCATCATTATCATCACCATTATTCATAGAATCTGAAAGATCCATAACTTCCTTAGAATACTTTAAAAAATCTAAAATTTACATCACCAGAGACCTCAGTCTATTCATCACCATCATCTTTTTCACTTAAGAGACTCACTTTATAAGAAAGATAAATGGGAGTACATACAGCTCTAAATGAAATTTCAAGGATCTTAGGATATCTGACTCAATGTCCTCCTCAACAAAGGTAGCCTCTTCCACTTATTAATCAACAAAAACTTCATCTTCCTCATCAGAATAGTAAAATATCTCATCTGGATACAATCTAGGATCAACAAGGTTCTTGGGTCTAGAAGAATGTTCTATAGAATTAAAATACTCCTATATATTTTCATTATCTTCAACCAAATTTCTCATCAATGGATTCCAATTCACTTTCATCCTTTTACATGTAACCTTACATAAGAAGAAACCACCACACTTTACATCATCTTCCTTATCTTCATCTATCAAGAACTTTGTTTCCAACAAGTTTGAAATCAACTTAGAGTAAATAATAGAATTGGACCTAGAATATGACTTGCATATTTCCATCATGGTCACCATGTGGTACTTGCATAGGTTAATTCTATCCCCTCATTTCATAAGGAATCAAAGGTATGCATTTTGATATAACATAGTGTTGAAATCCCCTTTTATGGAACATAACATATATTAAATGAACTTGAACAACAATTTTCATTCTCTATCCAACTTAGTAGCAGTAGGCCTTCTTAAAGTACAATCTCCAGTCAGCTCCAGCAAAGAATTCTCAAAAAATAATACTCACTATCACTGGGAATAAATTTTTCATTGGCTTCAAAAACCCTTTAGTGAGGCACATTGATACACCTCACCCATTATTTTGAATAAAAGGTAAGCACTTTAACAACTATCAATATCCAAATGGAATATAACTTTTCCCCAAAACTAAATTCTCTATACTGATTTACATGACCCATCCCAATGGGACCCGGGCCACAAATCGCCAAGACTACCTCCAATAGGCCAAGGGTTGGTGACTAGAATGGATTAGGCATATCACACATATGGGAGGACTTTCCATAAATTAAATATTCACAGACACCCACAAAAATATGTATGATACATTTCAGAGCTATAAAATGAACTGGAAACTAAAATACATGCATGCATCTATCCCAAACCTAAGTACAACATAAGTGCTTAAAGTATAAAATGGAAAAAAAACCACCAAAAAACATAAAAATCATCCAATATTCTCAAAATGAGGGAATCATTATTAAATGAAACTTCTAGAAACCACCTCATCCCAGCTTTGGTAAATACCTCGGTTGGTCTAGCTCACTAAACTCTGCATTCCTCGGGTCCTCCAGGGACTCCTTCGAAAGGCATGTGGTCTGGACAAGTCACAAAATGTGCATGAAAATCCAATGAATAGTTGACTATACTAATACTCAATAGGAACCCCAAAAACACAAAATAAAAGTGAGCAGCTGAAAGGAAACACCCTTCTCAACTAATCCATAGAGAACCTAATTGAGAGGGAAACTCCATCTTAAACTTTCCTTATCTAAACATGACTTAGTCAGCTCAGTCCAAAATACAGTGTCAACCTAGACACATGACAACATCCTAAGGACTCCCATAATAACCTAGATATACTTGTTTTGGACTCCGATCCTAATGAGGTTCTAACCTCATGGTCAGCTATAGGATTTTACTCGAACCTCTAAAGTAACACATAACCAGGAGAACACACTCCATGAGATTATCCATCCTAGATGGAACCTTTATAAGAGATACACTCAATCTGGAATAGTTCTACCATTCATGATGGTATGACTAAGAGAACGCGCTCCATCAGGAACAACTCACTAGTTAAAACTCTAGTGTCTAGTACTGGAGGTCCTATAAAAACTAACATTCACCTTGAACAAGTCCATAATAACCCACATAAATAGTCCCACCCCTCACTAATGCACACAATTTAGGGATAACTACTCTATACTGTGCACCACATGCATCCTCTCTTATGAGAAAGAATATAGGGACTCGCACCTCACCACTTCCCTGAAGTTGAGGTAGTACTATATCCTAACTATCCTTCCAAACCTGTGTCTCTTCTTTATATAGTGGTTCGAACCTCAATCTGTCAAGGGAGAACTAACTCCTAACTAGGTATCGCACATAACTAGTGTTTTCCCCCACAATTAATAATTATAATCAATAGTCTAGGGTTCTCCAACTGCAATGGAGGACCCTCTCTTCACCGCTACTTGATGACTTTGATGTATCAATCCATAGATTATGACTCACATCCTAGTACGATAGAGGAGTACATATCAAAGGATAGAGTAACAACGCCCTGATATGGAGGGGATTAAAACTCTATTGATAGAGGACCCACACCTAGGTCCAATAGGGGAGTACCATGATGTGGATAGAGAAGTCGTACCCTGGTATGATAGGGGAGTACCAATCTACCTACATGATCACTATAGGGGACCCACACCCTGGTATGATAGAGGAGTACCAACCAGAGGCTAAAGGGCCTTCTCCATAGTAAGACAGGGGAGTACCAAATCTATCAGGATAACATGTATGGAGGACCCACATCATGGAACGATAGGGGAGTTCCAACTCCAATGATAGAGGGCTCTCACCCTAACACGATAGGGGAGTTTATACTCTATATATGTTGCATAGGAAGTACCCATGCCCTTACACTGTAGGGGAGTAATGACCCCACGGATAGAGGACCTGTATCTTAGTCTAAAAGGGGAGTACCTACTCTATCTATCCAACAAGTATGGAGGGCCTGCACCCTGGAATGATAGGGGAGCGCAGTCTCTAACTACATGAATTATACGGGGAACATGTTCCCTATTGTGATAGGGGAGTACCATCCCTATGAGAACCACTACATGGGTATAGAACCCGCACCCCAGACATGGGGAGTCCTTTCTCTACCAAAGTAAATAAGGGAAACCTACATCATTATTCCACAGGGGGTACTAGTACAAGCTTTACTCACTAATAACCACACTGATTCCATAAATCGGCCAAGCACCACTGAATGGAGTGTCATTCTAATTATACCTCACATCGCAACACTACCATGGGAAGGGGGCCCGCACCTTGAAACAATAGGGTAACACTGCTCTACCAGACTAAATGATCTAGGGGATCCACATCCTAAGGTGATAGGTAAGGTTACCAACCCCAACGTCAACCTAGTGATCCACCCTGATCACTACCCAAGTTTAAGAACATACACTATAGTGTTGTGCTCGAACCATGACACATCATATCTAATAGGCCACTATAGTGGACACTATCATGTTCTATGTGGAAAACTGCCTAGGATAGGATACTCAAAAGATGTAATCTATGCCCTAAAGAAGAAGATACGCAAGGCAGCAGAACTCAAGAGGATCTCAAGTAAAATACACAACATACACTGAGGTCTACACGGTGTGTGAACCTGCCCAATCACCTAGATGTGTCCCATGTTTTCATGTATTAGTTTCCCATGTAGGTATAAATGGCATGTACATCCTATACATGGCATGTCCTACCTCACCCGGACCCATGACATGTTCTTCCTCTAGACGGATCAACCATTTGAGCCTCACACATGGTGTGTACCACTGAGTACATGGTGTGTCCAGGATAAATGGAAACTTGTTCATGTTGTTTTCCCATGCCCCTATACTTTGTTCGTGTAGTTCAACATGACCATGTACTATCAAATGACTACCCTATCAATTCACCCTTGTTTCCCCTGAAACCTACAGATCAACCTAGAAGGGATCTATAGTAATCATAAAAGGGATCTACAACATTAAAACATTGAAAAAAATGATATCAGGACTAAGACTCAAATATTACTACCTTAAAGGAAAAACGTTGATGCTTCGGGAGTAGAATGACTCCCGGAACATGTTTCTAATCGATTTAATGATGATTAGTGTCAAGAATAAAGATCAACATCACCTTGTTGCTTCGATTCAGCCTCATTTGACATCACTCCAAAGAGGGGAAGATGAGAGGGAATTTTCTCTCCTCTATTGTGCATGCTAAGGGGTGTGAGGGTGGGGTAGGTTTAGGTTAAATTATTAATTAAATTTTAATTTGATTAATAATATCTCCACTCAATGCCCCACCAAATCTTCCCCAATCACTGACCTAGTGAAGACAACTTTATGTCACACCTAGGGTAAACATTAATTTATGAACTCAACCATGGTATCAGAATTCCATTTTGAGACTCTGTTCGAGAGTTATTCCACATTTCCAAAGAACCAACACACACATGAAAAAATATATTTAATATTTTTAATATCACTATGTTGAGGATCTCTGAGCCTCTGAATCCCACACCAAATCGGCTCCAATATTTTTAAATATTCTTAGAAATATTTCAAAGGCTTACAGGTCAAAACCCAAGATTATACATCCTCCCCACCTTAAGGATTTTTGTCCCTAAAAAGTAGAATCCTAGGAACCTGGGAAAGGAAGTGAGCTCTAAACAAGGACTCCCATGCAAGTGAGCTCATTAAGAACACCACAATGGCCAACAAGGTTCTCATGCTTCCTAAAATCATGAAATCATAGGAAACTAGAAAGGTTTCACCACACCCACATCCAGTTCAAGCCAAATCGACATCGTGCAACAATTGGGCACATGTCTTCTCATCTACGATAGGTGGAAAACACCAAGCACCCAATTTAGATGTAGTCATAGGTTCTAGCAGTACACTATCTCACTATCCTGATGCAAAGACCCAAAAAATACTACTCAGAACACAAAATTCAAAAGAACTCATCCACCAAAATGTTATAATATCCACTTTGGGTGGTACTGACTCACCCCCAAATTTTTTAGTCGCATCTCAATAATGAATATTAGTGGGGAAAGCTATCATAATTATTGTGAGTCTAAATTGACATCAAACTACACCATGTCCTCCTAAAGTGTCTCATATAAAAAATGGATTCCTAACACACAAGGGTACTAAAAACCATAAGGGATTCCCAAGTGCACACATTGGTTCTTACTAAGCACTTCATCTACAAACCACCAACACATCACCTCACCTTGAACACACAAGTCAGAGGGAATTGTCCACCACACCTCAAAACTATCCACTTTGGGTGTCACTGACTTTCCCCCATAGTTTTAGTCATTTCACAAAAAATGAATCTTGGTGGGTGTAAAGATCCTTCTTCCTCATGAATTCAAAGATACATCGTACAACACAAACATATGGTTAAACTGATTCCCCTTGTCACCTTAATCAAATATTGATAAAGATGTATAAATTAAAATACTGCCTCACAATAGTGTCTATCAATACTACTGTAGAAATTAGAAAGGGAACATAGCATACCTATATCCATCCTCGAATACTCTGGTAAAATTCCTCTACAGCCTACAGTTGTCCTCACCCCCATCCTCTAGATCCCTAAGCCTGGTGTGGACCACCAAGTAGTGGTGGTGAACCTTGTACCATCTGCCACCTCATGATGTGATCCAATTTCATCTACCACATCCTTCATCCTATGGGCCTCTATTCTCAAAAACATTCCTCTTACAAGGTGGTCCATAAACCATATCCTTCTCAATAGATCAACAGTTCATATACTCTCTATAAATATGTCCCCAATCATCCCAAGTGTAACACTACCTCTCTTGAGGATTACTAAAACAAACCTGGAATCCCTAAGCCTCAGAACCGCTATCTTGGGAATGCCTCCTAAAGCATATCAAATTCTTAGATACCTAGCCCTGCCATCATCTACTAGTTTTTGAGGTCTCAACTCCTGTTCTCTTAGCAATAGTAGTTAGAGTTTTCTCAACCAAATATTTCTCCACCACCAAGGCTTGCTCAAGCACTTCAACATAAGAAATAATGAATAGTATCCCCACATATTCTCTAATATCAAATCTCAGGCCCTTTTTTAAGGTATTTTCTCTGAAAAATGGATCTTGAACTGTATCCATGGAGTAATGTGACAGTTTTGTGACACTTTTTAGAAACTCCACCATAGCCATGCTATCATGTTGAAGCCATATAATATCCTAGATGCACACTGATATCAATGTGGATAGATAGAAATCTACCCTTAAGAGACACTAAAACTCTACACAAGTGATATTCACATATTTATGGTTCTTCTTCATAAGACTCCACCATCGCCCGACCAAACCCTACAGAAGGATCACCGCTAGGACCACTATTTTATTGGGATGTTTCCTCATAAGATAGAAATAATGAATGACTACCCTGACACAGTCATAAGATTCCTGGGGTTCTAGATCACCCTTGCACTTCATATTTCATTTCTTATGGAACTCTTGCAGTGCAATCAGCCTGTATGCATCATCGGCCTGCACTATCATCACAACAAACAACTTGACAAGTGGTGGATCAACTGGCAGACCACCCGGTGGTCCAACCTCAAAACCAGTTTCCTATACTGAATCTTTATCTTGGGATGGATCGTCACAAAATTACCTATGAGGAACCCTGTCTATCCATAATTTCATAGGATTCCTAAAATATAATCAATAAGAATAGTGATCAAAGAGTATATTTGGGGATATTACTCAATAAGAACAAGGAAAAACCCAAAACCTGGTCCTATATGATGCATGTACCAGATTTTCCCTACAACCAGTGTCCTGATGTTACGAGTCAAAAAGTATGTTACTAGAGTCTTAGTGAATGGATAAATCAGTCTCCACCCCAACACCGGATTCCCTATCTTGAATGTTTAATTTGAAACTCTTTAACACCATCACTTTGTAACCCAGACCATGCACATGACACTGTGGTCCCAAAGTGGAACCTGACCTGATACCACTCTATCATGACCCAACCCAATGATACCTAGTCCGAAACTCCCCAATCCCACCACTAATAGGACAAGGACTAAAGACTAGCACTGAGTAGGCATATCAAACATATGGGAGACCTTTCCCTAAAGTACATGTGTGCATGCACCCACAAAAACCTCCATTCAACAATACACATATATAAAAATGCGGGAAACTAAAATGCATGCATACATCTATCCCAAATAAGAGTACAACAGAATTACTGAAATCATAAAAGTTAAAAACACATTCTCACCCAAAAAACTGAAAAATCATCAAACCTGTTCAAAATGAGGGGATCGCAATCAAATGAAACTATAAGAAATCTCTTTAGACCAGCTCTGATAAACACCTAGGTAGGTCTATCTCACTAAGATCCATCTGTCATGGGTCCTATAGGGACTCTGTCGAAAGGCATGTGGTCTTCAAAATACATAACACATGTGGGAAAATCCCATGCATGGGTGAGTATAACAATACTCAGTAGGAACCCAAAAAACCCAAAAGATAATGTAGTAACAGAAAGGCAACAGTCTGGTCGACCTTACCAAAGATAACCCAATTGAGAGATAAACTCTATCTTGAACCATCATCGGTTAAACATGACCAGTCTGCTCATTCCACAAGGGGGTTTCAACCCAGAAATGTGAAAACACTGCAAGGACTCCGAGAATCACCTAGATATATTTGTCTCAAACTCATTGTCTAATGAGAACCTGAACTCATGTCCAGTTACAAGATTCTACTCAAAAGATCTAAAGGTAACAAGAAACTAGGAGAACACCCCCTATGAGATTATCCATCATAGATGGAACATGTCCAACTTATACATTCCATCGAGAACAACTCTACCTTTCTTGATGGTACGTTTGAGATAATGTGCTCTATCAGGAACAACTCACTAGGTTAAACTCTAGTTCCCCTCACTATAGGTCCTATAAAAACTAAACTACACCTTGTGCAAGTCCATAATAATATAAGTGGATAGGACATCCCCTCACCACTGCACATAGTTGAGGGATCACTACTCTAGACTATGCATCGCATGCATCCACACTTATGATAGAGATAGGAGGGACTCACACCTTTCCAGTGCCCTACAGTCAAGGGAGTACTATCTACTAGCTATCTTATGAAACTTTTTCACTCTTATATGTAGTGTTTCACACCTCAATTCTATAAAGGATCACCTAATCCTGACTTGGTATCATGCATAACTAGTGGATGGCTCACTCCTTGTAACTTTACTCAATAGCCGAGGGTGCTCCAACTCCAATAGTGGACTCACTCTCTGCTACTAAACAAATAAGGTGGAGTACTAATACATAAATGAGGACATACACCCAAGTATGATAGGGGAGTACAACACAAAGGATACACGAACCACACCCCAAATAAATGGGGTGTAAAACTCTATAGATAGAGGACCCATACCTTGGTCCAACTAGGGAGTACTACTCTGTGGATAGAGGACCCACACAACAGTATGATAGGTGAGTAACACTCTACTAGCATAATCACTATGGTGGATCCACTCCCTAGTAAGATAAGGAGTACCAACAATAGGTTAGAGGACCCACTACCCGGCATGATATGGGAGAACCAAATATTTCAGTATAACATGTATGGAGGACCAACACCCTGGAACGACATGGGATTTCTAACTCCAAGGATAGCGTAACTGTCCCTAACATGATAGGGAAGTTCCCACTCTATCTTTAAGTCACATATGGAGGACCCACTCCCTGACACGGAAGTGGAGTACTGACTCCATGGATAGAGGACCCACACCCTAGTCCAATAGGGGAGTACATATTCTATATTTCCAATGAGTATGGAGGACACACACCCTGGAATGACACGAGAGTATTGTCTCCAACCACACAAATGATATGGGGAAACTACACCCTAGTATGACAAAGGATTACCATCCCCAAGAGAACTAGCACATGGTTAGAGAACCTACACCCATGACATGTGGAGTCCCGTCTCTACCAAAGAAGGTAGGTAAGAAAAACTCGCTCCCTGATTCCACATGGGAGTAATAGTCCTGGTGTCTCTCACTAAGAACCACATTGAACTCTAACATCGACAAAGCACTGCTGAAAGTATTTTCATCCATATCATACCTCACATCAAAAGACTATCATAGGTAGGAGACCCACTCCCTGATAAAATAGGGGAACACCGCTCTACCAGCCTAAAGAGGCTAGGGGACCCACATCCTAAGGTGATAGGGAAGGGTAACAACCCCAATGTCAACCCAATGATTAACCCTGATCACTACATAACGCTAAGAACCACTACTATAGAATCGTGCTTGAACCACACCGCATCTTATCTCATAGGTAACTATAGATGCCACCATCATATTCTACATAGAATACTAATCAGGATAAGATACTCACAAGATTGAATCTAATCCCTAGAGAAAGAGATGTGCATGGAAAAAGATCTCAAGAAGATCCCAAGGAAAGTACACTGTGTGCACTGGGGTATACAAGGAATGTGAACCCGCCTAAGAACCTAGCTATGTCCCTTGTTTGCAAGACTTGGCTTGCCATGTAGGAATACTTAGAGTGTATATCTTGTACATAGTAGATCATGCCTCACCCATCCCCCGACTGTGTTCTTCCTCTACACGGCTTGTCCATGTTGGTCTCACAAACGGTGTGTACCAATGGGTACAGAGAATTTCTAGGCTAAGCGGCCACTTGGTCATGTCATTTTATTAGTCCCATTTCCAAAACCCAATGCCCATGTACTTTGGATATTTAATTCTATATAACCATGTATTATTCGACAGATACCCTATCTATGTCCTCTAGACACACAAAATTGTGTCACTACATGGTGTGTAATCCCAATATATGGTGTGTAGTCCTCAAAAGTCATATTTCATGAACAGGAAGAACACATATAAAGTCTCACTAGAATACAGACTATGTAAAATGAAATTTCGACTAAAATTTCTTTGTGAGTCGCCTGATTCACCCCGATTTCCCCAGAAACTAGCAGATCAAACTTGAAGGGATCTCTAGAAATCGTAATAGGGATCCAAAATCATAAAACATCGCATAAAAAAGGGTATTGGGATTAAAAATAAAATACACCTTCCTAAAAGGTTAAATTTAAAATATGTAGGTGTAGAATGATACCCGAATCATGCATCTCCTCGATCTATTGACGATTGGTTCCAACAATGGAAATCGGGAGCACCATATCACTTTGATTTTTCCTCAGTTCATCGTCACTCCAATGGGAGAAGAGGATAAGAGATTTTCTCTACTAAGTATTATACACCAAGGGGTGTGGGGGTTAATTTAGGTTAAATTATTAGTTAAAATTTCATTTAATTAATAATCTTTTCACTCAACAACACACCAAATTTCCCTTGATTTCACACTCAAAAAAAACATTATGTTGCACCTAGGGTAAACAAGATGTTCTAAAATCAACTGTGGTCTCAAAGTTATGATATGACACTCCAATCTGGAGTAATTACATGTTTCCAAAGAAACTACACATGTATGATAAAATATATTTAATATTTTTAGTATCACTATGTCATGGTTATCTGGGCCTCAGAATCCCACGTGGACTCAGCTCCTGGCTTCAAAAATATTATTACAAATATTCCAAAGGATTACTGGTCAAGAACTGAATCACTACACTGATTGAATTGCTGAACCAACCTTGGATATAAATTTCTATCATTTTTATAAAACCATTCTATCCATCAATTCTCATGGATCACCCTAATCACTAATGAATTACTAGAAAGAAACTATTCTACATACACATCCTTTTTAGCAACAACCATGTCATTCACAGTTTGTGGGTTCCTCGGCTAGACAATGTCTCGGCTCGGTTATCCTCTAGATACTTTAGGAGGCCACGATACTTTTGGAGAAGATAATGTAGGGATGTTTACTCTCACTATTTTACTATAATGAAGGTGACGCAAGGGTGAAAATAAGGTTGAAGGTCGTGAGAGAAAGTGAAGTTGAAATGGATCAAATAAGGTAGGCATGAGTGAGAGTGACTTCAAATTTATATTTTAATATTGATTTATCATTTAGGGATTGGAATTCGAATATTATATAAAAATATAAATGAATTAATCAAATAAAAATATAAACATGGGAAATTATTAATGGGATAAAACTTAAGTTTCAAAGGTAACATAATAAAAATAGAGACTGGTCCTAATGTTGGATCATCCCAATGGTGGATCATTCCAATGGTGGATCATCCCAATGATGGATCATTCCAATGCTGAATCATTCCAAAGGTGGATCATTTGAAAGGAGGATCATTACAATGGTGTATTTTCCAATAGTTTCTTGTCCAATGGTGTCTTTTCCAATGGTGGTTTGTCTAATGGTGGATTATCCAACAATGTCTTGTCCTATGGTGCATTTTTTAATGGTGTCTTGTCTAACAATGGATTTTCTGATGGTGTATTTCCAAAGGTGGATTGTCTAATGGTGGCTACTCCATGATTAAAGACTAACCAAAATTTATCATACCTAGTTCATATTTGATGTAGCTTAATCTCTCAAAATTCAATGGCTTTATAAAAATATCACCAACCAATGCTTAGTTCCAATGGATTCAAGAGTTATATCATGATTTTAAAAATGATACCTCAAAAAGTGATGTCTTACATAAATATTCAATACAATATAATTAGAGATGGTATTATTAGAAATTTTTATCACATTGTTGTTGTCACAGTTTATAGGGACATGTCTGAAGAGATAACCATATTCTAGAAAAGTGTGTTTAATCCTCAAAATTTGTGCACAGAAACTTCCAGTAGCTATATACTCATTTTTAGTAGTAGACAATGTAACAATAAAAAAATTACTACACCAATATACAAGTGACTTTAGCAAAAGATTTCATGTTATAGAGGTAAGCTTTTTATCTAACTTATAATCACTAAAATCTACATCTGAATAACTCACTATATCAAATTATTTTCTTCTAGTATAGAATAGTCCTAAATTGGTTTTATATTTGAGGTATTTAAAAATTATTTTAATTGAAATTAAAATAGATTCTTAGATGTTGTATTTAAAACTATCCCACAAACACATGCTAAAAATTACATCTGATCAGCTATCAATTCAGTGTAGAAATATTCAAATCATACCTCTATAATTAGTTTTATCCATTGGCTTTCCAACTTTAAAAAAATCAAATTTTCAAGTATTACTCATGGTAGTTTCAATAATTTTAGTATTATCCAAACCAAAACTTCTTATAAGTTCTTTAGTATAATTACTTTGATTTAAAATAATTCCACCATTATTTTGAAAATTTTGAAAACCATGAAAGAATTTTAATTCACCCATTAATCTCATTACAAATTAATTTTTCATCATCATTGAAATATATGTACACAAATTATTCTTATAATACCCAAAAATAATATCAGTAACATAAATTTGAACTACTAAAACATTTTTAAAATAACTTTTATAAAAAGAGTAGAATCATCTATGCCTTTTAAAAAAATAAGAAATTAGAAAAAGATGATCCTATCATACCATGATCTTGGAGCCTATTTTAAACAACATAAATATTTTTTAAAATTTTAAAGAATGATTTATGAAATGAGGATTTTATATCTAAGGGTTTGTTCAACAAAAAAACCCCAATTATATTACCATTTAATAATTCACTTTTGGCATCCATTTGATATAGTTTGAAATTAAAATGTGCTGTATAGGTTAGCAGTATTATAATTTCTTAAAGTATATCCACATTTGAAAAGCTTCCCTCATAGTAAATACCATCTTCTTGACTATATGCTTGTACAACAAAACTATCTTTATTTTTTACTATATTTACTTAATAATAAAATTTGTTTCTAGACACCCACTTAGAGAAAATAGTAAAAGTGTATTTAGGTCTAACATGAAGTTCCAAAAATTTATTTCCTTCAAACTGATTAAGTTCTTATTTCATTTATATCACCCATAATTCATCATTAATTTCATCACTGATGTTCTTTGGTTCAAGATATGATAAGAATGATTGATTTACAACCTCATTTCTAAGAGAATATCTTGTCTGGGTACTGCTATCTTGGACTCTAACTAAATCATCAAAATGATAGTACCTATGATTCATAACATCACTAGGGAAAGAAGGTCTATAAAACACATGGTCATTTATAGGTTATGTTTCAGGTTTTTCTTCAGAACTAGATGATTTTTCTGATTTTTTCACAAAATTTCCAAGAGTTTTGGTATTAATATTCATAATTTACAAACCATACTCAAGGTTTTCTAAAGTGGAATTATGATCATGTGTATCTATTTTATAAAATTTTACATAAATATATTCTTCTATAACCTTAGTTATTTTATTAAACACTCTATATGATTTACTAGAAGTTGAATAACTAGAGAAAATTCCATCACCACTCTTGGAAGAAAATTTGTCAAGATTTTCCTTACTATTAAGAATAAATATTTTACAACTAAAAACTCTAAAGTAATTAACCTTTTACTCTATACTATTCCATAATTTATAAATATTTTTATTTAAGATAGTTATAATTCAAACTCTATTAATTATATAATAGGTTGTATTCACATCCTCTACCAAAAAATAAATAGTAAGATAAAAATCATTAAGCATAGTCCGTGAAGTTTCTTGAAGTGTTCTATTTCTCTATTATACAACACCATTCTATTGTGGGGTCCTTGGAGTAGATAAGTTATGATTATATTCATTTTGTAAGAAAAAATATTCAAAGTATTTATTTTTAAATTCATTTCCATGATCACTTCTTTAGTTCTTAATCCTATTTCCACTATGATTTTCTACAGATTTAGAATACATGGTAAAATAAGAGGAGGCTTCACTTCTATGACATACAAATAATACCGAAGTATACCTAGATATTTCATCTATAATTATATATACATAATTATTCCCATTTATACTAGAAACTCTAGAGGGTCTAAACAAGTCCATGTGAACCAAATCTAGGGGTTGAGAAGGCTAAACTTATTTCATTAATTTGGAAGATATTTAATTGTTGTTTCCCTTTTTGAAATGGTTTACAGAATTTGTCATTTTTAAATTAAAATTTAGGCAGATCCTTGACTAAACCTTTCCTAGTGAGATTTATAAGTGATTGAATATTTAAATGGACTAGTATCATATTCCAAAGATAAGATTATTTGGGAAATTCACATAGATAGAAAATATTTTGAGTCTAAAGAATCTAAATTAACAGTATAAACATTTTCATTTCTTAAGTAAGTAACACTAAAGAATTTTTAGAATCAATAACTTTGCAAGAATTATTTTCGAGATTCACTTTAAAACCATCAATGCATAGCTATGAGATGATAAGAAGATTTTACTTTAAAAAACATACAAATAAAAATGTATAAATTAACACAGTATTAGAATTACTGATTTGGACAAGGCCAATAATTTTTCATTTGTAAATTTCACCACAAGTGAAATGTCCAACATCCACCATGATCAAATTTTTAAAACATGAATATTATTTAGTCATGTGTCTGAAACACCCACTATCCAGATACCATAGGTTCTTATTGGATACTTTCAGTCAAATATCCTACAAAAAAATTTACACCAAAAATGATTTTAGTACCCAAATACTCTTTAGTCCAGAAATTTCATTAATTAAGGCTTTAGAAACCCATATTTTATTAAAATGTTTCCTGTAATAAGATTTTAATCCTTTATAAATAAATACTTTTTGGGTTCTTGAAGATTAAAAACTAAAAGATTATTTTCTATTACTGGTACTATGAATGAAGTTTATTTCTCCCATTGTTGAGTATTTCTATATCTTTCTTTAGTTTATCATTAGAATATTCTAATTCAATTTTCAAATTCAACAGTTGAAATTTTTTCCCTTTTTCAATATTAAGATCGGATTTAAAACTAGAATTCAAAGAATTTTTTTTATTTAAAACATTATATTTATCATGAAGCTCATTAAATGTATCTTATAACTTGTTATAGTACTCAAAAATATCTCCTTTATACATTTTTCGTCATTTTTTTCATCTCAAGAATGATTAGAAATATGTACAGGAGAAGTGGGGAAAACATTAGATATGTCATATGTGTTTTCCATGAAACACATGTTTGTTATATCATCCTTATACTCTTTGGATGTGTCTAAATCACCATATCTATCTTCATAAGAACTTTAATTTTCTTTTATTTATTTTGTGTATCTATTATACTTTCCATCATATTTCTTTTTTTATTTCATCTTTTACATTCCCTTTCATCTAACACTCATAGAAAATTATTTCTTTTGAACTATCATATTTCCTCTAATCCTTCCTCTAGTTTCCTCTATTATCATATTTAACTTTACATTTTAGTTTCCTAAAGAACCTATTTTTCTTGTAAAACCTTCTGAATCTTTTGGAAACATGGTTCATATCTTCATCACTATCATTAGGTGATTCTTCATCACTTGAAATTTTGGCATTATTTTTCTGATTTTGTGTTTAGGTAGTGGATTTTAAGGCTACAAATTTTCTATTTAGTTCACCCTACTCATCTATATTGACTTTTAGTTCATCATCATACATCATTAATTTTACAATCAACTCTTGGATAAGTAACTTTCTAACATCATAAGATTCTTTAATTGACACCGAGGTTCCTCTTCAACTTTCTTATAGACACATCAATAGGC
The DNA here is from genome assembly GCA_963277665.1 of Viscum album. NCBI lineage: Eukaryota > Viridiplantae > Streptophyta > Magnoliopsida > Santalales > Viscaceae > Viscum > Viscum album. The sequence continues at coordinate 126,730,008 of OY728146.1, read as the reverse complement.
ACATAACTTGGTCTATATTAGAAACAGGGTTTCGTAGATAATTCATTGTATTCACAATCTCATTGAACCTTATATACATTTTATAAATAGGCTCATCATGTTACATTTTAAAATTATCATATTTAATAGTATAGTTATTTAAACGCATTTCTTTAACATTAGATTTTCCCTCATGAGAAATATCTAAAGTGTCTCAAATTTAAAAAGCAGTTTTTCATGTAGATATTCAATTTAATTCTTCATCACCCAAATCAAAATACAAATAATTCAGGGATTTACATTTATTATTATATGAAACTTTATTAGGATCATACCATTTGTTTCTAGCAGTTTTATGTATTTCATATTTTTCTACAATATCATTCCATATTTCAAAACTCATTCTGTCAATATGAATTTTCATCTTGATTTTCCACTATGAAAAACTAGTTCCATTAGAAAAGAGTTTTGTTGGTAGATTAACCCTATTTTCTATTATCCATAAAGAATTGAATTTATAAATAACAAATATTTACAATCATTAAAATACAACATAAATCAAATAGAATTTTTTTTTAAACCTATGATACCAAATGTTGGTCAAAGTGAGTAACTCAAGAGGGGGGTGAGTTGAGTACCTAATAAAATTTCTATTAAAAAAATATAAAACAAAATTACTCAATTTAAAAAAAATCCCACTTGATCAGAACAATAGTTTAATATAAGTTTTATCTTTTAAAATAATTTTCAAATATTGATTAGGGATTAGTTAAAAAAATTATAAAATTACTTTAACTTTTTAAATCGATTTAATTAAGAAATATCTTATATAAACACTATTTAAGACTAACTATCAAATTATTGGTTTTTTTATTGATTAATACAAATATAGTTATGATTTGAAACAAAGGAAAAACATAAACACAAAACATAATAAACAAGGAGTTTAGTCTCAAGACAAGACATAATCCCATCCACTTGGAAATACCCCATTTCCAAGTGGATTATATAATAATAATAATCTGATCCAAAACCTATATTGGGTATTCAAGAAGCATCTCACATTTTTTCTAGGATTGAATCCTCTTCCACATTTATATGTGGGAAGAAAAAAACATAGGCTATATAGGGACCTCTTCCACAATTACCATGGGTAAGAAGATAAAAATATATAGAGATAATATCGTGTATTCTTTGGTTTAAGTGCAAGAGATAGTGTGTTCAAATATATTGAGTAAAATAGCACACTTCTTGAAAGTACAATAAAAAAAGAAAGAAAATAAATAGATAGATATTAATAAATTAAGTGTTTCTTAATTTTTAACACTCCGGATGCTCAAGAGTCATTAGGTTTGTTTTGGTGAGGAGGTTAAACATTTTATCTGAATGTTGTATAAAAATAGAGTCATGAACTTCACTTTTCTATCTAATGATACTTCTAAAATACTTCTCTTGATTTAGTGTGAGATAGAAAAATTGATCTTTGATATGTTTCACACTTTCAAACTCAGATTTTTTTGTACGTATACAACATGAAAGTTCTATCTCGGATTGATCAATCCACATGTGTTCATAGGGGACAACATATGAAATATATACCACTACATGTTTTAATACCCATTGAATAATAATCCTAAATATCATCCAGATTCATGTATTGAACTCAGACTTTTTCTTCAATATATCCATGCAATGGTTCAGGAATAATCATTAAATAACCCTAAAGCATTAACTCCCATAACTATCCATTGCGATAATTAAATTCTATTTTCATAGAATTACAATTTCTGAAAAGATGATGGTAGCTCTCTTAGAAGTAGATCATATTAAGGTAGTATGATCCTTGTAGTGGCATGCTTGGTAGTGGCACAATATGGTGATACCAGATTCTTGGAGGTAGTAGGTCCAAGCGGTAGCACACCCAATAGTAGCAATCATGGAAATAGAAAATGTCTGATGATGGAATTCCTGATGGTAGTAAGATTTGGGGGTGGTATAACTCTGGTGGTAAAACATTCTGATGTGGTAGGTTTCAGTGGTCCCCAAGTCTAACATTAGCATAAATGAACTAACGGTGGATTCTTTTGATACTTATCCAAATTTATTAAAATTAATCTTTATAAAATAATATACTATCATAAAACAATAAATTTATTGAAGACATAAGAAACCTGATTTGTGAGAATTAAAACAAGGAGGTTCCATCAGTAATTATATCCATACATTTTAACTCTTTAGAAGGATATAGAATCTTCCTAAGATTCATGGAATACAATATTGGTAAAAATCTTGTTTGGAGTTTTCCATGATGAGCCACTTTATAAATTTACCAATTTAAGTGACCAAATTGAGTCCTATAATCATATAAGATCTATATCTATATATATTTATACTTATTGTGTAGGATACTTAACCCATATGTTTTATAGAGAAACATTTACTCAACTACATCATTATTTAATATAGAGTTAGGAATTCATTTCCAATAATTAGTATGAAATATATATATAAAATATATAAACTACAACTACACTCCTTATAATCCACTTATATATATATATATAACATATTATTTCATTAGAAAACAAAACTATTTGATTACATCCTCAAAAAAATACTCTAACTCCAAGAAACTTTCTTCAATACATAAATGGTCCATTACAAATTTCATACCTTGGCATAATCATATAGAAATTCATAAACATTATGTTGTATCATATAACATCCTTGACTAAATTTATATTAAGGGAATTAGTTTTGAAAACCATTTGATATATCTTAGAAATAAAATGTGTTATTATGGAAATAAGTATCCAAATGGTCTTTATCATTGAAACTAATAAAAATATGATTCTTTTTCAAAACATGAATTTATTTTTACCTAATCACCGCTAATTTAACTTTATATATAGAAAATATACCATCCTTGTATATTTTTATATGGAAACCCAACTTTCACCCTATGGGTATTTACCATTTAGTTGTTTTCACAATGTTCCAAATATAGTTAGTTTATATGGATTATATCTCAGATTCCATGGATTTTAACTATTACTCAGAATTAAAACTCTCTACGGGGTCATAATAGTTATTTTGTTATAATTTATGATTAATAATTCAAAATAATTTTCCATTATAAAACCATATCTCTCAGGCTTATGAAGAATCCTACCATAAATTTGAAGTTATTTTATAACATGATTTGATCCTTCTTCCAAAACTCTTTGTAGAACTATCTTAACTTTCATCTCGGTAATAATTTCTATTCATTGGTCTTGAACTTATCTAAGTTTTACTTTTCTAACTATATGATAAATGTTTTTCCTTTCAATAAAATCATCATGTAGGTCCACAAATAGTTCTTATATAGTAGGTTTGTATAAACAATATCCCTTTATTTCCTTAAAATAACAAAAAATGTACACCTTTCATACATGGGGTAAATTTTTTTAGAATCCAGTCATCATACAAGTTCTTAACAACTATAAATATTTATAAAATATTAATTGGTACATTTAATGTACCATATCTCACATGGTGTCTTTATGACTACTTTAGATTGAATGTTTTTATGTAGTAATATAGTAGTCTTGATTTCATAACATGAAAATGTAATTGGAAGTTCACTTTGACTCTTCATCAATCAATCCATGTCTAACATGGTACAATTCCTCCTCTTAAATACAATATTCCACTATGGTTTCTATGGTATTTTCAGTTATGGAAGTATTCTATAATATCTCATATGATTAGTGCATTTCTAGCTCAAGTATTTACAATCCTAATTGGATGAAAGAATCATAATACATTTTCCTATATGATTTTGTACTTTGTTCTAAAATTATTTTAACATTTCAAATGTTTAATACCTTTGTCTCATAAGAAACACATAACTATACCAACTAAAGTCATTGGTAAAAGTGATGAAGTAAAAAATAATTCCAATTTATTATAAACTCATTGGTCTTCATAAATCACTGTGTATGAGAACTAATAATCCACTAGACCTTTCACCTTTTCTATTAAAATAATATTTGGTCATATTACCTAATAAAAACAATTTTCATGTATCATATGATTTATGTTTGAATGAATCTAAAAATTAATCTATTCTGAGTATTTTAGATTAATTTCTCATATATATGCCCAAGGTGACAATTCCAAAGGTTGGTGGGATTAGAATAAACCCTCAACTTCTTACTCTAAATTTTATAGACATTATTATATATATCTAGAATATATAAATAATTTACCATCTCCCAATATCTTATAATATTTAATTATTATATATATAATAACCCTTATTCATTACAACAAATGAAAATCCTAACTTATTTATACATGATATTAAAATAAAATTTATATTAATTTATGGAACATATTAATATTTATCCAATTATAGAACTAATAAACTAGGTAGAATTATATCATAAGTGTAAAATTATAATATAATAACTCTTACTCATATACCAACATGAAGATGTTATTCTCATTTTTTTAATTCCCTTTTATCTTTGAGTCTTTTTTATCATAAAAAATGATTGATTCACACTTGGTATTCAATCATCATCATTTATATTCAAATAAATTTATTTATGTAACATTCAAAATCATATTCTCGGCTTAATTCATATTGATAACATTTTGCAACATTATATTTCAATTTAAAACTATTTTAAAGGTCATATTTGTTAGAGATCTCAAAATTATTATCATTATGTACGAAATAATCTACAAAAATGACATATCTATGGGTGATTATCATATTTTATATCTTTCCATCAAGGAATTTTAAGGAAATTAATCTTACTAAAAATAATTACCCCTACATCATATCCATTTTTTTATCCAAGATCTATATTTCACTATGTAATGAGTCTACTAGGGAATTCATCTCACCAAGTATTTATTTATGTATGCTATCATTTCAATCATAAAATTTATGTTTCTTAGATAATTGAGTGGATGAATCTTTATACATTTCCAACATATTTATTTACTCAACTCTATTTGTATGGTATCCCAACCATTAGGGTATCCCAGTTAATTATAACCCAAATAAAACACAACTAATATGGTCCTAATGTTTTAATTAAACATAAAAAATTTATTTTCATTCACCAAATATGAGGTCACTTAGCTATGGCATTAAACTTCTGAGTTGAATGATTTAGTTCTTGAAAATTATTTGGAAGGAGGCTTGTACTTATAATTTGATGTGTTTTTGTTAAACATTATTACCAATTTAATATACATCAAATGAATATTAAATTCCTAACTATTGTATTATATGAAATTTTTTATTATCTCATTTTTTATTCCATTGTGTATTAATGATTCTAACAATTTAGTTTTGGAAACCCTATTTCATCTACCAAATTAACATGTTTACAGCATATTAAAGTGTAACTATTTATACAACCCATAGTCTATATTACTCACACATATATAGAAGATAATAATACTCATATATATCCATATTCATCCTATACATAAGGTGCATGAACTCTTATTTTAAAGTTTTATAACTATATGATATTAAAGATATCTACATGATTAATCCTATAGTGATCGATAATAAACAACCACCTTTCTAGAAATATAAATAAGCCTCCAGGATAGTGGGAAGTATATCCCAAAATTCCCTCTCCACTATGACATTTTACTCAAGAGACAATGTGATATATAATAAATATAAAACGTAATATACACAAAATTCAAGCTAGTGACTTTAATTTAAAATTTTGGTCAAGGAATATGAAAACTAAAGAGCATATTTTCATACATAGGATTTAATTCATGGTATAAAAATATAATGGAAAAAATTTATCACATAAATTAAGCATGAAAAATATTCAAATTTCACAAAAAATTAAAAACATGAATATTATAAAGGAATTAACAAATAAACAAACACTTTGTTTATTTTCTAAAACATCATTCACAAATATAAACTTTTTATAAAAAAATATAAATTTTCAAGGCCTAACACTTATCATTTATAAATATTTTATAATCTAATTGAAAATCAAGAAATATATTAAATTTTTTAATATTTTCCCTATATCATGTTTTATGACTAATAATTGTATATTCATAATCTATGATTGATACATAAAGGTAACCATGAGTAACAATCATATTTCACAATATAAACCAATTTTAATTCATGGTTGATATCACCACTTACATTTTGAGATATCATAAGGCTCTAATCGCATTTAATAATATGACTGATAACATAAATATGTTATGATGATCAGTATTAATGAAATCTAAGAGATATTGGTATTTTTTTATATCTCATATCATATCCTATAGTGTAGTTCTAATCCATGATATTTCTCTATATCATACCCTATGATATAAAGTATTCATGTTATTGTACCAATAAAAATTGAAACATTACAATGTATCATATTTTCTGGTATGGATTTAAACACCATATTATAGATAAGTTCTTAAAAAATTGTAGATTAACATGTTAATCCTTTAAAGAACAATGAACTGATACCACTAATGTGTTTTGGGGAGTTCGTCAAAAGAAATTTGGTAGTATAAAAAATTACAGTACCCAAACTATATTCCCTCAAAAGAACATACAATAATATAAGAATATAAATCATGTGTACCTTAGTATCAATGAGCTCCATATTTTACTCTTCGATGAAGTACACTTAATAGAAATAAAAATAGTAGAAACCAAAAACTTACGAACATTAAAGGATTAGACTAGAAAATGGATCCATGGTCATATTTATAGGGTCTCATATAACCAAAGGGGTGTTGGAACCATCTTTCAATGATAAATAGTTATTTGATGGTTAAGAGAGTATTATCCTGTATTTCATGTACCGAGAGTGAAATAATAGGAGGGATCCATTCCCATTTACAAATTATATTCATTTTATAAATATAGGTGAAACTATTAGAGCACCAACTACTATATTGTGGTAGAAAATGCATTTTATCCAGTTGGAATATTGTTGTTTGAATGTTTAAAATGTCATCCCATGTAGTGAATAAATCAATCTTATTGATTCATAACCTTTGAAATTGTGTGGGAGGACATATAAGTGATTCATACACACACATCCCATGCATCCCATATCATAAAGTATATCATATTCTATTATATAATAATAATAGAGGTATCCAATTCCATTATGATATGAGCCAATTTTAATTCATGATATTTTCTCATGCATATCATCTCTTACGACTCAAGGTATATTATAAGTTATAATATCCCTTATTTTAGTGAATTTTCAAAAATAAAATCATTCTAGGATATCTTTTCTACATGTGTAAGTCAATACTACAATTATCTCCCATATTTACTTACCTAACTCACCTAAATACTATGTAATTCCATCTTTATCATTCACCTAATTTACGTTTCCAAATAAATATCCCTTATTTTCACCTATAAAAGGATATACCTCCCATCCACTATAAATAAAATTAAATGCTTTGGTTTTTTCGTGAATACCTACCAAAATTACCTTTAATAAATTATTCTCCCATGTTTGTTACTTTTTGTAAAAAAAATAAGGAGGCCTGCATCCTTTATTACAAAGAAAGACATTGCGAGGAGTGATTTTTTCAAAGTAAGTAACGAGCTATTTTTCATTTAATTAATTTAATTTCACATATCCACTATTCCTAAATAATAATCTACATTCTAATTTTGTAATACTAGAATTAATATTATTGTTTAAAAATGATATTATCATAATATATCTATTTTTTCTAACATGTTCATTAGTAATAACAAGTTCTTGTTTGGGTCGGTTTTCCATCTATATGAATGATGATTTAATGGTTATATTGTGAATGATTAACATAAATCAAATAATGGTAATATTATTTAAATGATTAATTAAATTTGTTTCCATAATTATAGAATGGTAATAAATATAATTATATTCATTAATAAAATCTATTATTTTTTTTGAATCCAATTTCCCAAAAAGTATATTGTAACCACTCATAGAGAAACATCACCATAATTTCAATAAACTGACTATTAAACTTTCAAACTATATCAAAAACAACTTTATAATATCAAGGATGATAGGTGATTAATACATGAAAAAATATCAAGAAATGAAATCACCATACTGAAGCTAATATCGAACACACGGGATAATTGACACACAAATATTAATTTTAACAAATAAATATTAATAATGGGTATAAAGAAATTATAAATGATTAGTATCAAGTAAAATAAATATAAATATTGTTTTTATAAATATTAATAATAATCCAAAATTTAGTATATATAATATTATAGCATTTCCAACCAAGAGGCAATATAAACAAAGAATTTTTCGTCTCAATTTTCCTTCTATGGGTTCTATTTCATATTATGAACCTATTTTAAGTTATATCTTTTATATACTATATAATTGACATATTTTATCATAATTATATTTTTTATTGTATTAGGAGTTCCATTTCACGTTCTCTATTTCTTTTCAATTTCCTTATTCATTACCAAAGTTGTAAGGATTTTGTTGTCTCGATTTCAATTTCATTAAGTCGTAATATTTCTTTCTTAACTATATTCTACTAGGTTTGTTATATTATTCCATTTTTATATTTTATATGTTATATTATAATTTCTCTATGAAAATTATATTTTCATTTCAAAATCATCTTCTTTGACAAATCTACAACTCTATAAAAAATACAGTGTTATTAAATTATTCACATCCTATATATTAGGTATTTCCATTCCATGTATATATTCGTTCTTACAAAAAAATAGTTATTACTTTAATATAAAATTATTTTATACCTTCCATACCTTTCATATTTCACTTTATCTATATTAAAACTAATATTTTATAACCCTTCCACCAATGTGGGTTTTCTTTAAAATGACCTAAAATTTTGAAAAAGGAAATTATTTTCACTTTTATATATTTTTTAATCTTCAAATGCACATTTATTTACTTAAAATTTATTTATTTTAAAGTTTTAATTATTTGGTATTATTTTAAAATAATTTTTAAAAAATTCTCTTTATTACCTTCTCAACAATTATTTTTTAAAGTGACTTTTAACTTTGTTTTTTTATGATAGTGTTACAAAGGTTTTGGGGAAACTTTTTTTATAATTTCAATTTATTTTTACTCTCTATATCCAAAATATATACATTATATGTATTAATTTTCATGATTACCCTATAAATTATATTATGATATAATTCTTTTTGGAGATTGAATTTTTGATATCAATCAATCTAATTATTGATGTCATTTTATGTGATTCCATTTGAAAATATTATATAACTCATTCTATTTTGATGGGTTTTCCATGATAATATTTATGATTGATTTAATATGGAATTTATATGTATATTTTGTCATTATTTTATTTTTGGTTATGATATATCCCTCCAATTCATTGGGTAAAGTTTTATATCTCATGGGATTATTATAGGATGTGGGTAATGATTCTCAATACACTATAAGATAAAGATTGTCATGCCTAATCTATTATATAATGGGACATAGGTAGTGATTCATGATCCACTATGTTATGTTGGTCTTGGTGGTTAAAATTTACATCTTTTATGATTTATATGCTTATGTTGGTGTCACATTTCTATGTTATGTTTCTATGGTTTATTATTATTGTCTCATGTTTTCATGCCATGGTATATGTGTTATGCTTATATTATGGCCCTTTTATGTTCACATATTCCGATTACATGTTCAATATTGTTCTATTATTTCAGGTGATCATCAATTATGATACCAAGGTATTTTTAATTAGGTATCCCCCCCCATGTTCATCTATTCTCACATGCTCATGATCAAATCCTTTATGACTCATTGATAATATTTTCCCTTATTGGGAATTTGAGATCACTCCTTATGATTGCTTTTATAAAATGGAATTTTATGCAGGAATATGTGTAGGAGGAAGTAATGTTTAGGGGAGTTATTGGGAGATGTTAAAGAAATAATGTGCAGTAAGACATTTATGTAGTTGATCTCCAATGACACTAAACATTTGAGTTTTGGGATTTTGTGTTTAATTTGTGAAATATGATGTTTAAATTATAAAAATGATATAAAATATATGCATGTTATAATCATGTTTCTCCAATTGATATCAGGGTGAGGTTTATTTATTTTTAAGGATTAGGTTAATAAGTATAAGAGACTAAATCTACAGTAACCTTTGTTGAACTGAAAGTGCCATAGGTTGAATTGAAGGTTCTACAAATTAAGGCATCATAGGAGTTATTTTTCATATTCATATGATTAGTTACTCTAATATTCATAAGATGTTATTATTTATTACTAATTTTAACCATTTTTTTAGTTAATTATTTGAAAAAGAATCCTAAAATTGAGGGGGTGATAGGTGTGCTCACTAATGAAAGCATATTATTTGATTCTAGTTATACATATAAATTTATATCTTTAATAGTTAATAAGACTATTGATTCTTATTCTAAAACATTGGATATATAATTATTGGTGAAAAAAATCTATGGTGTGATGATTACATTCAAGATATACAACTCTTATATGATCAAGGTTTGTGGGAAGATACTCCCTAAAAATCTAGTTCTATTCCCTATCTAGGATTAGATGAAATATTAGGCATGGGGTAGCTCCCCTATCATTAACTAAACTAGGTCATCTATACTATGTACACATGATCCATCCCATGATATACCCAAGGAATATTCTCAATCTCCTTAGGATGGAAACTAGTTATAGGGTCTCAAAACATAATCATTATGAATGATTTCACCCTTATGTAACAATAAGTAGATCAATAAAACATCCAATTAGAATAAGGACTATAAATAAGGATATGTACAACTGAACAATAGATAAATAAGTAACATCATATAAACTAGACAATAAAATAATAAAAATCATGATTTACCAAAAATATAACTTGAACACCAATGATGATATATAAACATCCTAAAAGAAACTAAAAATAAAACTAAAACCAATCACTACAATAAATATCCATGTGATGTTAGTCCATTCACTTCATACCAATCCAACCATCCTGAAAAACCTAAACATACTGAACCATAATACTAATTCTTGGGGTCCTAAATGAAATCCATAAAAGTTACATACATTGAATGGTGTATACAAGGTTTGAGAAAAACCGAGCTCAAAAGTTAAAAACCAAAAAGTTTATGAAATTCTTTATTAATGATATTTAATTTTATGCTAATATAAAATAAAATATAAATATTGGTTTTCATTCATGTATATATAAAATCTAATATCATAATAAACCCATTCCACAAAAACCCCTCCTTTTATGTTAAATTAAAATAATCACTTAAAAACAATTTTCCAGGCCCCAGATACTTTTATCCAAAAAAACAAATTCAAATCCACTTAAAAAGTCACATTATTAATACACCTTTTAAAAAAATATACAATAATTTTAAATAATCAAAATAAATTCAAGAATAAATTAATAATAATCGTAGCACCATGTCAGAAAAGGAGGAGAGAAAGAAAGGTAAATACTTGGTGCCATGATTTCTAATAAAATAAGGGAACATAAAGGAAGTAATGTTAAATAAGATAAATCACCATATAAACATAGAAAATTCCAAAAAAATCCCATAGGAGAACCTATAAGTAATTATATTAGAAATATATACAAGCCTATCAATGAATTCTAAACCTACAACCACCTGGTTACCCAAAAATAACCTCACCATTTACACTACCTTATGTAATTTCCAAACCATAATGAATTTATTCCATCTAATTTTGATTAGGTAGTAACCATCTATCATCCCTCAATAAGATTCCTAGGTTCACCTTATATGTTAATCAATAAGAGATAATAAATCACAAGTATCAATCAATCAAAAGTAGTAAATATCACCTAACCTCTTATATCATTTCAGGAAAAATCACTTTTATATTTCAATAATATTAGAGAAATAGATATATTACCCTATGGACAAAGGCTATACAAAATTAATAAACAACATCCCCTCATGGGTCATAATTTGATAAGGGGCTCAAGAGGGTATCACACACCAAAATCATTTGAAAACTAATTGAAAGTGCCAAATAGGACTTCACTTAAATAGACCAGGGGTACCAAGTCATTCTTATTTATTTGAAATTTTATTTCAAATGATTCTTGAAAATAAACCATGGAAATATTTTTCCAAAAAAATCACTAAAAAAATTCACTATAATCCATTTAGAAATAAATTAAAGAGTCAAAACTTTTTAATTAAAAACACCCAAAGGTTCAAAACAACTTATTATATTTATAAAATGACAAAAGCTAGGAAAAATATCTTTAGAAACCCAATTCCATTAAATAAATTCATTGTCACCATTTTAAAACCACTTATAATTATAAAACCATTTTATAAATCAAATCCTCTTCAACCCACCCTTTTATAATATGTGATGAAATCACCATGAAACCATTTTAGAGAAAAAATAAAATAAAAAATATACATGTGATTTAAAAAACATGTTTCATTAAATTATCAATCACACAATTCTATTATAATTTTAAGGAAATATATAAAAACATTTACCTTTGTTCAATAGCAATCGAGCTAAAAGTTTTCACCTTTGATGGAGAATGCTCAACATCCATGAGGGATCCCAAGAAAGACATAATAGAGAAAAAACCATGAATAAGGGATATAAAACCCTAAATACATATATTATACACCCTAGGGTCCATTGTGTAGGTAGAAACCAAAATAGGAAGAGAAGAGGGAATAATGAAAAAAGAACTTGAATGTAGAGGGTTATTTTCCTTGAGAAACCACTAAAAAATAAGGATGTAGGATAAAAAGATTAAAGGACAAAAAAAGGAGATTCTTTCATGAATTAAAAATTTTAGAAAAATTTAAATGGGGGTAAAGGTAGGGTGAACATCCCACCCCCTAATTCTAATAGGGTGAATTCAAGAAAAATCTAAAAATTAAAGCTGCAGAACATGGTTCACGGGGTGAACCATATTTTATAGGGTGAATGGTCATTAGGAAAACTCATTCATGGGGTGAATGATATTTCACTGGGTTAATGGTATCCCCACCATGGATTTTATGGGGTAAAATACAATATACCGAACACCCAGTTCACTAGGAAAGTTGTTTCATAGGGTGAACCACTTTCATGGGGTGAATGGTCACTAAGAAAACTCATTCGGGTGGGGAACCACTATTCACAGGGTGAATGGTTTCCTGTGAATAATTTCATGGGGTGAAACTCTAGTTCAAGGGGTAATATCAATAGGTTCATACCTATAGATTCATGGACCTTACCTAACAACCATGAAATATTGTTAAACCCTTGGGAACTAAAAAATAACTAAATAATAAAAATAATAAACCTCAACAGTGACATGTGGGTCTAACATCTCTATACATAAATATCATATCAATTTTCATAATATGAAGATATAATTTCACATCATAAATCATCCCATTATCAAATATCAATGAAATGATGATTATGAACTCCCTATTGAAACTAATTATGAAATATGGATCATGATGCATTTTAATAAGTGATAAATTACTCATATTGTTGGGGAGGAACTCAATATTGTAGACATGGAAATTATATGATAATATATTAATTTGTTTCCCAAGGAACATCTGATCCTTTTCATAGAATTCGAGGTTGAGTTTTCAATCGAACTCATAGTTGGTTCTATTCCAGTATTGAAGTATCCTTACAGAATGACACTTTTTGATTTGTAAGAATTAAAGAAACATCTATGAGATAATCTTGAGAAGTGTTTTATACACCCCATTGCATCATCATGGGTTGGAAAAGTTCTATTTTCCAAGAATAATGATAAATAAATATATCCTTTAATTTATTATCTTGAACACAAAGTTATCATTATCGAGAAAAAGTATCATATTCCCCATATTGGTAATTTTTTTATGAACTTATAGGGGATCAATACTTCTTGAAGGTGTATCTTTGATCTTATTACCATAAATTAAGGGTAAATAGAGAATACATTCCCAAGAAAACCTTTCATAAAAGATATGAACACTATGAATTAATAGTGATTCTTTAATTATTTTGAAGACACATTTTATCTTAATGGATTTGATAAATAGAGTATTTATAGATTGACTTTATAGATTTTTTGTATTATTTATTAATGGTATTTTTATATATTCTAAGAGAAGTGAAGAACATGAATATCATGTGAGGATTATCTCAAATACCTCAAAAAGAGATAAACTATATGTTAGGTTCATCAAATGTGAACTTTTTATATAAAAAGTATCCTTTTTAGGTCATATAATCACAAGTTAGGTGGTATCTATGGATCCTTCAATGATATAAGTGATAAAATAGTTTCTTATACAAACAATGGTGACAAAGATATAGAGTTTTCTTAAGGGATGAAATTCTACCTTTCCAAAATAATTTCTTAACAATACATTTATATGAAGATAATAGGGGACTAGAAAGATGATATATATATATATATATAAAGGTTTAAAATATTCTAGATTTCAACCTTGATAGAGATGGATTTGTAAGATTTTAAACCCCTATATGTGTCTAATTAATACCAGAGCAAAAAAGGTATCTTTTGGACGATGCACATAGATCATCCTACTCTATCCACTCAAGAAAATATATATATATATATAACTTAAGAATCAATTTATATGGGACAACATGAAGAGGATGATTTTAGAGTGATATCTTGATGCTTGGTATTACAACAAGTAAATATTTGACATCATAAGTCTAAGTGAATTATGAAACCATTACCCATACCTATATAGAAATTGGATAGCATCACCATATACTTTTTCATGGGTCTTCCCAAGACCTCTAAAGGCTTTAATTACATTTGGGTTATGGTTGATCAACTTATGAATTATGAACACGTCATTATTGTTCATAACTATTTCCCCATTCAATCAAATAGAAAATTTATACATAAAAGAAGTGGTAGGGTTGTATGGAGTACCACTTTCAATTATATCTATTTCAGATCGAAGGTTAAAATAAAATTTCTAGAAAATATTCAACAACTATTGGATACATAGTTGAAATTTAACACGTATTAACATCCTTAAATAGAAGATGAATATAAAAATACTATTAAAACTTTGGAAGATATTATAAGACCATAGTTAATGGATTTTAAAGTAAGTTTGGATCAACATATTCCTTTGTTAGGATTCCCATATAACATAATTTTCACTCTAGCATCAAAATGGCACCATATGAGGATCTATATAAGAAGAAATGTAGAAATGTGACATAGTGGAATGAATTTTGAGAGTGGAAGACATCAGGACCTGATCTTATTCAAGAAATGATAGATAATGTTCTAGCCATCCATCGACATATCAAATCAAATCCATGTTAATAAAAGTTATTTTTCCGATTATCATTGATGAGATCTAAATATTGAGTTCAGTGATAATTTATTCCTTTGAATATCACCTTGGAATAGGGTTTTGAGATTCATGAACAAAGGATAATTAATCCCTAGATACAATGATCCCTTTGAGATTATTTATTATACATGTTCTTTATCTTATCAATAAACATGTCCACCAAACTTCTCATAATTTCATGATGTGTTCCATGTATCACTTTTGAGGAAGTGTATACCAGATCCATCAAATGCACTAAACTCAAAAAAATCTATTAAAACATGATCTATCTTATGAGAAACAACTGGTGGAGATATTGTATTCTAGAGATAAAATTATTTTGAAAGATGATTAAGCATGTGGTAAATGTTCTATGTTGAAATAATATGTTTGTGGATACCATGTGGGAAACTAAAGATGTAATGAGATAAAATTACCCTTATTTTTTTATCTGAGTAATAAAATTGTATGGGATAAATTATTTTAAGGGGATATAATGTAACACCCTAAACCTATAATGATATGTTTTCAGTGAATACATGATATATTGTCTTCATGTAACTCCAGACTAAAATGCACATTGGAATTTTAATAAAATTTACTTTAAAATTATATTTTTAATTAAATGAGAAATATATTTTTTATACAAATGTATTGATAAAATATAATTATTTTTTAATAAAAAAATAATCAATTTTAGATAATTATGATGAAATGATTTAATTTTAAAAATTATTATTTTTCAAAGAATTGTTTTACATGTATATATTGATTTTTTAATTGAGTAAATAAAATACAATACTACAGATATGACCTTTAATAGCGTGAAAAAAATTCCTTTAATAACGCTAAAAAGGTGTTGTTTTCCACAACAATATTAAAGGGGTCCCCTTTATCAATGCTAGTTTAGCACTGATAAATTCCCAACATGCTGAAATGTGTTATTTATATAATAGAACACTTTAGAAAATATATACAACCTGTTTGAAAAAATATATAATTTAATTGAAATGAATTTTACATCATGAATACAAAAAACCAACACTATATAAATTTTAGACAATTTTTTTATAATTATATTTATAATTAATATCCACAAACACTTGAAAAAATTATTGTGTCATCAACTTTGGAACCTGCAATCCCCTCCCAAAAAATTATTCTCATGGTATCAATTTCCAAACAAATCACCTCATCCCAAGAAGAAGAATCCGACTATATAAGAAAAGAATATTATGTTTTTAATACTATAAAGAAATAAATATAACAATAATATGAAATAATACATTCATAAAATGTCAATTTTAAATAAAAATACACTCTTGGAGTTATAACGATCATACTATGCATTCTATTGAGGTTTGGTTGATTCCTACACATCGTAAACGAGTTATTGATAATTTTTTAGAAATATCAAAAAAATACAAATGTATTTTCTTATTTTGAGTATGTCACTTGTTCTTTATACTAAAATTAATTTCAATTTTAAATAGAGACACACTTGGAGTTTTACCGGTCACCCCATACATCGGATTGAGGTGAGGCTGATTTTTACATGTCAAAAATTACTTATTGATCATTATCCAAAATTATCAAAATAATATGAATGTGTTTCCTTGGTTTTCAATATGTCGCTTGTGTTTTTTTTTTAAAAATGTCATTTCAAACTAGAAACATGAACTTTGAGTCATTCCAGTCATATTGTGTGTCTTTTTGAAATAAGGATGATTCCTACATGTCAAAAATTACTTATGAATTGATTTCTTGAGTTATTAAGATAATAAGAGTGTGTTTTCTTGGTTTTCAATGAGTGACGCATGTTTTGAACTAAAATGCCAATTTTAAACTGATAACAGACACATTGAGTCATACTGGTCACACCGTGTATTGGATCTAGGTGTGGTTGATTCCTACACGTTACAAATTAATCATGGATCATTTTTCTTAAGTATCAAAACAATATAAATGTGTTTTCTCAGTTTTCAGTATGTCACTTGTTATTTTTACTAAAATTAAAATCAATTGTAAATAAAGAAACATAATTAGAGTCATATCGGTCACATCGTGCATTGGATATAGGTGATATTGATTCCTATACATAAATAATTACTTATGGATCATTATTTAAAGTTATCATAACTATATAAATAATTTTTATCGGATTTCAGTGTGTCACTTTTGGTTTTTACTAAAATTAAATTTAATTTTAAATAAAAATACACACTTGGAGTAATAACGGCCACACCATGAATCATATTGAGGTGAGGTTGATTTGTACATGTCAAAAATGAAATATGGATCATTTTATTAAAGTATCAAAACAATCTAAATGTGTTTTCTCGGTTTTCAGTATGTCATTTGTTCTTTTTACTAAAATTAAGGTAAATTTTAAATAAGTAGACACACTTGGAATTATACTTTTCACACTATGTGTCGTATTGATGTAAGGATGATTCATACAAGTCAAAAATGGCTTATTTATTTTTTCCCTAAAGTATCAAAACAATCTTAATGTGTTTGGTCAGTTTTGAGTATGTCAGTTGTGTTTTTATTAAAATATCATTTGAAACTAGAAACACGCACTTTCAGTCATATCAGTCGCATCATGTGTCAGTTTGATGTGATAATTCTTCATACACATAAAAAATTTGTTATGATTAATTTTACAAAATTATCAAAATAATTGGAGCATGTTTTCCAAGTTTTTATTGAGTGATACATTTTAAATTAAAATTTCAATTTTAAACTTATAACATACATTTTGAGTCATACTGGTCACACCGTGCGTCAAATTCAGATGAAGTTGATTCCTACTTGTAACAAATGGCCTATGGATTTTTTTCCCAATGTATCAAAACAATCGTAGTTTTTTTCTTGGATTTTAGTATGTCACTTATTATTTTAACTAAAATTAATGTCAATTTTAAATAAAAATATACAATTAGAGTTATATCAGTCACACCGTGAATCAGATTGAGGTG
This sequence comes from Viscum album, assembly GCA_963277665.1. Taxonomy (NCBI): domain Eukaryota; kingdom Viridiplantae; phylum Streptophyta; class Magnoliopsida; order Santalales; family Viscaceae; genus Viscum; species Viscum album. The sequence goes on along the minus strand of OY728146.1, from coordinate 126,711,636 downwards.
GAGTTGATTTCTACATTTCAGAAATGATTTATGGACCATTTTTATGAATTATCAAAATAATAAAAATACATTTTCTTGGTTTTTGGTATGTCACTTTTTATTTTTACTAAAATGTCATTTGAAACTAGAAACACACACTTTGGATCATATTAGTCACATGGTGTGTTTTTTTATGTGAGATTTCTTCCTCTACATCAAAAATGACTTATGAACCATTTTTATAAATTATCATGACAATTGGAGCATGCTTGGTTGGAGTTCAGTAAGTGACATATTTTTTGAACTCAAACAATAATTTTAAACTGATAACGGATACTTCGAGTCATACTAGTTGCAATGTGTGTTGGATTGACGTGTAGTTGATTTCTACTTATCAAAAATGACTTATGAATAATTTTTATAAATTATCAAAACAATAAAAATGTTTTTTCTCAGTTTTTAAGTATGTCACTTGTTCTTTTTACTAAAATTAATGTCAATTTTAAATAAAATGACACACTTGGAGTCATATAGGTAACATTGTGTGTAGGATTGAGGTGTGGTTGATTCTTACATGTCACAAATGACTTCAGGATCATTTTACTAATGTATAAAAACAATATGAGGTTTTTTTATTGGTTTTTAGTATTTCTCTTATTCCTTTAATTAAAATTAATGTTAATTTTAAATAAAAATACACACTTTAAGTCATACTGGTCACACTATGAATCAGATTTATGTTTAGTTGAAAACTACAAATCACAAATGACTTCTAGATCAATTTTATAAAGTATCAAGATAATTAGAATTATTTTTTTCAATTTTTAGTATGTCACCTATGATTTTTACTAAAATAAATGTCAATTTTAAATAAAAAGACACTATTGGAGTCATATTGGTCACACCATGCATCATATTGAGGTGAGGTTGATTCATACATGTGACAAATGACTTTTCGGTCATTTTTATAATATATAAAAACAATACAAATTTCTTTTCTGGGTTTTGAGTATGTCGGTTGTCTTTTTTACTAAAATTAATGTCAATTTTAAATGAAAAGATGCACATGCAGTCATACCAGTCACAAATTGTATCAGATTGAGGTGAGGTTGATTCCTACACTTTCCAAATTACTTATAGATCATTGTCTTAAATTATCAAAACAATAGAAACATCCAATGTTACCATGATTTTTGTTGTCTTTATTTGTCAAACTACCAAAACTAAATATTGATTTAATTCTCTTAGACAAAAAACCTTTTTATACTCTTTTGGTTTTCAAAAAATATAAAGGTTTATCAACTAATAACATCAACTCAATATGTAGTGTTGGATGTTTAAAAAATGGAAATCATGTTAACAATGCAAAAAAGAAACATTTTATCTCTTTTGTGTATTGTTATAGATAGTTGAAAGGAAAATATGACTCCCTAAAAGATCTGTGAAAAAACAATTATTAGATAAAAATGATAGCGAAATTTACTTAAAAATATTAAATAAAATGATGACAAAATTAATTAAATAATTAGTAGGAATTCACATTTTCATGATGGTTGTATACATTTTTTACCCATTTCCTTTTTGGAATTATCTCAATTTCATCCTCAAATTAAAATCTCTCACGAACATGAGCAGCATCGAACAAACCACCCAAACTCAAAAAAAAATCTACCTATATAAGAAAAAAATTCTTATATGAGTAATACTAAAAGGAAATAAATTAAACATAAATATGAAACAATCCATTACTTCTATAGAAGTAACATCTTCATGATATATTTTTACATTCTTCCATCTGGTATGCTGCCCATTTTTTTCTAAAAAAAATATATTTCATCTTGTAAATATGAGATTTTTTTACAGACATTTTAGTACTAGAAAAATGTAAATACACAAAGGATTAATAAATATTTAAAATTAAATAGTAATTATCTGTGAAAATACATCTTCAGGGATGTTATTTGGTTGATGTAATATGATCTCTCTCATAAATTTATAAACATAATAACCGTAATATTTTCTATTTTTTGTTTCTAAAATTATAGAAACTTTGAGAAAAATAAGTAATTTTTTTTTATATGTGTTTGGATAGTGAAATATTATTATATATACCCTGATACTTGTCCACTTATAGAACTTCTCAGGCTCCTTTTCACATCTATTGTCCTCATTCCATGATTTTCATGATATTTAAACACCTCCATATCATAAAAAAATATCATTAAAATATAATATAAAATATATAACTCAAATTTTAGTTCTAAAACATTGGATGTAGTGTATTAAAAATGGAAAAACATCATAATGTGTAGTCTGTTTGTTGGGTATCCATGCAGTGGATCCAAGAAATAAATCTTTGGAGTATCCAAATTGACTATAATGATCATATAATGTTTCCTAAAAACAAAAAAAAGGAATAAGAAATGAATTAAATGAAAATATATTTAATATGATTAAATTATATATTTTTACACCTGTATCGTTAATATTAAGAAGTGTATATCATCCATAAGTTCCTTTTCAATCGATTTGGCTAGTTTTTTCACTATTTCATTCATTTTTGTTGATTCTATTTATTTTTTGTATGTAGAAGTGATGTGAGGACTAATGAGTCCAAATTTATATTCATGGGGTAATACCTTGAATTGTTATTAATATACATGCTTGAAAAAAATATGAAATATATTTAGTCATAATTAACTTAGTATATCATCTTTTGAAAAACAATCATGAAAACACCCCTCATGTATACATTTACAATGGATACTCCTAGCCATTCATAATTGAGTATTTAATTTCCATTCTCAAGATCAATGTAGTCGGTAACGTCCTATTCATACATTTGTTTTTTAAAATAAACTATGTGATTAATACCAATTTTCCAATGTTAATAAAATGATAATATTAAATGGGAGGGAAAATGTTGTTTTTTTAAGATCTTCTCGATCAATTGGTTGGTCCTTTATATGGTTTTGATTAAACCTTTCATTGAACCCCCTTCCCTTTGTATATCTCTAATAAAATTCATTGGTTTATACCTTCTTTCATAATTTTTAATGGTTTTTCATTAAAAATAAATTGGAAATGAATACCAACTTGTCAAGATGTTTTTTACAATATATGATGTTCATGCTACAAATGTTCCAACAACTTGGTTGATTGTATGAAAATCTATTTCATCAAGTATAATAGGTAACTTGGCGCTCAGCTCATGAGCTATGCTAATTAAAACTCTCATATGACTTGTTGAAAGTTGTATATTGTTTATAGTGTCTTCTTAGATATTGAGCATGGTATCCCTCACTACAAGGCTATGGGTGGGTGTTGATAGATTAAATCAAAATCGTTTTCACCCTTTATAATATCAGTATGGTAACGGTATCAATTTCTTCCTGATTCACATTTCACAGAAAGAATTATGAGAATATTGATTACCACATCTACGATATCTATTTCTGGAGAATGGATCACCAAAAAGATTGAGGGTTTGGGGGATGTAACTTCACAAAATGGTTGTTCTTGAGTTTTTTCTTCTCTTTTCTTACTCCACATAACATTTTTTAACTCAGACTGCCAATAAAATTTTTCTTCAAGGGAAGTTAATCTCACCATTATCTCTTCCATTTCTTTAACTTTATCCTCTTGTTATTTTCTTTTCTCAAAATAATTTTGGGGTGTCACCACAAAACCTATACCTATGATGCAGCCAAACTATTTTGGCAACTTTAGGCCCAATGATAATAGGTGTTCAATCGGTACAGGTGTTGATGATTTCTATTTCTAAGTTGGATATAAAATATAGAAAATTAATTAATTATTGTTATTCAATAGATATCTAAATAAAAAAATATTTTGTCATAATTACACAAGCTTCCCATAATTTTTGAGTGTTTTCATATATTATTATCCCTTCTTTATTTATATGTACCTCCTTTCATAGCACATGATGTGGGATGGAAGTGGACTTGGGTTTTGATTCATCAATCTGCATGTAAACAAAGGAACATAATTATGTTGTTGTTTCATGAAAAAAACCAATACATTAACATATTTATATGTTATAATAAACGTTATTTTGTCTCCATTTATATGAAATAACATGTTAAACTTATGATTCACACCACATTGATTTATCATACATTGCACACAAGACTGGGTTTTACTGACTTTTAATAACGCGCCAATTTTAAAATTAAACTGTATAAATTTTATAAATATTATTTGTGAAAATAAAAAAAAATCCTGAATTATTAATTTCAAAATTAGGTTGGGCTATATTTTTGGTATTTTTATGAGAAATTTCATTTTTTGATAAATAATGAAAATACTACATTTTAATTAAAACATCATTTTTGTTTAAACAATTATTATTGTTAAATTACATTTCAAATTTGTTTTCAAAGTAAAAATAGTTAAATTATACATGTATTAATCCAATTTATTTCATTTAAAACATGTTTATATTAAAATTAGATACAAAAACTTATTGAACTTTTCAATGTTTCTACTTTAAAAAACCATCTTTCTCGCCACGGGTGCGGGGTTTGCATTAATCTTAATTTTACCGATTATGTGATTTTAATTTTTAAAAATGTACATAAAAATTATAATCATTAAAATATTTGTGTTATATTAATATAAACATAATTTTTGACCAAAAATATTACTGAAGGTAATTACAATGAATTACGGTGATTAAGGAAAAATTAATCGTAATAAGGGACTAAAACTAAATCTTAAGGATCAAAATGAACTGGACACTTGTCCAAAGGAAATTGGATTCCATTTATTTGACCATATCTTCAATTTTTTCTAGTTTTATATGTTATTATGATATTATTAAATGGATGTTTCCTATATAAAAGGTTAAGTAAGGAAAGAGACAAAAAAAGGAACTTTCCTTTCCTTTAACATTTATAAAACTTTGAGATATGTAAAAAACATCATATTTTCGGTTATACATGTCATTTTTAAATATAAATGGGTTATTTATATCATAATAATTTATAAATAAATTTTATAGATGGTTTAGATTCCTAAAATTTATAGGATACGCATACATAGTGATTATTTAGTTAACAATTATCTAAAATAAATGATGCTATAAATATTAAAAGTGAAGTGGATTTATTGAATTATTGTGTTGAATAATTTTTCTCAATGAATATATCATTTTACACATATTTAAACTGAATATATTTTAATTCCAATATTTTTGTGAAATTTTAAAATTAAAATTAAATAAATAATGTCAAAATTGACATTATTGTAATTTTATAATAAATGATATTTTATTAAATGATTTAAAATTAATAAAAATAATATATTATTCCAAGTTATTTTTAATTGTTAATAAATATTAAATATGGTATATTAATGCACCAAATGACCTTTTATAATTAATATATTGACCCATATATTGTAAAAACATTGTTAACACGGTCCAGGTTTAAGTAGGGTTTTAGCAGGTCACATATTCTTGTTTTAAAATTAATTTAAAAAAACACATGATGTTTTTCTTTTAAAAACTATATAATATATTAATAATTAATTGTATCTATATTTAATAATAAATAACACTTTATTTTATTCTTAATGGATAAATTTCATAGGTTGGAAAACGAGATATTTTAATATAAAAAATGATAAAATTAGGGATCTTAGAAGTTAAGGAACCAAATTATTAAAATTCACTTATATTTGGATGTTGGAGGTTTTTATAGACCATTATCCCACTTTAATCCAATATTTTTTCATTTTCTGAAGCACATTAGGTAAGTTAGACCTCCAATTAATGAATACCTTTTGGTATTTACAAGAGTGCCACTCCCCCTTTACTATAAAAAGGCAAGCACACTACCCCTTCCTCACACCTTACAAGACACTTTTTCTCATCCAAACTATACAAAAATAGTCTCCAAAAAACCCTCCCATAAACCTATAAGAATCCCTTTGTGAATAAATCCACCTAATAAATCCTTTTGGTACAAACTAAAAGGAGTTACCCAATTAAGAGGAAAAGTCATCTCTCAAACTCTCTAGTATCATTTCAATGCTCCATCCCCTAAAATATCCTTATTATATTCTTATGTAAAAAAAAAATTATCCTCAATACAATTATTTTTTTTTAGAAAAATTTTTCTATCTACACTTACACACACCTCCATCTAATGGATAACAAACATCTTATTTCTATGTATGTCGAACTACTACCTCGCGAAATGATGATTGTCCATTTTTCCTTTACCACCTCCCATAGTGGCCATTATGATAGAAAATATGTTAATATATGATATATATGATATTTATAATGTCTTTATTCTTTTGTAATTTTTATTTATAACATACCTTTATTCTTTCCATCTTGTGTAAATATTATAATTTCATTTGAGGAAGTGTGGATTACCGCCCCCTCAAAGCGATGTGACACGTTCATTCCAAATATGGAATGTATAAAAGATGTTATAAATAAACCTATGTAACATATATAACATATATATGATATTGTGATTATAATATGCATATATCATTTATTTTTAATAGAAAAAATAAATGAAAGTAGCCTTCATGTGTACGTACAGCTTACCGTCTCCCGGAACAGTGCATTTCATTTATCATCTCCAAAATTTAGAGATTATACTAATTTAATATGTAATGAATATATATAATAATTAAATAATGTTTTACATTCTTGAAATTATTAAATCATGATAATTAATTGGAACAACAAATGAAAATTCAAAACATACTTGAGAAAACTGGGCAATTAACACCTAAAGTAGTTAAAATAATGAAAGAGTGTAATCAAATGGGTAATAAAATATTATAAGAAATTAACATATGATATTATAAACATGGGTATGGTTATGTTATAAGTTATTAACATATTTAAAACCACTATACAGGAGCATAAATACCACACAACAGAAGGAGGGTTAAGGTAAGGGATTTTCATCTCGATTTACATTCCATTGAGACTTAATTGTTGTTATGAACCTAGTTTATTTTATTTGGTGTATATAATATATTTGACATGTTATATCATGAATATAATTATTATCATGATATTATAAGTTTCATTTAATTCATTGGGAATTGTGAATTAAATGTTTCAAAGTGGTATGTGACACTTTAGAATATTTAAAGATTATTTTCCTCAAGAATGTTTTAATGGTCTTTAAATTATATTTCTATTCATCAACATCAAAAACCATTATTGTTACTTATCATCCACTGAGAAATTGTTAATAAAACCACATTATTTATTCAATATGTATATTTTATGATAAGTCACATTATTTATTAATTAAATCAATTATTCTACATATGAGGAATACATTGGATTTAGTATGTGAAGGGCATGGCCCATTATAGCTCTTTGATTCATCAGTAGGTTTCATGAGAAAAAATAGATATGGTTTTGGAAAATTCCTTACCCATTTATTAAATTCATGGAAAGAATCCTTGAAAGTATTATATTATTGGCATGAAGCCTTGATAATATTATATTCTTGGCATGAAGCCTTGATAATATTAGATTCTTGGCATGTAGCATTGAAAGTATTAGATTATTAGAATGAAGCCTAAATGATATGTTTTAAATATCCATAATTATTCATTCCATCATTATGTATTCATTTATTTATATTCCATGTGATTATTAAATTAGTTATAATATCCATAGTTAATTTTCAATATCAGATTATTGATTAAATGACATGTGTTTCAATTATCTACCTTACCATATTGATTTATTCTAATTGTTTCATTACTGATTATGCTTTACTTAAGCTTACTAATAATTTGATATCACCCTTATTATATTTTATTTCCCCAGGTTATGAAGAGGAATCCTTTGAAGGAGTTTCAAGGATGTAGTTTATTTCATTTTATTATGTATCATGTTTTTATTTTCTATTTCTCAATATATTATGCGTATCTTGTATGTAATCTAGATTTCTATTAATTATAAACCAATTGGTCCTTCATGATTTGATTCCTTATAATCATGACAATGTAATAAAATAATACACCAACTCTGCGCTTCTGGGGTTGGGGCGTAATAGTTGGTATCAAAGGAAGTTTAGCAGTAACCTTGGAAAATATATTTAGAAAACATGGATTAGGGAACATAACCCTAAGGTATAATTTGAGGATAAGTATAGAAGAATGTACTAGAATTTTAGTAAGGTAAATATTATGTGGGTATTTCAAGATTTACATCCATGTCTGGATACTACAAGTGGATTTGGTTCTAGCAAAGATGTAAATAGGAGTAACAACTCTAACAAGGTGTGTCAGGCCTGACTCGGTGAAACCCAGTACATGATAATATGCCTTACTGTGCACCTATTTTGACACTCCTAGGGGATACAATTAGGATTGTTCAAATTTTATTTACCTACCATTATGAAGGATTTATAATTAAAGATATCCCCAAAGAATCCATGTTTATGATTATGATATTAGTTATGCATAAATTTATTAATTTATGTTACGCCATATTTAGAGTTATACAGAGTTAATAATTTTATGAGCTAATCTTGTATATGTCATTGTTTAGAAATGGAACCTGGAAGGAAATATGGTATCAATACTCTTGGAAAATGTAGAGATTATCCTGCTAAGTAAACCGATATAGCTGGTGATGGAACTGAGAATGTTATAAAAATATTAGGAAAGTTTAATCATATTATGACATGTAACCTTTTATGGATGGAAAAGCCTATTTCACAACGATACTCTCCTTTTTTGGATCGATTTATGTGATAGATACCCCCATCCTTTAGTGGGTATATTGATATAATTACATATGACCAATGGATTATTTCTTTGGAGAAGATATTTATGGTGGTGGGATGTGGTGAAAAGGAAAAGGTTACACTTGAAGTGTATTGTCTCAGAGACAATGACGATAATTGGTGTTCATTGATCCAAAATACCAGGGAAGAATAAGAAATATAACTCATGGAATGGAAATATTTTAAGGATACATTCTTCAAAAAATACTTCCCTCATGAGCAAAAAATTGAGATGAATAGAAAGTTCCCTAGTTTAAATCCAAAAAGGAATAAAGTGTTGTGGGGGTATGAAGCCATATTTATAAGGTTATAAAGGTATGCTAATGATTTCATACACAACACGGAATGCAAGATTGATCATTTTTTGAAGGAATTAATCCAATTCAATGAAGGGAAATAGTGTCTCAAACCTTTTCTTCATATGATTAAATAGTTTTATTGCTATCAAGATAGATAATTAATTCTACAAGTCTTATGGATTCAAAGGGAAGTAAGATAAGAAGAGGATAGTAGAGAAATATTTTGATAGAGGGAAAAAAGGGAAAGAAGTATTTTCCAACATGTGATACTTGTGGAAGGAAACACGATGGTGGATGTTGTTGACACTACTTGAAGAAGTAACCAAATGACTATTAAGAGACCTCCGGATCTTTTAGATCCCAAAGAAAGGTTCATAAAGTACAAAAGAAAATAAACAATACTCCCAAAGAGCTTCACAGTGGAGTAACTTCATAGACCAACATGGATGACCTACGTAGCCGACCTACGCGACCAACCTATGCGGCTGACCTCCATGGCAGAGCTCCGCATCCGAAGATTTTCCAAGAACCTACATGGAGCACCTGTGTGGTAGAGCTACGCGACTCACTTACGCGGAGGATCCCCATGCCAAACCACCACATCAAAAAGATTCTTGATGCCCCTACATGAAGCACCTGCATGGAGGAGCTATGCATGGTACCTACATGGGAAACATCTCTTCAACCAGTCCCATTTGTGCCTATAAGTAGATCCCTTGGGCTCACCATTTCCATAATGGAAAAAAGTGAGAGGCTCTCTGAAGCTCTCATTGCATAGCCCTTTCACCTAGATCCCTCAAATTGTCTCAGGTAGCTCTCTAAACTACGGCAGAAGAGATAATAAAATGGGATAAACATGTTTTGATGTTCTTCATATTCTTCAATCATCATCCATACCTATGCGGTATACCTGCGCGCCACACCTGTGTGATATACCTGTGCACCACACCTGCGCTGTATACCTGTGTGCCACACCTACATAGTATACCTCCACAGTATATCTATGCGGGGTACCTATGTGACATACTAGCGTGATGGACCTACGCGACCAACTCAATTACCCTTTTTTAAATCCATTCATGGAAGGGTATCTCCTTCATTAGTTCCCTTATCTTAAAGGGGCTAAGTTGATGCCTCCACCAAAACCTCTTGACTTCTCAATCCTTTGGGAAAGCCACATCAGCATGTCTCCTATTTGGGTTTGTATTTCCACAATAATAGGTTTCCCACATGTGTTTCACAATGGGTTTTGGATTCATGGGATGTTTGTGGGTTTGTATATCCATATTCACATGGAATTTTCTCCCAGAAATAGTGTTGGGATGTTCCTAGTTTAGGAGAGGGTTGGTTACTGGCATCGCCCTTCTCAGAGAGGTGATCCAGAACCTCAGGTCTCTGGTAGAGAAGGTACACTTCACACTTGTTGTTATGTGTAAGCATATAAGAAGTCTCCCTCCCCTACCAGAACTAATTTCAAAGCAGCCATCCTGGTATAATCCCCTCACCTTCACCCCTTCCACCTTCTATTTCAGACCCTTTTCCAATGTGAAGATAACAGAGGGAAGGCTCGTCACCTCTCCCTCTTCAATAGTCGACGTTCCCTCTTCCATCATAATGGAGGAAAAATTTCAAAGTTAGAATTACTTTGTTTAATCTTTCACATTCTCTTGTTTCCCACACTAAGAATGACTCACATGGTCTTAGAGATACGTGATGGTTACAACATGTGCACAAACACTCATTGGAATGATCTACGAGAATTATGATTCTTGTTCAAAACCATGATACATAGGGAGCTCTTTTAGGACCTGAGCTCACTGGATATCCTCCTCACAAATCCAACCCTAATTCCCCCAATTTGGGTATCCTCCTTAAGAAATAATTCCGAAATTCAATCCTCAAATCTTCAAGGAATTCTTTTTATAAATTTATCCCAAAATCATCTTTCTTAGAGGAACATACTCTCTTATGAGATTTATCAAACTACGTGGGCTTTGATTCCCATCCATATGAGTTATGTAGGAAGCCTCCTTGAGGTTCAAACCCAACATTTCAAATCAACCCTATTCTCTTTGGACCATATTCCCCATAGGGTCTAATCTTACTTGGAAACCCATATCCCTTACAAGTTCCTTGGGATGCTTTAGCATAATTCCCACACTAAGTTTCAACTAAGAACCTTCTTCTTAGAGGTCCTTGTCACATGACCTTAAAAGGTATGATGTGTCCTATTAAGTGACACCGAACTATGAGGGTTCTGATTCCTTTCACAAGGATACGTAGGTAGCCCATTTTACGGGAACAATCCCAAGATCAAAACAAACCTTCTTCTCCCTAGATGACAATAAATTCTAGAGTGCCCCAATGAGTAGCTTAAAAACCAATATCATCACAACAATGATTAAAAGAATCTCTAATCACTATATTAGAGAATACCATTGATGGAAAACATCAAATACATACGGATATCTCCATTAATGAAGAACCTTGAATACATACTAATGATTATAAAGTTTTTCACATTTTAATAAGTGATTATAAATTCTAAGGGATACTTATGATATACTTGGTGAATTAATAAAGATTCATGAAAATATTTTTATTTTACAAAGAGAGTCCTGGAGTAGAAAGTAATTTCCCCCAAAACGGTGTGATGAGTCCGACCTCCCATCCTCTCGACCAATGCACGTTCTTAAGTATCGTAAAGTTAAAAACTTAACGAACACCTTCCATTAGAAAGCAGGTCCTCTTTGGATAAATAACTGTTGTAAGTTTCTGGTTCCATGAATAAATCCAATGGAAACTACTTGGAAACAGTGATTATTAAATCTAGAATACACGTTTCAAGAAACTATGAAACAAAAATGGTGAACCTGACGTGAATCCTTAACCATATTTAACAATGTTACCCACCTGTTAGGCCCCTATAAATTGATAAAGGAAGGCCATACTAAGGAATCAATCATGCATATATCCATCTGGAAAAATGTTGCTTTAATAGAGCTTGTTGTTGTTTTCTATTTTCCACAGAACTCCCTTCAATCCAAAGAATGGATTTCTCCCAGACAACATCTGTGAACTTCCCAAATACTGCACAAGCTAGATCTACATCCACGGGAAGGATGTTATCACCAACCCAGTGTCTTAAAAGTTGGGTCTCTAATGTGATGGTTAAGGAATATTGCCAGCATAGTACAATCCCGACTTTGGAGGCTGCTCGACAGGCCCTCTAGGTCAACAACAATCCTCGATCATCTGGACAACGATGACCAATGATCAAGAAGCATATGGTGCCAACCCCTATCTCCAACTGTTTTGGTTCCTTATCCTCAGAACGCAACAACAAGTCCCAGCCGTACTACAGGGAGGTGAATCAAGAGGCTACTAAAGGCCTCAATTCAAGAATGCAGGAGTCCCTCTTGAGGACTCCCACCAGAAATCACCGGAAAAATCATACGGCAGTGAACCCCCCAACATGATGAGGGTGTTGACTCTAGACGTTCGGACCAGGTCTCTCAGACTCGAGAATTCAAGACGAACCTCCAGGGAAAACGTCCAGTCAACAGGGAGCAGGTTCTCACCTATGCCTCTTCCATATAAGTCCATCGACCTAACTTGATGGAAAACAACGAGCGGGCACATACACTCGTCCATCCTAATTTTGTTGCTCAACAGGCTCTTCTGATAGAAACTCATAAATCCCACCAGATAAACCCAGTGGAGTATCATGAATATGCACATACACCTGATCACAAGTTATAATCCAGTCAGCAGGCTCATCTGACTGCATTTAAAGAGGATTGCCAATATAATATTGTGGCAACTGATAAACAAGAATATACACCTATTTACAATCATCAATTCTGTCAGCAGTCTCGTCTTCCAGTATTGAAGGAAGTCTATCAACCATATTTGATGGAAAATAACCAGCAGGCACATACAACTACCAATATTCATCAAGCCTACCAATAGTCTCATTTGGTAGCACCTGGAGAAGTCAGTCAGAAAGCTCCGATGACAAATTTGGGGCAGACCCAACTCTCTGCCCCCATGGGTGAGTATTTTCAATATCCATTGACCGGAAAATGAGGAAAAGAGAAGGCACCTGCACCTACTCCAGATACGGAATGGACGTATATTCCCATTCTGGCCGCTGAAGTCACCAAACACATCTTATCAATGGTGAAAGGGCAGACGCATATCCCTACCCCTATTCTAAAAGCATGCCAGGATATTTTAACAACTAATTCAGCAGTATTAGGGGAACATAAATATATATGTGTCCCCACACATGGGATGACACATCGGTATGCAATCCTAGATCAGATACACACCTCTTTTCTAGTCCAGAATGGTCATGGGGAATATTCCCCCATATCATACAGACAACAAGATCGGGAACATACACCCTTTCAAATTGGAGTTAATCAGTTCGTTTCAGTAACTTCTCTAAGGCCGGCACATACACCTTCCCATTATAACCACTTCTCCCGGCAGGTGGCCCCAACTGAGTATAATAGAACATCCAAAAACAAGTCTCTCCAAACACCATTGTAAAATCAAGAGTCAAGCTATGATTTAGCTCCTCTTAATGCTGGATTTATTGAAGACCTCAAACATTTATCTATTGTATCTCAAGATATTATCCTCTCATTACCAAATTTTGGGAGTGGTAGTTGTAATTTTGATGTTCCTCATTAGACACTTCATCATGAAGTCTTGTTTCATGAAAATTTGGTCAATCCAGAGTGTCTATCTCTAGATGAGAGCCACGAAAACCCTCCCTGGGGCTAGAAGATCAAGGAGCAAGAATATTTATCCCTTGCTGTAATCCACCATGGTGATCCTCCACATGATGCCATTCACTGCGAAAGTCCTGTCTGTGGAATTATTTTTCATTGTCAAAATGGTTCCATAATTGACAATATAGTAATGATAAAGCCCTCCTATCTTGAGGCACTTGAAAACATAAGTCCATTCATGTCTGATGCCTTATCATTGATGAGTGAAACACTTTCTCAAGAAGAAGATATCTTAAGGTAATGTTCATTCTCCAAACCTCTTTTAGGTCACTTATCTTCTAATACAGAGCATCCAATATGGTCAGATCAAGTAGATAAACCTCTTGTGAAGTATGATGAAGATGTGTTAAACATGAGGAAACAATTAGCTAAAGGAGAAATCCCAGTCATGTTCTAGCCTTCGAAAAATTCTCAGTTTGATATTCCAGAATTGATGACATAATATTTTATTCATAACATTCGTCTCAACTTATGGAAAACTCTTTGTAATTTTAAAACTAATGTCTTACCATATGATGAATATAAAAATAATGTAAAGGTAATAGAAGGGTTACAGATCCAAATTGACTTGGCATCTATTTCAGTTTCCTAACATCCAAGGGTTGAAAAAAATAGAGAACCCTTTAGTGTGTATGTCTCAATGCTCTAAAGAGACTACGTAAGTTAATTTCTGATTCCCCATCTAGTGTTCACATCAGAGGATGGGGTGCATACGGATCATTTCATTTCACTGCACTCCAAAATCAACAAAGTCCGCCAAAATTGGTCTCATGCAATGTTATTGACCAGGGCTGGCCCCAATCAATAGGTTTTGTATGTAATCAAATGTACTCCCAAGAACGGGCCTCAACTAGTTCTCATCAGAATCCGGCCCAAAGAAAAGAAGTTCCTGAGCTAATTTTACATAAAGCATCTAAAAATCTTGAACAGGAATCCCATTTAAAGGATGTCAGGCATCAAAGGATGAAAATGTCTAAAATAGCACAGCGATCTTATGAAATAGGTGATTTGAGTGATTTTCGGATGATGCACCCAGCTAATGTCCAAACCAAAATCTGCAAAATCAGAAGAGAAGTTGCAAAAATTTCAACTGTAGTGGTTCAAGAATCACCCCATCTTGCCAGAATGGGGACTTATTTAATTCAACCTTTAAATTCATTAAACAATGTTCAAAGATTTGAAGTAGAAGAACATGATCAACCCTAGCCTACAAGATTGGGGGCTTTTCACATCTACAATCCCCTCCTTAATGGAAGTAAGTTTTCTTTTGATTAGGGAAGAAGCCACATGGAAAGTGTAAAACTGAATTATCCAATGATTCCCTTCATGTTACTATCTTCCAAATAGTTCCAGGGAATTCTTCATATAATAGAATGGAGTCTTGTGAAAGACAACAAGGGAGACGATCTAACAGAAACACTGACAAAATTCCATCAATGCATTATGCGTTAGTGAATGTTATCAATAACATTGCAGAAGATCCTCCAGAAAATAAGTCCAGTTAAGGGGAATCAGAAGATGAAGTTCTTTTCCATAATACAATACACACCGAAGAAAATGATGAAGGTTTGCATACTCGAAATCAAAGTCTTACCTAGAATTTAGGTATGCCTTCAAAAAACCAACTCCCCCTCTCCGAAAGGCATCTAACAAGGGGAGAGGAAAAAAGTCAGATTGCATCTCACTTTTCCACTGGAGAAGGTAAATATCTTTCGCTTGAAGAGAGATTTTCATAGTAAGAAGAGGAAATGAAGGAGTTTAAAAGACTCAATACAGAGTTGCTGCAAAACAGCATTTTTGCTAGACATACTCCCCAGACAGATCCTAAACTTGAAAATCCTGTATGAGCTCCTCAGAAAAGGGGATTTGTAGTAACTAAATATACAGATAATTAATTCCCTCCATTAGGTACGCAATCAAGGCAGGACCATATACATCCTGATATACATGTTCTTATGGGTTATCCAAGGTAGATATCAGCACCACCATCAATGGTTTTACTGGTCGTTGCACCAGCTCAAGCTCTAGTTGCTATACCTGCACAGAATCTAGCTCATCCAGATATTCCCCAAATTCTTATGAACACAATTGAGGCATTAACGACTTGATTGGAAGCTATGTAGGAATGGCGTGCACCAGTTCAGCCAAAAAAGAGAGATTACCCTGAATGGGTGGATGCAATTCCTCCCCCACCATATTTTGTGAATACCACATTCCCAATTTTTAATGGTTCGGGAGATCTGGAACAACACTTAACACATTTTGTTACTCACTGTGATCCTATGATGGGAACTTCTCAACAAAAAGAAACAGTTAAGCTTAGGTGTTTTGTGCAGTCATTACAAGGACCAACTTTTGTCTAATATACAAGTTTGTAATCTCGGTCAATTACTGGGTGGGAAGATCTCTGTCAGAAATTCCTTTTTTAATTTATCTCAACACTACCAAAGATGAAATATTTTTATCTTACTAATTATAAACAAAGGGAGAATGAAATTGTTTCATATTTCATTGCTCGATGTAAGGTATTAACATATTCATTAAGTTTAGCACTCCATCAAGAAGAGTTGCTGCCAATTTGTGTGGAAAATCTGCATGATGAATTACGCACACCATTGATCCCTATGAAAAAACATAGGAGGGTTGCAAGACTTTACTTCAATCGCTCAGCAGATAGAAGAATCTATTATACAATCTAAGGCTAAAACTCATGTAATTACATCATCTCTTTGAAGGAGGATAGGAAAGCCAAAAGCTTCTATCATCACACTCAAACAGGCACCTATACTTGCTTCTACTTCAAGACCTTCATCATACTGAAGGGCTCCGCATCCTGAGCATCAGCAGCAATGACCATCTCATCAAGATGATCAAAGATATCAAAGGCAGAAATAGTTTGAGGAATTAAATAATAAATTCTATTCTTACAGGAACGAACAAGTTCTTGGTTACTTCATATCAGCCTTAGAAAACAATTTGGTTTAGTTCCCAAGGCTGAAGAAGCCAAATAAAGACGGAGATAAAGATCGTCCAAATTATTTTTCCTTTCATCAGATATTGGGGAACCCCATTCAGGAGTGCTTTGTTTTCAAATACCTTCTACAAACTATGGTAGACTCTGGACAAGTGAAATTTAAAAGTTCATTAACTCAAGTAGCATGTGTTACTATTACTGATCCAGAGGAAGAAGGTGAATGGTAATAAGTTAAAAGTAAAAAATGTGCAAAAATATGTTGATTGGATGATCAGGAAAATGATCAACCGGAATCATGTTATTTTATGAACACAGTTGAAAATACCAATTGTGTCTTCTACTATTCCTTCCACAGCAAAAACATCTTCATCAAAAGGTTGTTCCACAAAGAAAAAAAGTGGTCATAAGGATAAAGAGCAGTCAGAAGAAGATGAGCTCGCATCACGGCCAAAGTTGTCCTTAACCCTGGTAGATTTTATGCCATCTATTTCAAAATCATGGGCACCTCCCCACTAAATGGTACAACTAGAAGTAACCTGTCAGGTAGAATCCTCATCAGACAAAGAATTTGTCTTTGGTTCCATTAATGTTATCCATTTAAAGGATCGTTATGCCAATGGTGACTCTGACTGTATTGATCCAGAATTATTTATACCTAATTGGGGAACTAGAGGAAGATTCCAAGGTTGAGGATATAGGGGAAGACGTGGGAATTCGAGAAACCACCATTTTAACTCTACCCCTGCTCAAACCATATATGCGGCAGAAACTTGTGGAAGATCCCTTTTGCGAGCTCAATAAGAAAAAGGAGTTTCTTCCATGAAAATCAAGTCTGGTTTTGACATAATTATTCTAGAGGACCGATTAGAATCCACACCATATTATCCCAGTAGATGAATAGACTTATTCGGTCTAATTTACCAAAACTAGCAGTATTTCCAACTTCTGATCCAACACAAAGTACATCAACAACAAAATCATCAACTTCCAAAGAACCTGGAAAACCACATCTCTATGCTGAGAAATAAAGACCTTTGGATCAAAATTATGATGTTTTGAAACAATTATCCCAAATACTGGCCAAGTTTTTAATTATGGATTCTTTGAATCTATCAAAAGATCTTCGAGAGGCACTCATTGAGGATTTTTTAAGTCCTCAAGAGTTTAAAACTGAAGTTGTTGCTGCTAATATTTACCGTATAGAGAATGATAATAAAAAATGTCATGAAGTCATTAATTTTATGGATGAAGATGAATAACATGTTGTACATGGGCATATCATACCTCTGTATCTGTCTGGAAAGGTCATTGACATAGATATCTAACGAGCCTTCATTGATAATGATTCTGGGGTCAACCTCATTCTTGTTATCAAACTTCGTTGATTGGGCCTAACTGAATCTAAATTATCACCTTAGACTTTAATGTTTCAAGGATATAACAAGAATGAACAAGAACCTCTGGGCGAAATTACACTCCGAACTCAGTTTGGAGATCTTGTGTCTAATTCAGAATTCATGGTTGTTCATCAGGACACAGCCTTCAATATTCTTCTTGGAAGGCCTTGGTTGCATCAACATGCATCCATACCTTTGTCATGCCATAAATGTCTAAAATAATATTTCAATGGTCAAATTGAGACATTGTATGGTGACAAGGATCCGTTAAAAACATGTAAATATCAATAAATTGAGGCAGGGTTTTATCACACAAAAGGAAAGAAGTCCATGATGAAGGAAATAACAAGAGTTAATGCCCCAAATGGATTGGAAAAGATTCCAGCAAATCCATTCATTCATTTGAGTACAGATTTTGTGTTACCCATTAATCAAATTGAAAGGGTAAAACCAAATTCATGAACTCATCCAGTAATTTCCATAATGTCAATTACGGAAATTGAGCCAGATAACATGGGAGAAATTATTGATACACCAAGTAATGATGGAAGCTTGAATGGAGATTTTTTCATTTCATCTTCTGAACTACTAAAAGTCTCTACTTACTCAATCAGAATAGAAGAAATTTTAGCAATTTTATAGGAAGGAAAAAAATTTAATTCTCAATCCATCAATACCTCTTTACCATAGGAAGACCCTTCATCATCAGTAGGGTTAGATATGGTGGCTTCTACTTCAGGATGTTTAAATAATAACTCCTCCCCTAACTCTGGGAGTATTGCCTTGTCATATACTATGCAAGTGGAAACAGAAGAGGTAACACATAACGAGGAAGAAGAGGAAGATCTCAGGGATGCTCCTCCATCATTTGAAGAAGGTGTCTTTACCACCGCGGATGAACTCAGAGAAATAAATCTGGGTACAGAAGAAGATTCGCGCCCCACTCTAATTAGTGCGTCCATGACCTCTGAAGAGAAAGAGGTGTATACTTTCTTTCTAAAGAAATATCAAGATATATTTTCTTGGAATTATACAGAAATTCTTAGTCTTAATCCTGATGTAGTCACCCATCATTTGGGTTTTCCCAAATAACACCATGAATTCAAGCAAGCCTCAAGGAGAACACACCCAACTCATGCCTCTAAAATTGAAGCTGAGGTTTTTAAGCTTATAAATGATAAATTTTTCAGGGAAGTTCAGTATCCCAAATGGCTGGAAAATATTGTCCTAGTGAAAAAGAATAATGGGAAAATTAGAGTCTGTATTGGTTTTAGAGATCTTAACTGGCATTGTCCTGAAGTTGATTTTCCAGTCCCGATTACAGAACTTCTAATTGATGCAACAGATGGATATAAAGATCTTTCTTTTATGGATGGTTACTCTAGGTATAATCAAATTTTAATGGCCCCAGAGGATGAAGAATATACAGCCTTTAGAGCTCCTCAAGGTGTGTTTTGCTATAGGGTAATGGTCTTTGGATTAAATAATGCAGGCACAGCATACCAACGTGTCATGCGCCATATCTTCAAACCCCTCATAGGGAAATTTGTTGATGTTATGTGGATGATTTGGTAGTCAAATCCAAACAATGTTCCAATCACTTGGCTGATTTGGAAACCATATTTTACAAACTTCAGCAACATAATTTGAAGATGAACCCCTTAAAATGTGCTTTTGAGGTAACCTCAGGAAAGTTTCTTGGCTTCATTGTACGCCATTGTGGTATCGAATTTGATCTTGATAAAACAAAATCAATCCTTGGTATGTCACATCCTCGAAATTTAAAAGAATTAAGAGGACTCTAAGGACACCTGACCTGTATTCGGTGCTTTATCGCCAATTTGGTAGGCAAATGTTTACCCTTCACCAGATTAATGAAGAAGGGAGTTGCCTACTAATGGACTATGGATTTCCAAGAAGCATTTGATATACTCAAGAAATATATCTTGATTCCACCAGTATTGATGATACCTGTTGAAGGAATACCACTTATTCTCTATGTGACAGCTTTAGAGTGATCTCTAGGTGCCTTCCTCGCCCAAAATAATGATGTTGGGAATGAAAACAACCATTATTATCTCAGTCACACTATTCTTGATGTGGAAACTCAGTATTCAAGTATTGAGAAGTGATTCCTGGAATTAATCTTTGCAGTTCATAAATTGAGGCATTACCTACAACATCATGAGGTCCAACTGGTGTCTCGTAACAACCTGCTCAAATTTATCCTCAGTCTCCCTATGCTTACAGGACGTCTAGCATAGTGGGTGGTTATTTTGCAACATTTTGATATCTAGTTTTTTTCCTCAAAGGGTAATAAAAGGCTAAGCTCTGGCTGATTTCCTTGTTGATCACCCATCTGCGGAAGACACATCATTTAATACTGAACTTCCTGATGAAGAGGTCTTCTCTATTCAAGATAATTCCCAAACATGGGAAATGTATTTTGATGGTGATTCTAGAAGTCTAACAGGGAAGAGACTGGAAAATCCTAAACTCAACAAGGTTGGATTAGGAATTGTCCTTATTTCCCTAGAAAAGGCAGTATTTCCTTATTCTTTCCTATTATCGGAAGTTGGTACCAACAATGAAGCAGAATATCAAGCTCTCGTCGTAGGTTTTGAATTGTCCCTTCAGATGCAAATATATCATTGAAAGGTAAAAGGTGATTCAGAATTGGTAATCAAACAAATCAATGGGGAATATTCTATCAGAAAAGAAGAGTTAATCCCTTTGTGTGATTACATCAGAGAGTTAATGGATGAATTTCCCTCAGAGTCGACATTTTCCAATATCCTACGACCACAAAATTCCCAAGTAGATGCACTTGAAAATGCAGCTATAGCCTTGGAAGATCCAAATCAAGATGAAAAAATTATCAGCATAACCAATCGTTGTGTGGTCTTACCTTTTTTTCAAACCAGAATAGAGGAAATTAATGAAATTTTCCCTATTTCTGAACCATATGGTCATACCACGAGATGGAGTACATCCATCATGGAATATATTTAAAATGGGTTACTTCCACCAAACAGGGTTGAGAAAGAATAGATCCAGCGACGAGCAGCCAATTTTACTCTTTATGATAGTCCAGACCACCAAAACATCCTTTACAAGTGAGGCTTTGATGGAATTATCTTCAGATGAATTGATGGATAAGAGACTACAACTATCATGAAAGAAGTACATTTAGGAGCTTGTGGTGCCCACCAATCTGGGCATAGACTCTCGGATCAGATCTGAAGGCTTGAATACTTTTGGCCTTTAATGACCCAGGATTGTATAGATTTCACTAAAAAATGTCATCCCTGTCAAGTGCATTCCAACATCATTCATCAACCCCCATAGTTTCTATATACAGCTAAATAATCTTGGCTATTTTTTATATGGGGAATTGATGTAGTAGGGCCTTATCCTCCATCCATGGCTAAGCAGTTCAAGTATATTCTCACTGCTACTGACTTCTTCTCTAAATGGGATGGGTCAATACCTCTTAAGGAAGTAGGTTCCAAAAGCATTGTTAGTTTTGTCAAAACTAATATCATCACCAGATTTGGTGTCCCTTATACTATTTTGACAGAAAATGGCACCAATTTTTGTTCTGTTAAGGTAAAAAAATTTATATTATGAATATAATATCAAATCCAACCATTCATCTTTCTATCATGCAGCGACAAATGGAAAAATAGAGGATTTCAACAAAACCCAATAAAATATACTCCAGAAGATGGTGGGTAAAGATAAGAAGTCATGGCCTGATAAACTTTTGAATGCTTTATGGGCTTATCGAACAACTACTCGTACTACTACCCAAGCAACTCCTTATTCATTGGTATATGGAACCAAACCAGTTTTGCCAATTTAAATATAATTGCCTTCACTTAGAGTTGTAATCTGTAATCCATTGTCTACAGATGAAAGATCTTAGAAATGGTTTGATGAGTTGGAAAGATTAGACGAGAGAAGATTGCATAGTTTTCATCATTTAGAAGTCTATCAGAATAGAATAACACGATATTTTAATAACAAATTTCACATTCGTTCATTACTTCAAGGAGAATTGGTATTGGTCCTTAGGACTCTAATGATACCAGGAAAGAAACCTCCAAAACTTGAACCAAAATGGGAAGGACCTTATTCCATACATAAGGTCTATTCAAATGGAGATTATTATTTAATCTCAATGGATGGAGATCTCATTACATCTCTAACGAATGTGAGATTTTTGATGAAATACTTTGTGTAATTATACACCATAGTCCTCATTGCAGGACCTAAAATTGCACTGACCCCATGTCCTAGTTGCAAGATATTAAACCGTATAACAACCACATTAGTCCTTACTGCAATACTTTAAACTACACAATACAATTTTTTTGCTACAAGACTTAAAACTACAAAGCACCCTTGTCCTAGTTTCAAGACATTAAACTGCATAACAACCATAAGCATCCACACTGTATGACATTAAAGTACATAGCACCTTTGTCCTTGTCTCATGACGTTAAACTGCATGACATCATATGTACAACTAATGATTTCTCTATTTGACGTTAGAAGCTTCCATAAAAAATGTCATTGACGTCATCACTACTTCTTAGTAGTACATGAGTCCCTCTATTTCCTATGTTGGAGTCATATCTACATAGAAACCATGTTTCAAGAACTATGTATGGATTGATTCTCATTTTCAATGAGATACGTAGAGACGCATGAATCTCCAATTCTGGGCCCATCCACAATCACAAAATCTTCTTATTTTCATTTTCTCCTCCTGTATATGAATCAGATCTATATAGAGCATTTTCTTAATACATATGATTTGGTCCTTATACCATTTTATATTTTAAGATTTATCGTTCTCTCAGAATGTGTAAAAGAGCCACCATTATTTATGTCAAACTTCTTTAGCATGAGGAATGATTGTTTCAAGAATTATGTATGGATTGATTCTTATTTTCAATGAGATATGTAGAGACTCCTAGATCTCTAATATTGGGCTCAGCCATGCGATAAAAAAACTCCTTTATTTCTTATATAAAAATAAAATCTTCAAATGGAATGTTTTAAGAACTATGTATGACTTGATTCTTTCCCCAGAAAGACATATAGTGACATTTGGGTTTTATCCCTTAATTCACTTACAATATGTATTTCCTTTCATATTGATTTATTTTCGTCCTTACCACATGACCTTAAACTGCATGGAAATCTAATACCCCTATTATTAATTTTCATCACCATTGCATTATAAAATAAACCCTTACTTCTCCTAGTTTATCACACCAAGAATAGCTCACATGGTCTTAGGAATTGGGTAAATGGCTTCTTTATATAAGGTGTTTTTATTTCTTATGGGGTTAATAATGTCCTCACTGCATGACTCAAAACTGCATAGTATAATTTCCTCACTGCATGCCTCAAAACTGCATAGTATAATGTCTTCATTGCATGACTCAAAACTGCATAATATAATGTCCTCACTGCATGACTTAGAACTGCACATCATCATATTCATTCAAAGGAAACAAAGAAAGTCTCCATTTTAAATATGATTCAGACCTATGTAAATGACATAAAACTCATAAAAAATATTGATTCAAAATTTTCTCATGTGCGTTAAGAAATACCTCCTTCAACATTTCACACTCGTAATCTTGAATATTTCCAAATTATTATAATCTTCCTTACAGTTTATGGTGATAGGGTTTCTAATATTTAAGATCTCTTTTTCCTGACTATACAGCACGTGCCCTTATGCGGCCTTGCATAAGTTTCCTACATAACAGGCATGCCAGCCAAAAGATTCCATTATTTGGAAATGCTGTATATGCCCCAGTTGGCCCTACATAATATATCCCTCATAATGGGTTTTCCAAATAATGGTAATTTAATTATTGGTTATAGTATCTTTGACCCCTTCAAACTTTGATGACAGTATATAAGAATCTGTATTTTAAAACAGTCATTCAAGTATACTTGTCCCATTATCTTTCTCACAATCTGAAAATCTGGAAGACCATGGTTTACACATTTCCTTAACCATGTGTTTGATGAACTAAGTAATAACCTTGAATTCACTTGGCCACATATCATATATTGTTTCCATTTTTTTTCCTAGTAGTGTGACTTAAAACTACGGACACCATATATTTTATGTTTGGGTCAGACCTTCATAAAAGCCATGTTCCTCCAATTCGTTGGATATCTTGATTGGAAATACCCTTCCCATATTCAGGTACCTTTATCCGTAAATTAAACTCTATGCTTTGGAAAATCTGAATCTCCATAAACTTTCTTCGACTTTTAGCAATGGAACATCGAACTTCTGAGAGATATTTTTCCAAAAAATGCAACACATTCCCTTAGGTGGCCTTCCATAAGTTGCCTACATAACAGGCATGTCAGTAAAAAGATGCCACTATTTGGATATGTAACATATTCTCTAGTTGGCCCTGCATAATACAGACCCCATAATGGGTTTTTCAAGTAATGGTAACTTTGTTCTTAGAAAAGACTTCCTATAATTCTTTTAGCCCTTTTCTCGTATCATTCTTCAGTTCCATAAATTCTTAAATCACAGTTTACAGTTTTCCCTTCCATGCCTAAATATGATAGTATGTTTCTAAACAAATTATCAAGAAATTGGGAAAGTTTTATCATACCTTTGGTCATATCTAAATACTTTAAATTAAATCCACACAATGTCCTCACTGAATGACTTAAAACTGCACAGAACAAATTTCCTCACTGCATGACTTAAAACTGCACTGCACCAATGTCCTCACTGCATGACTTAAAACTACATAGTACCAATGTCCTCACTGCATGACTTAAAACTTCACAGTATGATATTAAAAATATCCCCTTTTCTGATCAATTTTTAACCATTACTCATACACCAAATTTTTATAAAAATGGTTTTCCTATTCATGACTTATTTTGGTCTATAATAGCCCTTTTTCATTTTTAAAATTCATTTCCTTGGAAAAACCACCTACTGTTGTCTTAAGTTACCCAAATATTATTTCCCCCAATCTATTGGTAGAAAATGTTAAATTCCTAAAGAACTCTTTTGCTTTACTATGTAGCACATGCTGTTAGGTGGCCTTGCATAAGTTGCTTACATAACAGGCATGACCGTCAAAAGATACCACTATTTGTCTATCCAGCATATGCCCCAGTTGGCCCTACATAACATGGCCCCCATAATGGGTTTGTTAAATAATGGTAACGTCGTTCTTGGAAAATACACCCCTTATGTTGATACAGGTTTTAGATTTGATGACCATAAAACATCATGACTCAAGATTCCCCTTGGAAATGTTTAAAGAATATTAAATCAATTATTAGCCACTGATTCTTGTTTGGAATATAATTCAAAATTTGTGGTTAAATCTATTCATCCCTAAATATTACCCCTTTATAGTCCAACATGCATGAATCTAAGTTTCTAGTAACAAAAGACTCGATACTCATTAGATTGAGAACCTGCAAAGGGAAATCTAAACAAAAGTCAAGTCCCAACTCACTAAACATACATTTTTGTATGATTTAGGTAATATTGAGCAATAAACAAAGAGGTAAAAAGATTCAAAATTTGTGGGGTTATCTATATAACCCTAGAAACTATCAAATTATTCTCATTAGGTCCCTCATTTTAATAAGAAAATTTTGAGAACTTCATTATTATTATTATTATAATGATTGTTTAACATAAAGGAATCATTATCATCATTTACCTTTCATATTTCAATCATGAAAAGAAGGAATGAATATTTTTATGATTGAAAACAAAATTTAATTCATTCATATGAAAATAGAAGACCATCCACAAAATGGAGCCTCTCTATCATGTTTTAGAATAAACTCTCAACATGAATTTTCATTTGTTGGACATCTTCATAATCTCTATCAGTTGCCTATTGAAGTTGTGATAGTTGAGAAACTCTAGCCTCTGCTACCTGATGAAGTGCTTCCTTAGTAGTTGAAATGGAAGTTTTTCCCTCTAATTGGGTTTCTCCTATTGTCTGATTCAACTACTCAGGCTTTTTATGAACAACATCCAGTTTTGTTGAAGATATAACAACTCTTTCATGGTTTCATTGATTTGTTGGCTAATCTCAAGTGATTTCTTGTTATGATTTGGATCTGCCTCAATTACTGCAGCTTGAAATTCCTCAATATTTATGTGTTGTTTAGACTCCTCAAAATCTTACCGCAGCTTATGGTCCTCCTCCCTTCGGAGAATAGTCTCTTTCATGGCATCATAGACTGGCCGATAATTAAATCCACCAAATCCCAATACGTAGAATAATGCTGGTAGTTTTAAAAAATGGGACAAAAATTCATCTAATGGATTTTTAGCAATTTTTCTCCAGATATTCCTCCATGTCTTCTTACGTGCCATTCCAAGACCATATTGAATCTCTAAGTCTGAATCTGAGTCACTACCATGAGGTAAAATGTACTCTAGATACAGGTTGCTTAAAGAGTTTCCTTGTTCTGCTTCTCTTGGGACTGTAGAAGCTTCACCTTCTGATCTAGGAACTGATAACCCTAAATGATAAAATCAAGTTCATTATTAGTTTCAAATGGAGGAAACAAATATGAGTCAAATAGTTTATTATATTTACCCAATTACAAGTCAACTACTTGATTGGATTCATTCCCCATATTCTCAGCCTCAGTGCTTTGAGTAGATGTTTCTTGATAAGGGGAATTTCCTTGAATTTGATTAGCTATGACATTTTATGTCTTTGGAACATCTCTTGATGAAGGATCCTCTGTAGATATTTCTCCATCCCCAGGGGAAGGATAAAGTGGAACACCCTGTTCCGGAAGATCCTTTGCAACATTTTTTGTAGATAAAGCTTCATAAGGTGAACTTTGATGTAAAGAATCAAGTTGAAGAGAAATTATGTATAAATAAATACAAGAATAGGGACTTAAGTCCATGAAATTATTCATTAAAATCCCCAAACTCCTTGATGGAACCAGGAATATCAATATTTGGATTAAGGGTGTCCATCATTTCTGTTTATATGTCCGGAAATGTTATAGCATCCTCACCATTTAAAGTATCCAACAAACATTGGTTGATGCCTAAATTGGCTCTGCTGACATTTTTTTCTGTTGGCTCTTCAATTGGTATGCCAACATCAGGTCTTTCTAGGTTTGGGTCAACATCAACATTGTTCTTAGATTGCCCTAGATCTTCATCCATTTCTTATGAAGCAATATGAATATCAGTGTTGATTATTTCAGGATCCTTTGACAAAAGTAACTGAGGAATGTATTTAATCTTACCACAACTTCCCTCTCTCTCAGCAGATCTAGGAGAAGGCATAGCTGAATCTTTTAACGATTTATCTACTAAAATTTTAGATTCGTCAGCATGAACCTGGGCTTCCCCTAGGGATTCTTTTTATGGTCTTAAAGAATCAGCTCTTAATCCCTTGAGAGAGGAGAGAGATATAGATCCTACAAGAGGATAAAACATGGTTACCAGAATTTATTGAGGAAGTTTTATTCCCTAAAGATCGTATAAATACTTACTCCTTTGACAAACGCTTCAAATCAATCTCATTGCTCTCTTTCATTTTTGTTCAAAAGCTTCGGGAGAGATTGAAACTCTCCTCTTAGTAGGGAAAACTTGAGGTAATGGTTGAGGATTATCCGTCAGCATTACCCCAATCATGATTCTTTCTCCTCGAGAATGTTTTGGAGACCTGGTAGGATCATTTGTTGCATCAGTAGGATAGCCTACAAGACCATACTGAGGTGATTCAAGAATTGGTCCAGATCTTCCTTCTCAAAATTCAAGCTGCATAAATATATTTTCCTCAATATTAATGATGATAAATGGTAAAATAGAGTTGAGAAAAAAAATGAAAATACATTCTCAGTGTTAACATAAATATCTCGCTCCTCCTCAGGGTCAATAATTACCCCTTCGCGTACTCCTAAGTCCAGCATATGAGATACTCTTTTAGAGGCTAGGATTTTTTCATCAATTGAATATATAAAAACCTCCAGCTTTGTAATATACTTATGTACTTGTTTCCTCTAAAAATGGGTATGACCTTGTTTGTTTAAGTTTCAAACATTACAATCGGTTTCTAACGGGTTTGTTCGTAGAACCAAAAACATCTAATGATTATATATCCTTTTGGACCTACTTTCCAAAGGTAGGTGCTCATTAGTTGTGAACCGATGAGGCTTAAAAATTTGCATTGGTCGAGAGGATGGGAGGTCAGACTCATCAAACCTTTTTGGTGGGAATTATTGTCTACTCCGGGACTCTCTTTAAAGATTTGAGTTATGTTCATGAATCCTTATTAAATTACCAAGTATGAAAATGATATTTCCTTTAGATATGATAATATATGATTGATATGTATGAGATTTAGAGAATCTTTTATATGTATTTGAGGTTCTTCATCGATAGAGAATCATCTGTATTTGTTAGAGATTCTTCGTCAATGGTATCCTTAAACACATTATATAGAAATATCTTGGTCATTATGATAACCATACTGGTTTTAAAGCCACTCAGTGGGGCACTTGAAGTTTATTGTCATTCATAAGGACATGGATTATTTCAAAGTTGGGATCGTACCCACAGATGGGCTACCTATGTATCCTTATTTAGAAAAGGAATCAGAACCCACGTATTTCGAGTAAAAAAGTATGAGGTTTATGCATGATTGATGGTCCACAGAAAAATGTCATAATTACTTTTATTCTCTAAGCTCACGTGAGTCATGCTCGGTGTGAGAAACAAGTGGTATCAGTAAAACCTGAAAATTGTGCCACGAAAGATGCAATCATAAGGAATGATGTGGTACTTATGTATGTATGACTACCCAGATAGATTAATATTGGGATTTAATTCAGGGAAGAAACTCATGAACAAGGTCCGTAAAGTTATAAGTGCTTTATGGAGATTTGGATACTTAACTTGGGACTTAATCCTGATAAGGATTCCCAAATTAGAGGGGACTTATAATTGGGTTTTATTCCTGAGAAGGAAGCCCATATCAAGATAAATTAAGACTGGGGCTTACTCCTAAAGAGGAGTCCCAGGTTAAGGGGACTTATGACGGGGGCTTACTCCTGAAAAGGATGCCCAGGTTAAGAGGACTTGAGACTTTGGGGATTACTCCTGAGAAGGAGGACCAAATTGGGGAACTTGGGGCTTAATCTCGAGAAGAAGGCCCAAATTGGGGAACTTGGGTCTTATTCCTAAGGAGGATTCCCATATTAAAGTAATTTTAGATTGGGGCTTACTCCTGAGGAGGATGCCCATATTAAAGGAATTTGAGATTAGGGCTTACTCCTGAGGAGGATGCCCAAGTTTAAGGAAAATTATGATTGGGGCTTACTCCTGAGGAGGATGCCCATATTAAGGGAACTTGGACTGAGGCTTACTCCTGAAAAGGAGGCCCAGGTTAGGGAACTTGGAGCTTACTCCTAAGGAAGATTCCCATATTAAATATATTCTCATCTTTAAATGATGAGGTTGAATGAATGAAATCTCTAACCTTAGTGACATAAAGATATGTAAATCACTAGGTTTTGAGAGATGTTCTATAAAATTCCTTTCATATAAGGAATCCAACAAAAGAACCATGCCAAAAATGGACTTGAAGAGGGTTTTGAAGGATAAATCTTGAAGAGGAGAGGTGGATTTGAAGAAAGGAATTGAATAAGAAGGAGGGCCACTAAAAAAGACGTAGGCGCGCAAGTCCTGTTGGGGCGCGCAAGTACTGGTCGCGCAAGTATACTTGCACAACACATGTTTACTTGCATGATGGTTAACCCATAGGGTAATACTTGGGAGAGACTTGTCTCAAGCCCTTAGTATTATCCCTAAAGGCTTCTAAAAGTGTGGCGCGCAAGTTTTGTTGAAGGGATAAGGTGGCGTGCAAGTGTCTTCATTTCCCTTAAGGGTTAGACACTTAGGCGTGAAAGTGTTGATGAATTTCAACACTTAGGCCTTGTTCCCCCTCGTTAGATCTTCCATTATAGGTAATAAATTACCTTAGAAGTGTTCGGAAGACTTCAATTAGAAACTAGGGCACCAGGAGCTTAAATCTGACTTTTGGAATTTTTCGTCCTCAAAATGGGGGTCCCACAGGGGTATTTATAAGCCACCTGATTTTGGGAAAAAATTAAGGTTGGGCGCGCAAGTGACCTGCGCACCGCATATTTGGCACGCAAGTGACTTGCGTGCCCAAATTCTGGCGTGCAAGTTACTTGCACGCCTTAGTCCAAAATGGCTATGGGACTTGACTTTGTCAAATTTTTGAAATTTCTTCAAAGGGTGACCCTATTTTTTATTAAGGTATTTCCCTTTGTCATTCTTTGGACTCTGTGAAATAATTGAGCATTAACAAAAGTCCCCCTTCGAAGTTGGATCCGGAAAGAGGAAAGAGGATTTGAATCTGAGGTAAAGAAGAAACAAGAAATCTGGCAGTTTAAAGTCATGCATGCTGGACTATAAAAAAGGTTAATGTTTAAAGGTCAAATAGCTTTGACTGATTGGATTAAAATTGACTCAATTCCTTGATAATTTATCTAAAAACATATTTCCATATTCTAGTATGGGGTAAAATATGTAAACTATAACTTAAGAAATTTTAAATCTGAGGAACGATATGAAAAAATGGATAAAAGGCATTAAAAGAAGTATTTCCTAAGAATGAAGTTACCACTATTTAACAAACTTGTTAGGGGGTTGAATTATGCAGGGCCACTTAAGGGAATTGGTTTTATAGTAAAATAATAGCATCTTTTTGCTGACAGGTCTGTTATGTAGACTACTCATGCAAGGCCACCTAAGGGCACGTGCTGCATAGTCATGCAAAAGAACTCTCAGAAATTTTACTTTTATATTGCTAAAAAGCTAGTGAAAGTTTATGGAGATTCAAATTTTCCAAAGCATAGAGTCTACTGTATGGAGAGAGGTACTTGAATATGGAGAGGATATTTCCAGTCAATATTGTCAAACAATCGGATGAATGTCACTCCTGCGAAGGTCTGACCCAAACATAGGGAAGGGAAATATAAACCATAGACTTAAATACTTTGAGATCATGAAAAAGAGTATGGGAAAAATATGTTAAGGATGTCTATTTTTCAGATCCTTACATATTTTCGTTTAGACAAATAAGGAAAAAAGAGGTTTTCCTCCCAAGAATGAAGTTATCACTATTTGAAAAACCCGTTAGGGGTTGAATTATGAAGGGCCACATAAGGGAATTGTCTGCATAGTCAAATAATAGTATCATACATTTGGTGACCAGAAGTAAAGAAAATTATTATGGAGATCTGGAAGTATTTAAGGTTAGGAATATGACACATCAAAATGGGCATTGTCCAATGCAGGTAGAGATACACAGACCAATGCTAACCATAATCATGTTGTGGCTGGGTCCTGAATTGAGGTGTCGGACTTCACTACACATCCCATAAGGATGGGAATAAATCCATACGTAGTTCTTGAAATACAATTTAACGTCATGTGAGATGAGAGTATAGAAGATCTTAGTTTAAGGTCATAGAGCTCAGGCCATAATAATGAATACACAATGTGTGTTTTATAAACCTAATGTGAATGAAGACTAGGGTTTTCATACCACATTCATGTTTTCACAGGGGGAATTTTCAGCCATGGGACTGAAAATGGAATTTGGGGTTAGGCCCAAAGACTTGGGGATGGATTATAGGGATGATCAAATGTTCCTACATATCCCATAAGGATGGGAATCAAGCCACGTGTAGTTCTTGAAATACCCTTTGTAAAAGTGAAGGGTGTAAGGGGACTTTAATGCAATGATGGTTTGACACAAGATTAAGGTTTAGGCATTTCCATGTATGCATGTAGTCTTTGTAATATAACATGATTTGAGATCAATGTAAATAATGATTCCCACTCAGGTGAGGGTGTTAGAGAATGTTGTAGTTTATTTTTGTACAAGACAAAAGTGCAAATAGTTTAACATCATATAGCAAGGATGATGGTGAACCAATGTAAAAAATATTGGTTCTGGGGGCGGCTTCACAAATCAACATCATATGATATGGAGGTTAACCGATGTGAAGAGATTGGTTTTGGGC
Organism: Viscum album; assembly: GCA_963277665.1. Classification (NCBI taxonomy): domain Eukaryota; kingdom Viridiplantae; phylum Streptophyta; class Magnoliopsida; order Santalales; family Viscaceae; genus Viscum; species Viscum album. Next base: position 126,679,260 of record OY728146.1, on the reverse strand, counting down.
TTGAACCTCGGGAGGTTGCCTACGTACCCAGTCAAGAAGGCAAGGATCAAAGTCAGCATAGTTCAATTGAAGAATGAATTGGTGATCAAGTTATTATTGAGGACAACGACCTAAATAATGGTGTTGGTACTTACGCATGGTTAGCGACCCAGAGAGGTTGTTATGGTTGAAGTTTACTCTAAGATCACGTGAGTCATACTTCATGTGAAAAACAAGATGTATCAATAACCCTAACGATGCACAATTTAATGTCATGTTGGACGTATAAGGGACTGAACATAGTTTAACATCATGTTGGACAATGGGGGACTATGTAGTTTAATTTCATACAGTAAGGACAATATAGGGGGGTTGTATATTTTAACGTCATATAGCTAGGACAAAAGAGAAGATTATTCTATTTAAAGTCTTGCAGTAAGGACTTTGGGGAATGTGCAGTTTAATGTCATGTAGTAAGAACAATACAGTTTAACGTCATGCTAGACGAAAGGGGAACAATACATTTTAATGTCATGTTGGATGATGGAGTGTTGTACAGTTTAGCATCATGTAGCTAGGAAGTATTAGGTATTTTTTCACATTTTAACGTCATGTGGGACAAAGAGGTGCACAGTTTAACGTCGTATAACTAGGACGATGGTTATGCAGTTTAACATCTTGCTGGACGTAAGGGACTTCTGTACAGTTTAGCATCATGTAGCTAGGACGTCACAGTTTGATGTCATTTTGGACATAATGGTATTTGTATTATGCAAAATACTTCTTCAAGAATATTGAATTGGTTGGAGTTTTGATGAGTTCCCCATCCATTGAGATTAAAGAATAAGCTCCATTAGAGTAGAACTTATGTATTGAGTAAGGTCCTGCCCACTTTGTCTCGGGCTTGGGAGGTTTCTTTCCATGACATCATTGGACTTCTGAGAACCAATACCAATTCTCCTTGAATTAATGAATGAAGATGAACTTTTTTTTGAAATCTCATGCTATTCGATTCTGATAGACTTCCAAGTGGTGCAGAGTGCACAACCTTTTTTCATCTAATCGTTCCAATTCATCCAATCACTTTTGAGATTGTTCATCTATAGATTACTGATCAAAATTTCTATTTTGAGCGAAGTTAATTGAACTTAAATGGTCAAGACTGCTTGTGTTCCATCTACCAATTAATATGGAGTTGACCGCATAGCAGTGCGGGTGGTGGTCTGATAAGCCCATAAAGCATGAAAGAGTTTATCAGGCCATGATTTATTATCTTTATCCACCATCTTTTGTAGTATATTTTAAAGAGTCTTATTGAAGGATTCTATTTGTACATTTTCCACTACATGATACCGAGATGAATGGTTGGATTTGATGTTGTATTCTTGATACAACTTCCTTACCTCGGATGAACAGAAGTTGGTGTCATTGTCCGTCAATATGGTATGAGGGACACCAAATCTAGTAATGATGTTAGACTTGATGAATATAACAATGATTTTAGAACTAACTTATTTGAGAGGTATTACCTTTTCTCATTTGGAAAAGAAGTCAGTAGCAGTAAGAATATACTTAAACTTCTTGGATGTAGCTGAAGGGTAAGGTCCCACTACATCTATTCCCTGTGTGGCAAATGGCCATGAGTATTTAGCTATATGAATAAAATATGGGGGTTGATGAATGAAGTTGGAAAATACTTGGAATGAATGACACTTCTTTGTGAAATAAACAAAATCTTGTATCATTGAAGGCCAAAAGTATCCAAGCCTTCAAATTTGATCAGACAGTCTATGTCTAGACTGGTGGGCACCATAGACTCCTGCATGTACTTCTTTCATGACGCCATTGTCTCTTCACCATCAATGCATCTGAAGAGAACTCCATCAAAACCCCTTTTGTAGAGAATTTTTTCTAGGTGATCTAGGCTGTCATAAAGAGTAAAATTGACCACATGTCGCCGGATTTGTTATTTCCCGGCTCTATCAGGTAGAAGTGTTCCATTTTGAAGGTATTCCCTGATAGGTGTCATTCATCCTATAGTATGACCATATGGTTCAGAAATGGGACTAATTTAATTGATTTCCTCTATTCTAGTTTGAACATAATTTGAAATTGTATGACGGTGGGCAATACTAATGATTGTTTTGTCCCAATTTGGATTTTCCAGAGCTGTGGCTATATTAGCCAGTGCATTAGCTTGAGCATTTTGTGATCGCGGGACATAAGAAAATGTCAGTTCCAAAGGAAATTCTGCCATTAACTCTCTTTCTTAATCATAAAAAGGGATTAACTCTTCTTTTCTAATGGCATAATCCCCATTGACTTGTTTTATTACTAGGTCCGAATCACTTTTCACCTTTAAGTGATTCACTTGTGCTTGAAGCGCCAACTCCAATCCTGTTATGAGAGCTTGATATTCTTATTCATTATTTGTACTACCTTCCCACAATAAGAAGAAGTAAGGTTACACTGCATTTTCTAGGGAAATAAGCACAATTCCTAACCCAACTTTGTTGAATTTGGTATCTTCCATTTTCTTCCCTGTTGGACTTTTGGAAGCACCATCAAAGTAAATTTCCCATGTTTGAAGATTATCTTGAATAGAAAAGACTTCCTCATCAGGAAGTTCAATATCTAAAGATGTATCTTCTACTGAAGGGTGTTCAGCAAGGAAATCAGCCAGATCTTGGCCCTTTATTGCATTTTGAGATGCATACTGGATATCAAATTGCTGCAAAATAACTGCCCACCTTGCCAGACGTCCGATAAGCATTGGACGACTAAGGATGAATTTGAGCGGGTTATTGCTAGATACTAATTGGACCTCATGATGTTGCAGGTAGTGTCTCAATTTCTAAACTGCAAAGATTAATGCTAGGTAACACTTTTCAATACTTGAATATCAATTTTCTACTTCAAGTATAGTCTGACTGATATAGTAAAGGCGGTTTTCATTCCCATCATCATTCTTCTGGGAAAGGAAGGAACTCAATGATTTCTCTAAATCTATCACATAAATAATAAGTGGTCTTCCTTAAATAGGTGGAATTAATATCGGTGGACTCAAGAGATGTTTCTTGAGAATATTGAATGCTTCTTGACATTCTGTAGTCCACTGGTAAGTGGCTCCCTTCTTCATCAATTTGGTGAAGGGTAAAATTTTCCATACCATATTTGTGATAAAACACCGAATATAGGCCAAGTGTCCTTGAAGTCCTCTCAATTCCTTCAAATTTCGAGGAGTTGACATACCAAGGATTGAATTTGTCTTCTCAAGATCGACTTCGATACCACGATGGCGTACTACAAAGCCGAGAAATTTTCCTGAGGTTACCCCAAAAGCACATTTTAAGGGGTTCATCTTCAAATTATGTTGTCGAAGTTTGTGGAATATGATTTCCAAATCAACCAAGTGATTAGAATGTTGTATGAATTTAACCACCAAATATTCCACATAACATTCAACAAATTTCCCTAAAAATGGTTTGAAGATACGATGCATGGAACGATGATATGTTGTGCCTGCATTCTTCAGGCCAAAGGGAATTACCCGATAGAAAAACACACCGTGAGAGGATCTGAAGGCTGTATATTCATCATCTTCTGGATCCATTTGGATTTGATTATACCCTGAATATCCATCCATGATGTAAAGTGCTTCATAGCCATCTGTTGCATAAACTAAGAGTTCTGTGATCAGAACTGGAAAATCATCCTTGGGACAATGCCGATTATGATCTCGGAAATCAATGAAAACTCTAATTTGTCTGTTCTTCTATTTCACAGGGACAATATTATCCATCCATTTGGGATATTGAACTTCTCTGACGAAGTTAGATTTGAAAAGATTATCCACTTCATCTTCAATTTTGGAAGCATAAGTTGGGTGTGTTCTTCTTGCGGCTTGCTTGAATCCTCAATGTTCTTCTGGAAAACCCAAATGATGAGTGGAAACATCAGGATCAAGACCTGGAATCCTTGTATAGTTCTAAGAAAATATATCTTGATTTTTCTTCAAAAATGAAATATACATTTCCTTCTCTTCAAGAGTCATGGTTGCACTAATTAAAGTGGGGCGTGGATCTTCTTTTGTACCCAGATTTATTTCTCTGAGTTTATCCATAGTGGTAGAGATACCCTATTCAAATGCTAGAGAAGCATCTTTGAGATCTTCCTCTTCTTCTTCAACACGTGTTATTTATTCTACTTATACTTGAATAGTATATGATGAAGCAGAATTTCCATGATCAAGAGAGATGTTAAAATTTGAACATCTTGAAGAAGATGCTACCATTTCTGACCCTATTGATGATGAAGGGTCTTCCTTGGGTAAAAAAGAGGAGATGATGGATTGAGAATCGACATCATCGTTCATCTCTAACATTGCTATAACTTCTTCTAGCCTGGTTGATGAAGTATAGAATTCCTGGATTTCAACGGATGAAATAAAGACATATCCATTTGAGCCTTCATCATTTCATGGTGAATCACTAATTTCTCCCGTGTTTTCGGGCTTGATTTTTGTAATTGACATTATGGAAGTTTCCATAAGAGTATTTGGATTTGGGTATATCCTGTCAATTTGACTGATAGGCAATACATAATTTGTACTCACATGTATGAATGGGTTTACTGGAATCTTTTCCAAACCATATGAAGCATTAACTTTGGTAACCTCCCTTGTTGTAGATTTCTCCTTACCCTCCATGTGATAGAATTCCTCCTCAATTTATTGATATTCACGTGTTTTTAATGGGTCTTTATCACCATATAATGTCCCAATTTGACCATTGAAACAATATTTGAGACATTGATTGTATGATGAAGGGATTGCTACATGTTGATGTTGCCAATGTCTTCCAAGAAAAATGTTGAAAGATGTGTCATGACAAACAACCATGAAATCTGAATTGGATACAAGATCTCCAAACTGAGTTCTGAGTTTGATCTCGCCCAGAGGTTCTTGTTCATTTTTATCATATCCTTGCAACATCAAAGTAGAAGGAAATAAATCAGATTTGGTAAGGCTCAATCGACGAAGTGTACGAATAGGGATAAAGTTGACTCCTAAACCATTATCAATGAAATATATTTGGATGTCTACATCATTGACATTTCCAGATAAATACAAAGGTCTAATATGTCCATGCACAACATCATCTTGAACTTCATCTGTAAAAGATATCACTGCATGACATTCTGCAGGATCATTCTCGACATGGTAGACTTCAGCCGCAGCAATTTTAGTTTCGAATTCCTGAGTACTTGACAAAGCCTCAATGAGTGCCTCCCAAAGATCCTTTGATAGATTCAAGGAATCCAGAATTGATAACTTGGTTGGTACTTGGTCCAAATGCTTCAAGACATCATACTTTTGGTCTAAAGGTCTGCGTTTACCAACAGAAACATATGGTTTTGCAGGTGCTTTAGAAGTTGATGCATTGGAAGTAGATTATTCTTGTATATGGGTAGGAGTTGGAAATACTCCTGGCTTTGGAATATTAGACCGACTAGGTCTATTTATTTGCTGAGAGGAAGAAGGTGTAACCTCCAACCAATCCTCTAGAATAATTGTGTCAGAACTGAATCTTCCATGCATGGAAGAACTTTCTTGTTCTTTTTGAGCTCGCTGAAGGGCTCTGCCACGAGTTTCTGTTGCATACACAGTTCTAGCAGGGGTAGAATTGGAATAGTGTCTTTTGGGATATCCACATCTTCCTTTGTATCCTAGACCACTGGAACTCCCTCTAATTCCCCTGTTTGATACAGGGAACTCAGGTTCATCAAGATCGAAACTGTGACCGGCATAAGGATCTGTTAAGTGAATCATGTTAACAAAACCAAATATAAACTCTTCATCTAATGAAGACTCTGCCTGATTAGCAAATTTAGGTTGTGCCGTTTGGTGGGACGGTGCCCGTGGGTTTGAAGTAGATGGCATAAAATCTGCCATATTCAAAGACAACTTGGGCTTTGACACAATCTCATCTTCTTCTGACCGTTCTTCTTTCTTTTAATTATGTCGTTTCATTTAGGATTTTCCTTCTGATGAAGGGGGTTTTCTTGTGGCATTCATATCAGAAGACACAATTGGTTTCTTTAATTGTGTTCGTAAAATGGAATGAGTTTGGTTGATCATTTTTCTGATCATCCAATCATCATATTTATGCACATTTTTTCTTTTGACTTCCTTCCACTCGTCTTCTTCCTCTGGATCTGTAGTAGTAACACATGCTATCTAAGATGAAGAACCTTTCAATTTGACTTGTTCTGAGTCCACCATTTTTTGCAGGAGGTCTTTGAAGACAAAACACTCCTGAATGGGATGCCCCAACATCTGATGAAATGGGAAATAGTTGGGATGATCTTCATATCCTTCCTTGTTCTGCCTTTTAGGCCTTGGCAATTGAACCAAATTATTTTCCAGAGCCTAAATGAAGTAACCAGGAACTTGTTCATTTCAGAAAGAATAAACTTTTCTATTCAACTCCTCAAATTGTTTCCGTATTTGATCTCTTTGATCATCTTGATGAAACGGTTTCTATGGTTGATGCTCAGGAGGTGGATCCCTTCAATAAGATAAAGGTTTTGAAGTAGAATCAGGTAGAGGCACTTGTTTAAGTGTGACTGTAGTAGTCTCTGCTTTACCCATTCTCTTTCCTGGAACTGATGGAATTACATAAGTTTTATCCTTAATCTTTGTAAGAGAGTCTTCAATCTATTTAGTGATTGAAGTAAGGTCTCGAAAACCTCCTGTGTATTTCATAGGGATCAACGGTGTGCATAACTCATCACGCAAATTTTCCACACAAATTGGAAAAAATTCTTCTTGAGGGAGTGCTAAGATCAGGGAATATGTTAATCCCTTCGAGCGAGCAATGAAATATAAAACCCCTTCATTATTTCTTTTCTTACAGTTTGTAAGATCAAAAACTGTTGTCTTAGGCAACGTTGATCTGAATTGAAGAAGAAATCATTGTCGGAGATCTTCCCACCTGGTAATTGACCGGGATTGCAAGCTTGTATACCAGACAAAAGCAGGCCCTTGTAATGACTGTACAAAACACTTGAGCTTAACTACTTCTTGTTGATGAGGGGTTCCCATCATAGGATCAAAACGAGAAACAAAATGTGTTAAGTGTTTCTCTGGGTCTCCTGAACCATTAAAGATTGGGAATTTGGTACTTGAAAAATTTGATGGGGGAGGAATTGCATCAACCCATTCAGGGTAAGCTCTCTTTTCTGGTTGAATTTGTGTACGTTTTACTTCCATAGCTTCCAACTGATCTGTTAATGATTCAAAAATAGTTATTAACTTTTGAGAAACATCTGGTTGATCTTGGACCTGAGCAAGTGCAATAACTGGATCTTGGACAGATGTGGTGGCTGGTACTGCAACTGTTGGTAGCACCGCTGATTGTTGTTGCGCAAGACCCATAGGATTAGACCTGTGAGGGTGTACTGGTAAAGGAGGATATTGTTGATCCATCTCAGTATCTGTAACAAATTCCCTTGGCTGACTGACTTCGGCATGCTTAGGAGGAAGACTACCTTGAAGTAGTCTTGCATTCAATTTCCTTAATTCCTTTATTTCTTCCTCCTGTTGTGAAAATCTTTTCTCTAGTGAGATTGATTGTCCTTATCTAGAGGAAGGGTGGAATGTAACCTGATTCTTTCCTTTCCCCTTGTTGGATGCCTTTCGGAGAGGGGGAAGTTGGTTATTTGAAGCAATACCTAGATTCTGGGTAAGCCTTTAATTTCGTGTACGCACGCCTTCTTCATTTTCCTTTGTGTGCACAGCCTCTTGAGTAGGAACTTCTTCATCTGATCCCTCTGAGTGAGCCTCATGTTCTGTAGGATCAGCAACAATGACATTGATGACATTTATTTATGCATAACGCATTGCATCTCTTCTATCAGCATTTCTGTGATATTGTCTTCTCCCATGTCCTTGATGAGACATTGTCTTTTGTTGAGTTGATCCCTCAGGAACTTCTTGATGAACCGTAATTTTAAGGGAATATCCAGATAATTTGACTCTTCGTTCCTCTTGTGGTTTCTTCCCTAATCGAGAGAAGACTGACTTTCTCTGAGTAAGAGATTGAGGATTTGAAAAAGTCCCCAATCCGGCAGACTGGGGTTTTTCCTACTGTTTCTGCTCAACTCCTCAAATATTATTTGTTGATTCTGAGGATTGGGTTAAAAGAGTCCCTAGTCTGGCAAGCTGGGGTGGTTCTTGAGCTGCTACATCTGAGACTTTCTTAAAATCTCTCCTGATATTGTGGACTTTAGTCCGGAAATTGGATAGATGCATCAACCTACATCCACTCAAATCACCTGGCTCAAATGACCGCTGGATGATTTCTGACACTTCTGTCACCTGCTGATGCTCCCACTCTAAATGAGAAGCATGTTCAATATTCTCATTTTCCTGATTCAAGATTAATTTGATAACTTTTTCTTTGTATGCTTGACTTTGGGAAGAACTCGTTGATGCATGTTTCTAAGAAAGCCTTTGATTACAAACAAAACCAATTGGTTGTGGCCGTCCATGGGAAATAACATTGCATGATACCATTTTTTGCGGGCTTTTTTGACTGGAGAGTACAGTAAAATGCAGTGCTCCATGAACACCCCATCCCTTGATATGAATACCAGATGGGGCATTGGAAATTAACTAGAGCAATCTTTTTATGCTCCAAGGCATGAACACTGAAGGGCTCTCTGCTGCTTTTCATCCTTCAAATATCGAGAAACTGAGAGAGATGCCAAATCAATTTGGCATTGTAACCCTTTTATTATCTTGACATGATTTTTATATTCATCATAAGATAATATATTCTCTTTCAAGTTACAAAGAGTTTTCCACAAGTTGATATGAATATCGTGAATACAATCTTCCATCAACATCTCTGGAATGTCATACTAAGAGTTAGCCAAAGGCCAAAACATGACTGGCACTTCACCTTTCTCCGATTGTTTTCTCATATTTAGAACTTTCTCTTTATCATTCAATGATGATTCTTCTACCTAATTAGACTAGAGATGGTGCTTCCTTGTTGCTTCATCAGATTAAACATTATTGGTAGATAATTAATTTATCAAACTAGAAGATGAATGAACTAGGGGTGGTTCAGAGAATGACCTACACCCCGGGTTATCTTCTGATTGATAAAGTATTTCACCTGCTAGTGGTAAATCATCAGACATGACTGGCTTCACATTTTCAAGTGCCTCAAGATAAGAGGGATTTCTCATTACTATATTTTCCTTTGAATAATTTTCCAGGCAATGTGAATTACTACTGTGGAGAGGACTTTCACAGCTAAATTCATCATCATGGGGAGGACCACCATGGTGGGTTACAGAAAAAGATGAAACCTTTTTCTCCTTGATCTTCTGGACACACAGAGGGTTCTTTATGGCTCTCATCTGAAGATGATACTTCAAGATCAATCGAACTGTCATGAAGTAATCCTTCATGAGGAAGTGTCTGATTAAGACCTTCGGAATTAATGTTCCCACTATTTGGAAATGAGAGAGTATAATCTTGAGTTCCAACAGATAATTGTCTGAGGTATTCAAGAACTCCAGCATCGAGCAAGGATTTATTACAGATTGGCTCTTGATTTCTTACTGTGTTGAACGGATCTTTTTCTTAGATGCCTTATTACTCACTTTGGGAACCACTTGTTGACGAAAGTGGTTATTATGGGCAGGTGTATGTCCCTACTCAGTATAAATAGTCAGGTTAGGTTTATTATCTCAATTCAAATCAGGTGTACGTGCCTGACTTGATTGTCCATATGACATGGGAGAGTATGACCCACAACCCTCTTGGATTGGAACAGATGTGTGTATCTGTTCTGGAGTGATATGTTGATGTTTCACTCCACTGGAAGGGACAGATTTGCATTTCTTTCCCTGTGATGCTGCTGAAGCTGTTATAATATTCTGACAGGCATCCAGAATATGAGCGGGGATTTGCTTCTGCTCTTTCACCACTGTAAAAAGGTGCTTGATGACTTCAGCTACTGGAACGAGAATATACGTCCATTACGTGCTTGGAGTAGGTGTTTATTCCTGCTCATGTCCTCCTTTTCATGTCAGTGAATTATGACAATACTCATGTATGGGGGTAGAGAGTTGAGTCTACTCCAAATTTGTTTTCGGAGCTTTCCGACTGACTTCTCCGAGTGCTACCAAATGAGACTTTTGGAAGGCTTGATTAACATTGGCATGTGTATGTGCCTTCTGTGTATTCTTTGTCAGGTATGGTTGATGACTTTCCTTCAATACTAGTAGACGATATTGCTAACAGAATTGTTGATTGTAAACAGGTGTATGTTTCTACTTATCAGTTTCCACCATATCATATTGGTGATCTTCATTGGTTGTAGTCAGACGATCCTACTGACTAATTGATGAGTTATAAATAGGTTTATATTCCTGCCTATAATACTCTGCCGGAATTTCCTAGCGGGATTGACGTATTGCTGCCAGACGAGCCTGCTGGGCAGTAACATCAAGACGGACGGGTGTATGTGCCCGCTCGTTGCTTGCCATCAAGTTGTCTTGATGGACTTCTCCGGAGGGGACATAAGTAAGAACCTTCTCCCTGTTGACCATATTTCACCTCTGGCGGTTCATCTTGCATGCTCGGGTCTGAGGGACCTAAGCCGAACCCCTAAAGGTGATACGCTCACCATGTTGAGGGCGCACTGTCGCACGAGTCTGGCGACAATTTTTGATGGGATCCCTTGGGAAGGACTCCTGTATCCTTGAATAAAGTCCTTGAGTGACCTTCTCATTCACCTCATCATAATATGGGAGGGGCTAGTGATTACGTTATGGGGATAACGACTCGAAACGGTTGGAGACGGTGGTTGGCACCACCTGCTTCTTGATCACTGGTCGTCGCTGTCCGGACAACCAGGGTAAATTATTAACTTGGAGGGCTTGTCGAGCGGCCTCCAGAGTCTGAATGTTACCGTGTTGATGGTATTCCTTAACCAGTGAATTTGATACCCAGCATTGAAGATGCTGAGTAGGTGATGTCTTCCTCAGAGCGGACGAAGATCCAGCAGGAGTAGCGGCAGATGCATTCACAAGTGTGAACTTTAGAGAAGTCATTTCCGTAACGCAGAGAGATCTTGAAAATGATTGCCTATTTGATATAACAGAAATAATCAAGATAAGTTCAGCCACTACATCTTTTGGATGAGCACATATGTTATTGATTGTTTTTTTGGCCCTCTCATTGAGTTTAAATAAGGTCCTAATAAATAAGTAAAACATCATTTTAATTTGGTTAAGGATTCACATTGGGTTCACTATTTTTTGTTTCCTCTAGAAATGGGGATGACCTTGTTTGTTTAAGGTTCAAAAATTCCGATCGGTTTCTAACGGGTTTGTTCATAGAACAGAAAACATCCAATGAATCTATATCCATTTGGACCTACTTTCCAAAGGTAGGTTCTCATTAGTTATGAACTGATGAGGCTTAAGAATTTTCATTGGTCGAGAGGATGGGAGTTCGGACACATCACACCTTTTTGGGGGGAATTATTTTCTACTCTGGGACTCTCTTTATAGATTTGAGTTATGTCCGTGAATCATTATTAAATTACCAAGTATGAAAATGAGCTTTCCTTTAGATATGACAATCAATGATTGATATGTATGAGATTTAGAGAATCTTTTATACGTATTTGAGGTTCTTTATTAAAAGAGAATCATCTGTATTTGTTATAGATTCTTAGTCAATGGTATCCTTCAACACATTATATATAAATCTCTTGGTCATTATGATAACCATATGGTTTTAAAGCCAGTCAGTGGGGCACTTGAAGTTTATTGTCATTAAGAAGGATATGGATTATTACATAGTTGAGATCATACCCGCAGATAGGCTACCTATGTATCCTTATTTAGAAAAGGAATCAGAACCCACGTAGTTAGAGTAAAGAAGTATGAGTTTTATGCATGGTTGATGGTCCATATAAAAATGTCGTAATTACTTTTATGCTCTAATATCACGTGAGTCATGCTCGGTGTGAGAAACAAGAGGTATCAGTAAAACCTAACAATTGTTCCATGAAAGATGCAATCATAAGGAATGATGTGGGGTGTATGTATGTATGACTGCCCAGATAGATTAATATTGGGATTTACTTCAGGTAAGAAACCCAGGAACAAGGACCATAAAGCTATATTTTCTTTATAGAGATTTGGATACTTAACTTAGGACTTAATCCTGAGAAGGATGCCCAAATTAAAGGGGACTTATGATTGGTTTTTATTCCTGATAAGGAAGCCCAGATCAAGAGAAATTAAGACTAGGGCTTACTCCTAAAGAGGAGGCCCAGGTTAAGGGGAATTATGACTGAGGATTACTCCTGAAAAAGAGGCCCAGGTTAAGAGTAATTGAGACTTTGGGTCTTACTCCTGAGAAGGAGGTCCAAATTGGGGAACATGGAGCTTAATCCTGAGAAGGAGGCCCAAATTGGGGAACCTGGGGCTTATTCCTAAGGAGGATTCCCATATTAAAGGAATTTGAGATTGGGGCTTACTCCTGAGGAGGATGCCCAAGTTTAAGGAACATTATGATTGGGGCTTACTCCTGAGGAGGATGTCCATATTAAAGGAATATGATATTGGGGATTACTCTTGAGGAGGATGCCCATGTTTAAGGAAAATTGTGATTGGGGCTTACTCCTGAGGAGGATTCCCATATTTAGGGAACTTGGACTATGGATTACTCATGAAAAGCAGGCCCAGGTTAGAGAACCTGGGGCTTACTCCTAAGGAAGATGCCCAGATTAAAGATCTTATCATATTTAAAGGATGAGGTTTAATGAATGAAATCTCTAACATTAGTGACATAAAGATATATAAATCACTAGGTTTTGAGAGATGTTCCACAGAATTCCTTTCAGATAAGGAATCCAAAAAAGGAACCATGCCAAAAATGACCTTGAAGAGGATTTTGAAGGCTCAATATTGAAGAGGAGAGGTGGATTTGAAGAAAAGAATTGAATAAGTAGGAGGGTCACTCAAAAAGAGGTAGGCATACAAGTCCTATTGGGGCGCGCAAGTACTGGTCACGCAAGTATACTTGCGCGACACATGTGTACTTGAGAGAAGGTTAACCCATAGGGTAATACTTGGGCGAGACTTGGCTCAAGCCCTTAGTATTATCCCTAAAGGCTTCCAAAAGTGGGGTGCATAAGTTTTTTTGAAGGGATAAGGTGGAGCACAAGTGTCTTGATTTCCCTTAAGGGTTAGACACTTAGGCGTGCAATTGTTGATGAATTTAAACACTTAGTCCTTGTTCCCCCTCTTTAGATCTTTCATTCTAGGTAAGAAATTACCTTAGAAGTGTTTGGAAGACTTCAAGTAGAGACTAGGGAACCGAGAGCTTGAATCTGACTTTTGGAATTTTCTGTCCTCGAAATGGAGGTCCCACAAGGGTATTTATAGGCCACCTGATTTTGGGAGAAAATTAAGGTTGGGTGCGCAAGTGACCTGCGCGCCACATATTTGGTGCGCAAGTGACTTGCGCGCCCAAATTCTGGCATGCAAGTGACTTGCGCGCCTTATTCCAAAATGGCTATGGGACTTGAATTTGTCAAATTTTTGACATTTATTCAAAGGGTGACCCTGTTTTTGCATAATGTATTTCCCTTTATCAATCTTTGAACTTTGTGACAGAATGGAGCGTCAACAGTACTTCAGCCAAGTTATTGTCTAAATTGCAATCAGATGGTGCCTTGATGTCACCAATATCTGGTATTCAAATTCCATGCTGGATAAATGCCCATGAATCCTTAATATCATGGGTTACACTCTCTCAATGATGAATGGCTGAAGGTCACACATAATTCAATCTTGGTGTGGTTGACTGTGGAGGAGATTCAACACCTTCTGATTGGATAACTTCTTCAGGCCTACTTTCTTCAGAAATTTCAACATATAGAATAGGAATATATGTTTGATGGTGGTGACTGGATCGCCTTGCGGTTGGAGGTTTTTCTTATCTATCCCTATTCATCCTGGTATACCTCCTGTGAAGACGTTTTGAGGGCTCTAAAACCTCTGAAAATTCTATGTCATCTCTGGGATTGGACTTCTTACCATTATTTTCATGTACAACAGTCATTGTAGTCATCACTCGATATATTCCCTTTGTTAAATCCCCTTGAGGATATGAAGAGGCCTAAGATTTGGCATACCCAGCTTCCAATCCAATCAATTCATCTGGTGGAGGTAGCATAATTGACAATTTGGATACCTCTAAAGCCGTTATAATCCATAATTGTCGTTATACCATTGGTAGTTTCTCCTGTCTGACATACGTAGGTGGAAAAGTGTTTGATTGTTAAAGGAATATAAACTGACGAGCAAACCTATAGGGAACATAAGCCTCGCATATAATTTCACCATTAATTCCGGTTAATAATATGCCATCCCTGAATGCCATCATATAAGATCTCATCTCATAATTATTTTCTTTACCATCATCAATAAATGTTCCAACCGGTGGATTACCAAAAGGAAATAAGTTAAATTCTTCTTATACATTCAATACCTTCAGCACCTCATCAGGTCTCAAGTTCAGAGGCTTAATACCAGAAAATTTCTATAAAAATGGTGTGAATTGACCATTGGGAACTCTGACTGAATTCAACACTGATTATGAAGAAAAATGTGCTGCAATCTAGCCCCACAACACTAGGAATGGCCCTGAAATTCTAAATGGAGCCTTCCCATTGTATAAATGTAGCTGAATATGGTATATTCTTGCTAATACAGGGGTTTCTAGCCCAATATACTTTCCCTCTACCAATTTAGCTGCAATGATGAAAGTCCTTGATCTAACACCACCTCCAGATTCACGGAATTGAAGCAAATAAACACTTATTCACATAGCAAGGAAGTAATCTAAGAGTACTTTTACATCTATATCTGGTTTGAATTTATAGCCCCAGTTCTTCTAATCACCTCTTTCTAGCATAGGCCAATATGTGCCTAAACTTCCTCAGTTATCTTCATAAGGACAAATAGTAGGACGTCCACAAGTTGGACCTTCCTCTGTTGTTGGTTCTAAGAAGGCTTCCATCCATACTCTAGAATTAATATCTTTCTTTTCCTTAGGTAAATTCTTTGCTATATTAAATAATTCATGGGCTAATGGTGGTGTTCTAGAAGCATTACCCTAGGTTGTAGTAGGCAGAATGAATTCATCATACATTTCCCCAATAATGGGAACTCTAGCTATTTGGTAAATGTCCCAAAGACTAATACCAACTTCACCGTGCGTCAAATGAAAGGAATTTTTTGTGGGTTCCATAGGATCAGTAATTCAGGAATGAATTCATTTTTATAAACATAAGTTTTTCCCATCCATATATCTTCGTAGATATGAACGTCTGATAATTGTTTTCTGAATTCTGCACAAGTCCAACGTACCCAAAATTCCCACACCCACTTGGGTTTTACACCCCCCCCCCCAGAAAAAAGGTCCCAATATCCTTTCCAACCATTAGATTGATCTATTTTAGAAGCCTGAAAAATGGAATCATAATAGTGTGGTCCTGGCTCTACAATATGATCTTTCATATCAGGAGTGAAACCACTGTGATGAAGGATACAGCTAATAGGGATTTTTCCTTCTTGTATTGGAACTCCCCCTTGCACTAATATTCATGCAGTTAAAGTTGGAGTATTGAAGAAACCAATTCTTTGAAAATTACTTCTTAACAGATGGAACATGGGAATCTTGCAAAAGCCCATGCCCGTACAAGGGTAAATAAGGACTTTGTGCGTAGTCATGTGGGTATGGAATTAGACCCTTCCATAGCCCAAGAAGAGTACTCTCAACAATTTCATAATAGTCTGGTCTGATGATCTTCATCATTTAATTTTGGAAAGCCGTAGATTCTTCGGTATGAGTCATCAAATGAGTAATTATTTCCTGAAAAATAATTACCAAACTTCTAGGTCAGAATTTTAAAGAGGAAATCATAAAAAGAATTTGGCAATGGACACTGTTCGCATAGGTCCTTCGATGAGGTCTATCGCATAGGGCCTTTGACGAGTCCTATCGTGTAGGTCCTTCGATGAGGTTCATTGCGTAGGTACTTCACTAATGATCTTAGAGAAATCCTATTGGTGAATTCCTTTGGCATAGCTCCACCGCATAATTAATTTTACCTTGAAGAAATTTCAAAGAAATTACACGAGAGCACAATGCAATAAGAGTTGGGCGAACGAGTTATGCAATGAGAGCTACAAAATTTCATAGAAAGCACAAATGAAGAAAAAAATTGAGAAGGGTGAGACCTATTTATAGGCAACTGAAGACCTATGCATCTGAACTACATGCACCCTCTTCATGTCGTACCTCTGTGAAATAGTTGCGCGAAAAACCTTCGCGGTAAACTGGTGCTGTTTGGGAACTTTCACCTCAGGACTCAACACTCTTTGTATGTTTTGGATCCAATCCTGAGGGGGGGATTTTTTTGAAACTACATGAAGAATTAACCAAAAATAATATGAAGAGACCTCTGGATATTTCAGATCCCAAAGAAAGGTTCGAAAAGTACAAAGTAAAATCAACAATAC
Organism: Viscum album; assembly: GCA_963277665.1. Classification (NCBI taxonomy): domain Eukaryota; kingdom Viridiplantae; phylum Streptophyta; class Magnoliopsida; order Santalales; family Viscaceae; genus Viscum; species Viscum album. Next base: position 126,662,655 of record OY728146.1, on the reverse strand, counting down.
TCCCAAAGAGCTTCGTGACAGAGTAACTTCACGGACCTGCGCGGCTGACCTACGCGGCCGAACTACGTGGCCAACCTACGCGGCTGACCTCTGCGGCAGAGCTCCACATCAAAAGATTTTTCAAGCACTTATGTGAAGCACCTACACGGCAGAGCTACGCTACTCACTTACGCAGAGGAGCCCCACGCCAGACCTCTTTGTCAGAAGATGCTTGATGCCCCTATGCGGAGCACCTACGCGGTGGAGCTGCACATAGTACCTGCACGGGCAACATTTCTTCGACCAGGCCCATTTGTGCCTATAAATAGAGCCCTTGGGCTCTCCATTTCTAGACTAAAAAAAAGTGAAAGACTCTCTGAAGCTCCCATTGCATAGAACTTTCTCCTAGATCCCTCAAATTGTCTCAGGTAGATCTCTAAACCATGAGAGAAGAGATAATTAAATGGGATAAACATGTTTTGAAGTTCTTCACATTCTTCAGTCATCATCCATACCTGTGCGGTATACCTGCATTCCACATCTGCGTAGTACACATGAGCGCCACACTGCGCGGTATACCTGCGTGCCGCACCTGCACGGTATACCTCCCCGGTACATCTACGTGGAGTACCTACGTGGCATACTTGTGCGAGGGACCTATGTGACCAACTCAAATACCCTTTTTAACATCCATTCAAGGCAGGTTATCTCTTTCCTTGGTTCCCTTATCTGAAAGGGGATAAGTTTAAGCCTCCACCAAAACCTCATGAATTTTCAAACCTTTGGGAAAGCCACATTAGAGTGTCTCCTATTTGGGTTTGTATTTCCATAGTTAGAGGTTTCCAACATTTTTTTCACAATGGGGTTAGGATTCATGGGATGTTTTTGGGTTTTTATATCCACAGTCATATGGAATTTTCTCCAAAAAATAGTGTTGGGAAGTTCTCAGTTTAGAGGATTTTTGGTTACCAGCCTTGCCCATCTCAAAGAGGCAACCCGGAACCTCAGGTCTCTGGTAGAGAAGATACACTTAACACTTGTTGTTCAGCACAAGAATAGGAGAAGTCTCCCTCCCCTAACAGAACCAATTTCAGTGAAGCCATCCTGGTATAAGCCCCTCACCTTCACCCCTTCCTCCTTCTATTTTGTACCATTGTCCAATGTGAAGAGAAAAGAGGGAAGGCTCATCGCCTCACCCTCTTCCATGGTCGATGCAACCTCTTCCATCCGCATGGAAGAAAATTTTGGAAGTGTGAATGAATTTCTTGAATATTTCACATAATCTTGTTTCTCACACCGATCATGACTCACGTGGTCTTAGAGATATGTGATGGTGACAAAATCTGCACAAACACTCATTGGAATGAACTACAAGAACTCTGATTTCTATTCAAAACCATGATACGTAGGAAGCTCTTTCAGGGCCTGAGCTCACTAGATATCCTCCTCAGGAATCCAAACCTAATTCCCCCAATTTGGGCATCCTCCTTAGGAAATAATTCCCAAATTCAATCCCCAAAACATCAAGGCATTCTTTTCAGGAAGTAATCCTAAACTCATCTTTCTCAGAGGACCATACTCTCCTATGAGATTTATCAAACTACATGGTCTTTGATTCGCATCCATATGAAATATGTAGGAAGCCTCCTTGAGGTTTAAATCCAAAATTTCAAATCAACCCTATTCTCTTGGGACCATATTCCCAACACGGTCTAATCTTACTTGGAAACCCATATCCCTTCCAAGTTCCTTGGGCTACTGCAGCATAAGTCCCACACTAAGTTTCAACTAATCTCCTTCTTCTTAGAGGTCCTTATCACATGAACTTAAAAGGTATGATGTGTCCTATTAAGTGACATCAAACTACAAGGGTTCTGATTCCTTTCACAAGGATAAGTAGTTATCCCATTTTACGGGCATGATCCCAAGATCAAAACAAACCTTTGTCTCCCTAGATGACAATAAATTCCAGAGTGCCCCAGTGAGTGGCTTAAAAACCAGTATCATCACAACAATGATTAAATGAATCTCTAATCAGTATATTAGAGGATACCATTGATGGAAAACCTCAAATACGTGCAAATATTTCCATTAATGAAGAACCTTGAATACATACTGATGATTCTAAAGTTTTTCACATGTTAATAAGTGATTATAAATTCCAAGGGATAATTATGATATACATGGTGAATTAATAAGGATTCGTGAAAATATTTTAATTTTACCAAGAGAGTACCAGAGTAGACAATAATTCCCCCCAAAAGGGTGTGATGAGTCCAACCTCCCATCCTTTCGACCAATGCACATTCTTAAGTATCGTAAATTTTAAAACTTAACGAACACATACCTTTGGAAAGTAGGTCCCCTTTGGATAAATAACTATTGTAAGTTTCCATTTCCATGAATAAATCCAATGGAAACCACCTGGAAATAGTGATTATTAAATCTAGAACACAGATTTCAAGGAACTACGAAACACATGTTTAAAAGGGAAAGGGTTTTTCTTCATGTGTCGAGAAAAAGGCCAACATATCCAGGGATTCAAGGGAAATAAAATTTTTCTAATGTTAAATTCTTCAACTATAATAATATGAATCACTATGAAAATGAATGCCCCAAGAACCAAGATAATATATCACAGGAGAAGATAAGGGATCAATGTTAATAGTATGTTATTAACAGAACTGAAGTGGAATGATTTATGTACGTTTGAATATTTATCTAAGAAATATTTTGTAATAGTATTTTCTTGATTATGTTCTCATCATATGATTTACGAAATATATAAGGATTTTACTATAATAATTCTTCATTAATGATTTGTGATCACATCTTTAATGGTACCATAAAAATTAATTTGGTAGAAAATTAAACTTTTTTTGAAAACACATGGTTGAGGGAAAGATAAAACTTAATATGTACCTAATGTTGAGTTAATTTTGGAGAGAGAGATGATTAATATGGATATAGTAAACTAAATACTACTAAATACCATGGAAATGATTCTAATGTGTTTAAAAAAAATATTTTTGAAAGGTTAACCATTTAGAAAGTTGTTTAAGTTTTACTTTGGATGTGGTTTTCTAGATTGATATATTAAATCACTATAAAATGAATAATTTTCTAATAGATAAAGTATAAATAGTTCAAGTAATGACCAAAGGATAATATTTTTCTTATAGAAATGTGCCAAGTAAGTATATTTACTTTATAGAGTGAAATAATTTCTCAACTCTAGAAAAATGATCTTGAATCCAAAATTGTTGTCCTTGTACCTTCATTTATAAAGAATCAAATGGCCTCTTAGATCAGTAAGGATTTATGGACTTGTAATTGTTAACTTTATCCTAAACATGTTCTCTAGAACTCTACATCAAAACTTGATTATTAGATTTTATTTCATATCCATGTTTCTATTTCCCACATATGTTATACTACTAGAGAACCTAGTTATGTGACCATTGTACATTCATTTATCTCTTATTAATAATATGTGTCATTAACCCTATTTATGATGTGGGTTTTTCAATGATATTTTATTTTTAAATATCAATCCCTTGATTACTGAGATCAAGTTTAAATTGTGAGGATGAAATTTAAATAAGGTGGGGAGAATATAAAATCCCAAGACATGAAAATATTTTCATATTAGAGTAAATGTTATTTTTTCTCTATTTATATGCAATACCATGTTAATCTCGCACTACAGACCACATTGAGTTAGCTTGTGTTGCATGTAAGACTGGATTTTACAGCCTTTTAATAGAGAACTAATTTTAAAATTAAATTTTTTAAATTTTATAAATTTTATTTGTCAAAATAAAATTAATTTTTTAATAAATAATGTTAAAATTAGGTTAGGGTGAATTTTTTGTATTTTTTTGGGAAGTTTCATTTTTTGATGAATAGTGAAAAATATTGCATTTTAATTAAAAATGACCTTTTCATTTAAATAATTATTAGTGTTAAATTATATTTTAAATTGGTTTTAAAAGTCACAATACATTAATTATACATATATTAATCCAATTTATTTCATTGAAATCATTTTTATATTAAAATTAGAAATAAAAACATATTGAGCTTTTGAATGTTTTTACTTTAAAAAACCAGCTTTCTCACCACGTGCGTGGGATTAGCATTAATCTTAATTCTCACACTTTTTTTATTTGAATTATGAAAAATGGAAACACACGGTTATAATCATTAAAATATTTTTTTTAATAAGAACAACTCAATTTATGACCAAAAATATTAGTGAAGGAGATTAAAATTAATTACGGTGATTAAGGTAAAATTAAGCTTAATAAGGGACTAAAACTTAATCATAAGGACTAAAATGACCTGAACACTTGTCTAAGGGACATTGGATTCCAATAATTATACCAAATTTCCAATTTTTTATAATTTTATGGATTATTGTGATATTATTAAATGGAAGTGTCCTATATAAAAGGTTAAGTAAAAAAGACAAAAGGGGACCTTTCCTTACCTTTAACATTTATATAACATTGAGATATGTAAAAAAATCATATTTTTAGTTAAACATTTATTTTTGAAATATAAATGGGTTATTTTTATCATAATAATTTATCAATAAATTTTAGATATGTTTTTGTTACTTAAAATGCATAGTAAGCACAAACATATAGATTATTTAGTTAATAATTAGCTAAAATAAATGATACTGTAAATTTTAAAAGTGAAGTGAATTGAATGAATTATTGTCCTTAATTATTTTTTAGATAAATATATCATGTTACACGTATTTAAACTTAATATATTTCAATTACAATATTTTTTTTATTTTTTAATTAAAATTAAATAAATAGTGTGAAAATTGACATTATTGTTATTTTATAATAAATGATATTTTTTCAAATGATTTAAAATTAATAAAAACCTATATTATGACAGGTGATTTTTATGAGTTAATAAATATTAAATATGGTATATTAATATACCAATTTATCTTTTATAATTAACATATTGACCCATATGTTGTAAAAACATTGTTAACACAGTCCATGATTAAGCAATATTTTAACACATCACATGCGCTTGTTTTAAATTTAATTTTAAAAAAACACAAGGAATTTTTATTTAAAAATATATATTTTATTAATAATTTAGTTTATCTATTTTTACTAATAATTATCACTTTATTTTAGTCTTAATGGTCAAATTACTTAGGTTGGAAAACTGGATGCTTTAATAAAAACAAAAATGATAAAATTGGGGAATCTTAGAAGTTAAGGAACAAAATTATTAAAATGAACTTATTTTTTTTGTTATATGTTTTATCAAAAATTATTACCCTTTAATATATTATTTTTACATTTTTACTCACATTATAAAATTTATACCTCCCATTAATGAATACCTTTGGGTATTTACAAGAGTGTTACTCCTCCTCCTCCACTATAAAAAATAAGCAACTATGCCCCTTCCTCACACCTCTCAAGACACTTTGAATCATAAAAAATCTATAAAAATGGTCTCCCAACATAACTACCCTCAAAAAAGAAGTATAAAATTGGTAATAAATCCACCTAAGGAAACTATTTAGTACAAACCAAAAGGAGTTACCAGATTAAGAGATAACGTCTTCTCTCAAGCTCTCTAGTTTCATTTTAATGCTCCACGAGATCAAATTTTCTTATTATATTATTTTGTAACAAAAATAGTATCATAAATATATTAAGATGTTTTTATGGTATGTGTTTGACCTAAAATTTCATACACCTCTATCCAATGTATAGGGAACATGTTGTTTTTGTGTACGATGAACTACCTCCTCACAAAATGATGATTGTTCATTTTTCCTTTACCACCTCTAATTTTGTCCATTATTATGAAAAATATATCTATATATGATATATATTATATTTTTAATGTATTTATTCTTCTTTAATTTTTATTTATAACATACCTTTATTCTTTCAATCTTGTGTAAATATGATAATTTTGTTTGAGGAAGTTTGGACTACCACCCCCTCAAAGCGATGTGTCTCATTCATGCCATACATGGAATGTATAAAGGATGATCTTAATAAACTTATGTATAATATATAAAATAGATATGATATTTTTATTATAATATTAATATATCATTTACTTTTAATAGAACAATGAAATGAAAGTAGCATTCATGTGTACGTATGACTTACCGTCTCCATGAACGGTGTATTTCATTTCTTATCTCCAAACATTATAGATTATCTTAAATGAATATGTAATATAAAAATGATAATTAAATAATATTTTAAATTCTATATATAATGAAATCATGATCTATTTACCAGTAACAACAAATGAAAATTCAAAACATACTTGAGAAAACTGGGTAATTAACACCCGAAGTAGTTAAAATAATGGAAGATTGTTAACAAACATGTAATAAAATATTATAAGGAATTAATATATGATATTATAAACATGATTATTTTTATGGTATAAGTTAGTATAATATTTTAAACCACTATAATGGGAAATAGATATCACACAAAAAAGGAGGGTTGTGTTAAGTTATTTTCATCTCAATTTACATTCCATTGAGACTTAATTGTTTTTATGCACCTAGTTTATTTTATATGGTGTATATACTAACTTTGATATGTTATATCAGGAATATATTTATTATCATGATATTATAAGTTTAATTTAATTCATGTGTAATTATTAATTAAATGTTTCAAAGTGTTATGGGACACTTTTTAATGTTTAAAGATTATTTTCTTCAAGAATGTTTTAATGGTCTTTAAATGGAATTTCCATTCATCGACATAAAAAACCCTTATTGTTACTTATCCTAAACTGAGTAATTGTTTATAAAAACATATTATTTATTCAATATGGATATGTTATGATAAGTCACATTATTTATTAATTAAACCAATTATTCTATATATGAGGAGTGCATTAGATTTAGTATTTGACAGGTGGGGCCCACTATAGCCCATCGATGCATCGATAGGTTTCATGATACAAAATAGATATGGTTTTGGCCAAGGAATTATCCATTTTTTCGATACATGGCATGAATCCTTGATACTATTAGATTATTTTCATTAATCATTGACATTGTTATATTCTTGTCATGAAGCCTTGACAATATTAGATTCTTGGAATGAATCCTTGAAAGTGTTAGATTCTTAGAATGAAGCCTTGATGATATGTTTTAGATATCTATCATTATGAATTCCATAATTATGTATTAATTTATTTCTTTTACATGTTATTATTCTATTAGTTATAATATTCATGGTTAAGTTTCAATTTCATATTATGGATTAAAGGTAATGTGTTTTAATTATCTACATTTTTGTATTGATTTATTCTCATTGTTTCATTATTGCTTCTTCTTTACTTAACATTATTGAGAATTTTATCTCACCCTTATTGTGTTTTATTACACATGTTATAAAGTGGAATCCTTTGAATGAGTTTATAGGATGTAGTTTATTTCATTTTATTATGTATCATGTTTTTATTTTCTATTTCCCATTCTATTATGGGTATCATGTTTGTAATCTAGCTTTCCAATACTGCTAAACTAATCAGTCCTTTAGGACTTCATTCCTTGTAATCATGCTAAGGTAGTAAAATAATGCACTAGCTCTAGGCTTCTGGGGTTGGGGCATTATATTTCATGTCACATAAAATTATTATTGTAGATTTAAAATACCTACCAATTCTTTTCATGTGGAGCGTACCCCATCCTTTATTTAGAGTAGGGGTATGTTGGTTTTTCTACACATTCCTTATTTTTTGGCACTCAGGTTTTGTTTAATAAATAAATACTTATCAATAAAAGTGATGAATACATGCATTTTCAAACAATGTATTACCATCCACAATGAACATAAAAATATTTCTCCCCATAAAGGCCAATAAACACATGCCATGTTTCTTGGCTTATCAAGTGTTCATACATAAGTTGGGGGATCATGTTTATTTTCCCTTTAGCATCTTTAAGATGAAATATCATTAGAATTTTGTGAAAGGACCTATGAATCCTTCCATAAAGCATTAATACAAATTTCTTATGGGATTTATCTACTATAAATTCACTCTGTAAGGTATGATGAATAATGAGTCAATGTTTCATTATTTTATTTTATTTAGTAAAATAAATAAAAGATATCATATTGTTATCATAATCTCTTTCCAAATCAGTGACTTGAGAATAGGCACAACATGGATCTATGAAGCTACATCAATCAACATGTTCTACCAGGTGATGAGCCTAATGTAACTACTAAACATTTACTTATTGGTGTTAATAGGCTATCCATGTGCATTCCATTAGATTTCAAATTTTATGCCTTTTATTTTTTCCTTAATATTTTTTTATAATACCATCATGTTACAATGCTCTTGGTTTTTCTACTGAATTATTTATTCTCCATCTACCATTTCCTCAGATTCAACATCATAAATATTTCCTTCCTATGCATTGGTAGCATCGTCATGTGAAGAAGGTCATTGTTCATATACAATGGGAGCAGCAATAGGTTGAGAAACCTATTATTCCTTGGGATTGGGAGCTTCAGTGCGTAATGAATTAATTATCTATAGAAGTGGTTAAATATTTAATTTCTATTAAATAAATTTTGCAGCGAACAGATAATAACATGATTTAAAGTAATGTATATTTATATATATATATATAACCTGATTATTCAACTCTCTATTTTTTAATGGTTGAAGGGATTTTACCACTCTATATAGTATAAAAATCCCTTCATTTTGGTCTTATGTGGCATAAAATCCCTTTTCTACAATGATACAGATGTGAAATGATTGTAGTTTCCCAATTAAAGGGTCATCCTTATTTGAATTTTCATCTAACCCTTTAGTAGTTTTGGTTGATAACAGAATAATTGACCACTTTCAGTTTGTAGGATCTAAAATATGAAATACGTGTATTGATTTTGATTCCATTATAAAAGGTTCATCTTTGTACCATACCTTACTTAAATCCACTTTCTTGAATCCCAATTCATCTATTTTATCATCACCGTCATTATCAATCCACATTCATTGAAAAATAGGCACTTGGAATGATGTATAAACTAACTCCCATGTTTTTTTTTCTCATGCCAAAGTATGAAATTTTTTCATAAATTGGATTTTTATCCTTATAACTAGAAGAATTCATCGCTTCATCCAAAAGTGTATAGATCATATAACCATAAATTACATAACCCTTTTAAGATAATACATACACAATTGGTCTTATATCTAGCCATCGAATTCATTCTGAAATTGAATCCATATTTTCAACTAACTATTTAAAAATATGGTCTCAAAAACATCCTATAAATATTTAATTATGTGTATTTGATATCCATATTTCATTTATAAATGGATTCAAATACATAATAATTTCTTTGTGGGTTTCAAAATATGGGTAAACCTCTAAAATGTTATGAAAAATGTTGTGGTGGGCCTACTCCCGATCAGTAATATCAATTCTGAAAACATCTCTTCCAATAATTCCTTCACCCAAAATCCACCCAATGTGACAACATTTCTATAGACCAATGATTTCCATACTGGAAAATTATTCAGTATAGAATTCAATGGTTTCCTCAACAATATATCGCTCTGTAATACAACCCTCTGGCCAACATTGATTTTGGAAATACCCTTTCAAAATATTCATATAATATTCAATGGGATACATCTATCTATAATGTATAGGAACACATAGTCTAATATCTCCCACCAATTGAATTGTAAATTAAACCATCATATCAAAAAATTATGGTGGGAAGAACATTTCCAATTCACATAATATGATGAAAATTTACTTTTCCATTATTGCCAATTTATTCAGGTCTATAGCTTTGATACATATAGCTTTGAGAAAGAGAAAGATCATGGTAATTTTATTACATACATTCTTGGAAAAAATGAAATGTAAATCTATAGGAATTAGATCATGCATCAAACCATGAAACTCATGTTATTTTAGGCCCTTTAGCTTTAAATTAGTCATTGAAATGATATTCTTGATATTTTTTGTAAACCTTATAAAGTATTAAAAGATTCATAAAGTTGAAAAATATATATCTCTACTTACTATAAAGAGTTTATGAAGCTATAAGAATAAAAGTCTATTTTTTCACCCTTCACTAGTACCAACTCTACCCATATTCTCATTTCAATATGGTCCAACCTAGCCATAATTTTTTCCTTTGTTTTGTTGGGTTCATTTAGTAATGTTCCAATGATAGTATCATATAAATTATTTTCAACATGCATAACATCAAGAAAATCTTTGACATACAGACAATTCTAGTATGGTAATTCCAAAAACATCTTTTTTTCAACTAGTTTTCGTAAGGTTTTTTGAAAAAGTTTAACCAAAATAAGTTTCCATATCTTTTTCTTTCTCAAATAGTTTATCACTTATTTTTGGAGACAATTTTTTACATTCTTCTAAACTTCCATCAAATGATGTCATCCAAGATAGGTACTTATGTCATTGGGTAGAAATCTATGATATCTTAGAAACATGGACTTCGATGAATGTTTCAACCTAATTAACCATTAACTTTGTTAACAAGTAGGAAACCCTTGAGTTAATTTAATTTTATATCCTTTTTATTAAAAAAAACCCCTCAAGTAATCCTCTTAGTGTTTTAGGGTGATTTTTGTTTTCGAAAAATTCAGATGATCACGAATCAGTATGGTTTCTGTTCTCAAAGCAGGTTTTAAGGTTGCGTAATTTCCCAGTGTTTTCCAAATCTTTGGGCCTCAAAATCAGGAGTTTGGCTTTTGGAAAAATTATATTTTTTTCAAAATGGTTTTATGGACCTTGAATCATAGTTCACACTCAGAAAACGAGGTTTTTGAAATGGAAAACGAAAATCAGAAAAGGAAGTATTTCCACATAGTAGTGATATGCGGGCCACAAAGGATGCTACATGGATCGCAAATGAAAAATAGTTCATAGGAGTCTTAGATTCTTCGAGAGGCTTATAGTTCATGGGATGGATCGTTGTTTTAAAAAAGGAGGTGGCTATTTGAGTATCCACAAAGAGTTTTCATTCACAGAAGATATTGGACACCGTAAAGGATAAATTGCACTATAAGGACCACATAATATTTTCCACGGTGAATGTTGTACTGCATCGAGGATTTGAGGAAATCATATTTGATATATTTTTGGATCTATTATATATATATAAGGATAAAATCATTAAGTAGAAATATTTTCATTAGAAGACATCATGGCTCTATGAAGAATTAGATGAAGTATGAAAGTGCTTGTGAGTAAGGATACCAAGAAAGAGAGAGTTCATGGGGAAGAAATTCCATGAAGATTTTTTCGTCAAGTTAGTTCAAAAAAGCGGGTTTTGTAGGGATTTGTACCCTAAAAAGATTTACGGTCCATAGAGTATAGGTGGTACATGGGGAATCAACTATCCACAGAGGAGAGGTAGTCTGTGAAAGATAAATCTATCTGAAAAGTAGGGATGGTCCATAGAAGAATAGGTGGTTTGCGAAGCTCTCATGCCATGCAATTCATGGAAGTTCACATAGGAAAAAAGGAAGTTCGTGAAGGATCCAAAATAGTTCTAAAAAGTAATTTCCAAAAACTAAAAGTACGGAGAAAAGTGGATTTCATCTACCGGTGAAAATAGGACTTCAATAGAGTATCTATCTATAGTTGAGGATGTGTTCATTCATGAAAAAGAAGGGACCTACAAGTCCATAAACCATGAGTGGATCCTTTCTAAGAGAAGTGAGAAAAGGAATAGGAATATGGTGATCCTTTCCACCAGTAGTGATCCATATAAAGAGTTATAGGGAGTGAACTTTGGGAAAGTAGTGAGCTAAACCCAAACCTTTTAAAGCTAGTGAGCTTGGGAATATAAGTGATCTAGCCCAAACTTAATTTTTTTAAGTGATACTTAGTGAATTTGGTGCAATCGACACATTTTTGTTGTATTCTACTTAGATGTATCCTAGTGATGGTGAACCAAGTAAAAATATTTGGGTTCTTGTGCTTTGTTTATTTCTTTACTTTTAATTCATTATCATCTGATAAAATTGGAAAGGATGTGATCAAAATTAACATTAAAAGCATATCAGGTGACCCTTGTAATAAAAGTTCAAGATATAGTGGAGTGGGAAGAGGTTTGAAAAGAATATCCATACCCTTATTCACCCCCCTATCAGGGTATCTAGGCCCCTTTTGGATCTAAAAATCCTAAAACTTTTTCATAAGAAGAAAATTCATATATCATTCCATACAAGAGGTCTCTCAATGTGAAATATTAATTTCTATAACTATCATAAAAAGTAACTCCTAAATCCCATAATAATTTCAAATCTTCAATCAATGGATCCAAATAAACATCAATATCATTACCCAATTTCTTTGTCTTGATAAAATTATAGATAAAATAATGTATTTTTGTTTCATGAATAACCATAGTGGAATTTTATAATTTACCAACATAACCAACTATGTACTATGATTGATACTTTGAATACTAAATTCACTTTATCCATCTATAGATAACACAAGAAAAAAGGTTTATCAGATCATTTCCAAATTTAGGGTACTAATGATCAATTATCTTCTAATAATGATATTCTATTAGGTGATTAAGTTTCATATATTTATTTCTTATATCTATCTGACGCATCAATTACCTTGTAGTCTCCTCACTTCTATATAGGCACCTGAACCTTGGAGTGATTGGAATGTACCATAAAAATTTCATAGGACCTGATTCATATTTCCTAGAATAAGAATCACCACACATTAGGAATTATTTAAGTTATTTGTGGTCCTTGTGAAATAGTATATAGTCATTTGGAAAGGAATGTGTTCTTTCATAGATCATACCTATCGAACATGTAATTATTTTAACATCATATTTTCGTCTACGGAGATGATTATCTTCTGGGATCATATCATTCAAGAGAGAAATTAGTTCAATAAAACTGAAATCACTCCATTTTTTCCATCTTATAAATTATACAGCTTCAGTACAGCTGAAAATGTTGTATATTTATTTCAACCATCATAGAATGGCATCTTTTCACAACTCTTTAACTACTCAAACAATTTTGGACAATCACAATATTCATCTTCAACTATCATTTGAATTTCCTCAATATGATCTTCATCATCATTCACACGTATAATCACATCCTTAAAATAGTTTTCTTCATTTTCCACACTTGTAATCATATTATATGATCCATAAAACATACTTTTATCCCAGTCATTAGAAACATTAACTTTTTCCTCATGTTTATTATAACATTTATAACTTTGATCTATTCCATTATAGATCAAGTGATCTTATAACTCCTATGTACTAATTAGTCTTAAATAAAAATAGTGTAAACACAAACAAAGGATTTGAGAAGCGTCATATGCATGATCTTTTACAAACTTGATGAACTCATTCACCTCATCTTCATACTCTTTAGTTATACGATTGGAATCCATCTATTTTATATTCATATCCATCCTATTTTATTCGGTAATATTAATATTTTTAAAAATAAATAAATATTCAAAAAGGGGCCTGTCAAATAAGGTTAACCCTATATTTTAACGTTCCAAATAATTTCATCATGTATTTAAGGAAATGGGTAATTGAATAATTAATACAAAAAGAAATAAAACATGGAATGATAAATATTACATATGATATAATATTTAATAATTTTATATGAATATAATCTATATTAAATTGTTGAGTCCTTAAAAGAAATACCTTTTAATACTAAGTGTGAGATTCCTTCTAAAGTTGAACTTGTCGATTCCTCAATCATTTAACTGGGTATTGATAATATCAACATGAATACCCCTAGTTATCTTTGGTAAGTCAATAAAGATATATGTAACTCAATATTTTTAGGTTGGGTATTCTCTAACTTAGCATGATTATCCTCTGATTATCCTATGATGTATTATTCTTTGTGTTTAATTTGGGTTACACTATCAGGGAATCCTAACAATGGGGATACCATAGGAATAGAGTTAGTGATTCCATGATATATTTGGATAGGTGGTCTTCTACTCAACTATCTAATAATTATAACTATTATGATTAAGATGATTCTATACCCAAATAATCATGGTTTACTTACCTGAGAACCAGTGTAATTTATGATGAAATGTTCATATTATCTCACTAAATGTATATAATGTTTTGGGTCATCGTTTTGTATAGTTCTTAAGATATAAATTATTTTCAAAAATATCTTTATAAAATATCTTGAATTTAATGCATGAATTCTAAATAAACAGAGGGTTTTATTTAATAATTAAATTTACTATAATCATGGAATGGTTTTTATAAAATCAAATTAATACTTGGATTTAATATGTAAAAATATATTTGATTAAAATTTTATCAATTATAAAAAATAATAAAATATATATACAATTGGTAAAATATGATATTTATATAAGATAATTCGTATTAGAAAATATTGATTAAATTTAATTATATTATTTTTATATAAACTTTAAATAATGAATATATAATTCATTATTCATATGATAAAATATTTCCTCCAATCCTATTAGAACTCGTGTTGATCTTATAATGGTTAATGTTGGAATGAAATGAAATTATGTTTTGTTTATTTTCAATAGGTTGTAAGTTATCAAATACGACTAAGATAAAGGTTGAAATAATTATGAAGATGTGATGATAAATATAAAAAACATATTATATAACACTTATTGTTATTTTATTTTAGTTGAAATTTCTTTTATTTTATTCATAAATTTAATATGATGAAAATATATTCAATTCATTAATATAAGGATCCAACAATAACCTTTGTTTTAAAATTTTAGAAATATTTTAAAAAATATGTGTCAAAATATAGAATTGAAAATTTAAACATGGATTATTAAATTCTTTTTCAAAAATAAATATACATATATAAAAAATATATATTTAGATATATAGATTGTTTTTCTCATTTTAGTGTTTTATATCAAACATATTTCGTAGGATCAAACTAAATTTCACTTCACTAAAAATTGTTTGTATCTTCAAAAAATTATGCAATAGTATATTTAATTTAATCGGTCAATACTAAAATTTAATTATATTACATAATTTAATAAAATTAAACAATATCAAAGAAGTAATATATAATTGGAAAACTTATATGGGATGAGGGATGATGGGAATCGAGAATCATTAACTGCATACCTCAATTACATAATCGTGTGATCTCATTCCATCCATGAAATCATAGGTAAATATAAATTACAATTTAATTTAATTAAATATCATAGAATTATATAACCATAGAATCATGGAATATAATTAGTATAGTTCTACTGGGGTGTATTTTTCCAAAACCAACTTATATAGTTTATGGAAAATAAACTCATTTTAGGTTTATGTCAATCTTAATCAGGTGGTGAGGCCACGTATCAAACATCTCATAAAAAATTAATTATAACTAGAGAAACATTATAGACCACTAACCTAAATATATAGTTATCCCAAGAATAAATATAGGAGAACCATCACCTAAGTTCATACAAGACCATTAAAACTAAATTAGAAGACCTCTAATAACACAAGGCCATAACACCATAAAATATACATTTCATTTATTTATAAAACAATGAAAATTAATTAATGAAAATTAATTATATAAAATAAATTAGTCATAATGGATAGATTGCTCACAAAAAGATATAACAACACTATAACATCAGTAAGAATTTTGTGTATCACCCCTATAACACCCTTGAGCCAAAATCTAAATGAAGTAAAAATCTTATCCTCTTTTCATAAAACATATATTCAATATTGGTCAGAATGTGAATATAAATAAGATTTGTGGATTACATTATGCTAATCAATACGAAATTGAAAGAATATAAACTCTTCAAATCTTCTTTAGCTAAAAATAACCGAAGACCCATCATCTGGACTATCATCCAATATGTGGTTCTACCTAACCAAGTAATCAATGTCCCTTATCTACCACTTTCCTAGATTCAACATACTATTGAAACCAAAAAACATGATTTAGACCACTTGTAATGAATCTTAGACATTAGAAACATCCCCCCGGTCATTTAATATGAGTAAAAAAATTCCAAACCACGTTCTAAGACTGTTGTTCATAGAGATCTCATGGGATTCATATGGTGTGATGTGATGTGTTATAGGGATGTGATGTGGTGTAGGGATTTGTCGCATACCTTACATTTAGAGAGGAACAATTCGTCAAAGAAGTCACTGAAGATAATGAGTGGCGGCGGTGAGAGTGGTGGCGTGGAAAAAGATCTGTGAGTGTGACGATGAGAGTGGTGACGCGGAAGAAGATCAAGAGTGGCGGCGAGAGTAGCGGTGAGAGAAGAGGCATGGCAGAAGTAGGGCTCCACGAGATCTTGAAGGTGTGAGAGAGAGAACCATCATGTTAGGGTTCTTTTATAAAATTGTGTAATAATTTTATCAGCACTAAAAAGAACTGATAAAATTAGACTTTATCGGTGATTTTTTAGCACTAATAAAGATGCCCCTTTATTGGTGCATTTTTAGCACTGATGAATGGACATCTTTATCGGTGCTAAAAAAGCACTCACAAAGATCTACTCTTAATAATATATTTATATTAGTATATATATTTATAAAATTATATATATAATAAATATATTTTTTTATTTTTTTATAATTATAATTATAATTATTTGTTTATTTATTTATAATTATAATAATAAATATATATATTTAAAAGGTGTTAATATATAATTATATATATAGAATAATAAATACAATTAATATATTTATTATTTTAATATATTTATTATTATTTTATAATTATTTAAATATGTATTTATTTATTTATAATTATAATTATAAATCAGTAAATGAAAAAGTATATATCTAAATAAATATATTAATTTATATATTGTATAATTTTTTAAATAAAATATTAATATCTTATTTTTATTTTAATTATATACACATTTCATAATCAATTTATATAAATAAACAATTAAACATTTTGACTAATATAAATTTCATAATTTTTTAAATATAATATTTTTTACAAATATATAAATATATATATTTATTTATTTTATTTATAATTATAAATAAATATATTTCTAAATATTTTTATATAATTAATTATATTTATAAAATTATAAATATAATAAATATATTTATTATAATTTTATAATTGTTTAAATATATATATATATATAATTATAATTATAAATATTTTTTAAAATATTTTTATATAGTTATAAATATATTTTAAAATATTTTTATATATTTATAAATATATTTATATAATTATATAATTATATATATATTTATTAATATATTCACATATATATTTATATAATTAAATCAATTGAATTTATTTTAATTTTATAATTATATAAATATATATTCATTTAATTATAATTATAATTATAATTATATATATTTAAAAATATTTCTATGTAATTATAAATATATTTATATAATTATAAATAAATATATTTAAAGATATTTCTATATAATTATAAAATATCTTTATATATGTATAAATATATAATATAATATAAATATACTTATATCTTTGGGTGTCACTGAACTAAATTTTTTTGTTATGCGAGATTCAATTAATAACCTAGATTTGGATAATTTCTATCTTAAGAGCATTGAGAAGAAAGGAATTGGGAATAATATAGGACACTGAAAGGCTCATAACCTATACCAAATGTTGATGGTATTTCCTCACCCTATTCTATTAATGTGTAGGTTGTGAGTATTGATCTCTAGGTGGATTCGGCTTATGAGGAGACCTCGGTTGGGTATGAAACAACTCTAGACTTTCCTAGGGATAATATTAATCACACCTTTCCCTGGGTTCTTACCATTGTACAAGATATGATTGATGATGTTCAAGTGCGTCGAGCTGTGATGTTAGGAAATACTGAGGATAGAGGTCAAACAGTTGATCCTCATATTGAGAAAGATGGATAATTGGACATGGATTATCAAGGTTATGATTGGAAAAATCCAAAATAATGGAGGTGAGGTAGACACACGAGAGGTCATGGAGACTTATGAGGGAGGGGTGGTATACACAAAAAAAGAAGATTTTGCAGGACTGTCTTTTGTTTTGTGGTGGTGACATGAATGTTGCCTTTGTATCATGCTACTCCATCTTCTCATTGTATGTTTACTATATTTTTAAATATATTTCTTTGGGCTATAGTTTTTATTCCATGGTTAGCATTGTTTATAGTATTTATATAATTATTAATCATGGGCAGCACCGCTATGGAATATTTATATACTTATATATGTATATATAAATATGTAAATATATATAATTATAAATATAAGAATTATATTTATTATTTAAACAAATTTATAATAATTTTATAATTATTTAAATTTATATTTATTCATTTATAATTATAATTATAAATAAATTTATTCAGAAATTTTTTATATATATTTATATTTATTATTTAAATATATTTATTGTAATTTTATAATTATTTATTAGAACATAAATAAGTTCATGGGTATAACATGAATGAAGATTATGGATCATAAAAAATGAGTCATCGCATACATGGAGGTATGAATAATAAGGGTTTCAATGTATAAATGAACATTGCATGAGTCATGAATACATAACATATTCATGTGTCATCATAATAATAGGTAAAATAACATTTGGAACATATGTAGAAACTCCTGTCAACAAATAAAATTATGATCCTAGTGTCAATTATACTCACGGATCAATATATAAACATAAACATTTCCATGAATATCATTATTATCTCATGAGATGTGTGTGTGTATGTGTGTGTTTATTTATTTATGGGCCCAATCCATTGGAGACAAATATTTATATTTATTTATTTATAATTATATTTATAAATAAATATATTTAAAAATTATTTATATATAATTATAAATATATAATTAAAAATATAAAAAATATATTTATTATTTTAAAAAAATTATCATAATTTTATAATTATTTAAAAATATTTATTTATTTATAATCTTAAAAATAATTTTTTAAATAACTATATATATATATATATATATATTTAAATTATTAAAGATATATATATTAATATATTATATTTATATCAATTATAAACATGCATTTATTAATTAATATATATAAATAAACATAATTTTTTAATATAAATATAATAATTATATATATATTAAAAAAAATTATTAAAAACTATTATCAGTGTTAAAAAAGCGTTGATAAAGGTTAAGCTTTTATCAATGCTTTCTATTTAGTGTTGAAAAAAGTAGATGCTTCTATTACATCGATTTATGGTAGTGATAGTTCACTATTTAATAATGGATTTAAATAATTTAATTGTTTATATAAATATTCAAACACAATACCAACCATATAATGATTATTTTTTTGCAAGGAATAAAAAAATAATTTTTATGCTTAGAATATGTTTTTCAAAAAAAAATATGTGTTATGTATATCATGGTTTAAGTATTATTTTATTAAAACATAATTTTTACTAGCATAAACAAATATTTTATCACTCGTGTTACTTTTGAAGGCCTTAATTTTTATGGAACCCCCTTCCCAGGTAATTATTAAGTGTTGGAGTGTCCAATCATTTTTCTTAGTGGTCTCTAGGTGCAAGGAGGGTTTTTTACTAAATATTTTTTCTAAACAAAATTTTAAAATTTATAAGGTAATTTTAAGGTTTTAAAATTTATTTTTTGAAATTCATAATTAATATAATAATTCTAAGTTATCTAAAACTAGTTTTTTTTTAAGTTCCAATTCTAGAAATTAGTACTTTGTTTTTAAAAGAGAAATCTATACTTTTTAATTTGGAAATTTCTTTTTCGTAAGTTTTTCTAGACTCTACTATGTAATGTTCGTCTTTTATTTTATTGTATAATGGTATTATACCATAAAAAATTTAATAGCATATTTGTATAAGGGTAAACCATTGTGTGAGGGAGAGTGGTTGGTTTTTGTAAAGGTTTAATTATTCCTTGTGTTAGGGTGTGAGAATTTCATGATGATTTTTCTCTATGTCTGTGTAAGTTTCAGAGTGCCTCATGTATAATTAGTCACATTCCTTGTGTGATGGTAAAATCACATGAGGGTAATGCCATAAAGAGGTTGGTTGTTGCATGAAGGTCTTTCAATGTATCATAAAGGTAGATTGAACTACCATTATGTAGTGGTTATATTTTATTTAGGGATCATTCCGAACCCTAGCTATAAAGGGGTGTATCATTTTACCCTTATACAGTGAGTATCTCTTACATATGGGTAATGGTTATGTATAAAAAATTCATTTTCTTTCCTATAATTTTTATTCCTATATCCACTCTTCAATAAATTAATGAAAATATTTATTTAAGTCAAGGGATTAAATTCTATGATGAAGAATTTAAAGTTTGATATTTCACAACCTAAAATTTAATTATTTAAAAAGACCATGGTTTCAATTTGAATTTTATTTGGATTAAATATGAATGTTTTTAATTATTTTAATAATGGAAAATATATAAGTGATATCTTTAATATTTTAAAAACTAGACTTTCTTATGCTTTCAATTTTCTAATTTTTTCACTGAAGCTTCAATGATCCAAGCATTACAATTTGGAATTTTTGAATTCTTCTACAAAACCTAAACCCCTTCTGAATGAGTTCCAAATCATGATCACCCTCTTCCTCTTTATCTGTTTATAAATAATGTTAGGTAATTTTAATCTAATTTCCTTTTTCTATTTCTAGAATTTTATTATATAAACTATATATTATAGAAGGGTTGAAATAAATAACAATAATGATGGAAGAAGCTTTCTGTTATCATGGAATATGGTTGATGTTCTAGTCCTATACATAATTCTTCTAGTTGGGTAAATTATTATCGATTTATATGTTCTTGAATTGAATCTTAAATATGAATTATCTTGACTTGGAATTAATCATCTTTGTTTAGGTATGGGATTTATGATCTTACTTTATGTTATAAAATTATTTTACTCGATATTTTTTGGTTCATTTAAGTTAATAAGTTAACCTAAAACTTTTTTTTTCTAGCACCTAGAGTTAAATGACTAGGTTTTTTCATTATTTTGTTATTATACCCTTTCATTGGATTCTTTTTGTTTCCAAATTTCTATTTATTAATATCAACCTATTGATCTCATTGTACAATTCCTTAAAAAAAATTAACCTTTTTAATCCACCCATAATTGTGATGATTTCAGAGAAGGAAAAAATAATTCTACCCTCGGTCTTGGTCTAATGAATATATGGTCTTGGAGAGAGGGTTCCTCTAACTTTTATATTCCATTTATTAATTATATCTTTGGGCTTGTTGATTGAAGATATTTTCATGGGGAAAGGGTTCTTATAAATTATGAATTCTATTTATTAACTCTCTTTGGTCTTGGTGTTGAGATGATATGGTTTGGGGGAGGGGGTTCTTATATATTCTCATGTGAATTCTATAAAATCTCTTCTCAAACTCTATGTTATTAGATTTAGTCAATGGTAAGGGGATGTGTGTCCTTTATCCCTATTCATTTAAGATGAATCATGCCATTTTTATTAGGATTATTATCTTTTCTAATTTTAAATTCTTCTCTACCTTTCTTGGTTGTATATTGTAATATGTGTTATTATGAAGGTGGGTTACTCATATTATGAAATTTTTTATGGACCCATGAATTTTATTGATGAATAGGTTGGTTGGGCCTCTTTAATTCCATATGATATATTACTGAATTTTGTTATTGAATATTGCTACATTGAGTTGATAGTTGGGATGAAATACATATGAAATATTGAAAATATAATCATGTAAACATAGGAATTAATTAATGGAATTAGATGTTAATCTATAGTGAAAACATAAGGAGAGGGAAATTTGGGATGAATAAAGGATAATATGAAATTAAGAATTAGAATTATAAGAGGACTTGATATCATAATTATGAATAAGGTGTGTCCTATAATTAACATTAAATCAATGTTAGAAAATTTCACAACACTTTAGATTTCAGGTTTCATTTAAATATATGGGTACTCATCTCTTTATTGGTTTTAGTTTTGGGGTTTGATGCTAGGATAGTTTGGGATAAAAAAAATTTCCTTTATACTCTATTCCTATAGGTCTACATGGATAGTCTCAATCTAAAATTAATATGGATAGTTTTTATTTGAGTATCATTTTTATATTATCTCTGGCTATATATTTTCTCTATTCTTTTGGGATTTTTCCTTGAACTTTGGGTTATAAATTATTATTAAGACCTTTTGAAAGAGTGGTTTGGAACTTTCTTCCTGGGATCATGTTGCTGGTTTTTTTGTTAATTGGTTAAGTTATAGTTGTGTGGATTATTGTTATGAAATATTAATAGGACTTGGGACCAAATAGATGAATGGAAGTTATATTATAGAGGGTTAATGTAGTCCAACTAGGGGGGAGGTGGTTAGGCATACAATAGTGGGAACCATGGCTGTTAAATAGGGGTGTGTGGGAAGTGGGATAAGGTATCTTATTGTTTTAGAAAAGTAGTCAGTTAGTCTTGGGCGAGAGACCAAAGTGGATCTCTTGAGGGTCTATTTTATACTTCTTTTTACCTTTCTCCAGATTCCACTATAATTCTGGTATAATATCACTAAATACATTTCAATAGTTATTGGAAATTCCTATCAATATTTTCATACCTTCCATTCTTACTCCACCTTACTTTCTCCCCTCTTCACTTTGTTTGACATGGAAACAAACACTCATTCTCATGTGGAATTTTTTGAAGCTCATCTCAAAACTATGGATATAACTCTCTATCAATTTTCTACTTCTTTTTTTGATCTAAATTAGGTAGATCATGATTTAGGACAAGGCTAGATTCACTAGGATTAGGATATGGCCACTCAAATAGAGTTCTGTCAACTCAAGTTTTTCTAATGAGAGAAGAAACCCCTACATTCATCCAATACCGGTACGTCTATTGATAATTGGCTTCATCTTCCTTTTTTAGATTCAAACCCTACTATGTATGACGTCTTCTATACCTATGATCATTATTTTTTGGGTCTCTGCATTGAGATTCTTGTATTTGATGGCACAAATCCTCTTTGTTGTGTCACCCAAGCTGGTTTCTATTTCTAAATTAGTCATACATCTGATGATATGATGATTTTGATCACTCAAGTAAGTATTCAGGGTATCCCCATTCATTAGTTCAAAGTCCTCTATGATGTCTATACTAATTTGATATGGTTGTTGTTTCACACTGAAATGTCGGAGCGCTTTAGTGATCGGGAGATATAGAATCCTTACGAATAACTTTTTGATCTTCACCAATATAATTCCATCCAAGAATATATAGAACAATAGGATTATTTAGATTCACTCATACCTTGATATCCAAAAACTAAATATGTCAATTATTTTTTTAAATAATTTCACGATGATATTTTCTCTTGGGTTTGTATAACCAATCTAGATGCTTAGATGCAGGCTATGTGGTTAGCCCGCCATGTTGAACTTTCTCTCCATCATGGAACTAGTTCTTCTAGTCATGTCATTTCTCTGTAGCCTAGTAGTTAAAAACATGATCAAGAGTTATCTATACATCTTCCATGATTTTCATTACTTCCAACTGAAATCCCTGCTTCCTCTCTCTCTTCTATGATCCTTCGTTATCCAGTGGATCCTCCTCTAACTTGTCTAAACAGCCCCCAATTCTGGTGTAAGGTGTGCGGAAACTTTCTGTGTAGGAGTGGGAAGAGCATCAGCATAAGGGTCTTTTTTTCATTGTTCCTTTCCCTATACCCCCACTCATATATGTGATGAACCCAAGATGTGGATCCTTATTCCCAGTAAATATTATTATGAGGTTACTAAGAAAACCCTACTACCATCTGACTCCCCACAATCTAATCACCCACCTGAGGCCACATACAACATTATGACCTTACAGCTTCTTGATATTGGACCCTTTGGTTAGAAGAAACCTACCTTTAGGCCCCGATCCATAAAATTTATAGGATCTATTACTGTAATTATGATCCTCATCCTCTTTGATAGTGTCACTACACATAATTTTATCTCTCCATAGTTGGTTCCTTTCCTCATTTTTCTAGCACACAGCCCCCAGTGGATGTGCATTCAGTTGGAGGATGTTCACATAGCCTGGTCTCAAGGTATTTATTTTTAGTTAACCCTTTTATTCGGTTACTATACTTGTTAGGTTGATATCTATGTCTTGGATATTGGAAATTTTAATTTAATTTTAGGTGTTTCATGGATACATACTTTGGAGAATGTCCACACAAACTGGAACTCTATGATCATGATGTATTTTGCTAATAATCATCCTTACAACATTCAGAGGGACAAATATTCCATTACAGCAAGAAAAATACTTGAAACACTAGATCCTTCACACAATAAGGATATTATTAATAATAATTATTCAATTCTAGTGGGGGAATAATTATTAGATAAACTACATGGCGCATTTTATTTCTCCAAACTTGATCTCAAATCTTCTTATCATCATATTATAATGTGTAATGAAGATGTGGAGAAAATAAAATTTTGGACCCACAATGGTCACTATGAGTATTTAGTTACTCCCTTCAGGATAACTAATTTTTCCTCTACATTTAAATCCACCATGAATGATTTGTTTTTTCCCTTCAAAAACCTGTCTCGATTTTTATAATATTCTTGTATATAACTTTGATTGGGTGCATCACCTTTCTCACCTCACTGTTGTGTTATAAGTTATCTTGGAAAACCATTTATTTTCTTATCAGATTAAGTTCCATTTTCTCAAAAAAAAAAGGAATATTTGGGCCATGTTATTTACTCAGAGGTAACATCTATGGATCCCACGAAAATACAGATAATTTTGGAGTAGACTCTTCATCAAATAGTTAAAGTGGTTTGTGGATTAATAGATCTCATCGAGTATTACCGATGGTTTATCCAAGGTAATGGTGTCATTTCCCAACCCTTCACAACTCTTAAAAAGACAAAAAAAAATCTTATCATGGACAACCTCTACTACAGAAACAATTTTTCCTCTCAAGGAACTCGTAACACAAGCCTCAATCCATTACCATATTTTCCCAACCTTTTGAATTGGAGTGTAATGCCTTCTATTTGGGTATTGGGGTGGTTCTTATGCAACATCACTGGCCAATTTCTTATTTCATAAAGGCATTATCATTTAAAATTTTGGAAAAATCAACCTATATAAAGGAAATTATGGTTTTGGTTTTAGTTATCAAACATTTATCATCCTTACATGTTGGGCCACTATTTTATTCTTTATTCCAACCAACTTAGCCTAAAATTTCACCAACACTAGTCAATAGCAATGAAGGATCGACAAAATTAGATAGCCAAATTATTGGGTTATCATTTTGAAATCAAATATAATCCCAATGGTGAAAACTCAGCAGCTAACGCTTTGTATCGATGTAATAAGAAAGTTACCATACACCTACTTTAGTCCACCATGTAATGGGATTATAGTCACAATTTTCTTTATCACATCTCGAAGGATCCTTAGCTTCAACACATCCTCCAAGACCTCTAATCTATTCATCCAAATTCTCCTCATTTTTCTTTGTATCAAGGGATTTTTTTGTATAAGGTTTAGCTCATTTTACCAACCACTTCACTGTGGCTGCCTCATCTCATTGAGGATAATCATGAATGTTGGGAAAAATCCATCAAGGTAACATTGTAGCATTTTTGGGTTGATTGTGTTTGTTAAAAAAGAAGTTTTCCAAGGTATTTTGTGGAGATATATAGATATTTTTGACAATCCATGTTGATAAATACCCAATAAAAATGAATAGAAACTTTGGAGTTAGTACAAAATATTGTATACAGTGTGGCGTCGTTTTCCAGTGTTTGCCAAATTTTTGTGGTCCAAAATTTGGAGTTCGTATTTCTTTATGAAAAGTGTATTTTTTTAATTCCATATTAAAATATTTTAAATGCATGAATTTTCTAAATATGAAATTTATGAAGAGTGTTTCACAAAGGATCAACGAATGTTGACGGTGATCTCCACAAACAGTGACCAACATTGTGAACGGTGAAGGTGAGGAGCATCGCGAATGGAGCATTGTAGTGTCATGAAGGTTTTTGACACCCTGAAGGTTTTTGATGGAACTCTCCATGATTAAGTCAAACATCTCAAATGGGAAATTTTGGTGGATCTTTGTGAAAAATGGAGTATCGTAGTGGAAAAGAGTGAGCTTCGTGAAATGGTGATGACATGGCCCGAAAGGTTCTAGAATCGGTGGAATGTCTATAAATAGGCCTCTAACCCCTCTAGAAAAGTAGAGATAATTAACAAAAATCATAAGGTTCTGGAATCACAAAGGAGGTTCATGAAGGGTGGTTCATAAAGGGTGGTTCACGAAGGTGATATGAAAATAAGTTCGTAAAGGCTATAAATTCCAACTAAATGTTCTGAGCATCACAAAAGTAGAGTAATTTGTGAAGGATAAGTAAGATTCATGAAAGGAAGGAGCTTCAAGAAGGCTAGTTGAGCTTTGTGAAAGAGGTGTGATTCACGAAGGCTTAGTGAGCTTCATGAAAGGCAGGAGCTTTGTAGAGTCTATTTAAGCTTCGCGAAAAAGGAGCTTTGCGAAGGCAATGAGCATCGCGAAATTGGTTTAGAAGCCATGTCCTAGTACATATGTGGTAAAGTGGTATTAATCTATTGGATGAAATTGGAACTCAAATAGATCATCCATATACAAATTAAGATGTATTAATTAGATATAATGAAAGGACCTACAATTCTGTAAAATATGGGTGAATCCCTTCTAAGAGTAGTGAGTGATGGAAGAGGAAGAACCTGATCCTTTCCACTGAAAGTGAGCCATAGAAAGAGACATAGGGAGTGACCCTTTGGAAATCAATGAGCAGACCCTAAACCTTTTAAAGGTAGTGACCCTGGGCATAGAAGTTATCTATCCTAAAAAACATTATTAGAATTTATCCTTGGTGAATTTGGTACAATTGGCATAATATTTTTGTATCCTCCTTGGATGTATCCCAATGAGGGTGAACCAAGTAAAAATTGTTGTGTCCTTGTGCTTTATTTCCTAAATTACATTAAAATTTTCATCATCAAATAAACAAGGAAAGAATAGTATTAACATTAACACTTTAGTGAAAACAAAGTGACCCTTATAATAAAGAGATCATTATATAGTGGGTAAGGAAGAATTTAGAAAAGAATATCCACACCCAGATTCACCTCCCCCCCCCCTCTTAAGGTATATAGGATCCTTTTAGACCCAAAAATTGGTATCAGAGGTTAGGTTTATTTTATCAGATTTGATTGCTCTGACTTGGTCCAGTCAATTGTTGAAAGTAAAGATTCATTCTACTCTTATCTTTGTGTTCCATGGAAAAGGGAAGAACTTCAAATAATAAGTTGAATTCATGTGGTATTCCTCAGTGTGGAAGTGTTTACAAAAAAAGTGTGATTCAGTTTAAGGAATCCAACAGTTTAATAAATAATGTTTTGGATGAATCGAACATGTAAAAGATAGACTCACTAAATAATGATGTAGGAATGAGTGAATAAATTGAAATTCAAAGTGTTGTTGAAACTGCTGATGATGATGAAACTCCAATAAATTTGAAGTTATCCATGAAAAAAAGGAATTGAATCCTAAATTGGATAAAGAAATTAATTCTAAAGATATTCGGATCCAATCACTGGAAAATTAGTTCAACAAGATAAGTGGTTTAAATCAAAGGCTTATTTATATGGATACTGGTCTGAGGGAGAAGAATGATTCCCTAGATGAAGAACTAGAAAAGGTTTCTATACAGATAAAAACCTCTAAACTAATGACAAGGGGAAGAAAATGAACTTAGATGGAATTCAGAATCTAAAAGACAGAAATGATGATCTTGCTACACATATGTCTGAACTAGTTCAGAAGAACAAAATGCTACAATAAGAGAATGCATGTAGTTCTGATTATGTTTCCCAAGAAAAATTTAAACTAAAAGAGCAAAGTGACGTGGTGGATAAGCTCACATGTGAATTGGAAGATGATATTAGTAGAGGGAATAATATCAAGAGAGAACTTAATGCTCAACTTGAATCAATGGATATGAATATTAAACAATTGAGAGAATATCTAGAATATATAAAGAAAGAAGTGTAGAAATATAATGCCAAAGGCAATCCCAAGTTAAAGTATACGTTTCACTTACTATTTTATTATCTTGCAGCTGGTGATGATGAAATTAAAAGAAAATATGATACTTCATAGGAGAATCATGAAAGGATTGTATCATCACAAAGGCCATATAGTTTGGGAAAAATTGATATTGGATATGATGAACCCTCTCCCATACATGAGAGGAAAAGATTTGTGAACAGTTCTAGAAATAGAAAACTTACATTATGTGCTAAAGACAGAACTAAAAAGGTTTTTATATGATATAATGACATCATGTGATATTTTTGTGAGATGAATAGCTATATAACAAGTTTTTTTAGAGGATTTGGAATATATTTCATGTTGTGAAGGAGGAAATATTGATAAATCTGAGAATAAGAAGAAGATTCATGAAAAGTATGGAAGTAATTCCTCTCAGAATAAAGAATTCATCAGATGCAATTATTATGGAAGATAAGGACATAACATGAGTATGTGTCAAGAAGCCTAGGAACTCGATGTTAGAGGAAGAAATCAAGTTGTATCAATATATCAGCTGAGAAATTATTACATGAGGTATGTTTTTAATGAGTTATTTTTTATATTTTATAATCATGGGCATCTGGAAAGATATTGTAGCTAGAAGGAAGAAGAGAGAGAAAATGAATTTGGATAGAGATCCCTGACACTAGTGGTGTATAGCCATAAATTATACATTTTAAGACAAAGTGTTAAGTTGGAAAATAGGTTTATATCCTTAGGAAAAATAAAAGGAGTTCAATTAAAGGAGTGTCAATCACCTCCTCAGTTACACTCTCAATCTCTCTCTTAGAAAGAATATGAACGAACCATGAAGAAAAATAGAGGAACTTCAGTTATGAGTAAGAAGAATGTATGTTCAGTGGAGGACCTAGCACCAACATGAAATAATGTGGATACTCAGTTAAATAATAAAAGAAAAATAAATAAATAAGGTCTCTTCAAATTCGTGTGTCATTCCACAAGGAGAGAAGTGAAAGAAGGGGAAAGATCCCTCCAATGGGGGATTGTTTTGAGGCTAACAAATAATAATTTCATTGGGTCTAAATGTGTCGTTCACAACAAAATGAATGAATATGGTGTAGTAATTCGAAACAAATCACAACTATTATGCAAAGGGTACTCCCAAATAGAGGTTATTGATGTTGATAAAACATTTTCACTCGTTGCAAGGATGTAGATAATCAAATTATTCTTGGACATAGTAGTGAAAAGACAGTTTGAGGTTTTCCAAATGGATGTCAAGCTAGAATTTATGAATGGGGTTCTAGAAGAATAAGTCTACATTGAGAAGCCAAATGGTTTTATCATTCATGAAGATGAGAATAGAGTTTATTAGATGAAGAATTATTTATATGGTTTGAAGCAAGAACCAAGAGCATGGTATTCAAGGCTAGATCAGTTTTTGAAAAAGCATAGTTTTTAGTGTGGTGGATTTGATTACAATATATATTTAAACCATGATAGTAATAAAAGGATGATAGTGCTAGTATATGTTGATGACATAATCTTTGGAGGATCATATGAAGCACAATGCATACAATTTTTTGAATTCATGAAAAGTTATTTCGAAATGTCAATGATTGATGAACTGATTCTTTTCCTTGATTTATAGGTAACATTAAAGAATGGAACATTGATTTCTCAATATAAATATACCAATTATGTTTTGAGAAGGTTTATAATGGATAATTCCAAGGAGATAAAGACTTTGGTGTCTACCTGAATGAAATTTTCTTGGGATGATGAAGAAAAATTGTTCAATGTCAAAGAATATAGGAAGATCATTGGAAGTCTGTTGTGCTTAACAATGACAAGACCTGATATTATTTTTTCCATATGTCAATAAGCACAGTATCAAAGTAATACTAAGGAAAGACACATGATTTAAGTGAAAATAAAACTTCAGTATATCAAGGGAATGGTGGATTTTGGTTTGATATACAATGAAAAATATCAGTCGGATTTATTGGGATATATAGATGTAGAATGGGTCAGTTCAGTAAATGATAGGTTATCAACATCATGAGATTCTTTCTATCATGGTGTATTGTGTATTTCTTGGCTAATAAAGAAACAAGATTTCCTTTTTTTTATCACTGTATAAGCTTAATATATTATTCCTAGTCAATCCTACACGTAGTTATTGTGGATAAAGTAGCAACTTGATGATATGGGAGTTAGAGTGAACTCTCCGATCAGAATCCATTGTGATAATTCAAGTGGAATAAATCTCAGAAAAAAATATATTCCATCACTCAAGGATAATGAACATTGAAATAAAATATCATTTTATCAAGGAGAAAGTGTAGTAGGGACTTGTGAAGTTGGAGTATATGCCTACAGACCTACATATTGTAGACATTCTGACAAAGGCCTTACCCAAAGAAACCTTTGAACGACATCTACTAGCTCTAGGAGTTTAGTCTACTCCCTGCACTTGAAATAGTGTGGATGTAGAACCCCCAATCCTAGAGTTATGATGTGTTTTTCCCTAATGTGATTATATGTGTTATTTACCCTATTGCATACCTCAAAAGAGTGTCCCTCAGGTTCATTGACAAAGGGAGAGAAATTGTAATGGGAGAAAATGTCTTAGTCAATACATAGGGATAAGTTGACATGTGGAGTAGTGATATAGAGGGAGTTTTAAATCCAATGATGCTAGATGTGATCGATAAAAGTACATATGTCACGACAGATAGAGTTTTTGGTGAAAGTAGTTGAGAGGTTTTAGAATGAAGTGATTTATTGATGAAATTTTCATGCTACTATTGTTTCCCACACCAAGCATAGCTCATGTGGGCTTAGAGTATGTGTTGAGTAAGTCTTTGATCACTATCTAAATTTTAATAATTGAGTGTTGGATAAATATGGAAGAAGATTCAATGGAGTATCAAAATTTGAAGAGTTGTCCATAAATCCAAAGGGGGATATTGTTGGTAAAAAATCTCTCAAGGTAACGTTGCAGTATTTTTGGGTTGATTCTATTTGTTGAAATATTAGGTTTCCAAAGTATGTTGTGTAGATCCAGATATTTTGTTGACAATCCATGTTGAAAAATACCCAAGATAAAGTAATGAACACTTTGGAGGGGGTACAAAATATTGTATATAGTGTGGCATCATTTTCTAGTGTGCCAAATTTTTTGGGGCCAAAATTTCGAGATTGGATTTCATTATGAAAAGTGTATTTTCTTGAAGGAAATATTAAAATATGGTAAAGGAATGAATTTTGAAAAGATGGGATTTATTAAGAGTGTTTTTCAAAGGATCAAAGAATGTTGATGGTGATCTCCATGAACAGCAATGATCATCATGAACGGAAAAGGTGAGGAGCATCATGAATGTAGAATTGTGGTGGTATGAAGTTTTTTGACGCCATGATGGTTTTTAATGGAACTCTCCATGATTAAATCCACTATTTTGATTGGGAAATTTTTATGGAGCTTCGTAAAAAAGGGATCATCATAGCGGAAAAGAGCGAGCTTCATGAAATGGCGATGACGTGGCCTGGAAGGTTTTGGAATCAGTGGAATGCCTATAAATAGGCCTATATACCCTCTAGAAAAGTAGTGAGACTTAAAAAAATATTAAGGCTCTAGAATCTATAAGGTGGTTCGTGAAGGGTGGTTCATGAAGGGTGGTTTATGAAAACCCTGCTTTTATTACAAACTTAAACATGATTTATTACATAAAACTTCACTTGATACAACAAAGAAGATCAAGAGGTTTAGTGTCTTTGGGTATTAGGATCATTACATAAAAACTTGAAACATGAAATACAACATCTTTATTGAAAACATCCTTTACATGACCACTACATTCCCTCATACTTAGCATTGCATGGGATAACCTGAGGACATGCATAAGAAAATGGTGAGCTATAAAGCCCAGTAAGGGAATACACATGGAATAACATTAGGAGTACAATACATGTTAGACAATAGGCATATCAATAGAGCACAAGAAAAACATGAACATAAAGGCATGATAAATCATGATAATCATAACATGGAAATGTGGCAACAACACTTAACATGGATTCAGCATGAGCCAAGGCTCATTGCACATGGAGCATGAGTAAATCCTCATTGCACATAAAGCACGAGTAAACCCTCATTGCACTTTAATTAGAATGAGTCAACACTCATTGCACATGACGTATCATGATACTATACTTTACCCAATGCATTGGAGCGCTATAAGGGAACACCCTTCTTAAACATTTCATTTCATGCATAAGTGTGCCACATGGATTATAAAACATGGATTCATTAAACATAATAATTTATTCCACGAAGTAATATGGAATTAATACATGAAACTTTATAATAAATAATTAAATGTGCATAAAGTTGAATACCCTTGATGGAGAAATGGGCATGGTATTCACTACACAATGGCATTGGCTTAGAAAATTGGTGCGATTTCGGCAGCGTAACGGTGTGACGTAAGAATTCATAAAAAAGGTTGATGAGAGAGAAAGGGGTTCCTCATCATATTTACATGTAATGGACGGTAAGGATGTCATATAGATACATGTCCCAACAATTGTAATGGAATTTAGGTTCATGATACAAGAGCATTGCTTGAATGTAAAAAAGAGAGAGAAGTTCCTTTCGGAATTTCAACATAGTAACAGGTGTACATGGGAGGAATTTAATGAGAGAGAAAGGGGTCTCACATCATTAAAAAAAATAAGAGGGCAGTATGGGTGAGGTTCGAAACCATACCCCAACATTAATAATTGAAATTAAAAGGGCAGTACAACTTAAAGAAAATTTACAAAAATGAGAAAGGAAGAAAAAAACCCTTACTTGGAAGTGTGCTTCCAAAGGCTAGAGAGAGGCTTGTGAGAGGATTCTTGGGAGCTTGGGGCACCTTGAGAGGATTCTAGAGAGAGTTGGGCAGAGTTTGGACGAACTCCAAAGGCTTTGAGTGAGGAGGAAGTGGGATCTTGGGTGGGTTTATATAGGAAAGGTGAGGGAATTCTTTATTATTTAGGTTTGGGACCCCTTATATTAAATTAATCCAAACCACAAACCATCCCATGGTTTTTGCCCTTGGTTTTTAAAAAATGGAAGAGGAAAACAATGTTTTATAAGTCCAAAGTTCGAAATTCTTAAAATAATAGGGTTTCTTATGTGGAGGTGAGTCACACTCCCATGAAAATTAATTTAAAAAGACAAGGTGTTTAATAAGTCTTGAGGGGTCCATTAATGCTTTGAAAAGTAAGTAAAACAAACCCAAAATCACATTATTTTAATGGTGAATAATATATTGGCCGAACATAAAGCTTATAGTATTTTATTACATCACTATCGGGTCATTATGATGTCATAAAACACATTATATATTTAAACGGTATTTAATTTTTACCCAAAAATTTGAATGTCTCAGAAAATTATGAAAAATTCACCATTGGATAATTTCAACGTATTGATTCAAAAAATAACATTTATTTTATCTAAATAATTTTCTAAATATGTTAATTTTCACATTTAAAATAAAAACCGTCATTTATAAAAAATTCACGGGTTTTGACAGAAATGGCTTTCAAACCTTAATAAAAATTATAATTGAATTCATAAAATTATAAGATCATTTATATTTAATAAAAATTAATTTAATAATAAAAATAATATTTTATTAAAATATTATTTAATTCAAAAATCCTTTAATTTAATAAAATATATTTCTTAATTAAATAATAATTAAAAACACTATTTGTACTTTAAAAACTATTTACAATGTATCAATAATGACTAGAAATAATGTACATGAACATAGTACTATTTATTTGTTACATAACCCCTTAAAACAGCCGCATAAGACCTAAGGGTAAGGTGTGTGATGGTGACAGACTCTTGGGGTGGATCGGATAACATCACTCGAGTGGTAATTTCTATCAACTTCCACTTCTCCCGTAGACGGTCTCGTTCGAGCTTGACAAGACGAAGCTCAGCTTGGGCTTGGTCAAGAGAGAAGACCAAGGATGCCACCTCTTTTCCGAGCTCTGACAAATGGGCTTCGTATGGGGAAATTCTACTGGATGAGTCCATCACTTCCTTTTTCTGAGTAAATTTGGATTTATTAAAGCCCTATATTTATACTAATCATGTGATCACTGTTCAACGGCTATATTAGAAACGGTAAAAATTCTTAACATAAAACCAATGAAGTTGACATTTTATATAAACATAAAGAGACATTTAATTAGATCAAGAGGGATTTATATTAATAAAACTTTGGGTCGTTACAATATCCCCCCCTTAAGAAATTTCTCCCTAGAAATTTTCCTTTTCCCACACTAAAACAGATGTGGGTAACTTAGCTTCATCATTTCCTCTGATTCCCAAGTCGCTTCTTCAAACTTGTGGTTTCTCCACAACACCTTGAAAAGGGGAATTGTCTTATTTCGTAAAACTTTTTATCTACGATCTAAGATCTTCACTGGTTTCTCCTCATAAGAAAGATCATCTTTCAATTGTACCACCTCATAAGAGAGTACATGTGAAGGGTCTGGTATGTACTTCCTTAAGAGGGATACATGAAAGACATCATGTGCTTTGTCCATAGTAGGTGGAAGTTCTAGTCGATAGGCCACAGCCCCAACACAATCAATAATCTCTAAGGGGCCGATGTACCTTGGAATTAACTTCCCTTTCTTTCCAAACCTCATGACCTTCTTCCACAGAGATATGCGTAGAAAAACCATGTATCCAACTTTAAACTCAGGGTATCGTCGACAATTATCTGCATAACTCTTATGTCGACTCTGGGATGCCTTGATATACTGCTGAATGGTTTTCACATTCTCCACCATTTCCTCAGCCATTTCTGGTCCAAGCAGCTTACGTTCACCGACCTCATCCCAACATGTCGGTGTTCTGCACCTTTTCCCATATAGGGCTTCATATGGTGCCATTTGGATGATTGAGTGGAAACTATTGTTATAAGAGAACTCAACCAGAGGAAGATGTTGATCCCACCCTCCTTTAAAGTCCATTGAGCACGCTCTCAACATGTCCTCAAGTGTTTGGATAGTCCGCTCAGATTGGCCATCAGTTTGAGGATGATAGGCCGTACTGAAGTTCAGTTCAGTATTCATAGCATGTTGAAGACTCTTCAAAAACATAGAGGTGAATCCTGGATCTCAGTCAGACACAATAGATAGTGGTACTCCATGAGACCTTACCACTTCCTTGATATATAGCCATGCCATTTGATCCAAAGAGAAATCCTTATGTATAGCAATGAAGTGTGCAGTTTTTGTAAGATGATCCACAACAACCCAGATTGCATTTTTGCCTTTGGATGTCCTCGGAAGTCCGTTGACAAAGTCCATGGTGATGTTATCCCATTTCCATTCTGTCATGGGAAATGGTTTCATCATCCCCTTAGACTTCTGCCTTTCTACCTTCACTTTCTGTCACACTAGGCACTTTGATGTATATTCAGCGATCTCCTTTTTCATATTATCCCACCAAAAGTTTTCTCGGAGATCTCGATACATCTTTGTGCTCCCTAGGTGAATAGAGAAATTTGAACTATGTGCATCATCCAAAAGTTCCTTCTTCGGCTCCGTACGTGATGGAACACATATCCTTTTCCCAAACCGCATAATTCCTTCTTCATTAACATTAAACTCCGAGGATTTCCCCTTTTTGATAGCTTCCACTTTTTCTTGAATTCCCACATCATCTTTTTGAGTATCCTTTAACCTTTCCAAAATAGACAGTTGAGCAATCATTTGTGAAAAGATTGATGATGTTCCCTTCTTTATGATTCCCATGTACATCTTCATCAAGTCTAAGAAGATTGGATCCTTCTCAATTCTCATCATTGATAGAATCGCTGGGTCCTTTCTACATAGGGCATCTTCCACCTTGTTCGCTTTCCCAGGGTGGTAATGTATTGAACAGTCATAATCCTTGATGACCTCTATCCATCTTCTTTGGAACATATTAAGCTCTTTCTGTGTGAATATATATTTAATACTTTTTTGGTCAGTATATATCTCACATTTCTCCCCATAGAGATAATGTTTCCATATTTTCAAGGCAAATATCACAGCCTCCAACTCCAGATCATGTGTTGGATAGTTTCGCTAATGGATTTTCAACTGCCTTGAGGCATAGGATATCACTTTATCATTTTGTATCAGCACACAGCCTAAGACCTTCTTTGAAGCATCACTGAATACCAAAAAAAGTTCCCCACTTGTGGGTAAAGTGAGCACGGGCGCAGTGATAAGCCTCTTTTTCAACTGCTTGAAGCTTTCTTCGCATTCATCACTCCAAGAAAACTTTACTCCTTTTCGAGTTAGCTTAGTAAGAGGGTTGGACAATCGTGAGAAATTTCTCACAAATCGTCCATAATATCCAGCTAACCCCAAGAAGCTACGGATATCCGTTACCGATGTTGGCCTCGTCCATCCATCAATTACATCTGTTTTGGAGGGATCCACAGATATCCTATTGCTTGTGATGATATGGCCCAAGAATGATACCTCCTTCAACCAGAACTCACACTTGATTTACTTTTCATAGAGCTTCTCTTTGCGCAAAGTCACTAGTACAGTTCTTAAATGCTCATCATGATCCTCCTTGTTTTTGGAGTATATTAGAATATCATCTATAAAGACTACCACAAATTTATTGAGGTAATCTCTAAAGTCTCTATTCATTAATTCCATGAAGATTGTTGGAGCATTGGTGAGTCCGAAAGGCATTACTATGAATTCATAGTGCCCATATCTTGTGTGAAAAGCAGTCTTGGGGATATCTTCCTTCTTCACCCTTACTTGATAATATCCCGACCGCAAGTCCACCTTGGAGAAGTATTGTGCTCCACGCAGCTGATCGAACAAGTCATCAATTCGTGGGAGAGGATACTTGTTCTTTATTGTGATTTTGTTAATTTCACGATAATCGATGCAAAGCCTTATTGACCCATCCTTCTTCTTGACGAAGAAGACTGGTGCACCCCATGGTGAAGCACTTGGGTGTATAAACCCTTTATCCAGATTCTCCTGTAGTTTTTTATTCATCTCTTCAGGCTCTACAACAACCATTCTATATGGAGTCTTGGATATTGGTAGCACCCCAGGTATAAGTTCAATTGAGAACTCAACATCTCTTCTAGGAGGAAGACCAGGCAGTTCCTCAGGAAACACTTACGCGAATTCCCTCACAATAGGCATTTCTTCAAGGATAGTTTCTTCTTTGGAATCAATCATCTTAGCCAGATATGTGTTCTCATAGGGCAGTAATATCCATTCTTGAGATGATGGAGCTAAAGGAGATTCATCTTCCTCCTGACACTTGTAAAGAATCGGGGGTCGATTCTCCATATGGAGTGTGATTTACCTCTCCCGACAATTTATGTTTGCTCTATATAAGGAAAGCCAATCCATACCAAGAATTGCATCAAATTCCACCAGAGAGAGTATGATGAGGTTCACCATGAAATTCAACCCACAGATTATAATAGGAGAGGACTTATACTCATGGGATGCAATGATTGCCCCATTTGCCGTACTCACTGACATCTTCACTTACATGATTTATGGTGGTGCTGGGATTGTTCTACTAAACTTTAGAGATATAAAAGAATGCGTAGAACCAGAATCAAAAAGTACATTCTCTATTCTTGAATGAATAACTAGTGTAACTATCACCACTTCGTTGTCGGGGTTCACTTCTGCAGAAGTGATGGAAAAAGCTCTTCCTTGTTGTCTTGGAGGTTGTTGGTTGCCTCCAAAAACCCTTGGATTAGGGCACTGATTTTAAAAATAACCCGGTTCTTTGAATTTGTAGCATTGAACAACGCGTTGAGGTTTGAACGGAGCGTTACTCTCCTCTGTCGTAGCCACGGGTCTTTCTTGCCGACAGTTAACAACTAGGTGCCCTTCCCTTCCACACCTGAATCATTTTCTCTTCCCCTTAAGGCAATTTTCAGGGTTCTTCTTTCCGCACTTTTGGCAAGTGGGGTGATGGATATTCTTATCACCATTGGATTTATCCATCGGACCGCCAGCATTGAATTTCACCTTATGCTTCTTGTCCATATGATACCCCTGTGATTCCTCGATCTCCATTTTGACCTTGAGGGCACATCGGACAATCTCCTCATAGCTGTCGAAGTCACGGATCGCTAATGCTTTCTGCAGGCTAGGCTTCAGCCCACCAAAGAAGCGGTCAACTTTTCATTTGGGGTAACGAAAAAGCCGGAAGCGTAACGTGAAAGCCTTGTAAAGTTTTCCTCGTACTCTCCAACAGATTATTCAGCTTTTTTCTTGAGGGAAAGGAAGTCCCTTTCCATCTTAAGATGGAGGGTGTGCGGAAAATATTTATCGAAAAATATCTTTCAGAAATCCTTCCATTTCAATGCCTCGATATCCTCCTCAGGCTTTGTATTTTTGATCAGCATCCACCATTGATCAGCTTCACCCTCCATATGATAATCCTCCAGGAGAACCTTCTCTTTTTCATAACATTGAAGGATGGAGAATATCTTTTCAATGGTGTTGATCCATTGTTGAGTGATCATGGGATCAGATGATCCACTAAAAGTAGGAGGCCTTTGTCTCATGAAGCTCTCGATAGAGACTTGTTTTTCTTTGGGGGGGTTGAACGTTCCTCTTGACCCATGTTTCTATTCAAAACTTGAGTTAGCTAAGAGAGAAGCGTGATAAAGTTTTCAATTCCCGCTCCCATTGGATTTGGCATCTCACTAGTACAATCATCACACTGATCTTCACAACGGTTGTTAGCCCGAGTCCTCCTATTACCAGCCATTGGCTGGAATAAAAGGAAAGTTAGTGGTAAAAAATAAAGGCTAATCCAAAGACAAAAGTTGATGACTTATAAATAAACTTTTATTTCTTTAACTCGTGAGTCTATAGGCTTCAATCTAGGCTTTTCATGATCTACTTTCAAACATATATTCGTAGGGGCATTTTTTTTAATTCCCTTAATAAGGGTTCATACTAAGACATTGAATTTATCAAAACATATCCCTCGGGAGTGTCGTAACCAAGAGTGCAGCAAGGCCCGTTGTCGTGCACCAGTTCATGTTTGAGTCTAGCTCAAAGCGGTGTTTTTGGGTTTTACCCCTAGGATACATCTGTGCCAGAGCCGCCTCTATCTGCTCGTATCCAGACAGAGATGTATTTGTTTGATAAACCACTTACTCAGTACTTAACAAAACTTAGGGATGTTTTTATTATACTTAGTGTTGTCTCTAAGGCTTTACTAGGGTTTTCTAATCCTAAT
This sequence comes from Viscum album, assembly GCA_963277665.1. Taxonomy (NCBI): domain Eukaryota; kingdom Viridiplantae; phylum Streptophyta; class Magnoliopsida; order Santalales; family Viscaceae; genus Viscum; species Viscum album. The sequence continues at coordinate 126,623,140 of OY728146.1, read as the reverse complement.
CCCAAAAATAACTAAACCTATCCTCTGATACAAACTATGACAACCCTGCTTTTATTACAAACTTAAACATGATTTATTACATAAAACTTCACTTGATACAAAAAAGAAGATCGAGAGATTTAGTGTATTTAGGGCTTAGGATCATTACATAAAAACTTGAAACATGAAATACAACATCTTTATTGAAAACTTCCTTTACATGACAACTACATTCCCTCGTACTTAGCATTGCATGGGATAACTTGAGGCCATGCATAAGAAAAGGGTGAGCTATAAATCCCAGTAAGGGAATACACATGGAATAACATGAGGAGTACAATACATGTTAGAAAATAGGCATATCAATAGATCACAATAGAAACATGAACATAAAGGCATGATAAAGCATGATAATCATAACATGGAAATGTGGCGACAACACTTAACATGGAATTAGCATGAGCCAAGGCTCATTACACATGGAGCATGAGTAAATCTTCATTGCACATAAAGCAAGAGTAAACCCTCATTGCACTTGAATTAGCATGATTCAACACTCATTGCACATGACGTATCATGATACTATATTTTACCCAATGCATTGGAGCACTATAAGGGTGCACCCTTCTTAAACATTTCATTTCATGCATAAGTGTGGCACATGGATCATAAAGCATGGATTCATTAAACATAATCATTTATTCCACGATAAAGGAATGTGGAATTCATACATGAAAATTTATAATCAATAAGTAAATGTGCAAAAAGGTGAATACCCTTGATGGATAAATGGGCATGGTATTCACTACACAGTGGCATTGGCTTAGAAAATCGGTGCGATTTCGGCAGCGTAACGGTGTGACGTAAGAATTCATAAAAAAGGTTGCTGAGAGAGAAAGGGGTTCCTCATCATATTTACATGTAATGTACATTAATTAGGTCATACAGATACATGTCCCAACAATTGTAATGGAATTTAGTTTCATGATACAAGATCATTTCTTGAATGTAAAAAAGAGAGAGAAGTTCCTTTCAGAATTTCGGCATAGTAACGGGTGTTCATGGGAGGCATTTAATGAGAGAGAAAGGGGTCTCCCATCATTCAAACAATAAGAGGTCAGTATGGGGGAGGTGTTAAACTATACCCCAACATTCATAATTGAAATTAAAAGGGAAATACAACTTAAAGAAAATTGACAAAAATGAGAAAGGAAGAAAAAAACCCTTACTTGGAAGCGTGCTTCCAAAGGCTAGAGAGAGTCTTATGAGAGGCTTATTGGGAGCTTGGGGCACCTTGGGAGGATTCTAGAGAGATTTGGGAAGATTTTGGACGAACTACAAAGGCTTTGAGTGAGGAGGAAGTGGGATCTTGGGTGGGTTTATATAAGAAAGGTGAGGGAATTCTTTATTATTTAGGTTTGGGACCCCTTATATTAAATTAATCCAAACCACAAACCATCCCATGGTTTTTGCCCATGGTTTTTGGAAAATGGAATAGGAAAACAATATTTTATAAGGACAAAGTCTGAACTTCTTAAAATAATAGGGTTGCTTATGTGGAGGTGAGTCGCACTCCCATGGAAATTAATTTAAAAAGACAAGGTGTTTAATAAGTCTTGAGGGGTCCATTAATGCTTTGAAAAGTAAGTCAAACAAACCCAAAATCACATTATTTTAAGGGTGAAACATATATTGGCCGAACATAAAGCTTATAGTAATTTATTACATCACTATTGGGTCATTATGATGTCATAAAACACATTTTATATTTAAACGGTATTTAATTTTTACCCAAAAATTTGACTGTCTCAGAAAATGATGAAAAATTCACCATTGGATAATTTCGACATCCTGATTCCCGAAATAACATTTATTTTATCTAAATAATTTTCTAAATATGTTAATTTTTACATTTAAAATAAAAATTGTCATTTATCGAAAATTCACGGGTTTTGACAGAAATGGATTTCAATCCTTAATAAAAATTATAATTGAATTCATAAAATTATAAGATCATTTATATTTAATAAAAATTAATTTAATAATAAAAATAATATTTTATTAAAATATTATTTAATTCAAAAATCCTTTAATTTAATAAAATATATTTCTTAATTAAATAATAATTAAAAACACTATTTGTACTTTAAAAACTATTTACAATGTATCAATAATGACTAGAGATAATGTACATGAACATAGTACTATTTATTTGTTATATAACCCCTTAAAACAGCTGCATAAGACCTAAGGGTAAGGTGTGCGATGGTGACAGACTCTTGGGGTGGCTCGGATAACATCGCTCGAGTGGTAATTTCTATCAACTTCCACTTCTCCCGTAGACGGTCCCGTTCGAGCTTGACATGATGAATCTCAGCTTGGGCATGGTCAAGAGAGAAGCCCAAGGATGCCACCTCTTTTCCGAGCTCTGAAAAATGGGCTTCGTATGGGGAAATTCTACTAGATGAGGCCATCGCTTCCTTTTTCTGAGTAAATTTGGATTTATTAAAGCCCTATATTTATACTAATCATGTGATCACTGTTCAATGGCTATATTAGCAACAGTCAAAATTCTTAACATAAAACCAATGAAGTTGACATTTTATATAAACATCAAGAGACATTTAATTAGATCAAGAGGGATTTCCATTAATGAAACTTTGGGTCGTTACATGGTTTGTGAAGGTGATATGTAAAAATGTTCACAAAGGCTGTAAATGTCAACCAAATGTTCTAAGCATCACGAAAGTAGAGTAATTTCTAAAGGCTAAGTAAGATTATTGAAAGAAAGGAGATTTTTGAAGGTTATTTGAGCTTATTGAAAGAGTTGTGCTTTGATAAGTCTAAGTGAGCTTCATGAAAAGGTAGGAGTTCCATGAAGGTTTTTTGAGATTCACGAAAGATAAGCTTCATGAAGGCATTGATCATCGTGAAAGTGGTTCAAAAGGAATTTCCTAGTAAATTTGTGGTAAAGTGGAATTAATCTATTAGATGAAAGTATAATATCAATAGAGCATCCAAATACAAATGATGATGTATTCATTATAGATAATGAAAGGACCTACAAATCTGTAAACTATGGGTGATTCCCTTATAAGAGTAGTTAGCAAAGGAAGAGGAAGAAGGTGATCCTTTGCACCGGTAGTGAGCCATAGAAAGAGACATATGTAGTGACTCTTTATAATGTAGTTATTAGACCCTGCACCTTGTAAAGGTAGTGATCATGGGAATATAAGTGATCTATACTGAACATTATTATTTTTAGTGAGCCTTAGTGAATTTTGTACAATCAACACATTGTCATTGTATGCTCCTTGTATGTAGCCCAGTGAGGGTGAACCAAGTAAAACTCATTAATTACTTATGATTGCTTTCCTGTATTAAATTTAAATAATTGTCATCAGATAAATAAGGAAAGAATAAGATCATCATTAGCACTTCAGTTAAAACAAAGTGACCCTTATAAAAAAGAGTTCAAGATCTAGTGGGGTAGGAAGAATTTCGAAATAAATATCCATACCCAAATTCATCCCCCCCCCCACCCCATCAAAGTATCTAGTCCCCTTTAGGACCTAACAATGAAACCCAAAAAGGTATTCATTCTAGATTCTATAGAACCTATCGCATATTGGATTCCACTTTATATTGTCCATGTATGAAAAAACAGGTCCAATACTTTATCCTCCAATGTGCCACATGTCAACAAAATGAGTATTCCGCTCTATCTCTAGATGGGATTCTATAGACATTATACATTATTCATGTTTTGTGGATAGATTTTCCTTTGTAAATAATTATGGGGATTCCCAAGTCACATGGCTATGAAACCATCTCTGTTTTGGTCGATCATCTATCTAAATATGCACACTTTCTGCTGTTGAAACATCCCTACACTTTTCAAAAGTTTCCAATCTTTTTTTGTGAGGTGGTTCGACTTCATGGAATTCATCATTCCTTTTTTAGTGACCAAAAACCACTCATTATCATCCATTGTTGTACATATCTATTCAAATTACAATGAAATTAATTATGTTCTAGTTTTTCTTACCACCTGAAAATGGACAGCCAAACAGAGGTGTCCAATCATTGCCTTGAAACATATCTTTGATTTTTTCAGGGGACCAAAAAAATATGGAATTTTTGGACACCATGGGAAGAATATTCCTACAATAAACTTAGTATGTTCCCACTAACACCACCCCTTTTGAAATTTTATATCCACAGATTCCTTTAAAAATTATCACTTTTTATCATCATATCTTAAAGTCAAATTTGTTTCCCATGCTGTATCTGATAAAAAAAGGCTTTACAGCTATTGTGGAATCACCTCCAATGGTCCAAGGATATCATGTTCCACCGAGATAATAAACATAATCATTCTAAAACTTTTTCTATATCCAAGTATTTCTATGTTAAGCTTCGTCCACATAGGAAAATATCTTTAGCTCATCAGAATAACCATAATTTATGTCATCATTTTTATGGTCTCTTTACCATCCTCAAAAAAATATCCCTATTGCATATCAGTTAGAGCTTCCTCACACTACCCGAATCCATCCATTTTTTTACATTTCTTATATCAAATGGGTATTTGAAGATCATTTTATCTCCAAATATCTTCCTCGTGATCTTCAATATGATGAGACACCACATCCCAAACCCCTTGTTATATTGTCCCGCCACTATCAGCTTCATGATGGAATTATGCATCCACAAGTATTAATTTAGTGGAACAATCAACTACTTGAGGAGGAAACTTATGAAGAACAGTCCACCATCCAGAACCAGTTCCCTTCATGCAGCCTTGAGGACAAGACTGCTCTTCAACGGGCAGCCAATAATAGGACTTGGGGCTACATAGGTAAATGGAAGGTGTATTATAGAAGGTTTAAAGAATTCCATCCAGGGATAGTTATTTAGGTTTACAATAGTGGGGACCAAGGATATTCAATAGGGTTTTGTGGGAAGTGGGCTAAGGTATCTCTCTATTTTAGAAAAGTAGTCAGTTAGTCACGGGGGGTGGGAGACCAAAGTGGGGCTCCCAAGGGTGTGTTTTCTATTTCTTTCTACTTTTTTCTAGATTCCACTTTAATTTTGGTATATATTCACTAAATATATTTCAATAGTAATTGTCCAGTCCTATTTTAGAGCAGGTGGTAGAAGGGATTTGTTTAAGGGAAGTAATTGTATAGGATACCTTGAAATTCTAGTTTAGGGAGTTGTGAGGTTATAGGGTTAGTTTCATAAGTGATTTTAATAGTGGGGGATATATTTCCTAGCTGCTGAGATGTAGTTTATTCTTAAATTAATCTGATAATTTGGATGAATAAGTTGTTTTAACTTGGTATAAATAAATGAATTAGTACTTGGAATATAAATTGGAATATTGATATATATCTAAGTTAGATTAATCTATACTATTTAAATTAATTAATTTAATCATTAAAATTGTGGTAAGATATATTAATTAAATGATGAGGATCAATGTAGGTACAACTTCCATCTAAATTAATGAACTAATATAAAATTCTTATCTAGAGATTAAATTAATATTAATGAGGTGGTAGTGATAAATATGATGAATTATAATTGATGTGAAGTTCATGATGGAAAATATATGAATGATAATGAAAAAAATGAATGATAATTTCATGAATCATTAATGAATTATGGAATGAGAATGGGGATAGTAAGATGGTAAGGAATTAATCTTCTTATTGGTGATAGTAATGCTAAAAACATGATATTTCTTGAGTTTTAAGACACTTTTTAGTTTAAATGTTGAATATTTTTTATACATGGTTTTACCATGTTGTGATACTTATTTATATAGCCTCTTTTCTATTTACATTCCATTTACTTCCTAGATAAATTAGTGTTATGTATGCATGATTTCCATGACGGTATTGTGTGATGTTTTATATGATTTGTTAATGGGATCCTGTGGCTTTTTATTTTCTAGTAATGAGTGGTAATGGGATAGAGATTGGTTATATTTGGAAAAATTATGTGGTGATGGTGGCATGATTATGTCATAGTTTCATAGTTTACAGGATATGGGAATGAGATAATGGGAAAGAAGATTATTCCCTTTTCTTGTAAATACATAACTTCTTCTGAAATTAGTGAGGAGAAATCCTAATGGATAGCTATTGGTTTGAGATGGAAGGTTCCTAGTTTATATTTAAGTGTAGGTTGTGTTATAGTTCTAGGTCCTCGTTTCTTAATCATATACTATTGTTATGTTTTCTTATATTTTGATGGTTATATCATGTTTTCAATAGAATGGTCATAAAGAAACTTTGAAATGGAATAATGATGATTTTAGATTCAATATATCATTTTTTATATGATATAAAAGTTTGTGGACATTTTTTTATGACAAAGATATACCTTCTAATATTCTAATTATAGGTGATACTTGAGAAAGTGGTGAATGTTTTACATTTAGATATGGTTATTTAGTTTTATTTACCAAATATAACTTACTTAGTGTTTTCAAACTTATCTATCCCAACATATTGATTTCACTTGGATATTGTTTTGATTATAAAATATGATCTTACTATGTACTCTAATAAAGTTCACCCATCAATAGTTTTATTGATCTATTTTACAGGATAGATTAAGGGAGAATGGGAATATTGTTGTTCATGTAGTTGAGGTTGAACATAAGTACCCAAGTGGATATTGGGAGCTTGGTTTTTCATTTCTTTGTTTGTGTTATATTCTATTTCATGTAGTATCAGTTGATATTGGGGGATATTTACTTGGCATCATGTATATGATTTATTTGATTGGTGGATATTATATCTATTATTGTATTCTAATATAGAGGGTAACTCCCCTCCCATAATTATGTAAGTTACCCTTGGTATTAATTTCCACCCTGTTTCCTATTAGATATTTGATTAAAGGGTCATACTAATATTCATTGTTCTGATATGAGGGGTAAAAGTGGAAGGGGGTCATGAAAGAATGGTATCAAAGATGATCATTGATAGCTAATATGGAGTATGAATTTAGGAATATGTTATGATTTCATAGGTTTGGAAAGGAAATAGTCTTATCTAAACCAATAATGTGATTTAGGAAATGAATACCATCTTGGACATGGGTATTTAGGCCCACCTGTGATCTGATGTAAGGACTTTGTTGGTCTACTAAACATGTTTGGGAGGAAATGCACTAATTACGGTGTTAATATTTAAGAAGGTATCATTAATCATTCAGATAACTTGTTTTCTAATTCTTGGATGTAGATTTTTTATTTTTCCTGGTGTTTTAATTTTTATAACTTGTGATGATGTGTTCCAACCCTAGTAATCATGTTTTAATCCCTTTTATTACCTTGTTTGTGCTAGTTTTGAAATATGATTTCTTATGAGTATATGACATGATTTGATACTTGTCTTCCTTATCATGTCATGTTTAGTTATAACTAAATGATTGATGTATGTGAATTTATGAACCTATAAGGGAATTCTAGGAATTAATTATATTTTTTTATAATAATTGAAGTAGTTGACTAATATGTATTTGCCTTTAATCAATCATGAATGAGAATTTGACATGACATTAGTATTCTTTTCTTGAACATTACCATTAAGAATGCCATGTTTAGTTATAGGTTAGGAAATAATGCATGTTAATGAACCAATAAAGTCATTTTTTTACTTAAATACACAATTTATGTATAGTTTATTTTAATTTAAGATTCATTATATGAAATTGAAAATGTTGATTTCTTTAAAACTGTTTGAATAATTTTTTTCCCTTGAATTAAATATTCCCCTATTTATGATCAATTTGTTTAAAAGTTTTTAAAATGAAATATTTCATCTGTATTTTTTATGTTATAAAAAAATTAAAAGGAATATATTTTCATCATTTTAAATATTTAATATTTTTTGAAATGTCATTTCATTTGATAATTCAGACTTATAATTTGTGATTTTTTAGATAAATACAAGTTGTACACATGAGTTTATTTAATTAAAATTTATGTGTCATGAACCAGCCTGGATACCCAAGTACCCAAATTCCCAATCCATCTCTAACATGGGATGAAGTGTGTTCATGATCCCCATAGGATAGCGAGTAGCACCTGGAATCATGAAAGATAAAAGAGAGAACATTTTTTGCACAGCATAGAGGAAGATAAAGATACAAATTAGTATGCTCAAAACTCGAAAGGGAGGATAAACCAAAAGTCAAACATGTGTATCACAACCCCAAAATAGTACATCATCAAAGTACGCAAAAATATAAAAGATAAACTCAACATCCTAAAGGAAACAAAACATTAATCCCAAAGGATTAAGAACATCAGCCTCCACCAAGAGGCTCTTTCCCTTTTCTCGGACCAAGCAGAATAAAATTTACAAATTCTTAAAGGAAAAGGTAGGGTGTGATCTCAAAATCCTAGTAGGGTCTTACCAAGAATTATATAAAATGATACCATAATAATAAACAAAAAAAAACATGATTTCAATTTTTAATTAAAGCATTTATGATAGTATATTTTTATATTTAAAAAAACATGCTTCATTTTAGAATGATGGAAAACAATTCAAACATGGATTAAATAATCACTTTATATAAAACAGTTTATATAAATCTCTAGGAATGAATAATACTGTTTCACAATCAATGAAATTTATAATCAAAATATTCATAATAAGCACCATGGTCATCTTCCATGCGGTATGATAATTTCTAGTCATAGGATCCTCACACTCATATTAGTGATCATGAAAATATTTGCACACACTTCCCTTAGGCTCAGGGAAAATAAGACTCATCAATATCCTATCAAGGATAATATCTTCCTAAATATATATTTTTTTGAGTTTTCATCATCAATCTATTGTCATAGAATTACTATCCTAATATGATTGTCCTAAATAACCAATTACTAACTAGGATCAAATGTTCTCAATCAATCAATCAATTGAAAAAGGGGAAATCATTTCATTTCAAATCAATCATCATTCACAGTTCAATTTCCAACTTTTACTTTTCTAAATTCCAATTCACATTCAAAACCATAACATAGGTTTTTTATCAATTCGTTCCTTTTCAAAACAAACCTATTCATGGATTTTTATTAATTAATTTTAATCCATTTTTCTAAAATCAATCCTCAAATCATTTACCAATTTCAATAAATTTCAAAATACGCCCCCATTTCCAATTACATTGGGATTATGGGTTTTCCAAAAATTACAATCTAAAAAAATACAAATTCCAATTCGTATTAAATTTGTTTTCAAAAATCAATTGAAATAAATTTTAAAGGATAAAAAAATAAAGATTTAATCAATTGGATAATCTTAAATAGAACAACCTAACTTTATCAAAGATACCACAACACACAAAACTTGAAATGGGGTTTTCCAATAAGGAATAAGTACAATTGAGATTGATAAACAAAACCTAGAATTATGATTCAACAACACATAGTTTAGACCCATCAATCTCAATATGATCTATCGAACTCTAATAAGGAAAGAAATAGATAACGTAAAATAATAGAATACCACTTACTAGAATAGATTCACTGCAACCAACATGATGATCAATAACTAGATGGATGATCCATATAGATTGGAGAAATTCAAAATTTCATAGGGATGGATCTAGGTTGAGAGGGAAGGTTTGTAGGTCTAAACGAAAGGAAATTAGCCAATCTACCTAGTTTAAAATGTTGGGTTGGAGGAATACACGACATGTATTTATTTCACATCATGTAATCCCGTGAAGTGAAATGATGCCAAAAAAATGCATTAAATTTTGTTTAAAAATGCGATTTAGCCATTGCATTTCATGAACCAAATTCACAACATTTTTTCTAAGGAAATTAAATGATGTTTAATCACATTAAACGATGTGTAAATTCCCAAAAGATAGTGCTTCACTAAATTCCATGTACAAAATCCCTGAAAAAAAGGAAAGGAATCCAAAACAAAGGACAAGGAATACCATAGAATGTGATAGGGTGTTACAACCTTCCCACTATAAAATATTTCTATCTCTATAAATCCTATCGATAAGCTTCAATATCAAAAAGTTGGTGCCAATTCTCTCTCATTAGTTCATTATTCTTCCACGTCTCATGCAAATCAGAGTTGTGCAGCCATAGAAAATGGACCAATGGTATCATCCTCCCATGAAGTACCTTTGTATCAGAATAAAAAATCCCGAATAGACGCTCCTTTATAGGTAAATCAGGCTCAACATCAATATCCTTCCAACTCATGACATGAGATGCATTAGAAAGAAAATTCTACAACTAAGATACATAGAACACATTATGTATTGATATCAACTATGGAGGAAGTGATAAATGGTAATCCACTTTCCACGCTAGCTCAACAGCCCCAAAAGGTTCCAAAAAATGATGAGAAATCATCCCCTTCCTCCCAAGCCATCGATGATCCAAATTGGGTGAAACTTTCAAGAACACCTCATCACCAACTGAAAACTCCAGTGGTCTATGATGAAGATCATCATAATGTTTAAATCAGATATGCACTATCAACATTATCTGAAATATAAATTGAATCTCTTATAACATCTCTTGAACTAAGCTCGATCAAACCATGGAACTTTCACTGATATACGACCAACATAATGGATATTTTCAAGGTTTTCCATACAAGGCCTCCAAAGGATCCATTCTGATCATGGACTGGTAATTATTGTTATAATAAAACTCAACCAGTCCCAAATGGTCATCCCAAGCATCACTAAAATCAAGTACGCAGGCAGGAATCATATCCTCGAGAATATTTATATCAATATATGTCCAGTCATCCATCTATGAATGGTATATCATGCTCAAAATAATCTAAGATCTAAGTTCCCCAGAGAGACCTCTCCAAAATAAATAAGTAAAATAAGGATCTCTATTAAAGACTACAGTAGATGGAACTCCATGAAGACAAACAATCTCTCTCATATATAGATTTATCATATCATCAAATTTGGTTGTATCATTAATGGGCATAAAGTGAGATGATTTAGTCAGTTTATCATTCACATCACATATCATATTATTCTTTCTCATGGTACGTGGAAACCCAATCACAAAGTCCATAAAAATATCATCCCACGTCCGAGTCAGCACTAGAAGTGGATGAAGCAACCATAAAGGTCTATGGTTCTTGAACATGACCGATTGAAAATTATAGCACCATGAAACAAAATCAATGATGTCTCATCTCATACCCAGCCACCAGAATCGATGTTGCATATCTTAAAACAAATTTATGGTTCCTGGTTGCACAAAATACTAGGAATTATGTCATTATCCCATTAAATATTTACTCACAGATAAGGGAACGACATAAAGATTCTGAAAACAGAGAATACCCTCAATGTAGAAAGACCACTTAGCAATAATCTCCTCACCATAAAGAGAGTATTTAATGCGATAGAACTCATCATTAAGCTTTTGTTTTGGAAGAATTGTCTTAAGAAGATTGGAATTCAAATGAAAACTATCCATGAAAACCTCAAACTCTATTTCTCAAACTCATATATGAAACTATGAAAAATGATCCATCAAGTTCCAATATTGCAATGATTTTTTCATGACTCGGGCCATAAGTATCCTCCTCAATGCATTTGTAATGACATACACTTTCCCCGAGGTATAGTTGATGTCAAAATAAAAACATTTCAAGTACTCCACCCAATGCCTCTAGAGAATATTCAAATCTATTTTATATAATATATAACTCATGATATTGTTGTCGTAATATATGGAAAAGCTTTATCGGAAAAATTAATTCCATGAACTCTTGAGCTCATGCATCATAGCTATAAGTTCAAGGTCATGGGTTAGATTATTCTTCTCATGTGGCCTAATCTACAGAGAGCTATAGGATTCCACGTGATCACCCTAAATAATAACACAACCCAAACCTAAACATGATGCATTATAGAAGGCCACATAGCCATTCCCAGTCTTTGGAAGATTCAACACCATTTTAGAATTCAAAATATGTTTCATCTCAACAAAAGAACTCTAAAATTATTTATCCCAATAAAACATTACCACCTTCCGAGTAAGAGCAGTAATCAGATAATCCAACTTTAAGAAATCCTTTATGAATTGGAAGTAATACCCAGTTAAACCTAAGAAGATCCGAGTCTTGAAAACATTATGTGGTTTCTCCCATGTCATGAAAACTTTCACATTCTCAAGATAAACTAAAATACCATGTTATGAAACCACATTTTCCAAGAACATCACTTCCCAAATCATGAAATCACATTTTTATGAAATGGCATAAAGTTGGTGAATTCATAGAAATTCCATAACTACTCTTAGATGACACCCATGATCCTCCTCAGACTTATAGTAAACCATGATGTCATTTATAAAGACCACCATAGATGTATCAAGATACTTATGGAATATCCTATTCATCAAATCCATAAATACAGTAGGAGAATTGGTTAGACTAAATGGTATGACAATATACACATAATTTCCATACCTGATCTAAAAGGTAGTTTTCTAAATGTCATATTCTTTTATGTTCAACTGGTGATAACCAGATCAAAGATAAATCTTTGAAAACCAATTTACCCTTTTCAACTGGTCCAATATATCATCAATATATGGAAATGGATACTTTTTCTTTAATGTAACTCGGTTTAATTTCTAGTAATCAACACATAGGTGAATTGTTCCATCAGATTTCTTAGAAAAGAGAATATGTGCCACCCAAGGTGACCCACTCGATTGTATATATCATTTATCTAATTGATCATCCAATTGAGTCTTAAAATATTTCATTTCATATGGTGAAATTATTTAATAAGGAATATATTCTAGTTGAGTACCAGTCACTAAAAAAATAGAAAACTATACCCCCTTACCGATGTAAAACTAGTGAAGTCGGATGGAAAAATGTTGGGAAACTTGACAAAAGCTAGAGGGAGATCAACACTCAAAGATTCCTTCTCCAGATCAAAGGTAAACTTAGATATTACATTTCATAAAATTTGTATAATAAGGTCTTTCTCTACTCTACCTCAAGTCCCATTCTCCATGAAATAGATGACACAGTCCATTGGGTGTAATAATGGAGACCCTTAAAAGATAACAATAAATTCATGCTTTATTAGAAATGAGTCAATCCATCACAAAAATGACATAAATATTTTTCATGCTGAGAAACATAAAATACAAAGTAAGATCAATTATAATAAATATAAAGTACAATCAAGATAATGGATTCTCTGATCTCTTTTTGTTCCAAGGGGTGTAGTAATATCTATCACATAAGACAAAAGCTCCACATGAATATTTAGATGGTTCAAAATATGAGTTGAAATGAATGAATTAGAAGAAAAAGTATCAAAAAAAGTCACCAAATATGAAGATATAGTGATGGTACCTCTGACAGTCACTAGACTAGTATTAGCTTCTTCTAGAGACTATTCCACTCTGTGAAGAGTCTTCATTCTGGATGCCTATGACTGAAACCTCTTAGATGTAAAATCATTTGATTTCACCACAGTACTTTTAGGTGTTAATGATCTTGATCCACTATCTGGGTAAGAAAATATATAAAAAAATGTCTTCAAGTGTCTTGAGTGACCACATGAACCGCATATCTTGGGTGCCTTGGTGTAAACCTATTTTAATTTCCCAAGCATGTCACACTAGAATCAAGTCAAAGAGCATATACCAATCACTGAAGGAGGTCTAAAAAACCCTATCATTAAAATCCACCATGAGACTCATTAGGATTTCTCTTCCCTTTATGGGAACTCATAGAACTACTAGTGAGAGAAAAAGGAACTCCCATCAACCCTGAATTTCTATCCAAATCAATCTCAATCATCAACACCCTATACAACACATTATCATAAGAATAGAGGTTCAGCAAGAAAACCTAAGAGAAATGATTAATCAAATTTCAATCTCAAAACATTGATTTTTCATCATCTCATTCAATATAATATCAGGTGAAAAATATACAAGCTCAACAAATCAGTTTTCATACTCTGCCACAGTCCTGTTATCCTTCTTGAGTTTGAAAAACTCTATAGCATTAACCAACACCATAGACTCTAGATATAACTGGTCAATGAAAATAAATTTAATATAATTCCACACTAAACCCTCGTGATTATCTATTATTACCATTGTATCCCACCATCTCCTTTTAGTTCCCTCCATCATAAAGGTTGAACACTTTACCTTAATAGCTTCATGAATTTCCAAAAAACAAAAGAGAAGCTTTATCATTCTCAGACAATCCTCATCCTCTTGAGGATCATTAGAGCATTGTAATGATAGTGGATACTCATAAAGAAACTCATGAGATTTTTTTGGAATTCATATCTATGAGGTTCCACAAATGGATCTAGAATGGGAAGGGGTGCAGGTGCCTATCCTAGAGCTTGGATAGAACGAATAATAATATCAATGAGATGCTAGTATATAGGAGGATTCACTGGCTATGGTTCATTAGTAGATTCCTCCTGGACCCTATTCACACATCTTCTTAGAGGCATGATTCTATAAAAAATTAGAAAAATACAATGAATATATTAGAATATTTCTCAGATCAATACTCAAACAATAGAAATAGGAATATTAATCCCATCAAATAAGGAAACAAGATTTGGGTTTTAACATGTCCAAACCAAAAGAAGGAAAAAGACTAGAAGTATTCCCCAATACACCTTTCCCAAACCCCCAATGGTAACTTAAGGATTTCTATGGTGATATATTTCTATAAACTCACTTTCAACTACCACATAAGTCTCTACAAGATGTATCAACTTTATAATGATATCAAGGAAAGATGCTCAACCTAGATCTAATAACACTTTGTCACAAACCATCATACATAAACTGGTACCTTAATACCAAAGTCATCTATGACATGTACCAAAGGTTGTTCCTGATCCCTATGGGTTTGTGACTATAACCTAGCATCATAAATTATAAAATAGAGAACAGATTTCTCACAATACAATAGAAGATAAAGATATAAATTAGTATGCTCAAAAATCCAAAGGGATAATGCAAGAGAAACTAAACAGGTCTATCAAAAAAACAAAATAGTACATCATCAAATTAATCAAAATAAAACAATATACACTCAACTTCCAAAAGGAAATAACACTCCAAGCCCAAAGGATCAAGAACATCCACCTCCTCTAAGAGGTACTTTCTATTTTCTCATACCTAGAAGATAAAGATCTGAAAAAAAATCAAAGGAAAAGGTATGGTGTGAGCTCAAATACGCAATAGTTTCTCACCATGTATTCTATAAAAATATACCATAATAATAATCTAAAACATTGTTTCAATTTTTAATTAAAATGGGAATGGAAGTACATCTTTATATTTAAAACAAAACATGATTTATTTTAGAAGGATGGAAAAAATTTAAAACATGGATTAAATAAACGCTTTGTATAAAATAAATTATATAAATCACTAGGAATGAGTAAATAAGTTTCAAAATAAATAGAATTTATAATTAAATGGTAATAGTAAGCACCATGTTCATCTTCCCTATGGTGCGATAGTTTCTAGTTATAGGATCCTCACACTCTCATATCAGTGATCATGGAAATCTGTGTACACATGACACTCAGGATCATGATGAATAGGATCCTTCAACATCCCAATAGGAATAAGATCTGCCAAACTATATTTTTCTAGAAATTTTATTATCAATACATTTCTAGGGAATTACCATCCTAGAGTTATTTCCCCAAATAACCCACTAACTACCTAGGCTCACATATGATCAATCAATAAATCAATTGAAAAGGGGAAAATCATTTCATTTAAATTAAATCATCATTAGAATTTCAATTTCCTACCTTTCCTTTTCAAAATTCAAATTCACTTTCAAAACCAAAACAAGGGTTTTTAATCAACTCATGGATTTTCAAAAAAAATCAATCGTATGTTTTTATCAATTCAATTTAAGCTATTTTTCTAAAATTAATC
This sequence comes from Viscum album, assembly GCA_963277665.1. Taxonomy (NCBI): domain Eukaryota; kingdom Viridiplantae; phylum Streptophyta; class Magnoliopsida; order Santalales; family Viscaceae; genus Viscum; species Viscum album. The sequence goes on along the minus strand of OY728146.1, from coordinate 126,607,164 downwards.
CTCAAATAATTCCACAATTTTTATAAATTTCTATATACGACCCAATTTATTATTCTGTTAGGATTGGGGGGTTCCCCAAATTCCATTCCAAATCAAATCCAACTTCCAATTCTCATCAAATTTGTTTTTCAAAAATCAATTTAAATATATTTTAAATGATAATAAATTCAAGGTTTAATCAGTTATCCAATATTAAATAGAACCATATACCTTTATCATGGATATCACAACACACAACATATGAAATGAGATTTTCCAATAAATAATGAGGGAAACATGGATCTAGAAACACAACCTAGAATAAAGATTTAAAAACATAGTGTTTAGATCCATAAATCACAAGATGATCAATCAAACTTTGAGGAGGAAATAAAGAGAGAATAGAAAATAATGGAGAACCGCTTACCTGAAGAGTTTCACTGTAACCAAAATGACGATAATTCACTGAATAAATGATCTTAAGGGACTTAAGAACTCCAAAATCCCCTAGGGATGTCTCTAGGTTTAGAAGGAAGCGGTATAGGTCAAAAAAGAGGAATCATCCAATAAACTGGGTTTAAAACATTTGGTTGGGGAATACATGATGTGTATTCCATTCACATAATGTATTCCTATAGAGTGAAATGATGTTAAAAATCATGTTTCCTTTTGTTTAAAAAACCTGATTTAACCATTTCACATCATGAAACAAATTCATGAAATCTTACCTAAGAAAATTAAAAGATGTGTAATCACATTAAATGAAATGTAAGTTCCTAGAAGACATTTTTTTACCCAGTTCCCTACAAAAAATCCACAAACAAAATAAAGGAATCCAAACAGAAAGGGCAATTCATAACTTATAAGGTAATAGGGTGTTATAGTATTCTTAATCTAATGAATTATTTCTCCATAATTTAATCTGAAGTTGGATGCATTCCTACTACATTATATTCTTGTAAAGAGTTATTAATGCATGGTTAAATTTATTGGTAATTAGTTTAACATCAGTTATTTAATGTAGAAAACATGTTTAAGATTGGTAAAAAGATCTATAATTAAAGTTTTTATATCAACATGATGTGATTTATGTCATGTTTATTGTTTTTTACATCATCATAAGAGGGTTGTAACCATTTTTCAAATATAAATTTTTAACATAAATGACATTCCATGTTAATCAAATAATCATGATAAGATGGTGTTAGTAATAAATAAATGTGATGGATGTATTAAAAAAGATTCAAATGAGTATACCATGAGTAACCCCTGTAAAATACAACATGTTATGTTGGTTGAATATTTTATATTGGTTTGAAAATAATTACTCTAATTAAATATTTGTTACAATTTATTATGTATAATGTGATTTATTTACACAATTTAAATGTAATTTTATGCTCAAATCCAAAAGTGATATATAAAATAAATGATTGTCATAATTGTGCAGTGGGATTATGAAGCTTGTAAAGATGTTATTGGTAATTAATATGATGCATACACTAAAAATATATGATGATAATAGATGGTGAATATTAATATGCCATTTGTTACCTATGAAATGTTTCTTATATTCTAGATTAAATTTTGTGATGGATATATTTCCATTCCATGTATGTATGCTCTGGGATGGTAGATCTTAGTTGAGATTTTGTTATAGACCATGTATGTTTGAGATATAGTTGATCCATGGGAAGTAATTTCCTAGGGATATAGTGGTGATGATGTTGGTGATTATGGAATTAATTATATTACACACAATAGTGTTGGAAATTGGATATATGAGGTCAGAATGATTAAGATTTATGATTTCTTGTTTGATTGTTTCCTAGTGATTGCTCTTGATAGCTAGTTTTCCTTTATTTACTACATATGATGATGGGTTTTATTAAACCATTTATGTGATTACCTATGTGATATAATGATCTATGTAGTTATTGTGAGTCATGAAATATGTACTAACTTTGGAGTTAAATGTTGAGCTGAAGGTAGTCTCTCAAAATGATACCACGATATTGAATAAGGGAAGGTTACAGAAGAAGACCTCACATGTTCCTAGAGAACACTAGTGAATAATCATTCAAGTTTAAGTAGCATCTCCCCTTGACCATTACATTTTTTATCTTTCCTATCTCTATTTAGTTTGGTTTCATGGTATCTATATCATTTGGTCTGAATATTTTGTGATTGTTGAGGCCCCCACTTATTCTTCTAAGAACCATCTCATTCCTCTTGGATTTTTTTATAGTCACTTGGTTCAGAGTGATTTATTTTAATAGATCTATGAGTGAGTATATTTCGGTATGTCGATAGTGTTATGGACTTATAGTGAGTTATTAGGGACATTAATATACTGACATCCATGTTTTATAGGTATCATGTATGGGATTATTTGGTATCACCCCCTCATTCTATTTCATTTATACCTATTTTTTTAAATTCTCTAGGAAGAAAATTTTTTAAGAGATGTTTAATGTGAAATAATGAATTTTTATTGATACCTATTATATTCTCATTCATTGGTTTTGTAGTTCTAGGGTTTTTTCCTAGTTATATCTAGGTGAAAGTAGGTTTTTTTATTAAATATTTTTTATAATTAATTCAAATTTATTTTTGAGAAATTACTAATTTATATGATTATTTTAAGTGATTAAAAACTTGTTTTTTTTAAATATATATAATTATGGAAATTAGACATTTTTTTAAATAGAAATATGAATTTTTTATTTTATAGATTTTGTTGTATAAATAGCCTATTTTATTTTATTTTTTTGTAAAATTATTATAACTAGAAAAAGTTAATTGCAGATTTTTTTGAGGTTAAACTGCTCTGTGAGGGTGAGAAGTTGGTTTTCATAAAGGTGTAATTATTCCACGTGTTAGGGTGTGAGTATTCCATGGAGGTGGTTAGTTGTTCTATGATAAGTAGTGAAATTACTCATGTATAGGTAGTCTCTATCCTTGAATGATGGTAATGTCGTGTGAGGGTAGCATCATGTGGAAGTCTTTCACTACATAAGGGTATTTCAGAGCTATATAAATATAGATTGAACTAAATTTATGAAGTGGTTATGTTTCAAATAAGGGTTATTATAAACATTAATTGGAAAGCGTAAATCATTTTATACTTTCATAGAGAGTATATATTTCTTATTGATAAATTTTATGTATAGAAAATTCATTTTCTTTCACCGGGTTTGGATTCTGCAACCTTTCTTCACAAGATTAAAGAAAATATTGATTGAAATTAAGAAATTAAATTATGTTTTAATGAATTTAAGGTATGATATTTTAATTCCTAAAAATTATTTTATTTAAATATTTTGTTCCTTCAAATTGAATTTTATCCATTTTAAATATGAATTTTATGCTGCTTTTAAACCTTGAAAATATAGAAGGATGATTTTCAATATTTTAAAAAACCAGTCTTTATACCTCTTTTGAGATTATTATTTTTTTACATCAATCATAAATGATCCAATATTTATTAATTGAAATTATATAAGTATTATATTAAACCCAAAAATCTTCCTTGTGAATTCCAATACACAATCAACCTCTTACTCTCTCTCTTTGTTTATGCAGTGTGTTTGGTAAGTTTATTTGAATTTCCTTTTTCTATTTTTAGAATATTTTTATATCTATTAGCTACTATGAAAGGGATTTAAAAAAAATAATAAGAATAATGGTAGATGATTTTATTAATTATGGAATATGGTTAATATTCTTGTCCAATATGTAATGCTAAAGGTAGGGTAAATTGTCATAGATTCATAGGTTCATGAATGTGATCAATAAAAAGGAATTATATTGAGTTTTAATTGATTGGATTTTTTGTAGTAAGGGATTTTTTATCTTAATTTATCTTCTAAAATTAGTATTCTTGTTATGTTTTAGGTCCATTTAAGTTACCCAATGAACCCAAAACCTTTTTACTACCCCCTGAATTTAATGTTTTCATTATTCTCATTATTTGATTATAATAACCATTCATTTAATACTTGGTGTTTCTAACATTCTCTTATTTGATACCCACCTATTAATTCAATAATCTAATTCCTTATATATCTATAACCTTTAGTAATCCACCCTTACCTAATATTCTTTTACAGGAGATAAGAACAACTCTTACCTCAGGCTTGGTGTTGTGAATATATGGCCTAGGGGAAAAGGTACCTCTAACTTATTCATTCCATTTATTAACTCTCTACTCTGGCATAGTGTTGTGAAGATAGGTTCATGGGGAAAGGGTTCTTCTAACTTATGCATTCCATTTATTTACTCTCTCCCTATGCTTGGTGTTGTGGAGATATAGTCTGAAGAAGGGGTTATTTTATGTTCACATATGCATTCTATAGTCTCTCCACTTAGGATAAATGTTATAGGATTCAATATAGGGAAAGGGATGTATGTTCTTTATCATTTTTTATTGAGATAAATTATTCTTTTATTATTGTTTTTCTTCTCTTTACTTATTTTAAATTTTCTATACCATTATCTATAATATTTTGTTATTGTTGGGTTTTGTATGATTCAAAAAAAATTATATGAAATAGTGGAAGAAATTTAAACACCTGTCTGATGATTTCCATGCAATAAATATGAAACCTAGATAAAAATTGAAATGAAAAAAAAAGTTTTAAATATGTGTAACATACACTGAAGAGACACTAAAATTTTTTTATCTTCATTTGATAAGTTTTATAAATATTACTAAAGTGGAAAACATAATCATCTCACCTTCATTGGTATCCAAGGGCTATACCTAAATCAATCAATTTTTTAGAAGGATCCATATTCCCTCCATGGTATGCTTGTAACTATAGTGAAAATGGAAAATATGAAAGATAGAAATGGGTTCAGAGAGGTTCATCCATGAACAATGGTATTCCCACACTAACATCATAATAAATAAGTTAAATAGTCAATAAAGAATGATCCTTTATTATCCTATCATTTATTCATGCAATGAAATGTATGAATAAATTCCATGTTCAGTTTATGCATCGTATACATTTACTCCCTTCACATTATAACTCTTATAACAGATTAATAAACGATTACTTATGTGGAGATTTTTTGGGTGTCCAACAGACATGAAATAATATATCCAATGCATGAAAATAATAATTTTAATGCAAGAAGATATAAAAACCATAAATATATCTTGTATAAATATGTATTTATGGAATATATTATTCAATATCCCAATTACACTAAATACACCTAGACTTTATTCCATTTCATCTTATATTGTATCATATATAATAACTTATGAAACCATATCCAAAACTCTTTTTGGGCATTTTCCAAAACACTATTTTAAAGTTATAAATAACATCACATTGTATCACTTCATATGAAATACCATGAAAACACCAATCTAAAACACTTTCAGATTAAATTAAAAACACTTTTAGAGTAGCTCTACGAGTCACTCAATCCCAATTCAGTCAACTAAAAAGTCTGACCCTATGGTACTTTATAGTGTTGTCATCAAAAAAAAATCTTAGGATCCATATATTTATGCAATGATCATACTCTAGAAAAGCATCAATTCTACACAAGATATAAATGGATTTGGAGTGATCTCTATCAAACACATGTATCTCTACACCTCTGTTCACTGTTCTTAATAATATGAAAATTTTCACTCTCATATTTTTCCTTTGTCTAATACATTGATTGAACATGGGACACAGATCTTGTTGACCCCATATAGCCAACTCATATGTTCTCGATTCACAGATTATAGACTAAACTGGCTGATTAATACATCACATGTCATACATCCTTCTGGATAAGCACATCACATGTCCCTCGTCCAGATAATATCGAGGTGTGGCCACCCACTCCCATAGTCTACCTCAATCAAGGTCCTTGATCTCATACTTTTCATATGAGAGGAAAAATATCATCATGGTTAATCTCCAACCAATGAAATGATCATAAACATACCCAACCACCCCACATATTAGCTAAATTATTATGTAGACTTGTGTAAATAGAGTCTCAAATTATAAAGTTTTTCATACTAGGTATCTCACCAACCTCATGTAGTGGGGAATCAAATATAATCCATCCACCCCTAGTATTCAAAATACATATTTATGACACTCTATATAGAAAACTTAATGGGCCATCTAGTGCACACAAAGAATATAATTTGTTATCTTCTTCCCTATGATCATATTCTATGTCTCTATAAAATAATCCTTCTCATTCTAAACTTAACATTTTTTCATAACCTATAATACTCAATGATGAACATTGGTTAGGGAAAAACTCAAAGTCATAATTTGAGAGGTAAATTGTCATTACACTTCCTGAAATGTGTATATATATATACATTTGTTCAGACAACATAAATTAATGATAAAATGGAAGTTTCTTTTAATATTTTACCTTTTAATATTCTTAAAATCATTGAGAATATTTAACAAAATAAAAATAACCACTGTTTTATCATATAATATATGATAAATTTCTAGATCATTACTATGTTTTCTACAAATTATGATTTTTTGTTAACATGTTAAATTATATGTGATCCATGTCATGTCTCAATGTTACCATTTGATAAAATCAACCAACTAAACTATTTAGTAAAAAACATAAATAAAGTAATATAGTTTGAATAATGGTGAGATTTAGGAATCATATTCCCTACTATTCTACTTCTTGACCATATTAAAACTTCTTTTTTCAAAACATACAATTTTATGATTTCAACTTGTATTTTATATTTAAAACTCTTTCAAAGTTCATCACCATCATCCATGGAAACATGTTCCATTAAAAAAATTAAAATAATGTAACTACTTAAATTATATTTTACTAGTCCTCTTAATTTTTTTGGATAAAGTGAAAAACACTTTGTTGCAATAACTAATATAACTATTTAAAATTCTCTTTATTACCATACCTAAAAATATTTTAGGATTTCGATTGTAAATTACTTTTCATTATGACTGGTATAAAACTTCAAGAAATAGTGTTTATCATTTTCTTAGGATAACTGAATGTAGTTCTTTAAATTTTTCTTTATCACCACATATCCAAAATTATTTTAGGGTATTATGTGAAAAATACATTAATATTAAACTTGTATAATATTTTAACTATTAATTTTTAAATTTTATAAGTCCAAACATACTCCCAATAGCCTCTTAAACACTATATTATTTTCAAAAAATATTTCTAAGATACACAAACCCTTTTGTGTTATGAAATAAAATTTATTTTATTTTAGTATGAATATTTAACAAAAAAACTATTTTTTCCATGTCATATATGTTATTAAATGTGTTTAAAACATTTTTTATTTAAAATAAGTCTTTATTAAAATATACCACTTATGGGGAGTGGGAACACATTTTATTCTAGATAAAAACTTTATCCAAATATTCTTCTTAAAATATGTTATAAAAAAATCTTAATCATAAACCATGTGTATAAAATTAATCATCTCATACTTGTTCATAAAAACTCATTATAATCAAATATATATATATATATATATATTATCACGTAATATAAATGAGATAAAAGTGAAAATATTTTACATAGATTCAATTGATATTAACAAAATACTCTACATTCAAATCCTTGAAGTAGTAACTATTCACTATATCTCATTAATATAAACTACAACCTCAATCAATTCTTCCATTTATTTTCAACTCCTTTATATTTAAAACACTTTGAAAATAATACATTTAGTATTTCATAACTCTCAAAATCAAATAATTAATTTCAATTAAATCTATACCTTACATGGGAATTCCATGGAGTTTACTAAACTCTTTCAGGTATATCTCGGATAATCCAATCAAATTAAATTATTACTATTCATTCCTAACAACCCTAGGTCTCAGTGGCCTTGATTTTCTTCTTTAAGAAACATTTTTAAACTTTTCAAAAAACTTTTTTTCTTTCAGCTTTAACTATTTGATACTTGTACTATCCATAGATAACTTTAAAACCAAGACATCATATTCCTAGTTCATATATATTCTCAACATTTTTATAATATCGAGTAAACATTCAATAAATTAAATCATATTTTCAGAACATTTCCATATATGTCAATGGGATAAATTGTCTAACCAGAAGAAATCAACTCAGTCCAATTACTTTGAAGACATAAATGAATCTCTCTATTCTTATTTAAGAATTTATATCAACTTGTTGAAAAATTTCAACACTTAGTTACTAATAAAAGAATTATTATGACACATAGTATTTTCCTTAAGAACATTTTTTAGATCACTATTATTTCTTAAGAACTTTTATTAAGTTACTAGTCTAAGTTGTAGCTTATATTGAGATTCTCCTTATCAAGGATTTATCAAAATGCTTAGATTCATGATAGTGATGATATTATCTATAAATAGTCTACCAATAACAAAATGACCCCTTTTGTGCATAATATCTAATAGTAAACCAAGATCCATATTTCACTAAGTAATGTGTCCACTTGGGAATTAATCTCACCACTTAATTATTTAGATATGGTATCATCCCAATCATATAATATAATATTATTAGATATCTTATTAGAAAAACCATTTTCGAGTCCATCATATGGATAAAATTAGGTTTATTCCTTTCGTATCCTAATCATCAGGGCTTCCCAACTAAGTGTTACCAAAAGGAAACACAAAAAAAAAATAACTAAGGGAAATATAGGGGCACCAAAATTTATAACAATACTAATTGAAAATACAATCTATAGTCACCCATTACTTTATTTCCTTACAAAATATAATCTAGGGGAACCCATATTTGGCCTTAAACTAATCGGTTGGATGATCGAGGTCTTCACAAGTGACGCTTTGCAAGAAATATTACACTTTGTATTTTAAGGGGATTTTAATCTCACCATATTATCTCATGTTATTATATTTTATGTTTTCATTATTCTAGTAATTTAGTTTGAAATCCTATTACACCAACCTAATAAATATGTTCAAACCATATTTATATGTAAATCTTTAGACAATCAACAAGTTTGGTTTGGATATAAATGAAAAATAAGAGTCATTAAAACGTTATTTTCGTCATTATTATTGATTTATTTTCCATTTAATATGATTATTTTTATAAATAAATTCTCATCTCATGAAAAATGAATGTAAATATGAGAAATCATTCCAAATAACCAATTTTATCGTAATGTTTATTATTTTCCAAATGAGATTCTTAATATTAATGTATGAGGAGATGAGAACCTTATTATAGTACATTCCTAACTGATATACCTTTTGAATAATAACATGAATCCCATGGAACTCCATCCTTTTTCCAAGAATAAACATTTATTTGATTAATTTTTTACATATCAATGGACTTCAACTTTTCACAGGTCTTATAGTAACATAATTTTTTATAAATATCTTAATTAAATTGAGAAAATATTATATAATTTCTTGTGCACCGAAACAATATATTGTGATATTGGTTGTTAATAATTTATTGGGACAAGCTGATTATTAGTGGGAACTGATCAAAGACATAAAACCCAAGAAAGGAATCAAATTAGTTGAGTGCAATTAATTAATAAAATTATTTTTTCATTAAATATTTTCAATCTAAGAATGTAATATATTTCTCTATCTAAGAAACTGTTTACAAATTAAACTAGAACATAAAAAATTCATCAAATAAACAATTTATAACTATGAATAAAAGATGAAAAAACCTTTAAACAAATGAAAAATTCTAATATTTATACTTGAGATGAATATTTATGAATAATTCATAAATCAAATCTATTTATAAAACATTTATAATTATATATTTGACATTATAGACATTCCATAATTTTGAATATAAAAATTTTATATTCATTTTAACATGAAAACCTTCATATTAATTTCAAAAAAAAATAATATAAATGCTTTAAATTAATCTTAATATGATTCTTTCATATTTATCATTATATTTCATTTCAATTTTAAACCTTGATCATATCAATCATAAAAACACTTTTGATGTGGCTTAAATAATTCCCAAATAAGGCCCCATTTTCCTTTTGAACAATTCAAAAATATTAATTATGAACAATTCATAATTTAAATATAAACATTTTATATTTTTTCCTTATTTCATAATTTATAACCCTTTAAAAATTATTTCTTATGATCTCTAGATAAACTCTTTTATTTCTAGATTATAAGTCGTGTCTTAAAACTATGTTAAAAATATTTCAGATATTAAAATTTAATAATTTGGAATAAAATTTCTCATAAACATTTATTTAATTAATTATAAACCATTTATCCTTATTTAATTAATTTATAAACCCTTTATAAATTTAAATATTCCAAAAAAAACCTTTTATAATTATTTATAATCATTTTATAACCCATTAAAAACATTTCATAATTTTTAAACTATTTTCAAAATATGTTTTTTACCCTTATGTAGGCACACTACGTAAGGGTGAGAATGAAATAATCCTTATGCAATACCTCGTGTATTGGTAAAGCCTTTATGAAATTTATTTTCATAAATGTAATATTTATTTTTTCTTATATTGCATAAAGTTAATCTTCAAGGACCTTTACATAATGGCTCTGGTACCTATAGGCATTAGGGTAAAGTGCCTAGTTAGCATTACATAGAAGGTTGTAAGGGTATAATCTTTACGTATCCCTTTACACGTAAGGGTAAATTCAGGTGACCCTTACATAGACCAATCTATATATGGGTAAGGCATGGTGACCCTTATACAGACCACTCTGCATAAGGGTAAATCCTTGGATACCTTTACGTAGCTGACTCATGTAAGGATATAACCTTTACATTACCCTTTATGAATAAGGGTAAGGTGTCCCTTACATAGACCGATCTATGTTAGGGTAAGGCATCATGACCCTTATTCAAACCACTCTATATAAGGGTAAATAATTGGTTACCCTTAGGAATCTCATATATATAAGGGCAATGTCTTTATTATCTTTACATAACCTCACTACATAAGGGTAAATCCTTTGATGAAACCAAATTTCCATGTTTTCATAAACCCATAAAAATGATGCTTTATTGTTCATTTCTTCTTAATTTCAACATAATATTTCATAGATCCAAAACATGGCCTTATTTGATACCATATTTAGGTTTCATAAGATTCTAATAATAATTATTTGAAATAGTGGAACCAATATAAACCCATGTCTAAGTATCGTTATTGAAGAAATATGACATCTAGGTAAAAAATAAAATTAAGAACATATGGTAAATATGTGTACCTAACATCAAATATTCACTAAATTTTTTTTCTCTCCATCTCATGAGTTTTATAAAGATCACCAATGTGGAAAAAATGAGCATCCCACCTTTGTAGGTATCCATAGGTTGTTCCTGAACCACTTTATGTCCGAGTGGGATCTATATTCTCTCTATAGTATGCTAGTATCGTGAGTGAAAAGGAAGAAAGTGAAAGAGATAAACTATTTCAAGGAGGTTTGGCCAAGTAAAATGGTGTTCCTAATACACTTCCATCACATGGAAGAAGTTAAATAGTAAATCAAGGGTTCTCCTAGATCATCTTGTCAATCATTCATCTTATTAAATGGATGAATAAATTCCATGGTTTATTCATGCATCATATGAATTTACTCACTTCACATTAAAACTTTTGTAATGGATTAATAAATATGGATTAGAGAATTTATCCTTTCACAAAATTTTCAATTATGAAAGAGGGTTATAGATAGCATTAAATGGTTTATAACCCCAGGGGTTGGAAATATGAATAGTTTGGTTTGAAATATTTAATTCCATATGATATATTACTAAATTATTTTATATAATGTTGTTTTATTAACTTAATAGTTTTGTTAAAATACATTAGAAATGTTGGATAGGGAATGATCACGTAAACCTAGGAATTAATTAATGATACTAAATTTTAATCTGGAATGAAAACATGAAAATATAAAAACCTATGTTGAATGAATGATAATATGAAATTAGGAATTAGAATGATAAAAGAGAATAAACTAGTTATTATGAATAATGTGTAACCTGAAAGTAATTCTAAATTAATATTTGGAAATTTCATAGAACCTTATATGTAAAGTTTCATCAAAATTGATGGGAAATCATCACTTTATAGGTTATGGATTTTTTTGGGGGTTATGGGATAGTTTAGGATAATATTCATGTCATTTATCCTATATTCCTCTATATCTACAAGGGTTGGTATTGATGATAAATTAAGATAGGGGTGTTTCTTTCAGCCCCCATTTTGTGTTGTTCCCACCGCTAGAGTTTGTCTCTTCTTCTAGGATGTTTCCATGAACCGTGGGTTGTAAAGTAAAGAATTAAAAGACCTATAGAAATAGTTTTTGGGTATTGTATTCCTATGAGAGTGCTACTGGTTGTTGTTTTAGTTTGGTATGTTATAGTGTTTAAAATTTTTTATGATAGAGTAGGTGCTAGAAGATAATGGTTTAAGGGAATGACTTGTATGGGATACCTTGAAATGTTAGTTTGTGAAGTTGTAAGGTTTTAGGTTTATTTTCATGAGTTATTTTATTAGATGGGGCATATTTATTATCCATTTACATATATTTTGATTCTTAAACTAATCTGATAATTAGAATAAATTGGTTATTTTTACTTATTATAAATAAATGAAATTGTACCAGAAATTTAAACTTGAATATTGGTATATATTTATGTTGGATTGATCAATTTTTTTTAAATAAAAAAATTAAATTCATCAAATTTTGGTAATTAATCTTAATTAAATAATTGGGATAAATGTGGGTTCATATTCAATATAAATAAATAATTGATATGAAATTATTGGTGGAAATTAAATGAATATTAATGAGGTGGTAATGATAAGCATGATGATTTGTATTTATTCTGGAGTTTAAGATTGAAAATATATTATTGGAAATGATAAAAATTAAAGATAATGGGATGAATCATGATTGAATGATGGAATGACTATAGGGATAGTAAGTTGGTAAGGAATGAATCACCTTATTGATAATAGTAATGTTATAACTTTTATATCTGTTGAATGTTTAGAAACTTTTTAGTTCAAATATTGAGTGTTATTTCTACATGGATTTACCATGATGTGATACTTATTAATATAAACTTACTTTTATTTAATTTCTATCTTATTTTAGCGATAATTGAGTTCTATTTATACATTCTTTCTATGTTTGTATTATGTGGTTTTTTATACGATGTGTTTCAGTGATCTTATGGCTTGGTATTACCTAGTAATGAGTATTAATGGTATGGAGGTCAGTTCTTTGTGGGAAGAGTATGTGGTGATGATGGAATGATTATTTTATAGTTTCATAGGGTGTAGGATATGAGATTGAGGTGATGGAAAAGAAGATTGTGGTCATTTGTTCATTAATCCACGACTTCTTATGTAATTAGTGAGGGGAACTCCAAATAACTAGCTATCAATTTGAGATGGAAGGGACCCATATTATAGGTAAGAGTAAATAGAGTTATAATTTGGACGGGAATATATTTATCATATACTTATGTTATTTTATATTATATTTTTATGTGTATATCATATTTAAAATGGAATGGTTTTAGGGAAACTTGAAAATAATAAAATGATGTTTGGAGATACCAAATATATCTCTTCATATGATAATCTATCTTGTGGAAATTTATTTATGGTATGAAAATACCTTGTTATAAATTAATCACATTTGATTGTTGAGAAAGTGGTAGATGTGTTATATTTTTCAATGGTTGACCGACCTAATTTAACTACTTTTCCTTATTTTATTTTTACAAACATATCTATCTAGACACGTTACTATTTTTTATTATAAAATATGATCTTATTGAGTATTCCAAAAGTGTTTACCCTTCTATACTATTTTGGAGTTTTTTTTAGGATTAATCAAGGGAGACCGGGAATATTGTTGTTCACGTAACTAAGGTGTATCATAAGATATGGTGTGGATCTTAGGATTTTAGTTTTTCATTTCCTTGGTTGTGTTGCATTCTGTCTCATGTTGTATCAGAGAAGATTAGGGAATATTAATTTTGTGAAAGTGAGTATCCGGGATCCAACTTAAATAGTACTTTTCAATGAACATATCATATGTATAGATAGTTATGTGTGATTTTATCTTACCAAAATTGTATTGATACATATTTATATTCTATTTACATGGTAATTTACTTAGATTCTTTGTCATATCAATATTTTATAGAAGTTCCAATCTATAATGAGAACCTCAAGATGCAATAATAATAATATTAAATATAAGTATTATGGTCAATATACATCATACCGATAGGATATAAATGATGTATGAATATTAGGTGTTGGGTTCCCATAAGTATTTAGACCCATTATCATGAAGTTCTCACTTGGTGATCTAGAGTAGAGGAGATCATGAGGACTGGCCCACTAATAGGGACACCACATGTTTTGGGTATCATTAGATGTTATCATCTATAAGCATGTGTATTAGTCTCTAGACTTGATATTGTTATCACTATGTATAATTTGATCATGCGCATTGATGAAATATTAAAACCATTTCATTTATATCATGGTAAGGTTTCTTTCATTTGGTGTTTATTAATTTTATGGAATTTATTGAATGGTCAATAAAAGATTTGTCACTTTCAAAAGAAATAGATACCTCAGGCTCAGTTGACTAGCATGGTAGTCCCTTTATTAAATATATGGTCAAGGTAGAAGAATTTAAGTCCATCCATTCTGGTTGTAAAATAATAATGTATGAAATAATTATGACGCAAAGTGTTTATACAACTTTATGAGATATTGAGAGACAAAGATATTATATTACATGATGTGTGTTCATAAGTAGTTATTGCTATATTGATTAAACCTTATCTCCTTAGGGGTCATGATGTGTTATTAAATAATGATATTCGTCTATGGTTATCACTTACCAATATCAAGATAAGGTCCTAAAGGGTCACAGACAAATTGAATTTAGAATCATTCTCAATTATAATGAATTTGAGTTTAGTACATAGTGAGCCCCATAGTGGGGGTAAGTTGATATCTAAATTTGAATGATCACCAAGAGATAAATTAATTAATTATTATTGGAGTTTAGAATATTTGGGGTTGAATTTATTTACTCATGGTATTCATAATTTTAAATTGAATACAAGGAAAAAAAATTTATGAATGGATAATATTTGTGTTCAATGTTTACTAAAATATTTTGGGAGTGATGAGTCGAGTTAATTAATCGCATTTCATCATGTAATATTATATATATATATATTAAAAATGTGTGGTGGAATATTTTTGAAAATTTTCACATGGGTACTTGGTCTCAGGTGTCGTTAATAGCTTAATTAGAATATTATACTTACATGAGGGCCATAGTTAAATTTTGGTAAGTATTCACCATTCTATTTTAGTTGGAGAAGGCCCAAATTCAAAAAATTATTCATATTATGAATTTTATAACTTCTCAATAATATATCCCAAATATTGGAGAGAGATTGATCTATTCCAAGCATCTCAATCTTAATTCCCATCCCTGGTCAAAGGAAGGATGTTGCTATGGTCATAGAGATGTCGAACGATTAGTTTCTTCTCTACGCAAGTACTAAAAAATATTGTTGACATACTCATAGCCTTTTGGAACACATGTGGATGATCTAAAGGTTTTCGACTTTGATTTCACTGAATTTTGATCTTTAGAAAAACTCATATCATATCAGTGTTAATGAACGAACAAGGTACCATTCATGGTATGGTTAGATTTTTTTCCTTCATGGTTAAACTTAATTATACAAGTTCCATGGAAGAATTCAAGAAAGGTTTCCATGAATTAAAATTACAGAATGATTCTGAACCCAAAAAAATTAAATACCAAATTTTCATGCTTTTGGAAGCACCAGGTTCCTTTAATTATTATAAAATCATCCATTTCATACTCAAGTTTAAGTTTTGATTATATTTTATATAATTCAGGTAGATGGATTTGATATAGTCTTGATTCCACTAATAACACTTAAATCCAAGGTCGGATGGTAGTATTATGGATATTTGAAGATCAAAGTGACAATTTTTGGTTTAAAAAATTTTAAAACTTATTTAATAGTACAATTCATGTAAATAATATTGCAAATTCTATTCATATGAATAGTCCCATAGTTGGGAGATTCCAATGTAGTGGTTGGTCTTACCCTAAGTTTATATATATATATAACATATATATTTATATATACATGTACTTTATTCTTTTTGAATAGTACCTATGGGTGATCATTACCCCATAGGTGAATAGTACCCATGAGTGAACAGTAACTCATGGGTGAATAGTATCCACTGGTGAGTAGTACACATTAATAGTGCCTAAAACACATCATAGTGTTTTAAATACCTAGGATTCCCAAGAAATTCATGAAAATTTCCAAAAAATATATTTACACATATTTGTAATTTAAATAAAATATTTTGAGAGTTGTGGGATGTATCAATAATTAAGTAGAATTATTCTATTACTACTTTAAAGAATTAAAAATACTATCGAGCTGAATTTTAGTTTATTTGAATTTTTCAATAATATATTATTTAATTTTGAATGATCATGATTTGAGACTGAACCATTCATGTTAGGTTTATTTATTTATAAATTTTAAAAAAAAGTTACAAGTGTTTTTTTATAATAATAATATTTAAAGGTTATTTTTAGATGGTTTGTGCATAGTTCCTCTATATTTAAATGTATAAGGGACTACTTGTACATGTTTTTTTAGTGATAAAAAATTAATTTTCCATCTCGAGTACCCCTACACCTGTTCATGAGTATGCACTATAAAAATAGAAAAGTTCGTCGAAACACAACTTGAGTTAAGAGATATTGTGGAACCAAACAAGAAGAATTCACATGAGTATGCTGAGTGTTATAACTCAATCCAATGGATAGATCAAGGAGTTCCCCTAGGGTGTTTATTAATCCATAATTATCTCAATTAATAAAATAATAGAAAATCAATTCATGATCACATCATTTTTTGATTTTTTTTATTATGCATGGTTAATTATTTGCGATTGTGTGGGTGATGCATGATCACATAGAATAGTTAATGATTGTGAATATATAAAATATATGAACATGTGTGTCGAATTTATTTTATTTATGATTTTTTAAAATTGTAATAATGATCACATAAAACATGAAAGACAAATAGAATCACATATTAGTTTCAAACAAAACAAAAACATTAAACTCCTTCAAAAGAAATATCAAGTCATTTAACACCTTACATCACTTGATTTTAAACAAAAACATTTGTTATATGTTATTGTTCACATTATTTGAGGGTTCCTTTTACTACCATGGTGTTATTGTGATAGTGGTGGGTTGAATTAACTAATGTTATTGGTAATGAAATATTTATATCTAACTTGGTGCAACATTAGAGGCAAATCATTGAGTAATTCAAGGTTGCACTTTATAGAATATGGAACTCTACTCAGAAGATAAAAGTGTCTTGAGTTAATGTAGTTTCCTAGCTAAAATACAACCTTTAAACTCTACATAGAGTGTAATATCTATAGCTTGGACTATGACCATAATTTTTAAGGATTCTTTCCACTAGAATACTCAAGTGAATGAGTATTCTGAATCTAGTACCTCAGTGGTACTAAGATTTGATAAAATAGTGGGAGGCATATAATATTAATAAATAAATAATATCTTATAATCAGTTATAAAGATAAAATTATTATTCTTATAATGTTTTATATTTTATAAAATGGAAATTAATATTATATAAACAACAATGTCAACAATCATATATGAGCACATCCTCACCGACACAAATTTATAAGAGTGGTATAGGTGCCTGCGCATAGTAATATAATATAAAAGGAGATCATATATGTTAAAGTCCCCTCTAAATGTTAAGCCGCATTAGGAAGCATGTTAAGGTGTAAAGGGATCTTATCAAAGACACATGGATAACGAATATGATTTTTACATCATAATGAAATCATTAATTTCTACTCAATTGTGAATGATTCATTAGGATATAGATACTCATACCATTTTGTTTCATTTTCTTGAATTTTATGAGGATAAAGTGAAATAAGAAATAAATTGGGTTTTTATTATGATGAAAAAGTATAAATTAAAAGATGGATTCATATTGAAACGTGTTTATTTAATAAATCTCATTATTTTTACCTTTTCACCCTGTTACTCTAAATTCATTGAGTTTTATAAAAATAAACAGTATAAAGAAACCAATTCAATCTTTTTTAAGGTTACCCTATAAGATAATAACTTAAAGAAAGATAAATCTTTAGTTTTAAGGTGAAAATAAGAAATAAAAGTAAAAAAGGGAAATATAAAGTACCCTGCTAAAGGTACCATTGCAATATACTTCTATGAAACTAAATGTTAAGAGGGTCTATTGAACCATAGGTTATTTATTTTCTTGTGGAAAGATAGGTTCCTAGAAGATAAATTGCAATGAATTGAATAAGAATAATAATAAGAAACAAAAAGATTCTGATTTTGGAATAGTCATCAATAAATATAATATTTAGATTTTATTTCTTAGATATTAGATATTATATGTGTGTCATACATTTTTATTCAAATATGGGAACCATTAAAGTTAAAAAACATTACTAGAATTCAAGGAAAATTCTACAAGTGGTTGTGAACAAATCATTCCTACATCAGTAGTGATAATCCCACAACTTTTCCATGTCCTATTGATTTATAATTATGAAACTGTAATTTTGTATTAAAATTTACCAAAACATTTATCCTAGTGTTATTTATGACACAATGAGACATTATTATTTCTGGAATGAATTTTTTTATGGTTGATGGGCTCCAAGTTAGTGTTTGATTATATTTTTTGTCAAATAGGTTAGTCAATATGATGGTGAAATGATGAGATCTCAGGTGAATAAGTAAGAATCCACCCATGTAACAGATGTTTCTTCCATAATAAATAAATCAGAAATCGAAGTTCCATGGAATAGATTGTTAGATATATTACCTATAACCTAAAGAGGAGAACCCATTCATGGAGTAAAAAAATTATTTTTAAGATAGTGTTTTTACACTCCTAGATGAAATACTCTTAGTTGATTGTGCTATATGTTGGAACACCATGTAAATTAATTATAATGAGTTTTTAATTATTATAATAATTCTAAAAAACATTTAGAAAAGTTTCTATATGATTTAATGAATTTTAGAAAAGCTATGATGTAAGACCATGTCCATTCGAAGCTAAATTTAAAAGTATTCATTATGGATTTCACAAAAATGGATAATTCCTAAACTTAAGACTTTTCCTAATGTGATCATAAGTATTCTTCACTAATAATAATACTTTAGGTGTTAAGTTTAAGATTTTGACCATATCATAAGGCTTTGAGCTCCAACTTGTGACTATATCAACCATAGGACTTTGTCAATTGTGATAATTTAAAGTAAGAATTTGGATATTTATAAATATTGATAAAGGAATGAATTTGTGGCTTCATCCATAGAAAAATTATTGATCGTAATAATTCATCGTAAGTATCTAATCATGTCATATGACTTTTTGGAATGTAAGACTCTAGGTTGAAGCAAAAAAAATTAGAAAATACATGAGTGTATGACTTCTAATGATGAACATAAGTGTTCTAATTTTGAACATAAGACTTAGAAAAGAAATATTTTTTAATGTAATTCTCTAAATTCCCCATCATAATACATCAACACTTATGGAAACATTGATGTTTCTATTGGATGAAAAATCAAGATTCAAGATTTCAAATTTGATGAAGATTAAATCATTTGGGATGATACAATAATTTTAATTTCATGGTAAAAACATCACAAGAATATAGAACATTGTGTGATTAAAGAATGAGAATAAAGATAATCTCATATTCATCCATGAAAAAGGAATATCAAAGCACAATGAAGAATGGGGTCTCACAAATTATTCAATTCTAAGGAAAAATAAAACATGATAACGATGAAGTTGTTCTTCCAAGTTAAGAATATCATTATAATTAGAGAAGATATGATCTAAGATTGTTTTGAGAAGATTGAAATTAGGAGTACCACTATATGTGTTTCTTTATGTAGAAAATTAAATCAATTGGATTTAAAGAATAATACAAATGAAGAACAATCAAACATTGAGCTATTGTTTATCAAATCCTACATCATTTTGATATGAGGCTATTTCAGTGTTCATGAGGAACTGATATTGAGGTCTATGAATTTTTAAAAAACCAAAAGATGGAGACCTGAGAGGCTTCCATTTTTCATAGATCTAATAATTAAGGTTGTACTATTTTCAAGGGAGCTCTCATGTTGTAGTGAAATGAGTTCTAAAACATAAGATATGTTTGCTATATATTTTATATAGTTGAGGAAAAGGAAAGTTACGGTTTTTGTGTGTACTTTTTAGAAGAAGAGTTTGATATTGCTATGTGTTTTCATTTAAGATAATATTCATCTAAGCCAAGTAAAATATACTGAGAAATTTGGGGGCAAACCCCTTTATTAAAAAAACACAAACCCCTTTTATGGGAGAAGGGGGAACCCAACAGAAATCCATAGACCCGAAGGCACATAGCCCTAAGGATACACAAAGTCATTACAAATCAAACCAAACATAAACTCCGCACATCCCAAAGAACCGGTAATCATAAGACCAAAAATCAGTATTCCGAGGAACCAATGGTACAAACAACCATTACACAATCCATTGTCAAGCAAATAATGGGACCAAATAGGCCAACTCTAGCCTAGTAACGCAGCATGATTCCCCCGTTGTGCCGCCAGCTGACCAGCGAACCACACCGCCTCTGAGCACCAGATCGCCAACTGTCGCACCGATCGTCACAGAACACCGTCCACCGTAGACAGATCCGCCGTCTCTAACCCCCCACAACCACAGCAAGATCTGGATGAAAAAGAACCACCAACGCCCATCTCCATGATATGGAAACTCCGGATCTAAAACAGATTTGCGCACAGAGGAAAGACACGAGGCTATCGCCTCCCGTCGGAACACCCGCAACCGCTTCGGATGAACACGAGCCAGATCCCGCCACCAAAGCCACCAATGGGGGATATGCCGCTGAAGAAACCGTCGTGGACTGCTGTGGATGAAACCCTACTGAATCGCAAGGAGCTCTGGGTCGAAGCCGAGAGCCCCTCTCTTCCAAGAGTCAATCAAAAGTAAAATATAAAATATGATATAAATAATAAGTTATGTATGATGTAGAAATATTGGGAAGATCTTTAGAAGCATTTAATAATATTATTTTTAGCATACTCTTTGAGTTGACAAAATTTACATGAGAATATATAAAAACCTATAATGGGTATTATATATCGATGAATTGTAGTGGAAACCGATGTTTCCTCTCATCATACTAATAATGGAATTTAGAAAAGAAAAAATAATTTAATGATACATTAATGCACTTGAGTAGATGATAAGTTCAAGGGAAAAGGAATATACAAGTCAAAAGGAAGATTTTTTGGTTTATGTTTTCAAGAACTGAGAGTATAAGATATGATTCATGAGATCTAAATATCATATCTTGAAGAGAAAAAAAGAACAAGTATTTGTTGTATTATAATAGCCCTAAACCTTCACTCACAGATCTAGTGCTAAAAACATAATCATTACATTTCTGGATTTCATACCAATAAACATGACCCAATTTTAGTTATGTAATATATAAAACAAAAAAATTGAAATATTAGATCTCTTAAAATCCCAGTGTAACTTCCTTGAGTTTAAGGAATACTCTACTGATTTTTAAGAGTGTAATTTAAGGTTTAGAGGGCATGAGAGTTGTTTTGGGGTAGTTTTTGTAGAACTTGGGTTGCATATTTCTCTCTAGACACTTTTATGTCTTAAGTTCTAGCTTACAGTGTAATTCATTTTCTAAGAATCAGTAGTAAGATTGTTTAAAGCACAAAATATTGCAATCCATAAAATCACTTATACGGTGTAAATTCTTTTTACACCTTAAATCCCTCGTTTATACCAAAAACCCTTCAGCCTAATAGGTTTTTACCATGATTCATTCTTAATCCTTATTTCATTCAATTTGTTATCCCATTCTCAAACCCTAAGAAGTTCCATGTAATATTTTGGTGACCTTCGCTCCTTTTGAATTCCTTTGTTCAATGTTCGATCTCCATGGTGGTTGTGCCACTTCTCCCTAGTATGATAACTTTCTTCTTCTTCATTTCCATTGGTCATGGAAATAGCATCGCACTACATTTTGGACTCCATGACCATGTGGTGACATTTTTTTTACTCTTTTGGATCTATTTTTTGATCTTCTTTCGAGGGTCGGTCTATTCTTTGTTGTGGTGTTTCATGTAAATTTTATTTCGGGGATTATATTATTGTCTTTGTGTTTTTTTGTGTTATTAGATAATGTTGCGGGCATGTGAACCCAGTTTTAGGTAGTTGGTTCCATCTATAGCCTATGTTTGAAAAACTATATTTCTATTGTTTTATAAATTGAAATATAAATGAATTGGCATGATTTATTTTCATGCATAAATGGATTTTGATAAAATATGTTTTTCCCATTGGTTTTGGGTAAAGGAAAATGGTGTTTTAAAAGTTGGTTTTGGTATAATAAAGTGTTGTGAAATTGTTTTTGAAATGAGGAACCCTATGAAATGATTTATGAAATACAACACATAATATTCATTTGGTACTTAATAGGGATTCATAGCTTGGGGGAATTATTTGCTATATTATTGGGGGGTTCACTTAGAGGGTGTTCCTCTACTCCCTATGCTTGTTGTTATAAGGACTTGGTTTGACATTATTGGTGGATTTACTCATGGGGTGTTCTTATTCTACTTAGTACTTTGTTCTAAACACTTGGTTGCACACTAGTCATTGATTATGGTATGAGTAGTCTTATAGTCTAGTATGTTGTGATCCTTAGCCTATTTACCATTTTTCTTGGATTTGTAATGTTTTGATTTGATTATGGAAACAATGTTTTGGAATTAATTTTACCTAAATTTTTTGGAACTGTGGAAACAATTAAATATTTACCATGCCTTTGATATAAGAATTTTTTTATTGGTTATCATGAAATGTAGTACTTTAAATGAAAATATTTGGATTATTTTTCAAATAATTGATATGGAAAACCTAGGCGGGATCCTACTGAGCCTGTTTATCTCACACCCTATACAACCCTATGGCAGTTCATAGACTTAGTTAAGTCTTTTGATATAGAGAAAGACAAGGTGTTTTAGTGGGGAGATGATATTTCTGTTAGCTGGGTATGGGTACATGATGGTGAGGTTGTGGTACATTGCCCATATATCACATGGAGTAACTGGTTTTTTTGGGTTATCCTCTATTTTCATAACTATACCTTGGAT
Source organism: Viscum album (assembly GCA_963277665.1). Taxonomy (NCBI): domain Eukaryota; kingdom Viridiplantae; phylum Streptophyta; class Magnoliopsida; order Santalales; family Viscaceae; genus Viscum; species Viscum album. The sequence continues at coordinate 126,583,780 of OY728146.1, read as the reverse complement.
TTTGGTTTAGCTGCTTTGAGTAGTATCGCTTTTGATATTTTATTTTTGTTAAGGAATATATTTCTTATGATTTTTATTTTTTTTCCTTATTATATGTATATATAATCCATTTCATCTTATTCAGGTTGGAAGAAATAATTAAATCTATTTTTTGTTAATATATAGGTTCTAGTTTCCAGCCTATGGGCCTTCTGGTATGTGGAGGATCGGGTCGGGTCCTAATTTATGAGGGTATTCCAAGTTGTTTCTTTACAATTTGGAATTATATCATGGTTATGATCAGTCTTGGGAAGTTTTTAGATATGTGATAGGATTTTCAAAACCTAAGAAGTATGTTGCAGTGAGTGGCTAACTAGATCTTTCCATGACCAGACTCAAGTCACCATTGGAAGCTTGGATGTGTGTCTCTTATCTTGAGTTCTTGATATTAATATTAGTTTTTTCATATGGTTTTCTGGTTTGAACTAAGATTATTCTAGTTATATAATCATTTTATTTTATTTTTGGTGTGCAGCGATACACCTCTGTGACATCTTTCAAAGGTTCTATGAGAGGGTGTAGCAGATTATCCTCAAGGGATTCTGCCTATGGATCTAGATTTTATATAAACTGTCATGTGAATAATTTGTGTTATAAAATAAAATGTAACACAAGTATATACCACATTTTCTAAGGTACATTCAGGATCTATAGGAGAAATAGATCGATCTTGATAGTTCATACAGGAGAAACCTCCATCCTTTAAGTGTAAGAATGATCCCCATGTAGCAGAGGGATGGCTAGAAAATATCAATAAGATAATTGAATTCCTAGATATAGCTGATAATATCAAATTGAAGTGTTCAGCTTTCAGGATTAAGGGTACCAGCAAGTAATGGTGGGATTCTATCATACACGTGGATAGACACTTGGGCTTAGATTGGAAGGTTTTTATGACACACTTTTTATTGAATTTTTTTCTAGAGCCTCTAGATGTGGAAATTTATTTGGAGTTCCTCTCTTTAAAATAGGGATACAACTTGGTATCAGATTACACCGATCAGTTAGTAGATCTAGTTCGTTTTTTTTGATAAGTGGTAAATAATAATCAGTTTAAATCTTAAAAGAACCAACCAGGTTCGCGACTGGATATCATATTATAGGTGATTATGAAGAAACTTTCTACCTATGTTGAGATGATATATAGGAAAATTATGGTCAAGATAGATATATAAAGTAATGTTGGATATCATTCCCCTTCTCTTCCACCCAGTGGAAGCTTCAGTGGCACACAGGGAAAGAATAGGAATTTGAATGAGCATCACATGAGTGGTGAAGGTGGTTCCCAGCAATGGGCCTCCTTTTCACCATCAGTTACAAACAGTAGTGTTTCCTTGACATCTAATCAGTGTGGAAATGTTGGTCACACCTGACATTTTTTCTACATCCAAACAAAGATGTGAAATTGTTGTGGACACTATGGCCATCTAAAATGTTTTTTTTCAGTCTATGTATATTCCTCATTATGCTCAGGCATTATCAGCTCCAAGGGCCATTGTGGATGAATCAAAATCATTAAATTCTATAGGGATCTAACTATAAGCCTTATTATTGAAGCACCTTCCTATAGTGGACATATTTTTGGTGGAGGTTGACACGGGTTTAGTGAAAATGAGAGGTGCCATTTTTGTTGCATCCTCTACAGTAAATTATTTATTTGATATACGTATCTCCCACTCATTTATATATACCAATTTTTTTTATGTGATATAACTTTTGATGTAGATCATTAAATTTTTTATGGAGTTAGATACACCTCTTAGAAATATGAATGTTCGTAGGTTTTTGTGTCTACCTTGTTCTCTTTCGATAGCTAACATAGATTTCATCTGGGATTTGTTTGTTCTCAATCAAAACCTATCCGACATCATCATTAGGATGGATTATCCTATCACCCATCATGTTGTGGTTGATTTTTATCATTGGTGTGCCACATTCATTGATTTTGATGGGAGATCACAATTGTTTTAGGGAGAGTGGGATCTGAGGTCGAGTTAGGCATAACCTTCCTGGCCATAGTTCAAGAGTTTGTTCTCTACAGTTATGCTTGATACTAATTTGGTTTTTTCTCTAGTTTATCTTCCCATGGTTGTTTAGGACTTTCCTAACATTTTACAAGAAAACTTATTTTTCCTTTCTTCAAATAGGGATTTAGAGTTTACAATTCATATGGTGTTGGGTACGTAGTGATTTTCAATACCCACCCTATCATATGGCATCTATAGAGCAGAAATAACTCAAGATCCAATTGGATGATCTGATACAAAAATGTTTTTTCCACCCTATTGTTTTATCATGGGAAGACCCTATGCTCTTTTACAATAATTATGATAGTTCACTTCAATTGTGCATGGACTATTGGAAGTTGAACTAGATGATGATTAAGAATAATTATCCTTTTCCCTAATTGGATGATATGTTTAACCAGATAAAGGGGAAAAATTAGTTTTAGATGATCAATCTTCAGTTGGGTTATCATCAGCTCGAAGTTCAAGAGTATGATTTACTAAAGAAAACCTTCAGGAGTAGGTATAGACATTATGAATATCTTTTTATTCTTTTTGGTATAACTAATTCTCCAATAGTTTTTATGAATATCATGAATTGGATATTCTATAATTATATCTACTTCACTATGGTTGTTTTCATAAAAGATATTTTGGTTTATTTGAGGCTCGAGTGTGAGAATGAGCACCATCTGAGTTTGGTTTAGAGATCCTGAGGAGTCGCCGTTTGTATGGAAAGATTTCAAAATATAGTTTCCATATCCAATAATTAAATTTATTGGGGAACACAATTTCTCAACATGGATTATTATTTAATCCTGAGAAGTTGAAGGTTGTCTCATCATGAGAGGATCCATAGAATATTATCGAGATAGGGAGCTTCCATGGTCTTCCTAGATACTATCAATTTCTTTTCAAGTAATTCTCAAAGTTTTCATAACCTTTGATTTATCTTACTAGGAAATGGGTGAAACTAAAATTGTATGCAAGGTTTCATACTTCTTTCGATGAGTTGAAATTAATTCTAACATTGGAACTTATCTTGATATTACCTTAGCTTGGTAAGGGGTTTGTGGTGTATTGTGATGCTTCTACTTCTGGTTTGGGTTATGTTCTTATGCAAGATGATTATGAAGTTTATTATGGTACTAATCATCTTTTTTTCATATGATAATTGCTTCCCCACTCATGATTTATATATTTTCATAGTTATGAATGCTCTCAAGTATTGGGGACACTATCTTTTGGGGGAGATTCATAGTATTTTCTAGGCATAAAATCTTGAGTTATAAATTTTATTAGAAGGACTTGAATCATATATAGATAAGATGGTTGGATTACTCTCAGAAATTTTATTTCTTAATCACCTATATCCAAGGGAATGGGAATGAAATTACGGATGCTCTCAGTGGGAAAGTACCACCGCATGTTTTCTTGGAATCAAAGGAAGAGTGAGACCTAATGGTAATATTTGTTCAGTTTCATCTGGATAATTATGAGTATAGTTATGTTGTGGTTTTGACCAACTTTTAGATATCACCATCTCTTTTTTAAGTCTATTTTTTAGAGTTGGTATAAGGGCGATGAGTTCAAAGGAATCAAAGAAACCCTTTATAGTGAGGAGAATATTTCTAGTTGTTATCTTTCTTATAATGGTATTATTCATTTTTTGATTTGAGTTTTCATCCTAGCATCTGTAAGGTTCTTATTGTTTTATGAATATCACAATTCTTTATGGGTTGTTCATATGGGAACTATGAATATGTTTTATGGAATGAGACAACATTTCTGGTGGCTGAGTATAAAGCACAACATTTTAGATTATGTGTCTTTCTGTTTCATATGCCATAAGATAAAAGAATATCACTTTAAACCTTATTGTTTTCTCTAGCCTCTTTTGGTTCCGATTTATAAATGATATGGGGTTTCTATGGACTTTGTTTTTAGAATACCATGGACTCTCCAAAGGAATAATGATTTATGGATAGAGATTGATCAATTGATGAAATCACCCCATTTTATTATGATTAGGGACACCATTAAGGTTGAAGATATATTTAAAATGTATATGGAAAATATTATGAAGTTACAATGGGTTACCTCTTCTGTTGTTTCATATAGGGATCCCAAGTTTACCTCCCTGTTCTGTAATATTATCCAAGAAGTGATAGGGACTCAATTTTGGTTGAGTATATCTTACCATCCATAGATGGATTGTCATACAGAGCATTCTATTCAAATCCTGTAGGATATGTGTAGACGCCGGAAAAGTCCGTTGTTCCCAAACAAAGCTCCGGATGCGGAAAGCGAGGTCATATTTGGAGTCGGAAGCATGTTTCGGAGGGCCCGGAAGCCTTGCGCGGAATTTTGGAGACCCGCGCGCAAAGTTGATGAGCCGCGCGCAAACCTCCCGGGATGCGCGCAATGCGCCGGGCCGGCACCCAATTTTGCGCGCCAGTGGCCCGCGCGACTCCCTTGCGCGCCGGGCCCGATTCCGCGCCCGCGACGAGAATTCCGCGCCCGAGGTTGCCTATAAATATAAGGCGACCCCCGACGTTTTGAAGGTTGCCAGAATTCGAAAGGTCTCTCGTGCGCGCAATCCAACCCCTTCCGCGCGCAATGCCGATCTTCAAGTAACCTCTTTTCTTTCGCGCAAGAAAGCCTCGGGGTTCGCCTTCGCGCGCAATCCCTTTGGCTCCTCTCCTTTGAATAACCCTTCACTCAAAGGCGTTTGCGCGCAAAAGAAGCCTCTTGCGCGCAATTGCCCCCGGGTGCGCGCAATCCAGCCCGATTGCGCGCACCCCCCCTTTTTAAGTGGCCATTCATTAAAGAATGAGCCGTTGCCCCCGTGCGCTATCTGAAGCCCGGTGCGCGCAATCTCTATCATTCACGCGCAAAGTGCCGGCCCAATTGCGCGCCAGCCCGCCCATTTGCGCGCCAGCCCGCCCATTTGCGCGCCGACCCGCGGTATTGCGCGCAAAGCTCCTCTTTTGCGCGCAAACCGCCAGGGTCGCCCCCTTTGACCCCCTTTGGGTACCCGCCTGCGTGGCGCCCGTTGACCCTCATCCCGGGTGCCCGCACTGTGCGTTGTCTTCCCGTGCGGCCCTCCAGGCTTGCGCGAAGTGACACGGACCTATCGGCGGCTTCAACGTCCTGCACGACGTTAAACTGCATACGTCCTGCACGACGTTAAACTGCATACGTCCCGCATGACGTTAAACTGCACTTCGTCCCAGCTACAAGACGTTAAACTGTACGCTATTCGTCCTGCACGACGTTAAACTGTAATTCGTCCTGCATGACGCTAAACTGCACCACGTCCTGCACGACGTTAAACTGCATACGTCCAAGCTGCATGACGTTAAACTGCCTAGCCCCCATCGTCCGCGCTGCAAGACGTTAAACTGCCAAGCATCTTCGTCTTCAACACACGACGTTAAACTGTACTTCGTCCGGCAAGACGTTAAACCGTCCGCTTCGTCCTCAACACACGACGTTAAACTGTACTTCGTCCGGCAAGACGTTAAACCGTCCGCATCACCCGATCCCGTGCCCCGCACGCAGGTTCCCCCCGGTTTGGATGTGGCCCCCGCCCGCTCGTCTCTGCAGGGATGACGGGGTTGCCCCTCTTTAGGGATGATTCATGGAGTGGCCTTCGCCCACGGGGGTAGAGTGTTACAAACAGAACGAACTACGTGGACTTTGATCCATGTCTTCTAAACAGGGTACGTAGGAAGCCTCTCCGAGGTTCAAGCCCGCCACCTGGTCGTCCCGGTCGTATTTACGTCGGTTCGTCCATCAGTGAACCCCTCCCGGGTTCACACTTGCGTTGATTCACCTATGAGTCCGCCTCTGTGGGGGACTGCACGTGTGTATCTCCATTGTGCTTCCCCACCGCCTCGATCTCTTCGTGAGTCGGCTTGCCAACGTCCAGCATGACGTTAAACTGTGATCCACCCGGGGACTGCACGTGTGTATCTCCATTGTGCTTCCCCACCGCCTCGATCTCTTCGTGAGTCGGCTTGCCAACGTCCAGCATGACGTAAAACTGTGATCCACCCGGCCGTTCCATCCCCCTCTGTGCGAGGTGGTTCGGTTCAATCCTTCTCCAGGCAGCCTCGATCTCCTTGTGAGTCGGCTTGCCAACGTCCAGCACGACGTAAAACTGTGATTCACCCGGCCGTTCCATCCCCCTCTGTGCGAGGTGGTTCGGTTCAATCCTCCGTCCGGCGGCCTCGATCTCTTTGTGAGTCGGCTTGCCGACGTCCAGCATGACGTTAAACTGTATATCCGAACTACGCTGACTTTGATCCGCGCTAACGCGCGGTACGTAGGAAGCCCCTACGGGGTCCAAGCTCTTCACTCCATCATCCATCCTGATCCTTACCCGGGCCGCCACATCCCGGTGGGGTCATGCCATTTCATTCCACTCCACTTCACTCGGGAAGCCGCCCATGTGCTGGCCCCAACGTCGGAGGTTCCCCGCAAGGGGTTCTGTCATCTGATCCACTCCTCGTGTTGATCAGTCCGATGCCGTCCCCGCTGGACGTTAAACTCGCGGCATACCCCGTGTTAAACATGGGAAGCTGAGGAAAACCTTAGGTAACACAGTTCCCCGCACCCAGTGCGGGATGCCTCAGGCCATCACGCCTTCGAGAAGCCCTATTAGGGACGGAAGGAAGACATGCAGAGGCGCAGTGCTAAGACACACCCCCGACACCCAGAGCCACCCGGTCTCCTCACCGCAGGTTGCTGCCCCGACCAGACTCCTTGGAACGTCCGGGCGGAAGCAGCGTAATTAAACGGTGTCCATGAAGACATGGCGCCGGGAACGAGATTCACGAACATTCTTAAATCTATGAGGGAGACCCGGATTAGGCGACGAGTTCCGAGGAGACGTCCACGGAAGGAGGAGCCGACATCCCATCATCCCGGTTTCGATCAAGGAGCAGACGCCCCTGAATAAGGGACGATTGCCGCCCGCCCTTGGAAAGCGGGACTGCGGGGCCACAAGCCGCACGCCCATCCCCTCGGGTTGACGGGTGCACGCGCGAACGCGTCCTGGTGGAACAGCGTAACCCGACGCACATCCGCACCGAAACAGAAAAATGGTGAACCCGACGTGAATCTCTTCTCCTCAATACAAAGACCGATGGCTTTCAGAGGTGTTGGAAGACCAGCATGCTGCTCGAACGAGCATTCAGTTTTACCCGCCAGGGGCTGGGGAAGGGAAATCGGGTACTCCGTCTCGCGACGTCGAGGGCCTGGGTTCCCCCCCATGGAAGGCGTCGTGGCACTAATGGTTGGTTGTCGATTCCTTTTCCTGTCAGTGTTAATGGGTTTTTCTCCCTGCTTTCAGAAATCAGGTCGCCCAATCCAGTGCCCGATCGCCACCCGCCCATTGGCGCAGGGGTAGGGGAAACACCGACGCGGCTACTCCGTGCGGTCCCGCCCGTTCCACAGCCGTCCCAGCAGCCGCAACTGCGGGACAACCACGCCCTCTCTCCCCCTCGGAGGTCATCCAGAGAAGTGTGATCAACCACTTGGTGCGGAGATATGAGGAAGAGGGAGTCATCCCCACCAGGGACATGGCTCGCCTAGACCTCGAGGAAGCTGCACCTGGCCACCAACGCCGCCCCCGAGGGCCGCGCAGGGAGGCACCGCTGCCTACCTCGACGTCCAACCGCTTTGGGAGTTTATCCCCGGAGCGCTCCAACAACTCCTTCCCCTATGCGGATGAGGTGGAAGATGCCCAGGACTACCCTATCCGATATTCGCTCCAGGGATCCGCGGTAAGGGATCCTGTCAGGCCACGGCGACATCGCCGCCAGGCCTCTCAAGTCGAAGAACGGGCTCTCCACCTGCCCGCGCCGCTCATCCCGACTCGTCTGTCTCGACGCCAACGTCGGGCACGAGCGGAAGAGGATGCCCACCTTGGGGCCCTAGCAACAGCGGCCGCGTTGGCTCAAGCCACTGCTGGCTCCAGTCACCAGGCCCCTGCGCATCCTGAGCGGGGGCACGTCTATGCCCGACCCGGATCGAGGCCCCGACCGCCCCAAAGGAAGGTTGGGTTGACTCTCCCGGTTGCTGGTACAGACAATAGCCACCGCGGACCACCTCGCGGTAGCACTATTCACCAACAGGGTCTGCTCCGTGTGGCCGATCCAAGAGGCACGGGTCACCCCGCCTTCCGATCCCGGCCCGGAGGCCTGCCCGGAATCATCTCTCCCCGCGTCCCCTTTGATATCTGTCCCGGTGCCCCTCACACCTTGGTTTCTAGTCCTCTTGGCCCCAGCACCAGTGCGGCCGGAGGACGCCAGGATAGAGATCAGCCATGCCCCGAAAAACCACCCAGGGGCAGGAGGGCAAGGCGTCGACGTAGAGGGAGGAATGTTACAGAATTCCGGACAGAGATCCGACCGGTTCGTTTCTCTGATACAGAGGCGGAGTATGATTCGGCGACAGAGCCCTCCCCCCAATCCCGCCAGTCAGGGGCAGGGGTAGGAATGCGGCACGTCAGCCTCGTACTTCTCGAGAGCGAGATCGATACGATTCCCGCTTCTCTCCGAAGGTATATCCGGAGTAGTGAGGGCCTGGTAGACCCCCAAGGATCAAGCTTGCGGTTGGTACCGGCCCCTCCGGAAGCACCTTCTGCCTCGGTCGGAGAAGCCGGAGACCTTTTCTGGGGACCGACGGTCGAACCATGATCTAGTGCACCCTCGGCAAGCACCGACGCTACGGCAGGATGTTCGCTCGCCGGCCCGCCCTATCGTGATGTGGTAGCCAGGGCACCGCCACCCTCAGAGGGCGGCCCGGGATATGGAGGCCAATCGGCCTGCTCGCCGTATTCACCGCCGGCCAGCCCGTCGGCCCGGCGGCCCGCCTCGGCACCACTGCCGGTTCCCCGTCCATTCCCAGTCGTTGAAGAGGACCAAGGAGACCTGGGTCCCGAGTTTGAGTCGTGGAGCTTCTGGACCGTCCTTGCAGAGGGCCACTTCCCTGAGAAGTTTTGGCCAGTCGCAGGACCGGACTTTGATGCACCCGAATCGCTCACCCCGGATGAGTTCGAATGCTTCCGCCGAACTCTCCGGGAGACTCACTCCCGTCTTCACCGCTTACAAATGCCATATCCTGGGAGTCAAGTGCACCTGAAGGATATTGGTGAGCAGTGCCGTCAAATTGACCTGGCCACGCTCCCCGCGGTTCAGCACCCCGGGTCATTTGGGCACCACGAGGACCTCCAACAACGATGCGTTGAGTGTTTTCAAGTACTCCGCAAGGTTATCGAGGAAGCCACTCCCCACGTGTATATCCGTGGATGGGGGCAGTACGCTGCCCTACGCTTCAGTGCGATTCGCCGACAGCCCGATTCACTGGGTGGCCCTGAGGGTATATCCCCAGGGACGGAAACGGTCAATATGGCTGACCTGTCGGGAGAGGGGAACGACTTGGAACTTCTCGAAGGGTGCTCTTCCCCCGAAGACAAGCCGTCGTTGGATCCATCGGTGAGAGTTACTCGTCATCAGAGGAACCTCCTGGGACTCCCCGCACCCACTGAAGCACTGACGTTGAGCCGAAACGTCAGCAAAGGTAAAGAGCACGGCGGGGCTATAAAGCCCGCCGACCCATCCACCTCCATGCAGAGGGCAGACGAGGATCCCGAGAAGGCTACGCTACGTCAACAGCTCGCCGAGCAGAAGAAGCTGGTTGACCAGCTCCTCGCCGAGCGCGCTGCAGAGCAGCGGCCTGACTACGGTGATCCTAGGCCAGGACAACAGGGACAGGAACAACCACCCCTCGATGAGGCTCTCCCGGGCAGCCGTGATTATGCCGTGTTCTCCGACAGGAGAGAGGCCATCGCCTATGGCAAGAGGGCGCGGTATGTTTCACCACACCCTCCCGATCGGCGTGACTACCTGAGAGACCCCGCTCGGATTCCTCCCGCTGCCCCAAGGGCCGCTCCGCCCGCCATCCCACGAGCTGCCGAGTTCGACGACCCGGTCGACGACCCGATTGAATGGCCGTGCAATGCGCTCGTGGTTAGAGATCCTCGCCAGGACTGGAACCCATGTCCGGACGATCCGATGGCGGCACTCATCGCCCGCTTGGAGGCCTTGGAGACTCGGCAAGTGGCGATCCCACCGGACGGCAAGCCATACCCAGCATGGGTGGATGAGATGCCGGCGCCTCCGGGATTCGGGAATCCCACTTTCGCCCCCTTCAACGGGACTGGAGATCCGCCACAGCATTTGGCCCATTTCAACTCGAGGTGCGGGCCTATGTTGGGGACTCCGGCGCAGCAAGAGGCCGCTAAGCTTCGCTGCTTTGTCCAGACACTAGAAGGGACATCATTTGTCTGGTACAGCCAGCTCCCCGTCGGGTCGATAACTAGCTGGGAGGACCTTCGTAGGCAGTTCCTCTACCAGTTCAATTCCACGACCTGGAAGATGAGTATCGTAGACCTCTTCAAGTGTAAGCAGAGGCCTGATGAGCGAGTCGCGGACTTCGTCGCCCGATGGAAGGGTCTCACGTATTCCCTTGACATGCCATTGACTCAGGAGCAGTTGCTGACAATGTGCGTCGGGAACGTCAAGACCGAGCTGGTCCCTTCCCTGATCACTCAGAATTACCCCGGAGGGTTCAGGTACTTCTCAGACAAAGCTCAACGTCTTGAGGAAGCCCTGCAACAGGCCAGCCAGGCACACCCGCTGCCTCCTATGATTCCTGCAAGGAGAGCCAGCAGGGCTGAGCCCGCTGCCGTTGCCCAGATAGAGGCTCCCAGGCCGTTGGAGCTGCTGCCGGTGAGACCAGCTCCACAGCCTCACAGGAATCCGCCTCCACGGGCCCAGTTCCCGGCCCAGCAGCGGCAGCCTCAGAACCGGTCGGCCCCTCCGCGTAATGTACCGCCACAACCCAGGCGAGATAATCAGGGTCCACCTCCTCGGCAGGCCCCTCCAGCCCCTCGTCAAGACCACGCTCCCAGGGGCCCGCGATACCTGACCTACTCATTTCACGAGGATCAGGCCCCCGGTTATTTCCGGAGCGCCCTGGAGTAGAGGATTGTGCGACTGCCTGAGTGTTGGAGGCCAGAGGAGGCACATCTCACGGATAACCCCCGCTACTTCCCTTACCATCGGGCCCTGGGACACACCATCCAGCGGTGCTATGTGTTTAAGGATTGGCTCCAAGACCAGATTAACAACAACGTAATCAGGTTGGGCCCAGCTCCGGCACAAGTGGCGGGCGTGTTCGTGGGATCAGATGACGATAGCGGCAATGAGGACGAATGGCAGCTGGTCTCCGACCGCGGGTCCCAGAAGTATAAAAACTGGATGGCCCGCAAGACGATCGTTCGCGCCCATGGAATCATCCGTGTGCGCTTGAATCAGCCTGAGCCCCCAGAATCTGCGGGTGCTGCTTCGGCATCGTCGTCCCAGCCTGCCTCTTCCAAGAAGAGCAAACGGCGGCGGCGCAAGAAGGAAGAGCGCGCCCCGCCAGTTTCGCCACTATCCCGCACTCTCGGCGATTTCATGCCCCCGGAGATGGGGATCCCTCCTCGGATCCGCCCAGTGGTGAATGATTCGTCCGATGACAGTATTGGGTATGCTTCGATTAATACCGTCGAGCTGGTAAATCCCTTTTCGGTTCCCGACGTTGAAGAACACCAGGTGGACCTCCCTAGTGTCCCCGGTCGTCGCCACCGTCGGAGGAGCCGCAACAACAGGAGTCGCCGGGGCACAGTAGTTGGTACCTCCAGCCAGGCTGTGCACGCCACTGAGACTAGGCGGCATGCTCAAGATCGAGCTCAGCGTGCGCAGCCCCCCCATTCGGGGATGACGGATTCGCCTCCGCCACTGTTTGTGGTGTGGGACCAGGCAGAACCGCCTCAGCCGCGTCGCGATCAGCTCCGCCCTGCCACGAGTCCATCCCGGCCTCCTGACCCCAGTACGGTGACCATTTCCCGGGCTTCAACCAATGAACAGCGAGATGCGCCAAGTACCAGTCGGCCGCCGGCCCAACCGGCAAGGCCCGTCATGCTTCCAACCGCAGAGCAACCTCCTGCAACCAGGGGCTCGCGCTTGGCCAAAAAGTATGATGTCCTGAAGCACTTGGCCGACATCCCAGCGAGACTCTCCATCCTTGAGGCTCTGCGCATGTCATCTGAGATGCGTGAGGCACTCGCTGAATCCCTGAAGAGCCCCCTCCAGTTTGAGACAGAGGTTGCGGCTGCAGAGGCCTTTCACGCCGAAACGATTGAGGACGCCGAAGGCCAGGCAGTTATCTCGTTCTCTGGTAAGGATGAAGACCCTCCTATACAGGGGCACATTCGTCCGCTGTATGTTACCGGCCAGTTCAACGGCCTTGAAGTCCGGTGCTGTCTTGTCGACACGGGGTCCGGGATTAACCTGATTCCAACTCGGACGCTCCGAAGATTGGGGTTGTCTGAGGATGACTTGATCCCCTCCGACCTCAGGATCCAGGGGTATGACCGCACCGAGCAAACTCCGGTCGGCAAGATACGCTTGAAGACCCAGTTCGGTGACTTGGTTGCCAACACCGAATTCATGGTAGTCTCTCAAGACACTGCGTATAACGCATTGATGGGAGGGCCATGGCTCCACCTTCATGCGGCGGTTCCCTCGTCATACCACCAATGCCTCAAATACTCCCTTAATGGTCGAGTAGGCGTGCTTCAGGGAGATGCCTCTCATTTTGCCTCATGTGAAGCCCGCTATCTGGACGCGGACTATTACAAGAGCAAGGATAAGCAGATCCTGGCAGGTGAGGTCGAGTCTGTCGCTGTTGCAAGTGATCCCTGGGCAAGCTTGGATGACGCTTACGTCCTCCCGATCCAACGGTTGGACGTAGCCATGGTCTCGGCGGCCTGTGAGTCTCCTGATGAGATGACCGTGACCGCCCGTGCCAGTACCAGCGGCCCAGCAGGATCTGGTAGCCCCAATGCAGTTTCCAACGCAGTCTCTCCCATGGATGATCCCTCCCCGAGTGGAGAGGACGTGGAAGATGCACCCCCAGCCTTTGAGGAGGGCGTCTCCGCCACGATCGATGAGTTAGTACAAGTGAACCTTGGAACCGAAGCAGATCCGAGACCCACATTGGTCAGTGCCGCCATGCCCTCTGAGGAGTGGCAGCAGTATGTGGACTTTCTCAGGCAGCACCGTGATGTGTTCGCTTGGGGTTATGACGAGATGCCGGGGCTAGATCCTCAGGTAGCCGTCCACCGCCTTGGTCTCCCGGCGAACCATCGCGGGTTCAAGCAGCCTCCCAGGAAGATGCACCCATTCCACGGTGCCATGGTTGAGGCCGAAGTTGACAAGATTATCAAAGCCAACTTCGTGAGGGAAGTCCAGTACCCCAAATGGCTGGCCAACATTGTGCCGGTCAGGAAGAAGAACGGGCAGATCAGAGTCTGCATCGACTTCCGCGATCTCAACCGCCACTGTCCGAAGGATGATTTTCCCCTTCCAGTGACAGAGCTGTTGATTGACGCCACGACAGGGTTCCAAGCCCTCTCCTTCATGGATGGATACTCCGGATACAACCAAATCCGGATGGCCCCTGAGGATGAGGAGTTCACTGCCTTCAGGGCCCCCCAAGGTACCTTCTGTTACCGGGTCATGCCCTTCGGCCTGAAGAATGCAGGTGCCACCTATCAACGGGCGATGCACTGCATATTCAAGCCCATCCTCGGCACACTGGTGGAATGCTACGTCGACGACTTGGTGGTCAAATCGCGCCGGCGTCAGGACCATCTCAAAGATCTTGAGAAAGTGTTCGGCTTCCTCCGGTATCGCTGCCTGAAGATGAACCCGTTGAAGTGTGCCTTCGGGGTCACCTCCGGAAAGTTCCTTGGATTTGTGGTAAGATATCGGGGTATTGAGATCGACCCAGAGAAGATCAGGGCGATTAGCCAGATGCCTCCCCCAGGTAACATCCGGGAACTGCAAGGGTTCCAAGGCCACTTAGCCTATATACGCCGATTCATCGCGAATCTGGCCGGCAAGTGTAAGCCCTTTTCTCGGATCATGAAGAAAGTTGCCACCTATGTATGGGATAAAGAGTTTCAGACCGCTTTTGAGGAAATCAAGCAGTACCTGCTGCAACCTCCGGTCCTGATGCTGCCTGTATCCGGGAAGCCGTTGGTCCTCTATGTGACCGCCCTGGAACGGTCCCTGGGTGCCCTTCTCGCCCAGAAGAACAACGAGGGAACAGAGAATAGCCTCTATTACCTCAGTCTCATGCTCCTCGATGCGGAAGTCAGGTATTCCCCCGTCGATAAGAGCTGCCTGGCGCTCGTATTTGCCGTACAGAAATTACGGCACTACTTGCAGCACCATGAGGTACAGTTGGTTTCTCGGGTAGACCCGTTGAAATATATCCTGAGCCGGCCTATGTTGACTGGCCGTCTAGCGCGGTGGGCTGTGATTCTCCAGCAGTTCGACATCAGGTATGTGTCTCAGAAGGCCATCAAAGGGCAAGCATTGGCAGACTTTCTGGCTGCTCACCCAACCTCCGCGGATCAGCCGCTGGATCTAGGCTTTCCTGATGAGGCCATTCTCTCGGTCGATCATGCCGGTCCACGCTGGCAGATGCACTTTGACGGTGCCTCCCGGAGCCCCACCGGTAGAAGACTTGATAATCCTAAGCTCAACAGAGTGGGCTTGGGTATTGTCTTCATTACCCCGGAGCAAGCTGTACTGTCATACTCTTTCCTGTTGTCAGAGGGCTGTACCAACAATGAGGCGGAATACCATGCCCTCATCACCGGCCTCGAGTTGGCTCTCGAGATCGACGTGCCCCATCTGTGCGTGAAAGGGGACTCCGAGCTAGTTGTTAAGCAGATCAATGGCGACTATGTTGTCAGGAAGTCGGAACTTGTTCCATTACTGGAGTGCACCCTCCTTCTGATGGCCCGGTTCCCTTCTCGGCCAGAAATTGTCCATATTCCCCGGTCGCAGAACGGTCGAGCAGATGCCTTGGCCAGCCTTGCTGCGTCACTTGCAGAGCCTGAACAGGACAACCTGATCGTCCGCGTGATGCGCCGCAGGCTCATCGCTCCCGTTATCCCGGAGGGAGATCGCGGCCCGTCGGTAAGTAATCTCACCGCGGTTGCCCCCGTGCCCGGAGCCCCGAGTACCCCAGATATGGCAGTCGAACCAGCCCCTGATTGGAGGACACCTTTGGTTGAGTACCTCCAACATGGCATTGTCCCGCCGGATCGGGCCGAGCGCGAGCGAGTTCGACGCCGCGCATCGCAGTTTGTCCTCCAGAGTAGTCCCGGCCTGGAGCAGATCCTCTATAGACGCGGATTCGATGGTGTTCTCCTCCGTTGCCTTCAGGGAGTTGAGATCCCACGAGTCATGCAAGAGGTTCATGCTGGTTCATGCGGTGCCCATCAGACTGGGCCGAAGCTGTCCCACCAGATTCGGAGGTTGGGATACTTCTGGCCCTCCATGATCCATGACTGCATCGAGCATGCCAGGAGGTGCCATGCGTGCCAGGTTCATGCGAACTTTGTGCATCGGCCGCCGGAGCCTCTCCATACCACCAGGTATTCTTGGCCCTTTGCAGTCTGGGGGATGGATGTTGTGGGACCTTACCCGCCGGCGACGGCTCGCCAGTGCCGGTTCATTCTGACCGCCACGGACTTCTTCTCCAAATGGGCAGAGGTGATTCCGCTCAGAGAGGTCAAATCCCGTTCGATCGCTGACTTCGTGACCTCCAACATCATTCATCGATTTGGAGTGCCTCACGCTATCCTCACGGATAACGGAGCCAATTTCCGAGCAGCCGAGTTGAAGAAGTTGTACGCCAAATACAACATTCGCTCGAACCATACATCTCGCTATCATGCGCAGGCGAATGGACAGATCGAGGCGTTTAACAAGACCCTCTCTAACATTCTGCAAAAAATGGTTGGTCAGAACAAGAAGAGTTGGCCGGACAAGCTCCCCAACGCCCTCTGGGCTTATCGGACGACGACTCGCAATTCCACCCAGATGACCCCTTATTCCCTGGTGTATGGAGCTGAGGCTGTCCTGCCCATCGAGATCCAGTTACCGTCCTTGCGCACTGCGGTCTATGACCAGCAAGCGTCGGACAGAGCTGCTGAAGCCCGTCTAGTCGAGTTGGAAGCACTGGATGAGAATAGACTTCGCACCTTGCACAACTTGGAGAGGCATCAAAGAAGAATGGCTCGAGCTTTCAATAAGAAGGTTCGCCTCCGCTCCTTCCTGCAGGGTGACCTAGTGCTAGCCCTAAGAGCGCCAATGATCCCCGGCAGGAAGCCGCCCAAGTTGGAGCCCAAGTGGGAGGGACCTCTTGTCGTCCACAAAGTTTATCCCAATGGCGCGTACTCCCTAGCGACTATGGATGGTGAGCGTGTCACTCCTCCCACCAACGCTAGGTTCCTCAAGCAGTACTTTGTCTGAGTGTACCACGTCCAAGCTGCACGACGTTAAACTGCCCAGCATATCGTCCGCGCGACAAGACGTTAAACTGCCTAGCATCTTCGTCCAAGCTACAAGACGTTAAACTGTTTAGCATTCGTCCAACACGACGTTAAACTGTACTACGTCCAAGCTGCACGACGTTAAACTGCCTAGCATATCGTCCGCGCTGCAAGACGTTAAACTGCCAAGTGTTTCGTCCTGCATGACGCTAAACTGCACCACGTCCTGCACGACGTTAAACTGCATACGTCCAAGCTGCACGACGTTAAACTGCCCAGTATATCGTCCGCGCGGCAAGACGTTAAACTGCCAAGCATCTTCGTCCAAGCTACAAGACGTTAAACTGTTTAGCATTCGTCCAACACGACGTTAAACTGTACTACGTCCAAGCTGCACGACGTTAAACTGCCTAGCATATCGTCCGCGCTGCAAGACGTTAAACTGCCAAGTGTTTCGTCCTGCATGACGCTAAACTGCACCACGTCCTGCACGACGTTAAACTACATACGTCCAAGCTGCACGACGTTAAACTGCCCAGCATATCGTCCACGTGGCAAGACGTTAAACTGCCAAGCATCTACGTCCAAGCTACAAGACGTTAAACTGTTTAGCATTCGTCCAACACGACGTTAAACTGTACCACGTCCGAGCTACAAGACGTTAAACTGTTCAGCATTCGTCCTGCATGACGTTAAACTGCCTCTCAAGAACTACGTGCGGCTTGATTCCCATCCTTATGGGATACGTAGGACCGCCTGAACATTCATGTTTCAGGCCCAGCCCCATCCTTCGGGAATTTCCATCCCATCTCGGGCCCTTGTCCCAGTTGTCTTTGGGTATGCGGCGTATGGTGTGAACGCGAGGCTATGCCCTCATTCACGTCGGTTTGCTCGCCACGCTGTACGCCCCCCACGTTTGGGGATGCCTTCTGCTCCCCCCTTTTTCTCTTTCCGTCCTGCATGACGTTAAACTGCACTTCAAGAACTACGTACGGCTTGATTCCCATCCTTATGGGATACGTAGGACCGCCTGGACGCTTGTGTTTCAGGTCCAGCCCCGTCTCTTGGTTGATCACGGGGATCTGCTGTCTTTTGGTTGCTCTCAGGGTGAGTCCTCCGACCCTTTCCGGTGATCTGTTAACATGTTTTGGGTACTTTGGTCTATGACCCGTAGTGTCGGATGCAATCCCGGCAAGTCCTGTGTTGCTTGTCGGGCCGCGCGCTTCCTCTTGTTCGAGCCTTCACTCAAAGGGATCCTCGTTAGCGGTTTGGGTACGATGCCTCAGTGCTCTCCTACCACTCTGGGTCGATTTACCGGCGGGTCCTGGGCCGCAAATTGATATGAATCCTGCGATTGAGCGGTTGATGCTTGTTTGCTTGCCCCGTTCTAGGCTGACGCGATCGGATGTTGTGTTGTGAATATGGTCAACGACATCCTTGATCGCCATGTCGGCTCTTTTAGGCTCCGAACATTGGTTGCGCGGTCCTCATCACACTCCGCCTTTGTGCGTTGTAGTGGAATCTCGACACTCTCTTCATACTGACCTTCAGTACACCTTTACACGTTAGGCAGGCCGACCAGGGTAATGGTGTCTGTCGAGGCTCCCACGATCTGAGCACCAAGGATATATGCTGATGTCCTCCCTAAGGGCCATGTGTAGCTGGACCCTCGTCCCCATAAGGAGGAAGGAGTCTCCCGAACAATCGCGTTTTGGGCCCAGTATATCTGGAGGCTAGCATCTCTGCCCCTCGGGTGATGGACATACGCAGGCCCCTATCCCAGGATCCTTCTCCTGGAATCGTGCGTGACCGCAGGGCTGGGTATGTTCCCACCTCCGCTGAGTCCGCCGTATCGCGATAAGCGGATTCCTCCATGGTCCGAACCACACGACCTTAAACTGTGTTGTCTGGTCCTACCACACGACCGTAAACTGTGATCGTCTTGGCCGCCCGACGAGAAACGACACTGCATCGTGATGTTCTCCTCAGGGGACACTCACGTTGGGCGCTGGTTAATAACCACGCCATTCATCAATGCCTTTCATGGCTTGATTATTGTGGCGACGCCAGGGATTCCTTAATCACAGGCATGTCGCTGCACAAAGAAAAACCATCCATCTTTAAGGACAAACAAGAAATATCAAATACCGCTTCTTCTGTGTGCGAGGGTTAGACCCGCACCCTTCCCCGCGCTGGTGCCCGATTGTGTTGCGACGCGCTTCAAGAACTACGTGTGGATTGATTCCCATCCTTATGGGATACGTAGGAACGCCCAGATGTTTGAAACTTCGGGTCCAGCCCCCCACCTCTTAGAGATTCCCCCTTCTCTGGGGAATCCTCCGCCTTCAGGCCACCCTCAAGGCGTGTCCCTCGACCCCTTGCAGTGGTCCACTGGTGTCAAGAGTACTCCGGTTTATTTCCAGGAGGGTCAGGTTCAGCTTGGTCAGGTTCCTTCCATTTTCAGGCTTCGTGCTCCCTTTCATTCGGACCCATCGCCTACGCCCTGGGTGGAGCCCCCGTGAACGGTTTGGACACAATGCCTTAGTGCTCTCCCACCGACTCGGGATGGTGCCCCCAATGGCCTCGGGAAGCAAATCGATATGAATCCTGCGATTGAGCGGTCGATGCTCGTTTGCTGCCTCGTTCCATCAACAGTTAGTGCGATATTGATGCTGCTTTTCCGCCACGGTCGGCAGTACTCCCATATCGTTACGCCGGTGCCCCCAGTCCTTGAGTGAATGGCCGCATGATTCACATCACATTTTCCACCTCCCATTCTGACCAGGCGAAATCTCGACACTCTTGACACTATCCCTCAGTGCATCTTCGCATATCCAGGGGATAGGACCACGATGTGGCGTACTTTGAGGTTCTTATGGTCCGAGCTCTAAGACCTTAAACTAAGATCTACCCTTATGGTCCGAGCTCTAAGACCTTAAACTAAGATCTACCCTTATGGTCCGAGCTCTAAGACCTTAAACTAAGATCTACCCTTATGGTCCGAGCTCTAAGACCTTAAACTAAGATCTACCCTTATGGTCCGAGCTCTAAGACCTTAAACTAAGATATGCCCCTATGGTCCGAGCTCTACGACCCTAAACTAAGATCTCCCCAAACGGGGTTCTGCGTCCTGCATGACGTTAAACTGCACTTTCAGAACTACGTGTGGCTTGATCTCCAGCCTGATGGAGTACGTAGGAATGCCCGGGCATTCCGACTCGGGTCCAGCCTCAGGGATCGCTAAGTCCCGCCCCTCCTCGTTGCCGGCCGTCTGGCCTGACTTCGGGTAGAGTGGTGCAGTTGTGATATTCTCCCCGATCCAGCTCGGGATGCCCCATTGCAATGATGGGAAGCGACAGTTTCCTCGTTAAAAAGGTTCTGTCTGAGAATTAGGGTGATTCACGGCCAGATTAGTGCATCCTCCTAATACGCTTTCCCCACGGTGGCGCAATTTTGAGAGCGTTGGATTCTATCCGAACAAATCGTCACTTCGCCCCACGCTTCGCATGCCCTGTTGATCTGGATTTCCACCCCTGTGCCTGAAGGAACCCCCAAAGCGGCATTGATGATGACATGTGATCCGCCTCCTGCAATATGGATGATGACCTTCGGTCCGTCTATCGCAGTAGTATGGTCGATTGATCCATTGTCCGCTTGCCGTCTTGGGCATTTCCTGGAAGGCCAACCGTTGTGGATTTCTGAATTCGGGACACGCGATTCACCCTTTCTCATTTCCCTATGTTCGGATAAAATCTCAACGCCCCTAGCATTGTCCCGCTCGTGTGTCGGAACAAGTTGGGGGGATGATACATTGATTAGGTCTGAGGTCTCCTTTCTTAGGAATGACCTCCCTCTTTTCTTTAGAAATCCAGGCCCAATTATGGATGCCTGAAGCTTGGTTGACGCTCCCGCAAGACAATGGATTGTGGTTGAGCATGTTAAGCCAAAAGATGCAGATAAATATGATGATTCATACAAATGGATCGAAATATTGAGGAGCGGAAGCAAATGTTTTGGGAATGCAAAAACAAAGCCCCTAGGGATTAGCGTGCTGGATAAGTCTTTCTAACACCGCTGCCCTTTGGCTGGCGGCTCCAGGGCTGCTTCTCGCTCTCTGCGTGCCCTCTCTTCGTCGGCGGTCGCAGCACGCAGTTCGTCGATCCTGGCCTGTGCACGCTCCCGCTCGACTTGAAGTGTGACCATCTGTTGGCCCGCCTCCATCAGCTGTACCTGGGCATCGTCCAGCTGGGCCGTCAGTTGCTCCACAAGCTCGGTACACGCTGCGACGAAGGCCTCCTTCTCTGCCGCCTGCCCTTCGAGACGCCAGACTTCCTGCTCCGCCACGAGGAGCGCCCGCGTGCTCTCCGACATGTCCCGACATTGTGCGACGTCGGCACGCCGGCGGCTCTCGCGCATCTTTTTGGCCATGAAATCACGGACCGTCAGATGGAGGCGTTGAGCATCAGCTCCCCCGGCACACAGGAAGCGCAGCCAGGTTTGGAGTGATCCCATGCGCCCCAGCCACTCCGATGGGTCTCGCTTGAGAAAGCGTTGGATGCACTTCCACCCCCTTCGGCGCGTTATCCGGCTCTCCTCGACCGCCTCCGCGTCCGAGTCGTCCATTTCCTCGGGGTCGGCGGGCCGGTAGGCAGGGAAGGCAGCCAGCAGGTCTGCTGCGGGGTCCGCCCCTGGGATGTCCTCACGGGGGATAGGTTCCCCAACATCTGGGCGACCTTCTTCTCCCGCCCCAGCGGCGTTGACACCCTCGTCAGCCCCCGACCTCTCTCCGATGGCAGCACCGCCGACGTCCGTAGCCCCTTGATCAGCAGTTGGTGGGGCCGGCTCGGTGTGGGAAGTCTGTTCCGGAGCAGGCGGCATGTCTACCACTGGTCCACTCGTAGATGGCCCGGGTTCGGTAGCCCAACGAGCCTCCAGTGTTGAGATCACTGCGCAGGGCATGCCGTGGTTAGTCACGGATCGTCAACGGCAAGCACCAGCAGTAAAGTAAGGAGACTTACGGGAGTTCAGAGCGTCATCTGCCACTATCCCGGCCGCCGCAGGAGAAATTGCAGTAGGGGACCCCTCAGCGCTTGTCAGTTCAATGATGTGTGCCTGGCCCCCGCCTTGTCCTGCTGGCGCCTCTCCTACTCCCGCTGAGGACGCCTGACCAACATCCGTGTGCTCCTGAGAAAGGTGGAGAAATGGGTTAGAAGCTGCATAAGAGAATGGATGAAGCAGGTTGAGTAGGGATAGAAGCGGACCTCGAGGAGCTCAGTGACATCAACATTGTCAGATCCGGCCACCTCGCCGCTCTCCCGTGGGCTCCCCTGGTGGGATCTTCCCTCAGAGCCTTCATCCTCCCCCATTTCCTCCTCTTCCTCGGAGTCGTTGCTACTGTCATCTTCCTCCGGCGGCATCTGTTCTGGAGCGGAATCTAGACCGAGCATCACCTTCACCAGAAGGGATGGCTCCGCACGCTGACCACGTTGGCGCGCGTACTCGTCCATGGCCGTCAGATACGCATACTGCCGGTTGAAGTCCACCCTGTCGGCGATCTGGAGGCGCCCGACCTCTGGCAGATGGATTCCTTCTCGGAGTATCTTTCGCCAGATGGCGTCGGTCCCCAGTGACTGCCGCAGGGTCATCCAGGCCGACCACAGCGCCGGGAAGACTGCATCGTGGGAGGGTTCGAGCAGACGCCTTACCTGCTTCCCGGGCCGCTCCCCGACCGCCGCATGTGCCCCCTCTCCGGGCGCTGAAGTCGTGGCGGCAGCTTGCGATGTGCCCGCCGCCGAAGTCCCTGCCCGCGCCGGCTCCGCTGCTTGGCGCGCCTCCGTTCTCCCCCGTGTGGCGGCGCTTCGCCTCCTTCCTTGACGCCCGGTCTCCGCACGGGTGACTTCGAGCCGCCGAACTGGCTTCCGTAAAAGCCCCTCGGGGTACGCGATGGCCCAGTGTTCGGCGTACTCGGTTGCCAAGCCTGCGTCGACCCCGGTAGGAGGGAGAGTGATAACGTCGCCAGAGCCAAAGGCGGCAAACATCAGCCACATCTGGCGAAGGACGCCAGGGTTCGTCTCCTCCCGGACAGCAGTGAATACCCTCTTCGGCATCCGTTGAAGGCACCCGAACTGCCTGGCGAACCGGGTTGGCACGTAGGGCTCGCAGATCACCTTCCCGTCGATCCGAGCCACGAGCACCCCGCCTCGCATGTTCAAGAAGTATTCATGCTACTCCAGCGGACCCTGCCCATTGTCGATCATCTGGCCAACGGGAGTGGGGAACGGGCTGAAGTTGAAATTGGCATGATTGCCAATCCGAATCCTCACGCCCTCCTCATTTAGGGTCATCGGAGCGACCCCCGCAATGTTCAGCAGGGAGGGTCGCAGGCCGTTGCCCGGAGGAATGATGGCGTTCGGAAACGTGTACCCACCAAGGTGAGCAGCCACCCAGCCGTGGAAGAATTGGAAGGGCCCACAGATCCTTCGTGGCGACCCCCCTCGTGAGATGCGTCCCAGGATGGCATACAGCTTCGCCAGTACTGGGACCTCGAGGTTGTATCTTTTGTTGGCGGCCATAGCGCCCGCCATCGCCAGTGTCGCCGGGCGAACGCCCATTCTCGCGTCCCGCACTGGCAGGAGCCACCCACTCAGAAAGGCGGCCAGGAACGCCGCGTACCGGACATTTGGGTCCCGGGCCTCGATGACGCGGTACCCCCATGAGCGGTAGTCGCCCGTCTCCAGGACCCGCCAGTATGACCCGTTCCGGCTCCTCTGAGCCGCGGTCGGGCATCGCTTCCCCCTGCCTGGAATCTTGACCGCTGGGTCATGCTCCAAGAACTGGCCGAACCACTCCTTGTAGGCTATTTACTTCTGGAAGTCCTTGACCCCGAGCCGCTCTATAGCCAGGTCCAACAGATGCCACGTCAGGATGGGAGTCCGTGACCTGTCGCCCCAGGTGTTCCTCGGAGGCAGGAACTCATCATACTGGTAACCCTCCAGCGGGATACCTCCGATGCAGTGGATGTCCCAGAGACCGATGCCGACCTCCCCATGGTGAAGATGGAATGTGTTGGTATCCGGGGACCAGCGGGTGAACAGCTCCAGCCCGAGCTCGGACTGCTGGTAGAAGTGGAACTGCGACGTCCACACCGCCTCAAACAGGCCGATGTACCGCAGATCCTCCGCGAAGTGATCGCAAGTGTGGCGTACCCAGAACGCCCAGGCCCACTCACTGGTGAAATTGCCCCCAGATCGCAAGTCCCAGTCCTTCAGCCAGCCCTTGGTGTCGTCGGTGACACTCTGGCGATATATGCTCGAGTAGAGGGCTGGAGAGTTCTCCGCAGTAGGCTCACTTCCGACGATGGTTCGCGTCCTCGGGTTCAGGACATAGACATCTAAGTGTCTGGTCTCCCTGGAAGGATGCCCATTGTTGGTGATGTTATAGCGGGGAAGCTCGTCCTCCCGAGTCACCCAGGTCCGTGGCGCATCAACCTCGAACCCTGGCACCGGAACCTCATCTAGGATGCCAAAGTTCCAGAGCGGCAGGTTGTCCGACAGTGGATATGTCTTCTGGGCCGGCGTCAGCAAGTCGAACAAGGATTGATTGTTGGAAACAATCTCCTTGGCTCCGTAGACCTCCTCGTTCGTCGCCATCTCGGCTCTGCGAGTGGCGGCATCCCCCTCATTTCCTTGATTCGCGACCATCTCAGAAGCTCCGGGAGTCGTGCGGGTAAAGGGATGAAGCGTGCGGGATCGGACGAGGCTGGTAGAGAAGTTTGAGAGTTGGCGCGCAATCCTAGAGGACGGCGCGCAATCGGAAAGTCCGTCGCGTAAAACCCTGGGTGTTCGCGCAAAAGCAGGCCGAATTCTGGACAGGTTTGCGCGACGAGCGGGCGAATTCCGCACCGGAAAAGGCAATTTCGCGCACGAGAGCTCGAATGCTTATCGCGCGGAAGGCCAGTGTACGGTGCGGGGGACCCAGGGCCCCTATTTATAGGCGAGGCCGGGGTCCGCGCTGCGCGGAAAGCGCTTTGCGCGACCGCAGCGGAGAATTTCGCGCCCGACGCCCTTTTTTGCGCGCCACAGTCCCGCGCCACCCAGGACTTCGGCATTCTGGCGTCTCCCTCGGAACCCGATCGTTGCGACCTCTCGCCGATCAGATTCCGAGGGGGGGCTTTTGTAGACGTCAGAAAAGTTTGTTGTTCCCAAACAAAGCTCCGGATGCGGAAAGCGAGGTCATATTTGGAGTCGGAAGCATTTTTCGGAGGGCCCGGAAGCCTTGCGTGGAAATTTTGGAGACCCGCGCGCAAAGTTGATGAGCCGCGCGCAAACCTCCCGGGATGCGCGCAATGCACCGGGCCGGCGCACAATTTTGCGCGCCAGTGGCCCGCGCGACTCCCTTGCGCGCCGGGCCCGATTCCGCGCCCGCGACGAGAATTCCGCGCCCGGGGTTGCCTATAAATATAAGGCGACCCCCGACGTTTTGAAGGTTGCCAGAATTCGAAAGGTCTCTCGTGCGCGCAATCCAACCCCTTCCGCGCGCAATGCCGATCTTCAGGTAACCTCTTTTCTTTCGCGCAAGAAAGCCTCGGGGTTCGCCTTCGCGCGCAATCCCTTTGGCTCCTCTCCTTTGAATAACCCTTCACTCAAAGGCGTTTGCGCGCAAAAGAAGCCTCTTGCGCGCAATTGCCCCCGAGTGCGCGCAATCCAGCCCGATTGCGCGCACCCCCCCTTTTTAAGTGGCCATTCATTAAAGAATGAGCCGTTGCCCCCGTGCGCTATCCGAAGCCCGGTGCGCGCAATCTCTATCATTCGCGCGCAAAGTGCTGGCCCAATTGCGCGCCAGCCCGCCCATTTGCGCGCCGACCCGCGGTATTGCGCGCAAAGCTCCTCTTTTGCGCGCAAACCGCCAGGGTCGCCCCCTTTGACCCCCTTTGGGTACCCGCCTGCGTGGCGCCCATTGACCCTCAGCCCGGGTGCCCGCACTGTGCGTTGTCTTCCCGTGCGGCCCTCCAGGCTTGCGCGAAGTGACACGGACCTATCGGCGGCTTCAACGTCCTGCACGACGTTAAACTGCATACGTCCCGCATGACGTTAAACTGCACTTCGTCCCAGCTACAAGACGTTAAACTGTACGCTATTCGTCCTGCACGACGTTAAACTGTAATTCGTCCTGCATGACGCTAAACTGCACCACGTCCTGCACGACGTTAAACTGCATACGTCCAAGCTGCATGACGTTAAACTGCCTAGCCCCCATCGTCCGCGCTGCAAGACGTTAAACTGCCAAGCATCTTTGTCTTCAACACACGACGTTAAACTGTACTTCGTCCGGCAAGACGTTAAACCGTCCGCTTCGTCCTCAACACACGACGTTAAACTATACTTCGTCCGGCAAGACGTTAAACCGTCCGCATCACCCGATCCCGTGCCCCGCACGTAGGGTCCCCCCGGTTTGGATGTGGCCCCCGCCCGCTCGTCTCTGCAGGGATGACGGGGTTGCCCCTCTTTAGGGATGATTCATGGAGTGGCCTTCGCCCATGGGGGTAGAGTGTTACAAACAGAACGAACTACGTGGACTTTGATCCCTGTCTTCTAAACAGGGTACGTAGGAAGCCTCTCCGAGGTTCAAGCCCGCCACCTGGTCATCCCGGTCGTATTTACGTCGGTTCGTCCATCAGTGAACCCCTCCCGGGTTCACACTTGCGTTGATTCACCTATGAGTCCGCCTCTATGGGGGACTGCACGTGTGTATCTCCATTGTGCTTCCCCACCGCCTCGATCTCTTCGTGAGTCGGCTTGCCAACGTCCAGCATGACGTTAAACTGTGATCCACCCGGGGACTGCACGTGTGTATCTCCATTGTGCTTCCCCACCGCCTCGATCTCTTCCTGAGTCGGCTTGCCAACGTCCAGCATGACGTAAAAATGTGATCCACCCGACCGTTCCATCCCCCTCTGTGCGAGGTGGTTCGGTTCAATCCTTCTCCAGGCAGCCTCGATCTCCTTGTGAGTCAGCTTGCCAACATCCAGCACGACGTAAAACTGTGATTCACCCGGCCGTTCCATCCCCCTCTGTGCGAGGTGGTTCGGTTAAATCCTCCGCCCGGCGGCCTCGATCTCTTCGTGAGTCGGCTTGCCGACGTCCAGCATGACGTTAAACTGTATATCCGAACTACGCTGACTTTGATCTGCGCTAACGCGCGGTACGTAGGAAGCCCCTACGGGGTCCAAGCTCTTCACTCCATCATCCATCATGATCCTTACCCGGGCCGCCACATCCCGGTGGGGTCATGCCATTTCATTCCACTCCACTTCACTCGGGAAGCCGCCCATGTGCTGGCCCCAGCGTCGGAGGTTCCCCGCAAGGGGTTCTGTCATCTGATCCACTCCTCGTGTTGATCAGTCCGATGCCGTCCCCGCTGGACGTTAAACTCGCGGCATACCCCGTGTTAAACATGGGAAGCTGAGGAAAACCTCAGGTAACACAGTTCCCCGCACCCAGTGCGGGATGCCTCAGGCCATCACGCCTTCGAGAAGCCCTATTAGGGACGGAAGGCAGACATGCAGAGGCGCAGTGCTAAGACACGCCCCCGACACCCAGAGCCACCCGGTCTCCTCACCGCAGGTTGCTGCCCCGACCAGACTCCTTGGAACGTCCGGGCGGAAACAGCGTAATTAACCGGTGTCCATGAAGACATGGCGCCGAGAACGAGATTCACGAACATTCTTAAATCTATGAGGGAGACCCGGATTAGGCGACGAGTTCCGAGGAGACGTCCACGGAAGGAGGAGCCGACATCCCATCATCCCGGTTTCGATCAAGGAGCAGACGCCCCTGAATAAGGGACGATT
Organism: Viscum album; assembly: GCA_963277665.1. Taxonomy (NCBI): domain Eukaryota; kingdom Viridiplantae; phylum Streptophyta; class Magnoliopsida; order Santalales; family Viscaceae; genus Viscum; species Viscum album. Next base: position 126,556,416 of record OY728146.1, on the reverse strand, counting down.
GCCGCCCGCCCTTGGAAAACGGGACTGCGGGGCCACAAGCCGCGCGCCCATCCCCTCGTGTTGACGGGTGCACGCGCGAACGCGTCCTGGCGGAACAACGTAACCCGACGCACATCCGCACCGAAACAATATGATCTATAATTATGTCTTGGGTTTCAGTGGATTATATGATATCTATTTGGTACTAGTTATGTTTTCATATGAAAATAATTATCATTCATCAATCAGAATGTCACCCTTCGAGGCCTTATATGGTCTCCCATGCTGATTACCTCTATTGTACAGAGGTGGGTGGGTCCTATATTGTGGTACCAAGTCTCATTTAGGAGATATTGATAAGGATTCATGATATACATTGGCACATGATTACAACACAAGTTCAGTAAAAATTGTATGTGGATCTTCGACGCTGTCCTTTGGAGTTTTTCATAGGTGACCGGATTTTCATGAAATTATCTCCACAGTTGGGTCACATCATCTTGGGAAATATTGAAAGTTGGATCTAAGATATTTTGGATCATTTTAGATCACTAAGGGGCTTGGGTAGGTTATGTATATGTCGGTGCTTGTAGTTTAATTGATTTTTATCCATGATATTTCCCACATATCTCATCTCAAGAAGTACCATCTTGATCTCTCTCATGTTCTGACTTAGGAAGATATTTATTTTGATCTAGATTCTTTAGTTGTAGAGAATCCATTGGAGATTTTTTATTCTTTGGTGAAATTAATTCATGGGAATTATATCTCATTGGTCTGAGTGTTATAGTGACACAGATCATATTCTCATGAAACATGGGAGTGTGAGTCGTCAATAAGGGCTAAGTATCCTCACCTCTTTCCAAAAAACCCTTGTTCCTCGTGATGTCTTTATGATATAAAGTCTTGTGTTGGGGAGATTGTAACATCCTGGATTTTAAGGTAAGATCTTTCAATGTCTAATAGTGACTTTTTTTGTTTTTAGAGCATCAGAGTTTTTTTGGTGTTTCTATAGAACATGGGGTGCAGACTACTTTGAAGACAATTTTATGCCGTAAGTTAAAGTTTATGGCACATTTACTTCATTGGGAACTGGATATGATATTGTTTACCACACAAGAATCTTAAAATCCATAAAATAATTTTTATACAGTAAATTCCCTTTTCACCGTAAGACCTACTTTTACACCATAAAATAATCAATCTTGGTAAATTTAATCTTAGAAAGTATATTTTTTTGGTGTATGTGGATTATGGGGATTTTACATTGTAAGTCCCTAGTTTACATCATAAACCATTTTTTCTAGTAGGTTTTTACTATGTTTCACACCTAACCCTTCTTTTATTTTGTTTTTTCCTCCCATCCTCCAACCCTAGATAGTTTGAGGGGTGATTTAGATGATCCCCACTCTTTATGAGTTCATATATTCAATATTTGATCTATATGGTGTTAGAATAAATTCTCCCTAGAAAACTACCTTTCTACTTATTCATTACCATTGGTCATGGAAACAACATTGCGCTGCATTTTGGAATCATTAACCCAATGGTGGTGTTTTTTTAATTCTTATAGATCTTTTGTGTGATATTATTCTAGGTTCTGGTCCATGTTTGGTTGTAGTGAGGTGGGTGAAAGGTTTTTAGGGCCTCTATTATTATCTTTTCATTCCTTATGGTGTTTTTAGACCCTATTTTGGTCATTTTTGAACCAATTTATGGTAGTTGGTTTCATCTCTATCCTTTTCTAGATGATCTCTATTGCTCTTGTTTTATAAATTTAAATATAAATGAATTGGAATGATTGATTTGTGTGTGGAAATTAATTTTGATAAAAATGATTTTTAACTAGGTTTTGGGTAATGTAAAATGGTGTTTTCAATGTATGGTTTGGTGTAATAAAGGGTTATGAAATTTTTTGTGAAATGTGGAACCCTTTGAAATGATTTATGAAATACATCACGTGGGAAGCCTCAGGTACTTAGGTGGGAGGCATAGCCTAGGGCTATTATCTAGTGCACTATCCAGGGGTTCACTCATGGGTTGTTACTATACTCCTAAGGAATATTGTTCTAAAAATGGGGTTTTACATTGTTGTGGGGTTTAATCATGGGGTGATTCTATACTCCTTATCCATGTGTTCTAAAGACTTTGGTATGAACTATTCATTGATTGTGGTATGAGTAGTCTACTACATTAAAATGTTTTGATCCTTTACCTCTACCATTTTTCTTAGATTTTTATATTTTGGATTTGATTATGAAAACTATGTTTTGGAACTTTTTTTACCTGAATTTTTTTGGAAGTATGGAAAACAAGTAAATATTTACCATTATTTTGATGTATTTTTTTATTTCTTATCATGCCATGTATCCATTAAATGAGAATACTAGGATTATTTGTACAGATGCTTGATATGGAACACCTGTGTGGGATCCTATGAGCCTATTTACCCCACACAAACACACCCCTTCGGTGATGTATAGACCTGTTATGTATTTTACTGTAGATAAAGGAAAGGTAACACAATGAGGTGGTGAGGTTTCTGTCAGCTGGGTATGGGTATTTGGTAGTGATATGGTGGAACATTTCCCAGATATAACATGGATTAGCTATTTCTTTTTGGGTACCTTTTTCAAACCTTTACTGTAAAGACCCAAGCTTGATGTACATGGACATTACATTACTTTTTTATAATACTTAATACATGAAACAAACATACACCCAAATACTGTATTAGTTTATCACCTTTGGAAACATGGAACATAATCTTCTATCTTGGTGAAAGACCTTCAAAATCTCCCATAAAGATCTTCCACTTTTGTTTACCTACCTAAAACCTATCTTTATATCCAAAGGAAAAGAAAACATAAAAAGGGTGAGATCAAATGCTCAGTAAAGGTAAAAATTGAGAACATAAAACAAACCATAAACATAAGAATATAAAAACATGAACATAAAGTTTAAATATCAAAATCTTGAGTCATGAAATAAATCTTGGCAGTACGTAAGGCATAGATAATAAAGGAACATTAACCATGATAAAATAGCATTGGCATAAAACATGGAATTTTGGTAAAAAAATAAACACAAAATATGATTTCCATAGTATCCAAGGAATTGCTGCCAAGACTATCATAGTGGACAAATTCCATTACTGAACCAGGTTTACTTTCTGTTCCAGCCATGTATTACTGAACCAGATTTACTTGTCTTTCTAGCCCTATATTAATGAACCGAATTTACTTGTCATTCTAGTGATTTATATCTCATAATATATAAACATTTACCCAATGCATTGGAGGTATATATAGTTCCCACCCATATCATAATGAAATCATTCTTACATGTGCCACAAAACATAAATCATTCATCATAACATAACCCATAAAATAAAATGGGTTTCTTAAACAAAATTTTATAATAATACATATAAAATAAATTGATTTCATAAAAATAATTAAATCATAAACACAATAGAATCAAATAAATAATAGGGATATAAACATAACCCTATGTCATCTTAGATAGAAAATAATTTTGATAAAATACTTGAACTTAATTCCTGAGGAAAATATCACTTCTTTTTCAAAAACGTTTTCATTTCTCAAAATTCCATGAAATTTTAAAAGAAAATAATTTAGTTGAAAACAATCTTGAAATCATGTAGAGGAAGATTCCTAGAAATAAGGTTTCATGAAACTATAAAAATCCATTTATGCAGTATAAGTTAAAAAAGCATTCTTCTCGTACTCTTGTCGGAAAATTAAAAAAATACCTCGTATAGAAAAATGAAAGAAAGATTACTTTCATACCATTTAATAAAACTCCACCAATGGGTAAAATTTAATTTAAACAATAGTAGAATAATATAAATAATATTATATATATTTATTAAATATGGACATGAATGATAAATATACCCCAGTAAATAATTACGAATAAACAATCTCGGATAATAATGAGATTGCAAAATTATACATTAGAAATAAATTGTTAATAAAATAAATCAATTATGTTTATTTACTATAAATATACATAAATAAATTATAAATACATTATATTATATCAAAAAAAATTCTCACATAATCATAACATGACATAATCAAGAAGTAGAAGATTAACCCAAAGAATGGAAATTGGGTTAAGAAGTTCCCTTACCTTGAGTCTGTATTGTCTCATTCATTTTTATATTCCTAAATAATAAACTTAGGTTAATTTATACTTTCTTAAGAACCTTTTTCAAGTTTATTATTAATTGTATATTACTTATCATCATGTTATAAAAATTAAATAATTATTTAAGTTCATATCGATCGGTTTGTCGATATTTAGTACTTGAGTCAAAAATGAACTTGTTTGATGTAAATTGTCTTTGTGGTCAAAATTACATCATCTATATAATACTATTCATGATCTAAATATAATATATACCCAGTATATATGAATTTATAATATCCACAATATTTTTAGATATGAAATTAAATGCATAGTTCATGGAGATGGTAGGTCGTACGTACACATGAACGCTACTTTCATTTCTTTTTCATATTAAAATAATAATATTTAAATGATATAAATGTATATTATAATACCAATATTATATTTATTTAATTTATGTCTCATAGTTTTTATTAAATCCATCGTTTTTATGTTCCATGTATAGCATGAACCAGTCATATCACTTTGAGGGGGCGGTAGTCCACACTTCCTCAAATAAAATTATCGTATTTACACGTCATGGAAAGTATAAAGGTATGTTTTAAAAAAATACAGAAGAATAGAGATGATATAAATATAATATATATCATATATAAAATATATTTCCATAATATTTTCCACCATGAGAGGTGGTAGGGAAAAAATGAACAATCATTGTTTCATGAGGTAATAGTTTGTCTTACATGGAAACAATATGTTTGTATCCATTAGATGGAGGTGTGTATAATTGTAGTTTGAATAATTCTCATAAAAACATCCTAGTATATTTAGGATAATGTTTTTTATTAATAAATGAATAATAATAGCATAGGGAGTGTATAAGAAAAATAATTTAAAGGAACTTGAGAGAAAACGTCACCTCTAAATCGGGTAACTTCTTTTGATTTGAGCCAAAAGGCTTTCATGAATTTCCTTCTAACCAAGGTAATGATTATATGAGTATGTTAGTAATCTTGGGATATTATTTTATCAAAATTGGAATGATACAAGGGGCTTGATAGGTGTGAGTAAGTGGGTAGAGGTGGTGGCCTTTTATAAAAGGGAGGAGGGGCACTTTAGGAAAGTCTTGAAATATTATTTTATTATAAAATGATTTTAGAATTATAATAGATCCAAAGTGATATAATTCAAGGATAAGATGAGTATGGGTCTAAATAATCTCAACCAATAGGATTTAGACAAGTTTAGTTCATAAAATTAACCTTATCTTTTAGCATTGACCCTTAGTTAAAAACATTAACTCTTTCCATGTCTTCTTGTATTTTCACAATATATGGTTACTATAGTTACTATAAAATTACAATAGAACCATAAGTGGGTCATTAATTAAAGTTTTAAAATTATATAGGTCATTTATCCGAATATTATATTTTTAAGACTATTATATCATTTAATAAAATAGTATTGTTTTTAAAAAACTCATTTATGTCAATTTTGACACTATTTAGTAATTGATTTTTTTAAAGTCGTAATAACTTGATTCATTTGAAATAAAAGACATAACTAAAATATAATATGTCATAATCATCTATAAAATTCATGGGTGTCATAAAAATGATCAAATTAAATTTATTTTAATATTTATAATATCATTTATTTGAATCATTCATTAATAAGGCAATCATTGCATCATCATTGTGTCATAAATAAATTTATTTATTTAATGTCTAAAAATTATAAATAAAATATCATGATGTATTAAAAAAATATCTTTATAATGACTATTTATAGTCAAAGATATCAGTTATATAACCCTATATTAAAAATGTTTTAGTAAAAGATACATGTTTATGTTATAATTCTGTTTACTTTAACTTAAAAATTATAAAAGTTCATTATCACACCCAAGTGGCTCCATTGGGTCCTAAAATTGACTCAAGGATGATCATGGTTAGACATATCTCATCCAATAGGATTATTAAATGTCTCATAGTAGTTTTATATTATTATAATATTGTTATTTTTAACCTTATTTACCGAATTTACCCTTTCACCATGGTAAATAAAAATAATTACCGAAATTACTATTCATAATGTCCAAAAATAAAAGGTACCTATTTAAAAAAAAATTACCTTATGATTATAAATATGGAATAAATTTTTATAAATTCAAAACACATAATTGGAAGACATTAATTTAAAATTAATTCCCATTGTCAAAATCAGAAAATGGGTTTTTAAGAAGTAAAAACTATCAAAAGATTGATATGTGTTTATATCCAATTTAAATGTGAAATTACTTAAAATGACCAAAATTGGATTAAATTATAAAAACATAATCCAATTAAACTTTAAAAAAAATTAAAAATATAATATATCTATATAAATAAATTAGACGAAAAGGCAGTTTTGGATTAAAATGCAGTATTGTTCACTATTCATTAAAATATGAATTTATCAAAATAATACCAAAATTTCAACCAAGGTAAATTTGGATATCCCTCTTCCAAATAATAAGTTTATTATCTCTAATAGAACTTATAAAATTTTTAAAAATGATATTTAAAAAAGGTTTTCCATCAAAAGGCGGTAAAACTGTATTTTTCGAAAAATACTTATTTTAACCGAAAAATTGAATTTATTCTTATATCATGTCTAGAAAATACTTAAGATGAATTTTAATTTTATATAAACTTCAAAATGTTTTTAATACTATTTATAACGGCTATTTTATATCTCATTAAATAATAATATTTTAATAATATTGTTTTTTAGTGAAACTCGGTATTGCGTACAACGCAAACTATCGAGGAAGGTTACTCTTGCGAGTAACGCAAGACAAGTAATTATAGAGTGAATTTCAAGATTCCTTTGGTGTTGTGTATAACATAATCCCAACATAATTCTTTAATACATTGAACTAAATCGATACTCAGTGTTGCGTGAAATGAATTCTATCAAAAGAACTTGAAATTATGTGTAACACATGACAAGAATAGTGTTGCATATACTGAAAGCTAATATGGTGTAGCTTACAACACAAGAAATCAAATAAATTAAAAATAATCTATCTCATAAAATCTCAGGGTGTTATATTTACCTCGGAGTTTGGTTTCACTACTTTGAGTTGTATCACTTCTATTATTTTATTTTAGCTATGGAATATATTTATTCTAGTTATTCTTATATTTTTTTCATTAACCTATATATATATACACCATTTAATCTTGTTTGTATTGGAAAAAATTGTCCCCTCTGGTTTTTTTTATGCCTGGGTGCAAGTTTCCATCCTGTGGGGATTGGGAATGTCCTTCAGGTATGTGGTAGATCGGGTTGAGTAACAATTTGTGGGGGTATCCCATGTGGGTCTATTACACCCTATGATATTTTTGGTTTAGAGTTTAGATAATTAATAAAAAATATTACATGATAACACATATGTCTTTAAGTGGTCATTTTTTCCACTATTTCCTACTTTCCTTATTTCACATTATGTATTAAACATGTCCCATAAAATTCTTCACACATGTAACCTTTCTATAAATAATTTATTTAACATCGATCATCATAATTTTGGTAAATGGAAAATATAAGTAGAGTTATCTCAAACACTCAGGAAGGGTAAACATAATCATTATCAATTTAGTTTCATCAATGAGCATAATATGACCATAACGATATTATTACATAATCAAATTTTATATGTATAACATAAGAAAATTCATACCCATAAAAAACTAGATCATAAATGATGATACATGGAATAAATATTTAACCTAATAAAATATCCATATAATTCAGTAATCATGATCTATATGAAAACAATCCTTGAGAAAATTATCCATTAGATTTTATTTCAATCATTGAAAAACAATGTAGGTATCTTGGAACATAAATAATTCATCGTGGAATCATATAACCAGATAGTTACTATATCTCTTAGGAGTAACCTATAACAAGTAAATCTTGTTATCTCTTAGAAGTGACTTAAAATCATTTAACCTTTTCATATTCTAAGAGTAGCATAACAATATCATCTCTTAGGAGTAACTTACATCCAATTAACTTTGTATCATTACCCAAGGACTTGGATGGCTATAACAAGTCCACCTATAATATATCATAAAAATTCTATTAAGTATTTCTTTTCACTCCCCAATCCCACATTAATCAATAATTTTAATGTGCCATATCCTGAAAAAAAACTCATGAATGATTTCATTTCATCAAAACTATCATAGATTGATTTACCCATGAAAAAAATGTTTCCTAAATAAATCTTTAAAGCATCATTGTAAACCATTAATAAAATGGAATTGAGTGGTATCATAATATCATATCCCTAGTGAGGTATAAGAACCATTAATGAAGTTTTACATATATGAAAAATACCTTTAAAAGGTCATTTGAACATTTCATCTAAAACATGATAAAATATCATTTTCCATTGAATACATTTTGGCTAAAAATTCCTAAAATATTTATAAAATCCTATTATTTGATAATAAACATATAAAATTATAAAGGAAGCATTAATTAAAACAACAATCATAACTTCAGGAAAATTTAATCATTTCATAAATGTTAAAAATAAACATTATTTTAATACTTTTGTAAAGATATTCAAAAGTGAACTATGAAAAAAACGTTATAAAGTTTCTTTTAAAAATAATTTCAAATATCATATAACATAACTTTAATAAATCCTTAGTGTTTAGAAAATAACTTTTTGGAATAATATAAATAATGAGTAAGTGTTTTGTTAAAAGCCTTTAAATGCTTTAAAATAACTTTTTCAAGTAAATACCATTCACATTATTTTAAATCCAAAAACACCTTTAAAGAAATAACATAAAAAGGAACATAAAAAACCCCGACTTTAACAAGAATCAATTAATAAATAGTGTCAAAATTGACATAAATGAGTTTTTAAAACAAATATTGTTTTATTAAATGATATAATAGTCATAAAAATAAAAGATTCAGGAAAATGACTTATATAATGTTAAAAATATTATTAATTATCCAATTTTGGTTCTCTTGGAATTTCACAGTAACTATAGTAACCATATATTATGTAAATACAAGAAGACATGGTAAGAATTTATGTTTTTAACTAAGGGTTAAAGCTAAAAGATAAGGTTAATTTTGTGTCCTAAACTTATCTAAAACCAATTTTTTGAGATTATTTAGACTCATATTCATCTTACCCTATAAATATATCACTTTGGAACTATTATAATGTGAAAATTAATTTATAATAAAATAATATTTCAAGACTTTCCTAAATTGCCCCTCCTCCCTCTTATAAAAGACCACCACCTATACCCACTTACTCACACCTCTCAAGCACATTGACTCGTCCAACATCTGATAAAATAAACTCCCAAAATACCTCTCTTCCTAATAGAATCCTTAACTTGGGAATAAAAAAATTAAAGAAAACATTTTAGCTAAAATCAAAAGGAGTTACCCGATTTAGAGGTAATGTCTTCTCTCAAACTCTTTTCATTTTTTTCCTCATCCAACCCACAAACCTATATTTATTCCATTATTTTATAAAAAAACCAGTATCCTAAATATAATTGTATTTTTTTATTTTAATTTTTCTAACTACACTTACACACACGTCCATCTAATGGATATAGAACATACTGTTTCTGTGTATGGAGAACTACTGCCTCACGAAATGATGATTGTTCAATTTTATCTTACCATGGTGGACATTATGATGGAAATTTATTTATATATGATATATATTATATTTATATTGTCTCTATTCTTCTGTAATTTTTATTTACAACATACCTTTATGCTTTCCATAATTTCTAAATACGATAATTTCATTTGAGGAAGTGTGGACTACCGCCCCCTCAAAGTGATATGACTCATTCATGCCATACATGGAACATATAAAGAATAGAGTTACTGAACTTATGTAATATATATAACATAGATATTATATTTTAATTATAATGTATCTATGTATCTTTTATAATTTATTCCTTTAATATGAAAATGAAATGAAAGTAGCGTTCATGCGTACGTACGGCCTGCCGTCTCTATGAACAGTGCATTTTATTTATTATCTCAAAATATTATAGAGTATTATAAATATATATATATATACATATATATATATATATATTATATATATATGATATTTAAATCATGATTAATATTCTAGATATAATGGACTTATGACCCCATGGATAATTTGCATCAAAATAAGTTTATTTTTACTCAAATACCGAACATCGACTAAACGTCCGATATGAATTCAAATAATTACTAATTTCTATAACATGATAATAAGTGATATAAAATGAAAAATAAAATTTAAAAATGTTATAAATCAAGTAGAAATTTACCCAAGTTTATTATTTATGAAATTAAATAATGAATGAGACAAGTGGGACTCAAGGTAAGGGATTTCGTATCAATCTCCTTTCATTGAGACATTTCTTAATAATTTGCACCTTTTTTATTTTATAAGGTTTATATACATCCACTATTGCATTTAATATCCACAACCACTATTACATTTCATATACATGTTTTATATATTATAACGTTATTAATTAAATTATGGAGATTAATATTAAAATGTTCAAAGTGGTATGGGACACCTTAGTCATTTAAAGATTTAATTATCAAATATTTTTCTTCCTGATATTAAATTACATATTTATTTATATTGGTATGAAAGGAATATACAAGAAATTTTATTTCAATCTTCAATTTCAGTCAAAGTTTTCAAAAGGAATCTTTTTATACAAAGCGTTTTACTTTTTTTTTGAAAATGAAAAATGTAATTTTTTTAATGTATATAGTGACAATGACTTCTATACCGCCGTAACTATTATTTGATATTTGTCCTCCTCTTAAATAATTAATTTATTTTAAAAGTAAAATAAATACCTTATTCTTTTATTTGGGTATCTTGGTACGGAAAATGGGTGCTTAAATTAAAATGGTATTTTTATATAGAAATGTTTTTCATATGGGATAAGAAGAAGCTTTCAAAAAAGGGGTTTTATGATGAGCGTGTTTTATTCATGAAATGGTAAATGAGCATTATATAAAATGGGTGATCCTGATATATCTTATACTAAGGGTTGATCCCCATTATAGTTCACATGCGAGCCTAATATAGCATATACAAAGGGTTGAGCCCCATTTTAGCTCACGGGTGATCTCAACATATCTTATACAAAGAGTTGAGCACCATTATAGCTCACGGGTGAGCCCGATATAGCTTATATGAAGGCTGATCCCCATTATAGATATCCAATTTGGAATTCAACCATATGGTTATTCCAATTGGAAGATGTTTGGAAGTGTTTTATGTATATGATGCTTTAAGTCACCTAAAAGATTTTTAATTTCATTCAATTGGTTTTAGTGTTTTTTAGTGTTTTAATTGAGAAAAAAGTATGAGTGTCATTCATGTGAAATTTTTTTGTTTCATCCACTCAAGGAACTTTTAATGGGTTATCAGGTTTTAACTAGACTAATGGTTTTTCGTTATTTTTATATCCCTTACTGACCTTTTTATGCTCACCCCAAGTTTTTGAAATGTCTTTCACAATGAATAAGGAAGGGTAAGAGAAAAAAAGAATTCAAGAAGATTTTATCAATAAAATAATTCTTTTTTAAGGAATTTTATTATTGTGAAAAAAATGGATAGAGTATAAGTGTCTACTTTTTAATATTTGAGATGTAATGTAATAGTTATGGCCTAATTCTCTAAAACTCTAAACCTGAAAAGATCCTCAATGTGAATTCTTGAATTAAATCAAGATTATGTAATGTTTATGGATGGGGAATTATAGAAATAATTTGTAAAAACACATTCATGGGGAAGTAATCACACCATATAAAATAAAAAATGGTGCATAACATGAATCGCGTCTCAAAGAATTGGAATTAAGACCATTAAAATCATTTTAACTTTTATAACATTTGAATCAATATATCATGAAATAGATTACCTAAAAGGAACTTTAAATATCATTATAAATGATTTTTTCATGATATAATATCATAATATGTATCATATCCACCTTATAAAAGGAATTAGGTTCATATTAAAAGACTTGTCTCAAAGAAACAATATTTAGACAAATAATCCTTTCTAAGATCATATCATTGAAGTTAGAATTAATGAATAAAGTGATTATGTGTAATAATTTTAAAACCACAAAGAATGGAAATAAAATATAATAAAATTAGAGTAAATTTCTCATATAATCTTGTAATAAAATAGTCACCTAAGTATAATTATAACCCAATTAATGGATATTGAGTTGTAAAACCCCTTACCTCAAGTCCAGGAATTTTATGTACATCTATTATATTCCTGTATAATAAAGTTATATTAATTATTTACTATTTCAAGAAAAAATTCTAGGTTTATTACCTTATCATTAAAATATTTATTTCATTTATTATAATTGAATATTTAATTAGTTAATCTGTTAAGTCCACATCGAGGGTTTTGAGGACGTTTGGATCATAATTGAAAAATGACTTTGGTAGGTTGACCATTGTAAAAAGAGGTTATTATTCCATCAAATACAGTATAATGATCATCAAATAATTATAATTTTTTATATAAAATAAAATTTTAGAATCACTCATGAAAGGAGGATGTGAAAAATGAATCACATCACTTTGTGAAGGTGGTATTCCACAGGTACGCACGAGCGATGCTATCATTTTTTAAATGAGAGGAATGTTAAGAAGGTAAGTAATATATTATATATCTAGAATAATAATTATTTCTTGAATATCATATATATTTATTAATTCCAACATAATAACCAGCCTTTTGAGGTGGTTATCAAAAATGAAACACATCACTTCATGGAGGTGGTAGGCCACACGTGCACGCGAACAATGATTTTGTTCCACATGTGATGGAAAATGAGATGGATAAGGTTGTTAAATTAACATAATAACATCTAATTATATGGTATAGAATGATTTTATTATATTTTAATGTATGGGATAGAATATAATGATATAAAAGAAGAAGTAAAATGGAAGAGATCTGTTAAAACGGTTACCTCCTCTTTGAGAGACCTCCTTTGGATTTATGTTTAAGGATCCTAGGGATGGACTTTTGAATAGACCAGAACCTCTATAAATATTATAATGATGTAAATATAAGTTCTTTTAGGGTTTTATCTATAAAATAGGCTCAATGTGATGTAAATAATAGAGGACAGGCAGTGTCCTTTTTTAGTGAAGGAAAGGACATACTTCGAATTACTTAAAAGATTTAAATATAATAGATTATTTTTTATAAGAAAGTGGAACAAAGTGGGAAAAAATTTGAATACAAGATATTTATTGTGATAATAATTTCATCCAATAAAATTTTATTTTTTTTATGTTTCATTCAAAACCTTATCTTTGGGTTTAACCCCTTCACTAATTAATTTTAACTTTAACTATGGTTCCAACTTTTTCAATACTAAAGGGTTATAAATTTAGTTTTAAGGTAAAAATTGGGTAAAATGGTAAATGGATGAAATTATATACCATATCCCATTACTCATGTCCTATATCAATTTTTTTTTTAAATCTTTTAATAATATATTATTTAACATAAAATACTATTAAATTTATTTGAAGAACTATTCAAATATTCTGAATTTAAAGATGTAAATAAATGTATGGAATTCAAATATAAAATCTTTAAAAATTAATTATACATTTTTATTAACCATAAATTAGTATTATACCCTAATTCATCCAAATAATATTACTTTCTATGTTTTTGAAATCAATTGAATTAATTTATCTACTGCTTTCACAAGCACTGAGTCAGCATTGTGTAAGAATTTAAGGAAATTATAAGATCGATAAAAATTAAAAATTAATTAATTATTTTAAAATTAAACTTTTATATTTATTCAAAACATCTTCTTATTCATGTGTTAACATATAATATAAATTAAAACAAAGATATTGACATTTTGTAATTTTCCCTTAGAAAAATATAAAGGTATTTTTCAATGAAAAATGAAACCAAAATGTCATATCATAAAATATACTAATGGTTTAGTATAAATAAACTCATATAATAGAAATAATATATTTTTTAAATATATTTTTAAAGCTTCTTCATATTATTTTTAAACTTATTTACCCAGTTTACCCTTAGTGAGGTGATGAATATTTACCACGGTTAATATTCATTATGAACAAAACTTAAGTTGATCTATAGAGAAAATTTTAACTTCATGATTCTAAATATGGAATCAATTTATCAATATTAAATTTCTATAAGTTATGAAAATTAATTCTAATAAAAAATCATAAAATGCAATGAAAAAATGTTTTCAGGTAAATACATTTTCATAACCAAAATTATACCAAAATCAATGATAAATATGATAAATATGTATTTAATTATATTTTTTCTAGATAAAGGATAATTATACTAATTTAATATCATATTAAAATAATAATGGTAATTTTTAATAAAAATAATTGACTGTTTTACAAAAAATTGTATTTTTTACTATTTATTAGAAAATCAATCTTTTCAGAAAAAACTTAAAATTTCACCCAAATATAATTTTGATATATTTGTTTCAAAAATTATATCCTTTTATGAAATAAATTTTCAAAGTGAAAAAAATTAATTCTACTAATTGCTAAAAAAAATAAATTAAAACCATTTTTGAAGAAAATGTATTTTTGAAGCATAAAATGACTTTACTGAAAATTGGGTGCTTATTTAAAAAGAATTAATCAATAAATTTGTGTTGAGTAGGGACATATTAATATTTTTATAGTTCTATTACTCCTATTCATATCATCCAATTTCACAAAAAGGTTTAAAAAATCATATTTAAATAATAATATTATGTGGTTCATTTAAGCTCGATGTCATATATGCTATCGAACATAATGTCCCTTTAAAATATTAGGGGTGCTAAATGAATATTGTTTTAAATAAAATAAGAAGATTCATCCCTCAATATAAGATCATATGGAGGGATTTTATTTTGTGAGTTATAAATCCAAGTGAATAGATCTATGAAAGAGCTATGAATCTAAGCATTATTTTGAGATCTGACAATCTTTTTTTTCATTTTCCATAGCCGGTTTGAGGGAACTGGTACCCCAAACCGGTTTAAGGGTAATCAGAAACCGCACAAAAACTTTCCCAAAGAACATTCAGAAATCAGCGAGATTCAAAATTTAAAATCTGATCCAGCCACGATCCACCGTACACCACGTGCTGTACCTCGAGCAGCGAGCCCGCCTCAACTCCTCAATCCTCGAGCCTACAGTACCTCGAAGAACGGACCATCAACAGTCCTGACATGCCATCCAGAGAAATCCTTATCACAGGAACTCCGGCGAGATTCACCGGAGTCCGTCTTCACCGAGGGATCATCACAGCATATCACCGCTTCTCTGCTGAGGACAACACCACCGATGCCGAAAAACAGAGCCACCAACCCAAAGAGCTCCATTGAACAGTCCAAACATAAACCAGAAAGAAAATTTATCAAAACTTCAAATGAAAACAATAACAACCAAGATGAACATCATCCATGGCTGACTTCTGAGAATCATCATCGTCGTCACTTCAACTCGCAAACACCGTCGCTTTACACTGCCCGATCCACCACCTCAAGCTAAACAACCGCCGCAGAAAAGAGACGACCTCGAAACGCTGATGAGACCGCCACAGGGAAACAATGCAACTGAGATCAAAACCTTGAACGCTCCGAAGAGGGGGTAGGTATTTATACCAAAACTTGTAAAATTATTATATGCCTCTTTATTTATTTAATTTCATTCATACGGATGATTATTTTGGGTATAAATTTAATAGATCCAGTTACAATAACCAGCAATGGAGGTTTAAATCCAAAGGGGGTAAAAAATAAAATAAGAATTTATAATTAATAAAATGTTATCAACGCCTCATTCACACCACCTTCCCCCACACACCCCAGGTGTCTTCACTGGTCCATTGGGAACATTATTTAGTATTAGTTGGATAGGTTACCTTAGATTTGATCTATTTTTGAAGACTCACAGAATTTTATTTAATTTTATGAAGTGCATATTTGAGATGGTTGAAGTATCGCAAATAAAAAGATAAAAATATAATAATGTTACTTCATATTTGGAATTATCAACCAAGACAATTTAAAAAAATACCAAGAAATAGGCTAAGTATCTAAGAATAGCCTCATTAATGAAGAAAGACTCACTAAAAGTTGAAGGTAGTTAAAGTGGAAATAGTTTCTCCAACTATGATGATATTTAATGTATTTAATGTAATGATTATCTCTACTATGAGTTTAGAGAATATATGAGTAAAATTACTAAAAAAATCATTACTTGTATTTTTGAGTATATTCAGGAGATTGATAATGAAAAATAATAGCTTATAAAAGATGCTATAGAAATGAAAAAGGAATTAGTTGTCCAGTTGTATAAATAAAATTCTATCATCAAATAACTTAAAATGAATGATTCATACCTATAGATTTTATAATAATATATTTCAATGGTAAAAGAAAAAATTAAATACAAACTTGATGAGAAATTAAATGTTATTAAATATTGTGAAAAGAAAACCCATTCATATGAAAAGTTATATCAAGCTATTATTAGTATCAAGAATGATCAGTTAGATATAAAATCAAAAAGGGAGAATGATATTGAATGTATCTTTCAATAAAGAAGTAAGTTTCATGAAGATAAAGTTCATATTTTTAAAATATAATGGGAAGAGAGACAAAAATTAAGTTTACGTTGAAAAATTTCACTCAACATGAATTGTTTAATGATGGAAATAAAAATAAAAAATCTAGATTCAATCCAAACTAAAACTTTCCAAATAACTAAGAAGATATTTTTTTTAAATCAATACTCAATAAAGAATATTCCTTCATATGATAATCAAAATAGTGTTAAATATAACATTAGATCATGTGGAGAATCTTCCATTACTTTCACTTGGAAAATGGTAACTCATAACCCAATGAGTTCAGTTTGTACTAATTCTATCTAAACTGAAAGTGTAGGAAAAAGGATAAAAACTATACAAATATGGGAATATAAAAGTACTAGTAAAACCATCAATATATAAATCATGGAATTAATTAGTTAATATAGGATAATCTCCCCATTACATCCTCAAAAAAATGGTTAATGGTATAATAATATCAGGCTAATGAATATAGATAGATTTTTCTTACAGGAAAAATAATATGATTTTTGGGCCACTATTGGTACAGATAGAGGTTTGGGAAGATGGTCATAGATTGTTGTCACAAAATTTCATTATATTAAATTTAGATAAGTCCCTGAAATATGTTATAAAATATTAAAATTATAATAAGCCTATTGTATAAAAGAAATAGGTTTCACATAATAAGAGAAATTTTCCCTTGATGAATTGATTGGAAAAGATGCAAAAATTCTACGACATTTGAAACATATGTGGAAACACATAGGATGAATTATGGTATGTTACATACAAAAAAACACATTTAATCATGTGAATAACAGTCCAAAATAGCATAAGGAGGTGAAAAATAATAAGGATTTAAAAGCTACTAGAAAGATATGATTTTATCATAGAAAAATATGCTACATCATGTACCCATATGGTGTGGCCATGAAAGTCAAAGAAAATGAAAGTAATAAAAAGGTAGTAAAAGAATACATACAATAGAGATAATCTATAATATGATTAGTGGTTGAAATTATTTGTCAATAAGTGAAGATTATATCTAAGAATGGAAAATATAAAGCTAATATAGAAGTGTCAGGGTGTTGCCAGGTAGGACACATGGTTATTAGATATATGAAAGATTTTCTAGGTCAGATGAAATATAAAGGAAAATCACATGTGAGGTCAAGTTTAAAAATGGTTTTTTCAATGAAAGTACCCACACCCAAGGATAAATGTGATCATATACCCATGGGTTATCTAACCATATGGCTAAATTAGTTGTAATTAGCTAGAAAGCTTGATCAAGGTGAAAATAAATCAATAAATCCATGTACTATAGTTGAATATCATATTTCATCTAGGAAAATAGTTGAAAATATAAAGTAAACCATGATTCCCAAATATGAACAAGTAAATTTAATGGTTAAGTAATCATGGATATGTGTAGACATTACAAACCTATAAGAAAATAATATTATGAGTTGGGAAATATATCTTGGTCCCATTCCTCTTATTGAGGAGTTGTTGGATGATCCACCCTCACCTCATAATTATTTTATGAAATTTAAATTATAGGTGTTAAATGGGGGAACTAGTGAGTTTCCCATGAGGTGGAGATCTAAAAAAGTGAGAAGATTCCATAATATCTCAAATATTCTTGAATCTAGAAATCAGGACAAATCCATTAAAATATAGAGGATGAGGTATGATTTCACTCTCCCATCATTTTTTTAACATGTATATATTACTCATAAAAAAGGTTAGTGTTTATTTAACAAATAAAAAAGTCCTGGAACTTGAAATGTTTTGATGTATTTGTTGAAATGAGCATAGGTAAATAAATTTTCTTGGAAAATCAAGATGTGTTTCTATAAAAAGTTAGAGAGATTGAACTGGTATCTCATGTGAAAATATGGACAACCTTATTGTCTAAAATTTTCCCAATTTTTTTCTACAAAGGGTTTTCCCATGTTGACTTAGAGTAAAAATGTTAATAGAACATTACTAATAAAAATGTGATTCTAAGTTAACATCAAATAATTTTATGTTATTATGCATTTCCATAAATCACTTGCTACTAGTAAATATTGATTCCTGCATAAATTCGTCATGGTTGTATCTTAAAGGGGAGAGGAATTTGAAGAATACATTACTGTGTTAAAATGGGGAAACTATATTACCCTTTGAAATTATTTTCAATTATGGGGATATATATCACATTGACTAATGAAGTATATTTTGTTTTGTTGTAATTAATAAAAAATAAAAAGGGGGATAATTAAGTTCCCAAAGGTAGTGTTTTATTATATATTCTTTCAAATAGGTTAGTCAATTTGATAATGAAAATATGAGGTATTAGGTGAAGAAGTAAGAATCCACCCATGTAAGAGGAGTTGTTATCATGAGAAAAAATAGAAAAGAAAAAGGACCTTGGAATAGATGGATAGAAAAATTCCTTGTAACCTAAATAGTACAAACCATTAAAGTATTAAAAAATGTTGGTTTTTTTAATATAGTGTTTCTACACTCTTTGATGAAGGTTAAACTGATCACATATGTCTTGTGATTGATTACAGAATAGCCACACTTGAGATGGTAGAAGAACTTAAGGGAATTATCTTAGTTGAGTATTTTATATGCTGCAATGCTTTATAAATGAATTAAAAATAGCTTTAAAATATTATAATATTTCTATCAATAATTTCTATAAGTTCTATTATGATTTAATGAAGTTTAGAGAATCCCTGGATAAATACTAAGTCTGTTTGAATCTATCTATAGAATTTATTATTTTGGTTTTCATGAAAAATGGATAAGTCTTGAATATAAGGATTTATCTACTATGATTTTAATAATTGTATTCTAAACATAATATTTTAGGTGATGAGTATAATAGTTTTAGGTGATTATAAGTCTTTTCACTCCATTATATTATTTTTTTATTGTTAGTCATTTCTGACTGTGTGAATTCATTGTAAGACTTTAGAGTTTGCTAAAAACTGATAAATTCATGATTGTATGGATTCATCCACAATTTAAATCTCGATCATAATACTTCATCATAAGTCCTTTAGAATATGATATGACTTTTCTAGAATGTAAAATTTTCTTATAAAGCAGAAAATTAAAAAACATAAGAGCATAAGACTTCTAGAGATGATTGTAAGTCTTCTGATTTTAATCATAAGACTATGAAAAGAATAATTAGTGGATGTAAGTCTTTGTAGTACCTAGTTTAATACATCAACACTTAGTAAAAATTTAATTTTTTTGTTGGATTATAAATCAAGATTATGGATTTAAAATTTGATGAATATGAAATCATTTGGGATGATGAAATATTTGTTCCTTCATAGTAAAAAACATTACAAAAACATAGAATAGTGTGTGATTCAAGAATGTAAAGAAAGATAATGTGATACTTATCCATGGAAAGAGGAGATTAAATAAAAATGAAAATTTTAGTTTATATAATTATTTAATTCTAAGAAAAATAAAATCTAATGATGTTGATGTTGTTCTTTTAATTTTAAAATATCATGATGATTATATAATCCATGATCCAAACTTGTTTTGAGAAGATTAAAATGATAATTACCCCTACATGTATTTCTTAAAGTAGAAAATTAAATCATTGGGTTTTTAATAATAATGAATATAAATAACCATGGAACCTTGAGCTTCTTTTTATTAAATCATTCATCATTATGATCAATGTTTTTTTAAGTTTTTTATTCAGAATTAAGATGGATGTTTATGAAATTTACCAAGATTGAAATATGATGATATGAGATTCCACTTCTATGTATAGATCTAAGATAAAAGGATTACTATTTTCATGGAATATTTCATATTTTAATGAAAATAGTTTCATTCCACAAGATCTATCTGTTTTACATTTTATAAAGATGAGGAAAATTCAAGATGTGGATTTTTGTGTATACATTTGAGAATAAGAGGTGGAGTTTGTTGTGTGTTTTAATATGAATATTATATTTAGTTGAGATAAGAAAAATTTTAAATATTTATATGGAGAAGAATTCATTCCTAGTGTAAAATATTTTAAATATATTTTTGGTTGAGTTTCAAAAATGAAAATAATTTAATAGGTGTATTTGTAGAATACACCTTGAATTGAAAAAAATAATGTTTACAAAGGAATACATGGGAACGTGTAATAGGTATTCTATATTGGTATTCTATTGGAAGCTAGTTTTTTCCATCAGCATAAAATTTATGGTATTTAAAAAATAAATAAATCATTTAATGAACTACTCATTCAATTGAGTGGATATGAAATTTTAGGGAAAATGAATATAACAGACAGAATAAAGTGATGTTGGTTTTTGTGTTCATAAATTGAGATTCTGAGAGTTGTGTTTCATGATATCACAAGATAATATATCAAAGAACAAAATAAGAATTATCTGATTCATGTTGTAGATAAGAATAAGAACAAGTGTATTCATCCATAAATCTATGATTTTTTTTGGAGTTTAATTTGTTAGTGATAAATCTAGGTGAACAGATCTATTTAAGAGCTATAAAACTTGGAATTATTCAAAGGAAGAGTTGCATGAATTCCAACTGGAATAACTACGAGTCTAGGACTTTTAGTTAAAGTAAGAAGATCAATACTTGGATAAAGATGCATCACTAAGAAAAAAAATTGATCCACTTAAAAGTATAACCTACAACTAAATAACTTATATATATATGGTGTGACTCCATAGAACCTGGGAGAACCATGGTATGAAATTAGATCACCATGAAATTTAGAAACCCTAGTGTGAAGCTATAGAGATAATTCTATTGAAACTCTTGAAAAATAAGTCTTATGAGGTATAGGACTTTTAAACACTCTGAGACTCAATGTTAGTTTGGGAAAACCCACCCATTGTAATCAGTAATAAATTATAGTCAAGAATCCATTATTAGAGTGAACAACCAATCAAGATAAGGAGTGAGTCATTGTAATGAACCTTGTAAAAATAGTATGTGCCTATTTAATTCTTCACTTTCATGTATAAAACTGATTATTACTAGGTATAATATTGATAAATCCAATTTCAAAAACCAAAAACATAGTTTTAATTAGAAATGGGATAAAAGAATCAAAGAAGAATTTGGAATTAGTAAAAAAGTAAACAGCACCTACTCCCCCCCACCTCTTAGGTGTCTATAACAGTCTATTGAGAACATAATTGGAATTTAATTATCAATTAGTAGTTAAATAATACTTGAATAATCCATAATAAATGATTAATATACAATGTAATAAATGGTAATATTCAGTTTTAGTAAGATAATTATTTATCAAGTAAAACTAAAACTAGTTTTCAGGGATATATCCAGTATGGTGTTTAGAATATTTATATCTAAAAAATAGGTATTTTCAACATAATTATTAAGTTTTAGAAAAATAATACATTATAAATAAAATTAATACATAATGATTCTAGGACTAGTTTGACATGATACATATAAACTGTTTCAAGTATAATTTAAAGGTAATTCTAGGAGACTCCTTTAATAAATTTTAGTAATGCTTAGTAAATAATTAAATACACTTGGTAAATGATATTAGTTTCTCCATGAGATATTATTGAAGCATATCTTAACCAATTATTAATTGGTCATTAAAAATGTATATTGGATTTAATCATAAACTCACATTTCCTTTTACACATCAGGGTTGTGATGTAAGTCAAATGAGGATCGATGATGATTCTTACAAGAATTCATTGAGCATTAAAATTTAGATTGTATTAATTATGAAAAACACATTTACTAATACACACCATATACATGATGTTAGTATAAGGAGTATAAATGATGAATGTTATAATCTTTGAAAAGTATTCTATTATCCCTTTCGAGATATGCATTTCAAATACTGTAATTAACCCATAACCATCTACCAATTAAAAATAAAAATCAATATAATATTATTTATATTATGAAACAAATCCATTATTCCAAAAATCATGTGTTTATATTAAATGAGTTTATTATATCTTAGTAAATAAACAAAAATGCATAAAAAATAACACAAAAATTCAGTTTAAGGTAATTATCCTAAAGATTTATAAGGATATTACATAAATACCTATGATAGAAAAGTTATAGTCAATTGAAATACAATGTTTTTATAAAAGCGTGAAATATTTTTTTGATATGGTGGGAGAAATATTGACTTGTAAATAGTCAAGGCTATAGGTACACAACTAGTTTTTATTGGAATAAGTTCCATAAGATCTTGTGGAAAAAAAATCTCTAGAGAGACATATTATGTAGAAAAGTGTAAAACCAAGAGATATTGTTATAAGTTCATTGTGGTGGGTGATATATCATTCTATAAGAATAATTATTCCTAAAATAAAGAAGTAAATAACAATTATCTAAAATGATAAGTGAATATGAATTCAAGAAAATGGATTTCATATACCAAAATTCAATTTTTTATTTTGGTAGTTTCTCGAAATGATGTAATGCCTTTGTGGGGTATTCCAGATAAACTACACATGGGTGGTACATGCATGGTACCAATAAGGTTCGATTGGTTAGAAAAACTCTTCATGCTTAAATCCATTTGAATAATACTTATTATAGAAATTTTTAATGATCATTATATTGGTAATTTACATGTCAAGACTAATTTTCTTACAGAAAACCTATGGGATATGTTTAAATGATTCAACTAAAGGGGTTGGTGACATTAAAGAATGTAAGTATGATATGGAAGTTCCAAAAATACATTTATGGTTAGAAAAATTCTAATAATCATTGAATATTTATTTAGAATGATATATTTCCATGTGTCTATAAGAAATTTGTAGCATAACAATATTTTTTCATGTAAAATATGTTGATTACATATGGAAACCATTGTTATTCTTATAGTTAGTATGAATGGGATTGAAATAATATCTCAAATGATTAACTTAAAGCATCAACCTATATTCCAGAGAATAAGAGATACTAAGGTAGATTTATGGATTTCTTAGACTAAGTTGAAGTATAAATACTAACATGTTATTGAAAAATACAAGTTAGAACAATCCAAGATAGAATTTTTTCCAAAGTCACGTGGCATAAATATCTCCATGAAGAAAAGTATAATAAATAGGTGGAGATTAAAATGGATAGTATAATTCCATATACCTTAGTGATGGGTCTATCACATATGTTTAGCTATATACTATGTAGGATATTGATAACACGTTCATTTTGGTATGAAAATCACAAATAAGTCCAGGAGAACTGTATAGTAAGTAGTTCCGAATCATTAATAGTATTTGAGAAAGTACAAAGGATATATACTTGGTAATTACAGAGGTAAAAAAACTAGTTACAAAGAGGAAAAACTATTCTTCCTATAGATAATTTGTTTCAAAATCATATCTAGGGAAATAAAATAATAAAGACTAACTCATTAAAGTATGTGGTATCCATATCTATAAATATTGAGTATGTTAGGGCTTCTAGTGTAGCTAAAGAAGCAGTATCAAATATGAAACATTTTATCCAAGATCTAAGAATCATACCTAGAACGTAAAGTATTGTCATTATGATAAGTTAATTATTGAGGTATTATCTAAGATTTAAATTTTATGATAGAAGAAAAAAAAGGATATACTCTAGGATATAATCTCTTGATTGATTTTACTTAAAGAGACAAATTCGTAGTTGAAGTTCCTATCAAGATCCGTTTCCTCCTCTAATAAGGGGTTGAATTAGCGGGGTTTAGTTTTTGAAATTTATTTTAAACAAAAATTAACCTCTATATATTTTTAGAGTATGATCCACTCAAAAATAGAAAAAAACCATCAATACAAAATCATGTAAAAAAATTAAAGAGAAAAGAACACATAAAATTTACATGGTTCAGATCTAATGTGGAATCCTACTCCCTATCATGCTTGGTTATCCCCCCAACCATGTATTATTTTCACTATATACCCAAGTAAAAACCTATTATAATAAATCCATTGACATCCCACAAAACATTTCAAGAATCACACCCAACATTAATACTTCTTGTTGTAGTTCAAAGGATGATTATAAAATGAAGAAGATCACTAAATAAAATAGATTTATTTGGAAATAAAAGATGAAGATCCACTTCCATGATCCTTCAGAATATGAAAGAAATAAATTTCCACCATTAATAATTGAAGTTTCTATAAAAATATTCTAAGAATCAAGTTAATATTTCAAAATACATGAGTTTCATTAGATATTGATCATTTCCTAACCATCCTCAGCTTTAGAAATCCCTCATATGTTTTTTCCACAATAAAATCTTAGCTTCAAATCAAAATTTTTCCACGTGTATTTAATTTCTATAATGAAAAATACATAATCTTTAAATCCCCATGATCATCATAACTGCATTCAATAACTGCATCTCCATTATGGATTTAGAAACTGAATCTTGGGATTGAAGAGTCATAAAAAACCATGTATAGAACTTCATAATTAAAACACATAAAAATAATTGAATTCTTAAAACATGTAGATACAGTCTGTCTATAACACCCCAAGCTTCCACTGTACGCTTCTCTTTGAATAATACGATAGCGTGTGTTGTACTCAACTTCGAGTTCTAACACACCACAACCAATCAAACTAGCCGTTATGAATAGTAATACCCACTTTTTGAAATTTTATAAATTTTATCTTTTAAAATGGACTTCATTTTTGGATTTGGAATATCGAAATTAGCTTAGGGTGAAATTTTGGAACTTTTCGGATAACTTTCATATTTTGATGAATAGTAAAAATTACTAAATTTTAATTAAAAACAACAATTTTAATATAAATAATTAATAGTGATAAATTATAAATTTTAGTGGTTTTAAAGTATATTTATAATATATTTTTTACAATTAATACAATGCTGGTCATTGGACGTAATTTCACATTTAAACCGGACATAAACAAGTGTCAATCTTTTGATAGTTATTATTTCTTAAAAACACGCTTTTGTTTTAACAACGGGAATTAATTTTAAATTAATTTATGCCAATTCTGTGTTTTGAATTTAGAAAAATGGATTCCATATTTAGAATCATTAGGTCCAAATTTTGTAAATAGGTAACTTTATTTTCAGACATTTTGAATAATTACTTCGGTAAATATTTTATTTACCATGGTTAAAGGGTAAATCCGGTAAATAAGGGTAAACAAATAATATTATAATAATATTAATTTACCCTAAAACGTATCCTAATCCCATTGGTTGATAAATTTCAGACCATGGGCATCTTTTGGTTGATTTTGGGACCCCATGGAGTCACTTGTAGGTGATAGGGACACTTTATATTAATTAAGTTAAAGTAAATACAAAAATGACATAAGAATATATCTTTTAACAAAACAATTTTCACATAGGGTTATATATGTTATATTTTCAACTATAAATATTAATTAGAAAGATAAAAATATTTCCAACATAATGGTATTTTATTTATAATTTTTAGACATTGAATAATTGAATTTATTTATGACACAATAATGATGCAGTATTTTCCTTATTAATGAATCAAATAATTAGTATTATAAATGTTAAAATAAATATAATTTGAAATTTTTGATGACATCCAAGAATTTTATTGGTTAATATTACATATTATGATTACATAAATGAATTTTATTAGAATTAATAATGTTGTTATGACTTTAACAAAAATCAATTATTAAATGGGTGGAGCCCGTTATAGCTCCTCGATGCATCGGTAGGTCTCATGAGACAAACTAGTGTCTTGGTACAAGGCCTTTACAAAATCTTATTTGTAGTATTGGCACGAGATCTTGACTATGTGGTTATGATAGTCTGACATTATGCATTCCATCATTATGAAAGTGGTTATTGATATTGAATGTGGTTATTCGACTAGTAGAATATCCATGTGAATAAGTAAATGGAATTATTTCATTTTATCTTTCCCATATTATTCTGAAGTTCAAGTTTAAAAGGCCTTTGTTTTATTTATACTTTACCTTAAATGTTGATGCTTATCTATGAAAGTTTCCTCTATATTGTTATCATTACGGAGCATCTGATCTCACCCCTTTAAATGTTTTATTTTTCCCAGGTTGTGAAGAAGTAATTTATGAATGACCTGTAGGGATAGTATGAGGGGATATGAAGACAAGATGTTGTTGTAGTTTTTTTTACTTTTTGATGCAATGGAAGACTTATGAATATATCTAGTATTTCCAAGACAAATAAACTAATCGGTCTTTCGAGACTTGATCTTTTGTGATCATGCCAATGTTATGTAATAATGCACCGACTCTGGGTAACTGGGATCGGGGCGTTACAGTTGGTATCAGAGGAAGTTTAGTACAAACCTTGGAAACTAGATTTAGATAAACTCTGATTAGAGCACATAACCCTAAGATAGACTTTGAGGATTAGTATATAATAACTTCCTAGAATTTTGGTATTGTATAGATTTTTTGAGTTTTCCAAAAAATACATCCCTGTATGGATACGAGCAGGTAGAGGTGGATCTGACACAGATGTACCTAGGGGTAAAACCCGAAAACACCGCTTTGAGCTAGAATCGAACGGGAACTGGTGAACGACAACGGGCCTTGTTTCACTCTTGGTTACAACACTCCCGGGGGATATGATTAGGATAATTTAATTTTTTTTACAAACCAATTTGAAATATTTTAATATAAGATGATAATAAATGACCTTGGTTAATCCTAAGGTGTTTGGAATTGAGAATATGGTGTCATGATATTCTTTAAATGATTTTATGACTAATGTTACTCACACAATGCTTTCTAGTTTTAGTCAATGGCTGGAGTCCAAGGAAGTCATAGTAACTTTGAGAATGATGTACAAGGTGGGAACGGTTGTGGAAATGAGCAACAAAATGGAATGTTGATAGGAGTAAAAGATATCGTGTTCATGCCAAATCAGTTTTTCAAAAATATGATCAACAACATATATATTAACCAACTCCCGGACTCAACAAAGAAGAGAAAGGTGATGAATGACAAGTGATCTAGTAGTGAAGACCATGGAGAAAAGAATCCTAAATTTCCATCATGCAGGAAATGTGGAAGGAGACACCCAGGAAAGTGTCTCAACGGAACAAATAAATGCTTTACGTGCGGGAAATAAGGACATAAAGTGAAAAATTGACGAGGGAAAATGAAGAGTACTATGGAAGAAAATAAAAATGGTCCCAAGAATCCATTTACAGTCATTTACCATAAATGTAGGGGACATGACCATTACCCGAGTGAATTCCCTATTCTATAGGATATTTTCTTGGTCAAAGAAGAAGCTATGTGGAAATAAATGGTTGGAGAAATGTTTAAAAGTATTTGTGCTCCTTGTTGATGGGATTACTTTGTAATAATTTTCTATTCTATTTGTAACCCTATAGTTTTCCATGTGAGAATGATATTTTAGGAATTCTTATATTTTCCCTTGTGGATATAGTTATAAATAACCGTTTGGTTTTATATGATCATTGGGTTTGAGGAAATTACAAGTTATTATATTTTGGGATGAAAATGCATGGTATGAGATAAAATTTATGGTTAAAATTATGTTATGGTTATTTTGAGGAATTTATCTCATTTTGGTAATGTTATAAAATATAGTTTTTTAAAAAGAACAACACGCAGACCGTGTGACAACCTGTCGTGTCGGACAAATCTGTGGGAATCAAACCCACAACCAAAGTTTGATTGGGATTTATCGCCTACCACTGGACTACGTGAAGTCCCTGGTTAGTATGACTAATTATTTTTAGTTAAATGATTTTATTGATCAATAATAAGTTGATTTGTATTCTTATGTCTTATCAAATGAATACCCTTAGTATAAGAAAATGATTTGGTGATTAAGTGATAAATGTTATTTTGAAAGATGTTCGCTTTGTTGGGAACACTATATACATAAGGAAAATAGAATACTATGGGGTTTCATTCGAGGAGTAATGGTGGATTTTTATCTACGTTTTTATTGTGGATTTATAGTGATTTGGGTTATTTATGGAAATGATTAACCTATAATAGAGAATATGTGATTAGGTTAATTACTTTTAAGTATGTGAATTTAAGAGTAGTTGATGTCATTTGGAGATACAATTTAACATGGAAGACTACATAACCAAATTCTTCTAAGTTTTGGGTTTCAATATTAGTTTGGATTATATTGAAGGATTTTAAGGACAATTGTTTATTGAATTGTATTTATTTAACTTTGGGGTATTGTTGGTTTAATTTTAGAAATTAAGATTAGTGTTTC
Organism: Viscum album; assembly: GCA_963277665.1. Lineage (NCBI taxonomy): Eukaryota > Viridiplantae > Streptophyta > Magnoliopsida > Santalales > Viscaceae > Viscum > Viscum album. The sequence continues at coordinate 126,527,275 of OY728146.1, read as the reverse complement.
TTTCTCTAAAGGAATATCCTTTTGGGGGATCATTAGATCTTGTACTAACTGTTTTGGTTTTGATTAATCTCTAAAGACAAGGTAAATATATAGTTTATCCTTCGTGGATCATGTTATTCTGTAGAAGTTTATTCTAGCTCTTCCAGTGTGACCAAGTCTTCTTGAATACTCATCATTTAAAAAAAATGAGTTAGTAGTAGAAATTTATTAAAGAATGAAACTCTACTTAAAAAGTAAGTATATCTCTTTATGTTCTTAGTCAATCTCAGAAATAAATTAGTCATCTTTATGTAATGTAACTTAAAACAAAAAAAATGTTGTCTGTTTACTTTTCCTACTGGGAAACTAATGACCGTTTGTCCCATCACAAGTTCGTGGTTTTATTATTGTTAACTTTCTCCTGATCATGTTTTATATCCCTCTCCATTATAACTTGACACTTAGTTTATCATCCATATCTATGTTTTTCTACAAGGAATTCTAGTATAGGTTATCTCGGGTGACCTTTGTACTTCTCTTTCTTTATTTTAAAGTGATAGTTTTATTGACTCTTTTTCTAATGTGGGAATTTCCATTATATTATCAAGACCAATTTTAAAAATTGCAAGGACGTAATTTATTGAAGGAATGGATAATTTAACACCCCAAGCTTCCATGGTATGCTTCTGTTTGAATAATACAATAGCATGTGTTGTACGCAACTTCGAGTTCTAACACACCACAACCAATCAAACTAGTCGTTATGAATAGTAATACCCACATTTTGAAATATTATAAATTTTATCTTTTAAAATGGACTTCATTTTTGGATTCTGAATATTTAAATTATCTTAGGGTGAAATTTTGGTACTTTTCGGATAACTTTCATATTTTGATGAATAGTAAAAATTACTAAATTTTAATTAAAAACAACTTTTTTAATAGAAATAATTAATAGTGATAAATTATGAATTTGAGTGGTTTTAAAGTATATTTATAATATAATTTTACTATTTAATACAATTTTGGTCATTGGATGTAATTTCACATTTAAACCGGACATAAACAAGTGTCAATCTTTTGATAGTTATTATTTCTTAAAAACACGCTTTTTGTTTTGACAACGGGAATTAATTTTAAATTAATTTCTACCACTTATGTGTTTTGAATTTAGAAAAATGGATTCCATATTTATAATCAGGAGGTCCAAATTGTGTAAATAGGTAACTCTTATTTTTAGACACTTTGAATAATTACTTTGGTAAATATTTTATTTACCATGGTTAAAGGGTAAATCCGGTAAATAAGGGAAACAAAATAATATTAACATAATATTAATTTACCCTAAAACATTTCCTAACCCTATTTTTTGATACATTTCCGACCATGGAAATCTTTGGGTCGATTTTGGGACCCCATGGAGTCACTTGTAAGTGATAAGGACACTTTATATTAATTAAGTTAAAGTAAATACAAAAATGACATAAGCATATATCTTTTAGAAAAACATTTTTTACATAGGGTTATATATGTTATATTTTCGACTATAAATATTAATTAGAAAGATAAAACGATTTCCTACATAATTTTATTTTATTTATAATTTTTATACATTTAATAATTAAATTTATTTATGACACAATAATGATGAAGTATCTTCTTTATTAATGAAAGAATCAAATAATTAGTATTATAAATGTTAAAATAAATATAATTTGAAAGTTTTGATGACATAACGAATTTTATTGCTTAATATTACATATTATAATTACTTAAATGAATTTTATTCGAATTAATAATGATTTTATGACTTTAACAAAAATAAATTATTAAATGGTGTCAAAATTGACATAAATGAGTTTTTAAAACAAATATTATATTATTAATTCATATTCTATTCCTAAAAATCTAAGGTTCGGCCAAAGGACTTATATAATAATATTTGTATCATTAATGGACCACTTGGGGGTCTCTTGGAAGTATATAGTAAGTTTATTAACTATATAATATAAAAATACAAAGAGACATGGTAAGTGTCAAACTAATTAACTAAGAGTTAAATATAAATGATAAGGTTAATATAGTGAGAAAAACCTATCTTAAATCTATTGGATGAAAGGATTTAGACACATCACCACCTTAGACTTTGAATAATCCACTTTGGAGCCATTATAAACCGAATATTAATTTATTATAAATTAATACTTTAAGTTTTTCCTAAAGATCCCCTCCTCCCCCTTATAAAATGACATCACTTATAACCAATTATTAATACCTTAAAAGCCTTTTGGTTCGGCCAAACTCTGCCCAAATACCCTCTAAACTATCCTCCATTAATCCTATAGTCATTCCTTTAATCAGAAAGCCAACCTAAGGACCCCTTTTGATCAAATCAAAAGGAAGAACCCAAAGAAGGGGTAATGTTTTCACCACCCTTTTTCAAGTTCCTTTCTTCTTAAACTTATTCTTTCTTTGTTGTTCCATTATAAAATAATAACTCCAGTATATTCTATATACTGTGATGTTATTATAAATATGGTACAACCATATTCAGTATTCTATCCATCCTTTGAATGACATGTCACCATACGTGCGTACATACAGCCTACCGTCTCCACGTCGTGGTGTAATTGTTATTCAATACATTATTATTTGGATGGGTATAATAATTATTTTTAATTCATGTAAATAATAAATATTACATGATAATGATTCGGTATATATGATATACCATCCAATTATATATTATTTTAATATCAAAATAATGATATTGTCTCTCATGCGTACGTACGGACTACCGTCTCCACGAACGCGATGAGATTCATTCCTCATCGTATCCATTCAAGTATAATTCTCATTTGATGATTAAAAATAATTTTTAAGGACTTGATATCATTCTGTATATGAATAATATACAACCTACCCATAACAAAAATGACTTATGTAACAAAACATATAAAAGAAAACGAGTAAGTTAACACCCGAAACGACGATAATACTATGATATTATTAACAAAACAATGTTAAAAGATCATATATGATATCATATTAATATATATGATCCTTTTATAATTCAATAACAATTATTTCACCATTATAAAGGAGTCTAACCAACCCTCGACCAAGGAAGAAGTACAAAGTAAGGGGTTTCTTATCTCACTTTTAATTTCGTGAGATTTCCATTGTTCACCACTTATTTATTGCATGTGGTGTGTGTACTACCCATAATTGTATTCATTGTGTAATATACTTTAACTTATGGATATTTACATCATCATTTTATTATCCTTATTTCATGGGTGTATGTTTCGTAAGTTACCAAATCGATAAGGGAATTTGAAATTTCAATTTTCATTCATTCAGCTTTACGCATACTTCATTGATTATTTTACTCAAAGATTATGTGTGGAATCACTATTCATTTGCTTATGTCATAATTTCCACTCCCCTTTATGTGGATATACTTTTGATACACATAATCACTCTATTGATAATTTCTCAAGTCATCTATATGAATTTGATAAGAGTAATTTTTAACTCATTCTCCATTTGTTGAGTTAAATATCAAATTCATTAGTGTTGTCTTTACAAGAATATGTGTGAATGTCCTCTGATTCATTTACACTGAACATCCAATCATATTGAGTTTATTTATAATTTTTCACACATAATTATGTCGTGGATTTATCCTTAACATAAGGATACGGTCTTTATAAGAGACTGAATCTCAATTTACATCCCATTGAGACTTCATTGTTGTCATGCACCAATTCTCTTTTATATAGTGTATATAATGTACTTTGACATAGTATATCATGAATCCCTTTATTCCCATGATATCACAAAGTTTTGATTACCTCAATTATTTGTATTCAAGTGTCTCTCTTTTATTTAGAAACTCTAACTAAAATATAATTTTTAAAATGTTTTGAAGATTTATTCTTCTAAATTTTTTTCATTAATGTCCATGTTTTAAAAATGGTTTTAAGGATTTATTTATATGGACATTAAAGTTTTAAAATTAATTTTACTTTTAAAAGTTTCAAAGTGGTATGGGAAACTTTGATTCAAAAATATATTTTTAAATGGTTCTTGACAAATAGTGTGACTTTTAAATGATTTCAAGAAAAAGGGGGATATTTCTCTCTAATAGTTTTGATGATTATTTTCATCTATGTCAATATCCTTCATCATTCTCTATTGAGGTTAATATGATACAATACAATCTTCTATATTGTATCGAATGAGTTATGTTTGACTGTGGATGTGCTATTTTTATACCATTCATGGTTTGTGGATAAAGTATTGACATTTCGTATGCTAGTTTTAATACGAATGTTTATATTATGTTTCAAAATTTTCATATGAGGAATGGATTGGACTTAGTAAGTGACGGGTGGAGCCCGCTATAGCTCCTTAATGCATCGGTTGGTCTCATGAGACAAACTAGTGTCTTGGCACAAGGCCCTGACAAAATATTATTTGTAGTCTTGGCACGAGGGCTTGACTATGTGGTTCTGATAGTCTGGAATTATGCATTCCATCATTATGAAAGTGGTTATTAATATTGCATGTGGTTATTCGACTAGTAAAATATCCATGTGAATAAGTAAATGACATTATTTTATTTTATCTTTTCCATATTATGCTGAGGTTCAAGTTTAAAAGGCTTTTGTTTTAGTTATACATTGCCTTAAATGTTTATGCTTATCTATGAAAGTTTCCGCTATATTGTTATCCTTACTGAGAATCTGAGTTCACCCCTTTCAATATTTTATTTTTCCCAGGATGTGAAGAATTAATTTATGAATGACCTGTAGGGATAATATGAGGGGATATTAAGACAAGATGTTGTTGTAGTTTTTTTTACTTTATGATGTAATGTAAGACTTATGAATATATCTAGTATTTCCAAGACTACTAAACTAATCAGTCTTTCGAGGCTTGATATTTTTTGATCATGCCAATGTTATGTAATAATGCACTGACTCTGGGTAACTGGGGTCGGGGAGTTGCACTGTCTGTAGAGAAGATTCTAATTTCTATTTATGGATACCAAATAGGTATGTAATAATCAGTTTCATGGTATCAATAAGAATTAGATACATAGGATAGTCCCCTACATGAGTCATTATTTAGCTACATCATTCTCAGTAGAATTCATCTATGTGACTTATTTGGATACGTTGCTGAAAAATGCTACATGAGTTCTAAAATCAGTTATGTTAGTGATTTTTCTATGTTTTTCATTTGGTTATATGAATTAATCATCTACATCAATTTCCTATATATAATAAATGATGATGTGAATCACCTACATGAATTTACCTTTCTTAATTTGACTAATGAATCCATAATCCACTCAATCTTAAATAGAATTGGTTCGACCAAACTCCTACCCTTTGAAAAACACTTTCTTTCATCATTAAACTTCCTTACATGAAATTTAATTTCATACAAACTAGATCAAGCTCTGTTAGGATTAGTGATCATCTCAAGTAATGTTTTCAATAAATAAACAAATCCAAACTCGCTAATAAATATGGGGTCTTTAATATATATTAAAACAATCCATAAATCCATGGGTTTATTCAATATCCCCCTTATGGATTTTTTTATAATGTATTAAAAACCCTCTCACTTACTATACCACATAAAACACTTGGTTTTTAAAGAAAAATAAACATTTCATTGTATTTATGGAGAGATAATTATTGAAGGAAACTATTTTGACTCTAGTGTGTCACTAACCACACCATTGATTCAACCCCCTCCCCCCCCTCAGTGGAGGAAACTCATCATATCAAATGAAGCGATTCTAATGAAGATACATAAGAAAAAATTAAAAAAATTATAGCTCATGTTTAGAAGACGATTGATTCATCTAGAAATAATGAGGATAATTTGGGACTAAGAAATTATGAATACATGTTAAAATATAAACTTGAGACATGGATTGAGAAAAAAACCATGCTCAAGAAATAGAAGAATATGTTGGTAAGAGAGAATATGAAATTGGTTGATGAAAAAAGTGAAAGATCTTAAAAAATAAAATAAAATCATTATATTTAATGTTGTGGAATATGAGAAAATTATTAAAGATTTTATGAAAGTCACTCTTTGAAGGATGAACAATTATAATTGATTTAATAAAAATTTCATGATGCTGAAAAATATATGGAAAATTTCGTGTACTTAAAAATATATATTAATTCCAACTTTGAATCTTCCAAACATGTTAAAAAACTCTATTAAATTCCCCATCTGAAAAATATATTTCCACTATTATTGAAACTAACAATGTAGGTGAAAATAATAATTCTATTCAAATTTGGATCAAGAAAAATAAAAAAAACTTATGGAAGTACCCGATGAAAAAAAATATTGAATGAAAATTATTTTCCAAAGTAGATAAAAAGTCAAACCCAACCATTCCACTATATGTTTAATAATGTAGATAAAATTTCAAGATAAAACTCTGATTTTCCAATAAAAATTAGATTTCAGGGCTATTACTGGAGATTTGTAATGTTCAGACATGAAGCATATATATGTTAGCATAACATGTCTTTTTTGAGGAGAAGTAAATAACCTAGGGGAGTAGTTCTAATGAAATGAAACCAAATTATAAATGAATGTAGGTTGAGAAGTAAAATTGTTCCATGTTGAAAAAAAAATAAAAAGTTTTATTTTCCTAAAGGTTTATATGGAACATGTGATCAAAAGGGATATAGAGTAGAGAAATTCCTAGAAAGTTTACCAGATTATTTCCCTCTTAAAGATAGAGGTAATTCATTTCAAGTGCACAATGAAGAAAAGTCATGTTTGGAAGAAGTTTATTTTAATGTAATAAAGAAGACAAAGGCATAGATACTGGACAGTGGGTTATCTTCCTATATGACTAGTGATTCTAAAATTCTAAAGAAAATTTATAAATATAATAGAGGTTAATTAACATTTGGTAATGATGGTTACTTGAAAATCAAAGGCATTGGTAAATATGAAATTGAGAATGATAATTTGAAATCATATGATGTTCCTTATATTGAACAGATGAAAGAAAACTTGTTAAGTGTGAGGAAAATTATTAATTATTAGAATGAACTAATATTTAAGAAAAAAACTTGCATCATTAAAAGAACAATTGATGAAAGAAATGTATCTCGGGAAAGTAGAACAAATTAAAACTTATTCATAATTAGTGATTTATCCAATATATGATATCTAATCATGGGAAATTAGATCTTTTTATTGCATAAAAGAGTTGGGAATCTTGGGAAAATAATACTAAGTAAGATTGTGAAAAATGAATTGGTAATATATTTACCTAATCTGAAGAGATATCAAGATGAAATATTTGGAACATGTCATAAGGGAAAGATAACTAATAAGACTCATAAGATAGTGGCTATTACTTCTACAAGAACATTGGAGTTGTCTACATAGATCTTTCTGGGGGAATGAGATATAATTCTACCCAATGTGATATTTAATTCATCACTTTCATAGATGAATTAACACATGTGACTAATGTTCTTTTCATTAAGAACAGGTCTAAATAATTAGGGATGTTTAAACTATATAGAATATAGGTTGAGAAAGAGTTGGTTTGTGTATCAAAAAATGAGATTTGATAATGGTAAATAATACACAAGTGATACATTTGAATAATATCTCTACAAACATGGAATAAGACTTCAGTATAGAAAACCTTTACACCATAATAGAATAGTTTTATAGATAGTAAGAATAGTAGAATTGTGGAAATGGGTAGAACAATGTTGGTCAAGAATGATATCTTAAAATATTTTTGGAGAGAAACAGTGTGCACTTATTTACAAATTCAAAATAAATGTATCTTGAGACCCAAAACACATCTTACACCATATAATATGTGGTAAAATAATAATCCTATAGTGAAATACTTTAATTTCTTTGGTAGTTCTTTTTATATTAAAATCAAAGGAAGTATGCTTGGAAAGTTTAAATAAAATATAGATGATGGAGTTTTTTGTAAGCTATTTATCCTATGGAAATAGATACAGACACTAGAATAAAATATTTCATAATATTTTTTAGCATTTAGATGTGAATATTTATGAAAATATAGGGAAAATGATATCATATTTAAAAAGATTTTGAATATCCTATTGAAAATAATGATTATAATTATAATGAAATGAGTGGAAAGGTTACTAATATCAGACAAAAAATGGTTGATACTAATTCAGAATGTTCTATTAATGATGAAGAAGGTTATGGTAGTGACATAAATCAATTTCAAAGGTTGAAGAAACATGTTTACACTAATAATATCATTTTGAATCTGAATGCACCAATTTAGATAAGAATTAGGCTAAGATTTCAAAACCATCCAACTCTTGTATCATATATTAAACCAAGAACAGTGGTTGAGGATATTGAAAATGATGAATGTGTGGAATTTATGACTATAAAAATCAATCAAAATGAAAATATTCTTATATGAGAACATGTTCTAAGACCCAAAACCATAAATTTTATTGGTACAAATGGCTCTTTAGGAACAAAATGAATGAAAAAGGTGAAGTCACATAGAACAAGGATAGACTTATTTACAAATTATATTCTCAAATGGAAGGAATTTAATTTAAATATACTATTCCTTCAGTTGATAGAACTAAGATAATAATAATTTTATTAACAGTATAAGATCATTATCATTACAAAGTTTATCAAATGGATATAAAGTTTGGGTTTCTGAATTATGATCTTGAAGAAGAAGTTTTTATTGAAAACCCAAAAGGTTTCATTATAGACAATGATGGAATAATGGTTAGAAGATTGAATAAAATTTTGTATGGCTTGAAATAGGCTCCAAGGGCCTAGTATTCTAAACTTGATGACTGTTTGAGAAAAATAGGTTTATCAAGGGGAATATTGATAATAATTTTTACTTGAATAAGGATTCTTCAGACACACTAACGGTGATTGTATATGTGAATGAAATAATTTTTTCTTGTAATAACTATTACTTATATGGGGATTTCATGATAATGATACAGAAGTAGTATGCTATTTATATATTGGGAAAACTAAACTACTTTCTTGGCTTATACATTGAGCAGAATATTGACTATGTATTTATTTCACAAGACAAGTATGCCAAATAAATTTTGAGAAATTTTAGTATAGGAGATACTAAAGATGTTTTCACACCTATATAAGTTCATAAAAAGTTTAGAAAATATGTACAAGGTATCATGGTTGATCATAAGAAATTTAGAAGCATAATTGGTAGTCTTTTATATCTCACAACATCTAGAACTGATATTTTCCATGTGATGAATCTATTTTCAAGGTATCAAAGTGATCCAAAGGATTCACACATTATTATAATTAAAATATTTATAAGTTATATAAAATTCACATTGAATTATGTCCTTCTCTACAGTATGGATCAATATTTTCTTGGTTACATTGATGTCGATTCAGCTGGTGATGATCCAGATCATCAACCCACATCAAGTGAAGTGTTCTTCATTAGTGAAGGTTTTTTTAGTTGGTACAGTAAGAAGTAGAGTTTAGTGTCCCTAAATACATCCAAATTAGATCATGTGGTGGATACACATGTAGTTACATAGGCCTCATGGATATAAGTTTATCTAGAATATATATGGGTTGATGATCAAATACCATTAAATATTCCATGTTACAATCAAAGTGCTACTGGTCTATAAAAAATCTAGCTCAACACTATCATTCGAAATATATTTAAATTTTATATAATTTAATTAAAGATAAGGTTTATTTGGGTGACATAAAACTTTTATATATTGGAACCAAATATAATCTTGCATATATATTTTCAAAAACTATACCACATGATAGGTTTTTGGAATTGAGGATAAAATTACATGTTTATCCTTCCTCACATAGTTTAATTTAAGCTGCACTGATACCCATACATCTTCCTTTAGATTATGTATCCAAAGAGGGATTGAAGTTTATGATTAAGGGGTGAGTGTAAGTTATCATAGTTGTTTTTAATCATACAATTATAGAGATGTTCACTCAATGATGACAAATTATAGAAGGAACTTGTGATGAAAGAAGGAAGAAGGTAGTTACCCAGCTTAGTTGATGTAGGGTGGTCTTGAAATAATTCTCCATAATGGTGGTGAAGGTGGTAACCCACTGGAGTTTTTGTAGCGTTCTTTCAATAATTATCCTTAGTAGTGGTAAAGGTAGTGACACACCAAAGTTGAAATAGTGTTCTTCAATCGATAGAATAGTATCTATATAGAAATATATAGTAGGACCAATGACTAAATCCATCACTCATAAAATTCCTGATTTTACCATGTGAGAGCTGATAGGTTGATGGTTAACAAGTTAGCTCCAGTTCAAGTGGGAGTGTCATGAAAGTCGGTTCCCTAGACCCAACTTGAATATTACTTTTTTATTACTATATCATGTCTACAAAGAGTTACGAATGATGTTACCTTTACATAATACTACTGATACTTCTACATCCACTATTTATATGGTAATTACCTTATATTATTTTTCATATCAATAGATTATAGTAGTTCCTAGATATAATGAGAAAAAAGAGATGTTATGAAAATAATCATAAATATATTTATTATTTTCTAGATACATCATACTGCTACAACATAGGTGATGTATAACTATCATATGCAGGGGGATCATAAGTATTTGTACTTATTCTCATAAAATTAGTACTTAGCGGTATCATGTAAAGTAGATCATGAAGATTAGCCTACTAATAGGAACACCACAGGTTTCGAGTGTCATTTGATGTTCATTTCTATAATCAAGTGCATTGGTATCTAGACATGAGATCATTATAATTGTGTATCATTTGACCACATACTTTTATACAATATGAATACCATTTAAATTATATTGTAGTTTGGTAGCTTGCATTGGATTCTTCATTGATGGTATGACATTAATTCAATGATAAAGATCAGATTTTTCACATCCAAAAGGAAGAGATGTCATGGGCCTAGTAGACTAGTATTATAGTACATTGATTAAATTCATCTCCATGGTAAAATAACGTAATTCCATCCAGTAATTCCATAAAATACTAAATGATAAAAAGGATGATGACATAATATGTACATCCTTCTTTATGAGACATCATGAGATAAATATATTATATTACATTGTGTGTGTTTATGGGAGGTAGTCATTATTTTGACTAACCCATATCTCTTTAAGGTCCATGAGGTGTTTCTAGATACCTCTCTTGGTTTGTTTTTATCACTCACTAATATAAATATATGGTCCTAGAGATTCACATACAAAGAATATTCAAAATATTCACAAATTATAATGAATTGGATTTTAGGACATGGTAGGCCTTGCGGGGGGGGGGGGGTCAGTTGATTTTTGATCTAGAACAATCACCAATAAATAAATAAAATAATTATTATTCTAGTTTATAATGATAGGGGTTGAATTTAATTACTCATGGTATTCACAAGTTTAAAGATAATATAGGGGAAATATATTTTATGAACAAAAAATATTTTTATTCAAGGTTTGATAAAATATTTTGGGAGAGGCAATTTGAGTTAATGACTCAAATTTTATAATGTGATATTATATATATATATATTTAAAAAATGATGGAATATTTACTTACATTTTTTGTATGGGTACTTTCTCACAAGCTTTATTGATATCTTAATTAAAATACTATACTTTCTTAGGGGGAATAACGAGATTTTTCTAAGTATCCACCTATCTATTTAAGCTAGAGTAATCCCAAATTCATAAAACTATTCATTTTATAAATTTGAAAGATACTCTATTATCACTACCAATTTATAGAGATACAATGATCCATTATAAGTATCTAGATCTAAATTATCCTTCCATAATTAAAGGAACATATTTGCAGATATTTTCAAGACATTGAAAGATTCATTGACTCTCTATTATAGAACCCAGAAATCAATGATTTTCATACTAACAAAATTTTGGAGCGTGTGTGTATGATATAGAGTGTTTTGAATTTAGTTTCTAAGATTTGTGATATTTTGAAGTAATCATATCATATAAAAAACTCTTAGAAATCAATGATTGGCATACCAATTATCATAATTCAATAATTAAAAGGTTACTTTAATTAATTTTTAATTTTGTATATGATTGATTTGATTAGTTTATCATATCAATATTCTTAAATTATAATAGAGAGGGTAACGCCCCCCATAATTGTGTAAGATACCCATAGTTCCAGTCACTACCATGTAGCCTATTAGAGTCAGGTTTTAGGGGACATCCACATCTTCACTATCAGTCCAGCTGGGGTACTAGTGGAAGGTATTTTTTTGCATTATTATTAGTAATTGATATGATATAATAATAATAACACTTAATGTTTAAGAATTATTTTTTCTACAAAACTAATATTTTAATATACATCTTATATTTTCACTTAAAAGTTAAATTTCATATATATAGAAATTTAATTATATTAAATTGATACTAAATTTGAAATTATCATGTTTTTATTAGGTAATAGAGGTCATGTTATATTTTTAGAAAAAAAATAATTATCATGGTAAATTATTAAATAAGATAAAAATAGGTAAAAAGAGATAGAATGACATGGGTCAAATTTTTTTAAATTAAAATTATATAAACTCATTATATTAGACCTTTTTTAGGTGTGGGATTTAATCCTAAAATTATCCCATATATTTCCTTACCTAACTTACTGAACTCTCATGTGATTTCGTCTTTTCTCTTCACCCAACTCAAGTTTCCATAGAAATATATCTCATTTTCAACTGTAAAAGGATCTATCTTGAACCCCCTCAAAACCACTTCTATATTTATTTTTTCTCCTAAATACCTACCCAAATTACATTTCTTAAATTAATTGCTCATATTTGGTAGTCTTTTGTCGGAATAATGAGGCCTAAATACTTCATTCAGTGGGAAGAAGTTATGAGAAGGATCAATTCTATCAAAGTAGGTAATGAGTGTTTATTCTTCCTTTTGTTTAATTTATCATCTCTAGTCTTCAAAAATCTCAATATAAACTCTAATGATTTAATATTAACGTCATTATACATTTAAAAAATGATATTATCATAATATAACTCTATATTTTTACTTATTCACTAGATATAACACATTCTTGTTTGGATCGTTTTTACCAACAACATATATGATTCTATAATTTTTATAGAATGATTGATTAATGAAAACCCCAAGATTTGTAAATATTGAAGTTTTTTTATTTGTTTTCAAACTTTTTTAAGGAATATTGTTGAGTTGTGAGTGAATATGGAGTTGTAAGTTTGTGATGAATGATTCTAGAAGGTGTGAACTTAGGATACCCATTTATATGACATGAAGTAACAATTGTCCTTCTATATAATGATATTTTCATATAAGATAAAACACATTAGTTATTGAGTTCTTGATGGAAGTTATAAAATATTGATATGGATAAGTATGTTTTTATTGAAATAATCATGACCAAACATTATCATGTTCCAATTGATTGAATAAGATACTCATAAAGACTCACAAAGTTCTCTAAAAATCATTGTCTGGTAGATATGTGATTAGTTTTGGAATACTAAGAAGTGAAAGATGAGTATTTAGGTAAATTAAATAATATGATATACACTATTAAAAGATAGTTTAGCTGAAATATACTTTAAAAGAATATAAGTTGTGAATTATGATTTTCAATGTTCATAGAAAGAGATGCGGCTATGAAAAATAATGATTAGAATATTTGAATGGTTAAGACATTAATTCAAATGATGATATACAGTTATTTTAAGAAATTGACATCAAAATAATTCAAGAAAATATTTTGATTCAATATTAACTAATTCAATGAATTTAGAGGGTGGTTATTAGTTTAATCTTGATGGTTTCCAAAAGATATAGTCAGAATAGAGTGTAGAAAAATATGATCTAGATGGTACTAACCGTATGATGATATGCCAGTTGGTATCAATGAGCTAAAATATATCAAGTTAACCCCAGTGGGTTTTCTTATGAAATAATTTATCTGATTTTTTATATTTATAGACAATAGATTTTGAGAAGAACTTGTAAGGTGTCTAAAGGTGTAAAATCCATCTAAGCCAAGAATGATGGATATTATGGATGCAATTGAACGTCATGTACTAAAGGATTTTATGATAATATAAGAAGAACATGAGATGGTCACTAATGTGAATGGAATTTTCTTGATGTAAATATAAATTATTATAATTTAAGAAATTTCTATTGGATGATCCAAAGGAGGAAGGGAAGTGGAAGCTAAGGAAGTCTAGGTAGGTGAAAATTTTGAAAATAAAAATATAAAATATTTTTTTTGGCATGAAGATAGAAGTTAAAGCATTTTTTTAGAGTGGTTTATAGAGAACACAAAATAATCAAAATCTAAGTGGAGTCAGTTCAAAATTAAAATGATGTGAGTAATTGGTTTGTGATAAGAAAAATAAACAAGTGAATGATTGAATATGTCAAATAAATAAAACTATAAGATATCAATTGTGATCATGTTAATTTATACATTCATTGATAAAATAGTCATAAAGATTAAAATCATGATTATATACATGATTTATGGGATCCTTGAAGAATATTATATTCATGTTTTATGGGAACCTTGATAAATTCAAGCCTGGTATTTTTATGGTATTAAAGGAGGTTTGATTAAGATTTGAAGAAGTTGAATGAGACAAATATTAAAGACCAATTTTATTAAATACTAAATGGTTAAATAAATGGGAAGTTAATCATGAGCTCATTAATGATGTTATTGTGATTTAAAGAGAATATATTATATAGATCTCGACATAAAAATTTAATATAATATAGTTGGTTGGATAAGGAAGTTACTGAATTAAATATTCTAGGAGATAAATAACTAGCTGATGAAAATTCAATGCGTTTAGGTTTTAGAAATTTTAATTCATGAGAAGAAGATGATCTTTTCATTCATAGGTCTCATATAAGTATTATATTTTTTTAAGAATAAACTAGATGGAAAAATGATCTTTATAACTTGGGTTGGGGGAAACTTCATAAAATATAAAGAATATATAAGGAGATGGTAATATCCTTTAATACGATAGATAATTTTTATTCACTTGTATTATATATTTAAAATTTATTTCTCATAATAATAACCAAACACATAAAATAATAGGTACCCACATTAGGTCCAAACCTTATAATTATTATGTTCCTTGCATTTATTTGCATTACTACTAAATATGGGTAAGGGTGAGATAATATTTGATAATATAAAAAAATTAAAAAAAATTAAATAGTCAATTTAAAGGTTAAAGAAATTATAAAATAACACTATATATTATCCCTAGTGGTTCATAAATTCTTAGAAACATCAATTGGTATCAGATCAACCAATTTCCCTCTATAAGATCCTTATCTACTGGTGATAGAAAATCTCAACCCATATCACAATAAATTTATTCCAATCATTGATGTAAAAAATTATCATATATCGAATAATATGATGATAACCCATATTATTTAACTTATTTAAGAGGTTATTATTACTGCTACTATGGTATTTTTACTAAGGTAGAAAGATTTTTCTTTAACCTTTTCTGAAAAAAAGGAATCTTGAAGTTGACGGGAAATCTTGAAATGAAATTCTTATATCATTTTCCAATATGGTTTATATGAAGCTGATGGGTGTCAAAAATTCATAAGGTGACCTAAGACAATATTTAATGTATATTCAAGGGAAATGTGAAACAAAGTGATGAAAATATTCAAATAAAGAGATGTCAGTTTGAAAATATTTGAATGGATGATAAAGAAACTATCAATGATTACCTCACCAGAGTAAATGAAATAGATAGTAATATCATAGGATTCAAATTTTTGTTAAATGATTAAAATATTGTTAAAAACTTTATGAGAAAATTTCTAGAAATTCATGATGAAAAATAATTTGTGTTGGATGGTATATATGACTTATCTATTATTGAACAACATAACATACATATTACATATGAGATGTGAAAAGCTACAGAATTCAAGAGGAATATTAAGGAGGAGATGGATTCTAAATCTGTGATATATCAAAAATTATTGAAACAAAAATATAAAGATATATACTATAGTGAATCATATGATAAGTAAGATAATTATTAAGAGCATAAAAGGATTATTTCATTTATCTTTAGAATATTTTGGAAATGCAAAGTCATGTACAATGGAAAACTCCCACTCAAATGCTTTGGGTGTTGGGGAATAAAACAATTTGTAATAAATTGAGTGATGGATAAAGTTTTATAGTGTAATGATGATGATATGAATTTAAAAACTAATAGAATAATGTGTGATAAAACTTTTAAGGGGTTAAAAAATCCAACAGATGTAAGAAAGAAAAATTAGAAGGGTTGGTAGAAGAATTTTGAGTAAATAAGAAGAAGATAACTAATCCACTTATAAAAATACATTAAAATATAATCTTTTAAATAATTTAATAACTATCATGGATCATGTTAAAATATCCTAGGATGTTTCAAGAAGTTAAATATGAGGTTAAGAAACATACATAGAACACATAATGATATTGAAACTTAAGGTTTTTCTTGAGTAAAACACTAAACACAAGAAAGAATTAAGGTTTTTGAAAAAGTAAGGTGAAGATAAAAATATAGGAAAAGAATAATTTAGTATAAATGAATATTATATAAATAATAATATTAATAAATTAAAGCTAAAATTGGTGGAATAAGTTAAAATGGTTAGATAATTTTAAAAAATTATTTCTAAGGAAGAATAGATTAGTAAGACACAATAAAGGTTCTTTGAGACTAAAAAATAATTGAAGAATATGAATAAATACTTTCACTTAGTATAGTCACCCTAAATTTTCTTACATGAATATTACATCATTTTAAAGATAAACAATAAAATAGTGTTACAAATCCATGGTCAAGTGGTTTAGTTTCTTAGTAAAATTAGGTTTATACAAAACTTTTTACAAAATAAAACAGTAATATTATTTAATTCATTCTTCTCTAGCTTCTTAGTGGCCTTTAAATTATCCTTGGTATAAGTAATCACCTGAGGATATACATCAATGAAAGGGGTGATCTAAAAGACCAATAATATGATAGATAAGATGATGAATCAATATAAAATGGGTCATAATAATAATCATCATAATGTAATAATCATTAGAGAAAACATTAGATAAAATCATGGAATGTGGAAATCTATAAAAATGAAACATATGTCTTAGTGGTCAACTACCACACATAGTTGTGAACAAAGATGGCATCATGTTCACGCATAACATATGGGAATCATCATAACATTATCATTGTGAACAAATATATCATAATGTTCATACATATTTCAAATTAGCTCATGAGATACATCAAATTTCCTAATTAATTGGAGAACTATATAATTACAAGTCAACCCATCACATTATAATATTTACATAATCATGCATGCCACATGGAATGTATAATAATATTTTCCATAAAATAACGCATGGAATGGAAATAGATTTCATGAGAATTTTAGAAAGAATAATTTCATGGATAAATATTGGTGTTTGAAAAATAAAAATGGAATAACATACTTGGTATAATAATTTTCAATCTTGAGTGAAGAATACAAAATCTCAAGATAAGAAAAGCATGTGTTTTTAGAAGGGAGAGTTATTTGGGAAATATAATTACATTTTTTATAAAACTGGATTGGAATCATTTATATCCCATAAAATAAAATTAAAGGAAAAAATAAATGACCTCTAAGGAACATCCATACTTAAAATGGAGTGAGAGAAGGAAAACCCAAAGGAAGAGAGTTGGTTTCAAGAATTCCCCTTACCTTATGTCTGAATGATTTCTTTACTTTAATATCATGTATAATCAAATTCAATTCATTAGTTAAAAAATAAAGAACCAATTAAACATTTATTTTATATATTATAGTTTTATTAAGTTCATTTATATACTTCTTTATGATTTATAGTGTTCAATTTCATTGTGCATGAGAATTTGTTTTCTTGGTTTTCATAATCGGTTCTCTTTTTTATAAGTATGGAAGATCATGTAAAATGAGAATGATTATTCAAAAATGAAATTATATGTTATTAATGAACATAAATAATCATTAATACTATTATATATCATTTTTATATAGTATGAATATGATTTATTAAATATAATGTTAATGAAAATGATTTAATTTATTTGTGCGGTTTTTACGACCATTATGTGCTTATATCATTTTATTTCACATCATGTTTATATATTTATTCTAGAACATTATATAAATTATAATATTTATAATAAAATCGTATTTAACCATAATAATGGTTTTATAACCATCATTGAAGTTGTTGGTGAGAAATGAAAACACATCATCCACGGTGGTGGTAAATCGACACAACACGGACGATATCTTCATTTTTATAATAGAAGGAAGGGAAGATATTTGAAGATTATTTATTCCATTAACATAATAAAATTATAGTATATAAAATATACTGTAGTTATCATATCACTTGGATGAGTGTATGTGAGTAGAGGATAAGAAAATAAATGAAATTTAATAGAAAATAAAAGAAAAAGGAAAGAGGATTTTTCCTCTTGAATTCTCCTCCTTGAGATCCTCCTTAGGGAAATTGGTTTTGATATTTTGTTGAGACCAAAAGATCATGGACATGGGGTAGGGGATTGGGAAGATTATTTGGTATAATTGGGGCATGTATCAAAGCTTGTAAGGTGTGAGGTGAAGTGGTGGTGAGGGGTGGTATTTATAGGGGAGGAGAGGGTGTTTTCTCATTATTTTATTTATTAGTTTATTACCTTGGCTCTAGACTATGAATATTTTGAACATTGTCTCTAAATATATTAAAATAATGAAGGTAATTTCTATATTATGGTTCTTACATTAGCGATGAATCAAGGAATACTGTATTTAACTTATAATGTATATATACCGTAAATTATCGTATTTCACTATTCACCAAAATTTCTAGTATTTTAAAAAAATGCCAAAAATTCACCATAACCATTTTTTGTTGTGTAGAATTCAAATATGAACTCAGTTTTAAGAAAATAATTTTATAAATATGATAAATTTCATTTTTAACTAAAATTATCATTTACTTAGAAAATACTAATTTTAAAATTATAACTGATTTTATAACACTTTGAAAAATTAATTAAGGTCTCATAAAATTATTCTATAATCATAAGACAACAAAATGTTAATTTAAAAATATATTTTATGAAAATAAATTTTATTTTAAATAATTATATTAATTATAAAATTATAAATAAATATTTATGTTTTATAAAAATACCAACACTTAATTAATAATTTTTAAAATATTTATTTACTTATAAAATGATATAATTATATCATATTATCATTTATAAGATGCCTAAATTTTATTTATAATTTCATAGATAAGGTTACTATTTTATTAGATGAATTACTATTCCTAATGGTCATGTTACTATCCCAAGGGTCAGGTTACTATTCCATCAGGATAGGTTCCTTAATTTCATAAAATACCTCTTATTTTATTCATTCTTCATTTATAAATTTTGTATTGTGTTATCAAAGTGATTTTTTGTGGTTTATACTGTATGACATAATTATAATTGAATAATTTTCATAGATAAAATTTTGTGTCATTACACATAGTAATAGAAGTTAAAATTAAATCATCTGGAACAACTGACGAAATCAACTTAAAAGAAATTATACAAATAGAACCAAATAGTTCAGAGGTTACTAAGGTTGCTTCAACTAAAATTACATGTCCAAAAAAAGGGGTGTTGGCATAGACCAATAAAGGTTGTGTGATATCTTCTTTAACTCCAAGAAGAGAAAGAGGAAATGGAAGGATAAATAATTCTCTTATTCTAAAAGCAAAAGGATGATATGAGTGATATCCAAATGTATAGTTCCCCATGCTAAGGGAAAATGGATATTGTAATTTCTATAAGATATCAACAATCTTATTTCAAAAAAACTCATACTACCCTAGAAGATAATGGTTCAATGGATATTATTAGTATTTTGAGATATTTTAAAATAAAGTATATAACTACTAACACAACATTTCACTACTTGGGATTATGAATGAATTTAGGGGGAGAAACAATGGAAGAAAATGAATAAACTTCAAAAAGTTAAGGGAGGATTCAATAATGAATAAATTTTAAGTAAAAATACCATCAAGGAAAAACCAATTTGATTTCATGAAAGATACTTGAAAAATATATGACATACCATGTAACTATATATAAGAGTTTATGAATACTCTTCTGGGATAGGTTCCTTATACTAAAAAAGAAATGGAATATGGGAAATATAAGATAGATATAAAGTCTATTTTAGTTTAAATTTCATTGAAATATTTTAAAAATGGTAAGACGTGGAGATAGTAGTTTTTCCTCACATATGACAGGTGATATAAAAATATTAAAAAACATTGATGAAACTAATGGAGGAGTAGTTATCTTGAGAAATGTAAGTTACTTAAAAATAAGATAAATTAATACAACTAAAATTAAATCTCATAAGTTAATATTAAAGGATTTTATATTTTTTTATGGAATTAAACACAACTTATTAAGTGTTATCCAAATTTTTGATAATGTGAATAGATTTATATTCCAAAAATAATATTATATCATCTATTAATTGAAATATGGAAAAATTATTATTATAGGAGATAGAACCGGTGGTTATTTATTCTATAATGGTGACCTGAGAAAATCATTATATTTTAAAACCAAGGGTGAAAATAAGTTGTGTCATTGAAAACTTATCCATATTGGAAAGAAAAAAATTGACCATAATTTCAAAAGGAATATATGGTGAGATATTTATCAAAACTAAAGAGTAAATAAGATGTTGTTTGTGAGACATGCAAGAAGAGAAGGATAATTTAAAGACGTCATAAGAGAGTTGAAATTAAGTCCACCCAACCACTGGAGCTTATTCATTTTGATTTGTGTGGATTAATGGGGAATCAATCCAAAAAGGATAATATTTTCTTTATCACTTTTATTGATGACTTTACTAGGATAACTAATTTTATGCTTGTGAAATATAAATCAGAATCTATGGAGATGTTTAAAATCTTAAAAATAGAAGTTGAGAAGGAGTTGGGAGTTTATATTTCAAAGTTGATAATGGAAAAATTCCTTTAATTTCTACCTAAAAACATGGAATTAAATATTAGTATAGTGATACTTATACTCCTTAGAAAAATGGATTTGTATAAATAAAAAACATAATTTTAGTTGATATTGGAATAACTATACCCACTGAATACAAACTTTCAAAGTACTTCTAGAGAAAAGTTGTGAGTAATGTTGTGAATATTCAGAATATATGCTTTCTACATCCAAGATAAAAAATTATATCTATGAAATGTGGTAAAAAAAACCTACAGTAAAAAATTTAATGTTTTTAGGGTTCCATACTTGTGAAAGATCAAAAATTTGTATTTATGTACATTTGCTGAGAATGATGAAGATGGTGTATTAATGGGATATTCATCCAATAGAATATCTACATATTATAGAATAAATGGATGCATAATTGTTTTGATTAATTTTATGTTATGGTCATTGAAAATGAGTATACCTTAATAAAAGATGATGAAGAAGATGTGAATCGATTAATGGAGGATAAGGTACTAACTTACATAGGTGTTAGTGTGAAGGAAAATGGATGAGAGTCAAGCCTTACTCAGGCTAATTATAATTATTCCAAGGATGGGGATAGTAACACCATAATCAATAGTCAAAAGTTACAAAAATTTAAAAAACAAGTTGAACTAGACAATGTAATCAAAAATATGGAAGCTCTAGTTTAAACCATACTAAAGTTAGGGATTGAAAATCAAACGGTGGTTATCTCATAGGTGGAACCTTAATAGATTTTAGAAGCAATTGAGTATAAATAATGGATAAATGTGATGAATTAATATTTGGATTAGGTTGAGAAAAATAACACATGAGATATTGTTCTCAAATAGGGTAGAAATAATGTTAAAGGAACTAAATAGGTGTTTAGAAATAAAATCCATGAAAAATGTGATATTTTAAATAATTAATCTATGTCAGTCTGTAATGGGTATTCATAGGTTTATGGTATTTATTTTGAAGGAACTTTCACCCCTTTTATAGGATTAAAACAATCCAAATATTTTTAGCAGTTGCTTCTCACTAAAATTATAAATTTTATCCTATGTATGTAAAGTGTACATTATTTAAAAGTAAAGAATATGTTTTTTAGAAACCCAGAGGTTTCATACTTATAATAATAAAACCATGGTCTAAAAATTTAATAATTATTTGTATGGGTTGAAGTAGGCTCCTTATTTCTGGTACTATAAGTGTTAGAGTTTCCTGAATAAGTTTAACTTTTATGAAGTAAAATATTATAGTAACGTATATATGGAATAAATAATAGGAACCTTGATTTTGGTCATTTATGTTGATGATATAAATTTTTTTGGTGACAGGTAGAAAACATGTGAATGGTTTTTTTGAAAACATAAAGATTTACTTTGAGATATCAATGAACAATGAGTTGAATTTATTTTAGAGATTACAATTCCAAAAAAAGGTAAGATACATATTCCTTTCACAGAAAAATTATGCCAAGAAATTTTTTAATATATTTATCATTGAATAACCAAAGGAAGTTATAACACCTATAAGATATTGTTTGATAGAAAGGTGATCTTTAAGGGGGAGTGTATAAAAATCATGGTTATAAATTTCTTTTCATTAGGGGAATGAATTCTCTAAAATACATTTTGTTATCCAGTAGGGTGGTGTTAAGACACTTCTCAATGATATGAGATGTGGTTTGATGGAAATATGAGAGCAACTGGATTGTGAGTTTTTGGTGCAAAAAAAATCCAAAGGTTGAGATTGAAAAACCCATGATTTTGAATTGTTAAAGTTTTTTTATTTATTATCAACCTTTGTTTAATTTTTTTTAGGTGAAGTTAGAATTTTATATTCCAAATGAATGAGTCTGGAATGTGTGACTTGAGGTGATCCCGTTATATAATGAAAAGTTACAATTGTATATCTATCAAATGATATTTTCATGAATGATAAAAAAACATCAGTTTTTAAGTTACCGATTGAGTTTATTGAATCCAAAGTAAGATATGTGTGATTTGTTGATTTAAAGGCTCGTGACTAGACATTATTATGTTCTAGTTTATTAAAGAAGCTACACATGAGTGACATTATCGTATCACCTATGGAATGGAAAGTAAATATATATATATATATATGATATATTGAATCCATAGAAATAATTATGATATAAATATAATATATATACTTTTGATTAATCATCATACCCAACCATGATAGGTGTTGATGGAAAACGTTTCACATTGGTTCGTGAGGTGGTAGTCCATCATACACAAGAGTGATGTTATCATTTCCCAATTGAGGGAAATAAAGATGGATATCAGTCATGGAATTAAAATAATAAAATCTCAAAATATTTTATATTATGTTGTTATTATATAATCATAAATGAGTAGTATTTGAGGGTGGTAGAAGAAGAAATGAAACAAAAACACATAGCTAGGAATTTTACCTCCTCAGACCACCTCTTTAGGATCATACCTAAAGTATTCCTATAATGGATTTATGGACAAGGGGATAGAATTTTTTAAGTTATTTGTCCAGGTATTGGCCTAAAAAATGTTTTTAAGGCTTTAAGAATTGAGAATAGGGGTGGCCTTTTATAAGTGAGGTGAGTGGCACATTTGAAATTTTTGAAAAGAAAATGGTGTGGCCATGTTTTTCACATCACAAAAGGGTCCAAAATGAATTATTATTGAGCATTATACATTATAAGGTTGAAATATTAAAATAAAATATATTTTATACAATTTTATAGGACATTTTAACCTTTATAATTTTAGTTTAACCTCCCCCCCAATAAAGCCACTTTTACCTTAAACACGGTAATTAATTTTTACTATTTTCAATATTCATTATGGTAAAAAATTAAGTTGACCATATTAGAAAATATATATTATTCCAATTATAAATATAGAATCCATTTCAGAAAATTAAATTCATATAATTGGAAAATTTTAATTTAATACAAAACCCATAAACGTGAAGAAAATGTGTGTTTTCAAGAAGAAAATTCTCATAAGTATGGAAGTTGTTAATAACAAAATTCAATATAAAATTCATTATAATGACCTAAATTGTAATTATTTTAATATAATTAAACTAAATTTACTTTAAAATTATTTTAAAATATAATTTAAATTTTAAAATAATTTAAATTAAAATTCTATTTTCAAATCAAAATCAGTATTTTTCCCTATTCATCGAAAAATGAAATTTTTTAAAAAAATCCAAAAAATTCACCCTAAGATAATTATTATATTATAATTTAAAAAATGAACTTAATTTTATTAAATAAATTCTATAAAATTTTCATAACTTTATTTTATCTTAAGTGCGCAAGAAGCGATGAAATCGTTTTATTTTAAAAAATGTTTTTACAAAAAAAAATCTTTATTAGTAAAATCATTATTATTTTATTTATAATCAATAGATAAAATTTTAATTTATTTTATGTGTTTATAAACCATATAAATTTCATAATTTATTTAGTATTATTCATACCTTCCAGCTTAATGACAAGTTTTTAATGGTCGTATTTAAAAAAATTAATATAGTGTTTTTGTTTAAACCCGGTGTTGCGTGAATCACAAGCTATAAAGGAGGTTTAATTTATTTAATAGGAAATAAGTCATAAAGTATTGGATTGTTAAATTATTTCTTCCTACATAAATTACATCCTTGAAATTTCATGTGCATTACCTTCTAAATAGATGATGGTATTTCTTCTTCATAACATCCTCTGGTTCCCATGTTGCTTCCTCCATTTTGTGATTTCTCTAAATTACCTTTACCAGATGATTTGTATGATTCCTTAATACTTTTTCTCTAGTATAAAGAATATTTATGGTTTATTCACATTAATATAAACTAGGTTCCAATTCTATTTCATTATAGGTGAGCGCATGCGTTGGGTCTGACATGTACTTCCCTAACAATGATATATGAAACACATCATGTAATTTTGAGAGACTTGGGAGATTTTACAATTGATAATAAATAACTCCAATTAATTAAAGGATTTAAAAGGGTTATATGAACTTGGGGATCATTTTCCCTTTCTTACAAAACCTTATAACACCCTTCCATAGAGATACTTTCAAGAAAACTTGATCTCTTACTTGGAATTCCAAATCATTCCTCCAATTATCATTGTAACTATTTTTCATACTTTGAGGTACTTTAATATGATCCTAAATATCCTTTACCTTTGATTTTGTATCTTCAATAATATATTATACTAAAATTTTCCTTTCACTAACTTTATCTCAACAAGTTGGACTATGACATCTCTTTCTATATAATGTTTTATATAACACCATTTGAATATTTTAATGGAAACTATTGTTATAGGAAAACACTACCAAAGGTAAATAATGATCCCATATATCATGAAAGAAAATTGAGAATGAACTCAATATGTCTTCTATTTTATTAATAGTACTTTTAGACTTTCCATCAGTTTAAGGATGGTAGGTAGTGCTCAAATGAATCTTAGTATTAAGATACTTCTGAAGTCTCTTCCCTAATTTTGATTTAAAAGGGGATCTCAATCAGATAAAATTTAAATAGGCACACCATAAATTATTAAAACATCATTAATATATATCCTTTTGAGTCTCTCTAGATATAAATATTCTCTTATAGTAAGAAAATATGTAGATTTGGCTAGGTGATCAACGATAACACATATTGCCTCATTCTTTCTAGAATTATTTGGTAGTCATTTAACAAAGTACATAGTAATTTCATCCCATTTACACGCATGAATAGGAATAGGTTTCATGAATCCTCCAGAATAATGCCTCACATATTTCACTTATTGACAAACTAAACATTTAGACACATAATCAACAATTTCTCACTTCATGTTATCCCACAAAAAATGTTCTCTTAAATTGTTATACATCTTTGTGATACCAGGGTATATAGATAAGTTCAATACATGTGTGGCATAAAAATATTACCTTTTTAGATCAGGTATATATGGAACACATGATATCTTTCTAAATTTCTAGACACCATCTTCACAAATGAATTCTGTTAATGTTTCATCATTCATAGATTTAATTTTCTTCTGTAAGTTCTCTTCATCATATTGATAAATTTTTTTCTTTTCTAATGAATATTGTTTCAAAATAATTTGAAATTGATGTCTATTATTATTTAATAATTCCCATACACATATTTATAGATCTATGAGCATTGGATCTCTCTCAATCTATATTTGGGTAAGAATTCCATGATCTTTCCAACTCAATGCATATGTTACCTTATTTTCATTTACTTGTTAGTAGTTTATTGATTAATCATAATCCTTGAGTCATTCAAGCCATCACCCTTTACTTATATTGAGCTCTTTCTATGAAAAGATTAATTTTAGACTTTTATGTTCCATGTATATCACTCATATTTCAGTATAGAGATAATGTCTCTATGTCTTCAAAGAAAATATTACACCCACCAACTCAAGATCATAGGTTAGATAGTTCAATTCATTAGTCTTCAATTTCCTTAATTCATATGAAATAAATTTATCATTTTTCATTAGTAAACAACTAATTACCTTATTTGATGCATCATTATATATCACAAACCCATAATTTCTAGATGGTAGATTCAAAATAAAAGAATTGACCAATAACCTCTTTGATTCATCAAAAGATTATTCACATTACTTTTTCCAAAAAAAATAACCCATTTTCATATAATCTTGGTTAACAGGTTATCCACTTAGGCAAGATTTTGAATAAATATTCAATAGTAACCATCTAAACCTATGAAACTATACACCTCAGTTATATTGGTTGGTGTAGGACATTATTTGACTGCCTTTGTCTTCATAAGATCAACTGAGATCCCATCCACGGAGACAGTATGTCCAAGAAAATAAATTTCTTGAACTATAAATCACACTTACTAAATTTCCCATATAAATATTTCCTTCTAATAATCTTAAGAATCATCCTCAATTGATTCTCATTTTCCTTATAGCTCTTAGAATACAAAAAATATATATCATCAATGAATACCACAACAAAGTCATCATGATATTCGTTAAATACTCTATTCATTAGATCCATAAAATAGAGGGTGCATTGGTCAATCAAAATGTAATTACTATGAACTCTTAATGTCCATACCTCATTTGAAAATATATCTTTAAAATATCTTCCTTTATTACTCGCAATTGATGATACCCAGAACAAAGGTCAATTTTTAAAAAATATTAGGCTCTATGAAGTTGATCGAATAATTCATCAATGTGAGGTATAATATACTTTTTCTTTATCATAATAGAATTGATTTCCATATAATCAATTCATAACCTCATAGATTCATATTTTTTCTTAAATAAGAGAAAAAGGGATCCCCGAGGTGAAACACTGGGTGAAATAAATCCTTTATCACACAACTCCCCTAGTCGTTTATTCAAATCCACTAACTCCACAATAGTTATTCTATACAGAGTATTTGATATTGGTCTCACATTAGTGACTAAATCGATGGAAAACTTGACTACATTCTCTAGTATATGTGTAGGTAATTATTATAGAAATAAATCAATTTATTTTTGTACAATAGGTACATCATCAATTTTAATATTACCTTCTCCATAAAAATATGTTGTTTTCTCTTCTTACCCAAGAATCTCATTCAGCATAGCTACTGGTGGTGGATCTAGATATGTATCATGTGATGAAGTCTCTACTCAAAATATAATGAATTATACATATTCATCATGGAGCAACTGGTGGTGGATCTAGATATGAATCATATGATGAAGTCTATACTCAAAAGTTATTGAATTCTACATCTTTCTCATGAATCATGATTTCCTTCTTGTAATAAAGTTTTTCCTCATATTTTGAAATTCATACCATACCATGGATTATATCAAAGACAACCATTAGTATAATAATAAGGGCAGCAAATAAATCATGTTTATCTTTCATAATAGGGATTCTTGACACATCCTTATTATAGTGAAGCTTCTACTAGAAGTTTTGACTAAAAACTCTCTTCTTAACGTAAAAGGCAGATGTATAATTTTCTCAGAAAATGGATAGATATAAAAGAGTGTGAGGATCCAAAATCAAATAAATAATTATCTAAATTTGAATATAGTATTAAAGTACCTTCCACCACATCCTTGGGTGGTTCCACCATAGTTGTAGTGATCATATAAGTTTGGCCTTCTCCCCTTGGCCTCTTCTATGGTAGATTATCTTGATGCTAGGGGAATTCCTTTTCATATTTCCCCATATACCAATAGTTTAAACATTGGATAGTATAATTTTATTTATTCCCTTTTAATTCTTTATCCTGGTGATCCTTATCTCCACACTTATAAAAAACTCTCAATCCCTTTAAGCATTTCACAAGGTGATTCTTTACATAGTTTTCACAAGGTGTAAATCACTAAATTACCTTCTTCTTCTTTGATGAATTTTATTTTTCATGGTGTTTATATGACCTATTCTTCTCTCAATTTCCCTAAAATATGTAATATCAAGAAAATTACTTCTCTGTTTTGATGGAACATAAAACTATTTCATCATATGATGAAAATGTTTGAGAGACCAAAACCCTTCAGAGACTTGGATTAAGGTCTTCAATGAAATGGTAAATCTTGCACTCTTTATTGCATATGTAATTCATAGCTTACCTATCTAACCTTGTTAAGGTATCATCATAATCAAAAACACTTTCTACTTCATTTTTATTTAAGCTAATCAACTTTCTCTTCATTTCAGTTTAATTCTCATGAGAAAAAATATTTTTCAAAGAATGTATCTTTGAAATATTTCCATCCATGAATTCTATTTTCTCTTCCTCCTTAATATTTTGGATCAAATACCACCATTGATCAGAATCACCTTTGATATAATGCCATAAAAGTGTAACTTTTCCCTTTTCATTGCATCATAATGCCACATATATCTTCTCGAGATACTTAATCTATTTCTCAGCTACCATTGTATTATTATTCCCACCAAATTATGGGGTATTATGTCACATGAAGTGGTCCAAATAGGATAATAACAATACAGAATATGTTTCTCCCAGTAAAGGTTATTTTTTATAACCTTATTAAGTTTACCTAATATAGACATAATTTTCTCAGTTTGATTACCACCTATATTGGCTTCCTCGATAGGAAAATATCTACATTGTCCATGAATATTTATGCCCTTATTCCTTCTAGGATATACTTCTAAATAATGAAATAAATTGTGTAATCTCATAAAATTATGAATTTTAAATCATAATGTACTAATCTAAATATAGTGTAACACTTAACATAAATTAAAATTTATGAATTGTTAATCTCAAAATTATAAGCTTGGTTTCTTTGAGCATATCTTTATTTTCAAATTCCTTTATAATGGTTTGTAAAGAAAATGCGGATTATCCTAATAATATACCCCAAGAGTTTCAAAACAAGTGCACAGTAAGGCCTATTTTCATACACCAGATAATGATAGGGTTAATCCCAAAGAACCATTTTCCGAGTTATTACCCTAAGGAACCTCTATTCAAAAACCTTGTCCACATTTAGTATCCATATAGTGATGTATTTATATAAAAACCACATAATCTATTCCTTAAAAATTTTAGAATGTTCTTTTATACTTATCCTCAAAGTCTATCATAGGGTTTTTTTATCTAATATATGTTTCCCTTTATCTAGTTCTCAAGGTTTCTATTAAAGTGCCTCTAACACCAACTGTAACAACCCCAATTCTAGTAACCTAGGGTTGGTACCAATTTTATTACATTGGCATATATAAGGGGGTCAAATACCATAGGACCAATCATTTTAGAAGTTTTAGAGAACCATATACATACATGATACCCATTTTACATTAGGAATAAAAAATAAAAAATAATACATAATAAAATAAAATGAACTGAATTCTTGAAAAATCATTCAAATATTTCTTCTGCATATCTTGGGGAAAAGAAACAAAATAAGGGTGTTCTGAAATTCTCAGTAAGGGTTACGTATAGTGGTAGATATCATGAATTAATAAATAATAATAAATATGGAAAGTTAAATAATTAAAAACACATTCCATTGAAATAACTTGACTATAATGATAAGATAATGAATAATCAATATGGAAAGGTAAATAATTGAAAACACATTCTATCTAATCAATAAACTGATAATTAAATGCATCTATAGGTAATATCATAGTGAAAATATCATGGATAATAAAAATAAATGAATTCTCAATGAAGAAAATACTTAATTATTGGATTTCATGATTTCAAGAATCATTATACTTATACCATCAAGTTATTTCACAAGAAAGTTTAAAACTACTGGGTAAAAACCCATCTAATTTGGCCAACTAGTTTGTATCATGCGACCTATCTACGCATCGAGGGACTATCTATAACTAGGCCCTGCCTATAACTGCATTTCCAAAGAATTCCTCATATATAGAATAATGGATTTAATTCATAAATAATATTCCTTATCAAAAAATATCTCCATTCAGTAAAGAAAACATATTTTTCAATATTTCCTCAGTTAATCAAATAACATTCAAAGTAAACACCATATGTAATAATGGTATATGGTTTAGGAAATATTTATATCCATGATACAAAGAATATGGATAAACATGAATTGAAAAATTAATCATCAGTAATAAATAGATATTCATGTTAAATTCATTTAAAATGAAGTATATAAACCATGTAAAATTGAATAGGTTCATATTAACAAAAATGTCTCAATGAAATGGAAATTTAGATGAAATTCCTTACAATGGTCATAATATTCAAGTGAGAATTAGTGAATGAATAGATTATGTATATCAAATATAAATCCACATAGAAAACATGGAAATAAAACATTATATAATAAATAGTAATTATACACATAACCATATAATATCAAAGGAAAATGAAGAAGTAATATAACCCAATGAAAATAAATTAAGTAATGAAATTATTTACCACTTGGTAACTTTCATAGAAAATAACCTAGGTTAAAATAATTAAAATTAAACCTTAAAAATCTATGAATTATTAATGAATCATAATATTACTTTTAAATGGGGTATTATATACACCATTTAAATGAAATTGGGTGCATATATGGCTCAATGAAGAGAAATTGAGATGAAGTCCATTGCATTGAGTCTGAATCGTTATGTACGTTCTTTATCTTCCTGTATAATAAACTTATGTTAATTATTTACTTTCTTAAGAAATTTTTTAAATATTATTATTAATTTTATTTCATTTATTACCATGTTTTATACAATTATTTAATCAATTAAGTTTACATCATGTGTTTCGATGATATTTGACTTATATGTTAAAAATGGATTTTGTAGGATGACTATTGGTCTAAGATGTCATTATTTCAACATCTAAGGAATAATAATAATGAAATAATTATCATATTTATACATTAATTATACTTTTAATACCAATCATAAAATATGTTTTTGAGAAATTAAGTATGTTATGATCATGAAGATGGTAGGTCATACGTACACATGAGTAACGTTTCCATTTTTCAATGATCGTTATGGAAATTAGGAAAGTGATATTTTATCTTAGAAGAATTATCATAATATAATAAATTTAATATTATTTATTTAAATATACTTATATATATCATCTATGTGGTGTTTTGATGAAAATATAGTCACATATCTTCTTAAGGCGGTAGTCCACGCATACATGAACGACATTATCATCTTTCAGTGAGTGAAAAGGGAAGAGGGAAAACGATATATTATCTTTTGAGAACGATAAATATGATTTTAATATCATAATTATTTCATTAATATCATGTATATTCATTAAATATATCCTGATTACCTTCCATGTAAAGTGATAGAGAAAAATTAATCGCATCGGTGCACGAGGTGGTGGTCCTTCATACTCACAAGCGACGTTATCATATCTTTTATGGAATGGAAAGTAAAATATTTATATATGATATAATAAACCTAGAGGTAAAAAAATTAATAAATATAATATATATACTTTATATCCATCATCAAACCCAACTGTGATAGTTGTTGATGAAAAACATGTCATGTCGGTTTGTGAGGCGGTAGTCAGCCGTACACATGAGCGGCGTTATTATTTCCCATTTTAGGGAAGTGGATATGGATATAGGTAATTAAATTAACATCATAAAATATTTTTATATTAGAAATAATTTTGTTATTATATAATTATAAATTAAGAATATTTTAAAGAGGTTGAAGAAGAAATAAAAAACGCATAGTTAGGAATTTTACCTCTTCTCGGACAACCTATTTAGAATTATACCTAAAGTATTCAAAGAATGAATTTATGACTAAAAAAAGAATCTAGGATGATGGTATATAATATTTTAATTTATTTTGGAAGGTATTTGATGAACCAAAATGGTATTATTGTGTTGGTAAGAGAGGAGAATGGGTGACCTTTTATAAGTGAGGTGAGTGACACACTTGTAATTTTTTAAAAGAAAAAGTTGTGCCCATGATTTTCACATGAAAAAGGGTAAAAATGAATTATTATATACATTTATAAATTATAAGGTTTAAATATGTCCATAAAATATATTTTAAAATTTTTTTTGGTCATTTTAACCCTTATTGTTTTAGTTTAAGCCCTAGGTAAACCCATTTTTACTTTAACTGTCGTAATTAATTTTAACTTTTTTCACATTCCATTGTGGTCAAAAATTAAATTGAACTTATTAGAAATTATAAATAACTATTATTCCAAATATTTAATCCATTTTAAAAAATTCAATTCACATAATTTTAAAAATTAAATTTAAAACAAAACTCATAGACACGATGAAAAGGCGAGTTTTCAAGAAGAAAATTATCATAAGTATGAGATGTTTTAATATCTAAATTCAATATAAAATTTATTCAAATAATATAAATTGTATTTATTATAATACAATTGAACTAATTTTACTTTAAAACCAATTTAAAATTTAATTTTACTTTGTAAATAATTTAAATGAAAGGGAGGTTTTCAAATAAAAATATGTATTTTTCACTATTCATCAAAAAACAAAACTTTTTAGAAAAATACCAAAAAATCACCCTAAGATAATTTTGATATTAGGATTTAAAAAATGAATTTAATTTTATCAAATAAATTTTATAATAGTTTCAAAATTTTATTTTATCATAAGTTCATAAGAGGCATCGAAACCTTTTTCTTTTAAATTTTGTTTTTCAAAGAGCATTTCATTTTCTATCAAATGATTCTTATTTAATTTATAACCAATTGATATCCATTTAATTTATTTTATAAAAGTATAAACCATATAATTTTCATAATTTGGTCAGTATTATTCACACCTTAAAACTTAATAGTTTGGTTTTATTGGTCATGTTTAAATAATATTTTGATAGAGTATTTTTGTTTAAACCCAGTGTTGTGAGATTCATAAGCTAACAAAGAGGATTAATTTATTTAAAAGGAAATAAGTCATAAAGTCTTTGGGGGTTATGTTAATTACCCACATCGATTCCTAGCCTTTTAAATCTCATATTCCTTGCATTTATTTCCATTACTATAATATGGTGGTAATGGTGAGATAAAATTTGAGAGGAATGAAACTTTAATAAGTTACAAGGGTTAATTTTTGGGTAAAGAAAATTATAAAATAACACCACTAATTCAACCCCCCCAAATGGTTCATAAATTTTGGAGAACTTCAATTCAGATAACTTAAATAATATTCATATGATTTAATATTGAAAAAATAATATATTTTCATAATTATATAATTGAAATATATATAAGTATATTCATTAATAAAATCTATTATTTTTATCAAATTGAAATTCACAAAAAAAAATCAGGGATTATAAACACTCTATACAAACCCTCGTTATAACTTCTATAAAATTACCATTGGAGTTATGAATTATATCAACAACCCCTATATAATCTACATGCCATTATGGGGGTGATAAAAACATGAACAAGGAGCAAGGAGTAGAACATCCATACCAATGCTACTAGATAACTAATAGGAAATTATCACATGAATAATAATTTAAACAAAGAATTGTTAATAATTGGTTAATGAAAAATTACAAATCATTTTTATCAAGTAAAATAAAAATAAATATTGTTCTAATAGAGATGAATAATAGGCTTAAATTGACTATAAAATTGGTCATATAATGTTCTACCAAGTGGGAATCCAAGGAAAGGATTTTTTATACAATTTTCCTTTTTTTAGAAATATTTCATATTATGAACCTATTTTCAATTATATGGTGTATAAACTATATATTTGAAATTTTATATCACAATTATCTTTATATTCATGCTATTTTAATTTCTATTTCAAGTTACCTCTTTTGTTTTCAATTTCTTTATTCATGACCAATGTTGTAAGGGTTTTATTGACTCAATTTCCATTTCATTGGGTCATAATTATTCTTCCTTTACTATGTTCTTCTATGTTTATTATATTATTCCATTTTTATATTTCATTTTTATATTTTCTATTTTATCTAGGGAAATTAAATTTTCATTTCAAATTCTGTTCATTGATCCTTCTTAAAAAATGCACCATTAAGAATAATTTTCATCCTCTATATTTGATATTTATCTTCAATGATCATATTATTTCTTAACACAAATATTTTATTTTATTTTTTTTGAAATATAAAATATTTATTATCTAAAATAACTTTAATATTTTACTTTATCTCTATTCAAAAATAAATTTTATAACACTTTCGTCGATGTTGGTTTTCATTAAAACTACTTAAAAAGATTAAAAATGCATCTATTTTCACTTATATATATTTTTTATCTTCCACTCCACATTTATTTACTTAAAATGTATATATTTTCAAGGTTCCTTTATTAGGGATTCTTTTAAAATAATGTTTTATAAATTATTATTATCACCTTCTCAAAAATGATTTTTTAAAGTGACTTGTAACTTCATTTTGTTTGTGAAAACATTAAAAATATTTTATGAAAAAACTATTTATGACTTCACTTCCATTTTCCTCTCCATCTCTAAAAGATCAATATCATATAGAGTTATTTTTTAATCACCCTCTAAATTCTATTATGATGTAATTATTTTGGGAGATCAAATTTTGGGTATCAACCAATATAATTCTTTATGTCATTATATGTGATTCTATTTGAAAATGTTATGAAACCCATCTTCTTTCCATGGGTTTTTTGATGATATGATGTATTATTGATTTCATGTGAAATATTTATGTATGGTTATAATTATTTTATGTGTGGGTTTTATATATCTGTTTAATTAATTGGGTAATGTTTTATATCTCATGATATTATTATGGGATGAAAGTAATGATTTTCGATCCACTATGGAATGTAGGTAGTGATTCATGGTCCACTATGTTATGGGAAATAGGTAGTGATGCCCAATCCACTTTGTTATGATGGACTTGGTGGTTAACCTTGAAATAAGTTACGATTTCTATTATTATGTTAGTTGCACTTTCTTTTGTTAGGTTTCAATGGTTTATGATTATTGTCACACATTTACATGCCATGATATATGTGTTATGATTCCATAATGACTATTTTTTGGTTCTATATTCCTGTTCCATGATTTATGTTATTATATAATGTCATGTAATCAACTCTTATAATCACATGATATTTTTAATCAGGTATTTCTTACATGTTAATGTTTTCTCATATTCTCATGATATAACCCTTTATGAATTGTTGATAATTAGTTCTCTTACTGAGCATTTTAGGTCACTATTTCTTATTTTTACCTTTTCCCCAGAGAATTATGCGTAGGAATATGTGTTGGGGGAAAGCATATGTGGAGAATTATGTGGGATATTTTTAATATATAATATGTAACAATACATTTATTTAGTTAATCTCCAAAGACACTACAACTTTTTGTTCTGGGATTGTGTATTTTATATTTGATATGTCATGTATAAATTATTGAAATGATGTAACATTTATGTATGTTATACTCGGACCATATCAAGCCTCCATCTACAAGATACACCAAGATATGAAATCATCATAAAATTCAATTTTTATTATTATTA
Source organism: Viscum album (assembly GCA_963277665.1). NCBI lineage: Eukaryota > Viridiplantae > Streptophyta > Magnoliopsida > Santalales > Viscaceae > Viscum > Viscum album. The sequence goes on along the minus strand of OY728146.1, from coordinate 126,491,025 downwards.
ATAATCTATACAAGACCTGCGATCAAGGAGGTCAAAGATAATGTATCCCTAAGGTGTCCCCTTTAACAAAAAACATAAAGATCCTGGTAAAGACCCAGCTACATCATAAATGGTATAATTATGAGCAAGGATCCCTTGAGAAGCTCAGGCATCCATAGTGAAATTACCTTCTCTCCAAGTGTGTTTGACAAGGATCTCCCGATTGATCAATCTTTGGCAGCTTCTAACAAAATAAGTTAACCACTAAGGATAATTATTAGAACCCAGTAGAAAACTCACCAATAAGACCGAATTAGACTCCCCTTCAGAGATAATAATACCACGCTTCCTGCATATCCTCAATCCATGAAGGAGAGACCTCACCTCTACTTCAATTGAAGACCCTACACCAAAAAACATACTAAACCCCAGAAAAATCGAACTACGACTATCCCTAACCACCCCACCACCATGCATCTATACAGCTAAATAGGGACCATCCACATTTAACTTTAACCCTGAAATAGGCACATTCCATTTAAGCCATCTCCCCTTTCCATTCATAGTATTCCTATTGAATAAAGATCTAGGGAGTATCATTTTAAAGTCCACCATCGAGTCTCCCCCTGCCATAAGAAATCCAAGTTTTGCAACCAATAATTTCACACGCACCTGGAAAAAAAGGTGAGATATAGGTCTGCCCTCCCTCGACCGATTCCAAACCTCCCATAAAATCTAGCAAACAACAGAAAATATAATAGCACAAACCTTCCTTTCTACTCCATGGGAAGCGTCTGAAATTATCTAGTTAAAAATATCCTCCTGCAGCGAGTTCCTACTCTTATTAATGTTAAGCTATGAACACTAAAAACTCTAGATCTCCATATCCAAGTCTCCAAAGTGAAGAAGAGATGATGTGAAGTTTCCTGATGAGGCGCGGAGCAATAGTGGAATCTGGAAACTAAGGTTATACCCTTCCTCTGGACATTTCCATCCGTAGGTAAGGCTTTATTCCTTAATCACCAGACCAAGAAGTTCATCTTTTTTGGAATTTCCTTGCACTAAAGATGTTCATCCCACCAGTCCGCTCCCTCACTCTGATGGATCAACTTTTTGAAGTCCTTGGCATTGAAGTTCCTAAATGATGACTCGGTGGAAATGCAGCAATCTGGATCCTCAGATAAGCTAATGTCATCATATATTTTTTTTTATCCTTGTCCATAATGGCTTCAATAAAGACCGGATGTGTAGCAGCTTCTTTGAATGAGATGTTTAGAGTAGGACATCCAGGAAAAAATAAGGCTGAACCCATCCAATTAGATTTCCAAAAATTGAGCTCCCCAAATCCAATAACCCATCAAGTTCTATTCTTCAAGATCTCCAGTTTTTTGATCATGAAACAAGCAAGACTAGACATCCTCTTATGATTAACCAACTAATTCTCCCAATATTCCCCATATTTATCCCTCGTGAATTTTTCCCACAACGATTCACCCAAGATAATTTCCCATGTGATTTTGGCTTGCATGACATTCATGGATTCCTCGATATTTTGAAGGCCGATCCCATCCTCCTCAATCGGTCTTGAAAACCTTTTCCAGGAGGTCTAATGACACTTACCAACTTATAACATCCCGCCTTTTTATTACATAACTTTTCATTACATTTTATATACAGAGGATCTTTAAAGTCTAGTGTCTTGGGAATCAGGAACATAATACACGAAAACAACATAAAAAATCCTTCTGAAACACTTTTAAGGCTTCATCAAAGGTTCATTCTAAGTACAAATACCGCATCTCATAACCTGGAGACATACATCGAAGGAAAGGGTGAGCAGAAGGCTCGGTAAGGAAAACAAGTGCAACAGTTGACATGTGATCTTGAGCAATATTCATAAGAACATGATAAAAATCATAAAGACGAGAGCAATGGAAGAATAGAAATATCATGATAAAAAACATGAATCATAACTTGAATATGTGGATGCAACATTTCATTTAGACATTCATGAACATATCACCAAGGTTCATACCCAAGGTGTCATAAAAATTATCAAGGTTACTCACCAAGGTATCGTGATACTTGTCATCTCTAGAGATTAATTATTTACCCAATGCATTGGAGTGATATCAGGGTGCACCCTTAATATGTATTTATTTTCATGTGAGTCACATAGATCATAATCATACATTTCATAAATAACCCATAGAGAGTAAAATTAATGGGTTTGACTTCTAAATCGTGACGTTTTAAAAGTGCTTAAAAATAAGATCATTATGTCATTTATAACCCATGGAAAGGGAGTGAGGGTTATATGTATGTAAATTAAAGAATAAAATATATCATTTTTGTGTATTTATGAACACCCATATAAATGAAATAGGTCTGGGTATTCACATAAATAAAACAAGATAATTTATTGAGAGAAAGAGAGAGGAATTTTGAGATGAAAATTCTGCAGCATAACGACTACATAACATCTTTTTAGAAAACATTAAAAAGAGAGGGTACAGGGGTAACTCACTCATAAATAATTCATAATACAGTATAAATGCAGAATAACATGGAGATAAGAACATGGTATGGATATTAGAATGACATACCCCATGAAAATGAAACTTGAAAGAAAAGAGAAGATGTGATTTCTTTTACGAAAATTCGGCAGCCTAACGACGTCACTTAAAAATTCAGAAAATAAATTGATGAGAGAGGAAAGGGTCTCTCATCATTTGGACATGAAATAGACAGTAGAAAAGATATATAAGAACAATCCCCCACATAATAAAATGGAACTATAAGACATAACAGAAATGAAGTCATGACTTAAAAGAGGAGGGTGACATGTTCCCTTACCTTGAAGAATAACTTCGAAAGCTTGAAGTTCGGGACCTTGGGAGGATTGAGGGCACCTTAGGAGGACTCCTTAGGAGGTAGAAAGACCAGAGCTTCGTTGAGGAGGATTTTGGAATGAAAAGAATGAGGGAATGACTTGGTATTTATAGGAAAAGTGAGGGAATAAATTATTAATTTTCAAGAGACACCTCATCGGTGGTATTTGCAAAACCATGGGCTTGCTCATGGTATTTGACCATGATATTGGTCACTTGGGAAACCACATATCTTACTATTCAAAAGTCGAACAGATTATTTACATCATGATTACATCATCAATGATGTCATTAAATACCTGAAACTCAAAACTGTATTTTTACTATTCACCGAAAAATCAATTGTTTCAGAAAAATTCCAAAAATTCACTCTAACCTAATATCAATGCTCTGAATTCAAAAATGAACTCCATTTTTTGAAAATAATTTTCTAAATATTTTTAATTTAATTTTTAAATAAAATCATTATTTATTCCAAAAATACAACTTTAAAACTATAACTCATTTTGTAACATCTTAAGAAAGTAATCAAGGTCCCATAAAATTATCATATAACCATAAGATAATATGGTAACAATTTATGATTAAATTTTATAAAAATACATTTCCATTTTAAATTATTAAATTAATTATAAAATTGTAAATAAAATATTTACAACATACAAAAACACCAAAACTTAAACTATTACCGTTTTCAATTTTAAGATGTCTAAAATGTATTTATACATCCATGGGTGAAGTTTCTATTTTTTTGGTTGATTTAATATTCATCACTATTCATACGGGTGTGTTACTATTCATACTTTACTATTCACTAAAAATTAAGTTGATCTTATTAGACTCTAAATTTCTTAATGAACACAACTGTAGAAGACCATTTTTTGAAAATCAATTCACATTATTAATTATTTAAAGAATAAAAAAATATTTTCAAATATCCTTTTTTTTCTAAAATTCATCAATAATATGGAACTTCTATAAATTCATCTCATATTTATCCAGACATTTAAAATTCAAAAATTTTACCATAATAAGAAGTAAAAATTTTATTTATACCAAGGGATTACAAAAATTATTTAAGGTCTCATTACATATCCCCTTATAACACCTGGATAGGACAAAGTGCAAGGTGTGCTATGGTGATAGAATCTTGGGGTGGCTCGGACAACATTGCCCGAGTGGTGATTTCTATCAGCTTGAACTTCTCCCTTAGGCGATTTCGTTCAAGCTTCACATGTTGATGTTCGGCTTGGGCTTGGTCTAGAGCAAAGCCCAGTGATGCTACCTCCTTCCCAAGCTTCGACAAATGGGCTTCATATAGCCAGAGTCTACTGGATGATATCATCGACTCTTCTTTCTGTATTAATTAACCAAGATCATTTGAATTTATAAACAATAATTGTAACGTTAAGAATTTAGTTTTCAATGGTCATATTGACCAATGGCCATATAACAGTCAAAACTCAACAGTATCATTTAATTATACTCACTTCATTAATTAAAAGGATGTAGTTTTGTTGAGTATAAAATAAAATAACACACAAATTTAGAAAATAAATATTATTAAAAAGTTCAGGTTGTTACACAACTTGTTGGGAATCCCAAAGAAAATTGTGCATAATAATCTGCATTCTTGAAATGGCCCCCTTAAGAGGATTAATAATAGAAATAATATGCATTGGGATTGAAGTTAGGGTACTGTTGATAAGGGTAATATGACCTCCATAATAAAGAAACTTATTTTTCTAGCTCCATATCTTCCCTGAAATTTGACTTTTAATACCCTCAAAATGGACTGTTTTGATCCTTCCATTGGATATCGGGGCTCCGAGATATTCCATTGGAAGTTGCCTTCGTTGCATTCACAGCTTATTTTGGATATCCATACAGTGACTCCCAAAGAATTTGTTAGAAATAAAAACATTTCTCTTCCTTTGACTAATGCACTGTCCATTTAAACCTCCACATACTGCCATGATTTCATTGAAGATATTCACTGAACTCCTACCATTTATGAATAAAATCATGTTGTCAGTATATATAAGATGAGGAATAATACTACTCCCCGATATTTTAATGAAAGGTTTAACCTTCCCCTCCCCCAGACCCTTTTTAATATTACTTGAGAGAGCTTCTTGAGCCAAAATAAAGAGATTGGGAGAGATAGGGTCGCCTTGCCTCATGCCTCTGACCGATTCAAAGAATCCAAATCCCTTCTCTATCAAGGATATTGATATCCATGGAGGCACATAACATCAGAAGCATAAATCACAAAACCAATCAATAAAACCAACACTTTTCATAACCCTAAAGATGAAAGACCATTCCATCGTGTCATATTATTTATCCATATCCAATTTAATTATAACATTCGATCTGATAGTTCTTTTATCAAGATCCTCAACCATCTCTTTTGCAATGCCGATAACCCCGTCAATGTTTCCCCCTTTCACAAAACAATGTTGCTCATGCGAGATAATCCTTGAAATAAAATTACTTAACCTCCTGGTGATAAAATTAGCAAGATTCCTGTAACTAAAGTTACACAAAAAACCGGTCTATAATGATTCAAAGATGTGGGATCCTTCACTATCAGTACTAGGACCACCCTTGAAGCACAAACCATCCTTGTGAGAGGTCCTACATGAAAGAAATCCAAGATGGCCTCTTTCACATGATTTTTGACAAAATCCCAAGCAAAAACATAAAAATCCTCAGGAAAACCATCTGGCCCTGGTGCACTGTCTTGTTTCATTCTAAACACGACACTTTTTATCTCATCCTCTTCCGGGAGGGAGACCAGCACCTCATTATCTTGATCGGCCAACAACCCAGGGATACAATTTAGAAAATTAATTTCCTCCTTTTCCCCAATATCACCCCCTGGAAAATGAGATTTCCCAGCCATCAACTTCTCTAAGTGAACTAAATTCAAATTTCTGACCACATCCACATCCGAAGAGTTGGACCCATCTTCTAACTGCACGTTTAATTTCTTAAATAATCTCCTTTCCTTCATACAATCCTGAAAAAATGCAGTGTTATGATCACCCTCTTCAAGCCATAATGTAGGAAATTTCTCCCTTCATATTCTTTCAATATCCAACAATTTCTCAGCAAATAAATTCTACTTACCCGATAAAGCAATAAAAAGATCTTCGTCCCATCCAACCTGGATCCTCACATCCATCCTTCCTATCTCCTTCCTCAGGTTATCCAGATTGATAATACCTACATTTATGTTGTTATTCCAAGACTGAATGTCTAATTTCAATCTTTAAACTGTTGGACAAGCCAATCCAAGCATTCCCCCTTTCAAGTTTCTCCCAGGAATACCTGGCCATCTGTATAAAATCAACCAAGCGATACCAACTTGTAGAGTAGTGAAAACCTATATACCTTCTTTCCACATTTTTCAGATTGACCAAAAGCAGAGCGTGGTCCGAAATGCACCTACAGAGATGAGACACCGAATCCAACTCATAAGAATCTAGCCCCTGAAGATTGGCAAGGCATCTATCCAGACGACTCCACACCCTCTGATTACCTTTCCTATTGTTACACAAAGTAAATTTTCTCCCTGAAAAACCCATGTCAACCAGACCGTTTGATGACATGAAATCCACAAAGTCCTACATAGCCTGAAAAGAATAAGTATAGCCACCCCTCTTCTTCGAAACATCCACAATGGTATTAAAATCCCCCCTAAAAACCATGGGTTGCCACCAGTTTGGAACAAATAGAGATCTTGCCAAAGACTCGATCTCTCAGAAACATTGCAACTTGCATAAACAAAAGAAAAGAAAGTTGAGTCGTTAACTCTATCTGAGATTTTGGTGGTAATGTGTTGAGATGAAATATTAACCCACTCCATGGATATATCCTTCTTCCATAAGATCCAGATCTGTTTATTAAGAGGATCCACATTCAGAAATTCCGGAAATCTCAATCTCTTGGAAAAGGATGCCATTAGATCAAGATTATGTTTGGGTTCAAGAACCGCGATCAAAGAGACCTGATTTTTCTTCGATTCATTGACAAGGAATGATGACTTCACCTATGAATGTATATCTCGCGCATTCCAAATAATAATAGACACCATTAAACAAAAGCATGTTTTCCCGGACGACCAGGAGAAAAAACCATTGGCCTCAAATTAATAGCTCTTTCCCGCAACTTGGATCGAGTGACCTGACCACTATCCACAGATGCTGGCAACATTTTTTATTTCCCTTTAATTCTACCCCTTACAGGATCCCTCCCCTGCTCAGGCCCCAAATCATCATCCAGAACCTTGAACCTGTTGTTATCCCAGTTCACTGCAGAATTTTATGGCGAAGGTAACTTATCATCCAGAACCTTGAACCTGTTGCTATCCCAATTCACTGCAGAATTTGATGACGAAGGAAACCCATCTGGATAAAAGGAAACAAAAATCCGTCTCTCTGGAGAGCTATGAGATGTCCTGATCTCATGAATCACTCCAGTCAGCATCCTATTAGGGAATAAGGCCCCCAAATGATCAGAGAAAGGGAGTCGACCAAATCCCCTGAAGACCATCATAGGAAGTTTTGAAGGGTCAGACAAGAAGCCATGTGGAACAGCCTAATCACCAGAACTGCAAGGAAAATAAAGGCCAGAGGGGTGACAATCCTTTGAGAGAACCACCAAGGAAACTGCACCAGCGCCCAGTGCATCAATAGATGTATCAGGCACAAGAGGTGGTTATAAATCAAGTGAAGAACCCACCTGAATTTGAGAATATCCCAATTCCATCGAGTCACTAATCAACTCTGGAACCATTTTTGATAACATCAATTACTGCCCAGAAGAAACATCCCCTATGAACTCCTCCTCCACTCTTGGATTTCGTGAAGAACCTTGAACCTAGGTCAACAACTTGGGACCCAGTCTTCTTCCCCTACAAATCTCCAAGGAGTGGCCTTGCAGCCTACAAACCGAACAAAAACATGGAAGACCCTCGTACAAAATCCTTTTCCACCAATAGAAGTTCTCCCCCGCCCTTAATAAAACTTTTGCAGGTAACTCTGAAGCCAGATCCAACTCAACGCACAACCGGGGAGGGGCCACTACCTGAATATCGCATGTATAGTCATCCAAACATAGAAAATTACCTAAAGCGTTACCAAACGCCTGAAGAATCCCTGGGCTCTAGATCGCTAGGGGAAGACTGAGAAGCCGCGCCCAGACCGTAGCCATACTTGATTCCCTCCCGTAGTGGACATCCCAACACCATCTAGAAAGAGAAAAATGCCACTTACCACAGTGTCGAACTGTCCTTTACCATGCCTTTACAAAATCCTCTCTTGACTGAAGGTGAATGCAGAAAGCATATCCGGAGAGCACTGAAATAGCCACTGGAAGATGAAGGTCCCATGATTCTATAAAGGCTTTGAAAACGGAAGAGGGGGTTTTTCCCGACCAAACCGAGCCACCATGTAAAGATAATGAAAGGAAGCAGCATCAGAAAAGAAAGATCTTTACCATCACATTGTACACATGTGCCCAAATCTCTTTAAATGTGTAGCGTATTGAGGACCTATACCACCATAATCCAAAGGGAACAAATCCATGGTCACCCCAACAACCTAAAACTATCTTCCTTAGAAAATATAGAAACATTTAATCAACCAAGTGATTTGAAGTCAGACTGAAACAAATCATGATCGATGTTAATCCCTCATGATGGAATGATAGTAGCATTTTTTTAAGATGAATGTATTCCCAAATGAACCAATTGTAATATATTATATATCTTCTACTATTTCAAGAACTCATAACTACATCATGATGGTTTGACCCATAATATTCGAATCTGTAATGAACTAACCTATACATTGGTTAAGTTAAATATCTTACAAAACTACCCCATAGGTTGGTTTTCCCGTATATAAATTTTTTTCTCTAAATATAGATATAAGATTTCCAATATAATTTGTAATCCCATATAATCAATCATATTATTTTTCATTTAAGTGGAATATAAATTTCAATCAATAACTTATATAAAGATCTTAAATATAGATCATGTATCATAACATCAATGAGAAAATTAAGAATAAAAATCATCTCTTTATCTCATCTAGAAACTTTTGATCATATCGATGAGTCCTAAAAAGATCAACACTCAACATATAATTAAAACTGAACAAGTACACATCAAAAGTTTTGATCGATACTTATCCTAAAATGCATTAACATTAATATAACATAAGTAATATATATATTTTAAAGTTTAAGAGTCATTAATGTTCAAAAAGACAATAAATCTTTGTCTTCAAATCAAGCCACCCATTCCCTTATCTGAGATGATCATTTTCAACCACATGTCTTCCATTTATGAAAGCTACTCATCAAGAAAATAAGAAACATAGATAAAAATTTCCTTAATAAGGAAAAAACCAAGGTGATCCCATATACCCAAGGCTCCACCTCTAGGAACCAGCCTCACCCTACTACATAGGAAGCATCAAGTAATGAATATTGTATACCGACTCATTAAGAAGAGCTATCTTGACCTATAGTTGCCTCTAAAGTAACTCAATTCTCATTATGGATGTAAGTTAAGGCCCAGTGTACTTAATTCCCTAGATGAATTTTTCATCATTCTCATGATCATTCATGGGAATAACTTGCCAACGAGCCTGTACCCATGTGGTAAAAGTTTATGTTTGGAATCCAAAAGACCCAGGATTGAATCCGGGTAAGGAAGAATTTTTGGGGTACTGTAGCAGCACCGTAGCAGGTAACTATAGCGATAGAGGCACTATAGCAGGACTATAGCGGTGGAGTCACTGTAGCAGGTACAGTAGCAGTCAGGGTACTATAGTATTACTATTCACCGAAGGGTCTTTTGGGAAAAAAATGGGCTTCCAGGCCTTGTATTCAGACCACTTGGTCTTGGACATTCGGACTATGTAATGGGTCTCCCTATACCCAGTTATAAAGAGGTCTTTGCTTTAAATAATAAATGAGGTTTCAACCCCAACCTTTAAAAAAAATGTATGGGAATAACTTTGGTGGTTGAATGTCGAGTCATTATTATACCATAATGCCACATAAAATTTCTCACTTGGCACGATAACATGTTTAAAATGAACTGTGATATTTATAGGTTCATAACATAATGATGAGTTAATTTAGAGTATATCATCATAAATTTACAACTTTACATCACATAATATATTCCCTATCATAAGAAATAATGTATAAAAATCATGTCCTAGTCAATATATTATTCATATACCAACCAAACCTTAACCATAAATGAATTATCTATGTACTCAAATCAATTAGTGGAAAATCATAATCTATTTATAGGAATTCATTGAGAGCCACACCCTACGTGAGATTATCTAGTATGTCAGACTTAACTCTAATACTTATTACAATGCTACCCTATCTTTTTAACAAACCAAACTTAACCTCACATGTTATTAAATGTAAAATCCAATAAAAATCTAAAAAAATGACTAATACTATATTGTCACATCCCTATTTTTGAAATAATCCCACCTAGGTTGATGATGAAACTAGGTGTGACCCCCAAAATCGGCCTCTAATAGGCCATGGGTTGAAAATTAGCAGTGAGGGTGTAAATATAAAAACTGGTAGGAATTTACCTTTAAGTAACATTTTGAATGACCATAAAAGAAAATATAAACCACAAAACCATAAATAATAAGAAATATATAATCAAATGATGTCATAAATAATGTACAATGCATGACTGTCATAGAACATAACTGAAATACATGATAGATACATCTATGTAAAAAAATTCAAATCCTAAAAATAAAATAAAACTGAAACTATACATATACCTTAGTGACATATAAATAATCTCCAAACACCAATATCATTCTATAAACCTTGGTTTTTTAATCTAACATCACCTAAAAACTCCACTAGTATGACCCTTCAAACCAATATGTAAAATTATGGTTGAGTATATCCACATACTCGGTGATGTGTTCACTAAGGATGAATAACCAAGTCAATATCATTCTTGTATAATAATCAAAGTGGTAAAAAATAATATTTACTCATATTGTAACGCCCCTACCCTAGTTACCAAGAGTCGGTGGATTATCACATAACATTGGCATGATCACAAGAGATCAAGTCTCAAAAGTCCGATTAGTTTAGTAGCCTTGGAAGTGCTAGATACATACATAAATTTTACATTACATCGTGAAATGGAAAACAACAACAAAATTGTGTCCCCTTTGAACACACTCATATTCCTTATCCCATTCCTATGGGTTAATCGTAATATACTTCTTCGAATCCTAATAAAAATAAAACATAGAAAGGGGTGAGCTCAGATGCTTAGTAAGGGCAACAATATAGCGGAAACTATCATAAATAAGCATAAACATTTAAGGCAATGTACAAGACTAAAACACAAGACTTTTAAACTTAAACTTCAGCATAATATGGAAAAAATAAATCAAATAATTCTATTTACTTATTCACATGGATATTCTACTAGTTGAATAATCACATGTAATATCAATAGCAAATTTCATAATGATGGAATGCATAATGTCAGAAATCATAACCACATAGTCAAGGGCTCATGCTAAGACTACAAATAATACTTTGTCAAAGCCTTGTGCCAAGACACTAGTTTGTCTCATGAGACCTATCGATGCATCAAGGAACTATAGTGGGATTCGCCCGTCACTTACTAAGTCCAATGAATTCCTCATATGAAAAGTTTGAAACATAACATAAACATTCGTATTAAAAATAACATACAAAATGTCAATACTTTATCCATAAACCATGAATGGTATAAAAATAACACATCCATAGTAAAACGTATCGTAAAACCTTCAATAAAATATGGAAGATTGTATCATAATAAATCAACTTCAAACAAGTGTAAAATCCATCAAAAGATATTGACATAGATGAAATCAAAACAATTTGAGAGAAATAACTCTTTCTATTTGAAATTGTTTAAAAGTCACATAATTATAAAAAACATTTATTTTGAAAATATTCTTATAAGCTTTTAAGGGAATCTTAGAAGGTGTTATAATGGCAGAAAATCGACGCACTCTTCGTATAAGATAAAAAACATTCTTTCCTTAATTTTGTCGAAAAGGTCATAAAAGACCTTGTTTGAAAAACGACGGAAAGATTCATTTATTAAAATTTTATAAAAATTCAAACAAAGGTATAAATGAATTTAACCCATATTATAGGAAATAGAAAAAATGTTTTGAAATACATTTTTAAGAAACACAGATGTGGATGATAAAGAGGTCCTAATAGATACGCACTTATAAACAACCTCGGATAATGAAGAGATTGTAGAATTAACCCTTACCTTGTAATTTTCCTTGATCGAGAGTAATTTAACCTCCTATATAATAGTTAAATCATTGTTATTAAATTATAAAATAACCACATACATAAATATGATATCATATATTATCTTCTAATATTTCTTTGTTAATTATATTTCAGTAGTATCATTGTTTCAGGTGTAAACTAATTCGTTTTATTTTATATGTTTTGTTACGCAAGTCATGTTTGTTATGAATGGAATGTATTTGATTTATATACATAATGATATTAATTTATTAAACATTATTTTAAATCATAAAATGAAAATTATTCTTGAATGATTACGATGGGGAATGAATCTCATCACGTTAGTGGAGACGATAATCCGTATGTATGCATGAGCGACAATATCATTATATTGATGGTGAAATCCTATGTAATTGGATGGTATATCATATATACAGAAACATTAACATGTTATATTTATTATTTACATCAATTATACTTTATATTATACCCATCCAAATAATGAAGTGTTGAATAACAAACTACACCACGACGTGGAGACGGTAAGCCGTACGTACACATGTATGGTGACTTTGTCATTCATAGGACGAATAGAATAATGAATATGGTTGTACCATATTTATAATAACATCACATTAGTTATAAGGTACTAGATTTATTATTTTGGTATGGAAACAACAAAGAAAGAGGAAGTGGAATAAGAAAATAATTTTGAAATAGGTGATGAAATTATTACCTCTTCTTCGGGTGCTTCCTTTTGATTTAATCAAAAAGACTCATTAGGTTGGATTATAATCAAAGTAAGGACTCTAGGTTAAAGTGAGGGTATTTTGGAAGAGATTTGATCAGGGTTTAGCCGAGGAAAATGGATTTGTAGGTGTGATTTTGAGAGAAGGGGAAGTACTCTTTTATAAGAGGGGTGAGGGTCACTTTAGGAAAAGCTTGAAATATTATTTTATTATACAATCATATTCGGTTTATAATGTATAGAAAAGGATTTATTTAGAGCCTAAGGTGGGTCTTGGTTGAAAACATCTCAACCAATAGGTTTTATATAGGTTTAGGTCACCATATTAACCTTATCTTTTAGATTTAACTCTTAGTTAAATAGTTTAACTTTTACCATGTATTCTTGTATTATTATAATTAATGGTCAATAAACTTACTATAAAAAGCCAAGAGAACCTCAAGTGGTTCATTATTGATATATATAACCTTATATAAGTCCTTTTTCCGAACCTTATATTTTTAGGAATATTATATCAATTAATAATATAATATTTGTTTTAAAAAGTCATTTATGTCAATTTTGACACTATTTAGTATTTGGTTTTTGTGAAAGTCATAAAAACTTTTTCACTTAGAAAAAAAATTATTTAATCAACCCTAACATGTCATATTAACCTATAAAATATGTTTAATAGATCAAAAGTTTAAATTTACAATTATATTAATATTTATAATATAAATTATTTTAATCTTTCAATAATAAGGTAGTTACTACATCATCATTGTGTCATAAATAAATTTAATTATTTAATGTCTAAAAATTATAAATAAAATACCATTATATAGGAAATATTTTCATATTTCTAATGAATATTTATAGTCTAATTTATCTTATGTATAACCCTATATTAAAAATGGTTTAGTTATTAAACTTTGGATTTAACACTTTTAACTCTTCTTTAAATAAAATAATAATAAATGTCCTAATCTAATCCAAGTGGATAAAAAAGATCATATTTTATTCCTAAGGTTAATTTTGGTCTAAATAAAATTATCCAATAGAATTAGGACATGTGTTAGGGTAATTATAATATCATTTTTACCTTTAATTACCCTATTTACTTTAAACCGTGGTAAATAAAATTCAAAAGTTACTATTCAACAAAAATTATTTTCATCTTATTGAACCACATTTTACTTACTGATTTCAACCGTGACTCTCGGATTTATGAAATTCAATTCACAGAAGTGGTAAAATTACGTTTTATGAAAATTTTCAAATGTGCCTATAAGGTGGGTAAAAGACGTCAAAAGTTTAATAAAATTGTATATATCTAATCTTATTATAAAATGACTCAAATGAATTACATTTAACATATATAGGTATTATGTATCTATTTTTACCTAAAATAAATTTAAATAAAATAACTAATTATTTAAATAAAAAGTTGGTTTTAAACAATAACACAGTGTTTTTCACTATTCATCAAAAATTGAATGTTTTTAGAAAAATACCAAAAATCCACCCTAAGCTAATTTTGATATTCCAAATCCAAAAATGAAGTCCATTTTGAAAAATAAAATTTATAAATTTTCAAAAAGTGAGTATTACTATTCATAATTCCTAGTTTGATTGGTCGTGGTGTGTTGGAACTCGAAGTTGCGTACAACACAAGCTATTACTTTATTCAAGGAGAAATGTACTGTGGAAGCTTGAGGTGTTACATTGTTCCATCCTTCAAATAAATTCATCCTCAAAATTTCTAGAATACTGCTGCATAAAAATATTTTAGTTGTTCTTCATCATAAGTTCCTCGGGTTCCCACGTCACCTCTTCCATCTTATGGTTTCTTCATAGAACTTTTACCAAACGAGTCATCTGGTTTCTCAAAACTTGTTCTCTGGTATAAAGAATCTTGACGGGCTCTTCACAATAAGACAGATTGGGTTCCAGTTCTATTTCTTCATAGGTGATTACATGTGTTGGGTCAGTCATGTATTGTCTCAACAGTGATATGTGGAACATATTATGAACTTTGGAGAGACTTGGAGGCATTTCCAAATGGTAAGATACAACTACAATTCATTCTAGAATTTCAAAAGATCCTATGTACCTGGGATTGGATTTACCCTTCTTACTGAATTGTACAACACCCTTCCATGGAGATACCTTCAAGAAAACATGATCTCCTACTTGGAATTCCAAATCCTTCCTTTGGTTATCGGTATAGCTATTTTTCCTAATTTGAGCTGCTTTAATGTGGGTCTGGATAATCTTCAACTTTTCCATTGTTTCCTTAACAAGTTCTGGGTCTATGAGTTTTCTTTCACCAAAAACATCCCAACAAGTTGGTGTGCGACATCTCTTTCCATATAACGCTTCATATCGTGCCATCCAAATACTTTAATGGAAGTTATTGTTATAGAAAAATTCTACCAGAGGTAAATATTGATCCCACATACCTTTAAAGTCAATAGAGAAAGATCTCAACATGTCTTCTAATGTTTGAATAGTCCATTCTGATTTTCCATCAATTTGAGGGTGGTAGGAAGTTCTCAAACTATGTTCAATATCCAGGGCCTTATGAAGACTTTTCTAGAATCTTGGTGTAAAATGGGGATCACGATCAGAAACAATTGATAGGGGTACTCCATGAAGTCTTAAAACTTCATTAATATATAGTCTTTCTAAACGTTCAAGTGGTAAATCTTCTCTTAAAGCAAGAAAATGTGCTGACTTGGTAAGAAAATCAACAATGAACCATATTTCATCATTCCTTCTAGGAGTCTTTAGTAGACCCATGACAAATTCCATCGTAATATCATCCCATTTACACTCAGGTATGGGAAGAGGTTGCATGAATCCTCTAGGATGTTGTCTTCCAGCCTTAACCTGTTGAAAAACCATACATCTTGACACATAATCAACAATCTCCCTCTTCATGTTGTCCCACCAAAAATGTTCCTTCAAATCTCTATACATCTTAGTGCTACTAGGGTGTATAGAGAAATTGGATATATGAGCATCATCCAACAATTCCTTTTTTAGATTAGCTATGTCAAGAACACAAAGCCTCTTCACAAATTTCAAAATCTCATATTCATATACGAAGTCAATCAATATACCATCATTCACAACTTTAATTTTCTTTTGAAACTACTCATCATCAGTCTGAGAACTTTTTATCCTTTCTAGTAAATATGGTTGGGAAACTATTTGAAAAAAGTATTGATGTTTCACCTTCCATGATTATTCCCATATCCATCTTTATTAGATCCATGAACATAGGATCCCTTTCAACTCTCATCTTGTTCAAAACTCCACGATCCTTACCTCTCAAAGCATCTTCCCCCTTATTTTCCTTCCTCGAGTGGTAGTGTATAGTGAAATCATAATCCTTGAGTAGTTCAAGCCATCGTCTTTGCATCATGTTAAGTTCTTTTTGTGAGAAAATATACATCAAACTTTTGTGATTAGTATATATCTCACATTTTCACTATAGAGATAGTGTCTCCATGTCATCAAAGAAAAGATTACAGCTACTAACTCAAGATCATGAGTGATATAGTTTTGTTCATTAATTTTTAGTTGTCGTGATGCATAGGGAATAACACTATCATTCTGCATAAGAACACAACCAAGCCCTTTCTTTGAATCATCACTATAAATAACAAACCCATCATTCTCTGATGATAGAGTCAAGATAGAATCATTGAATAATATTCTCTTCAGTTCTTCAAAAAATTCTTCACACTCTTTTGTCCAAACAAATTTAACCCCTTTATGTGTGATCTTGGTTAATGGGTTATCCAATCGGGAAAAATCTTGGACAAAACGCCGATAATATCCTTCTAAACCAATAAAACTGCGTACCTTAGTTATACTTGTTAGTGCTGGCTATTCTTGTATATCTCTTGTTTTAGAAGGATCAAAAAAGATTCCATCCTTAGAGAAAATATGGCCAAGAAAATAAATCTCCTGAAGATAGAATTCACACTTGCTAAACATTCCATATAATTCATTTCTTCTAAGAGTCTTTAGAATAGCACGCAAGTGATTTTCATGATCTTCATAGATTTTGGAGTAAACAATGATATCATCAATAAATACCATTACAAAGTCATCAAGATATTCATTGAAAAATATGTTCATTAGATATATGAAGATAGATGGTGCATTAGTCAGTCCAAAAGGCATTACTGTAAACTCTTAATGCCCATACCTGGTACAAAATGATATCTTCAGAATGTCTTCCTTCTTCACACACAACTGATGATATCCAGAATGAAGGTTAATATTTAAAAAATACTGATCTCCATGAAGTTGATCGAATAAATCATCAATTCCTCTAATTTTTTCTTTAGTTCCATTAATTTTATTGTGGAAAATCTATAAGGGGTCTTCGATATGGTCCTTGAACTAGAAATTAAATCAATGGAAAACTCAATTTCTTGTTCTGGAGGATGTCCAAGTAAATCCTCTAGAAACACATCAACATATTCTTGCACAATAAGTACATCCACTATTTTAACATTACTTTCCTTACTGATAGTTATTTCATTCTCTTCCTCCCAAATAATTTAATTTAGTAGAGATACTGGGGGTGGATCTAGATAAGAATCAGATGGTGATATTTCTGCTCTAAATATAAGTTACTTCTTATCATCATCGAAAATTGTAACCTCCTTCTTCTTATAATAATTTTTCACCTCATAGTCCAAAATCCAATCCATACTGAGGATTATATCAAATTCAATCATGTTTATGATGATGAGATCAGTAGATAAAGCACGTTTATATTCTTTAATGGGAACCGATTCACAAAAATTTATTTCAATGATACATCCCTTATGAGTTTTGACTGACAACTCCCTTATTAAATCAAATTGTAAATATCTAATTTTCTTAGAAAACTAGGAAGATATGAAACAATGTGATGATCCAGAATCAAATAAAGCATTGGATAAATTTTAGAAAACCATTAAATTACCTTCCACCATGTCATTCGGAGATTCAACCTTAGTAGCAGTGATTACATAAGCTTGGCCTTTCTCCCTTGTCCTTTTCTGAGGTAATTTTCCTTGGCGCTTAGGACATTCATTTTCATAATGCCCCATTTCTCTACAATTTTAGCATTCAACATCGACAACCTCTTTATTTCCCTTGCAATGATGATCTTAGTGTCTTTTTTCACCACACTTGTAACAGACTCATATTCCCTTTAGGAAAGTACCAGGGTGTTTCTTCCCACATTTACTGCAGGATGGAAATTCAACTTTTCCCTTCTTCCCTTTATTTCCATTTCTAGAGTATTCAGCAGATCTCTTCTTCTATTTCTTTTCTTTAAAGTTATAAGACTTTGGGAATTCCTTTTCTGTCTTGATAGCACATCAGGCAATATCTTCATATGATGAGAAGTATTGTGAGACTAATGATCAATAGAGAAATGGTTTTAACCCATAAAATAATCGATAAATATTACTCCTTAGGTTACATATATAATTTGTTGGATGCCTTGCTAAACTTGTAAAGTTATCCTCATACTTGGTGACATTCTCATCCTCCTTTTGCCTCAGACTTAGAAATTGTCTTTCCATATCTGCTTGATGGTCATGAGGAAAGTATTTTTCTAAGAAAAGTTCTTTAAACTCCCTCTATTCCATATTTGATACTTCTTCATCCTCCTTTGTGTTTTGAATTAATTACCACCATTGATCTGCATCTCCCGTGAGGCGATAAACTTCCATGACAAATTTTTCTATTTCACTACTCCCCAAAGCAAGACATATTTTTTCTAAGGAACTTATCCATTGCTCATCTACAAATGGATTTGTAGTCCCATTGAATGTTGGCGGTTGTTGCCTCATGAAGAGGTCTAACATTGATCCTCCGTGTTGTAGATCAAGGTGCTCCATACGGGTAAGGTTATTATTCATAACCCGAGTGAGTTGTCCCAGTATGGTTATAAGTTGTTTAGCACCAGTTACATCACCAGCTCCACTATAATTATCTTGAATAGGAGGTAAATCCCTACATGGATTACATGCGTTGATACAGTTTCCATTCCTTCCACTAGGTGCCATTTCTAATTAATGGAATACACTGGATTAGTTTATGAATCACAATACATAATTCCAAACTAGTAAAATACCTAACATAAATTGAACAGTTTATGTATATAATCCATAATCATAAAAAAATGTTTTCTTTGAGAATTTATTTACTCATAAATCCTTCATAATGGTTTGTAAAGAAAATGGGAATTATCCTAAGCATATCCCCCAAGAGTTTCATAACCAAGAATTCAGCAAGGCCCATTGTCATGTACCAAGATACCCCAGGTCAATACTGAAACTCATTGTCAGAGTTTTCACTCCTAGGTACATCTGTGCCAGAGTCACCTCTACCTGATCGTATCCAGACAAGGATTTATTATTTGGAAAATTCAATAAATCTCTACATTACCAAAATTCTAGGAAGTTCTTCTACACAAATCCTCAAAGTATATCTTAGGGTAATGTTCTCTAATAATATTTTTTCTAAATCTAGTTTCCAAGGTTTGTAATAAACTTTCTCTAATACCAACTATAATGCCCTAACCCTAGTTACCCAGAGTTGGTGCATTATTGCATAACATTGGAATGATCACAAGAGATCAAGTCTCAAAAGACCAAATAATTTATTAGCCTTGGAAGTGCTAGATACATACACATGTTTTACATTACATCATGAAATGAAAAAAAACAACATTGTGTCCCCTTTGAACACATTCATATCCCTTAGACTATTCCTGTAGGTTAATCGTAATATAATTCTTCACATCCTGGGAAAAATAAAACATAGAAAGGGGTGATCTCATATGCTCAATAAAAATAACAATATAGCAGAAACTATCATAAATAAGCATAAAAATTTAAGGCAATGTATAAGACTGAAAGACAAGACTTTTAAACTTAAACTTCACCATATGGAAAAGATAAATCAAATAATTCCATTTAGTTATTCAAATGGATATTCTACTCGTCAAATAATCACATGTAATATCAATACCCAATTTCATAATTATGGAATGCATAATGTCAGACATCATAACCACATAGTCAAGGTCTAGTTCCAAGACTAAAAATAAGATTTTTTCAATGCCTTGTGCCAAGACACTAGTTTTTCTCATGATACCCACCAATACATTGATGATCTATAGTGGGCTCCACCCATCACTTACTAAGTCCAATGCATTCCTCATATGAAAAGGTTGAAACATAACATAAACATTCGTATTAAAACTAGGATACAAAATGTCAATAATTTATCCATAAACCATGATGGTATAAAAATAACACATCCATAGTAAAACATATCACAAAACCTTCAATACAATATGGAAGATTGTATCATAATAAATCAACTTCAAACAAGTGTAAAATCCATCAAAGGATGTTGATATAGATGAAATCAAAACTATTTGAGAGAAATATATCTTTCTATTTTGAAATAATTTAAAAGTCACATAATTATAAAAGAAAAAATTTATTTTAAAAATATTCTTATAAGCTTGTAAGGGAAGCTTCGAAGGTGTTATAATGACAGAAAATAGCTGCACTCACCGTATAAGTTAAAAAACATTCTTTCCTTAATTTTGTTAAAAAGGTCGTAAAGAACCTTGTTTGAAAAATAAAGGAAAGATTCCATTATAAACATTTTATAAAAAGTCAAAAATGGTATAAATGACTTTAACCCATAGTCTAGGAAATATTAAAAATGTTTTTAAAAACATTTTTAAGAAACATGGATGTGGATGATAAAGAGGTCCCAGTAGATACTCATGTATAAACAACCCCAGATAATGAAGAGATTGTAGAATAAACCCTTAACTTGTACTTTTACTTGATCGAGGGTAAGATAAACTCCTGTATAATAGTTAAATAATTGTTATTAAATTATAAAATAACCACATACATAAATATTAAATCATATATGATCTTATAATATTGCTTTGTTAATAATATTTCAGTAGTATCACTGTTTCGAGTGTTAACTGATTCATTTTTTTATATGTTTTGTTACGTAAGTCATGTTTTTTATGGATGGTATTTATTTGATACATATCCAGAATTATATTAAGTTCTTAAAAATTATTTTTAATCATAAAATGAAAATTATTCTTGAATGATTACTGTGGGGAATGAATCTCAACGCGTTCGTGGAGACGGTAATCCGTATGTACGCACAAGAGACAATATCATTATATTGATGGTGAAATAATATGTAATTGGATGGTATATCATATATAAATAATCATTAACATGTTATATTTATTATTTATATCAATTATACTAATTATTATACCCATCCAAATAATGAAGTGTTGAATAACAAACTACACCACGGCGTGGAGACGGTAAGCCGTACGTACGCACGTATGATGACTTTGTCATTCATAGGATGGATAGAATAATGAATATGGTTATAACATATTTATAATAAAATCACAGTAAGTATAAGGTACTGGATTTATTATTTTGGTCTAGAAACAACAAAGAAATAGGAAGTGGAAGAAGAAAAGAACTTTGAAAGAGGTGATGAAATTATTACCTCTTCTTCGGGTGCTTCCTTTTGATTTGATCAAAAGGGATCCTTAGATTCGATTATGATCAAATTAAGGCCTATAGGTTGAAGTTAGGGTAGTTGGGAGGATATTTTATCAGGGTTTGGATGATCCAAATGGCTTTGGAGGTGTGATTTTGAGAGAAGTGGAAGTACCCTTTTATAAGAGAGGTGAGGGTCACTTTAGGAAAAGATTGAAATATTATTTTATTATACAATCATTTTCAGTTTGTAATGGCTCCAAAAGGATTTATTTATAGGATAAGGTGGGTTTGGGTCGAAAAAATTTCAACTAATAAGATTTATACAGGTTTAGGTCACCATATTAACCTTATCTTTTAGATTTAACTCTTAGTTAAATAGTTTGACTTTTACCATGTATTCTTGTATTATTATAATAAATGGTTAATAAACTTACTATAAAAATCCAATAGAACCCCAAGTGGTTCATTATTGATATATATAACCTTATATAAGTCCTTTTTATGGACCTTATATTTTTAGGAATATTATATAAATTAATTATATAGTATTTGTTTTAAAAACTCATTTATGTCAATTTTGACACTACTTAGTATTTGTTTTTTAAGTCATAACAACTTTATCACTTCGAATAAATTTATTTAATCAACCCTGAAATGTCATATTAACCTTTAAAATTTGTGGAATACATCAAAATTCTAAATTTAAAATTATATTAATATTTATAATATCAATTATTTTAATCTTTCAATAATAAGGTAATTACTACATCATCATTATGTCATAAATAAATTTAATTATTTAATGTATAAAAATTACAAATAAAATACCATTATGTAGGAAATATTTTTAGATTTATAATGAATATTTATAGTCTAATTTATCCTATGTATAACCCTATATTAAAAATGGTTTAGTTATTAAACGTTGAATTTAACACTTTTAACTCTTCTTTAAATAAAATTATAATAAATGTTCTAATCTAATCTAGGTGGACTAAAAGGATCATATATTTATTCTTAAGGTTTATTTTGGTCTAAATACACTTATAAAATAGAATTATGACCTGTGTTAGGGTAATTATAATATCATTTTTACCTTTAATTACCCTATTTGTAAATATGCTTAGAAGATGGGTAAAAGACGTTAAAAGTTCAATAAAATTTTATATATCTAATCTTATTATAAAATGAGTCCAATGAATTAAATTGAACATATATAGGTATTATGTATCTATTTTGACCTAAAATAAATTTAAATAAAATAACTAATTATTTAAATAAAAATTCGGTTTTATACAATAACACAATGTTTTTCACTATTCATCAAAAATTGAATGTTTTCAGAAAAATACCAAAAATTCACCCTAATCTAATTTTGATATTCTGAATCCAAAAGTGAAGTCCATTTTAAAAAAGAAATTATAAAATTTCAAAAAGTGGGTATTAATATCCATAACGGCTAGTTTGATTGGTCGTGGTGTGGTGGAACTCGAAGTTGCGTACAACGCAAGCTATTGCATTATTTAAAGAGAAACGTACTATGGAAGCTTGGTGTGTTACACATATTCTCACCAACTATAACCTCCCAGAGTAATCTTGGTCAAATATAAACTAGTGAAATCTCTCATCCTCAAGGCCTAAAAAGCTATTATAAAAAATTATATTCTATTTATAGTAATTCCCACATCACATTTTTAAAGTCAAACTTATCAGTGTATTTTTTTCTCAATCACATATCACAAAAAACACTCACAAAATAACAATATATTTATAGTATATCACATTCCATAAAAATATATAAGGACTCTTACAAACCAACTCCTACCATCCAATATTCAAATCTCTAATGTCTAATATATTTTCACCCATCCAATGTTAAAATCATACCACATTCGTATCTATAACAGAGTGAAACTGTAACATAACTAGACCATATCCAATACTCATCTAGTTTATACCAATTGATGGGGTGAATGAGGGAATATTGGTTTGATCACCCAGTTGGTCCACTCACCAATCTAAATGTTAGATCGCACCTGATAAAACCACTCTCTGGTGGTGGTTACATAATAAATGTTACTATCATCATTAAAATAACTTTTTAAATACAATAATAAGTAAGTCATATAATCCCATACCCATATATGATTAACTAACACAAGCCATTCTTATCACATCCACTGAACCACCAACAACAATACCTTTATTCCCACTATAAATTTGATCATTGTAATATCATCTTCCAACTCACAACTATTTCAAGGTCAATAAAATCATTCCACTAACCAAAAATATATATTTCACCTTGTAATACACCTCTATAGAGAACCATATGGAAATCATCATCACAAATAATTCATATCATCATCAAAATGATTTCTTGGGGAGTAAAAATCTCCATTTTAATCCTTTATAGTAAAAAATTTGGCTAATGAAATGTTGAACAAGTGTCAATCACATTTTTGTCATCAAATTCTGATTATTCATCAAATCATTAAATAATTCCTTAACTTTAAAAATTACAATCATTATATACGACCTTCATGATATATATAATATAAAAGGGAAATAATATTATAATGTTAACTATCAGATCAAAGCATAGAGTCTATGCCAAATCATATAATTCATGAATTTCACATCGCTGATACAACAAAGTCTAATTCATCGCAATGCCTAATACACATCATGACCATTAGAATTTTGTAAATTTTATATGAGTAGGATAAAACTATCAAACCATTAAATATCCACATAAACCATAAAATTCATTTTAACCTCTAGGTGATTGATTTTTCAAAAAAATAGTGATTAAGGGTTATTCACTACTCACAATAATGGAAAACATCATCAATGCCTCTTTTCATGCTAATTCCTGGGCCAATATAGTTTATATTAATTAAACTCATGATTATGGATTCCACTAGAAGCCACTTATGTGATGTAGTCATCAAAATCATCATTGGATATCCCATATTCACATCCTTATACTAAATTATAATTTCACGTTTCATCAATGAGGGATCTCAAAATCACTCAACTGATGAAACCATTAGGATTTAATCATGAAATTGAGTCAAATGGGTACTTTCAAAAGATTTCAAATCAATACACCATCAAATGCGATGTCTAATAATTAAAAAATTCAGGAATATCCCATGAATGATCTCTATGATCCTTGAAATTATATCTACCACAGAATATCATGTGGAATTGATTAATCAATCAACATATTCAGACATTGGGAAAAACTACCACATTTTTTCCTGATTAATTATGTGTATATGTATTTATAAAATACATATAAATGTAATAATAATATTATTAATAATATTTTATATTATTATTATTATTACCATCTTAAATTTTATCTTTTATATCACCACACTTCCTCTAATTAGATATATATACATATAGATACATAAAAATTTATTTGAAATATATATATATAACAAGAGAAGTGGAGGTTTTTTAACCTTCATTCCCTAATAAATTTTTAATTTTATTAGTATTATATTATCACTTATTATTATTTTATTTTCATAGTAATTAATTTATTTTATTTCATTTTTTTAATCAATAATCTATATTTCCATCATAGGTTTTTACCATGCCTCACCCCTTTCACCTTACTTTTGGTCCCTCGCATCACATGAAGGACTTTACTTAGATGGTCCACCATGAGCATGGGTAACTGCTTGAATAATATACACTACTCATATTCAATATATCCTTCTTCAACACCTCTATTAACCCTATCTGGTATGTCATCATCCCAAAAAACTACATTACCTTCTAAAATTCACTTTTCATTATCCACTAGTCGACTAGTGGTCGGTGTTACATCTTTAATTCCTCCTCAAACATCACTGAACCAAGGGTCATCATCATCATTCTAACTTCCTTAGACCTTTTATACCTCATATCCAAAACCCATGCACTATTTTTTCTCATCATATGAGCCTAATTAATATCTAGCATTGCTGAACTTACCCCATCTACCCAATGTCGCTATCCCACGACATCTCCCTACTTGGTCTATGCCTCAAGGTTCTTAGTTCGACCATGGTAATTCAAACCCATTACATTCAGTCCCATAATTAAAATTTTCAAGAACATATAGCTCTACTAACACTGATAAACTAAAAATTAATGGATATCATATCATTCTTTGATTAATAAATTTTAAGTCTTGATGAATGAGGGGAGTGAACAGACTCTACCACCAAGAAAGCAATAGTTAAACCACATTTATTAATTGTTTCGAAGATATTAAAATATAATTAAACTAATATTAGAGTAATGAATAGTATCTTTAAATAGATATTTTTGTAAACTAATTATCCATAAATTATTTTAAAAACATCATAGTGAATTTGTCACGAACCAACCTAGGTACCCTGGTAACCCGATAACCGAGTCAGCCCTGACATAGCCCAAAAGGTGTTCCCGATCCCCACAGGCCGACGACTAGCACCTATCATCACACAACATTCAAGTAGGAACGATTTTTCCACCAACAATGTGGAAGAAAAGAAACAAGATAGTATGCATGACAAAAAGAAACTCTACTGGGAGTAATTTACCAGAATACAAAGAGGCATAAAAGCCAAAGTACTAAAACACACATACTAAAATGGGGAAAACAACCCCAAGGTCCCTAAAGACACAACTCACAAAGACTAAGGGTAAATAATTGGATCCACCTCAAAGTGATCCTTCCCCCTTGCTAGAACCTGGAATAAGGAAGTCTACAAACACCCAAAGGAAAAAGTAGGGTGTGAGCTAAAAATCCCAGTAGGGTCTTACCATGGATTCTATAATACTTGACAACAATTGATTAACTAAATAAATGATTTCAATATTAAAGATAAACAAGTTTGACATTTTAAATCATAATTAAACATATCATGTTATACAGTTCAAATGATGGAAAAATACTTTAAGCAAAGACTTTAAAAAATGATGGAATATTTATAAAATAATGGATTAAATAAAACATTTATATAAAACAGTTTATATAAATTCAGCAGGAATGTAAAGTAGTTAAAAAGAATGGACATGCATTTATATCTCAAATATAAATAAATAAGCAAGAAGCATTGTCATATGCCAAAAGATACGATAGTATTAACCAGCTATAGGATTCCACACTCTCCATGTGAACTCAGAAAAATGTGTATACACACGTCCCGATGACACATAACAAAGGAGACTCATCACCAACCCATCGGGGATGTGACCCCACACAAGTATGTTTCAGAACGTTGTCATAGCGTAGAGTGTATCCAAATAACTCACTAACTACCTAAGGCTTGCGTGTGATATTACATGATGGGTGAACTATTTTAAGAATGCTTAAAAATACAATCAATCCCATTCTTCCATTTCAAAAGTTCCAATTTCCTTCCATTTAAAACCAAAATAGGTTTTATTAAAAAACATGCCTTTTTCACAAGATAAAATCACTGGGTTTCTATCAAATCATTTTAATCCATTTTCCACAGTTTAAAGTCCATTCAAAACCAATTTCATTATTTCAAAATTCATTTCCACAATTAAATTCAACAATTTAATTGAAAACATTTCCATCAAATTCACAATTTAAATTCAACAATTTAAATCGGCCAATTTCCATAAACATCCCTAATTCAATGGAATTGGGGTTTTTTCCAAATCTCATGCCAAAACCATTTCAAATATATCAATTCACTGGAATCAGATTTTATTACATCAGTTGAAAGCGAGTTTAAGAAACTGAATTTCAATCAAATATTAAAATAAATCAAGAAATTTAAGGTTAATCAATTTGGATAATCAGGATAGAACCACCTACCTCATAGGTCATTGATGTCAGTGGTAAGATAAACCACTATGTGTGGTTCAATACACTTCCTCACAACCTTATTATCGTAAGCGTCGACACACCAATTCTCGACATTTATCACAGGTTCCTAGAACCAAAACCATATATTTTATTTCAAAAGGAAATAAAATATCAAATGCGATGATAGTTTCTCTCTCCTGAATAATTTTCAAATTATCGATTAAAAATATTACATGTGATAACATTTTCTCTCTCCTGGATAATCTATGGATTTTTGTTTTAAATTATCACATGCGATGATAATTTATCTCATTAGGATAAGTTTCAAAAACATATATATTGTCACATGTGATAATATTTATCTTTCATGGAAAATTATTCAGTTTATCGTTAGATCAACACATGTGCTCGCATTTATCCATCAGAATAATTACCTTTGATAAACTCACAATTATCATTTTAATAATATTAATAATTAACCTTTGATAAATCTTGAAATTATCATCCGATAATTATATTAATTATCCTTTGATAATATATTAAAAAAAATTATCTTTGATATTTCATGCAATTACACATTGATAATTTATATTTAACAAAATTATCCTTAACTTCCAAAGTAATTACCAACAATATATATCTAACTATATATATATATATATCTTTTGATAATCAAAATAATTAACATTAGATAATTTCAACAAATTATCTCATGTGTGTTTATCGATATATATATATATATATATCTTTTGATAATTTGTTATCTTTTGATAATCTAAATAATTATCATTTGATAATTTTAAAAAAGTATCCATTCAATAATTTGTACAAAATTACCTTCAAAAATTTTATCCAATTATCATTTAATAAAACATTGCATTTATCTAGTGGTAAATTCTTCAATAACTAACATTTGATAATTTCAAGAAATTATCATTTGATAATATTAATAATTATCTTTTCTTAGTCCATATAATTATTGTATGATAAATTCAATTAACTACCTTCCGATCTAATTATCATAAATAATTTTGCGTATTTAACCCTTGATAATTTACTTCAAGTTTATCTTTGATAAATCTATGTTTATCATTTTATAACTCATACAAACATCTTTTGATAAATTGAGGAAATTATCATTTTATAAAAACTGATAATTATCATTCAATAATTTGACACAATTGTTTCTTGTTAATTAATTTATTTTCAAAGATCCATTAAAATGTGAAAAATTGGATCGAGGAATACTTTGCTAAATTCAAAACAAAAAATATTTTTTTGATTCTGCTCGTCGAGACTAATTAAATGGTACCATCTGTTGGGCATTAAATTTATACCCTATCAAGGGTAAACACCTCGTTTTAGACCCAACAACAGTCTCATATTTCTTATAGGACACACTGTTTGAGAGATATTAATGATTTATTAATTAAAAATCGTAATAAATAATTAATTAAAATATAAATGGTTATTTTTACGAGCGAGACATCCAAACACCCGACGTGAACAAATGTTATAACTCTTCAAGGGTAAACCCCTCATTTTAGACCCATCGGTGGTATCAGATTTTCCATACGACACACCATTTGAGATATATTTAATTATTTTTAATAAATAATATATTAAATATTATGTAATAACTTTATATCATGAGCGAGACATCCAAATTTCTGGCGCATTTGAATGTTATACCCCTCCTAGGGTAAACACCATATTTTAGACATAACAGCGGTCTTAGATTTCTTAAACGATGCATCATTTTGGAGTTATTCAAATATTTTGAATAAAAAGTGCACACTTAATATATTCTATTTAATAATTTTATTTCGTCTTCGCTGAGCTTTTGTGGGTCTCAGAAACTCATACTTACTCAGTGTTTAAATGAGAAAATATTTAATTGAAAATTATGGAGTGTTAATTGGGAATTTTACCATTCTGTGACATGTTTAAAAAAATGCAACTTTTCACTGATAAACCATTTTTCCCATTTAACATAATAATAATTTAACACAATATGGTTTAAGAATACCTGACACAGTAACGGTATGTTACATAATTTAACAAAAAATAAACTACAATAAAATAATTTGAGGCATGATGAAATAGACACAGTTGATCAAAAATACAACCTATATGGAAATCTATATCCTTACTCTATTCCTATGTGATTATTTTCCTTGATTCAAATTATAAAATTATTATTTTTTTAGAAAAATTGAGTATTTATGGTAAAACATGTCTTGAATTGGGATTGAAGTTTGGTGTTAACTAATGTTACCAAAAATTGAAACAATGAACACTGAGTATTATGAAATTGATAGAATTTTAATTTGAGTTTTGGTTTGAGAGAATTAAATATAAACACATCATTCCATAATTAAATAATTTAATTTAATTAATTAATTAAAAAATGCATGAAAATTAAAGTTACTCTAAATCACACCAAAAGTTCACACTAATGAAAAGCACCATGTTTTGAGATCAATGGTAAGGTCAGAAAATATTTCTAGAATCTTTATGCTTGATAATTAATAAGTTTTCTTCAAAAATTGAAAAATGAATGCCTGAAACTATAATATATGTAATTATTTAATACACCATAATTTAAAAAACTTATAATTTACATCAAGAATCAACCCCAATGTAACATAATACCCAACTGATTATGTCACTGAGGTGAAACGTTACATGGAGTCAAGTTCACTCCCTAATCACCATAGGCTGGTAAATAACACATAGGTTCAAAGAGTATAATTTGGTGAGTGATTTTCCCACTAAGGATATATCATAAAAAAATAACACTTCACCGTAGTAAAGTAAGAACAATGGAAACAAATTATAGAATATCAAAAAATCTATAAATTAGTTCCAATGAATGTGTGCATGTCATGCAACCAAACAACATAAGTAACCACATCCTAGAAAAAGGACTAAAATATAATAGAAGTGAAATAGCCTAAAAATAGAGATATAAATATCTTCCAACACCTCCAAACTCCCTCAACATTATCTTAATGATCCCGAAATCTACCTTACAACTTGTTAGGAACCCTACTCATTCTTCTATGAAAACATATAAATTTTTACATCCATGTGATGTGAATGTATAGGGTGTCAAAAATAATTCATAGTAAGATGCCACTAAGATCATGAAATTATCAAATTTCCTAATGTACTCATCTATGTATAGTGAAAATTCATACTATAATTTAATGTAAGAGACCATATAAAATCATATGAAATTTTAATTACTTAAGTTTTTAATATACCCACTTCATCCATTGTAAGTATGAACTCAAAATTTATATCATAACTTTTCATGGTATAATTGATGACTCAAATAGTAACCCTTCTAAACACATGACATAATTCTCCTAATATTAATATCACAGTATAGACAAACACCTATCATAATAATCCTATAGTTTAATTCATGACATATAAAACACATGACATAATCCACTTATTGACTAGCTCATAGAATATCTCAATATATCTTATCACAAAGATTAACCAGCATCTTAACCATACCCAAAATTATCTTATTTCTAATCTTAATAATTTACCCTAAAAAAATAAATTAGAAAATATACTTTGAAAATAAATATAAACATATCGTATTTTCATAAATGAAACATTTTAATTCCAATACAATTCTCATTAATTAAAACATCAAAAAATTCAACATCATATTATACAAGTATAAGAATTTCATCATCTCTCATTGTACCTCTAAATCCCTAATAAACCCATCAATGTAATTTGTTCATAGAAAATAATTTTCCCCTTATTATCATGAATTTCCATCAATACTAGTTTTATTAAATTACCCTTTAACTTTATACGAACACATTTTTTCTCTTTATATATCAAAATTAGGATATTACACCACGGCGACAAAGTCGTGGTGTCATTGGTCATTCCTCTATATAAGTGATATAAATAATTATTTATGACAAATAAAATTATTCCATAAATAATATTTACAATTTATCACTTACTTGTAATATACAAATATATTACATGATAAATTTGAGTCTTTAACTCGACTCATTCCTCCTACTAATATTAAACGAACCTAGGATATTTAAATCCATTCAAATAATATAAATACTTGTATTTACTATATAACTTGTAAATACATGTTATAAATAAATTCAACTAATTATTCTAAACTCGAATAATTAATGAATTTATTTATTCTTTGGTGATCCATAGAACTTGGATAGTGCTCGGACCCTTTGGCAGGGCCCACCAAGTTCTAAATTCCTATTCCTAGAATATGACAGATTCTCAAGGTGCTATTGTGTGTGACCCTCTAGGCCCTTATCTCAATAGTAGTGAATAATACCACTGACCTAGAGTGGGGTCTAGAAACCCATCGAGGCCCCTATAGAGATAAAGAAAAGTCAAAGAAACGAATTCCTTCCTATGAACACAGTCTGTGTAATCTAATATCTTCGTCATCGATATCTTAATAAAGCAGAATGCATACTAGTGTCATCATTATTTATTTGCTTTATTTTGTTTGTTGATTTGTCCAGACGGTCTTACCTTCGACTACCATGGCCATGGATTTATTGAAGGTGCAACCATCCTAATCAACCAGGCATGAGATATCTCTTCCTGAACTCGGAAGCGACAAATCCTTTCTCGATCATTCAATCAATGCCATGCCATTAATGACGTACCCGATACAAACTACCTCACCACGACTTTGTCGCCATGGTTTTCACCGTATATAAAATGTACATAATTAAATGAAATTCATTGATAATGATCTCCAGTCAGGAGACCATTACACATGTCCTTAGATAGGAATGACCAATGACACCAGAAACATGTGGTGTTCCTATTAAGAGAGTTTGTCCTCATGATCTCAATAGCTAGAGATCATCATGTGAGAACTTCATGAGAAGAAGTCTCAATGCTTATGAGCCCCTAGAACCTAATGGTCTCACATCATCTATGTCCTTTCAGAATGATGTAACTGGACCATAGGACGTTACTTTAAGATTACTGTCATGGCATCTCAGGGTTCTCATTATAGCCTGAGACCTGCTATAACCATTTGATGTGACAGGAAATCTAAGGACATTTCCATAAACAAAGTGGACGCAGAAGTATCTACACTATCATGTAAAGATAAACACATGTATAAAAACAAACTGAATACATGTAACAATAATCAAAGTACAATACAAGTTAGGTCTAGGGAACCCACTTTCAACACTCCCACTTGCACTAGAGCCAACTACTAACAGGTTTTAATCCGCTAGCTCTCACATGTGAATCATGCTTCTACTAAGAAATGGCTTTAGTCAGGGGGTCTGCCACGTTTCCTCTGTGGCTACTCTGCAAACTGTCATTTCAAATCTTTGAGTAAAATCCCTAAAGAGATGAAACTTCCAAAGAATATGCTTTGTCCTATAGTGAGACCGGGGCTCCTTGGAAAGTACCACTGCAGTAGTATTATCACAATATACTGGAACAAGGTCTGCACTGCTAGGTACGACACCAATGTATGAGATAAAGCTATGTATCCAGACTGCTTCCTTTGCTGTATCGGAATCTGCAATATATTCGGACTCTGCTGTAGAATAAGCAACCACAGCTTGCTTTGAGCTTCTCCAGCTCATTGCACCACCATTCAGGAAAAAGATGTAGCCTGACTGCGATTTCATATCATCATGATCTATTTGGAAACTAGCATCAGTGTATCCCCTCACAACTAGTTCCTCATCTCCTCCATACACCAGGAACATATCCTTAGTACGCCTTAAGTACTTTAGGATAGTTTTAACAGTTGTCCAGTGTAGCTCTCCTGGATTGGCTTGATATCTACCCACCATGCTTAAAGCAAAGACAACATCAAACCTAGTACATAGCATGGAATGCATGATAGAAGCCACTACCGAAGCATAAGGGAATCTACTCATTCTTTCAATCTACTCTTGTGTTTGTGGACACATTTTCTTGGAGAGATTTACACCATGTGACATAGGTAACAATCCTCTCTTGGATTGTTCCATATTGTACCTTTTGAGTACCTTGTCAATATATATAATTTGACTTAGGCCAAGTAGCCTTTGAGATCTATCTCGATAGATCTTGATCCCTAGAATGTAGGCTACTTCACCTAATTCTTTTATGGAGAGGCATTCATTTAACCAAGTCTTAACTGACTGTAATACTTGCACCTCATTTCCTATGATTAATATGTCGTCAACATATAAAACGAGGAAAACGATAGTATTCCATTCAACCTTTTTATAGACTCAAGGATCGCTTTCATTTTTGACAAAACCAAAATCTCTTATGGCCTCATCAAAGTGAACATTCCATGATCTTGATGCCTGCTTCAATCCATAACTGGATCTCTGCAACTTGCATACTTTATTGGCATTCTTTGACTTAACAAACCCTTCAGGTTGAGTCATATAGACGTCTTCAACCAACTTGTCATTTAGAAAATTAGTTTTGACATCCATTTTCCAAATTTCATAATCATGAAAGGCTGCTATTGCAAGTAATATTCTGATGAATTTAAGCATTGCCACTGGTGAAAAGGTTTCATCATAGCCAATGCCTTGACGTTGTCTGAAACCCTTTGAAACTAGTCATGCTTTAAATTTATTAACCTTACCATCCATTTCCAGCTTCTTCTTGAATACCCATTTGCATCCAATGGGCTTTACATCATCTAGAGGGTGTACAAAAATCCAAACTTTATTTTGGTACATGGACTCCATATCATAATTAATGGCTTCTTGCCATTTAGTAGCTTCTTTGCCTTATACTACTTCCTTGTAGGTTAGAGGTTCATCATTCTCAAGGACTATTGTGTCACCTGACTCGGTGACAAGAAAACCATAATTCTCTAGTTCGCTAACCTCTCGCGTAGACCTTCGCAGTATCTGTGTCTCAGGAATAATTTCTTCTTCCACTTGCTCTTGTGGAGATTGTTCCTCTACCAACTCTTGTGCATCTGAAGCATCAACTTCATCGAAGTCAATCTTGATCCTACTATTTCTAGTAGAAATGTGATCCATTTCTAGAAATGTGGTGTATCTTTCCACAATGAATTTTCTATCTAAAGGGTTATATAGGTAGTATCCTCTAGTATCCTTAGGATAACCTATAAAGATACACTTAGTGCTTCTGGATGCTAATTTTTCACTTGGTAAAGTCTTGAAAAATGTCTTTCACCCCCCCACACACATTTGTGTCAGATTGGGTTTCTTTCCATACCATAACTGATATGGAATCCCATCTGCAGCTTTAGTTGGTACTCGGTTAATGGTATATGCTAATGTCTGCAATGCGTATCCCCAAAAGGATAATAGAAGAGTTGTATGACTCATCATTGATCTGACCATGTCAAGAAAGGTCCTATTACTCCTTTCACTAACACCATTCCATTGTGGGGTATAAGGAGGAGTGAGTTGGGATACTATCCCACACTCCTTTAAGTGATCAATGAAAGCTTTGTTAAGATATTCTCCGCCTCGGTCTGAGCGATGTGCTTTTATCTTCTTACCAAGTTGGTTTTATACTTCATTTTGGTATTCCTTAAATAAATGAAAGGAATCTGACTTATACCACATTAAGTAGATATAGCCATACCTACTATAATCATCAGTAAAAGTAATGAAGTATAGAAAACCACCCCTTTCCTCTACTGGAAATGGACCACATACATCGGTATGTATTAATTCCAGCACTGCATTGGCTCTTTCTCCCTTTCCTGAGAAAGGTTCTTTGGTCATATTTCCTTGTAAACAAGCTTGACATACATCTAAGGGTTCTAACTGTACTGAGTCTAGATACGCTTCTTGATGTAATATTCGTAATCGCTTCTCATTTACATAACCAAGCCTGAAGTTCCATAGGTAGATATTATTCGAGTCATGTTGGCTGTTTTTGTCATTGATTTCCATTACTAAGTTTTCTAGTTCTAGCATATATAAACCATTGTTAAGATGTTCTATACTATAACATATGTTATCCCTATAAAAGAGACAACTTTTATTTCCGTACATGAAATAAAAACCCATAGTGTCTAAACTTGACACAGAGATAATGTTTCTGGAAACAAATGGTATATAATAGCAATTGTTTAAAATAAGAACCAAACCAATTGGTAAAGTCAAGTGATAGTCTCCCACTGCCAATGCCTCTAGAATTGCACCATTTGTAGCTCAGAGATCCCCTTGACCTTTTGCAATCTTCTTGAACCTACTTGGTTCCTGTATATGAATACAAATGTGTGAGCCACATGCCGTATCCAATACCCAACTTGTAGATAAAGATAGATTGCATTCAATGACAAAGATACCTGAAGTAGAAGCATCAGCTTGCTTCTTTTTCCCAGCTCTGCAATTCTTCTTCCAGTGGCCTTTCTTGCCACATCCAAAGCAGATAGCTTCATGCTCATTACTTTGCCTCTGAATCTTTGGCTTCTTTGCAGGACGATGCATTGGTGTATTTGGCCTTGACTTGGACTTAGACCCCTTTGAATTTCCCTTGTTTTTCTTGTTCACCATAAAGATAGTTGAATTGGTGTTTTTCATGTCCTTATCATCTTGGCGAACTAAAGCCAAAATACTCGGGAGTGACTTTTTAATATCATTCATATTATAATTGACAATGAAAGTTGAGAATCTTGACATTAAAGAGGCAAGAATGAGATTCACTGCCAGTTCTTGGTTCAGTTTAAACCCAAGGGCTTCAAGCCTCTCAATATATCCAATAATCTTGAGTACGTGAGGACCGTCTTGGTGCCCTTCTGCTAGCCTGCACTTATAAAGCGCACTTGAGATCTCATACCTTTCTTGTCTATCCCTCTCCTCATATAGTTCTTGGAGATGTGAAAGAATCTTGTAGGCGTCCTATTCCTCATGCATTTTTTGCAATTGGCTGGACATGGATGACAACATTATGCATTGTACATCAAGCGAATCGTCTACATGATTTCTCTATTTATCTTTTTCTGTCTTTCTTTCCCCCTGAGGAGGCTCAAAAAGAATTGGGGATTCCAACACATATAACTTCTTTTCTTGGCGTAGTAATATGCACAAGCGCCTGTACCACTCCTGGAAGTTATTGCCGGTCGGGATATTTTCTTAATCCAAGATTGATCGCAGTGATAAAGTACTTGTGGTGTTGGTGATTACCATTTTGAATCTACATTAGATAAACATTTAGCAGTTAGTACTTTGTCTTGATTACCTTTTGAAATTTTATGATTATTATATCATTTAATGTCTCCCACTATTTTAACGAACCTTAATATTCCTCACTATTAGATTCATAATACTCTATCGCTTGAGCATTCTAGTGGAAAGGATCCTCAAAACCTCCCTCGTAGTCTATAAGCTTGGGCTACGACACTACATGGAGGGTTTCAAGGTAGGCGTTATGCTGGCCAACCACTTGTTCTTTTGGTTCCTTATGTAGTTGAGTAAAGTCCCATATTTTGGAATCTAAACTTGATTCCCTCAACCTTTTGCCTCTAAAGTGATAGCAAGTTAGCTAAGGCTAATCCTTGACTACTCACTTTAGTTAAGTCGACCCATTTCTCTCATGGAAACGCCCCGGTAGTAAGAGGCACTCTCAGCTGAGGCTGATGAGCACCCAAATAGCTGGTTTTGTTTAGATGTGAGAAATGGAAGACATTTAGACTTAATATATCTTTGAGGGATTTTTAATATTAATTGACGAATATAATCCTTTTCTACTTATTATGTTCAAACTGGGTTGTCGTGCTCACAACTGAACATGCAATAGAATATTATTCGTCACAACTTTATGAATTTAATCTTGTTTACTATCCTATGTGATCATGCAATAATCATGCAGATTCATAAAATAATAAACTATGCATAAAGAAAATTAGGCATTCTGACTGGTCTTGAGAATTCTATAATGATCGATCGATAACTGATCAATCATCACCTAGAGGCATCCATACCTGAGTCAATACATGACTCGTGTTGCTGCTGGCCCCAGTACAAAGTGCCCAACTCCTGTCTGGACTACCGCCTCAACATGGTGGGGTCTGCCTCTCGGATCGTCACAGTATTATTACAAATATACTCGCACGCAGGCGAGGGGGTCTGGGGTAAAAAATACAAATAATGCAATGGATGCGTAGGCCCTTATACATATTTGAATTAAAAGACAATTTGCAGACCATCATTTACCTAATTAAATATTAAAATCATCACACGCATTGAATAAGTAAATTACTAAATAAATAAATTCCAGACATACATAGGTCGATCACTTGCTCAAGACGAGTCGGGGTAAAAACACAATAAAATTAAATTTCAATAAATTTAAAATATGCGAGGGTGCTCTAATAAATTAAATGAATTTGATTAAATTCCAATAATTTATTTTTATCGGTTCCATTTGTTTAATTTAATTTTAATTCCAAAAATTAAATTAAACCATTAATTTAATTCTAAACTTAAATTAAATTAATATTTCGAATTAAAATAATTTAAACCCCTAAATTAATTCAAATTAATTTAATTTAAAAAACTAAATCAATTAAAATTAATTTAATTTAGGGTTACCTCTAGCTAGAGAGGAGTCCGGCAGGAATGTGTACCGCCGCGGGGTGTCTTCTGGGAACGGGTACCGCGACTTGACCGCGGCGTGACCGCGGTTTGACTGCAGTGTGATCACGATGTGACCGCGGCATCCAATGACTCATGTGGTGGCTGGAACTCCCGGCGTGGTCTGAGGGGAGCAGAAGGAGGCCAGGAAAGAGGCCGGCCAGCCACGTGGTCGGCTGCCCGCTGCTCCGGTGAGCTGGCGAGGCGGCTGTTCGGTCCAGGACGGTCTAGACGGCACGACGCGGCCCGTCCGGCGAGCTCGGGGTGGCCGGCTGGCTCAGGGCAGCCGACTGGATCCGGTCCGGCGTGGAAGGGAAGGCTTGCGCGGGGTCGGCAGCCGGCAGGAGGAGGTCTGGCGTGGGGTCGGGGCAGCTGGACAGAGCCGGTCTGGCGCCAGGCAGGAGGCCAGCGCGAGGTGGGGTCCGGCGCGAGGCAGAAGGCTAGCGCGAGGCAGGGTCCGAGGCGGTGCAACAGGCCGGTCCGACGGGGGAGGAGGAGGCCGGCGCGGGGAGGGGTCGAGGCGGCCAGCTGGACGCGGTCCGATGGGAGGGGGGCGCTAGAGTTTGCCTGCCTCCTGTGCGCCGTGTGAGAGAAGACCCCTTTGGGGTCTTCCACCTCATTTTTCTTTATTTTATTTGTCCTTTAGACAAATAAGCCCACCCCTTTTTTTAATTTTTTTAAATAAAGGGGGAAGACCCCATTTTGGGGTCTTTTCTTCCCATTTTTTTTATAAATAAAAATAAAACTAGACTTGACTTGACCCATGTCTTTAAAATAATATTTTATAATAAAATATTATATTATATTTTATAATAATAAAATATAAAATTTAATTTTATCTTAATAAAATTGAGATTAACATCAAATGAACAAAAAAACTTGCGACGTTGATCCGTTTAAAAATTTCAAATGATCGTAACTTGATCATTCAAAAATGAAATGATTTGCGGTCGAATCCGAATGAACCGTTTTAACACCCCGCAATTAAATTTAATGAATTTTAATATTGTTGACTCAAAAAAACCTTACAATCGCTCTGATACCACTGTTGGGTACTGGGACTATGCAGCGGAAGCCGGTGGGCTGGGATTTTAAATTTTTTGCTTCACCGGAGTGACATATCCCTGTCTACTCCAGTGATCTTGTCCCGGCTTGGTTTGATGATCTTGAAAGGTTTATAAAGAGCATGAAAAATCAAACTGAACATTTACCTTGTTCATAATTTTCATGTGAAAGTTTGCCGCAGGACGTTGGCGATCGTTGCTCGAAGACTCCGACGTTGAAGCCCTCTAGATCGTCTACACACATCTCGCGAATCTGTACGCGCGCCGTTCTTCAAGATCCGGGTGCTAGCGCGGATCTTCGACGCTCACTTCAGCGTAGTGACGATCACCGCAAAGGAAGGATCTTCGATCCGAGATGGATGATCTTGAAGATCCTTCTTTTCTTGAGAGACTCTCTCTCTAGATTGTAGGAGGAGAGAGAAACTCTCATTCTTGACACATGAATAGTAATCATGGGAGGGACTCTATCTCACTTATATAGGGAGTGTTTAAAACACGCGGTATAGGTTCCCGACCCCCGTGTAATAGACGTCCGCTATATAAGTGATATAAATATTTATTTATGACAAATAAAATTATGCCATAAATAATATTTACAATTTATCACTTACTTGTAATATACAAATATATTACGTGATAAATTTGAGTCTTTAACTTGACTCATTCCTCCTGCTAATATTAAAGGAACCTAGGATATTTAAATCCATTCGATTAATATTAATACTCGTATTTACTATATAACTTGTAAATACATGTTATAAATAAATTCAACGAGTTATTCTAAACTCGAATAATTAAGGAATTTATTTATTCTTTGGTGATCCATAGAACTTGGATAGTGCTCGGACCCTTTGGAGGGCCCCACCAAGTTCTAAATTCCTATTTCCAGAATAGGGAAGATTCTCAAGGCGCTATTGTGTGTGACCCTCTAGGCCCTTATCTCAATAGCAGTGAATAATACCACCGACCTAGAGCGGGGTCTAGCAACCCATCGAGACCCCTATAGAGATAAGGCAAAGTCGAAGCAATGACTGCCTTCCTACGAACACAGTCCGTGTAACCTAATCTCTTCATCATCGATATCTCAATAAAGCAGAATGCATAATAGTGTCATAATTTTTTATTTGATTTATTTTGTTTGTTGGTTTGTCCGGACGGTCTTACCTTCGACTACCATGGCCATGTATTTATTGAAGGTGCAACCATCCTAATCAACTAGGCCCAAGATATCTCTTCCTGAGCTGGGAAGCAACAAATCATTTCTCAATCATTCAATCAATGCCATGCCATTAATGACGTACCCGATACAAACTACCTCACCACGACTTTGTCGCCATGGTTTTCACCTTATTTCAAATGTAAGTAATTAAATGACATTCATTGATAATGATCGCAAGTCAGGAGACCATTACACATGTTTGTAGATAGGAACTACCAATGACACCAGAAACATGTGGTGTTACTATTAAGCGGGTCTGTACTCATGATCTCAATTGCTAGAGATCATCATGTGCAAACATTATGAGAAGAAGTCTCAATGCTTATGAGCCCCCAACACCTGATAGTCACACATCATCTGTGTCCTTTCAGAATGATGTAACTGGACCATTGGATGTTACTTTAAGATTACTGTCATGGAATATCAGGGTTCTCATTATAGCCTGGGACCTGCTATAACCATTTGATGCGACATGTAATCTAAGAAAATTACCATAAACAAAGTGGATGCAGAAGTATCTACACTATCATGGCAAGATAAACACATGTATAAAAACAAACTGAATACATGTAACAGTAATCAAAGTACAATACAAGTTGGGTCT
Organism: Viscum album; assembly: GCA_963277665.1. Taxonomy (NCBI): domain Eukaryota; kingdom Viridiplantae; phylum Streptophyta; class Magnoliopsida; order Santalales; family Viscaceae; genus Viscum; species Viscum album. The sequence goes on along the minus strand of OY728146.1, from coordinate 126,450,150 downwards.
TGGGCACCCACTTTCAACAATGTCTGTCTTGATCACCAAATAAAACCTACGGTCCTAAAAAACATACATATATATAGTGGTTATCATACAAGTATACGTAGTAGGATTGACCTTGAAACCTCTCATGAAAATGTGGAAGAGGTACACTAAATCCCTGGTGAATAAATAGAGAAATCAAATCATCTCCTAAATCAGGTGAAATATATTCCCAACCTCACCAAGGATTTCTACCCATGAAATGCATATAAGTAAGTACATATTAATGAAGCATGTATATAAGAAGAGTACCCCACTACCACTATTCCACTGATCTAATCACCCTAAACCCACAAAGACTTACATCTTGATTCTATTATCCCCTTTGTAAGCTACACTGCATATTTTTACAAATAAATAACATCCAAAACCACATAATCTCAATCAAATCACCATCATATCTCTTTATATTTAAAACTAAGATCCATAGTAGCCCTGGGTAAATATTCACTTTACCTTAAGCCATTAAAAATCATGAATAGATTCAAATTTAATACAATAATATGATAAAACCTTAAACTATAAAATCACACATATAAATGTATAAAATAACTAAGATCCTTTGTAACCCATATAGGTATGCATCCTATAACTATAATCCAACATATATTGGACATGTCCACATACTAAGACCACATCTGGAGGAGAGAGAAGGATAGGGGGAGTAGTTAACCACATACATCCTCAATAAATTAGATATTTTGAAACACTCAAAACCCATGAAAAAATATAGGCGTTGGATTCCATGAATGAATTGGGCGGTGGAGAATAAAAAATAAGAAAAAATAAGGATTTTTATAGCACACAACCTTACTAGGGGAAACTACCTAACTTAGGTTCATTCTAAATCTAACATCTCACAATATGACTCAATTACCACCACTAAGGGCTAGATATCCAATAAGCAGAAAAGATAAAAGTTTAAATTATTTCTTGATATTTGAACTAATCACTTAATCATTAAATAATATATCATCATCATCTAAGATGATTATCCATGTTACTTTAATATTTTCCCCATTCTATATTTATTAATATGAGGTCAAGAACATTTATTCATTTTAAACCATTCCCTTAAGAAGTTTATCATTTAATTATAGTTCCATAATTTTGATCACTAATTCATATATTCCTATATATAGGAAGTATAATTCAAGAGATACATGATTTTACTCATGGAGATGGTCTCGAAAGTGTCCCACCTACCGCACCTTGCACTAATACCCTAGCCTGACGACGGTGCCCCCCACCCCCCCGGGGGGGGGGGATGATTTTCCTGCATCTTATTCTGAGGCTCGGTCATGCTCATTTACCTTGCTCTCAAACCCCGAATTTCTCTTAGCTTTTCCTCCCATTTCAATTAGTCCAAAGGTCCCATATCTCTTTAAGGGTGTGCCACAAATCTCAATTTCATATTTGGAATTCAATTAACCCTCAAATAGTCTTGGTCTAACGCCGGTTTCTTGATTCATCTCTCCCCAACCTCCAGTAGATATTTTTATAGGTTTGTGTTTGGATCTTGGGGTTTGCAGGAACGTGAAATCAGCCTTCTTAATAAGCAACATATCATGATCGGCTTTGCTTTAATGGAGGATTTAATCTTAGCTTGGTCCAGATCCCCACGTAGTTGTAATGGTAGCCATTTTTATCTCTTTAGGTGGACCTATGACTTCCATATGAATATAGACTCTACTTCCAAAACCATATGGGTAAGTCTCCCTAAACTACCACTCCCATTCCAAAATACCCCAATTATATTTTTGCTAGGAAATCTGGTGGGTCACTTTTTTGTGTTAGGATAGCAGGATGAACTTAGAATGCCACTCGATCTCACCCCACATTTTTGTTGAGGTGGATGCCTCCAAGTCACCAATGTAATGGATTTGGATCACTATTGGGAAGGAACAACATTGTAAGAAAGCCGTTGATATTGAATCATGGACGAAATTTTGTTCATCATGCTAGATTTTGGGTCACCAAACTTCTTCTTATTGCGGAGTGCGTCAAGAGGATCATGGGGCTCCCTATTTGAGGTTGCATGGAGATAAAGTGTCCACTACAACCTCAATGGACCTGCTTGAGCATCGTGAGTCAATCCCGTCTGAGGTGGATACGAGGGCTTAGAATTATATTCCAAAGGTATCTGATGTCCTCAATCTCTTGAGAAATGATTTGGATGTTTCTAATCCAGTTCATGAGACTCCGACGCTAGTGGAAAGTAGGAGAAAAAATGTGGCCTTGGATCCAAGTCCCAACTCTCGGAATCTTTTATCCTATGTGGGGGTAGTGTGCTCTTTCAGTATTCAGAATCTAGGAAAAATGCTGCAAGTGTCCAACAAGAAAGGATCTTCTGGCATTGAGGTTAGGGAGAATCATCTTCAAGGATCAGAGGGATGGGAAGAGGCAATGGATGGGTATAGCCATAGTAGAGAGATTCCAGTTTGAAAGCTTGGAACCCAGTTTGATGCCTTAGGACCCGAGGAGGTGGTTCAAAATATTTTTGATCCTGATCAGGTGGAGATTCATAAGGAGGGTCAGGGTTCACCTAGGGTTGATTCAAGCGATGAGGCATATAGTCTAGTTTTTTTTTACAGTGTGAAGGATGATCATAGTAGAGGTATTTACAACCAAATAAAAAATAAGGGGAGGAAGGGTTCTCATGACTCGGGCTGATCCAATATGGTTAATGAGAAGTTTTCTAAAGGGAGGAGGGAATATTCCTACCTTTCTAAACCAATACAGACCAGATCATCCTCGAAGTTGAGATGCAGGGAGACGATGAAGACCTTTTCTTACACCAAGTAGGGTTCCAAGAGGGAGTCTTAAAATGAAAATGAGAAGAAATATGAGACAAATGAGAGGGCTTGTGTGTCTTCTGGTAATGTGAAAATACATGATATACTTGTAGTTATAGATTCTGTGAATGGTGAAGACAAGGCCAACCCATGAAAGGGCATCTTTCCCATCCAACAGTGGGATAGAGGTGATGATGATGCTTCAAATGGGAATAATCTAGTGTTTCTTATGCATTAGGAGGAATAAATGGTTGAGTAAGCTCTTGACATCAATGTCACACAATAGGAGGTGGACAAGATGATGGAAAGGATGATCTGTGTTAATACAAATGGTGAGAAATGTGCTTTGATCAATAAATAAGACTTTATACTAATAAGAGGTTTCAATGAAGGGAATATGAACTATGAGGAGTACATCCAAACCTGAGATAAACTGGTTTATCAATTTTAAGACCTTATAAAGGATGATTCGGGAACATATGTAACAACACTATCTAGGAAAATGTTTAGAGAATCTGCTACTAATAGAATTAATCTGTTTTTCAATGAGTTTGTGATGTATTATTTTGTTTGTCATCCTGGGTGAATTTTTTTTGTTTCTCACTTCATTAAAAGTGTTTTGATAATAAAAAAATTAATTTTTAATCTATATATAGGAAGATAAAAATATTCCTGAAGGGAAATGAATGATAAGTAGGAAGCATAAAGAAATATAATATACATAAAAAATTATAAGAAACTAAAAATAAGGATCTCAATATGATATATCCATCCAAAATCATCATAAATACCTTCCCACATTATTCTCACTACTTATCATTGACCAAAACAAGTGATCGACACCAAAACATTAACAACATAACAAAACCCTCACAATTCAACCAACCGTAGCAGGTTTCAAATAATTCTTAGCAAGGGTTATATATTTTGAAGATATCATTGGAAGAAAAAAATTACAACCAATATCAATAAATAATTAACATCCCACTAACCAATAATTCACAAATATAAAAATAAGGTTTGAACACATTAAGCCTTTGATATTTAATTTACAGTCATATTTTCCTTTTACTAACTTGATTTTCAAAATTTATTTATGTTAAAATCACCAGAGTGTAAATATATTTTAACAATGATAATTATAGATAATATTATATTAATTTTATCACACCCACTTTTATCATCTTAAGAGGTTTTATGAAGAAGACCACACTCAATTTACAATGATCCTTTTTTCCATCTTTAATTTTCTTATCAATTTTTTTTAAACATCATAGGAATGGGAAAGAAAAAAAATGATATAAAATATCAAAACCATGATAACCAAAAAAATAAAATGCAGGAATAATAGGAATAATACAATTTTATACAAACTACACCATCAACTCTTTTCAAATTCCTCAATTATTTTTATTTATATTCATTAGGTTGATCAAACTATTTATCCAGTGAAAACATGAGGATGATAATTCCACACCTACATTAAAAATAAAAATGATAAGTAGTGGATCCCCTATCTAGAAATAAATCTTCTGTGGTTTTCTTCTTTTAATAGGTAAGGAAAGGGAAAATGGTTCGCACATCTAGAAACATGTGAAGGAAACCCCTGTCCATATGTGAGATTTTTATGGAGAGGAAGAGATAATAACTTTAGGAGGGGATCACCAAAAAAAGAATGGACTACTTGATGGTTCTTGGGAAGCACCTATATTTTTATTTTCCCATGGAATGTTCAAAAATGAAAGGAATAAAATGAAGGAGGGTGGAATTTGTTTTCATGAATGGATGCAACTGCCCAAAAACATTTCAAAATTTCAAAATGTCTATTCTCTTTTTAATTTCATATTTAATTAATATAATCAAGGAAGCATGATTTAAATACCACCATGCTGCATCTATATTTCTATAAACCGTAGTCTAGTAATGTAGTGGTGAGGAGACTCCTTCCTGAATTTTTTATTTAATTTCCCTTATTTTTTTGTTAATTAAATATATTAGGTTCCAATTAATTAATAAATCTTATTTATTTCCTTCCATGTTTCAAACCCTATGTATACTTTGATATTTATTTTTTCCTTTTTCTCTATGTGAATCACTCCTTCTCTTGTATATGGAATTTTACATTTTTTATTTAGTCCAATCCCATGGTTTTCCAGTAAATAATTAAATCCCCTAATAGAATTTAATTCTAGAAAATATCATGGAACATATCATAGTAGGGCTTTCACTTCATGCTATAAACATTCCTCATTCAAAGAAAATTATTAAAATCCCATTTAAAGTCGTAAAATGCAATTAAGGATAAATATGGAATAATTTAAAATTTCACAAAATAAAAGGAAATATATACTATATATATATACATATATAACATGATATATATATACATACACCATGAGTAATATAATATGAAATAAATCAGAAAAATTGTAAGGAATTTATATTGATACATAAGAAAAAATAACCGACATGTGATATAATTTAATTAAATAAGATAATTCTATATATATGTATGGTTTTTTACTTTCTAAAAAACCTATGTGTAATATTTTAATTCCATTCATAATTTTTTAGACCATGCATAAGTTTTTTATTTTAATATGTAATATATCACACTTAGAAAAAAATTTGAAATCTAATTAATCCAAAGAAAATATAGAATTACTAAAATTTAAATAAACCTTCCACAAAATTTTGAAACTAATAGAAAAAATCATTGGAATATCTTAATGCTCACGAAATGAAAAGTAAGGGTTTGAAAAAATATGGCCCCTAATATTAGATACTTATAAAATGATTCTCATCCTTAATAATTTAAATAAAATTTCAGAAAGAAATCGAAAAAAGGATGATAAGACACCCTATGAGACACCTCCCAAATAGATAACTTACTATAATAAAAACAAAAAACAACTCAATATAAGACACGAAATAAAATAATACAACATCCTCAATCATCACATCAATAAAACTAAGATCAAACATATCACACAATAATCAATCATAAAAAACATAGGACATTGATCATTATTTTGTGTCTTGCATTCCCACGTGAACTCTTATAAACTACTATATCACAACAAGACAAGTACTAAAAGAATATCATACTCATGCAGAACCTTCTCATAAAATTCCTAAATCTCAATGATTTATTCCTCAAACATCACATCATATTCAACTTCCAACTCAACCCAGTCAATGATATGGGAATCATCATAAAGATACTTATGAAGAAGTGATAAATAGAAAATTTTATGGATCCAATTCATTTAGGGGGTAGTGATAACCGATAAACAACTGTAATGACATGCTCCAACACCTCAAAATGTCAAACTAATCAAGGATAGATCTTACTCCCACAAATGAACATTTTCTACCCATGATGAGAAGATACCTTCAAGAATATATGATATCCAATATTAAACTCTAAAGGTATCCTCCTATGATCAACATAGGACTAATGATCATCATTCACTCATGAATATCCTGAAACTTTTTTATCATACTCTACACCAATTCTAGATCAAGCATAGTTAACTATCCAACCTCGGTCTAACACAATGAAGATATAAAATTTCATTCATACAGATCTTTGAACATGGTCATACCAATGGTGGAATGATATCTTTTTTATAAGAAAATTCAACCAATGGTAGATGCTTCCCCCAAGAGCCTAAAAAATATAGAAAATATGAATGTATCATGTCTTCCAATGTTTTGATGGTTCACTCTATCTGATCATTCATCTTTGGATGAAAAGAGGCGATCATGCATAGCTAAGATCCAAAATCACATTAGAGAGCACTCCATACCTTGGAGGTAAAATGGGGATTACAATCAAATAAAATAATCGTTGGAACCATTTTTATACACACAATATCTTTTATATATTTTGATGATTAAATATCCACTAATATTGACACATTAATTACTAAAAAGTGAGACACCTTTATCAAGAGGCATACAATCACCCAAATTTCATCATATCCATTCCGATATCAGGGTAAATCAGTCATGAAATCTATCAAAATGACCTCTCATTTTCATTAGTTAACATCCAATGAATGAAGAAATGCATCAAGAACATGATTCTCAACCTTTACCTTCTGAATGAACAAAAACCAATAAATAAGATCTCGAATGGATCTCTTCATCCCAGACCACCCAAACTAACTGCTCAAAGCACGATACATCTTATCCCTACTAGGATGTATTTACAAGGGATATATATGAAACCCGAGAAGAAACATCTCTCACACTATTAAGGTAACAAATATCCTCCCCTAGAATAACCCTCGATGATGATCATCTTAAGACCATCCCTCAGAGAAATCCTTACAAATAAATCAAACCCACAAAAATTATACCTCAGAATACTCCATATTGGATTCCTCTTCCTACTTCACAAAATATGACTACTTGGTCATCTAATTGAGGCCTCCTCTATTATAAACTTCCCCCATATCAAGGTGTAATGTTTTAAGTTCTTCCAAAACTCTCCAAGAATATCCTAAATCATGAATAAAATCTCCACATGTCTTCCTAATCAGAACATTAGAAAAAATTCCATTTTCCAAATTTATTTGAAATATCAAATTCATAGTCCTTCAAGAAATACACACATTTTTGCTGTTGCAAATTTGAGTCACACTGGGGGATGATGTAACTCAATATCTTGTAATCAATCAAGACCGAATAGAATTAAATAGTGAGGTAATTCCACTATAACTTTATAGAAAACACCACTATAGTAATATAAAGATCATGGGTAACATATTTATATTTATGGGGTTTTAACTAATAATAACCATATGAGATAATTACACTTTTCCAAATTATAATTCAACCCAAACCAAGGTGAAAACCATCATAATAAACCTCTAACATAAAACCTTCATTGGGAAAATAAATAATAGGATATTCCCCTTCAAATACTCAAAAAAATCCTGGAAATTTTCAGTCCACACAAAAGTATGATCCTCTATATTCAAGTCTATAAAAGGATTCCTAATCTGAGATAATTAATGCCTGAATTCTTGAAAGACAAAGAAATATTCAAACCTCCATAACATTCTTGGGGACTGACCAAGAAAAAACTACCTAAATCATTTAAGGATCTAAATTTATTCCTCTATAAGATACAAAATTCCCTAATAAATTCACCTCATGGGCCAAGAGATTAAACTTTGATAGCTTCCCAAATAGCTAATTACACTGAAGAACCTCTAGAACCATTCTAAATTTCTCTTCATGATCCTCCTCAAACATAGAATACACAAGGATTTTATCTATGGATACAAAAAAACTATTATAGGAACTAATGAAATGTGTATTTCATGAGTACTATAAACCCGACTGGTGTGTTCATGACACTAGAGGTCATCACCACTACTCATAGTGTCTATAATAATATCTGAAGGTATTCTTTGGAATATTCTCATCTTTCACCCAAATCTAATGAAATTATAAATATAAATTGATGTTTGATAACTAGATAGAACCATATATCTGATCAAATAGATCATAGATCCATAAAAAAGGACAACAGTTCTTGGATATCACTTAATTCAAGTGACATTAATTGATATATAGTCACAGACTGTTGTCCTCCTTCTTTATGAACAAGCCCAAAGCACCCCAAGGTGATACACTAGGTAAAATAAAACATCATTATAATATTTCATAAATCTAGATCTATAACTTAAATGGATCCATCCAATATGGATACATAAAGATCAAAGAAGAACTCAGCTACAATTTTTTCCCAAAACCAGTCTCTCCATGAAGGGTAGTTTTACATCCTCTTCTGGGAATACATCAATGTACTCTTCCACAACCCTGAAAAACACTACTGGTTTTTATACTACTGATATAAACATAAACTCAACTATTATAGATGATAAGGATTTAATATTCCTCTAACCCATCTGATGGTCTTTTATACCAAAGAACATTGCATGATCTTTTTTATAGCAAAGAATATAACTCACCTCCTGAAGAAATCAATGGTATCATATACTAAATATATCCAATCCATGTTAAGGATAACATTGTATGACTATATACATAAACATATTAAATATCTTGAAGAGTGATATTACCCTAACATCGGCTCCCAAAATCTATATACATTAAACAAGCCATCTCGACCTCTAACTGGAATAGTCAACACCAAGGGAAATATAAGACTCACCACCTCAATTCATAGAGTTTGGACTAGGGTGGATGAAATGAAGTAGTGTGTGGATATTGAGTCAAATAAGGCATACACCCATGAGGAATATAAACATATGATACATCGCATAATATTTGGACCACCTAGGGCTGGTAACTTAAGTGTATAAAACTAACCATGTCCTCTTCCACAACCTTTATGGACTTGATGGAGACCACCTACATGATTGCACTCTACTCTCTAAGGATGAGGTACATTGAGAGCTTGTCCTTATCTCACTCTATATTCTTACTATTAATAAAATCCTGAAGCACCTTTTTCTATTTTTGTCTTGGAAGATACTGTTACAATGACTAAACCCAAAGTGGGACACCATCTCCACAATGATTTCCAAAGAAGTCCGAACACTCAAGATTTTATTGGCCATAACCTATGCAGGAAAAACATACCACTCTTGATGTAACACCTGACTTCTTAATTAATTTTTATTTTATTATTTCTTGGCTCTAGATTCTCGCACCAAGGTTCGGGTTGGGTCTTGGTTTAAATTTTTTTATCATTTAACAATTTTACTGGGTTTCGAACCCATGCGCGGTCATCGTGCGGTTGGCGGTAGTCACGCAGTCGGCCTAGGTGTCGTGCGATTTCTCATTATTCTTATTATTATTATGATTGTTATTATTGTATTATCATTATTATTTATATTATTATTCTTTATATTATTATTATTATTATTTGTATTATTAATATTAATAATAATAATAATATTTTTATTTTTATTAATAATAATAATATTATTATTATTAATACTTCATCATTGGCATTGTTATTTTTATTATTATTGTTGTAATTATTATTTTTATTATAATTATCTTTAATATTGTTATTATTATTATTATTTTTTCTGGTTTTATAATAATAATAATAATAAAAAAAATTATAATAAAATGAAAAAAAACTAACTACCCGCATCGCCCCCTTCCCCCTTACCCTCGACACACAACGGTGCCCTCTCTATTCCCTGTGCGTGCACGCCAGCCGACCAAACCCCACCTCCGGCCCTCCGCCTCTTGCCCTGGCAGCGGCCCTTCGCCCTTGCTTCCTTACCCTCCACCCAGCCACACCCTCCGATCCCGACACCGCCTCCGCGCTCCTTCCATCCATGCCCCAACCACATCGCCCCTCACCCATCAGTTCATCCCGGCTTTCCCCAGCGCGATGCTCCCCTCCGCGTTCGCCCCTCTGTCCCGGCTTGCGCACTTTGGCCTCCCGTTCGTCTCGTTCCATCCCTCCGCACCACTGGCCAGGCCGACTAACCCCTGCCCTCCTCTTCTACGGTCAGCGGCAACCGGCTAGCCTCGACCTTCGCTCCGGTAGCAGACCCCCCCCCCCATCACCCTGCTTTTGTGCTCCGGCAAGTCTGCCTCCTCCTTGTGTCGACCTCGCCGCACCCAAACCCCCATGCTCTCTCTTGGGACTCGCACTGGTGAACCCACTCGGCATTGCTCCGACCACTTTCCCCTTGTGCGGGCCAAACCCCTTGCTCCATTTTATTTATTTATTTTTTATTTATTCCCTTTCATTTCTTCTTTGGTGTTTTTATTCAATTTGGATAAAACTTATTACCCTGGGTTGTGTGTCATGCATTTTTCTCGTTGTTTAGGGTATGCGATTGGTCCGCGGGGTATGGTTTTAACTTTCTTGAAGTTTCATCGCTTTCACACGTGTTTGAGGTAGGTTAATTCATGTGTCTTTCTTTACAAATCATTCCTTTAATTCCAACTTTATTTCAATTAATTTTTAAATATATTTCTCACCTTAAATATGTTTATGAATAGTTTTGGTTAGTGTATTCCTATTGATTAAATTTGTTAGAACTAGTTTTTAAATCATGCTTTTGGGTTGGTATTTTCATTTAATTTGTTGATTAAATTCCAGTTTAAAATTTAAAAGATATAAATCTGGTGATTTGTATGGTGTCTTACTCTTTTTGAATTTTTGGTAAACTGGTTGAGTCTCTTGATATCATTCCATAAATTGTGCAGGCGGTTTATTAAGTTGTGTAGAAGTTTGTGAAACTTATTTTGGTAGGTCCTTGGTGTGTGTTTTCTTTCAAAAGAGGATTTCGATTGTGTATTTGGTGAAAATCCTTATTGTGCTACTTATAAGTTTTTTTAATTGTTTAAACAATTTATTAAAAATGTGTAAGTGATTGTAAATCATGTGTTGAAATAATTTTGGTGTGTGTTTGATTGGGTCATTTTATTGTTTGATGGTCATATGAAAAATGTTTTAAAAAGAGTTCTATGGTGGCCTTGGGGTTGTTTTATGTTTTCTAAATGAGGTGGATGGTAGAACATGGTTTTAAGATAATTGGTGGGTTTTGCGGAAATTGTTTTCAAATGTTCTCTTTGGATTTTGGTGTGCCATTGGATGTAGGCACATCCATAAGTGCACTAGGTGAACACATGGAAGTGCCCTCAAATGAAAATGACACTTGTAAATGATATTTCTCTATAAACCTCAGTTTCCTAAATGGAATTTAATCTTCAAATAAAGATGGGCCCCTTGTGTTATTTCTAAAGGGAGTTTTAAATGAGGTTTTATAATTTTTTGTTTCAATTGTTTTGGAAAACATGGTTTTTAATGGGTCCTTTAAGGTCTGGACATTTGGTTTGAAATAGGTTTTGTACTGGGTTGAAAAAGATTAAATACCCATTTGGATTTTTCAACTCATGTGTAAAGTTGTGTTAACTTTTATAATGGTTTGTGTTTAGAAATTGTGTGTGCCTGGTCGGAGTTTAAATGGTTTTAGAAAAATAGTTTTGACATGGATGTGACGTGATGGTCTGGTTGACACTTTTTTTAACATGAAATGATTGAATGTTTATTTGGGGGTGCTCCTGTCTAGGGTAACCCTTTATGGGTGAATGCATAGGAAGCATCCATGTTTGGGGTAGACAAGTGTAGTGAGATGAATCATGCGTGCGAGGACCTCCTACTTACACATTATTATTATAACTACTATGGGTTCCTGAGTATCTTTTAGTTGATTGAGTGATGGTTTCTTATCAGCCCCGATTAGACGGGTTGGTACCCACTGGTAGGTATAGAGGCCAGATGGGGAGTGCTGTTGGTTTCTGTTGCCACGAGGGCAGCCAATTGGTTATAAACATAGAAGCTTCACCATACAATGGAAGGTGGTTCTGAACCGAGTACATCCAAGGGTCTTCTAGGGATGTTTAGAATCACCCATAGTTACTGGATTATTTTGATTGCTTTTTTACTTTCCATTATATCAGTTTATTTCCAGATTGCATTGTTTACCTGTTCTACTTTATCCCAACTTTAGTATATTTTGTTTTGAGATTAGTTTATAAAAATACAAATGCTTTGGGAAATGGTATGTCACATGTGTTTGATTTTTAAATAAGAAAAACATGTTGCTTATTTTAAAATGTGAAAACCCTACTTTTATATTTGTATTTCAAACTTGTGTTAATGGATGGTTTTGGGAAAGGAGACGTTGGATTCTGTGGTTTATCTTGGCAACCCTACTGAGAATTTTTAATGCTTATGCTTATTTTTATCATTCCAGTTGCATGTTTCCTTTGATTAGGTTTTCTTGGCTGAGTTGCTCATTATTAGAGCAAGTTTGGCCTTTGGTTGAGAGGTGACCTGGAAGGTCATGTGGAGGTATATTGAGCTATCTATTTATTACTTTCCCACTGTTAGAGATCAGTTTTATTGTTTTCTTATTCTTGTTTATTTATTTATCTTTTATGGGCCAAATCATTCCTAGTGATTAATTTTTGATGCCAGACACTGGTTTCCAGCTCGTGGGGATCGGGAATGCCCTTAGGGCCTTTTTGCAGACCGGCTTGGGTGACCGGTTCAGGGTCGAACCGGGTTGGTTCATGACATCTGATCTTACAGTAGGGACCTGTGAACTTCCAAATCTTATGAAACTAGATAAAGAAAGCTAGAACCAACTCCCCTATGTATGAAACTCTAGTTGAATCAGAAATTGATAGACTTTACTATATAGAGAGTCCTATCAAATCCCTTATTATATAGTTCATTATTATCCACCATCCTCTTGATAACCTATTCCTTTTTCAACACCGTGATATATGTTGGAATTGTGAACAAAGTCACTTGGCACAAGATCTATGGATACAAATCCTCCTATAGAGGCCTCGCTCTGAACTACTCATTGGATATAAAATCTAAGGCATAACATAGATTATTCTTGAAAATAATACCGAACTCCCACATGTTGGATACCACCTAGCAGTGGGAAAAATCTCCTATTGGCATGTCACTTATGAGGTTGAATATAGAAACTCATCCCAAAAATGATAATAGAACTTAATTCATGATACTTATGACTTATTATGATCTCTATGGATTAAAAACCACCACTAGAAAGTATCACCATTCAGAATAATAACAACCAGTGAAATATAATTCTCCATCTAGGAAAAAATCATAATTAAAGAAATTTCTTTCTCCTCTAGTCAAGCTTTAGTTTCTTGATCTAAAATTGATCCCTCAGACTTCGTTAATCACTGGAACTAAAACTCTCAAAGTTTACTTTTCTAATATTCATCTTCACCAAATTAAAATCCACTGTAATCTACTGGAACATATTTTTGAACATCATCAACATAAACCAGATGAGAACATATACTAGGATCCATACCTACAATATAGGAAACTGTTAGAGACTCCCTAAACCTAAATTATAGAATAAGTAAGATTAATTAAGTTTTATCTTAATTCTCATAATCTACCCAATTCAAAAATTGCCAAAAATAATCATGATACATGATCCTCATTAAGGTCTCACCTAAAAAGTAGCATCATTTCAATTAGTACATTTAGTAAACTTTAGTTCCTTGCATTGGATTATAGGGGGCCCTAAAATCCAATGTCCAACAAGGTCTCCCTCACTTTCATTATATTCTAAGTCTGTATAATATTATTTCCATACCAATCCATGAAATATTCACCAATGTTTATCCCCAAAATCCATCGTACCTCTCAACCAAAAGATATGATACCACTTTTTCATGACCCACCCCCATTATTACCTCTCCTAGGCCCACAATAAAGATGGGTGTGAACACCAAGTCCTATCTCTAATAGGCAATATGTGAGCTACTAGAACTTAGGGTATAGAACTCATAAAAATGGGATTCATTTCCCTCAATATATCCCAGGAATAAAAAAAATGAAAAAAAACTCTATATATATAACATACCAATACATTACATGAAATTACATACAATATAGAAACAATGGAAAAGTATAAATAAATCATGAACCACTCCAACAGAAGATAACAAAAACTACAGCAACTCACAATCAACCTCTATAAGCAAGAACGTCCAGTTCGATAACCATTTCAAACCTAGGGTCTAGAAAAACACACACATAGACATTTATATATATGGGTGAGCATGAAAATATACTTAGTAATATCCTTCATAAAACCTCTCATGAAAATGCAGAAAAGTATACTAAATCCCTAGCGAAAAAAAGAGAAATCAAAACTTTACCTAAATCAGGTAAACTCTATTATGAACCTCACCAATTCTCACTCTCTAAGTAAATAATAGAAGTAGAATTATAGTAATAAAGCATATATATAAAAAGTGTACCATGATACCACTATCCCACTCATCTAGTCACCCAAAACCCCAAAAACTTAAATCTTGGTGCTCTTATCCCAACCATAATCCACACTAAACAGTCGTGAAAATACATCACAACCACAACAATATAATTTCTGTAACACCTAAGCATCAATTATAGTAAGTGAGTATTTTATATTAATGAAACTATAACAAAATTCAAATTTTAATATTTCATGGTATAAAAATTCTAATTTTATAGGATGAATATCGATTTTGAACTTACTATATCAAAATAATCCTAGAATGAATTTCTGAAATATTCCCTTTGAAATATTATTTTATGAATACTTGAAAATGTAGTATTTAGATAATCATATTTTTATTTATAATAATTTGTTATAATATGCATAACTATTCATATATTGATTATGAATTTTATAAAAATAAAGGCAAGATCATTAGGAGGTAAAAAGGGATGTTTTTCATAAAACTATTTTTAAGTGCATAATGTTTTTACATTTTATTTAATTAAAATAATCCGTAATAATGAATGATTTAAATGAAATGTATATATTATACATCTATATATATAAATTTAAATATCTATAATGATGATTACTAGTCATAGAGTTAATATAAGATCATATTATGCTTGAAAAATGCATTTTCCTGGAAAAATGATTTTCGTCATGTTTTGCAGGTTTATTTATAAATTAATTTCTACCACTTATATAAATTGAATTTTATAAAAATATATTCCCTATTTGAAATCATTAGATTCAAATTTTTTAAATTGGTCCCTTTTATTTTTAGGCATTATGAATAGTAACTATTGTAAAATTTATCACCTTGGTAAAGGGTAAAATGGTAAATTTTTTAAAACTATAGAATAAGGCTTAAAAATAATACACGCACTTGACTATATTTTATTTTATGAGTTTAATTCAACCACACCATTTATATATTTTAAACTATGGCATATCGGTGCCATTTTTATTTGATAAAGCCCTTATTATTTTAAGTAAAGTAAAATTTCAAAATCTTACACTCTTACTTTTAATTTATATTATATGTTCATATAGGGATAAAAATATATTATTAATGAATCTAACAATTTTAAATTATTTTTAATTTTTAGTGATGAAGTCATTACCTTAAATATTTACACAATGCTGACATAGTTCTTGTAAAAGTAGTAGAAAAATAAAATAAAATGATTTTAAAAACATCAATAGTAATATTTTTCTGATGAATTATAGCATCTCATGAAATTTATGGTTAATGAGAATGTATAATTTAAGGTTTAAAAGTTTATATTTCAATTTCCATTCATGTATTGACGTATTTAAATCCAAAATATGTTAATAGTTCTTAAAACGACTTCAATGGTATTTTATGTTAAATAATATTATATTAAATAATCTAAATATGAAACAAAAATCTTGAAATATGAAAATAGGGATGGGATATAGTCAAAAAATTCATCCCTTGACCTTTTGTGAGACAATTTTTACCTTATAATTACATTTATAACCCTTTAATAATTAAAATTTTGTTTCATTGGTTATGGTTAAGATTGGTTAACAAAAGGGTTAAACCAAAAGATAAGGTTTAAAATTCCATATATACTTGTAAAAATTTTAATGGTTGAAGTGATTTAATTATTAAACCATTTTAGATTTTAAATTTTATCTAGTTGGTGTCTCTTTCACATGAAAAATAATTTATTATATTTAAATATTTTAAGTAATTCCAAGTGTGTGATTACCTTTACTATGAAAGGATGCCACCTCTCATCTATTATTCACACCACCTTGAGAAAATTATCTCAACCAAACCTTGAAAAAATATCTACCAAACATACTTAGAAACATTTTATAGGTGATTTTATTCTCAAAAGACCAACCCTAAGGTTCTTAATTGAACATCTGAAGGAGGTACCTCAAAGAAGAGGTAATCATCTTAACCGACTCTTTTCAAGTTCATTTCTTCTTATAAATCCTATAAATATTATTTTAAAAACATAATATAATAAAACAAATATATTTATATTAATTTAATTTGATCATATTTATGGTATTACCATATTTTATATACTGATCTATCTAATGGAAAATGGTGATCTATCTAATGGAAAATGGAAACACCACTCATGTGTATGTTCAGACTACAACATCACGAGTCGATATATTTTATTTTTTCATCACCACCTCACATGACTGGTATATATAGATAAATTTAAATAAATAAAATGATATTTATGATATAATTTTCATTATAAAATGACAAAATAATACTTACCTCTTTGACTACATATCCTTTGAAAAATGATAACATTGCTTGTGTGTATATGTGCAATACCACCTCTCTGAAGCGATGTGATTCATTTTTCATTAGCATCATAAATTTATGGTTATAAAAATGTATATAATGAATAAATATTATATTTATAAAAATAATATAATAATTTATATGATGAAATTGTAACCTATATACAATAGCCATAACTTCTGCAACGAAACATGCATGAAAAAACTAAACTGTTAACACTCATTGATTGGTTTTACCAATAATTGGTAATAAATGGATAATGAAAATATATATAAATTGAGATAAATATGAATATAGTTATTTAATTAATTAATAACAAGTTTAAATTCATTATACAATAGGATAAATCATGTAAAACTAATTGTAAGAGTAAGATAAGGAGTTTTCATATCAATTTCCACTTCATTGAGACATATTTTTTATTATGCACCTGTTCTATATTATATGGTGTATATACTACCATGTTGTTACATTTAACATGAATATATATTTTTTCATTGTATTTAAAATTTAAATTAAACTTCACTTTTTCTAGGGGTTACAATTCAAAAGTTACTAAAGAGATATGAATTTATTTTTATAATATCATTTTTTGGGATTTCTTATATTTATATTTAAGGAATATTATAATATATCATTCATAAAAAAATATATATTAATATTATTTGGATGTTTAAGGAATTTTAATGTTTTATTTCAACTTTTCCTCTCATTGGAACTTGAATCAAGAAAATAAATGTTTAAAAGAAAATTTCGATCTTATTTCTTTACTTGATCAGGAATGAAATTTCTTCTATATCCATATTTTTTAAAATTTTTTTTACAAAAGGCCATTTAATTTAATTAATTAATTTATTAAGGAGAAGATATGTCATATTTAACTTTCTTTATAAGTTATTAAAGGAATTTTTCTAATAAGGTCATTTTTGACTTTCTCTTAAAAAATTAAAAGGAATATTTCTTTTTTTATATATACAACGCTAAAGGATTTCCCCTCACCATAACTATTTTACATTATTTAGATTATTATATTAGTTTCCCATGGTTTTAAAAAGAAAATTATTTAATGAAAATTTATTTTAGATGTCTTTCTTTTACTTTATTTTATTCTCTAAAAGAATTCATTTTATTACAAAATATATGTTTTTGATGAATTGATAGTCATATTTTATCACTTATTAGTTTTTTCTTATTAAATTTCTCTTGAAAAATTCACTTTCTTTTAATAATCTATCATTGAAAATTTAAATTATCTTCCGTATCCATAATATGTGTATCATGGATATGATTATTTTCTAAACCAGGTATCATTTTAATATATGGTGTTTTCCTTTGAAAGTTATGTGATTGACTAGAAAAATCTTAATATTTTGTATTATTTACTCAATATAGATATTTTTTTGACGAGGAATTTTATTTTAGAATTGAATTTATCATTAAATATAAGATGAATTGATTGGACAAAAAATTATGGGTGGGGCCGAGTTAAAGATGGACCCTTGATTCATTAATAGGTTTCACGAGACAAACCAGTTTACTAGATTTATTAAATGGGTTTTGGTGTATACCTACCCATATATGAAAGTATCTTGGATTAATTCATTGATCAAGATATCTGACATTATACATTTATTTCATTGTGAATTCAGTTATTATTATCTATGATATTACTATATTGGTATTATCCATGGATGCATTTTGTGCTCAAGTTATTAATTAAATGACATGTGTTTTAGTTATCCATACTTACATATTTATTATTACTTATCTACTCATGATAGATTCTATTATTCCCAACCTTTATTAAGTATTTTATCTCACCCTTATTTTATTTTCATTTCCCCAAGATATGATCATAGAATTTTTAAATAAGTTTTAATGATTCAAAATATTTACTTTTACAATGTTTTATATTTTATTTTCAATGTAAAATGGTAATCATGTATATATCTAGTTTCTTAATACTATTAAACTGATCAGTAATTCTTTATGTGATCACTTGTATCTTATGATAATATAATAAATTAGACATTGGATCATGGTTACTGTAGTTGAGGTTGTTTCAGTTGGTATCAATGGATTTTTTTTGTTGAAACCTTAGGAAATAGATTTAGGAAAGAATAAATTAGTGAATATAACCCTATGAAAAAATCTGAGGATAATTTTATGTAGGACATAATATCCCAAGTTTTGATAAAGTAGAGATTGTGTGATTTTCCTAGGAAAGTACATCCTTGTTTAAATACCAGGTGGAAACAGTTATGGAATAGATGAACCTAGGGATAAAAACTACAAATCAGTTCGATTGGGTTTTAATTTAATCATCAACAGTGCATAATTAGTGGTCCTAATACTGCACACCTAGGTAAACACTACCATGGGATATGAATTAGTTGATTCATATTCTCATTACAAAACATTATAAAAGATTTGATTTTTTTTATGTTTTAGGATATTCCTAAAGAAACCAAGTTTATGATTATAGGATTAGATATGGATAAATTTTAAAATTATCTTAAGTATTACATTAGATTTATAAATATATACTATGATTAAAAATTCCTAATATTATGAGCTAATTCAATATAGGTTATACCCAAGACTTGTTTTCTCCTCTAAATAAATAAAATCAGAACCTGGTATATCTTACTATGAAGAGATCATTAAAATTCTTGACACTATAGAACAATTGTTGTGGAATGGGATGACTTGACTAGTGAATTTACTTTGGAGTAATCCTATAACAGAGTAATAAATGTTGTAACCCGAGTAAGTTATGAATATGAACCATCCTCATTTGTTTAAAAAGTAACATCAACAAAAATTTTAGGGATACATTTTCTAAGGAGGAAAGAATGTATCAACCAAGATTAAATTAAAGTAAGTGAAAATTTTATCTCAATGAAACTATAATACAAATAATTTTTTTTATTTCATGGAATAAAAATTCTAATCTGATAGGATGAATATTTATTTTGAACTTACTATGTCAAAATAATCCTAGAATGATTTTTTGAAATTTTACCTTAAAAATATGATCCTATGAATAATTGAAAATGTAGTATTTATATAATACTAATTTTATATATAATAATGTTTTATAATATGTATAATAATTTATATATTTATTATCAATTTGAAATAAATAAAGAATGGATCATTTAGAGGTAAAACATGGTATTTTTTTTGAAAATGGTTTTTATGTGCATAATGATTTTCCAGTTTAATTATTTAAAATAATATCTAATAATGAATTATTTAATTTACATTTATATATTATATATATATATATATGAAACTAGTCATATTGTTAATATAAAATCATCTTATTCTTGAAAATTCCATTTTCCAGAAAACCAATTTTTCATCACGTTTTATGGGTTTATTTTTATATTAATTCATCAATATTATAAAAATTGAATTTGATAATATGTATTACATATTTGGAATCAATTGATTCAATTTTTTTTTAAATATTTCACTTTTATTTTAATTCATTATGAATGACAACTCTGGTAAAATTTATCGCCTTGGTAAATGGTAAAATGGGATAAACAATGTTAAAACTATAGAATAAGGATTCAAAATAATAGATACATTTTACTATATTGTTTTTTATGTGTTTAATTATAACCCCCTACACCCCACAAACACATTAAAAAATATGGAATCTTGGTTATATTTTCCTTTGATAAAGACCTTTATATTAATTTATGTAAAGGAAAATTCCGAAATGTCACTCTATTGATTTTAATTTTTATTATATGTTCACATAGGGATATAAAGATGTTATAAATAAATATAAAATTTTATTTTTAATATAATTAGTTAATTTTTATGATGGTATTATGTTTTTAGTTTTTAGTGATGGTATAATCACTTTAAATTTTGGCACAACACTGACACACTGCTTGTGAAAGCAATAGAAAAATCAAATTAAATGATTATAAAAACATAAAAAGTAATTTTTTTTGGATTAATTATGGTGTAAAAAATTTATGGTTATTAATAATGTTTAATTTATGTTTAAAGAGTTTATATTATAATTAAAATAATGTCTCGATGTATTTAAATGAAAAATATATGAATGGTTTTTAAAAAGACTTTAATGGTAGTTTCTGTTAAATAATATTCCATTAATTAATTTAAAAAAATTAAAATACTAAAATAGTAAAATAAGGATGGTATATGGTCTAAAATTTAATCCCTTAATAGTTTTAAGAAAATTTTTACTTTAAAAGTAAATTTATAACCCTTTAAGAATGAAAACATTGTTATGACGGTTAAGGTTAAAATTTCTTAATAAAAGGGTTGAAACAAAATATATAGTTTAAAATTACATATAAACCTATCTGAATTTTATATTATAAAGGTATTTAAATCTTAACCAATATTATATTCCAAATTTTTGCCACTTGGTTCCACTTTCACAAGAAAAAAATCTATTATATTTAAATATTTTAAGTAATTCCATGTGTGTCATTTTGTACACTATAAAAGGATACAACATCTCCTATATTATTCACACCACCATGAGACAATTATCTCAATAAAACCCTAAATAATTATCTCCAAAAAATACTTAAATTAATTCTATAGGTTTTATTATTCTCAAAATACCAACTCTATGGTCTTTCAATGAAGATCTAAAGAAGGTTCTGCAAAGAATAGGTAATCATCTTAACCAACTCTTTTCAAGTTCATCTATTCTTCCACATCATATAAATCTTATTTTACCATCATAATATAATAAAACTAGATAATTAACTTAATATAATATTATTATGTTTATGTCTGACCCTTTTTCCTATACTCATCCATTTAATGGAAAATGGGAACATTGCTCGTGGGTAAGTGTAGACTACCGCCTCGTGAGAAGAGGTATTTCATTTTTTTCATCCCCACCTCACATAAATGGTATATATAAGTGTATTTAAAGGAATAAAATTATATTTATGATATAATTTTTAATTATTAAATGATAAAATAATACTTACCACTTTTCCCACATATCCATTGGAAAATGATAACATCACTCGTGAGTAAGTGCGGACTACCGCCTCCACAAAGATATGTGATTTGTTTTCATTACAAACTCACATGTTTGGTTCTAAAAATTTATATAATTAATGAATATGATATTAATAACATGAATATAATTATTTAAATGTTTAATATATAAAATATAAAAAATAATCATAACTTCTATGATGAAACATGCATGAGAAAAATAAACAATTAACACTCTATGATTGATTTTACCATGAATTATTAATGAATAGGTAATTAGAATACATATAAATTAATATAAATATTAATATGGTTATATTATGAATTAATAACAAGTTTAAAACCATTATAAAGGATATTAAATCATATTAAACTATGTGGAAGTGTGAGGTAAGGGGTTTTAGTCTCAATTTCTACTTCAATGACATATATATTTTATTATAAATAGATTTTATTTTATGTGGTGTATGTAACAACCCTTTGTTATATTTAAAATTAATATATCATTATTAATGGTATTTAATGGATCAATTAAAGTTTAATCTTTTAATGAGCTACAATTCAAAAGTTTCTAAATAGGTATGAATTTATTTTTTTAATGTCATTTTTAGGAAAACTTATATTACCATTGAAGGAATATTATAATATATCCTTCATAAAACCCCATATATATTATTATCCTTTTGATTTTTAAGGAATTACTATTTTTCTTTCTAATGTCCCTCTCTTTGGAACTTTAATTAAGAAAATAAATGTTTAAAATAAAATTTATCTTATTTCTCTTCTTAATCGATAATAGTTTTCTTCCATGTCTATATTTTTTGAAAATTTCATTTAAAAATCCATTTTAGTTGATTAAATAATTTATTAATTACATTATATGCCATATTTAGATTTATTTACAAAGTTTGAAATGAATTTTTCTGATAGTTTCATTTTTTTCTTTCTTTTATAAAAGTCAAAAATAATGTTTCTTTTTTACATATAAAGTGTTAAATAATTTTCCCATCACCATAACTATTTTATATTATTTATATTCTTCTACAAGTTTCACTTGGTTTTATATAGAAAATTATTTAATGAAAAAAAATTAAGAATTTTTCTTTAATTTCATTCTATTATCCAAAAGACTTGATTTTATTACAAAACCTATATTTCTAATCAATTGATGGTCATGTTTTATAACTTATTAATTATGTGGTCATTAAATTTTTCTTCAAACATTCACTTTCTTATGATCATATTTCATTAGATAGTACATGTCTCTTCTATACCCATATTATTTATATCATAGATACCATATTTTCCAAAATCATATATCATTTCAACATACAGTTTTTTACTGTGAAAGTTATTTGATTGACTAGGAAAAGATTGATATTCTAAATTATTTACTCAATTTAGATATATATATTGATAACTCATATTTTTTTTGAATTAAATTTATCATTTAATATATGAGTAATGCTTTGGGAATACAGTTATGTGCGGATATTAGTTATAGATAGCCCTCCAATGCATCAATAAGTATCAGGAGACAAATCAGTTGGCTAGCCTTTTAAAATAGGATTTATTGTATAGATAACCATATTAGAAAGTATATTGGAACAAGGACCTGATAAAGACATATGGAATTATGAATTTTCTTCATTAAAAATTAATTTATTATTATTCATGATATTACTACCTTGATATTATAAATGGATGTGTTTTTTACTCAAGTTATTGACTAAATGACATTTATTTTTAGTTATTATAACAACCATGTTCTTTATTACATACTTAAACATAATTTATTACATAAAATTTCACTTAAGATGACTCCGAGGATCAATAGGTCTAGTGTCTTGGTAAATTAGTAACATTACATAATAACTTAGAACACAAAAATACAACATCTTTATTGAAAACTTCATTTACATGACCACAACATTCCATCGCACATAGTATTGCATGGGATGACCTGAGGACATACATGTGAAAAGGGTGAACTATAAAGTCTGGTAAGGGATTAAGAAAGGAACAACATGAAGAATAAAGTACATGTTATGCAATAGGAATATCAATAGAGCGCAAGAGAAACATGAACATAAATGCATGATATAACATGACTATTATAACATAGAAATGTGGCAACAACATTTAACATGATATTAGCATGATCTGAGGCTCATTGCACATGAAGCATGATTAAACCATAATTACACTTTAATTATCATGAGTAAACCCTCATTGTAATTGACGTATCATGATACTAATCTTTACCCAATTCACTGGAGCGCTATTAGGGTGCACTCTTTTTAATCATTTTATTTCAGGCATCAGTGTGCCACAAAGATCATACAACATACATTCATTAAAAATCATTACTTATTCCAAGATAAAGGAATGTGGAATTAATACATGAAAATCTATAATAAATAATCAAATGTGCATGAAGTTGAATACCCTTGATAGAGAAATGTGCATGGTATTCACTACACAATGACTTTGGCTTGGAGAATCGCAGTGCAATTTCGTCATCATAACAACGTGACATAAGAATTCATAAAAATGGTTGATGAGAGATAAATGGGTATATCATCATATTTACATAAAATTTATAGTAAGTGGGTCATATATATACATTTACCAACATATGTAATGGAATTTAGATGCATAATATAAAAGAATTGCATGAATGCAAATGAGAAGAGAGAAATTCCTTACGGAATTTCAGCATGGTAATGGATGTGCATGAGAGGAATTAACGAGAGATAAAGAGGAATATAATCATTCAAAAATGAGTAGTGAAATATGGGGGAGGTGAGAAATCATACCCCAACATTTTTAATTTAAATCAAAAGGGTATAACAATATAAAGAAATTTGGACTAGAATGAGAAAGGAAGAAATCTCTTACTTGGAAGTGTGATCCCAAAGGCTTGGGAGAGGCTTGATAGAGGATTATTGGGAGCTTTGTACACATTTGAAAGATTAAAGATATAGGAGGATAGAGGATGGTTGAGCTCCAAATGTTTTTTAGTGAATAGGAAATGGGATCTTGGGTGGGTTTATATAGGAAAAGAAAGTAAATTCTTTATTATTTAGGTTTTAGACACTACACATTAAACTAATGAAAACCAAAAAACATACCATGGTTTTTGCCCATAGTTTTTCTAAAGTGGATTATAAAAATTTATTTTATAAGTCCAATGGACTAAATTATTAAAATATTAGTCTTTCTTATGTAGAGGTGAGTCACACTCTCAAGAAAATCATTTTAAAATGTTAAAATGTTTTATAAGTCTTGGAGGGTCCCCTAAGGCTTTGTAAAATAAACCTAACAAATATAAAATAACATTATTTTAAAGTTAAAACATATATTGGACGAAAATACCTTTTATAGTATTTTATTACATCACTATTGGGTCATTATGATGTCATAATGCACATTATATATTTAAACGGTATTTAATTTTTACCCAAAAATTCGACTGTCTCAAAAAATTATGAAAAATTCACCATTGGATAATTTCGATGTCATGATTCCAAAAATAATATTTATTTTATATAAATAATTTTCTAAATATGTGAATTTTTACTTTTAAAATAAATACCAACATTTATCGAAAAGTCATGGGTTTTGACAAAAACAGCTTTCAAACATTAATAAAAATTACAAATGTATTCATAAAAATTATACGATAATTTATATTTAATAAAAATTAATTTAGTAATAATATTTTATTAAAATATTATTTAATTCAAAAATCCATTAATTCTTCAAAATATATTTCTTAATTGAATATTAACTAAAAAATACTACTTGTGATTTAAAAACTATTTACAAAGTAACAATAATAAAATGAATGTATATTATTTATTCTATACAAAAATAATTCACATAGTCCTAGTGCTAGGGTCTTATTACATAAAACCTTATAACACCCGCATAAGTCCTAAGGGTAAGGTGTGTGATGGTGACAAACTCTTGGGGTGGATCGGATAACATCGCTCGAGTGGTAATCTCTATCAACTTACACTTATCTCATAGGAAGTTCCATTAAATCTTAACGTGTTGAAGCTCGACTTGGTCTTGGTCAAGAGCGAAGCCCAGTGACCCCACCTCCTTTCCAAGCTCTGATAAATGGGCTTCGTACGGAGCAGTTCTACTGGATAAGGCCATCGCTTCCTTTGTCTGAGTAAATTAGATTGGTTAAAGCCCTATATTTATACTAATCATGTGATCACTATTAAATAGCTATATTAGAAATGGTAACAATTATTAATAGTATTTAAAAATCAAAAAACATAAAACCAAGGAAGTGTATATGTTTTATATAACCATTTTACATAATAAGACATTTAATCAGATCGAGATGAATTTTCATTAATAAAATTTTGGGTCATTACAATATTTCCCCCTTAATAAATTTCACCCTTGAAATTTCCTTTTCCCACACTAAAACAGATGAGGGTAACTCTGCTTAATCACTTCCTTTGATTCCCATGTTGCTTCGCCAAACTTTTGGTTTCGCTACAACACCTTGACGAGGGGCATTGTCATATTTCATAGAGCTTTTTCTCTATGATCTAAGATCTTCACTGAATTCTCTTCATAGGAGAGTTCATTCTCCAATTGTACCACCTCTGGATTGAGTATATGCGATGGGTTAGGTATGTACTTCCTCAAGAGTGATACATGGAATACATCATGTACTTGAGAAAGGTTTGGTGGGAGTGCTAGTCGATAGGCCACTGCACCAATGCGACCGAGGATCTAAAAATGGCTAATGTACCTTGGACTAAGATTTCCATTATTCCCAAATCTCATAACTCTCTTACATAGAGATATGTGGAGGAATTACATGTCTCCAACATCAAACTCAAGGTCTCATAGAAGATTATCCGCATAACTCTTTTGTTGACTTTGAGCAGCTTTAATGTGATGCTGAATGGTATTAACCTTCTCCACCATTTCTTAGACTATTTCTGGACCTAGGAGTTTTCTCTCCCCAACTTCATCCAAACATGCTAGTGTTATGCACCTCTTCCCATACATGGCTTCATAAGGAGACACTTGGATGCTTTAGTGGAAACTGTTATTGTAAGAGAACTGAACTAGATGAAGATGTTGATCCCATACTCCTTTGAAGTCCATTGAGCATGCTCTCAACATGCCCTTAAGTGTTTGGATAGTCTGCTCAGATTGGCCATCAGTTTGAAGATGATAAGCCGCACTAAAGTTCAAATCAGTATTCAGATCACGTTGAATATTCTTCCAGAACATAGAGGTGAATCTTGGATCTCGATTAGATACAATAGATATTGGAACTCCAAGCAGCCTTACCACTTCTCTAATGTATATTCGTTCCAGTTGATCCAATGAGAAATCCTCTCAAATTGCAATGAAGTGTGTAGTCTTTATAAGATGATCCACAATAACCCAGATATCATTGTTTTCTTTGAATGTCTTCAAAATTCCAGTGAAAAATTCCATGGCGATGTTCTCCCATTTCCACATTGGTATAGGTAATGGTTGCATCATCCCCTTAGACGTATTCCTCTCAACCTTCACTTCCTAACATACCAGGAACTTTGATGTATAATCAACAATCTCCTTATTTATGTTATCCCAGCAATAATTCTCTTAGAGATCTTGATACATCTTTTTATTTCCTGTTTTAATGGACAAATTTGAACTATGTGCATCATCCAAAAGTTCCTTCTTTAAATCTGGATTTGATGGAACACATAGTCTTGACCCAAATCTCTCAATTCCTTCTTCATTAACATTAAACTCCAAGGATTTCCCTTTTTTGATAGTTTTCACTTTCTTATGAATTACCACATTATCCTTTAACCTTTCCAAAAGATACGGTTGAGAAATCATTTGCAAAAGGACTGATGATGTTCCCTTCTTTATGATTACCATGTCCATATTCATCAAATCTAAGAAGATTGGATACTTTTTAATTCTCATCAATGATAGAATCACTGGGTCATTTCTACATAGAGCATCTTCTACCTTATTCTCTTTCCTTGGGTGGTAATAAATTGAGAATTCATAGTATTTGATTAGCTCTAGACATATTTTTTGGTTCATATTCAACTCTTTTTGTGTGAATATATACTTAGGGATTTTTTTATCTGTGTATATTTCACACTTCTCCCCAAATAAGTAATTCTGCCAAATTTTTAAGGCGAATATTACTAAATCCCACTATATATCATGTGTTGGATAGTTTTTCTCATGAACTTTAAATTATCTTGAAGCATAGGCAATGAATTTGTCATTTTTCATCAACACACAACCCAATACCTTCTTCAAAGCATCACTAAATACCACAAAAATTATCCACTTATGGGTAATGTGAGCATGGGCGCAGTGATAAGCCTCATTTTCAACTCCTTGAAGCTATATTCACATTCATAATTCCAAGAAAACTTGACTCCCTTCTGATTTATCTTGGTAAGAGGGTTTGAAAATCATGAGAAATTTCTCACAAATCAGCGATAATATCCAGTTAACCCTAGGAAGCTACAGATA
Source organism: Viscum album (assembly GCA_963277665.1). Taxonomy (NCBI): domain Eukaryota; kingdom Viridiplantae; phylum Streptophyta; class Magnoliopsida; order Santalales; family Viscaceae; genus Viscum; species Viscum album. The sequence goes on along the minus strand of OY728146.1, from coordinate 126,421,630 downwards.
TCCATCACTGATGTTGGCCTCATCCATCCCTTTATTGCAGTTGTCTTGGAGGGATCCATAGATATTCCATTGTTTGTGATGATATGACCCAAGAATGAGACTTCCTTCAACTAGAAATCACACTTGCTGTACTTTTCATAGAACTTCTCATTTCGCAAGGTCTCTAGTACAATGCTTAGATGATCCTCATTCTCCTCCTTGGTTTTGGAGTATATTAGAATATATTTAATAAAGAATATCAAAAATTTGTTGAGGTAATCTCTAAAGACTCTATTTATCAAGTCCATGAATATTTTTGGAACATTAGTGAGTTCGAAAGGAATTACTATGAATTCATAGCACCCATATCTTGTATGAAAAGCAGTCTTGGGGATATCCTCCTTCTTCACCCTTACTTGGTAATATCCTGACTGAAGATCCACCTTAGATAAGTATTTTTCTCCACGTAGCTAATCGAACAAGTCATAAATTCGTGAAAGAGGACACTTTTTATTTATCGTGATTTTTTTGAGCTCACGATAATCAATGCAAAGGCGTATTGACCCATCCTTCTTCTTGACGAAGAGGACTGGTGCACCCCATGGTGAATCACTTGGGCATATAAAACTTTTATCCAGATTCTCATGTAGTTGTTTCTTTAGCTTCTCAAGATCCACAAAAACCATTATATATGGAGTCTTGGATATTTTCAAAGCCCCAGGTATAAGATCTATCAAGAATTCAACATCTCTTCTAGGAGGAAGACCAGGAAATTCCTTGGAAATTCCCTCACAATAGAAATATATTCAAGGATAGTTTCTTCCTTAGACTCAATCATTTGAGAAAGATACGCATGCTCATAGGGAAATAATATCTATAATTGAGATGATGGTGCTAAAGAAGATTCATCCTCCTCCTTGCACTTGTACTGAATCGGGGGTCAATTCACCATATGGAGAGTGATTTCCCTCTCACGACAATCTATGTTAGCTCTATACTGGGAAATCCAATCCATGCAAATAATAGAATAAAATCCACCATAGGGAGTATGATGAGGTTCTCTAGGAATTTAAATGCACAAATTGTGACAGGGGAGGATTTATATTCATAGGATGCAATGATTTCCCCATTTTCTGTTCTCACCAACATCTCTACTTCCATGATTTTTGGTGGTGTTGGGATTATTCTACTAAACTTTCGAGATATAAAAGAATTCATAGAACCAAAATCAAAAGGTATGTTTTCTATTCTTGAATGAATAACTAACATAATTATCACCACTTCATTTTCAGGGTTTTATTTGATAGTAGTGATGAAAAAAGCTCACCCTTGATACCTTGGAGGTTGTTGGTTGCCTCCGAAAACCCTTGTCTTAGGGCACTGGTTTGCAAAGTTCCTTAGTTCTTAGCAGTTGAAGTAATGAAAAATGCGTTGAGGGTCGAATGGATTATTCCTCTCCTTTGTCATAGCATTGTTTTTTTCTTATCAGTATTTAATCGCTAGGTTCCCTTCTCTTCCACACCTAAATTATTTCCTCGTCCCCTTCAGGAAATTTATACGGTGCTTCTTTCTGCACCTTTGGAAAGTGGGGTTTTGGAATTTCATAGCACCGTTGGATTTATCCATCGAACTACTAGAATTAAAGTCCACCTTACGCTTCTTATCCCCATGATACCCCTAATATTTTTCGATCTCTATTTTGACTTTAAGGGAACATTGGATAATTTTCTCATAGCTATCGAAGTCATGGATCACGAGGGCTTTCCATAGGCTAGGTTTTAGCCCACCAAAGAAGTGATAAAACTTGTATTTGGGGGTAACATCAAAGAAAGAGGCGTATCATGCAAGTCTTGTGAATTTTTCCTTGTACTCTATGATAGATTCATCATATTTATACTTGAGATAAAGGAAGTCCCTTCCCATATTAAGTCGGAGGGTGCACGAAAAATATTTATCGATTTTTTTTTTCTAGAAATCCTTCCATTTCAACTCCTCGATCTCTTCCTCAGGCTTCATATTTTTGATCAATGTCCTCCATTGATCAGCTTCACCCTCCGTACAATAAGAATCTAGAAGTACCTTCTCTTTTTTAGAACATTGAAGGATGGAGAAGATCTTCTCAATGGAGTTGATCCATTGTTCGACGATTGAGGGATCAAATGATCCATTAAATGTAGGAGGCCTTTGTCTCATGAATCTCTTGATTGTGACTTGTTCTTTATTAGGGGGGCTGAACGTTCCTATTGGCCCATGTTTCTATTAAAAACTTGAGTTAACTGAGAGAGGAAGAAATCCCTTACTTGGAAGTGTGATACCAAAGGTTTGGGAGAGGCTTCAGAGAGGCTTATTGGGGGATTGTGTCACCTTGGGAGGATTATAAAGATATTATGTAATATTTTTTTCTAGATCTAAAGGTTTTGAGTGAATATGAAGTGGGATCTTGGGTGGGTTTATATAGGAAAAGAGAGGAAATTATTTATTATTTAGGTTTTGGACACTATACATTAAACTAATGAAAACCATAATCCATCCCATGGTTTTTTTCCAAATTGGATTAGAAAAAATTATTCTATAAGATCAATTTCCAAACTTATTAAAATGTTAGGCTAGCTTATGTGGAGGTGAGTCACACTCTCAAGGAAATCATTTTAAAATGTTAAAATGTCTTATAAGTCTTAGAGGGTCCCCTAAGGCTTTGTAAAATAAATAAAACAAATATAAAATCACATAATTTTAAAGGAAAAACATATATTTTGTAATATACTTTTTATAGTATTTTATCACCTCACTATTGGGTCATTATGATGCCATAAAACACATTATATATTTAAACAGTATTTAATTTTTACCAAAAAATTCGACTGTCTCAGAAAATTATAAAAAATTCACCATTGTATAATTTCAACGTCCTGATTCCAAAAATAATATTCATTTTATCTAAATAATTTTCTAAATATGTGAATTTTTAATTTTAAAATAAATACTGACATTTATCGAAAATTCATGGGTCTTGACAAAAAATCTTTCAAACCTTAATAAAAATTACAATTTTATTCATAAAAATCATATGATCATTTATATTTAATAAAAATTAATTTATTAATAACATTTTATTAAAATATTATTTAATTTAAAAATACATTAATTCATCAAAATATATTTATTAATTAAATATTAACTAAAAATATTATTTGTGCTTTAAAAACTATTTATAAAGTAAAAATAATAAAATGAATGTATATTATTTATTCTATAAAAAAATAATTCACATAATCATAGTGCTAGGTTCTTGTTACATAACCCCTTATAACACCTTCATAAGACCTAAGGGTAAGGTGTATGATGGTGACAGACTCTTGGGGTGGCTCAGATAACATCGCTTAGGTGGTAATCTCTATTAACTTCCACCTCTCCCGTAGGCGATTCCGTTCAAGCTTAACATGTTGAAGCTCGGATTAGGCCTGGTCAAAAGTGAATCACAGTGATACCACCTCCTTTCCGAGCTCTGACAAATGGGCTTCGTATGGAGCAATTCTACTAGATGAGACCATCACTTCCTTTTTATGAGTAAATTGGATTCGTTAAATCCATATATTTAGACTAATCATGTGGTCATTGTTCAACGACTATATTAACGATGGTAAAAATTATAAACAGTATTTTAAAATCCAAAAACAAAAAACCAAGGAAGTGAATATTTTTTATATAACCATTTTACATAATAATACATTTAATCAGATCAAGAGGAATTTTTATTAAAGAAAGTTTGGGTCGTTACAGTTATCTATCGTGCTATATTGATTATTATTTATTTACTCGTGATAAATTTTGATTTATTAAACCCTTACAGATAATTTGATCCCACCATTATTTTTTCCTTTCCCTTATATATGAAGAATGAATCTTTGAATGGGTTTTAAGGATGAAAAATATTTAATTTTACTATGTTTTATGTTTTATTTCTAACATAAAATGGGAATAATGTATGTATTTGTTTCTTCAAGAATACTAAACTGATCTGTCCTTAGTGATGTAATCCATTTTATATTATTCCAATATAATAAAATAGGCACCTAATCTGGGTTTATGGATTTGGGGTTGTTGTAGTTGGTATCAGAGGAAGTTTAGTAAAAACCTTGGAAACTAGATTTTGTAAAACATAAATTAGGGAACATAACCATGTGACATAATTTAAGGATAAGTCTATATATAGTATAATATCACATGTTTTTTAAGAGTATATATTGTATGGAATTACTTGAAAATATATCCATGTATGTATATTATTATGTTGACGAGTTGTGTCACAAATGCACCTAGGGGTAACAACTCTAAATAGAATTGATTTGGTATTAACTCGATCATCTTTGATGCAAAATGAGTGGGAATAATACTAAAAACCTATCTATACATTATAAGGGATTTATTTTAGTTTATTCACACATTATTTACAAACCATTATAATATATTCTAAAATATTTTTATGATTTTAGGATATTCCCAAAGAAACCTAATTTATGATTCTGAGATTAGATATGCATAAATTTTTGAACTATGTTAAGTGTTACACAAGATTTAGAATTATATAATATGATTTAAAATTTACAATGTTATGAGCTAATTCAGTATATGTCAGTCCCACCGTATGTTCCCAGCTCTAAAGAAATAGAATTTCAAACTGATCTATCTTACAATAAAGAGCCTATCCAGATTCTTAACACTACAAAAAAGTGTTGAAGAATCAAAGGACTCAAATGGTAAAGGTAATTTGGGTAAATAATAAAATAAATGAAGAAACATTGGAACAACTAGAATTTATAATGAATAACCACCCTCATTTTAAAAAAAATCAATATCCATGAAAATTTTGAGGATGAAAATTTGAGAGGGAAGAATGTAATACCTAATATTCAATTATAGTAAATGAAAATTTTATCTTAATGAAACAATATTTCAATGCAAATTTTAATTTTTCATGGAAAAAAATTATATTATTATATGATGAATCTTTATTTTGAACTTACTATGTCAAAATAAGCCTAGAATGAATTTTTGAAATTTTCCCATAGAAATATGCTTCTATGAATAATTGAAAATGTATTATTTATATAAAAATAATTTTATTTATAATAAAGTGATATAATATGTATAATTAATTATATATTGATTATTAATTTTAGAGAAATAAAGACAAGATCATTTGGTGGAAAAAAGGGATGTTTTTCAGAAAACACTTCAAGTACTTAATGATTTTATATTTTAATTAATTAAAGTAATCCATAATTATGATTGATTTAAATGAAATATATAAATCATATATATATATATATTAATTTAAATTCATATAATGATTATTTATAGTTATGAATTTAATGTAATATCATCTTATGCATAAAAAATAAATTTTCATGAAGAACCTTTTTCTTTCACATTTCACAGTTTTTTTTAAAATTAATTTATGCCACTTATAGAAATTAAATTTTATAAAATTGGTCAAATATTTATAATCAGGGGTTTCAATTTTTTAAAAAATTTTCCCTTTATTTTTAGGCATTATGAATAGTAAATGTGGTAAAATATTTCACCTCGATAAAAGGTAAAAGTGGATAAAGTTAAAACTATAGAATAAGGCTTAAAAAATTATCCACACACTTTCCTATATTTTATTTGATGAGTTTAATTCAAACAAACCCTTAATATATTAAAAAATATGGAATCTTGGTTTCATTGGTCTTTTCTAAAGACCTTTAAATTATTTTAAGTAAAGGAAATTTATAAAATGTCACTCTCTTGCTTTTAATTTCTATTATATAATCACATAGGGATAAGAAGATGTTATGAATGAATATAAAAGTTTATTTTAGACATAATTAATTTATTTTTCTGATTCTAATTTATGTTAATTTTAATTTATGGTATAATTACATTAAATACTTACACAGCTCTGACATGGTGCTTGTGAAAGAAGTAGAAAAAACAAAGTAGATGATTTTAAAAACATCAAAAGTAATATTTTTTAGATGAATTATGGTGTCATGAATTTTATTCTTAATAATAATGTATAATGTATGGTTAAAGTTTTTATTTCCTAATTCCATTCCTAACTTGATGTATGTAAAATAAAAATATATAAATTGTTCATAAAATGACATTAATACAATTTTATTTCAAATAATATACTATTAAATTATTTTAAAATCATAAAAATATTTAAATTGGACAATAGGGATGGTATATGCTATACAATTTCATCCCCTAACCTTTTTTATCCATTTTTTACCTTAGAAGTAAATTTATAACCCCTTAAGAGTGATTGTTTTCCATAGTTAAGGTTAAAATTGGTTAATGAAAGGGTTAAACTAAAGAATAAGGTTTAAAAATCCATATAACCTATCCAAATTTTATTGGTTAAATGGATTATAACTTTAACATATATTATATTCTAATTTTTTTCCATTTTTTTACTTTCACATGAAAAAGAATTTACTATATTTAGATATTTTAAGTAATTTTAAGTGTGTCCTTTCCTTGACTATAAAATAAAAGCACATACACTCTATTATTCACACCACATTGAGAAACTTAGCTCGACTAAATCTGGAAAAAATATCACCCAAACAACCTTATCTACATTATACTAGTGCTTATCTTAACTGACTTTTCAAGTTCATTTATCCTTATACCTCCTATAAATATTTATTGAGCATCATAATATAATAACACCAGTATGATTATATTATTGTAATTTTATTATGTTTAATTTATTACCATTCTTTATATACTCATCCATCTAATTGAAAATGTAAACATCGATCTTGCGTATGTGTGGACTACTGCCTCACGAGTCAATGTATTTTATTTCTTCATCACCACCTCACATAGTTGGTATATATTGGTGTTTTTAATAAAATAACATGGTATTTATGATATAATTTTCATTCTAATATGATAAACTAATACTTAACTCTTTTCCCACATATCCATTAGAAAATGATAACATCACTTGTGTGTATGGGTGGACTACCACCTCTATGAAGGAGTGTTATTAATTTTTCATTACTAACTTACAAGGATGGTTTTAAAAATTTATATAATGAATAAATATGATATTTATAACATTAATATCATTCTGGATATTATGAAACTATAACATATGCATAAGAACATGAACTTCTAGGATAAAATATGCATGACAAAACTAAACAGTTAATAGCCGATTATTGATTTTACCAATAATTTAAAATAAATGAGCAACTATAGTATTTATAAATTAAGATAAATATGAATATTCTTCTGGTATGAATTAATAAAAATTTTAAAACCACTATATCGGATGTTAAAATATGTTCAACTAAGTGTAATCATGATGTAAGGAGTTCTCATCTCAATTTACACTTCATTGATTCATATTTTGTATTAAGTGCCTATTTTATTTTATGTGGTGCATATAATAAACCTTTGTTATATTTAACATTAATATCTATTTATTCATGGAATTTAAATTTCAATTAAAATTTAATCTTTCAATGGGTTATAATAAAAAAGTTACCATAGAGGTATGAATTTAGTTTTATGATATAATATTTGGGATTTCATATATTTTCATCGAATGAATATTATAACACATCCTTCATAAACACCATATATATTATTATAATATTGATATATAAGGTATTTACAGGTTTTCATTCAAATTTTCCTCTCTTTGGAACTTAAATCAAGAAAATTAAATTTTAAAAGAAAAGAAAATATTATTTATCTTCTTGATAAGGAATATTTTTCTACCATATCCTTATTTTTCAAAAATTGTTGTACAGAAGAAATTTTTATTTATTTAAATAATTTATTAAGGACATAATCTATTATCTTTAATTTTATTTACAGGGTTTGAAAGGAATCTTTCTAGTAGGGTCATTTTCAACTTTCTTTTCAAAAAGTCTGGATGAATGTTTCTTTTTTTTAGATATATATTGTTGATGAATTTTACCTCCACCATAACCATTTTACATTATTTAGATTTTTATACAAGTTTTTAATAGTTTTAAATAGAAAATTATTTAAGGAAAATTTATTTTAAACTTTTTTACCATTTTCTTCTATTCTCTAAAATGTTGGATTTTAACCGATATTTCTAATGAAATGATGGTCATATTTTATCTCTTATTAAATTTGTGGCCATTAAATTTATCTTGAAACATATTTTATCATACATTAAATTTACCTTCCATATCTATATTCTTTGTATCATGGATATGATTATTTCCTAATCCATATACCATTTCTAGATACGATGGTTTACTATAAAGGTAATTTGATTAATAGGGAAAATCTTAATATTTTGTATTCTTTGCATAATAAAAATATTTTTTATAAGATATATTGTTTATGAATTAAATTGATCATTTAATATATGAGGAATTCATTTGTAATGAAGTTATGGGTGGGAAAAAGTTATAGATATCCTCTCGATGCATCGATAGGTCTCATAAAAAACCAGTTGGATAGGCTTATTAAATAGGTTTTGGTGTATACCTAGTCATATTTGAAATTATCTTGTTACATGGACTTGATCAAGACATATGGAATTATTAATTTCCTTCATTTTGAATTTAGTTTTTATTATCTATTATAATATTATATTAATATTATCTATGGTTCCATTTCATGCTCAAGTTATTAATTAAATGACATGTGTTTTCAGTTATTTAACTTTCCATATTAATTATGCCTTATTTACTCATGATGGGTTCCATTGTATGCAACTCATACTATGCATTTGAGCTCACCTTTATTTTATTTTATTTTCCTTGGGATATGAAGAAGGGATATTTTAATGAGTTTTAAGGATGAAGAATATTTACTTTTAATATGTTTTATATTTTATTTCCAACATAAAATAGGAATCATTTATATATCTGGTTCTTTAAGACTACTAAATTTATCAGTACTTGGTGATGCATTCCCTTGTATCATATGCCAATGTAATAAAGAAAACATCAGATTTTTGTTATTGGAGTTGTTATTGTTTCAATATTGGACACATCACCCTCACATACCCATATATATAATTAGGAGCCATCATAGCCCTATGTAAATATGAGCTTTACCTTAAGCCGTTATATATCATGCATATATACACATGTAACATAATTACATGCTATGTTCTTAATCTGGTATAGCCTGTATATATATGTATGTAAAAATTGAGAGCCATTATAGCTTGTATGGGTACACATCCTCTAACCATAAGACACTATAACCTGAATATGTCAATACACTAAGATCATGTCTGAGGATATAGTGGGATAGGTGGAGTAGTCATCCATCTATATCATCGACAACCTAAATATTGGGAAACACTAAGAATTTGGGTCCAAATATGGCTACCAGCCGCCCTAACTAACTCAGGTGATAGAGTATAAAAAATAACATAACACAAGGATTTATATAACACATGGCCTTACTAGGGGAAACTACCTAACCCTATACTCATTTTAAAGATAATTTCTCATAAAATAAATAAAAATTTCATCACTAAGGAATAGATAGATAATAAGCATACAAGAAACAAAGTTTAATTCCTTCTCATGATTTTAGTTATTCACTTAATCATTTAATAATATTTCATCATTATCCAGGATTATTGTCCATGCTTCATTAATGTTTTAATCATTATATATTTATTACTATAATACCAATAAAATTTAACCATTTTAAACCATTCTTCCCTTGACTAATTCACCACTTAATTACCATTCCATAATTCCAGGAACTTAGACATCTATTCCAATATTTAGGAAGATATAAATATTCCTAAAGGTAAATGAATGATAATAAATAAGCATAAATGAATTCAATATACAAAAAAATTGTAAAGAAATAATAATGAGGAAATTAATCCAAGATTTTAAACCTGTATCATCATTATCACCTTCCCATATCATCCACACTACCCATTTTTCAACAAAACAACTCATAAACACAAAAATATTAACAATATAGAAAAACCATTGTAATTTGACCAACCGTAATAGGTTCTTTATAATTTACACCAATCATTATATATCTTAAAGATTTAATTGGAAGAAAAAATACCAACCAATATCAATGAACAATTAATATTCTACTAACCAATCATAAACACTAACAACAACAAGGTATGGATACAATCAACCTTTGATATTTAATTTCAACAATCATTTTTCATTTTACTATATTGATTTTAACAATTTATTTATGAGGAAATCACCATAATAATAAATATATTTTAACAAATCTAAGTGGTGATAATATTTAATTAATATTCTTAAATACATTCTTATCATCTTAAGAGATTGTATAAAGAATATTATACTCAATTTAGAATCATCCTAATTTACCATATTTAAATTCCTTATTCTTTCTTTAAACAACATGGTATTAGAAAGCATAAAAATGATACGTCATATTAATACCACACTAACAAGAAAATAAGATATAGTAATTTTTAGTGATTAAATATTATAGTTTATAGTTTATTAGTTTTCATGTTTTAAATATTAAAATACCTCACAATTTCAATATTGGATAATTATAATTTCTCACATCTTTATTTAATTTTTATTAATAAAATTTTCTTTTATTATTATTTTTATTATTATACATTTTATTCTAATTTTTATATATTGAATTTATAATTTCATTAAGATTTGATAGTCTGTTTTTTTAATTTTTCTATGTTTTGAAATTACCCATACAATTTTTAAAATGACTCATACGGTTTTCAAAATTACTCATACACAGACTTTAAAAGTACTGATATAAAATCTAATTTTTTTGAAGTATTGAATTACTTACACACAGACATAGTATGAATCATACATATAATGGATTCAGTCTTATAAAAATGAAAATTGATTCTTACACATAATTAAGATGAAACTTGTGAAGAAGAAAAATTATTCTTAAGCAGAAGTAGAATGGAACTTATACAAGAGTAAAGTGATTCTTACACAAGTAACAAAATGATACAAATACCGATTTACAATCATAGTTATGTTGTTTTAAAATCACCCTTATGAACTCAAAAATGTTTATGCTTATGAAATGAATTTAATATATTTTATGATGTTGAGTATTATATATATATATATGTTATGTACTTGTTTTAGTTTTATTTCATAAGTTTCTTTGATATTTGGTTACTTTTTATGAAGTTATCAATGGTTATATCATAATTTGGAAACCTTTTTTATTACAACTAGCTATCATAAATTAGGAAACTCCTTGGAACTAACTATTTGAGATTTGTTTATAAATATTGATCAAAGGAACCTACTAAGACAGAAGAAATAAATGAGAGAAATATGAATGTTATGAAAGTTTTCTACTACAACTATTGTTACTCTGATGCAATCATTATCAAGGATCTATAATATGTGAACTCATTTCTAAAGTGATTGAGCTACATTGATATTTTGATCATTTTTTATATTTTCTAAATTGTACTATTGTATATATTTTACTTATTCTTCATCTATCAGTAAATTATTTTATTTTCTAAAATAATTTCTATTTTTTCTTATACCTCTACTATAAATGGTGAGTGTTTTTGGGATGTTACTCCCATTAAAATGAAAGTTGTTTCTGGTTATGCCTTAGTCTGTAGAATGGTATTTTAGGATTGGTTATACCTTAGTCTATAGAAAGTTAGTGTGTTTTGTAAAAGGTTATCACATCCTTAAAAAATTTAGGATTTGTTTAGTGAGTATCATTTCTTTTATGTAGAAGAGAGAAGTGAAGAGTATATATAGTATCACATTAACCTAAACAACTATAAAAATATAGTGTTCTTGTTTTATTTTTTCACTTCATTTCATTATTCATAACATTGAATTATCAATATTTTATTATTGATATTATTTCATGAACTGAAATGGTATTTGAAATTACACAAGCTATCTAAACTACATGACTTTATACTATGGTTTAATTAATTTTTTTAATGTTTTAAAAGGTATATCCACCCCTCTACACCATACCGATTTAATATCTCATATTGAGCCAAAAAATAGTATCAGATCAATACCCATAAATAGTTCATCTTTATTACTTTAAATTAAAACCAAACAATTGGTATCAGAGCTTTGAAGTCTATATATCTAGTTTTATTCCATCATTTTATGTTATATTTCTTTAACCTGTGCTAACCATTACCTAGATTTGATCATATAAGAAAAATATCATATGTGATATGTCAGGAATGAATTCAAATGATGAATAAATCCCTCAAAATCCATCATACCTCAATTGTATTGATTATGGATATTGGTAGGTTAGAATGAAATTGTATGTTAAAAATCTAAGAATATATAATTGGATAATAATGGTAAAACCATAAAAACTACCTGAAGCTAATCTAGATACTCTTATGTGTAACTATGTGGAAAAGTAAGTCTTAAAATACAAAGTCATGGATATATTATATTGTGTTATTAGTTAGAGTTTGTTTATACATGTATCAACATGTATGAATACTTAATTCATATGTAGGACACTATAAGTTACACAACATGAAACAAACAATCTGAATAATAAAAAACTTAGAATAATATTTGTTGAATACCTAGACTTTAAGATGAACAAAGAAGAATCGATGAACCAAATGTTTCACAGATTCATGCGTATCATCAATGGAATGAGTTAATTAGAAGAAGTATTGGAAAACATAGTGTATAATGACCCAATATTAACATATATAGACATTACATATATTTTTTGGAATACACAAACACACGCCCAAATACCATATTAGTTTAGTTCCGTTAAGAAACTTGGAACACAAACTATTAGTTTGGTGAAATATCTTCAATGTTTCCCATAAAGATATTCCCCATTAGTACCCATATCTAAAAACTTTATTTATAACCTATGGAAAATAAACATAAGAAATGGTGATCTCAGATGCCCAATAAGGGTAAAAAAGAGAGATATGTAATCATAACGTGAACATAAGGGTATGATAACATAAGTATAACTTTTGAAGATCATACCCTTAATATTAAATATTATATAAATGATTCATGTCATAAATATTAGAATTTTATAATATATGGATCATAAGGGATTAAAGAGCATAATACATGAAAGCATAACATATGAATAAGACATGGAATTTCTGGTAGACACATAAATATATAAAATGAATTCCATAATAGTCAAGGATTACTTCCAAGTCTATCTTAGTGGAATGGGTTCATTCTAAAAACCATCTTAGTAGTCAATGTTCACTCCCAAGACCATCTTAGTAGTCAAGGTTGACTCCCAAGACTATCTTAGTAGACAATGTCCTATACTGAACTGGGTTTACTCCCCATTTCATTCATGTCTATCTCATGAGATATAAATATTTACCTAATTAATTGGAGGGAGATACAGGTCACACCCGTCACATAATGAAAACCATGCATATGTGTACCATAAGAACATAAATCATATCATAACCCATAAAAATAAATGGATTTCATAAACATTTCATCATAACATAACTAATGAAAAAACAAATTTCATAAGTATCAATCCAACATAATCATAAACCACTCAGAGAAATAATAATAATGGTATCATTGGATCATATCCCCATTAAAACATAATTAACATCAAATAACAATGTCTTATATGGAAAATGATTTTTAAAGATCACTTGAAATAGATCTTGAGGAAAATTTACTTTCCATTTTAAAAAATGCTTTTTAAATCATAAAAATTTTAGAAAACTTTTTTCATTGAAAATAACCTTAAAAACTTATAAATTATGATTTTAAAACTATTTTAAACATATTTTAAATCCTTTTTCCTTAAAAATTCCTAAAATATTATTTAAATCACTTTTAAAACATATTTAGAAAACATTGATTTGAAGGAACAAAAATATTTGATGAAAGAGAGAATAAAATTTCATGAAACTTATAATATCATGAAAATAATTAGATTCATGATAAAAAAATTCAAATTTAATTATACACACCTTGTAAAATAATTTAGGTGTATAACATAACATGTGCCTTAAAGAAGAAAAATTGAGACAATATTCCCCTACCGATTTGGAAAATTTTGAACTATAAACCCCATGAAAGAGAGGTTATAAAATGGATACGTAAATACCCATAAATTTAAGGATAAATATAATAGATTAAATTCATGGGTTTTATATATATCACACAAAATAAACAAGTGGAAAATATGGAATAAGTCTTGCAGAAATAAAAGTGAGACTAGATTTCACCTTACCTTAAGTCTTGACTTCCTTCATACTTGTTAAAATACCCTATATAATAAATATAAGTTTATTATAAATCTACCATAGAACCATATTCATGTATATAATACCATATATTATTTACTTATGACTTTATACTACTCTCTTATTAATAATTCCAAGTTTAAGTTATGTTTTGGGTAATAACCACTTTGTTTCTCATACATGTTTTGACTTATTATTCTTGGTCCTCATAATTAGATCATAATTTCATAATCTCAAGAATTATCAAAATGATATAAATATCATATATATTCATTATATATATATATATTTATGGTTATTAATAAAAGTTATACGTAGAAAATAAAATACACCATTCATGGAGACGGTAGGTCGTACATATGCATGAACGTTGTTTTCATTTTCTTATCATATTAAAAGAAATAAAATTTTATGATATATTATCATTCCATAAATCTTTTTATTTCACAAATATATCACATGAGTTTATTAAGACCATCCATAATACATTCCATATAAATCATGAACAAATCACATCGCTTCGCAAGGTGATAGTCCGTCATACCCACAAACGACGTTATCACATTCCCAAAAAATGAAAATTATGAAGGTATGTGTGATATAAAAATTATATAATCATAATAAAATAATAAAAATAATAAAAAAATATATAAAATATAAATCTATCATTATTCCCAACCATTAAAGGTGTTAATGGAAGAACAAATGACACCGATTCGCGAGGGAGTAGTCTATCATACACAAGAATGATGATTACACATCCCATTTTATGGAAGTGTGTGAAGTTATAGGTCATAACCTTAACATAAAAACATATAAGTATATTTAAGATACTTTTTTATTATATAAACATGAAATAAAAATAACATAAGAGGTTTAAGGAAGAAATAAAATAGAAACATTCGTTGATGAACGTTACCTCTTCTTCGGTTATCTCCTTTTGGTTTTCACAAAATATCTTCCTTGGTTGGATTTATTATCAATGTAAGGATTTTAGGATGAATGGAGGTAATTTTGGAGGATATTTTTACAGGTTTTGGCTTAACCAAATTGTCTTTAAAGTGTGAATAAAAGAAAAAATAGGTTCCCTTTTTTTAAGAGAGAGAAGGGGCACTCTAGGAATTTCTCAAAAGATTTATTTATAATAAATTCGATATCAAAAAAAATACCTAAAAATGACATTTAATATAATATAATATATTATAATGTTTTAATATTATAAATAAATATATTTATAAAATTTTTGGTGTTATTTTAAACCATATCATTTTGATTTAACCTTAGTTAACCTATTCTAATTTTAATTACGGTAACAAATTTTTCAAAATTTAAAGGTAGTCATTTTTACATATAAAGTGTAAATTAGACCATAAATGTCCAATTTATGATATTTTAGACTATATATCACCCTATTTTTCTTTATTAAATATTTTTATTATTTATAAATAATTTAATAAAATATTATTTTCATAAAACATTCTGAGTGTCAATTTTAAAACTATTCATTACTTTGACTTTAATAAAATAAATAAAGAAATATAAGTTCAAAAAAATGATTCAATACACCCCTAATATGTAATATTCGCTAATATAATTATTTTAGTACCCTAATTAATTCAAATTATATTTATTTTGATATTTATAATATCATTTAATTGATTTTTTCATTAATTGAATAATTAGTACATCATTAATGTGCAATTATTTATTCTAATTATTTCTTTACTAAAATTTAAAAATAAATTTCCATGATTTAGAGAAAACTTTTATATTTCATAAGTGTTGGTCAGAGTAGAGTAATTAAGAGGGGGTGGATTGAGTATCTATAAAAATTTCCATTAAAGATTATTATTTGAAGTTCCTCCAAATTTAAAATTCAATTGATCAGTTAGCCAGTAGTGAATTTATAAGAGCTCGACCGTTTGATTAATTTCTCAAAAAGAGTGATTAGTTCTCAGTTATACCAATTTAATAATTAATTCAAATTTTAAAACTAACCTAATAAGTCAATACTATTATAAACACTTTCTAAGACTAACTATCAAAGTTCAATTTAGTTTTATGAAATATGGGATAAAATAGAGTAAAATTAAAAGTAAAAACATAGCAAAAATAAAACAAGAGGTTCAGTCTCAAGGAGAGGCCTAATAATCTTCACTTGGTGATCACCTTCCACCAATTATTTTAAATTAATAAATAGTTTGATCAACACCCTAGATCAGGGTTCACAACAGCACACATGCTATCAAGGTCACAATACCTTTACCACAGTTCTTCGTGGGTACAAACTACCTGGTCACACTAGGACCTCTTCCACACTTATCTATGGGAGTATAAAGGTGTAATAAGGTATGATTGTAAAGATTTCTTGCATCCTTTAGTTTGATACAGGAGACAGTGTGTGATTTACTGACAGATACACACACTTCTCAAAAGTATGTAAAAATGCACACAATAGAGAAAATTAATATGAAAAAGGATTTAGAAGGCTCTGTGTGTCTTGAGATGCAGCTATGGAATCTTCAGATGTAGATGATATGAAGTTTTAGTCTTCTTCTGGAATTTGACTCTAAAATAGAGTGTCGTATTCTGTCTTCTAGGTACAAGTATGGTTCTACAGGTATATCCTTCTTCTTCTTTGATATGCTAAAGAAGTTTGTTGATTCAATGTACAACTTGATTGAGATTGCTCTTTGTGTTCTTATTTTGTGCTTGAGTTAAAAGTGGGTGAATGTGAGTCACATATGTTCTTCTATATTTCTTACACACGGGCACACCTAAACTTCTCTTCTATCTTTATTATCTCTTCAAAAATGCTTTTTATTCTTGAGGGCCGACAAAGATCATGTTCTTTCCACATGCATAGGCTCATGATACCTTATACTGTCTGCTAAAAGTCCTACAAAAGATTATTAAATATTTTAGTATCATCAAATGACTCATATATGGTCGTTATAAATAACTTTAATAAATTAATTTTTAAACAGTCTATCGGTAACTCCTATATCAGTGAGTCAATATATCAGTGAGTTTTCATATTGGTGAGACATCAGTAGGTGAGTCTTCTATCAGTATCTCCTTCTATTAGTGACTCAACCCATTAGTATGTAATTATGTCGATCTTTCCATACGTTAGTGACTCATTAGATCGGTGACTCATTTTAAATATCAGTGAGTCCTTGATTCGGTATCACCATGCATCAGTTGGTCACTTGGACTGATGGTAGGTCATCTGCATCGGTGAGTCATATGCATCGATATGTTGTCTATGTCGATGATTCATTTGTCTGTCAGTGTCTCAGTTCTTCTATCAGTGTTAGTGACTCATACTTAGACAATTTTAGATGTTCTTTCTATCTTATAGTAAAAAAAAATTTAGAAAGTGTTAATACCCATAATTACACATTTATAATCAGTTATAAGCTTGTTTAGACTTAAAAAAACATAAATAGTTATACAATTGAAATGATCTGATATACAAGATAAACTTTAACATAATTTAGGATATGTCATTAAGTAAGATATATGTTAATATATGACATGATTTGTGATAATTAAAACCATTATAGTAAGAGATAATGGACAAAAATATCCTATGGGCCAACAATCTCCCCCTTTTTGATGATCACAAATCATGGCATTATTAAGTACCATTAGAGAATGATTAAAGTAAACAATCTGATTATTAACTCCCATAAAGATGAATAGGATCAAAAATAATTATGGGAAGTGAAATTTATCAGAGTAACATAAATATATAATAATTCATAATAATGTTCTCCCCCTTTTGGAAATAGCAAAAAGTGGAAGGTTAAAAACTAAAACAAGAAAGTAGAAACAATGAATTGGCACACATAATCAAATTACATTGAAATACAAAAATTAAAATAACTCAGACCTATCAAAAATAATCACCCCACACTAATTCATAGGGTTATGGGGTGTCTTACCCTTATCAAATAGATCAATAGTAGGTCCAGTAGGCAGTGACTAAGAAATAGGAGCATCTAAAAGAATCTTCAGTGGAGGTAAAGGAATTCCTGCTAGAACAGTTGGTGCCAAGATTGGTCTGTGCTGGGATAACACCTGAGGTTGAGGTTGTTCTGTGATAACATTCCTGATTTGGGTCAAGGATTGAGTAACCAACATTGGAGAGTAATTCATTGGCAGAGTAGAGAGAATAGAAGTAGACACTGGAATAACAATGGCTTCACTCTGAATAGGGAGATATGGATTTAACAGTTTGATGAAATCATCAATAATCTCACCACCATATTTTATTTCTTTCTCAAATTCATCCTTATTCTCCATAAATTTATCCAATAGAGGATGGATGTCCTTAAATTGATTGACTTGTTCTTTGAATTCTTTTGTAACTGGGGGTAAAGTAATTTTTTTCCATATACTTAAAATGACCTGTCAACTGATGATTAGAGTAAATCTTGGAGAAATATGAATTTATCCTCTTTATAAGCTCTTCTAAAGTGACAGATGCTTCCTTGGTATATAATATGACCATATCATGCACACGATCACTATTCTTCTCAATATTTTCTAAGCTAACCAAGATAGAGGTATCAAATAGAGCTTTAAGCTCTCTTTTTACAATAGTTCTAATTACCTCAATATCCAAAGTCTGAGAGGTCTGACTAGATGTGGAATGAATAGTATTAGGAGTTGAGGTTGAGGAAGATTTTAAAATTTTATTTACTTCCTTTCTTAGTTTGGAAAAATCAGGAACTTTAAGATGAGAAAAAAGATCTACAAGTCCTTTCATGACAATCTCCATTGTAGTCCTATACTCAATGGTTAAATCATTGATGCCAGTAATTGACTTCTTCATCTCATTACCAATCTTGTTGTTGTTTTCCACAATTGTTTTAGTAGTTGTAATCAAATTTGGATGAATTTAATTTATCACCATCTGTGGGACTGAACCATCATTAGCTTGAGAAGCACTTGATGAGGCAAGAGTAGACCTAGAAGTTCCAGTTTTCCTTACACCTTCAACCATAGACCAGATAACTCTCAAGTTATCATTCAGCTTGGTGTTTTATCTTCTAGATTCATCAATCTCATATCTCATCTGAGATTGTACTAAATGTCTTATTTATAAACATATGTCTTCCTTGAATTTCTCCAAGTATGACTTAGTGACATAGTCACTAGAAAAGGGTCTCATCCACTGGTTCCCTTGCAACAGGTACAAAGACTTCATCTTCAAAATCTTCATAGTCTAATCCCAGTGCCACATACCAAGGATTCCTCGCCCATTCAACCATTATATCATCATCTTGAGGAGAACGAATATCAAGACTTACTCTTCTAAGTTGATTATATTCTTCATCTTGATTTTATCTTTCTTGAGGCTCCCCCTCAATCTGATATTTCCCTACTAGTTTATCATATTCAACATGAGGTTTTATTCTTTCATAAACCAAATGAGGTACATAAATTTCTTGAGATTCCACTTCATCATCAACTTCAACATTTTCTGTCAATTCAACAACAACTTCATGAGGTTCTTCCAACCAAGCCTAATCCACAACTTCAATCATTTAAACATATTCACCTTGATCATATTTATAATGGTCATTATCACTTCCATTACTTTCATCATCATCATTTTCAAATACATGTTCTTTATTTTTATTTTTATCACCATATTTTTCATATTCTTCCTCTTCACTACCACAACTAATTTCACCATCTTCACTTTCTTCTTCTTCTTCTTCTTCAAATCAATTGAATCTACTTACATACTCTACATTGCCTGAGGCTTCTATCTCCTCATCCCCATTATCTTCAAGAGTGGGATCATTAGAGGGTAAGGTAATTGGATGACTAGGAGGTTAAAAGAAAAAACATTTTCAAGGTCCAGTTGTGTCAGGATCACTCCTATCATCAATACATGATCCTTGATCTCTAACTATAGTGAGAGGTTATTCTTCTTCTTCAGAAGAGTAAACAAATTTCTCATTTAGTCTTAGACTAGGATCAGCCACATTCTTAGGTCTAGTTATATAATCCATTGGATTGAACTTTTCATAGATATTATATTCATATCTTACCCATTCTCTCTTCCATGGGTTCCGGATGATTTTCATCATCTTACAAATCTATTTACTAAGGAAGATCCCACTGCACTCAGAAACAACTTCTTCACCTTTATCTACACAAACTTTTTCTTTTAGCATAACCGGGATCATCCTTAGATAGAACAAGGAATTATATTTACAGGAAGGTTTGATCATCTAATTCATGTGAAAATCAAGGTACCTACACAAATTTACCTTGATCCCTTTTTTCAACAGATAAACTAAGTATACATCTTGATATTTCAGAGAAGAAAATTCCCCTTTCCTGGGACATATTTGATTCTGGATAAACTTAAACAAGATTCTATATTCTATACTTAGATCTGTAGAAATGGGTCTTTTATGCACATCATTATTAGTAAGTTCCTTTAACGTCGTCTCAAAGGAAAAAATACCACTCTCTGGTGGAGAGGTACCTTGATAATCATCAAATACACCTTCAAGAGGAACTTTAAGACATTTATCCCAATGTCTTGAAGAGAAAGATATTCTATTCCCTTTTACTATGGATTTTATCCATGTGACATCACTTCCTTCCAACAAAAACTCCATATTCATGTAAAATTCATGAACTAGTTTTGGGTAAAAGGGTCTTCCATTATTTGAGAATCACTCAAGACGACCTTGATCTTGCATTACCTTGAGAAGCAGAGACATTATTTCTAACAGCCATTCTATAAG
Source organism: Viscum album (assembly GCA_963277665.1). Lineage (NCBI taxonomy): Eukaryota > Viridiplantae > Streptophyta > Magnoliopsida > Santalales > Viscaceae > Viscum > Viscum album. The sequence goes on along the minus strand of OY728146.1, from coordinate 126,400,591 downwards.
AACTTATTTTTTTGGAGTTACAACATGATTTTCTAGAGCAGGATTTATAGGTGGTGAAGATTTGATCGATTCCCCTTTCTTTTTCTTAGAAGCATGAGACTCATCATCATCAAGATCTCACTTCACACACACCATTCCAATCTGTTCAGTCTGAAGGTTAGAAGGTCTGAAGGTGAAAGGTCAGAGGTAAAGAGAGAGAGCAATGACCGAGAGAGTGTAGAGGTAAAGGAGTAGAGTGGATCGATTGAATTTTATATCATTTGGGGATTTTAAAATTATGTAATCATGAAATCGTGAACTAGGTTTAACAAAATTAATGAAATAGTTTCATTTTTATAAAAACATAAAACATATAAAAATAGTGAGTCATCGGTGTCGGTTTGACAGATTTTTCCTAAAAGTAACGGTGTTGGCATGACATAGCGTTAGTGCTAGAATGAAAACTGTTCCAGCATGAAGTACGTTGGCGTCATCATGAAAACTGTGTTGGCATGAAATAACATCGGTGTCGGCATGAAAAATATGTCGTCATGACATAACATCAGTATCAACATGAAAAAGTCACTTAAAAAATACCAAAGGAATAGAAACACAAGGTCTTATAGATTGATCATTACTAACTCATGTCTGATGTAATTCATTCTTTCAGAGTTCAATGGCTTAGTTAATATGTCATCATGCTAATATTTAGTGCCAATAAATTCTAAAGTGATATCACCTTTTGATAATGATCTCTAAAAAAGTGATGTCTTACATCAATATGTTTTGTTCTAGAATGAGAAACATGGTTTTTAGAAATGTTAATAGCACTTGTATTGTCAAAATTTATGGGTACATATCTAAATTGATATCCATATTCTAGAATAGCATGTTTCATCCACAAAATATGAGCACAACAACTACCAGAAGCTATGTATTCAGCTTCGATAGTAGATAATACAGCAGAATCTTGTTTCTTACTACACCATGAAACCAAAGACTTCCTTAAAAGTGACATGTCCCAGAGGTTCTCTTTATATCTAAATTGTATCAACCAAAATCAGCATCATAATAACTCACTATATCAAATGATTGTCCCTTAGGGTAAAAAAACATAAATTGATAGTATTCTTGAGGTATTTGAAAAATCTTTTAACAATATTTAAGTGAGATTATTTGGGATTATCTTGAAAATGGGCACACATACACACACTAAACATTATATCTAGCCTACTAGTATTCAAGTAGGGAAAACTTCTAATCATTCCTCTATAAGTGGTTTGATCAAAAAATTTACCATCTTCATAAAGATCCAACTTACAGGTAATACTCATTAGAGTGTCACTACTTTTAATGATATCAAATAGAAATCTTTTTAAAAGTTATTTTGTGTATTTACTTTGATTTAAAATGATACCTTCTTTATTTAAAAAAAATATGAAATCCAAGAAATAATTTAAGTTCACCCATCAAGCTCATTTAAAACTCACTTTGCATCATTTTAGAAAAATTAATACATAAAGAATTTCTTGAAGATCCAAAAATAATATCATTTACATAAATTTTAACTACAAAAACATCTTTAGAAACTCATTTTATAAAAAGAGTAGGATCATAAATTCCTTTTGTAGAACATTTTGTAATGAGAAAAGTACTTGGTCTATCATACCAAGCTCTTGGAGCTTGTTTTAAACCACATAAATCTTTTGTTAATTTGAAAACATGATTTTGAAAATGAGGGTTTGTAAAACTGAAGAGTTGTTCAATAAAAACATCCTCAACTATATACCCATTTAGGAATGAACTTTTAACATCCATTTGATAAATCTTGAAATTAAGATGGGAGGTATAAGCAAGTATGATTCTGATGGCCTCAAGTATAGAAATAGGTGAAAAATTTTCTTCATAGTCAATACCTTCTTCTTGACTATAACCTTGTCGAACCAATCTGGCTTTATTTCTAACAATATTACCAGATTCATCTAATTTTTTCCTACACACCCACTCAGTACCTATAGTCAAGGTGTATTTGGGTCTATCCACAAGTTTCCAAACTTTATTTCATTCAAATTGATTATATTCTTCTTACATATCCATAAAAATCATCTTTAATTGTATCATTGATATTTTTAGTTTCAAGATGTGACAAAAAGTCTTGATGTTCAAACTTTTTTCAAAGAGAATGTCTAGTTTTTTCCCTTTATCTAAGTCCCCAACAACATCATATAAATTATGGTTCTTGATTTAATATATTTCTTGAAAAGAGGATTAGATGATTTTTTATTTATTTCTAGATTTGACATATAATCTTCAAGGTTGTCTAAGGAGTTATTAGGTTCATATGGTTCTATTTCATCAAATTTGATATGCATAGATTCTTCTACACACTTGGTTCTTTTATTAAAGACTCTATAGGATTTACTAGAGATTGAATAACCTAGGAAGATTCCCTCATCACTCTTGGATGCAAATTTTTCAATATTTTCCTTTGTATTGAGGATATAGAATTTGAAACAAAAAACCTTGATGTAAATTACTTTGGGTTTTCTATTGTTCCATAACTCATAAGTAGTCTTCTTGAGGATAGGTCTAATTAAGACTCTATTAATTATGTAGAAATTTGTATTCACAGCCTCATCCCAAAAGTAAACAGGTAGATCATATTCATCATTATTTGGGATATCTTTTGTAAGGTTCTATTTCTTCTTTCCACAACTCTATTTTGTTGAGGTGTCTTAGGGGAAGAGAAGTTATGACTATAGCCATTGTGTGAGAAAAAAGATTCAAAGTATTGATTTTCAAACTCATGGCCATGATCACTTCTTAAAGATTTTATTATAAGTCCACTTATATTTTCCACTATTTTAGAATACTTAGTGAAGTAAGTACATGCTTCACTTTTTTGAGCTAAGAAATAAGTCCAAGTATACCTAGAATAGTCATCTATAAGAACATAAACATAGTGCTTCCCATTTAAACTAGAAACTTGAGATGGTCCAAAAAAGTCCATGTGAACCAACTCTAAAGGTTCAGAAGTTGAAAATTCTTTCTTTTATTTGAAAGATATCTTACATTGTTTACCCTTTTGAAAAGGATTACCAAATTTTTCATTTGAAAACTCAAGTTTGGGTAGATTCTTGAATAGTCCTTTTATAGTAATATTTCTAAGAGAGTCTACATTATAGTGTCCTAATATCCTATGCCAAAACCAAGACTCTTTGTGAAAGGAACTTAAACAAGAACATTTTAATAAATTAAAGAATCAAAGTTAACATCATATATATTTTCATATCTAAAATTATAAAATATTAATTCATTTTTAGAGTTAAAAACATTGCAAGCATAATTTTCAAATTTAACATGAAATATATCATCACATAATTAGAAAATACTATGAAAATTATATTCCAACCCATAAAAAATTAATTTAGAAATTAAAACTGAGTTAGAGTTACCAATTTGGCCTAAGCCAATTATTTTTCCTATAGAATTGCAACCAAAGGTGACATATCCACCATAAATCTTCATTAGGTTATTGAAGCTTTAATAATCTCTTGTCATGTGTCTTGAACATTAACTGTCCAAGAACCATAAGCTTTTACAGGAGATCTTCAAACAACTTTACTATAGAATAATCAAACAAAAATAGATTTTGGTACCCAGACCGGTTTGGGTCCAGTGACGTTTGTATTCAATGCTTTAGGTACCCACATTTACATCATGGGTTTTCTATAAGCATTATATAATATATTTGAGAAATAGACTCTATTTGGCCCCTAACACTTAGAGGTAGTAAAATATTTCCCAAAACTAGAACTAACAGCAGAATTTTGATTTTTAGATATATAAACAGATTTTCCAGATTTAATTACAAAATGTATTTTAGATAGGTTTCTCTGACCATGATAATATCCAATAAAAAAAGTGTAATTAAGATATATTTATTTAATAAGCATTTGAGTAAGTTTATTTTTCTCATTGGTAAAATTTTCTAGATATTTCTTCAATTTCTCATTATAAATTTTTAATTCATTGTTTTCTTTGTGCAGTTCAGCATTATTTTCCTTTTTAGTAGTAAGTTCAAACTTAATATTTACAGTGGGAGAATGTTATTTCATTAAATATTTATATTTATCTTTCAATTCATTGCATGTCTCTTCCAGTATGTTATATTATTCAAATAGTTCACCACTTGTCATATTTTCAGAATCACTTTCATCTCTAGAATAGTAAGAATTGTATATAGGAGAATCTAAGGTTACCTCATATGTGTTTTTCATAAAACACATATTTTTCGTGTCATCTCTCTCATCATGATATGATGATGATTCAATGGAACTATCCTTAGAGGCACTCCAGGTGGCCTTAATAGCTTTATTATACTTCTTGTCTTTTTTTTCATACTTATTTTTGTATTTTAATTTTGGACAATCATCTTTGACATGTTCTCTAATCTTACATTCATAGCAGATAATCTCCTATGATTTTTCATTTCTTTTCCAGTCCTTTTTCCAACTTCCCTTGTTATCATATATTCCTTTATAATTGGGATTCCTAAAGAAATTATTCTTCCTATATAATTTCTTGAATCTTATGGCTAGCTGATCTATCTCTCCATCACTATCAGATGTTGATTCATCATTACTGTAGATTTTAATAGAGGATAACACCTTCTCTTTTTCCTTATTCTTAGAGGTAGCAGTCTTGAAGGCTAAAATTTTTCTCTTAGGTTCATCATCTTTTTCTTGGTTGAATTTCATATCTTCTCATACACCATCAATTTTCCAATGAGTTCTTTTACAGGTAGTTTTTTGATGTCACATGATTCTCTAATGGAGACAGAAGTTCCTCTCCATCTATCTGGTAAGAATATGAGTATTCTCATAATTTTCTCCTTGGATTTAACATCTCTTCCCCGAGAGATCATAGTGTTTACAATTTCATTAAACTTAATATACATGTCAGAAATAGGCTCATCAGGATTCATTTTAAAATTTTCATATTTAATAGTATATGTGTTATGTCTCATTTCCTTGACATTAGTTATTCCTTCATGTGAAACAGAAAAAGTATCCCAAATTTCATTGGTTTATTTACATGAAAAAATTATGTTAAATTCTCCATCTCCTAAAGAATAGTATAACGCATTCATGGATTTTAAATTATTATTATAATCATCCTTATTTGGGTCATCCCAAGTAGTTCTAGTAGTAGCAGGAATCTTATATTCATCTACAATTGAAGACCAAATCTCAAAACCCATAATTTCTAAGTTCATTTTCATTTTAATTTTCCATTATGAATTATTAGTTCCATTAAATAATGGAGGTATGTTTGCAGAAACACCTTCTAGCCTATTTTCCATAATAAAATTTTAGAAAAATATTTTAAAGAGATAAAAATTTAGTATTAAAAGAAATTTTAAGATATTTAAAATACAACTAAAATGACAGTTGAAAAGTTTTAAAAATCTTTGAAAAATAAAAATTCAATAACCTCTGATTCCAAATGTTGGTTGGAGTAGAGTACTCAAGAGGAGGGTGAATTGAGTATCTATAAAAATTTCTATTAAAGATTATTATTTAATGCTCCCCAAAATTTAAAATTAAATTGATCAATTATCCAGTAGTGAATTTATAAGATCTTGACTGTTCGATTAATTTCTCAAACAGTGATTATTTCTCAGTTATATCAATTTGATAAATAATACAACTTTTGAAACTAACCTGATAAGTTAATACTATTATAAAAACGTGATAAGAATAACTATTAGAGTTCAATTTATTTTTATGAAATATGTGATAAAACATTGTAAAACTAAAAGTAAAAACATAGCGGAAATAAAAAAAGAGGTTCAGTCTCAAGAAGAGACCTAATCCTCTCCACTTGGTGATCACCTTCCACCAAGTAGTTTAAATTAATAAAAAGTTTGGTCCACACCCTAGATTGGGGTTCACAATAGTACACAGGCTGTCCAGGCCACAAGACCTCTACCATAGTTCTTCACGGGTACAAACTACCGTGTCACACAAGGACCTCTTCCACACTTATATGTTGGAGTGAAAAGGTGTAAGAATGTATGAGTAGAAGGATTTCTTATATCCTTTAGTTTTATATAAGAGACAGTGTGTGCTTTAAAGAAAGATACATACATGACTCAAAAGTATGTAAAAATTCACACAATATATCAAATAAATATGAGAAAGGATTTATAATGCTTTGTGTGTCTTGAGATGCAGCTCTAGACTCATCAAATGTATCAAATATGAGGTTTGAGTCTTCTTCTGGAAGTTGACACTAAAATAGAGTGTTGTATTCTGGATTCTAGGTACAAGTATGGTTCTGCAGGTATATCCTTCTCTTTCTTTGATATGCTGAAGAAGATTTTTGATTCGATGTACAACTTGATTGATATTTCCCCGTGTGTTCTTATTTTGTGCTCAAGTTCATAGTGGGTGAATGAGAGTCACAAATGTTCTTCTGTATTTATTACAAATGGGCACACCTACACTTCTATTCTATCTTTATTATATATTCAAAAATTCTTTTTATTTTTGAGGGCTGACAAAGAGGATGTTATTTCCACGTTCATATGTTCATCGTACCTTGTACTGTCTGCTAAAAGTACTACAAAATATTATTAAATATGTCAGTAACATTAAATTACTAAAATATGACAGTTAAAAATAAATTTAATAAATGAAAATTTAAACAGTCTATTGGTGACTACATTATTGGTTAGTTAGTCTACCGGTGAGTTGTCCTTTTGGTGGTACATCATTCGGTGACTCGTCTGTCGGTATCTCCTTTTGTCGGTGACTCAACCCATCGGTACGTCATTATGTCAGTCTTGCCAAACTTTGGTGATTTATTACATTGGTGACTCGTTTTAACTGTCAGCGAGTCCTTGCATTGGTAGAACCATGAATTAGTAGGTCACTTGGAATGACGGTATGTTGTCTGCATTGGCGAGTCATATGAATTGGTAGGCCATCTACGTTGGTGAGTTATTTGGCTGTCAGTGTCTCAGTTCTTCAGTTGGTGTTAGTGACTCATACTTATATAATTTTAGATGTTCTGTCGGTCTTATAGTATAGAAAAGTAAGAAAGTTTTAATACCCATAATTACATATAGATAATCAGTTATAAGCTTGTTTATACTTAAACAAACATAAATAGTTATATGATTGAAATGATCTGATATACAAGATAATATTTGACATAATTTAGGATCTATTATGAGGTAAGATATATGTTAATATATGACATGATTTGTGATAATTAAAACCATTATAGTAAGATATAGTGTCCAACAATAACCTATGGGACAACAATAAGAATGTATATAGTCAATAATACCTTCTGTTTAATTCCATATTAAAAATATTATACTTATTAAACGTAAGAGTGTTACATTTTGTCAGTCTCTTTGATTTTAATAATATCTAAGTCATTTTCAAGGAAAATTGTCCATTAAACAATTAAATTTATAACCTTAGGTGTTAAGGGTATAATTAACTTCATCCAATAACATTTTATAAAGTGTTAGATTTGTTTTATAATATTTATAATATTATTTTTATCCTCAATTACCAAATTTACCACTAGCTGTGGTAATAACAATTACTAAAGTTACTATTAATATTGTTTAAAAATAATAAAGACATATTTAATAGTTTTAGAAATTTTGATTCCAAATTTTGAATCCATTTTTCATAATTCTAATCTTAGGAATGTTATAAATTAATTTAAAATTAATATAGTGGATGGGATGAGACAATGAATTTTTAAAGTGAAAAAGTTAAAATGTTTAAAATGTTTTTATATCCAATTTCAATGTCAAATTAGTTACAATGACATAAATTGGATTAATTTATTTAAAATTTTACTAATTATACTTTAAAACCAATTCAATAAATAATTTAACTATATTAATAAGTTAGACGAAAAAGTAGTTTTCAATTAAAATTCAGTTTTTCACTATTCATCGAAACATGAAACTTCACATAAAAATACCAAAAGTTCATACAAAGTAAATTTTGATATTCCTATTTCAAAAATGAAGTTTATTTTTTCATATAAAATTTATTAAAGTGTCAAAAATTATATTTAAAACGGGTTCTCCATTAAAAGCCAGTAAAATTACCCTTTTAAAAAATACATCTTTTTATTCATAAAATTTATTTATTCTTTTCTTATTAATATAAAATATGTTGGATGAGTGTATAGAAATTTTATTGAATATGTAATATATGTAATTTATTAAAAACATTCATCAATAATTGTTTTTTTAATTTATTGAGATAAAATGGTGTTTTTATATACAAAATAGTTTTCTTAGAAATGGAATTTCTTTATTATTAAATGGTTCTTAATTTAATTTATTCTAATTGATAAATAAATTATTCAAATAATATTTTCATAATTTAGTTAATATTATTTTTAATAATGGATAGTTGGTAACCATAATAATATTATAATAATATTAATAGTACATTTTAGTTTGGAAAAATTAGGTTTTGGGTGTAACACAAGCTATCAAAAGAATTCAGAATTATGCATAACACAAGCCAACCATAGTTTTCATGTACCAAAAGAAAATATAAGTGTTTATTGTAGCTTAACCTTGACTTGGTGTTCTATAAAATTAAATAATAACTTGGTTATTTTATACAACTCAAGATATATTCAGTGTTTCATCAAATGAAAAATATTGAAAAGATTAAATAAATTCAAAAAAAATTCACAAAATATCAGGGTGTTACATTCTAGCCCCATTAAAATGAATTTATCCCTCAAGTTTTTTATAATTTATAAATTTTTTAATACTTTAAAGTTCCTTTCATAAAAACTCACATCATAAAAATAAATACTAAAACTACTTTTAAAAAGAGAAAGTTTGAAACATAAATGTTACCCAAATTAACTCATAACCAGGTTTCCACATATTAGAACATAAGTGGAAAGTGAAAACATGAAAATGGAAGATAAATATAACTATCATGTTTTGATGGATATTGATAGAGAACTTGGTTAGGACAAAGTTAACGATCAAAAATCCATAACCCAAAGAGGCTTGAAAAGGTCATTGATATCATAAAAAATGATGATAACAGTACAAAATTTTATTTCAAGGCCCCTTTACTAAAGTTGAAGATTTTTCATGAGAGGATATAGTTACTTGATTTCAGTATAATCTCACCCTTTGTTGTGCCTTGGTCAATTTCCACTTCATCTATTATTATAAGAAATTAAGGTAAATTTTTCATTCCCATAATTATTAGGAGATCATGAGATCTATAAATGGAACTATAGGTTATTATATTTATATTTATCACAAAAAAATAGTTAGCACAAGTTATCCAATATGCATAAATCCTCATATGGTGATATAATACTTTAACCTCTAAAACCACATTCGAAGATTAACATAAACCATTTAATAAATGGTAAGCCTTATAACCCTTTCAAAAGATGAAAGTCCAAGACTTTAGAATCAAGGTTACTAAATTTCTCAAAATATTCTTAACATTGACCCACCATATATCATAAAGTAGCTCTTGTTTGTCACATACCAAACATGTGAATAACTTCATCATGTACTTTCTTGAAACGTGATAATAACCTAAATTACCATAAATCCTTATTAAAAACATTCATTCTTCCATATTCCAAAGATTATTGGATATATTCCTTAAATCTAAAAATTCTATAAACTTCATTAATGATAGCATAATCCACTTTTTCAAAAATTCATTAATAAATTCCAAGGAAATCAGTACTATTCAGTTTTCTTTATCCAAACATCATTATCTTAAAATCAGGAACATATTAAGGGTCATATTTCCATTAATCATGTATTTTACATGAATATCACTATTCCATTAAATCACGTTTCTTGTCCGTCAGAACCATTCAACATATTCTTGTAAATCCTTAGCAAAAAATATAAATTGAACAATCATTATATATTTTACAATTCATATAACATAATTATTCAATCCAAATACATAAACACTTTGACTATTTCACTTCAACCGTAATCCATTAACAATGATATCTCATCATATTACTCAATACCTCTTTACTTTCACATTTCACTTATAGTCTCATAATTAGTAGTAATATAACCATTATGTGTACCACTTTGATGATTATCTTCATGAGATTTACACTTAGTATTTCAGTTTTAATAATTCCCATTCTTTACACATTTAAAGTATCCATCAATTGATAGTACACTATGGTGGAAAATATTCTCATACATTATGTTAATTGAACTTTTCATTTTCCATTTGTAGTTACTTTCTTCATACCCTTATTTTCTATTTGAAAACATATTCTTGTTCCTATAAGACATCCATTTAGGTGTTTCTTGACACATTTTTGACATTAAGGAAACTAAATCTTCTTTCCTCTATGTTATCCATTACCAAAATTCTCATTAAACTCTTTTCTTCTCTTCCTATGTGAGTCTGAGAGTTAGTCAAGGTACACATTGTTAATCATGTTTCGTGGAAATTGATTAGGCATCACCAAAATTTCCTTTACTCCAGTGATCATCCTATTTTAATCCCCATAAAAAAATTATTTGTCACATTCAAAGTTTACCCAGTTCTTTCTCATTCCTACCATCGACTAAAACCAGGAAGCATAGCATGAGAAACATTGATCATAGTGGAAAACCACATAATAATAAAAAATCAATTTTAGGGTGTCTAAATTATGGAAAATTCTATAATCTATGACACATTAGGATTATCCATGGATATATCCCTAGAAATATCCTTAGAAATATTCCTAGGGATATCACTAAAGTTTTCTCATCCAAGTTTCCAAATGTTGACTAAACCTTTGATCTGATAAAAACTATAATGACCCAAGATTAATATACATATAAATTGCATTTGTTTTTGAAAAATACAAAAATACACACCCAAATACCATATTAGTTTAGTGCCTTTGGAAACCTAGAACACAAAATTATAGTCTGGTGAAATATCTTCAATGTTTCCTACAAAGATCTCCCCCTTTAGTACCACAACCTAAAAACTTTCTTTATAAACTGTGGAAAATAAACATAAGAAGGGGTAAACTCAGATGCTTATTAAGGGTAAACAAGGGAGATACATAAGAATAACATGAAAATAAGGGTATTATAAAATAACCACAACATTTTAAGATCATACTATGCTTATCAAAGATCATATACATGGGTCATGGAATAAAGATTGGTAGTTCATAAGATGTGAATCATAATGGATTCAAGAGAATAATCCATGAAAGCATAACACATGAATAAGATATGGAATTTGTGGAAGACACATAAATATATAAAATGATTTACATGGTAGTAAAGTCTTACTACCAAGGCCATCTTATTGAAATGGGTTCACTCCCCAAACCATATTAGTACTCAAGGTTCACTCCCAAGACCATCTTAGTAGTCAAGGTTCACTCCCAATACCATCATATAGAAAAATGTCCTATATTGAACGAGGCTCACTCTTCATGCCATTAATGTCTATATAATGAGACATACATATTTATTTTTTGAATTGGGTGTAGATATAGGTCTCACCTTTCACATAATGGAAACTATATATATGTGTTCCATAAGAACATAAATCATATCAAAATCCATAAAAAGAAATGGGTTTCATAAACATTTCATCATAACATAACTCAAGGAAAAGAAAAAATCATAAATATCAATACATAATAAACATAAACCATTAAAAGAAATAATAATAATTGTATCATTGGATCATATCTCTATTAAAAAAAATTAACATCAAATAACATTATCTTAGATGGAAAATTAATTTGAAAGATCACTTAAAATAATTCTTGAGGAAAATATCCTTTCCATTTTAAAAAACTATTTTTAAATCATAAAACATTTATAAATCATTTTTCATTGAAAATAACCTTTAAACCTTATAAATTAATCCTTTAGAATTATTTTAAACATCTTTTAAATCATTTTCCTTAAAAATTCCTAAAAGGTCATTTAAAACACTTTTAAAACATTTTTATAAAAAAATGATTTGAAGGAATGTAGCTTCCGAGCTAATAGAGAATAAAATTACATCAAAGTTATAATATCATGAAAATAATTATATTCATTATAAAAAATTTCAAAGGGAATTATACACACCTCATAAAATATTTTAGGTGCATAACACAACATGTGTCTCAAAGAAGGAGAATTGATACAAGATTCCCTTTCCAATTCAGTAACTTTTGATCTGTAAAACCTATGAAAGAGAGGTCATCAAATGGATATGTAAATACCCATAAATTTAATTTAAGGATCAGTATCATATATTAAATTATTTTTTATTATATACACCACACAAAATAAATTATTAATGAATATGTAATAAGTCTCGCAGAAATAAAAGTAAGACTAGAAATCCTCTTACCTTAAGTCTTGACTTCATTCGTATGTGTTAAAAACTCCGGTATAATAAATATGAATTTTTTATACATATAAAAAAGAACCATATTCATATATATAATACCATATATGATTTACTTATGACTTTATATTACTATTTTATTAACAATTCTATGTTTAAGTTATGTTTCAGGTAATAATCGATCTATTTCTCATACATGTTTTTACTTTTTATTCTTGGTCCTAATAATTAGATCATTATTTCATCATCTAAATAATTATAATGGTGATATAAATATCATATATATTCATTATACTTTTATTTGTGGTTATCTATAAAATTTGGAGGTAGAAAATAAAATACACTGTTCATGGAGATGGTAGGTCGTACGTACGTTTAAACACTATTTCCATTTTCTTATAAAATTAAAATAAAGAAAATTATATGATATATTATAATTAAAAAAAATAATATTTATGTCATATATTTATCACATAATTTTACTAAAACCATCCTTAATACATTCTATGTAAAGCAGGATTGAATCACATCGATTCATGATGTGATAGTTCGCCGTACACACGAACGACGTTATCATATTCTCGAGAAATGGAAAGCTTGAAGGTATGTTTGATATAAAAATTAAATAATAATAATATCATAAAAATAATATATATCATATTTAAAATATAAATCCATCATTATTTACAACAATTAAGGGTAGTGATGGAAGAATGAACAACATCGGTTCATGAAGCGATAGTCCGCCGTATGCAAAAATGATGATTGTGTATCCCATTTGATGGAAATGTGTGATGTTTTATTTTGTAACCTTAATGTAACAATATATCAGTATATTTAATATACTGATATTATTATATCAAAATTAAATAAAATTAATTTAATAGGTTTAAGGAAGAAATAAAATAGAAACATTTGTTGATGAACATTACCTCTTCTTTAGGTATCTCCATTTGGTTTTCACCAAAGGACTTCTTGGGTTGTAACTATTCCCAAAGGAAGGATCCTAGGATTAAGGGAGGTAATTTTTTAGGATATTTGGATTTGCTTTTTCTGAAACAAATAGGTGTTAAATTGTGAATAAAATAAAACAATAGGTACCCTTTTATAAGAGAGGGGAGGGGCACTTTAAGAATTTCTCAAAATATTAACTTATAATAAATTAATTCTCAATCCAAATACCTCCAAAATTCCATTTATTTGAATATAAAATATTTTAATGTTGTAATATAACCATTAAATATATTTTATACAAGTTTTTGTTTTGTTTTAAACCCTATCATTTTGATTAACCCTTAGTTAACCTATTTCAATATTAAGTATGGTGACAACTTTTCCAATATTAAAAGCTAGTAATTTAAACATATAAGGTTTCAATTAGACCATAAATGTCCAATTTATGATATTTTATACCATATATCACCTTATTTTTCCTAAATTAATATTTTTTTTATTTTTAAATAATTTAATAAAAAATTATTTTCATAAAATATCATTAGTGTCAATTTTTACACTACTCATTACTTTGCCTTTAAGAAAACCAATACATTAATATAAATTCAAAAAAAAATTAACACACCTATAATATGGCCTATTAACCTATAACATTTATTTATTACCCCAATTAATTCAAATTATATATCTTTTAATATTTATAATATTATTTAATTTATTTTTTTCATTAATTGAATAATTACTGCATCATCATTGTGAAATAATTTAAGATAATTATTTACTCACTAAAAATTAAAAATAAATTTCCATGATTTATTTAAACCTTTTATATTGAATAATAATATATATAGTCGATCGTATCTTCTATTTAACCCCATATTAAAAATATTATACTTATTAAAAGTAAGAGTGTTACATTTTGTCACTCTCTTTGATTTTAATAATATCTATGTCATTTTCATGAAAGAGTGAACATTAAATAATTAAATTTAGAACCTTAGATTTTAAGAGTCTAATTTATTTAATTCAATAATAATTTGGAATATTTTAGTGTAGTTTTCTAATATTTATAATATTATTTTTACCTTAATTAACCATTTTACCCTTAACCTTGGTAATAAAAATTACTAAAGTAACTATTCATATTGTGAAAAAATAAAAGGGAACTACTTAATAAATTTGGAGCTTATGATTCCAAATCTAGAATCGTTTTTTCACAATTCTAATCATAGAAGTGGTAGAAATTAATTTAAAATTAATCCCACATATGGGAAGAGAGGATGGGGTTTTAAAGTGAAAACCTCCAAAAGTTTGAAATGTTTTTATAACCAATTTCAATGTAAAATTAGTTCTAATGAACTAAATTGGATTCATTGATGTAAAATTGCACTAATTATACTTTAAAACCAATTTAAAACATAATTTAACTATATAAATAAGTTATATGAAAAAGAAGTTTTCAATTTGAAATCTATATTTTTACTATTTATCAAAACATGAAGCTTAAAAAAATAAAAAAAAATTCACCCAAAATAAATTTTGATATTCACCTTCAAAAAATGAATTTAAAATTTTCAACTAAAATTTACAAAAGTTTCAAAAAATATATTTAAAATGGGTTTTTCATTAAAAGACAGTAAAATTACCCTTTTAAAAAATACATATTTTTATTCATAAAATTGGATTTATTCTTATCTTATTCCTATCAAATCTATTGGATGAGTTTCAAAAAGTTTTATTAATTATTTAATATATAAATTTTATTAAAAACATTTTTCAATAGGTTTTTTATTTATTGAGATAAAATGGTGTTTGTACATATAAAAATAGTTTTTTTAGAAAAACATTATTTCTTTTCAAATAGTTATTAATTTAATTTCTAGCTAATTGATAACCAAAGGATTGAAATCATATTTTTCTAATTTAGTTAATATTATATGTAATTTTCATTCCAATGGCTAACTGGTAACTATAATAATATTATAATAATATTAATAGTACATTGTAGTTTGGTAAAACCTGGTCTTGCGTGTAACGCAAGCTATCAAAATAATTCGATATTGTGTGTAACACAAGCCAAACATAGTGTTTCAGGTACCTAAAGAAAATCTAAGTGTTTCTTATAGCACAAACTTGACTTTTTTTACGTACAATGAAATAATAAATTTGTGCTTTCATATAACAAAATATATATTTAGTGTTGCGTGAAATGAAAAATATTGAAAAGATTAAATAAATTAAAAAAATATATTTCACAAAAATATTAGGGTGTTACACAGTGCTACTTCAAATAGTGTTACAATATTTTAAAATTAATTAGAATGTAAATAAGTTTGTTATAGATTTGAGTAATATACATTGGATGAACTTATTGGTTCATTGTTATAATATGTACTCAAGTCGAAAAATATTATGGATGAAGTGATTTCAAAAAAGAAAGGTATTTAATTTAAATTGAATATAACTCTTTCTTATAACACTTCTAATTCTGAGTCATTGGATAGTGATGAAATTGAAATAGATCACTTGACTAAAGTAAAATTTAATTTGATGAAAAGGAAGAGAGGATTGAAGAAGGGACTCAGAAGATATTATCAAAAGGATTATCAAAAGAAAAATAATAAAGGAAGTTCTAGTAAATACAATGATTTTTAATAACTAACATGTCATGGGTATAAAAATAAAGGATAAATTAAAACAGATTTCTTCAAACTAAAGTATCAAAGTAAAGATAAGAAATATAGGAAGAAATAAAAGTGAGAATTGGTGGATATATGGACCTGTACAGAATAATAAAATTCAAGTTATGACTCTATATGGATTTTATGAGTGAAATAGAATCTTATAATTTTGTTAATGGATACTACTATGAAACATGTTTGTAGTGACTCTAGTTCTAGTTTAGGTTTTGATTCAGATTGTGAAGGATATGGTTTTAATGAATTGTATTATGAAATTGAAAAGTTACAGAAATTTTTGTTAAGGGTGGATGAATTGTACCAAGAGCTAAAAGGATAAAATAAGAATATTGTTAAATAAAATAAGACAGTTAATCAATAAAATTAGAATCATATAAGTATAGTTTCTTATTCTAATGATAATGTTTTAAGTGATTTATAGATTTTACAAAACGAAAACAAAAGTATTATAAAATAAATCATTAGAATGAAGGGGGATCTATCTACTATTGTTCAAATAAAATAGAGTTGATATAATATGATGTTTTTAAAAAAATAAATGATTTGGACATGGAAAATAGTTACCTAAATTGTATTGTAAAAAGTTCTAAAATTAGGATTTCTATAGTTACATTTCTAGGTTTATAATGCAAGGGAATTATTATAGTTAGTGTTATTGATGATTTCTAGATTATTTAGGTCATATTTAAACTTTTAAATCTAGGAATTTCTATTCTATATTACCCAATAATAAAGGTCAAAAATCTATTTTGGTACCTAATAATTCAATTACCAATCTTATTGGACCTAATATATTATGTGTACCAAAAATAGTTAATTAATGATTTCTCAAAAAATATGCCTTAATAATCTCAAGAAAATATGATAAATAGATTGTATAGGATCTAAGAATATGACTGGTGATCCATCAGAATTTTTATCTTTTAATCAATGCGATATAGGATCCATGAATTTTGGATACAACTCAAAATTCAAGGGTAAAGTATTTGGTGAAGTAGGTTTATTTAAAACCGACATAATTTCTAAAGTATTATATGTTTAAAGTTTAAAATAGAATTTAATAAGTAGTTCACAACTATGTGATGATGGAATGAATGGTAAGTTTGATGATAATAAGTGTATATTTTTCAAGAATGGATCTGTTTTATTTTATGAAAATAAGAAATATAATATATATTCAGTTGATTTTTTTGAGATAACCAATTAGAATGTTAAGTTTCTTAATAATATAAAAACAAATGATATATTTTGGAAAAGGAATATTGGAGATGAAAATTTTCGGTTGATATAAAAACTATCAAAGCGTGGACAAGTTTTGGATCTTCCTAAACTTACCAGTAAGTAAATATTTTTTCCATGATTCAAGTTTAAAATTTAAAAAAAAATATAAGTAAGTCTTTAGATTAATTAATGTAGTTAAAAATTTAAGGATTATTGAACTTATTCATGTTGATTTATTTTTTCTTGTTAAAACTATGAGTTTATATGTAAAAAATATGTTTTTGGGATTTTAGATGATTTTAGTATTTTTATGTTGAATTATTTCTTAACTCACAAGTATGAAACTTTAACTAAATTTATCGGTCTTTGAAAATAAATTTAAAATAAAAAGGGTTACTTAATTATCTCTATTAGTAGTGATAGAGGTATAATATTTTTAATATAGAAATTGAGAAATTTAGTGAAGAAAATGGTTGTTTTCATAATTTTTCTTCCCTCACAACATAATAACAACATGGTTTTGTGAAAAGGAAAAAATAATACTATTTTAGAAATAGTTATAACTATGTTGAAGGAACTTAATTTAACGAAATAATTTTGGGTTGAATCTATAAATACAGTATAATATATCATATTATGTGTTTATTAAAGAAAACTACTTATGAATTGTACAAATGAAAGAAACCCTAAGGTTATCTATTTTAGATTTTTTGGTTGTGATTTTTTTATTAAATATTAAAGATATTTTAGAAATATTTTATGTTAAAAGCGATGAAGGAATTTGTATATGTTATTCTAATATTAATGGTTCTTATAGAGTGAGTAATAAAATAAATTAGTTGTATAAGAATCTTTTCATGTTAAATTTTATGAGAATAATGTGAAATTGGATTCATATTTAGATCAAATTGAAGGTGTATTTAAAGAGTTTAATTTTAGTGAAGATAAATCTAAAAATAATGTATCTTTTAAGGGAGGATGTTCTTTCTAAATCTGTTTGTAGAAATTTCAAAATTCATAATATCACCCTTTAGAAAAATAAATTTGTAATATTGAGTCTAGAATTAAAACTAGGAAATTAGTTTTCAATTATTGTGATAATTCCACTTTTTTTCTAAATTTTTATCTCATAATTTTAATTAATCCATAACATATTATAATTATATTGTTTATATGGAAGACTAACTTAATCAATTTACTGGTAGTAATATTTAGTCATTGGTTAAACCTCTAAAGATAAATAACTTACATGAACTAAATGCTCATTCATACACAATGGATGAATCTAGATATATTATAAATAATAAATCTAGACTTGTTGCTCAAGTATTTTTTTCAAATAATAAGATATATATTTTGATGAATCATTTTCACCTATTTCTAGAATTAAATATATTAGGATTTTATTAGCTTTTGAATCTTTTTATGGATTTAAATTTCATAAAATAGATGTAAAAAGTTAATTTTAAAATGGTTTAATTTATAAAAAAATGTTAATCAACCATATGTTTTTGGATGTGAAAAATTTATTAATAATATTTTTAAACTATCAAAATATTTATATAGTCTTAAGAAAGATTCTAGATATTGCTATGAAATACTCTATTTGATTATATTGAGGAATAGATTTTTTAAAAGAAAAATTGTTCAAAATTAATTTTTTAAGAAGATTTATAATTTTATTTTAATTTCTAAAATCTATGTTGGTAATATTATTTTTCATTTCTCTTGTTAGTTTTTATATAAAGGATTTTATAATTTAATGACTTGTGAATTTTTATGAGCCTTAATGGAGAATTAAAATTATTTATAGTAGTTAAAAATTTTCTAATACCTAATGGAATATTTTTATATCGAAGTAAATATGCACAAGTGTTGGTTAAAAGTTTTTTCTTAACTATAATAAAACATTTAGAACCCTTATGAGTACTAATTCTAAATTTGACTTATATAAATTTAGAAGACCTATAGGCATTAAACAATTTAGAGGAATGATATGTATATTTCTATATTTGATATCTGGTAGACCCGATATTATATTCATTTTATGTATGTGTGATATATTTCAATTTGATCAAAAATAAAGTTATTTAAAATCTTCTAAGAAAATCATTATATTTATTAAAATAACTATAAATTGTGGTTTATTTTATTCTAGTCAGACTTTTTTTGATTTAATTAGCTATTATGATTTGGATTTTGGAGTTTTTAGGATTTATATAAATATTAATTCAAGTATATTTAATTTTCCTCGAAATTTTTTAATACCATGGACAAAAGGAACAGGCCTAAAGTACCATCAAAACTGATATTTGAGATGATTTTCCGCTAACTAAAAGAGTGTTATTGATCTCTATGATTAGGAAATAAGAACCCAGTCCTCAATAAATAACCATTGGGAATGATTCTGCACACAAAATATTACAATAAATAGAGTACACTATGGAAGCATCATCATAAAAATAAATCAATACATATATACCAAGGTACAAAGAGATGATATAAAACTGAAAGAAGAACATAAAAACCAAATCCCATATCCTGGGGATCCATGACCACACACTATTTCTCAATTCAACCACCCTCGGTCACCATAGCATGAACCAAAAAAGGAATATGAGAGCACAAGAACCTTCTATAAGATCACAACGGCTAAAAACACCAAATGGTACAAGCAGGGTGTGGAGAACATGGTCATCCTAAGAGGTTGCGTTTTAAATCTCAAAGAGTTTTTAAATGGTGTGGTTATTTGGCTCACCATAAGAGGTTTTGTTAGTTAGGTGACCGAAAAGGGAAGTTTCAGTTAGGTATCATAAGATCATAACTATGGGTAAAAAAATTCTTCAAGATAATAGGGCTCCATCCATTGGTCTTGGAGTGAATATTTTCATGCGGTGGATGAGTTTTTGATTACTGATGGTGGTTGATGTTTTTCTAGCTTGTTTTTATAACATCAGAGTGGAAACTTCTTGAGTTTTTCCTTATTGTGGATTTTTTGTTTTTCACAACGCTTTGTTTTAGAGATCTTTGTGGCTTGTTTTTTGACCTTTGTGAATTATATCTTTTGAACTTCATTTTTATCATGTGGATTGTTTTGTGTTCTTATTACCTTTGTGGTTGTGCCTTGTGGATGTAGACTCTGGAATTCTTAAATAAAGTAAGTTAGATATCCAAAGCGGGGTATTTCCTCTTGTCCACACCCATGATCATTTAATCTATATGGGTACCAATAGTATCCCGAGTAGGGTTTTAGATAAATCTTAGTAGGCCACTATGAACTATATCTATACAAGTCTTGTCTGTGTATACAAACTAAAATAGTGTGAAGGTATATATAAAAGTAAATCAATGCTATAATAAACAACCCATACACGTTTTAGCCTCATCTAGTAATGTCCTTGAACATGGGATCAATTAATTAATCCATTGATTAAAATTAAGTTTATAATAAGGAGATCATATATAAGAGGGATCATCAGTAATAAAAATTGAATATTAGTAATAAATTATCCATTACCTGGGGGGTTGTGAGGGGATTTTTGATGTGATTCAGGCAAACTTTTCAGATCATGATAACGATGCTCTTGAGGACATCCCTCAAGAGAAAGAGATTCGCGGAGCCATGATGAGTTTGAATCCAGAGAGTGTGGTGGGTCCGGATGGTTTCCTAGGTGGATTCTACAGAGCTTTCTGAGAGATGGTGAAATTTTATATCATCGATGCAATTCAAGATTACTTTCAGGGAGGCTCGTTACCCTGGGTTTCTTGTGCTACCATGGTGGTTCTCATTCCAAAGTACAAGTCTCCATCCTCGGTGGAGCACTTCCGGATGATAAGAATGTGTAATGTTCCCTATAAGATGCTTGTCATTATCATTAATACTCATCTATCCATCCATTTTCCTAAATGAATTAGCATGTAACAACATGGATTCGTGAAGGGACACTCCATCCAGGGGTGATAGCACTGGCACAAGAAACCATCGGGGACATCAACTTCAAAATGCGTGGGTCGAACATGGAAGTGAAGCTTGACATAAGAAAGGTGTATGACTGAGTGGAGTGGGGGTTCATTAACAGAGTCTTGGAAGGTGTGGGTATCTATGTATGGAATACTGGTCTTATCTTTCATTGATTTAGCTATGCATGTATGAAAATCATGTTTATGGGGAAATCATTCGAATTATTCAAAGAGATGCAGGGGCTCTGGCATGGGGATTTTATATCTCCAACTATCTTCATCATGGCCCAAGATGTGTTTAGAAACCTTATTCTACGTAGCATTAACAGAGGGGATATCTCCCCGTACAGAAGGAGGAGGGGGTTCCCATCAGTATCACATCTCATGTTTGCGGATGACACTATTATCTTCATGAATGCTTCGAATAGAGCAGTGAGGGGTATGACCTGCATCCTAGAGGAGTACAGTTATTGGAGCGGTTAGGTTATCAACAAGATGAAGAGTAATTTTTACATCTCCAGCTGCTGCTCTGCAAGACTGGTTCGTAAGGTGAGTCAAAGTCTGGGCATGAAGAAAGAAGAGATTCACATGCTGTATCTAGGATCCCCCATATCTTCGATGAGGCTTCGCATCTGGGACTTCGTCCCACTAGTTAATAGAATTGCAGAAAGGGTCCTCAACTGGAAGAACATGTTCTTGTCCTTTGGGGGAAGGATTTCGTTGGTCAATAGCGTACTTCTAGCCTCCCCGGTTCACGCTTTATCATATGTCAAGGTACCCAAAGGAGTTATTAGTAATATGATCAGGGTTCTCATAGGTTTTATATTGTATCCGAGGTTAGAGGACATAAGACACTGGGCATCTTGGCATAATATGGAGAGGATAATTTGTGAAGGTGGCATTAATGTTAGGAGTCTTAATGATATTGTTACCTGCATGCATGCCAAATTGGCGTGGGAGGTGTTGGAGCATCTGACCATGTGGAGGAAGGTCATGCATGAATGCTATGTGGGGAGTTGGGAAGAACGAGATGGGCACACATCCCCTCTTTAGGCTGAGATTGGACCCATGGTTCCCCACATTTAAACCCTCTCGTGGTGGATTGTGGGGGATTGGAGATGTTTCCTTCTAGCATGATAATTGGAGTGGGGAGACTATAGGGTACCTTGGGTGTCCAGTCACAACCATTTCCTTTAAATAGGCAAACTTCTATCCAATGTTCACCAATGTGGTTTTGAATATTGACCAACAAGATATCTTCCATCTCATAAGACTAAACTCTACTTCAGAAAAATGTGTGTTCACTCCATCTCCTTTAGGTTCTTTCATGGCCAAAGATTATCGGAGAGTCTCCTTCGCTCAGGCTATAGGGGATGAGTGGAATGAGGTGATATGGTGAAAAAACATCCCCACCAAGTATAATTTTTTTACTTTGGAGAATCCGGAACAGAGAAATCCCCACATATGAGAACTTCAAATGATGTGGGGTGAGTATGGCGTCTAAGTGTGGTTGTTGTAGTAGGAATATGGAAGAGAGTGAAGATCACTTATTTTTTGGGAGTGAATGGGCAGTGAAGGTGTGGAAGTTCTTCAGTGATTTTACTACATTCAACATAACGAAAATGGATGACCAGCCTTTTATCATTAGATGGTTTCACCGAACGGGGAGAGAGGGGGCAGAGAGGAGGGCACACACATTGGTTATGCAGGCTGGATGTTGGAGTCTGTGGCAGGCGTGGAACCAGTGGCTTCATGAAGGGGTGAGATCGTCGGTGCACATGATTATCATTAGAACCCAGAATATTCTACTGGACATGATTAAGGCTCTTAGCATGTGGCAGGATTCTCCCACCCTGCAGCGGATCATGCATGCTACTCCTCATAATGTGGCTGTAACAGATATCTCCTTGGGTAACTGGGTTAGCTGGCATCCCCCTACTCGAGGCTTGAAGATGAATACTGATGGCTCGTGCATTTCTGGAGACATGCGAGGCGAAGGGCTTGTACATGACAATAATGGGTCAGTTATTCTGGCTTTCATAGTACAGCTGGGTCACGGGACTTCGTTGCATGCATAGTCCAAGACCTTGTGGACATGAATCATGGATTGTAGGCAAAGGGGTCTGGAGCTCGCAGAGGTGGAAACCAATTCCATGTAGGTTTTCAATATTCTTCAAGGACAAGGTATGAAAACCTCGTCTATTGAATACATCATTGGCCAGTGCCGTGGGAGGCTTGGCAACATTACTCGAGTGACTCACACTTGGCGGGAGGGGAATGAGGTAGCTGACTATCTAGCCTCTCTTGATATCCCAGGCTTAGTGCAGTTATATATCCACAATTTCTACAGTCTAAAGCAGATGGGGGTTAATATCATAAGAGGGGATGTGCTCGGTCTCCAGTATTTTGGACCCCTATAGCTTTGTATTCTCTTTTTTCCTTCTTGTCTTTGGTTTACTTTCAATAAAAATCTATACAATGAAGATAATAATAAAGGATCCAGGGTGTAACCAACCCATACTTGAACTTTGGGGTTGAACCAAATCATAATAGTATCACTTATAGTTTAGATATAAGGGCTTCAAGTGTAATATATGGGGAATTTCCAATGCATTCCACTATAAAAGATTCTAACCGAGTCCATAGAGCTCATCCTTAGTAATCCCAAGCTTAGCATTATTGGGCCGAATGAGGTGAATCCATGGCGTCGTGTGTCCGAAGACATCAACTTGAATCCATTGAGTGTATCCAATCCATTCTAATATCCAGAAAATGTTTCATGTGAATCATCAAAACCCCGACGAGGCATTTACATAATAAGACAAAGACCAGATTATGTTGTGGGTATCTCCCCCGACAATTGGCTCAATGAATCAAAATGACATTCTATGAGTTCTCAAGGAATTCTATTTGAAATAAAAGTCTATTTTAAGTCTGACCATTACTATATAGATGAAAAAGATCTAAATTAATAGGCACTTTATTCTCATTCTATTTATAACATATGTAATCATGGGCCATATGAAACTCGTGAAATTGAATCATTTAATAGGTTCATTCCATTACCTTTCATTAAAAATGACATGGTGATTCAAGAACATGAAACCATTATCAATTCAACTACATAATCATTAAATAGTTTCATTCCATTATGTTTCAATAAGCATTACAAGGTGATTTTGGGACATGTAACCAGTATCGATTCAATTTAGAATTTAACTATGAAAAGCGATATCTATAATTATATAAATTCCATAAAATGATTTTAAATGACTTATTAATTAATAAAGAACACTTAAATTTTTAAAGTTCAAGTTAGACACACCTGAACGATGTTGCAGATAGACCCAACATGGTTCACTAAGGGAATAACAAGGAACACACACTACTTGGGGTGGTTAACATTGAGGTCTCAAACTCCAATGATGTCAAGTGATATTAATAGGGCCATAAGACATATTCTAATCAAATTAAATTAAATCATATGAATTTAATAACCAACCCCTGTTGAAACTAGTGCGTACATAGTGGAAACAATTTATAAATGGCGAGACTTTAAGGAATGAGTCATAAACCACCTACCTTATGTATGTAGTAGATGCCTCTTCTAGTATCCGCCCATAGTTTGGCTCAGATCAAAAGAAAATGTAAGAACAAATGAACTCTATAAAAATAGGGCATATGAGTCTGCATCAAAATAGTGTCATCAAGTGAAATAGGGAAAAATAAAAGGAGACTAAGGATTTGATCACTTATTAATAGCTATTCAATGAGTTAATCGAATATTGATTTTGATTCTAGATAGAGAAGAAATAAAAGAACCTAGTTTAAAGCATGCTGAGGATCTCTCAAGTGACAAGGATGGATGTTCTGTCTACTAGAAATAGTAAATAGGAGGAATGAGTAAGGTTATAAGGAATTTAAGTGTAAAATGGTAATTTTACCCAACTTATATGGGTCTCATGTTTTGAAAAAATGGTAGACCAAACCATTCCCCAACCATGCATCAAGCACTCCCTCAGGATGGGACTCACACGGTTCATGAGCACGATTTGGGAAACTCAGTGAAAACCATGCTATATGGCTTTGTTAAAAACTAAATAGCTTCTACATAGGTGTGTGTACTGGGTCTCATGGTTAGGTAAAATCATGTGGTCCACTACTAAGCACTGAAATACCCCTCATGTCTATGATAAACCATTCAGACTAGGACGTATAGTTTCTACTAACTGTTCTACCCACCTATTTCTTCCACCAGTCAGGGTCTTTAGCTCTGAAATAGCCTTGGACACCCTCTATTCCTCTATACCCTCACTAGGGATTCATATAAGGTCATAAACCAGAAATTAAACTAAAAATTAAAGGATCTATACCTCAAATAAAAATCAGGTTCTTGCATTATTCCCCCCTTAAAGTAACTCATCCCTAAGTTTCCCTTCCAAGGGTGGTAGAATGATGTCTGAGAACAAATTTAGCCACTGACCACATATGCCAGTTTCCCATTCCAAGTTTTCATCTTGTACATAGGCTTAATACCATATAACCCTTTATAAAAGGAAATAATGGCCTTAGAGATCCTTTCTTTCTCTGATAATTTTTTTTGTATGGGATGCTCTCAAAACAAGGATCAACATCTAATTCAATATCCCCATGATCAAAAGTATGAGCGAGGTCGACATGGTAACGAAGAAGCTGTGAAACATGAAAGATTTTGTACATGGAATGGTACCTATGAGGTAAAATAAACTAATAGGATACCATCATGACTATATATAAGATCTCAAAATGCTCTCAAAACGCGGCAATAACTTCTCTTGCCTCTGTATAGGACTTGTAACACCCCAAAAATATGTATCTCATATAATGATAATTTTATGCCTTTATTTTTATTTAAAATTTCTTTTTAAAAAAACAAATGTAAAATATAAACACAAGGATCTTATTTAAACAAGACACCAAAGTGTTTATAATGTGTCAAGATCGCAAGGAACCACCCTATCCAAAAATGGTTATTAAAAACCCTATCAGAACTACGGGAAGGCCCCCTACAAAGACAATGAGACATGGTAAATAAAATTTATCCTTCGGGTCAGTTAAAATAATGAACATCACCACCATGATCATGTAAACCATGCTGAACATCAATGGAATGCCAGCACCATATTTTTCTTTTTCTTGAGTTTAGGAAACTCTGAGGCAGGGGTTTATAAGGAATTAACTCGACTATTACCTTGGGTAACCATTGGAAATCCAAAAGCTATAATTATAGTTGTTGGCCTTGTGATGATTTAAAAATTTATTCTTCTAAAATTTACGTTATGAATTGGAAATTATACGACAAACCTCTAACTAAGGTATAATGTTTTGAACTATACTTAAGTGATTTTGAAATATAATAAGGAATTCAAAACACTTTGAAAATATTTTAATTATATTGAAAATATTTTCATTTCTTAAATAGTGTTATAAACTATGTTTAAATTATTCAAATTAAATTATGGTTTTGATTAAACTATGTTTTCTATAATATTAGTACAAGAATTACCATGTAGGTTTATTAATTCTCAATTTATAAATTTTATGTTAAAGGTTTAGTGTTTATAGATTATTTTAGAAATACTTTTAATTAAGACAAAGTCTAATTTGTTTTCATTGAACTCTTAATGTTAAAACAAAAGACATGTTTAAAGAGATAATTTTTATATAGTTTTAATAAATGTAAAATTCCTTAGGAATTTATAATTTTTGTAAGTTAGTTTTTATAAAAAAAATGGGCCCGCTAGGGCCATCCCTTTATTGCTGGGCCAAGGGAGGTAGCGTACGCATTGTGGCTGAGCCTAGCCCTCAGCCCAAGCTAAAGTCGGCCCGAGCGTGGGCATAGGTTCTGTGAAGGATTCGTAGGTGCACATGGGGGTTTGGAGCACGCACCATGGGAATAAGGCTACGACGTAGCATGGGTAGGCTGAGGCCTACGGGGCGGGAGCCCGTGTATAAGGCCCCCTTTGTGTGTGTCGTGTTTTGTTCTGAGTTGTTGTTCGGAGGCTTAGGCTTATAAAGAGCTTGGAAAACCCTTTCCGATTCGATGTGGGACAAGGATTTTCAGGTGAAATGAGATCTGCACCGTTGGATCGCATCGCGTGCGATCTGGGCCATCAATCTCGACCCCGCGCTCGACCCTCATCAACTGTGTTTATCTCTGCGATTTTTGTGGACCGTTTGATCCAGCGCGATCTAATCGTGACCATTCGAGGATTTTTTAAAACACCACATCTACCCAGGACCATCTAATCAAACTCGGATTTAAATCTGAGCCGCCAATTCTTTTTTAATCCCTGGATGCACCCCAGCCTTCAGATCAGAGCCAGATTTGATCCTTGTCGTCCGATCCACCTCCGGTTTCCTCCTTCCCGTGTCATCTTCTTCTCCTTAGTGTGGGTTTGCACCAGTAATCCTGCACCTATTTTTTTTTCTTCAACCATGATCACTGGTGGACCATCCTTGTTTCCCCTTTCCTACAAGTTGTCACCATCCTTTTAATGTGCCGCATTGGGGTCGATTTTATAATTGGTGGCATTGAATGTTTGTGTGTTTTTTAGTTTATAAGTTAACTGGTTTCACCCTGAGAAACCCTCAGATTTCCTTCCACCTCCAACACCTCTTTCAGGAACCACCGAGTCTTCCTGAGCCTCTCTTCCTCCATGAACTAAGGTAAGGTTATTAGTTTTTTCCTTGTCTTGTTTCTTTGAGAGTATATATACATATACGCTCATAAAAATATATTTATAACTTTGCGGTACTTCCATGATGAACCCGGGCCCTCGGGTTTCCAAGTTCAAGTGGTATAAAAGACGTAGGGGATTTATATTTTTATTTCTTGCTGAGTGTTAAGTTGCATGTTTATATACACTTGTTATATAAATATACATCATTTTACTTCTTGAGTTTAAATCTTTCTTTACCCCATTTATAGTTTTGGGATTCTGAGTTATATGGTATTAATAGACCTGGAGTTTGGATACCTCATGCAGATTTATTTTATACCTTATATACATAATCAGTTACATATGTACATATATGTATATAAATATATAAGTATAATATACACAGCCCTCAGATTTTCATAAACTCCATATGCCCAGATTTAATATTTTAAAGTTTGAGTTTCAAAGTTATTGAAGAGCTGTAAAATGCATTGAGTTATATTTTTGTAAGAAAACTTTTATACCTAATTATTGATGTTCTTAAATGTATATATGGTTTTCCATCCTAAACCTATTCTAGTTTTCCAAATGTTTTTCAGTAATGTTTAACCAACAGGAGCAGTACTTGTTTTGGTTGTGAAATTCAAAATCCACACACTTAATTTTATTTATATATGGTTTATATATATAACATATTTATGAAAATCCAGGTTTTTTTAAGGTTAAAGGTTTGTCAGTATTAAGATTTTTAAAATCGATAATTATAATTGGGTTTGTTTAAAATGGGTGTTAATAAAAAGAAAAAAATGGATATACTCTTAGTATATATTAATACACATACACATAATTCAATATAGTTCTATATTGTGATATAAAAGATGATTTATAATCATTAAATAAAGACATGTATGTGAATAAGGTTTTGGGTTCATATGGAAGTGTATTATTATGAAAAATTTTATTTTTTATATATGTATGTCCTATGTCTAACTTGTTTAGTTAAAGAACCTTTAAAGATATTATCCTTGTTATAATTTCATATAGCAAACACTTTTCATCCATTACTTGATGTGATTTAGTATTATCTCATGTGCAAAGGATTCATAATAAGCCATGAATGCCTTCAATGAACTGTCATTGCCCTATTTTATTCAACGTTATCTATAATTTTATGTACTTTGGAATAATTGGTTCCATTTTCTATTTTAATTATAGTTGCACTCAATGGTGCATGCATGTGGCATATCTTAATATTGAGATAAGAAATCAAATTACTCAAAGTGGTATGGGACACCTTGAGTAATATGAAATAAAATTTAATTATTCAAGGTGGAATGAGACACCTTGAATCGTATGTAATTTGTAAGTAATTATTCAAGTGGTATATGACATTTTGAATTTACGGCCCGATTTTGGCATATGAGGAATGTATTGGACTGGTATGTTCCGAGTTGGGGACCGGTAAAAGTAATCCCTCCGGGTTGGAGTCTGGTTATAGATTCTCTCCGGGATGGAGTCCAGTTACAGATGCTCTTCGGGATGAAGTCTGGTTATAGATGCTCTCCGGGTTGGGGTCCGGTTACATTTATCCCTAGGTCTTGGCATAAGTCCTTGACACAAGAAGTCTGGAATTATGCATTCCCTCTTTATTTGTATGATAAATAATTAACCAAATAGATATTCGACTAGTATAATATCTAGGGTTAAGAGACAGTTCTTATGAGTATCAGAAAAGTAAAAGCTTATGGCATGACTTGTGTTTAGCACTCAGTGAATTAGTATTAAATGTATGAAATTGAAGTTGTTTCCTTAAGGCACAACTCTGATTATTCATTACTCTTAGTTGTTCAATTTGTTCTTAAATATTCATATGTCATACATGTTTAGAAAATCGTTTATTTATTACTCTAATGAGCATGCGTATAATTGAATCATGAACCCTTGTAATTCTATTAGCATGTTTTAATTGAGCATTGTGATTATGATCTATTACCTATGTTACAGTTTTTCTTTAAGAAAAGTGTTTCATGGAAGATTTAAATGAAAATTTTCAGGTATCAGTTTTAGCCGAAGAAGTATGTATGTAGCAGCTAGTTTCCCAGAACCTAAACCAAATTCGATCCTCTGAAGGGGACATGATGTGTAATTTGTCAGTGTAGGTCTTTTTAATAAATTTCACATCATGTTTTGAAGGCACCGACTCTGGGTATTCTGGGGTTGGGTTCTCACTGTTGGTATTAGAGGATTCGGTATGGATAACTCTGGAAATCCAAAACTGCAACAAAGAAAAAAAATTACTTAAACATTACTAAATATGAGGTTTTCCTTATTTTCATATGGAAAACGAAGGTACTAGTCTTCTGTCTCTTCCCAATGAGGCCTTAGAAACCATAATTTCCATATCCATCCACGAAAATTTTATAAACTATGCCCATATCCATATATTATGTAAAAACCTCTAGGAAATATCCAACTCTCCCCGAGTACTTAAACTCCACTGAATAACGGGTCTGGATTACATATTTATGATGCAAGCCCAATTCCCCTCCTACACACGATGAGGAAAGTATTAAGAGGGACTTTTTAGATGCTTAACCACAGTGGAAGGCATCCAGTCCCTCACAGCCTTCCAAGAAGCTACAGTCACAGGAGACCTCCGGGCAACATATATGTGTCAAGTCTTTTCCTATGGCCATTTTGGTCAGGTAATGGACTTTGAAATCCTTGAATAAGAAGCCTCCCGTTCTGTGTACAGACAACAAGTACATACAAATTTCTCACAGTTGTACACCCCACATGTGAGAGTCTGGAGACAACACAAGTGCACCCATGACATCAAACCCGACTGTTTGGGTTGCATACGGTTTAGGGATATCGCGACTTTTGAACTTGATCTGGGGATTTGTGTATTAGGAAACTAGGGAAACCATTATCCCTTCCCTTTTATGTACCAATGGTTATATGAGAATACATTTTGTTATATCCTCTTTCTACCATCTTTACTTTGTTTATTTCATTGGATGGGTTTCAACGATTGAACTTTCATAAAAAATGTTTCAGATGGTAGGACAGACTAACATCTTATCACTCCCTACTGAGATACTAGAGACCATATTGGTCAAAACATGTGAGGCAGAGTACTTCCCTTTCGCAAACTTGTGAAAAATATGCAATCAACTTTACGAAGTGTCTAACAGTCCGGACATCCTCTATTCCTATAAAAAAATTCCTACATTTACTATCTTATATCCAATGCTCAACTTGCTGAGTAATGATGACGGGGAAAGTACCACGAAGTTCTTTTCCTATGTTTCACCCAATCCCGAAACTTCATGGTCAGGATGAGGTTTCAAGATGCTTCTTTGGAAGGGGACCTATGTTCCAATTACGTATACCACATCCTAAGAATTAGTGTGTATGACCATGAAGACATCATTAACGTTTTTATACAAGATTCAACCCAACGAGTTATCAATGAAATTGTTCATTCAGACATTTCTAAACTCTCCAACTTTCAAGCCTCTCTCTGGAAGCCCGAGTGCACTCGATACGAGTTTATCCCATACTGTCTGAAGTGTTTTTGGGCCAGGGAAACATAAGAACTGAACATAAATATGGGTATTCATCTAGCTTTAACTGAGGACCCCCCACGATGGAGGTTGTGGTGAAGAACGTTAGAGAGTTTTATTTTAGTGTGGTTGTATGAAATGAATTGTGAGGATGAAATTATTTATAGGGGTGATAATGTAACACCCCAAAAACTTTTATCTCATATAAAGAAAATTTTATGCCTTTATTTTTTTTAAGGTTTCTTTTAATTGAAAAAATGTAAAAGATAAACACAAGGATTTTATTTAAACAAGACACTGAAGTATTTACAACGTGTCAAGATCGCAAGGAACCACCCTATCCAAAAATGCCTATTAAAAACCCCATCAGAACTATGAGAAGGCCCCCTATAAAGACAACGAGACACGATAAATAAGGAGATCCTTCGGGTCAGTTAGAATGAAGAACATCAACACCATGATCATGTAAACTGTGTTGAGCATCAACGGAATGACAAGCACCATATTCTTCTTTTTCTTGAGTTTAGGACACTCTGAGGTATGGTTTTATAAGTCATTAACTCGACCGTCACCTTGGGTGACCGTTGGAAATCCAACGACTATAATTATAGCCGTTGGCCTTGTGATGATTTAACAAATTAGTCTTCCAAAATTTACATTATGAATTAGAAATTATATGATAAAACTCTAACTAAGGTATAATTTTTTGGACTACACTTAAATGATTTTGAAAAATAATAAGGAATTCAAAACACTTTGAATACTTTTCAATTATATTGTAAATATTTTCATTTCTTAAACAGTGTTATAAACTATGTTTAAATTCTTCAAATTAAATTATGTTTTTGATTAAACTAAGTTTTCTTTAATACTAGTACATGAATTACCATGTAGGTTTATTAATTCTCAATTTATAACTTTTATGTTAAAGGTTTAGTGTTTATAGATAATTTTAGAAATACTTTTAATTAAGACAAAGTCTAATTTGTTTTTATTGACCTCTTAATGTTAAAATAAAATCCATGTTTAAAGAGATATTTTTTATATGGTTTTAATAAATGTAAAATTCCTTAGGAATTTATAATTTTTGTATGTTATTTTTTATAAAAAAATGGGCCTGCTAGGGCCAGCCCCTTATTGCTGGTCCAAGGGAGGCAGTGCACACATGGTGGCTGAGCCTATCCCTCAGCCCAAGCTAAGGCCGACCCAAGCATGGGCATAGGTTCCGTGAAGGACGCGCAGGAATGCATAGGGATTTGGATCACGCACCGTGGGCACAAGGCCACGACATATCATGGGTAGGCCGAGCCCTACTAGGCAGGAGCCCGTGTATAAGGCTCCCTTTGTGTGTGTCATGTTTTGTTATGAGCTGTTGTTCAACGGCATATGCTTATAAAGAGCTGCGAAAACCCTTTCTGATTCGATGTGGGACAAGTATTTTCAGGAAAAACAAGATCTGCACCATTAAATCGCACCGCACATGATCTGGGCCGTCAATCTCAACCCCACACTCAACCCTCAGCAACCACATTTCTATCTGTATTTTTCGTGGACCGTTCGATCTAGCGCGATATAATCGTGATCGATTGGGTTGTTTTTTAAAACACCGCATAGAACTAGGACCATCCAATCAAACTTGGATTTAAATCTGAGCCTCCTATTCTTTTTTAAACCCTGGATATTCCCCAGCCTTCGGGCCAGATTTGTATTTGATCCTGGTCGTCCAATCCACCTCTGGTTTTCTCCTTCTCGAGTTTTCTTCTCCTTCGCATGGGTTTGCACCGGTAACCCTACACCTATTTTTTTCTTCAACCATGACTGCCAGTTGACCCTCCTTGTTTCCCCTTTCCTAAAAGTTGTCACCATCCTTTTAATGCACCGCATAGGGGTTGGTTTTATCAGTGGTGGCATTGAATATTTATGTTTTTTTAGTTTATAAGTTAACCGGTTGCACCCTGAGAAACCCTCGGATTTCCTTCTACCTCCAACACCTCCTTCAGAAAAAAACGAGCCTTTTAGAGCCTCTATTCCTCCACAAACTAAGTTAAGGATCTTAGTTTTTCCTTGTCTTGTTTCTTTGAGAATTTATATACATATACACTCATAAATATATATTTATAACTTTGTGGTACTTCTGTGCTGAACCTGGGCCCTCAGGTTTCCAAGTTCAAGTGGTATAAAAGATGTAGGGGATTTATATTTGTATTGATTGATGAGTGTTAATTTTCATGTTTATATACACTTGTTGTATTAATATACATCATCTTATGTCTTGAGTTTAAATCTTTATTTACCCGATTTAGAGTTTTGGGATTCTGAGTTATAGGGTATTAATAGACCTGAAGTATGGATACCACATGCAAATTTATTTTATACCTTATATATATAATCGGTTACATATGTACATATATGTATATAAATATATAAGTATAATATACACAACCCTTATATTTTCATAAACTCCATATGCCCGAATTTAAGATTTTAAAGTTTGAGTTTCAAAGTTATTGAAGAGCTATAAAATTCCTGGAGTTATATTTTTGTAAGAAAACTTTTATACCTGATTATGGATGTTCTTAAATGTATATATGGTTTTCCATCCCAAACCTAATCTAGTTTTCCAAATGTTGTTCAACAATGTTTAACCAACATGAGCGGTACTTGTTTTGGTTGTGAAATGCAAAACCCACACACTTAATTTTATTTATATATGGTTTATATATATAACATCTATATGAAAATCCAGGTTTTTTTAAGGATAAAGGTCTGTTAGTATTAATATTTCTAAAGTCAATAATTGTAATTGGGTTTGTTTAATATGAGTGTTAATAAAAAAAACAGATATACTCTTAGTATATATTCAGACACATACACAGAATTCAATATAGTTCTATATTGTGCTACTAAAGATGATTTACAATCATTAAAAAAAATACATGGATGTGAATAAAGTTTTGGGTTCATATGGAAGTGTTTTATTATGCAAAAATTTAGTTTTTATATATGTATGTCCTATGTCTAACTTGTTTTAGTTAAATAGCCTTTAAAGATATTAGCCTTGTTATAATTTTATATAGCAAACCCTTTTCATCCATTACTTGATGTGATTTAGTATTGTATCATGTGCAAAGGATGCATAATAAGCCATGAATGCCTTTTATGAACTGTCATTTCCCTATTTTTTCAACGTTATCTGTCATGTTATGTACTTTGGATTAAGTGGTTCCATTTTCCATTTTAATTATAGTTTCACTCAATGGTGAATGCATGTGGAATATCTTAATACTAAGATAAGAAATCAAATTACTCAAAGTGGTATGGGAGACCTTGAGTAATATGAAATAAAATTTAATTATTCAAGGTGGAATGGGACACCTTGAATAATATAAAATGTGTAAGTAATTATTCAAGTGGTATATGACATTTTGAATTTACGACCCGATTTTGGCATATGAGGAATGTATTGGACTAGTATGTTATGGGTTAGGGATTGGTAAAAGTAAGCCCTATGGGTTGGATTCTAGTTACAGATGCTCTCCGAGATGGATTCTGGTTATAGATGTTCTCCAGGATGGAGTCCGGTTACAGATGCTCTCCGGGTTGGGGCCCAGTTACAGTTATCCCTAGGTATTGGCACAAGGCCTTGACACAAGAAGTACGACATTATACATTCCCTCTTTATGTGTATGATAAATAATTAACCAAATAGATATTCAACTAGTAGAATATCCATGGTTAAGATCCAGTACTTATGAGTATCAGAAAAGCAAAATCTTATGGCATGACTTGTGTTTAGTACTCAGTGAATTAGTATTAAATGTATAAAATTGAAGTTGTTTCCTTTACACACAACTCTGATTATTCATTACTCTTAGTTGTTCAATTTATGCTTAAATATTCATATTTCATACATTTTTAGAACATATTTTATTTATTAATCCAATGAACATGCATATAATTTAATCATGACCCCTTGTAATTTTGTTAGCATGTTTTAATTGAGCATTGTGATTATTATCTATTACCCATGTTATAGTTTTTATTTAAGAAAAGTGTTTTATGGAAGTTTTAAAGAATGTTTTCAAAAGTTATATTAGTTTTTTTAATCCCCTTAATGGGCATTCATATGCTCCCCCCTCGTTTTTAAATGAAAATTTTTAGGTACCAATTTTAGCTGAATAAGCATGTTAGTAGCAGTTGGTTTCCGAGAATATGAACCAAATTTGATCCTCTAAATGGGACATGATGTGTAATTTAT
Organism: Viscum album; assembly: GCA_963277665.1. NCBI lineage: Eukaryota > Viridiplantae > Streptophyta > Magnoliopsida > Santalales > Viscaceae > Viscum > Viscum album. The sequence continues at coordinate 126,364,825 of OY728146.1, read as the reverse complement.
TAGTGCAGGTCTTTGTAATAAATTGCACATCATGTTTTGAAGGCACTGGCTCCAGGTATTCTGGGGTCAGGTCCTCACTATTGGTATCAGAGGACTTGGTTTGGATAACTATGGAAAACCATAATGGAAAAAAGAAAAAAATTACTTAAGCATTACTAAATATGAGGTTTTCCTTATTTTTAGATGGAAAATGAAGTTAAAAGTCTTTTTTCTCTTCCCAATGAGGCCTTAGAAACCATAATTTTCATAGAAATCCACAAAAATTTTATAAACTATACCCATATCTATATATCATGTAAACACCTCTATGACCTATCCAACTATCCTCGAGTACTTCAACTCCACCGAAGAATAGGTCTGGATTACACCTTTATGATGCAAGCCCAATTCCCATCCTATGCACAACAAGGAAAGTATTATGAGGGACTTTTTAGATGCTTCACCACAACGGAAGGCATCTAGTCCCTCACAGCCTTCCAAGAATCTGCAGCCGCAGGAGACCTTCACGCAATGTATATGTGTCAAGTCTTGTCCTATGGCCATTTTAGTCAGGTAAGACTTTGACATCCTTGAATATGAAGCTTCTCGTTCTGTGTACAGACATCAAGTACATATGGACGTCTCACAGTTGTACACCCCACAAGTCATACTCTGGAGACAACATAAGTGCACCCACGATATTGAACCCGACTATTCGGGTTGCATATGGTTTAGGGAGATCGATAATTTTGAAATTTATCTGGGGATTCATGTATTAGGAATCTAGGGAAACCATCAGAACTTCCCTTTTATGTACTAGTGGTTATATGAGAATACATTTTTTTATCTCCTCTTTCTACTATCTTTACTTTTTTTATTTTATTGGATGGTTTTCAATGATTGAACTTTCTTAAAAAATGTTTCAGGTGTAAGGATATACTCACATATTATCTCTCCCTACTGAGATACTAGATACCATCTTGTCAAAACATGTGAGGCAGAGTACCTCCCTTTCAAAAACTTGTGAAAAATGTGCAAGAAACTTTATGAAGTGGAAAACAGTCCAGACATCCTCCATTCCTATAAATATAATTCCTACATTTACTATCTTATATCCAATGCTCAACTTGTTGAGTATAGACGAAGGGGAAAGTACCACGAAGGCCTTTTCCTATGTTTCACCCAATCCTGAAACTTCATGGCCAAGATGAGGTTTCAAGATGCTTCCTTGGAAGGGGACCTACACACAAATTACATGTACCAGATCCTGGGCATCAGTATGTATGACCATACCGGCGTCATTAATTTTTTTATACAAGAGTAAATCCAAAGATTTCTCAGAGAAATTGTTCATTCAGAAATTTCTAAACTCTTCACCTTTTGCACCTCTCTCTGGAAGCCCGAGTGCACCCGACATGAGTTTAACCCGTACTATCTGAAGTGTGCTTGGGCCAAGAAAATATAAGATCTGAACACCAATATGGGTATTCATCTAGCTTTAACCGAGGACCCCCCACGATGGAGGCTGTGGTGAAGAACGTTAGAGAGTTTTCTTTTAGTGTGGTTGTATGAAATGAATTGCGGGGATGCAATTATTTGTAGGGGGTATAATGTAACACCCCAAAAACTTTCATCTCATATAATTATAATTTAATGCCTTTATTTTTGTTAAAAAATTCTTTTAACCGAACAAATGTAAAAGATAAACACAAAGATTTTATTTAAACAAGACACTAAAGTGTTTAGAATGTATCAAGATCGCAAGGAACCACCCTATCCAAAAATGCCTATTAAAACCCCTATCAGAACTACAGGAATGCCCCCTACAAATGCAATGAGACATGGTAAATAAAGGAGATCCTTCGGGTCAGTTAAAATGAATAACATCACCACCATGATCATGGAAACCGTGCTGAGCATCAATGGAATTACAAGAACCATATTCTTCTTTTTATTGAGTTTAGGACACTCTGAATCATGGTTCTATAAGGCATTAACTTGACCGTTACCTTGGGTGAACGTTGTAAATACAACAGATATAATTATAGCCTTTGGCCTTGTGATGATTTAACAAATTAGTCTTCCAAAATTTACGTTATGAATTGGAAATTATACTATAAACCTATAACTAAGGTATAATGTTTTGAACTACACTTAAGTGATTTTGAAATATAATAAGGAATTCAAAACACTTTGAAAATATTTAAATTATATTGTAATGATTTTCATTTCTTAAAAAATGTTATAAAAAATATTTAAATTCTTCAAATTAAATTATGTTTTTGTTTAAACTAAGTTTTCTATAATACTAGTACAAGAATTACCATGTAGGTTTGTTATTTATCAATTTATAACTTTTATGTTAAAGGTTTAGTGTTTATAGACTATTTTAGAAATACTTTTAATTAAGACAAAGTCTACTTTTTTTTCATTGACCTACTAATGTTAAAATACAATCCATGTTTAAAGAGATAATTTTTATATGGTTTTAATAAATGTTAAATTCCTTAAAACTTTATAATTTTTGTAAGTTATTTTTATAAAAAAATGGGCCCGCTAGGGCCAGCCCTTTATTGCTGGGCCAAGGGAGGCAGCGCACCCATGGTGGCGGAGCCTAGCCCTCAGCCCAAGCTAAGGCCAGCCCGAGCGCGGGTATAGGTTCCGCGAAGGACTCATAGGTGCACACGAGGGTTTGGAGCGTGCACCGTGGGCACAAGGCCGCAACATAGCTTGGGTAGGACAAGGCCTACTAGGCGGGAGCCCATGTATAAGGATCCCTTTGTGTGTGTCGTCTTTTGTTCTGAGCTATTTTTCATAGGCTTAGGCTTATAAAGAGCCTCGAAAACCCTTTCCGATTCGATGTGGGACAAGGATTTTCTGGCGAAACGAGATCTACGCCTTTGGATCACGCTGTGCAGGATCTGGGCCATCGATCTCGACCCCATGCTCGACCCTCAGCAACTGAGTTTATCTCAGCGTTTTTCATGGACCGTTCGATCCGGTGTGATTTAGTCGTGACTGTTCGAGGTTCTTTTAAAACACCACATCGACCCAGGACCATCCTATCAAACTTGTATTTAAATCCGAGATTCCAATTCTTTTTCAAACCCTGGATGCGCCCAGTCTTCGGATCAGATCCAGATTTGATCCTGGCCATCCGATCCACCTTCGGTTTTCTCCTTCCTGCGTTGTCTTCTTCTCCTTCGCATTGGTTTACACCAGTAACCCTACACCTATTTTTTTCTTCAACCATGACCACCGGTGGACCCTCCTTTTTTACGATTTCCTATAAGTTGTCAAAAACCATTTAATTCACTGTGTAGGGGTCCGTTATATCAGTGGTGGCATTGAATGTTTGTGTGTGTTATTTTTAGTTTATAAGTTAACTAGTTTCACCCTGAGAAACCCTCAGATTTCCTTCTACCTCCAACACCTCCTTCAAAAACCACCGAGTATTCCCGAGCCTCTCTTCCTCCATGAACTATGGTAAGGGTCTTAGTTTTTCTTTTTCTTGTTTCTTTGAGAGTATATATACATATACGCTCATAAAAATATATTTATAACTTTGTGATACTTCCATGCTGAACCTAGGCCCTCGGGTTTCCAAGTTCAAGTGGTATAAAGGATATATGAGATTTATATTTTTCTTTCTTGTTGAGTATTAAGTTTCATTCTTGTTGGTCGGAGTGGATACTCAAGAGGGGGGGGGGGGTGAATTGAGATCCAATTAAAATTTTTGTTGAAAACAATTTCTATTAAAATCCCCAATTTCAAAAAAAATTAAACTGTAGTGAATTTATACAGATTATAAAGGTTCAATTAGTTTCTCAAAGATTGATTAGTTCTCAGTTAACTTAATCTTATGATTAATTTAACTTTTGAAACTAACTTACTGGTTTACAATAAATATAAACACTTGTGAGTTTAACTATCAAAGTAGCTTTGAAAATAAATTATATTTCAAAGTAATAGCAGCGGAATATGAAGTAATATATATAGTATGGATATAAACATTAACTAAAAACACAGAGGAGTTAACCAAGAGGTTCAGTCTCAAGCCGAGACTTAGTCCTCTCAAAAGTTTATAAAGATGATCCACACCCTGGATCGGGGTTCAACAGTTTACAACTGTCCAGGTCCAAGACCTCTACCACTGTTATTCGTGGGAAACAAAACAACAGCAACCAGCTGTCCAGGTCACACACGACCTCTACCACTATCCACAGTGGGCAATGAAGTATAAAAAAGGGTTTCTGAGGATTTACAGATCCTCCAGTTAGAGTACAGGAGTCAGTGTGTCTGTTTAATACAGCAGATAACACACACTGCTCAAAATGTAGAATAAATGAATCATAGAGCAGAGAAGTAGAGTTTAGAAATGGCTCTGGTGATTTCAGTGCAACTCTGGACTCTTTTGGATTTGATCAGAAGTAATTCTGAGTCCTCTTCTCGTTTTTGTTTGAGAAGAAGAGTGTCGTATGCTTCAGGTTCATAGGCAGTGAGATGTAGTCGATGAAGTTCTTCAATGTTCTTTTGTATGCACAAAACTCTTCTTGAGTAGGCTTGATTGTGTATGAGGTTCTGTGTAATCTCTTGATATGTATCTTCTATTCTTCTTGGTTCTTCCTCCTCTTTCTTCTTGTATATCTCGTGTGTTCTCTTCTTTCTTTCTTCTTCTTTTGTTTGCTTCTATATTTCCAGCAGTAGAATCTTCTTGTATTTATGTCACGTGCTTCGGAAGACAGAAAAGGTTTCCTTTCCGCAGGTACGAGGTACGCTTTCCTGACATCCGACAACATTTATTAATTAATTGACAGAGCATTAAAATATACCTGATATAACCGTTGGTTAGATTAAATAAAGATAAAGATAAATAAATTCAAACAGTTGTTTATGACTATCGATGAGTTCAAGTGAACGGTAGGTCATCGGCATCGGTGGCTAGACATCGGTGTGTCCTGACCGGTGACTCAGATGATTAGCATCAGTGTGTTATTTGATCGGTGACTCATTTGCATCGGTGTATCATTCGATCAGCATCGGTGAGTCAGATTGATCAGCATCGGTGAGTCAGATTGATCAGTATCGGTGGCTCAGATTGATCAGCATCGGTGACTCAGATTGATCGGCATCGGTGAGTCAGATTGATCAGCATCGGTGGCTCAGATTGATCAGCATCGGTGACTCAGATTGATCGGCATCAGTGAGTCAGATTGATCAGCATCGGTGGCTCAGATTGATCAGCATCGGTGACTCAGATTGATCGGCATCGGTGAGTCAGATTGATCAGCATCGGTGGCTCAAATTGATCAGCATCGGTGACTCAGATTGATCAGCATCGGTGAGTCAGATTGATCAGCATCGGTGAGTCATATTGATCAGCATCGGTGGCTCAAATTGATCAGCATCGGTGACTCAGATTGATCGGCATCAGTGAGTCAGATTGATCAGCATCGGTGGCTCAGATTGATCAGCATCGGTGACTCAGATTGAGCGGTGACTCATTTGCATCGGTGCGACCGTTGTCTTGATATTGGATCGGTGCGACCGTTTTCTTGATATTGGATCGGTGCGACCATTGTCTTGATATGGGATCGGTGCGACCGTTTTCTTGATATCGAATCGGTGCGACCGTTGTCTTGATATTGGATCGGTGCGACCGTTGTCTTGATATTGGATCGGTGTGACCGTTGTCTTGATAATGGATCGGTGCGACCGTTGTCTTGATATCGGATCGGTGCGACCGTTGTCTTGATATTGGATCGGTGCGACCGTTGTCTGTTTGATCCAGAAGACTTCCAAAATACTTGTAAATCAATAAAAACATAGATAAAAACATGATAGCAGATTCACTAATAGATTGTGATTAAGTTTATGAGAAATCCAACCGAATTAAATAATAGCGATTTGTGATTATTAAAACAACAATCATAAGAATGAATTCAGCAATCTTCCAGAGGACTCAACAATCTCCCCCTTTTTGATAATCACAAATCAAAAAAAAAATCAATAATAAAAACATAATGAGATATAAATCTCCCCCTGAAAATAAATCTCCCTCATAGATATTAATCTCCCCCTTAGAGATTGATCTCCCCCATATATATACATCCTTATCCCCCATATATATACATCCTTCTCCCCCTTTGTGATAATGAAAAAGGAGGGAAAACATACAAATAAGAGATTAAAAAGGAAGGCAGCATAGAGAATAGAGAGAGAGAAAAAAAATATTTTATAAAGTACAGAAGATTATAACCAACACATAGTTCACCCGATCAAAAACAATACACAACTATTTCTGGGGATACAAAGGGGCTTTTCCTTTGTCTTTGGGATCAATAGAGGGTAAGTTGGAAGACTTGGAGGCAGGCTATTCTGGGCGAATCTGAAGAGGTGGTAGGACAATTCTGGCAGGTGTAGGAGAAGGTGCTACGGAGGTTTGTTGTTGAGTATCAGCAGTAGCTGGTTGAAAAGATGTCTGAGGAACTGGCGGTAGTTGAGAGAGTTCCTGAGCAACAGAGAGCTGATTTGGAGCTACATCAGAGGCAGGGAGAGGGTCAGCAGTAGGAAGCACAATGGCAGTGGCTTGGGCATTCAGATAAGGCTTCAAAAGATTTATGAAATTCTGAATAACTTCTGAACCATACTGCATAGCCTTTTCGAAATCATCTTTGTTCTCCATGAACTGTGCCAAAGTAGGAGTAAAGTCTTGCAACTGACGAACTTGAGCTTTGAAAGCTTGAGTGACTGGAGGTAGTTTTAGATTCTCTTCCAACACCTTGAAATTTGCAGCCATCTCATGCTTTGTATAAATCTTTGAAAAGTAATGATCAACCTTTTCCTTGATCTCTTTCAGAGCCTGTTTGGAATCTGCTGAATATACGGTTGCCATTTCATGACTGTGATCACAGTGCTCCTTCATTTTCTTTAAATAATCCAGATCAAGAACTTGTCTAACAGCTGCTAACTCATCATGTACAACCTCCCTTAGAGCCTCTAGCTCATAGGTAGTGATTTTGGTTACTTTGGCAGTACTGGCTTTGCTAACTATTGGAGTTATCTCAGCTTTCAATCTTCTCAAATCAGACTTGTTGAGATGTTCAATTAAATTCCTCAACACTTCCATCATACCAGAGATGGTTGATCTAAATTCGCTTGATAAAGATACTAAGCCAGTGTGGAGTTCCTTCATAGTCTGGTTCATAGAGGCTATGTGCCTGCCAATAAGCTCACCAGTATTGGCCAGGTCTGGCTTCACATCATTCGATACTCTTTGTGAGAAATCTTCCAACGATGCTTTAGAAACTTGAAGAGACACTTGAGTAAGGGCATTGGAAATTTCTTCTCTGACTGTATCTCTCACAGTAGCCAGAAATTCAGTCTTAAACTTATCAAAATCATCTTGAGAGATTGCAGAACCAGGCAGATGAACATCTGTAGAATCAACAACAGGAGCAGATCTTGCTTCACTTGGGAGCCTCTTCTTCATAACTGCAGTATATTCTGACATTTCCTCTTCTTCTTCAGAATAGTCTAAGCCCAAAACAGCAAAACCAGGGTAGTCATCCCAAACAGCAGCACACAAGGTATATTTCGGTTTCTCATAACTTGCTGTTCCACTGATTTCTGGTGATTCTCTCATGCCAGTGGCTTCTGTTCCTGGTACTGTTTGATGTGTTTCCATTGGAGGTACAACAAGACCATCTACAGGTCGGTTAACACCATCGTCACCATCACCAACACTTTGTTGTGGTTCTATTGAAGGTTCAGCCAGACCATCTACAGGTCGGTTAACACCATCATCATCACCATCACCATCACCATCATCATCATGCTCATTATTACTCTTCTCAGAGTCTTCACTGGTAGAAACTTCCGTGTCAGTATCTTCTTCATCACCAAGAATTGGTTCAGATTCAGGTAAGGCCAAAGGTGGACTAGCAGGTCCAAAATCTATTCTTTTCTTTGGACTCACTGTATCAGGATCACTCCTATCATCAGGAGGCGACACACTTCCATCTTCTGTCTCAGCTTCTTCCATTCTTTGACCTTCGGTAGCTTCATTTCTTTCATCCTCTTCCTCATCATCAGAATAAACTGGTTCCTCATTTGCTTTCAAACCAGGGTCTCTCAAACCCTTAGGCCTCTTTCCATGATCTGTGGGATTGTAGGCTTCATACAGCTTGTCTTCATCAGCAACCCAACACTTCTTCCATGGATTCCAATTGATTTTCATCCTCTTGCAGATCTCTTTGTTGAGACAGAAAGGATGATCTATTTCAGCTACTTCATCATCTTCATCAACACATTCTAGATTCTTGAGCATGGTAGAGATCATCTTGGAGTAAAATAAGGCAGTGGCTTTCTTGGACGGTTTTACCATTCCAGCTATGTGCACCATCACATATCTACACAAATTGATCTTCTCATGGGTTTTCAGAAGAAACAACAGGAAAACATCCTGGTACTTTACAGCAGCAAAATCTCCTCTCCTAGGGCAAAGTTGGTGCTGAATAAACTTGAAAAGAAGTCTGCATTCACCATCCAACTCTGAGGATGTGATTCTCCTCGACTCTTTGTTTCCAGTCAGAAGCTCTAGAGCTAATTCATAAGAGAAGTAATCAGTGATTAGAGGAATATTCCCAGCATAATCCTCATACCGACCCTCATGGGGTACATTTAAGAATTCTGCCCACTGTTTAGATGAAAAGGATATTTTCTTTCCTTTTACTTTAGACGACATCCGGGCAGCCTCCATACCATCTAGAGTGATTTTCAGATTCATATAAAACTCATGTACCACCTTCGGGTAGTCTACTCGTGAGTTTTCTGAAAACCAGTCTGTCCATACTTGCGATTCAAGAACTTACAGCAACAGTGACTTACTTGATAAAAGCCAGGCAGAACTGACTTCTCTTTCTACAACAACAATCCGAGTTTCCAGGTTCGTATTTATTGATCGTTGAGAGGTACTACTCGACTCGCCACGAGCATGCTTTGGAGGTACAGGACTGTCTAATACTTTTCTCGGTCTCTTTTGCTTATCCATTCGAAGATTTTGGGGAAAACAGGAGTTCGAAGGTTCGAGGTAGAGGAGAAGAGAAGTTGAAGGGTTAGGCGGGAAATGAAAGGTCAAAGGTTTAGGGAAGAGAAATAGCCGCGTATCATTTATTTTATCATTTAGGGTTCCCATAAAAAGGAAAAAAGAAATTAATTAATTAATTATGACATAATAAAAAGTAATACAGAGAATCGGTTTGATAGACCGGTGTGACAGATGGGTTTCACTGATCAGTTTCACAGATCAGTTTCACAGATCGGTTTCACAGATCAGTTTCACAGATCAGTTTCACAGATCGGTTTCACAGATCGGTTTCACAGATCGGTTTCACAGATCGGTTCCACAGATCGGTTCCACAGATCGGTTCCACAGATCGGTTCCACAGATCGGTTCCACAGATCGGTTGCACAGATCGGTTGCACAGATCGGTTTCACAGATCGGTTTCACAGATCGGTTTCACAGATCGGTTTCACAGATCGGTTTCACAGATCGGTTTCACAGATCGGTTTCACAGATCGGTTTCACAGATCGGTTTCACAGATCGGTTTCACAGATCGGTTTCACAGATCGGTTTCACAGATCGGTTTCACAGATCGGTTTAACAGATCGGTTTCACAGATCAGTTTCACAGATCAATCATACACAAATCTTGTTTAATAAACTTCATTCTTTCATAGCATAAAGGCTTTGTAAAAATATCAGCTAATTGATGTTGAGAGTTAATAAATTTTAGAGAGATATCACCTTTCTGATAATGATCTCTTAGAAAATGATGTCTGACATCAATGTGATTAGTCTTAGAGTGAGACACAGGGTTCTTAGATATGTTAATTGCACTAGTATTGTCACAGTTAATTGAAACATGTTTAAAATCAAATCCATAGTCCAATAAAGTGTGTTTCATCCACAGAATCTGTGCACAACAACTGCCAGCAGCGATGTATTCTGCTTCAGCAGTAGAAAATGCAACTGAGTTCTGTTTCTTACTACACCATGATACTAGCGATTTTCCAAGTAAGTGACATGTTCCAGACGTGCTTTTCCTATCTAACTTGCATCCAGCAAAGTCAGCATCTGAATAACTAGTTAGGTCAAAATATTTTCCTTTTGGATAAAACAAACCTAAATTTACAGTATACTTAAGATATTTAAAAATCCTTTTAACAGCCAGTAAGTGTGACTCTTTAGGATTAGCTTGAAATCTAGCACACATACACACACTAAACATAATATCTGGTCGACTAGCAGTAAGATAAAGTAAGCTCCCAATCATACCTCTGTAATTGGTTTGATCAACTGGTTTCCCAGTTTCATCAACATCCAATTTGCAGGTAGTACTCATGGGTATATCACTTTCCTTAATACTATCCAAACCAAAACGTTTTAACAAATCCTTAGTGTATTTACTTTGATTTAGAATAATGCCATCTTTAGTTTGAAAGATTTGAAATCCAAGAAAGTACTTAAGCTCTCCCATTAAGCTCATTTCAAACTCATTTTACATAACCTTTGAAAAATCAATACATAAAGAATTTTTAGAAGATCCAAAAATAATATCATCAACATAGATTTGTACTTATTAAAACATATTTTGAAAACCTTTTTATAAATAGAGTGGGATCAGCTATTCCTTTTTTAAATCCTTTTGAAATGAGAAAGTTTGAAAGTCTTTCATACCAAGATCTTGGAGCTTGTTTTAAACCATATAAGGCTTTAGAAAGTTTAAAAACATGATTTTGAAAATGAGGATTTGTGAAACCATGTGGTTGTTCTACAAAAAAATATTCAACAATAAAACCATTTAAAAAAGCACTTTTCACATCTATTTGATATAGCTTGAAATTCAGATTTGATGCATAAGCAAGTAAGATCCTAATTGCCTCTAATCTAGCAATAGGTGCAAAGGTTTCCTCATAGTCAATTCCTTCTTCTTGATTGTAACCTTGTGCAACTAGCCTAGCTTTGTTTCTAATGATGTTTCCAGATTCATCTACTTTGTTTCTAAACACCCATTTTGTGCCTATGATTATAGTGTCCTTAGGTCTTTCTACTAATTTCCAGACTTTGTTTCTTTCAAATTGATTTAGTTCTTCTTGCATAGCTATTACCCAAAATTCATTATTGATGGCATCATTGATATTCGTAGGTTCTAGATGTGATAAGAAGGCTTGATGTTCAACCTGATTTCTAAGAGAAGCTCTAGTCTGTGTCCCTCTATCAAGATCTCCTACAACAGCATCTAAGGGATGATTCCTCAGAATCCTAGTTGATCTAGAAAAGGTAGGACTCGAGATTTCAGGTTCATCTACAGGTTGAGGTTCAACAGAAGCAGGGTCTAGAGAATTTCCAGAGCTGGATGTTTTAACTTTAGGTCCACTGTTTTTATCATTAAGGTTCAAACCAGAGAGATCATCTTCAAGATTTTCAAGAGAGGTCTTAGGTTCATGTGGATCAGTTTCATCAAATTTGATATGAACAGATTCTTCCACACATTTGGTTCTTTTATTGAAAACTCTATAGGCTTTACTAGAAGTAGAGTAGCCTAGGAAAATTCCTTCATCATTCTTGGATGCAAACTTGTCAAGATTATCTTTAGTATTAAGAATAAAGACTTTGCAACCAAAAACTTTGAAGTAGTTAACTTTAGGTTTCCTATGGTTCCATAACTCATAAGGGGTCCTTTTAAGAACAGGTCTAATCAAGACTCTATTAATAACATAGCAAGCGGTATTGACAGCTTCAGCCCAAAAATAAATAGGTAGGTCATACTCATTGAGCATTGTCCTAGCAATTTCTTGCAGGGTTCTATTCCTTCTTTCTACTACACCATTCTGTTGAGGTGTCCTAGGGGCAGAGAAATTGTGACTATAGCCACTGTGTGAGCAGTAAGATTCAAACTCATGATTTTCAAACTCACGGCCATGATCACTTCTCAGGGTCTTAATCTTAAGTCCACTAAGGTTCTCTAAAGACTTGGTATATTTAACAAAGTGAGAACAACCTTCACTTTTGTGAGCTAGAAAATATACCCAAGTATATCTAGAAAAGTCATCTACAAGAACATAGACATAGTTCTTCCCATTTAAACTAGAAACTCTAGAAGGTCCAAATAAATCCATGTGAACCAACTCTAGAGGTTGAGAAGTTGACACTTCTTTCTTTGATTTGAAAGAAAATTTATGTTGCTTTCCCTTTTGACAGGGATTACAAATTTTGTCTGCTGGAAATTCAAGTTTGGGTAGGTATCTTACTAAGTTCTTCCTAGAATGTTTTCTAAGTGAATGCACATTGCAGTGTCCTAATCTTCTGTGCCAAAGCCAAGACTCTTTTTGAAAATCATTTAAACAAGTACTGTTTTGTTTAGCTAAGGAATTTAAGTCGACAGCATAAACGTTTTCATTTCTTAAAGCAGAAAACACTAAAGCATTTTTAGAATTAAAAACATTGCAAGAATCATGTTCAAATTTAACATAAAAACCATCATCACATAACTGAGAGATACTTAATAAATTGTATTTAAGGCCGTCAACAAATAAAACTTTAGAAATCAATACTGAGTTAGTGTTACCAATCTGGCCTAACCCGATGATTTTCCCTTTAGAATTGTCACCAAAGGTAACAAAACCTCCATCAACTTTGACTAAGTTTTTAAAGAATGAAAAGTCTCCTGAAATATGTCTTGAACATCCACTGTCCAAGTACCAGGTCTTTCTACAGGAGCTCTTTAAGCAGGTTTCCTCAGAAGTTTTTGTCATAAAACACATGTTTGCTTTATTTATGTGTTCTATTTCAGAAACTTCAGATTCACTAGAACTGTCCTCAGAAGCACTCCAAGTAGCCTTCATGGCCTTTTTAAACTTATTGTCCTTGTATTCATACTTCTTCCTATATTTCAGCTTTGGACAGTCAGCTTTTATGTGTCCTTTCCTTTTACACTCATAACAGACAACTTCATCTAATTTATCAGATTTCTTCCAGTCCTTTTTCCAATGTCCCTTGTTACCATACTTACCTTTGTAGTTTTACTTTCTGAAAAACTTCTTCTTCCTATAAAACTTTTTAAATCTTCTGGCAATGTGAGCCATCTCAGCATCACTGTTAGAGTCACTCTCACTGTCTTCACAGCTTGAGCTTTCATTTATAGATTGAAGTGTTTCCTTATCCTTGTTCTTTGAGTTTGTAGTTTTGAAGGCAACAGACTTTCTTCTAGGTTCATCGTCTTCTTATTTATTCACCTTGAGTTACTCTTCATACATCATCAGTTTTCTAATTAGTTCTTTGACTGGAAGTTCTCCAATGTCACACGATTCTCTAATGGAGACAGAGGTTCCTCTCCATCTTTCAGGTAGACATCTCAAAATTCTCATGATTTGTTCCTTTGCTGGAACATCTTTTCCCAGAGAGGTCATTGTGTTGACAATTTCATTGAACCTGAGATACATATCAGAAATGGGTTCATCAGGCTTCATTTTAAAATTATCATACTTAATAGTATAGATATTCAATCTCATCTCCTTAACATTTGTTGTTCCTTCATGAGAAACAGCTAAGGTATCCCAAATTTCATATGCAATTTTACAAGCAGAAATTCTATTAAATTCTTCATCTCCTAGAGCACAGTACAGGGCATTCATAGCTTTACAATTATTATTGTAAGTAGTCTTTGTAGGTTCATCCCAAGTAGATCTAGCAGTAATGGGAATTTTATATTCAGATTCAATAGCAGTCCAAATATCAAAACCTATCCTTTCAAGATGAATTTTCATTTTGAGTTTCCACTGAGCATAGTTGTTTCCATTGAAAAAAGGTGGCCGGTTAGTAGCAGCACCCTCAGGTCTATTATCCATGATATCACAAAAAGAATTTTAAAGAGATAAAAATTTAGAAATAACAGAAATTTTAAGAACTTTAAAATACAAATAAAATCATAGTTGAAAAGCAGAGTACTTTAGAAAATATTTTCTACCCTCTGATACCAAATGTTGGTCGGAGTGGATACTCAAGAGGGGGGGGGGGTGGTGAATTGAGATCCAATTAAAATTTCTGTTGAAAACAATTTCTATTAAAATCCCCAATTTCAAAAACAAATTAAACTGTAGTGAATTTCTACAGATTATAAAGGTTCAATTAGTTTCTCAAAGATTGATTAGTTCTCAGTTAACTTAATCTTATGATTAATTTAACTTTTGAAACTAACTTACTGGTTTACAATAAATATAAACACTTGCGAGTTTAACTATCAAAGTATCTTTGAAAATAAATTATATTTCAAAGTAATAGCTGCGGAATATGAAATAAATATATATATTATGGATATAAACTTTAACTAAAAACACAGAGGAGTTAACCAAGAGGTTCAGTCTCAAGCCGAGACTCAGTCCTCTCAAAAGTTTATAAAGATGATCCACACCCTAGATCGGGGTTCAACAGTTTAAAACTGTCCAGGTCTAAGACCTCTACCACTGTTATTCGTGGGAAACAAAACAACAGCAACCAGCTGTCCAGGTCACACACGACCTCTACCACTATCCACAGTGGGCAATGAAGTATAAAAAAGGTTTGCTGAGGATTTACAGATCCTCCAGTTAGAGTACAGGAGTCAGTGTGTGTGTTTAATACAACAGATAACACACACTGCTCAAAATGTAGAATAAATGAATCATAGAGCAGAGAAGTAGAGTTTAGAAATGGCTCTGGTGATTTCAGTGCAGCTCTGGACTCTTTTGGATTTGATCAGAAGTAATTCTGAGTCCTCTTCTCATTTTTGTTTGAGAAGTAGAGTTTCATATGCTTCAGGTTCATAGGCAGTGAGATATAGTCGATGAAGTTCTTCAATGTTATTTTGTATTCACAAAACTCTTCTTGAGTAGGCTTGATTGTGTATGAGGTTCTGTGTAATATCTTGATATGTATCTTCTATTCTTCTTGGTTCTTCCTCCTCTTTCTTCTTGTATATCTCGTGTGTTCTCTTGTTTCTTTCTTCTTCTTCTGTTTGCTTCTATATTTCCAGCAGCAGAATCTTCTTGTATTTATGTCACATGCTTCGGAAGACAGAAAAGGTTTCCTTTCCGCAGGTACGAGGTACGATTTCCTGACATTCGACAACATTTATTAATTAATTGACAGAGCATTAAAATATACCTGATATGACCATTGGTTAGATTAAATAAAGATAAAGATAAAGAAATTAAAATAGTTGTTTATGACTATTGATGAGTTCAAGTGAACGGTAGGTCATCAGCATCGGTGGCTAGACATCGGTGTGTCCTGACCGGTGACTCAGATGATTAGCATCAGTGTGTTATTTGATCGGTGACTCATTTGCATCGGTGTATCATTCGATCAGCATCGGTGAGTCAGATTGATCAGCATCGGTGAGTCAGATTGATCAGCATCGGTGGCTCAGATTGATCAGCATCGGTGACTCAGATTGATCGGTATCGGTGAGTCAGATTGATCATCATCGGTGGCTCAGATTGATCAGCATCGGTGACTCAGATTGATCGGCATCGGTGAGTCAGATTGATCAGCATCGGTGGCTCAGATTGATCAACATCGGTGACTCAGATTTATCGGCATCGGTGAGTCAGATTGATCAGCATCGGTGGCTCAGATTGATCAGCATCGGTGACTCAGATTGATCGGCATCGGTGAGTCAGATTGATCAGCATCGGTGAGTCAGATTGATCAGCATCGGTGGCTCAGATTGATCAGCATTGGTGACTCAGATTGATCGGCATTGGTGAGTCAGATTGATCAGCATCGGTGGCTCAGATTGATCAGCATCGGTGACTCCGATTGATCAGTGACTCATTTGCATCGGTGCGACCGTTGTCTTGATATTGGATCGGTGCGACCGTTGTCTTGATATTGGATCGGTGCGACCGTTGTCTTGATATTGGATTGGTGCGACCATTGTCTTGATATTGGATCGGTGCGACCGTTGTCTTGATATTGGATCGGTGCGACCGTTGTCTTGATATTGGATCGGTGCGACCGTTGTCTTGATATCGGATCGGTGCGACCGTTGTCTTGATATTGGATCAGTGCGACCGTTGTCTGTTTGATCCAGAAGACTTCCAAAATACTTGTAAATCAATAAAAACATAGATAAAAACATGATAGTAGATTCACTAATAGATTGTGATTAAGTTTATGAGAAATCCAACCGGATTAAATAATAGTGATTTGTGATTATTAAAACAACAATCATAGGAATGAATTCAGCAATCTTCCAGAGGACTCAACAATTACTATATACACTTTTTATATAAATATACATCATCTTAAAACTTGAGCTTAAATCTTTCTTTACCCAATTTAGAGTTTTGGGATTCTGAGTTATAGGGTATTAATAGACCTAAAATATGAATACCTCATGCAGATTTATTTTATACCTTATATACATAATCGGTTACATATGTACATATATGTATATAAATATATAAGTATAATATACACAGCCCTCATATTTTCATAAACTCCATATGCTCGGATTAAAGATTTTAAAGTTTAAGTTTCAAAGTTATTGAAGAGATATAAAATGGAGGGAGTTATATTTTTGTACGAAAACTTTTATACCTGATTATGGATGTTCTTAAATGTATGTATGGTTTTCCATCTTAAACCTATTTTGGTTTTCCAAATGTTGTTCAACAATGTTTAACCAACAAGTGCAGTACTTGTTTTGGTTGTGAAATGCAAAACCCACACACTTAATTTTATTTATATATGGTTTATATATATAACATCTCTATGAAAATCCAGGTTTTTTAAGGTTAAAGGTTTGTCAGTATTAATATTTCTAAAGTCGATAATTATAATTGGGTTTGTTTAATATGGGTGTTAATAAAAATAAAAAAAATGGATATACTCTTAGTATATATTCAGACACATACACATAATTCAATCTAGTTCTATATCGTTCTATTGAAGATGATTTACAATCATTAAATATAGACATGGATGTGAATAAAGTTTTGGGTTCATATGGAAGTGTATTATAATGAAAAACTTTAGTTTTTATATATGTATGTCCTACGTCTAACTTGTTTTAGTTAAAGAACCTTTATATATATTAGCCTTGTTATAATTTCATATAGAAAACCCTTTTCATACATTACTTGATGTGCTTTAGTATCGTCTCATATGGAAAGGATTAATAATAAGCCATGAATGACTTCGATGAACTATAATTGCCCTATTTTTTTCAATGTTATCTATCATTTTATGTACTTTGGATTAAGTGGTTCCATTTTCCATTTTAATTATAGTTTCACTCAATGGTGCATGCATGTGGCATATCTTAATATTGAGATAAGAAATCAAATTACTCAACGTGGTATGGGACACCTTGAGTAATATGAAATAAAATTTAATTATTCAAGGTGGAATGGGACACCTTGAATAATATGAAATGTGTAAGTAATTATTCAAGTGGTATACAACATTTTGAATTTACGACCCAATTTTGGCATATGGGGAATGTATTGGACTAGTATGTTCTGGGATGGGGACTGGTAAAAGCAAGCCCTCCAGGTTGGATTCCAATTACAGATGCTCTCCGGGATGCAGCCCAGTTACAGATGCTCTTTGGGATGAAGTCCGGTTACAGATTCTCTCTGGGTTGGGGTCCGGTTACAGTTATCCCTAGCTCTTGGGACAAGGCCTTGACACAAGAAGTCCTACATTATACAATACCTCTTTATGTGTATGATAAATAATTAACCAAATAGATATTTGATTAGTATAATATCCATGGTTAAGAGACAATACTTATGAGTATCGAAAAAGTAAAAGCTTATGGCATGACTTGTGTTTAGCACTCAGTGAATTAGTATTAAATGTATGAAATTGAAGTTATTTCACTTACGTTCAACTATGATTATTAATTACTCTTAGCTATTCAATTTGGCCTTAAATATTAATATGTCATACATGTCTAGAACATATTTTATTTATTACTCCAATGATCATTCATATAATTGAATCATGAACCCTTGTAATTCTGTTAGCATGTTTTAATTGAGCATTGTGATTATGATATATTACATATGTTATAGTTTTTCTTTAAGAAAAATGTTTTATGAAAGTTTTAAAGAATTTTTTCATAAGTTATATTAATTTGTTTTAAAACCCCTTAATGGGAATTCATATGCTCACCCTCTCGTTTTTAAATGAAAAATTTCAGGTATCAGTTTTAGTTGAAGAAGCATGTCAGTAGGAGCTGGTTTCCCAAAAACTAAACCGAATTCGATCCTCTGAAGGGGACATGATGTGTAATTTATAAGTGCATGTATTTGTAATAAATTTCACATCATGTTTTGAAGGCACCGACTCTGAGTATTCTAGGGTCGAGTCCTCACTAAACTGCACCCATGCATGGGTGATACCCTCAAGAAAAAATGATCACCAACCTCGAACTCTAGAGGTGATAAACAGTGACCAGGATAAAATTTCTATCTATAATGAGTAGTAAACATCCTGTTTTTGATAAAACACACCCACTTTTAAGTCTCTTACATGAGACGAGGACCTAGTAGCACTGCCTCTCCTACCACTAACCATCATAGGGGTGAACAACATAGCTTACCATATATGGCCTCATAAGGATCCATATGAATTGTTTCCTAAAAGATATTATTGTAGTAAAACTCAATGTGAGGGATATTATTCTCCCAAGAACCTCTAAAATCAAGGACATATTCTAGGAGCATTTCGTAAAACACATTTATAGTTTGTTCCATCTACCCATTGGTATGAGGGTGAAAACTATACTTATAAGCACATGTGCACCCAAAGATTTCTATAACCCTTTACAGAACCTTGATGTGAAATGAGTGCCCATATTAGAAATGATAGTATAAGGGACTTAGTATAGCTTTATAATATAAAAGAAATATATTATTCTCAACTCATCAATTGATAAATTATTCCAAACGGGAAGGAAGTGGGATACCTTTATCATTCAATCCATGAATACCCAAACCACATCGCTATCTCGAGGCGACCTGTGTAATCCAACCTCAAAATATATTGTGACATGTTGTGTAAGATCCTAGCCTTTTTTAGAGAAATATTTGGCATGTTTTTATGTAAATTTTTTTGTTATTAATTACCTTTGGGTTTGGGTATGACCTGGGATGTTTTTGGGTGGTGTTTTTAAGGAACTTGGGAAGACAGGAGGTTATGCACGATTTGAGCACGGTTTGGCCAAACCATGCACAAGATAATTGTACGGAAAGTGGAGGTCAACACGGTTGGTACATGGTTTTACTAACCATGCTTCATTGAGCTATGTGGGCAATAGAAGACCGCATGGTTGGCGCATAGTTTGGCCTAACCGTGTGGCCTCCAAGGTGAAACCGTGTGCACAGAGCTGTTTAATCCGAAAATTGGTTTTAAAACCACCCAAACCCCCCAAACCTCTCTAGTTAGATCTAGGATCAGGATTGAAAATTTTTGGGTGATCTCAGAGCCTTTTATAGGGATTCCAAGGCAATATGAACACTGTTCCTTGAGATCAAAATCCCAAATCAAAGATCCATTCTTATTCCGGTATGTATATCTAATCTCGATGTTTCTCTCATTCTTTCTCTTATCTTTCCTAGATATTTTCATGGAAGATATCCACCATTTTGATGGATATAAACCTTTTAATTGAGATCTAGATCTAGGATTGTAGATCTAGATCTATATTTTCAAGATCTTTATGCCTTTGATCTTAATTTTCGTTTATGGATTTAGATCTGGAGCTTGATCGATGTCGTTGTACCACTTTAATTTTGAGGATTTCTATTAGGCTAACATCTATCAATAAACTAAGGTAGGTAGTCTAAATAGAACTCCCACAATTATTATTTTGACATGTGAATGTGATTTTATGATTTTCTAGATTCCCTTGATAATTGATTTCCTAAATTGGAGTAATTAGGAAAGTGGAATTGAATTGAGTTGTCTTGGTGATTAATTGATAATTGAATCACTGAACAAATGAATGGGGTTTCCCAAATAGATATTTTAGAGATTTTTATGGGCTGAGATATTGTAATTGAGATATTAAATTCATTGTGTTATGATAATTAATTGGGGGCAATTAATTATGAAATAATGTTTCGCTATGTAAGATAATTAATTGTGAGAATTAATTATGTTCCATGATGTTGACCAAAGATAATTAATTGTGATAATTAATTATGTGATATAATGTTGGTTAGTGACAATTAATTGTGAAATTATGGAATAAAAATTGTGTTTATTGATTAATTAATTTATGGATTAATTAATGGGTTATGTGCTTAGTTAATTTTTGAGTTAACTAAGGCCTTTGAAATGTTTAACTAATAATTGGATTAGAAATGGAATATGTGGATAATTATTGTTAATTAATGAATGATTAAATGTATGAGATTTTTTTGGTGCTAGACATGGTGTTCTAGACTAATTAAATGTTGGGACGTGGACAGAGTGTTCCTCCCCAATAGTTATCTGAGCTTGAGATTATGGGGTGCTAGGAATGATGACCTACACCGAATGAGATATAGAGTGGAAAGCATGGTGACATACACTAAATGAGATTTGGGGTTCTAGGCATGATGACCTACACCAAATTAATGTTAATAATGAATGGTGATTCAAATGATATTATGGTGCTTGACATGATGTTCAACACCAAATGAATTATAACAATGAATGAGGATTCAAATGGGAAACATGAATTGAAACTGGGCCTAATGTGATGATTAAATGACAATGAGATAACAGTTTAAATATGCATTGTATTTATTTGTTCATAGAACTAAATGCACTGTCTTTTGACTGGACTTATTTTAGACACCGTTGGTGGTGGCCTACTAAGTCATATTCACACCCTATTTGGGTCACCTGATCGGTGCCTGAATAGAATTTTTTGTTGCAGGATAGGATAAGGGAAAGTCCTTGGATATGTTGCCTTTTGGGATTGGAGCTTGGGAGAGGGAACCAGACATCGTTAGGGACCCTCTTGGGAGTCGTTGTATCCTTAATTTTAGTGTAATTGTAGATAATTGACACTTGAATTGTCATAGAATGTTTTTCATTTTAGTTGAGTATTGTATTTTCTGAGTTTTTACTATCATATGCAATGATATTATTCTGGTAATTTATACACTTCTGCATTTGGTTATTTTTTTTGTTTCTTCTATTGGTGTTTTGATCCTGAAAAAAGAGATTATAGTCTCCTCAAGACTGACTTACTATACCCTCTCTTCTAGTTGGAACCCTCTAGAATACAGGGAGGTACGCTTGAGGTCATGTGGCCAACCGGCTCGGGGAACCATTTAGTGGCTCCCGAGTTAAGGCATCACAAAGTGGTATTAGAGAAGTTTTCTTTTCTTTCATCTTCTTTTGACTTACTATTTTAGGAAATGTAGACAGGAGACTAGGAAGAGTTGAGGCTTGGTAATGAGATCATGCATGGGAGTTGTAAACCCATTTATGGGGGAAAATATGAGTACTTAGGGTGGGATTGTTGTGATTGTTGTTTGTATTTACAATTAGATATTATTTCACCGTGGGTGACGCACTTGTGGTGTGATGTGATATTTGTTTTGAAAATTGTTGAATTTTGATTTTTGGCCTAACAAGTCACAATAGTTTAGTCTGCATGCATAATTATAGGCACTCAGGGTTGTTGTGACATGCATCATTCTAGGCTCTCATGGGAAAATGGGTTATGGGTAAGTTGTTGAACTTGAACTATTTTTCCTTGCGGTGAGATTGAAATAATGATGCAAAATGAGAATAAATGGGTGTCTAATGAGAACCTTGATTAATGAGATGAGTATGATAAATTAATTAATTTTTGAATTAATTAATTTGATTTAATGTAATTAATTAATGTCTGGATTAATTAATGAGAATAAATGTACCCTTATTAACCAAGACCTAGGAGTAGGATGGTTAAGGGTAGTGATAAGGCCTCAGTGTTAACCGTGTGGTGAGAAAATGGATAAAGGACATATGGGAACTTGTTTTGTTAGTTTCTCCTCTTAAGTTAATGTATTAAGGTTTTATTATGAGACCAAAGACGTGTGTTTGGATTTGTAGAGAGATTCCTCCATGACGCTTGTTGAGGGAGAGACCGTGGGGTATGGCCCCAAACGAACTTCCAGACCGAGAGCCTGAGGAAACACTAGTGAAAGATGATGAGGAAGGGGAGATGTTGTGAGATAACTTTGTTCGTTTCATGAAATTCATAGAGAGAGACCCAGGGTAGGTTCTGAAAAGCATTTCTGAGTTGACAAGAGAGTTTCAACTAAAACACCCTCCTAATTTTACTGGAGAGGGTGGACCTAAGGGAGATGAATTGTGGATTTAATCTATAGAGATGATACTTGACCATTTAGAGGCTCTGGCTGGGAGGAGGGTCAAGTTGGCTGCTTATATTCTACAGGGTTCAGTGAATTTTTGGTGGGACATTCAGGTATGGTTTGGAAAGAATGATGATATGTTATGGAAGGAATTTTTGGATAAGTTCTTGGACCACTTCTATCTAGAGACACTGAGATAAGAGAAGGATTCATATTTTATGCATTTGACCCAAGGAAGAATCTCTGTAATGGATTACACTAAATGTTTCACAGATTTACAGTGTTTTACTCCATCTTTGGCGGAAGATGAGGCTTCTTCGGTAAACAATTTCAGGATGGACTTAGGTGTGAAATTAAGTTCCATGTGAATATATTTAGGATGAAGAAATTATCATAAGTGGTTAATAAGGATCTCATTTTCATAGGGGAACCTGAAGGAAAATTCTAGTACTAGATAGGTAGCTGTCACTCGACAATTAGGGAGTGTGCCTTTTGAGAGTAGGAAGCGTCGTTACGAGAATCTTGGTCAGGACAGTGGAAAGCAAGGTGGACAGTCAGGAGGAACAATTGCCCCAGATCTTGCTCATGTGCTTTGCCACCAGTGCGGTAGGTAGGGACACTATCATACACATTGTCCTTGACCACCAGTGGAGTGTCAGTTTTGTGGAAAGATGAGGAACCTATAGAAGTTCTGTAGGAAGCAGCGGTAGGATGGTGTTGAGGGAGAAACTACTCAGAGTCAGAGTGTGGGAAGGGGGTCTTCTACACCATATAGGTATGGCAGTTGGAGTTCTAATGGAAGAGGCGGTAGAGGTAGTGGACGTGGTACTTCAGGGTATGAGCGCCCATATCAGCAGAGTGGTGCTACTCAAGGGAGTCAGACGACACCACAGGGAGGAGGGTAAGGACACTTACATATAGTGAAACCTACACTTGTAGAGAGCGAGGATGGTCCATCGATAGTGAGAGGTACTATTCTAGTTGCTTCTAATTTAGCTACTATCTTGTTTGATACCGGTTCCTATCATTCCTTTATATCTATAAATCTTGTTAATGGATTGATCCTGGAGGTGGATTCTGTAAATGGGGTGATGAATATCGATACACCGATGAGAACACAATCTAGGAATATCTGTTTGTGCAAGGGATGTTCTCTAGAGATCGGATAATATCATTTTTTTGGGATATCTATGTCCTTGATATAACGGGCTTCGACCTAATTATGGGTATAGACTGGATATTCGTATACCGAGCCCACATAAATTGTTACTATAGGAGACCTTTGTATATCCTAAGGGTGACCATTATGTTCATCATGGAGAATGGGATATCCATGTAGGCTGAGCTAGGCCAATTACTCAGCAACTGGGATATCTCATAGCCCAAGTTGCTAGTCTTTTGCTGGATGATGAGAGTTGTAGGAAAGACGTCCTTCCACTAGTATTAGAACTGTTTCAAGATGTCTTTCATGAAATTTTTTAGGGTTTCTACCTGAGAGAGATGTGGAATTCACTATTGATATCATGTCGGGTGCTGATCCAGTATCTATTCCACCTTACAGAATGTCACCAATTGAGCTTCAAGAGATCAAAACATAGTTAGAGGAATTGGAGGATAATTGGTTTATCCATCCAATTACGTCACCATAAGGATCACCTATTTTGTTTTCAAATAAGACCAATGGAAGTTTACACTTGTGTGTTGATTACCAGAATTTGAATAAAATGACTGTGAAGAACTGATATCCTCTTCCGCGTATCGATGATTTGTTTGACTAGCTGAAGGAAGCTTGTGTGTTCTCAAAGATCGATCTGAGATTAGGGTATCATGAGGTGAGAGTTTGGGCTTCTGATATACCAATAAGTACTTTCAGATGTAGGTATATCCTTTATGAGTTCGTTGTAATGCCGTTTGGGTTGACAAACGCTCCAGCAATGTTCATGGTCGTGATGAATATGATCTTTCATCCGTGCTTAGATCGGTTTTTGGTAGTGTTAATGGACAACATCTTGGTGTACTCTAAGAATCATGATGATCATGCCCAATATCTTGACATCGTCTTGAGTACACTAAGAAATCTTCGTCTATATGCCAATCTATCTAAATGTCAGTTTTGGATTGTCTGGGTACAGTTTTTGGGATATATCATCTTGGAAGAAGGTATGGCAGTGGACCCAGAAAAAGTGCAGGAAATGGTTTCTTGGGAGTATCCCAAGAATGTTTTTGATTTCCAAGGATTTTTGGGATTAGCTAATTATTACATGAGGTTCATCCATAAATTTTCACGATTAGCAGCACTGTTTTCAAGTTTGACAAAGAAAGGGATAAAGTTTGATTGGATGGAAGCATGCGACAATTCTTTCTAGGAGTTGAATAAGAACTTGACATCGGCACAAATTTTGATCTTACCTAAGTTGGGTGATGAGTACACGGTGTATTGTGATTTTTATGGGATCTGACTTTGAGTTGTGTTGATGCAAGGGGATCAAGTTGTTTCTTATGGGTCTCGGCAGTTGAGGCCACATGAACAAAATTACCCTATGCATGACCTTGATTTGGAAGCATTGGTTTATTCTCTTAAGTGTTGGAGACACTATATTTTGGGTGAAAAGTTTACAGTTTTTATAGATCACAAAATCTTGAAGTATATCTTTTCACAGTGCGAATTGAATTTTTGGCACTAAAGATGGGTAGAGTATATGATGTCCTTTGATTTTGATCTGGAATATAAAACTGAGAAGGGGAATAGTGTGGATGATTCCTTGAGAAAGAAAACTCAGATTTAGTTAGTACATGGGTTGAGTGAAGAGTGGAAGATGATGACTTTGCTGGAGGACATTCATGTGGTAGTTTAGGAGAGTTAGGAGAGTATGACTCTGTTTTTTGTAGAAGTGGATTCTACACTCTTGAGATGTATCAGGGAAAGGAAGTATGAGGATCCAGAGTGTTTATCCTTAAGGGAAATCCTTGAAGGTGGGGAGACACCTTTAGACTATATAATAGATGAGGATGATATCATCTATGTGAAAAATCGTGTTGTTGTGCCTACGGGTATGTGAGAGGAATCATACAATAATTTCGTGCTTCGAAGTGGGTGGTACATCCCGGGGTGAAAAAAATGTACCATGTCCTATGATGATAGTTTTGGTGGCTAGGCATGAAAAAGGAGATATCAGGGTTTATAGAAAGATGTTTCACTTGTCAGCAGGTGAAGGCAGAGCATCAATGACCTGGAGGCCTATTTTAGCCATTACCTATTCTAGAATAGAATTGGAATGACATGACTATGGATTTCATAGTAGTACTTACAATGACTCTTAGGAAGAATGATTCTTTTTGGGTCATTATGGATTGAATAATGAAGGTAGAACATTTCTTGCCTATTAGGGAAACCTTTACAATATAACAATTGGGAGAACTGTATGTGTGGTAGATAGTTCGTTTACATGGAGTGCCAAGGACTATAGTTTCAGATCACGATTTGTGTTCTACTTCACACTTCTGGCAGGGCTTACAAAAGGTTCTTGGTAGAATTTTTTTTTAAGTATGACCTTCCACCCACAGACATATGGGAAGTCGGAGAAGACCATACAGGTGTTAGAGGATTTGTTGTGGGCATGTGTTCTTGACTTTTGTGGCTCTTGGGAGAATCATTTGGCTTTAGAAAAGTTCGCCTATAACAACAATTATCAATCGACTATACAGATGTATCCTTATGATACACTTTATGGAAGATCTTGTAGATCACCGCTATGTTGGCTAGCGGTGGGTGAGTCAGAGCTATTGGGACCAAGTCTCGTTCAGGAGACATCAGAGCAGGTGCAGTTGATTCAAAAATGTATGTCTACAACTCAGATTAGGCAGAAGTCATATGATGATAGAAAAATATGACCCATAGAGTTTAAAAAGGGTGATCATGTATTCCTTAGGGTTTATCCTAGATTGTTTCACCATAGGATACGAAGGTAGGGCAAGTTAGCGCCCAGGTTCGTAGGACCATTTGAGGTGCTTGGGAGAATTGGTCTAGTGGCATACTGATTAGAACTTCCACAAAAATTAAGCACTATGAATGATGTTTTCCATGTGTCAAAACTAAGGAGGTATCACCCCAACCCTTCTCATGTGATTGATGTGGAAGAGTTTGATCTTGAGATAGATGTTCCCTTTAAGGAGCATCTGATACGTGTGCTAGGTCACAATGATAAAGTGTTACGGGAAAAGGTCATGCCGTTAGTTCATGTGTTATGGCAACATGGAAGTGTTCAAGATGAAACTTGGGAACGTGAAGTAGACATGAGGTCTCAATGGCCAAATCTTTTTGGATTGGAATCTTAGAGAAGTTCGGGAGTGCAACTCGAGGATGATCCGTTATAAGGTGGGGAGATTGTAAGATCCCAACCTCTTCTGGAGAAATCTCGGGCATGTTTTCAGGTACTTTTTGTTTTTATTAAGTACCTTTGTGTTGGAGTATGACCTGGGGTGTGTTTTGGTGAATTTGTAAGGAACTTGGGAAGATAAGAGGTTGTGTATGGTTTGTGCATGGTTTGGCCAAACCATGCCAAAAGAAAACTGTCTGGATAGTGGAGGTTGGCATGGTTGGTGCATGGTTTACCTAACTGTGCATCATCGACCTATGCATGCAGTGGAAGACAACACAGTTGGTGTACGGTTTGTCCTAATCGTGCAGCCTCCCAGGTGAAACCGTGTGTGTGGAGCAGTTTAATCTGAAAATTGGTTTTAAAACCACCTGAACCCCCAAAACCTCTCCAGTTTGACCTAGGCTCAAGCTTGACAATTTCTGGGTGATCTCAATGACTTCCAGAGGGATTCCAAGAGAGCTGAACACCATTCTTTGAGATAGAAATCCAAGATTGAAGATTAGTTCTTATTCTGGTATGTAGAGCTCATCCCAATGTTTCTCCCATACTTTCTATTATCTTTCCTAGATCTTTTCATGGAATATCTCCACCTTTTTCATGGATATAAAACTTGGAGTTGAGATCTAGATCTAGGATTTTGGATCTAAATCTAGATTTGAAAGATCTTGATTCCTTTGATCTTAATTTTGGTTTAGGGATTTAGATCTATAGCTTGATCAGCATCATTGTGTTTCTCAGATTTTGGGGATTTATTATGGGATAACATCCATCAATAAACTGAGGTAGGTGGTCTAAATCAAACTCTCATAGTCATGACTTTGATATGTGAATGTGGGTTTATGATTTGGTAGATTCCCTTGATAATTGACTTCCTAAATTGGATTAATTAGGAAAGTTGAATTGAATTGAGTTTTCTTGGTGATTAATTGATAATTGAATCAAGGAACAAATGAAGGGGGTTTCCCAAATAGATATTTTGGATATTTTTTATGGATTGAGATATTGAATTGGTTGTGTTAAGATAATTAATTTTGGGGAATTAATTATGAAATTATTTTTGGCTATGTAAGATAATTAATTGTGATAATTAATTGTGTGCCATGATGTTGACCAAAGACAATTAATAGTGAGAATTAATTATGTTCCATGATGTTGATCAAAGATAATTAATTGTGAATAATTAATTATTCAAATATAATTGTGTTGATTGATTAATTAATGGATGAATTAATTAATGGGTTATATTCTTAGTTAATTGTTGTGTTAACTAACGACCTTTGTAATGTTTAACTAATTGTTGGATTATTAATGGAATGATGTGGATAATTATTGTGAATTAATGATTGATTAAATGGCTGATATTTTTGTGGTGCTAGACATGGTGTTCTAGACAAATTAGAAATTGGTACTTGGACATGGTGTTCTTCCCCAATAGTTATCCAACCTTGAGATTATGGGGTTCTAGGAGTGACGACCTACACCGAATGAGATATAGAGTGATAGGCATGGCGACCTACACTTAATGAGATTTGAGGTGCTAGGCATGACGGCCTGCACAAAATGCATGATAAAAATGAATGGTGATTCAAATGAGATTATGGTTCTTGACATGACATTCAACACCAAATTAATGATAATAATGAATGATGATTCAAATGGGAAACATGAATTGAAACTGGGCCTAATGTGATGATTAAATGACAATGTGATAACTGTTTAATTATTCATTGTACTTATTTCTTCATAGAATTGCATGCACTATCTTTTGACTCGACTTGTTTTATACATCGTTGGGGGTGGCCTACTGAGTTGTCCTCACACCCTATTTAGGCCGCCTAATTAGCACTTGAGTAGACTTTTTTGTTTTAGGATAAGATAAGGGAAAGGCCCTGGGATAGGTTTTTGTTTGGGATTGGATCATGGGAGAGGGAACCAGACGTGATTTGGGACCCACTTTGGAGTCGTTGTGTCCTTACTTTTAGTGGCATTGTACACACTTGAAACTTTTATTCTCATAGAATGTTTTAACTTTCAGTTGAGTATTTTATTTTTTAGTTTTTGACTATCATATGACATGGTATTGTTATGGTTATTTATACGATTCCACATTTGGTTATTGTTTCTATTTATTCTGTTGGTGTTTTGATACTAATAAAAGAGGGTATAGTCTCCCCAAGATTGTCTTACCAGAACCTCACTACTTGTTGGCACCCTCTGGCATACAGGGAGGCTCTCTAGAGGTCATGTTTCCAATCCGCGTGGGGCACTGTTTTGGGGATCCCAGGTCAGGGCATCAGAAAGTGGTATCAGAGGATTTTTCATTTATTTATTCTTATTTTTTATTACTGTTTTGGGAAAGGTATACAGGATACTAGGAGGAGTTGAGGCTTATTAATGAGCTCGTGCATGGGAGTTTCAAACCCATGCATAGGGGAAAATCTGAGTACTCAGGGTGGGATTGTTGTGTTTGCTTTTTGTTGTTACAATTGGATATTATTTCACATTGGGTGATGTACTTGTTGTGTGATGTGATATTTGTTTTGAAATTTTTTGAATTTTGATTTGTGGCCTAATAAGGAACAATATTTGAGTCTACATGCATCATTCTAGGCACTCAGGGTTGTTGTGACATGTATCATTCTAGTAACTCTTGGGAAAATAGGTTATGGATAAGTTTTTGAACTTGAACTATTTTTCCTTGTGGTGATATTGAAATAATGATGAGGAATGAGAATAAATGGGTGTCTAATTAGAAACTTGATTAATGAGATGACTATGATTAATTATTTAATTGTTGAATTAATTAATTATAGATAATTTGATTAATTAATGTTTGGATTAATTAATTAGAATAAATTTACCCTTATTAACCCAGACCTAGGAGTAGGATGGTTAAAGGTAGTGATAAGGCCTCAGTGTTGACCATGTGGCAAGAAATGGGAGAAAGTACATGTGGAAACTTGTTGTGTTAGTTTCTTGTCTTACTTTAATGTCTTAAGGTTGTGTTATCATACCTAAGACTTGTTTTTTGGATTTATAGAGAGATGCCTCCATAATTCTTGTTGAGGGAGAGACCGAGGGTTATGGACCGAAACGAACTTTCAGACAGGGAGCTTGATGCACCACTAGTGCAAGCTGAGGAGCAAGTGGAGAAGTTCTGAGAGAACTTTTCTCATTTCATGAAATTCATGGAGAGATACCCAGGGCGGGTTCTGAAAAGCATGTTTGAGTTGACAAGGGAGTTTCAGCTGTAGCACCCTCTTACTTTTATTAGAGAGGGTGGACCCGAGGGAGATGAATTCTAGATTGAATCTATAGAGGAAATACTTGACCATTTGGAGACTCTGGCTGGGAGGAGGGTCAAGTTAGCTGCTTATATGCTATAGTATTCAGTGATGCGCTAGTGGGACATTCATGTACAGTTTGGATAGACTAATGATATGTTATGGAAGGACTTTCTGGATAAGTTCTTGGAGAACTTCTATTCAGAGACGCTGAGACAAGAGAAGGATTTAGAGTTTATGCATATGATAGAAAGAAGCATGTCTGTAATGGATTATGATGAACATTTCACATATTTACAGCGTTTTTCTCCAGCTTTGGTGGAAGATAAGGATTCTTTGGAAAAAATGATTTTAGGACGGACTTAGGTGTAAAATTAATCCCCAAGTGAATATATTCAGGCTGAATAAATTCTCATAAGTGGTTAATAAGGCTCTCATTTCAGAGGGGAACCTAAAGGAGGCTTCTAGTACTGGAGAGGTAGCTATCACTAGACGATCAGGGTGTGTGCCTTCTGAGAGAAAGAAGTGCCATTATCAGAATCTTGGTCAGGACATTAGAAAGAAAGGTGGAAAGTCAGGAGGAACAATTTCACAGGATCTTACTCATGTGATTTTTTACCAGTGCGGTAGGCAAGGACACTATTGTACACATTTTACTCGACCACCAGTGCAGTGTCGGTTTTGTAGAATGATGGGGAACCTACAGAAGTTCTGTAGAAAGAAGTGGTAGGCTGGTGCTAAGGGAGAAGCTTCTCAGAGTGAGATTGTGGGAAGGGGGTCTTTTACACCATATAGGTCTTTTAGTTGGAGTTCTACTAGAAGAGGAATTAGAGGTAGTGGACGTTTTGATTTAGGGCATGAGAACCCGTATCAGCAAAGTGGTTCTACTCAAGGGAGTCAGATGAAACCACATGGAAGGGGCAAAACACTTACATACAGTGCAACCTACTCTTATGGAGAGCGAGGCTAGTCCATTGACAGTGAGAGGTACTATCCTAGTTGCTTCTACTTTATCTACTACCTTGTTTGATACCGGTGTCTCTCATTCCTTTATATCTACAAATATTGTTAATGTCTTGATCTTGGAGGTAGATTCTGTAAGCGGGGTGATGAATATCTATACACCGTTGGGAACACGGTCTAGGGATATCTATTTGTGAAAGGGATGTTCTCTAGAGATTGGAGAGTATCATTTTCTTTGGGATATCTATGACTTTGATATAAAAAGATTCATCCTGATTATGGGTATATACTGGCTAGTCGCATAACGATCCCACATAGATTGCTACTATAGGACATTTAACTTTGTATCTCCTGAGGGTGAGTAGTATGTTCATCATGGAGAATGGGATATCCATGCAGGATGAGTTGGGCCAATGACTCAGAAACTGGTAGAGCTCACAACCCAAGTTTCTAGTCTTTTTCTAGATAATGGGAGTGGTAGTAATGAAGTCCTTCTACCAATAGTTGAACTGTTTGAGAATGTATTTCCTAAATAATTTTTAGGGTTTCCACCTAAGAGAGATGTGAAATTCACTATTGCGATCATGCTAAGGGATGAAATTGCATATATTCCACCTTACAGAATGAAACTGACAAAGATTCAAGATCTCAAAACATAGATAGAGGAATTAGAGGATAAAGGGTTTATCCGTCCAAGTAGGTCGCCTTATGGATCGCCTGTTTTGTTTGT
This sequence comes from Viscum album, assembly GCA_963277665.1. Classification (NCBI taxonomy): domain Eukaryota; kingdom Viridiplantae; phylum Streptophyta; class Magnoliopsida; order Santalales; family Viscaceae; genus Viscum; species Viscum album. The sequence goes on along the minus strand of OY728146.1, from coordinate 126,333,076 downwards.
AAAGAAGGCCGACAGAAGTTTATGCTTTTGTTTCAATTACTAGAAGTTGAATAAAATTATTGTGAAGAACTGATATCATATTTCGCGTATCAATGATCTTTTTGAACAGCTGAAGGGAGTTGTGTGTTTCAAAGATTGATATGAGGTCAGGGTATCATCATCTGAGATTTCGGGATTCCGATATACCAAGAACTTCTTTCAGAAGTAGGTATGGAATTTATGAGTTTGTTGTAATGTCGTTTGGGTTGAAAAATGATTCAGTAGTGTTGATGGACTTGATAAATAGGATATTTCATCTGTGCTTAGATTATTTTGTGGTAGTGTTTGTGGATGACATCTTGGTGTACTATAAGAATCATGATGATCGTGCCAAACATCTTGACATTGTCTTGAGTAAACTAAGAAAGCATCAACTATAAACCAAGATATAGTAATGTCAGTTTTAGATTGAATGGGTACACTTTTTGATCATCTCGAAAGAAGGTGTGGAAGTGGACTCAGAAAAAGTACATGCATTGGTTTCTTAGGATCATCCCAAAAATGTTTTTGATATATGAAGCTTTTTGGGATTAGCTGGTTATTACAGGAGATTCATCCAGGACTTTTCCTGATTAGTAGCACCGCTTTCAGGTTTGAAAAAGAAAGGGATAAAGTTTTATTGGACAGAAGCATGTGATAATGCTTTCTAGGAGTTTAAGAAGTGCTTGACATCAGAACCAATTTTGATCTTACCAGATTCTGGTGAGGAGTACACGGTGTATTGTGACACTTTTGGGATCAGACTCAGAGCCGTGTTGATTCAAGGGGATCGAGTCGTTGATTATGGGTCTTGGTAGTTGAGGCCACACAGACAGAATTACCCTACGCATGACCTCAAGTTGGAAGTAGTGTTTTATTATCTTAAGTGTTGTCGACACTATCTTTTGGGTGAAAATTTTACCATTTTTACAGATCAAAAAAGATTGAAGTATATCCTTTTACATCACGACTTGAATATTCGGCAGTGAAGATGGGTAGAGTATATGTAGTCCTTTGATTTTGAACTGACATATACACCCATAAAGGGGAATAGAGTGGATGATGCCTTGAGAAGGAAAACACAGACTCAGTTGGTACATGGGTCTAGTGCAGAGTGGAAGATGATGACTTTGATGGCAGAAATGTATGTGGTAGTTCTGGATAGTCATGAGAGGTTGACTCTGGCTTCTATTGTAGTGGAGTTTACACTCTTGAGATGGATCAAGGACAGGCAGTATGAGGATCCATAGTGTTTAGCCTTAAGGAAAAGCCTTAAAGGTGGGGAGACACCTTCACGCTGGATAACATATGAGGATGAGATCATCTATGTGAAAAATAGGGTTGTTGTGCCTACGAGTATGTGAGAGGAACTCATGCGATAATTTCTTGCTTCAAAGTGGGCAGTACATCCTGGGGTGACAAAAATTTACCATGACCTATGATGATAGTTTTGGTGTCCCGACATGAGAAATGAGATAACAGGGTTCGTAACAAGAGGTTTCACCATTCAGTAGGTGAATGTTGAGCATCAACAACCTAGAGGCATATTGCAGTCGTTACCTATTCCATAATGGAAGTGGGATGATGTGACTATGGATTTTGTAGTAGGACTTCCAATGACTATTAGAAAGAATGATGCTATTTGGATCGTTCTGGATCGACTAACGAAGGTAGCACATTTCTTGCCTATTAGGGAAACCTTTATAGAAGAATAGTTGAGAGAACTGTATGTACGAGAGATAGTTCATTTTCATGGAGTGCCAAGGACTATAGTTTTAGATAGTGATTCAAACTTTACTTAACTCTTATGGAAGGGCTTACAGAAGGATCTTGGTACACATGTTTTGTTAAGTACGACCTTCCACCCACAGATAGATGGGCAGTCAGAGCATACCATACAGGTGTTAGAGGATATGATGCAGGAATGTGTGCCTAACTTTGGTGGTTCTTAGGAGAATCACTTGGATTTAATGGAGTTATCTTATAACAATAGTTATCAGGGAACTATACATATGGAACCTTATGAGACACTTTATGGAAGACTTTTTAGATCACTGCTATGTTGGATAGAGGTGGGTGAGTTAGAGCTATTGGGACTGAGTCTCATTCAGGAGACATCAGAGCAAGTGTAGTTGATTCAGAAATTTATGGCCACTGATCAGAGTATGCAGAAGTAATATTCCAATAGATGAAGATGACCCCTAGAGTTTACAAAGGTTGATCATGTATTCCTTAAGGTCTGGCCTAGATTAGTTCACCATAGGATACAAAGGCAGGGAAAGTTGGCGCCCATGTTTGTAAGAACGTTTGAGGGGCTTGAGAGAATCGATCCGGTGGCATACCTATTAGCACTTCTATAGAAACTCAGCTCCATGCATAATTTTTTCCATGTGTCACAACTACAGAGGTATCCCCTTGACCCTTTTCATGTGATTGATGTGGAAGAGGTTGATCTTGAGATAGATGTGTCCTTTGAGAAGCATTTGATACATGTGCTGGGTTGTAGTGAGAAAGTGTTACGAGGAAAGACCGTGTCATTAATTCATGTGTTATGGAAACTTGGAAGTGTTCAAGATGAATCTTGGGAATGGGAAGCAGACATGAGGGCTTAATGACCCAATATTTCTGGCTCGAAATCTTAGAGAAGTTCGGGAGTGAAACTCAAGGATGAGCTATTATAAGGTGGGGAGATTGTAAGATCTTGACTTTTTTTGAAGCAATATCGGGCATGTTTTTAGGTAATTTTTGTTGTTACTAAGTACCTTTGGGTTAGGGTATGACTTGGGGTGTGTTTGGGTGAATTTTTTAAGGAACTTTGGAATACAGGAGGCTGCGCACGGATTGCGCACAATTTGGCCAAACCGTGTGCAAGATAACTATGGGGATAGTGGAGGTAGGCACAATTAACGCATGATTTTCCTAACTATGTGTCATCAATACACTCAAGAAGTGGAATAACACATAGTTGGTTCATGGTTTGGCCTAACTATGTATCCTCCTAGGTGAAACCATGCACGTAGAGCAGTTTAATCCGAAAATTGGTTTTAAAAACCACCTGAACCCCCAAAACCTCTCTAGTTCAACCTAGGCTTAGGATTGACAATTTCTAGGTGTCTTATAGACTTATGGAGGGATTCTAAGGTAATATGAACACCTTTATTTGAGATTGAAATCCCTAATCGATGATATGTTCTTGTTCTAGTATGTAGATATCATCTCGATGTTTTTCCCATCGTTTCTCTTATATTTACTATATCTTTTCGTGGAATATATCCACCATTTTCTTATATCTAAACCTTTGAGTTGAGATCTAGATCTAAGATTATGGATCTAGATATAGATTTACAAGATCTTGATGCCTTTGATCTTAATTTTTGTTTATGGATTTAGATCTGGAGATTGATCGACATCGTTGCGCCACTCGGATTTTGGGGATTTCTATTGGGCTAACTTCCATCAATAAACTGAGGTAGGTGGTCTAAATTGAACTCCCATAGTCATGATTTTGATATGTGAATGTGAGTTTATGATTTTATAGATTCCCTTGATAATTAATTTCCTAAATTGGAGTAATTAGGAAAGTGGAATTGAATTGAATTGTCTTGGGGATTAATTGATAATTTAATCACAGAACAAACGAAGGGGGTTTACCAAATAGATATTTTGGAGATTTGTTATGGGTTGAGATATTGTAATTGATATATTGAATTGGTTATGTTAAGATAATTAATTGGGGGGAATTAATTATGAAATGATGTATGGATATGTAAGATAATTAATTGTGAGAATTAATTATGTGCCACGATGTTGACCAAAGATAATTAATTGTGAGAATTAATTATGTTCCATGATGTTGATCAAAGATAGTTAATTGTGAAGAATTAATTATGGAAATATAATTTTGTTAATTTATTATTTAATTGATGAATTAATTAATGGGTTATGGGCTTAGTAAATTATTGAGGTAACTAATGGACTTTGAAAAGTTTAACTAATCGGTGTATTAGTAATGGAATGATGTGGCTAGTTCTTGTGAATTAATAATGATTAAATGGATGAGATTTTTGTGGTGCTAGACATGGAGTTCTATAGTGATTAAAATTTGGGACTTGGAGATTGCGTTCCTCCCCAATAGTTATCCATGCTTGAGATTATGGGGTATTGGGCATGAAGACCTACACTGAATGAGATATAGAGTGATAGGTATGGTGACCTACACTTAGTGAGAGTTGGGGTGCTAGGAATGGAAACCTACACCAAATGAATGATAATAATTAATGGCGATTCAAATGATATTGTGGTTCTTAACATGACATTCGACACCAAATAAATGATAATAATGAATGATGATTCAAATGGGAAACATGAATTGAAATTGGGCCTAATGTGATGATTAAATGAAAATGTAATAACTGTTTAATTATGATTTTTATTTATTTCTTCATAGAACTACATGCACTATCTTTTAACTAGAATTGTTTTAGACACTGTTGGTGGTGTCCTAATGAGTTGTACTCACACCCTATTCGGGTTTCCTGATCGGCACCCGAACAGACTTTTTTGTTGTAGGAAAAGATAAGAGAAAGGCCCTAGTATAGGTTTCTATTTGGTATTGGAGCATGGGAGAGGGAACTAGACGTGTTTCAGCACCCGATTGGGAGTTATTGTATCCTTACTTTTAATGGCATTATAGACACCTGACACTTGCATTGTCATATCATGTTTTACGTTTTAGTTGAGTATTGTAGTTTTCAGTTTTTGACTATCATATGACATAGTATTGTTATTGTTATTTATACGCTTCCTAATTTGGTTATTGTTTCTATTGCTTCCATTGGTGTTTTTGATCCTGATAAAAGAGTGTATTGTTTACCCAAGACTGACTTACCAGACCCTCACTGCTAGTCAGAACCCTCTGGCGTATGGGGAGGCATGCTTGAGGGCATGTGGACAACCGGATCAGGGCACCATTTAGTGGCTCCTGGGTCAGGGTGTCACATCTTCCCATTTCCATTCTGGGACTAGTAGTTTTTGTAATAGTCTAGAAACCCACTGGTGCTCCACCATCACCTTCTTATTGGTGGAAAACCTAGTGATAAAACCTGTAATATGAGGTTTTATCCTTATCCACCAATACTGATGGTGCATATCATGATACATCATGTATATGCCTGGGTTCACTACCCACTAAGAAGTATGGGATTCTCTCATCATCTCCTACCACATATCCATAACTAATTGGATATTCCCTTGTATATTTAGGATGTCATCTCCATTAACAAACCAATATGGAGGTGGTTCCTCACTATAAATAATATCCCACAGTACCAAGCCTTCAATATCTAAGAACTTATTTCTCTTCACCCTATCTAGGAGTGAAGAGGTAACTGCTAAGGCTACAAGAAAAGGCCGATCATGAAATTATTGGAACTTCATATGAATATCAAAAATAAGTTCCATCAATTTCCCTTCATCATTTTCTACCTGAATGGATTATGCTTGAATTTTATGGCTCAACACATCAGGTACTGAATTTTATTTTCCAGGTGTATAGGGATGATAAAAGTATAAGTAATGAAGGTATTCGACCCATATTCACTCTCTATGATTCAAATCACACTGCATAAATATATATTTTAGGCTCTTATGGTTTTTATACCCCACAAAGAGCTCTCTCATCAGATAATTTTTGTAGTAGCATAAGGCATGAATGATGGATACAAGCTTGAAGTCATGCTTCAGGTAATTATGACCATAAGGTATTGATTGGAAAGAATTGTATGCAATGAATATATCCTATTACATCAGTACTACACCAAACCATATTTATGGTGCATCAAAAAACAAAATATAGCCTCTTCCAAGCTCTGGAAGAGTTGGAATAGGTGTTGAAGTAAACCTTCCTTTTATCTCCTGAAATCCCTTCTCACATGCTTCAGACCACAAGAACTTCACACCCTTATTAGTTATACCATTAATAGGTGTATAAAGGAATAATAATTCCTACATGAAATTACTATAATCTGTAGTCATCCACAAGAATATTTGTATATCATATACGTTCTTGGGCTGCTCTTAGGAAACCACAACACTCACCTTCTCTAGGCTAACTGATACCCCTAATTCTGAGATAATATGACCCAAGAAATGAACTTTTTTCATCCATAAGTGGAACTTGATGATATTATCATATAAATAATTCTCTCTTAGTGTACTCAATATGATCTCAAGATGTTTGGATTGGTAACATTGAGTATGATAATACACCATGATGTCATCCACAAAAACCATGACAAAGAAATCCAGGTAGGGGTAGAAAACCCTATTCATCAACTCCATGAAAACAGAGGTAAATTTCATAATACCTAATAACATAAATAGATACTCATATAGATAATACCGACTTTGGAAATTCATAGGTGGTATATCTGAAGGCCCGACTTTCACGTGATGATAGCCCGGTCATAGTTCAATATTCTATAATTTCTTATATCTTCAGAGATGGTCAAAGAGATAATCTATTTGAGTTAATGTATACCAGTTTATTACTATAATTTAGTTTAATCAGTAGTAATATATGCATAGAATAAGGGTCCCATCCATCTTTTTTTAAAAAAAAGAAAGGGTGAACCCTAAGATGAACTATTGGGTTAGATAAAACCCTTAGATTCTAAATTCCCATGCTTTCTTTTGTGCTCCTAGAGCTCAGTAGGCACCATCCTGTATGGAGTAATAGATAATGAAGCTACTCCAGGAATGAGATCGATTTTAAAATCTACCTCTCTCACTAGAGGTAGTCCATAGAATTGGTCTTGGAATACATCCCTAAAAAGATCCACCGTAGAAGGGAAATATATTAGACTCATCTTTTAATCATCCATGAAAAGTATAGAAATTTGGGTTTTCACTCCTCTCACCTCACGATTCTCTGGCCCATCTTTATGGGACTAGACATTCCAATCATCCTTATGAAGATAACTACCACCCTCTATTGATGTAAATGATACCCTAAAGTGATAGTAGTCTACATAGAAATGATAGGAAACCAACCATTCCATCATGAGAATGACATCGAAGCCCATCATCTCAAGGATGAAGAGGTTCCATCATGATAATCGCCTACCTCAAGTAGATAGTCTATATTGATGTGTACCCTTTGGTTGAACATGCAATGGTGTGTCCAAATCCATAACCCCACATAAGTATTGAATTCCCAACCCCATACTTTCCATAATAAAAAAAGAGATAATGATCGATAGGAACATGTATCGAATAAATAAGATACAATAGTAGAGGATACTAAACTAGTACCTTGTATAGAATATGATCTTGCACCCTAATTCTTAGGTATCATCTATAAAGTATGAAACTATCCTGATACAAAACCCTAAGCTACAACTAGATTACCCTGAGTAGGTCCACTTTTCTAGTGATGATAATCCTAAGTCCAGCTACATCATCCATGACCTCCTCCTTGGCATGTTTGGTCGATACTACTCCACATTCTTTCCTGACGTGGCTTGACTGATCTTGCATCTGATGGTGGAGATAGTGTTGGTCTTATTCTTCTATAAGTAGGTGGAAATGTATGGTAGAATATCTTAAGATGACTCATCTAGAAGAAATCATGACACTCAAGTGGGTATCTATCACACTAAGGTTTCACATTCCCCTATCATCCACATTGATGGAATATAACAGTGCCTCTAGTGTGGATACTTTGGTTTCCCCTACTTTGTTGAAAAACCTCAAAGTTATGCTTCCTACTACTAGAAGAACTATTGCACTGTCTCAGCACTGAATCTTAGTGCTCAGTGTTATTAGCTTCCCTTAAGTTTCACTCAGTGAAAATATCTTGATTCATGATCTCATAAAATTTATATAGGAAAAATAATTTCAACTACGATATGATGACATAATAGAGTCTGTCCTCAAAGAATCTCACCCGTGATAGCTCATTACCGACAAGAATTAGTGTAAAGCATTCAGACTCAGTGAAATGCACTAAATAGTCCATGACAGGCATATAACCCTACTCTAGGTGCATGAACTCTATGAATCGGTTGGTTCTTATCATCTAAGGGGAAAAGTGATCATAGAAGTCAGTCTAAAATTATGTCAATACCATGCCCTGATGATGACCAACCTGAGTAATCACATCCCACCAGTGCTTGTAGGAAACATGCTGTATATAGGTGGTGAGATTGACTCTCCTCTCTAGATGTGTCTCTAGATGCTTGAAGATAGATATGAATGGCCTCTAACCAAGACTTAGCATCCTGAAGACCACCATACCCCAATAATATGGGAGGGTGTTACTAATAGAACTCACGAGTGAGATCAAACACCATAGGTTCAGGTCATGGAGCACCCTAAAAAGACTATATCAAATATAGGAAACCCTCTAAAAAAATGAACACCAGTACCCAGTTTAGGAATATAAGGCGATGATGCAGGTGGTACTACTATAGTTATCACTAGTGTCTCAAGTCTCACCACCTTCGGATCATGATCATCTCTACCCTCCTAGTGCATGACTAGAGGACACTGTGATGGCATAGATCTAAAAATTCAAATAACATGACTCATAACAATATACCAAAGAATATTTGATCTCTAATATAAGAAAAAAAATAAAGGATCACTACCCAAAATAATACCCTAACTACCCACTTATAAGGCTAAGTTATTGGTAAGTTTTCATGTTTAATTTACAAGAGTTCTGGTTTATGGAGGTTCAATTGAAATTCAAGGAGGGAAACACTCTTTAAATTGCACTTGGCCTCTTCATTTACGGGAAACCATTTCATTTACAACTCTAAATTTACATTTTAAGTTTTTAAGTGATTTTTATACATAGAACAAGGCTCAAATAAATGGATAGTCATTCCCAGTTAATAAAGGCCCATTCACTTTATAAAATAAAACTAAAACCCATTAAATCCCAATAATCCCCCCATAAATTCAGTTTCATAATGAAATTGGTAAAATACGATGGCTCGATTTCAATGAATCACTCATTCCAATTTATAACTTCTCACACATCTTATAATTGAAATTTAAAATCATGAAACTATATCTAATCCCAACTCACGTATCCAGGTGTACATAGTTCACATGGATCAAAATTGGCCATTTAAGATTCTAAAATCAATCTATACATGAAAAAACTATTTAAGTTGATGATGAAATTTTAAAAACCCAATTTCCCTTCCCTACATAATACATGAGTGGCATAAGAATATATAAAAACCATGGATCACTCAAAAATCACAGGAAAAACAGGAAATACAAGTAATAAAATTCACCTATATTCCATGGAATATGCATGGAATGTGAATACAATGTGGCTATAATGATGCATGAAAAAATTATCCTTACCATACCATGCTTAGAGAAAATATTTATAAGGCATAACAATTGCCAAAATTCATGTTCATCACCCCACGGTGAAAGTATATCAACTGTAATAATAAAAATACATAACAATAATTTCCTATTCCCCAAAAACATTGTATTTACCCTGAACATGGGTTAGCTATTCATAGAAATGGCTTATGACCAAGTTCCAACATGTTCCTAATCTCTTATCTAAATTTACCAAACAATAATACAAAATAAAATAAAATCTCTAATACCAATTTTTGATGTGTCATACCTGGTTCACTCCCAAGTAACTAAACCCAGTCTGCCACATGACCTAAAGAAGGCATCCCCATATACCAAAGGTTTTCCACTAGTAGTGAGGGCCTAGGGTGTGTCTATGGGGAGAATATTCCCTCATGTAAAAGTGGATCATAGTATAGATAATAGATGGATAAATAGTAGATTCATAGTAAATACTAATATTGGTATAAAAAATAATCATAGGCATCCATGTAGTAAATAATAAATAAATTTTTAAAAATATATCATATATAAAATGGAGGTGATATGTCTCTAAAAAAATAATTCAATCATACAGGAAGCAGAAAGACAATTCAATACATGCTATACAAAAAAATCAAAAAGAAGAAAAATATATCTAAGCATATCAAGCTCTTTCTAGGTCATCTTCTACCAAGAAACCATCCTAAAGAAAGAAAGTCATGTTTCCAAAGCGGGACGCTTCCTCTTTTCCACACCTACGATCATATAATCTTCTTGGGTACCAACGGAGACCCAAATAGGGTGTGAGATAAATCACAGTAGGCCACCACCAATGGTTTTTGTAAAAATATAATATATTTATATAAACTGAAATAGTGTACATTTATATATAAAAGTAAAGCAATGATATAATAAACAACCTATACATACTTCAACCTCAGCTGGTAATGTATCTAAATATGAGATCATTTAATTACTCAAATGATTACAATTTAGTTTATAATAAGGAGAACATATATAAGAAGGGTCATCAGTACTAAAAAGGGAATATTAGTAATAAAGGATCCAGGGTGTAACCAATGCATCCTTGACCTTAGGGGTCGAACCAAATCATAATAGTATCACATGTTGTCTCTCTATAAGGGGTATGAGTGTAATTCTACGGTCACACCCAAGGAATTCCACTGTAAAATATTCTAACAAAGTCCATGGATCACTTCCATAGTAATCTCAGGCTAAGTATTACTAGGCCCAATGGGGTGAATCTATGGTGTTGTGTGTATAAAAACATGAAGATGAATCCGAGGAGTGTATCCAGCACATTATAATATCCAAAAAAAGATGTAAAGTGAATCATTGGTGCTACACCAAGGCATTCACATAATAAGACAAGGACAAGATTCCATGGTGGGTTTCTCCCACAACTATCAGCTCAATGAATCAAAATGGAATCCTATGAGTGCTCATGGAATTCCCTTGTGAATCTAAGGTTGTCTCAAGTATGATTGTTCCTATAACGATGATTAGGTTACAAATAAATGGGCACCTTATACTAATTCTATTTCTAATATATGTAATCATGGGATATGGGAAACTCATACCATTTAATAATTTAATAGCTTAACTCCATTACCTTTCATTAAATATGACAAGGTGATTCAAGTACATGAAACCATTATTAATTCAACTACATAATCATTTAATAGGTTTATTACATTACCTTTCAATAAGAATGACAAGGTGATTTAGGAACATGATACCAATGTCTATTAAATTTAGAATTTAACTATACCAAGTGATATTTGTACTTATATACATGTCATACCATGATTTTAAATGATTTATTAATTAAGAAATAATACATACCTTATTAAAGGTCAAGTTAGATGCACCTGAATGATGTTGCAGATAGACCCAACACAGGTCACCAAGGGAATCATAAGTAACACACCCTACATGGGGTGGTTAACATTTAGGTCTCAACCTCAAATGAGGTCAAGTTATATTAATAGGTCCAAAAAACACAATCTAGCCAAATTAAATTAAATCAGTTGAATTTAATAGGAAACACCAAGTGGAAATGGTGTGCACAGAAGGAAAAAAATTTATAGAGAGATAAATAAATGGATGATTCATATAACACCTACCTTATGCCTATAGTAGATTATTCATCCAGTATCCACCCTTAGATCAACCCAGATTGGAAGAAAATAGAATAATGGAAGGACACTATGAAAATAGGGAATATGAGCCTACATCAAAATAACATCATTGACAGAAAGAGTAATAGTGGAATGAGCCTAATAATTGAATCACTTACTGATGTATATTCAATGAGTCAATCAGGTCTTGATTTTGATTCCAAAAAAAGAATAAATCTAAGAACATAGGTTAAAGTACGCTGAGGAGATCTTGAGAGATAAGGGTAGAAGTTCTATCCATTGGAAATAAAAAATAGGAGGGAGGGGTAAGGTTACAAGTATTTTAATGAAAAAATAGAAAGTTTACCCAAATTAAATGTGTCACACCGTTTGGTAACATGGTTGTAGAAATCGTGCACCAAATGTATGTTAGTGTAACACCCTAGGTAAATAAAGAATATTACATTTTCATATTTATCCATATTTGTGAATAAAATATTAATATGACTTTAAAGGGGACGCTATGCTCAATGGCGTACCCAACACGCAACAACAAGTTTCTTGGGAATCTTACGTTGCACTCTAATAATAAAATAATATTATTTTAAATGGCAGTTAACATGTAGCCGTTGTATTGGCGGGAATGGATAGAAATAACTAAAATATGATTATATATGTTTTTAAATGTTTTTTTACATTTATCCAATAAAAGATAAAGGCTTAAAATACGGAAAGAATTCAATTTTAGGCGCATATGCCCTAGTTTTCACTAAAGGTTCACTTATCGCCTTTTGATGGCGAACCGTTATTAAATATAGTTTTGTTCACTCTTATACATTCTATTTGGACCAAATAAAACTCTTCTTAAGAATTGGGACATCAAAATTTACTTTGTGTAAAGTTTTGGTATCTTTCTGATAAAGTTCATTTTTAATGAATAGTGTAAAATGTTGTATTTTAATTCAAAACCTCTTTTTAATCTAATTTATTTATATGATTAGATTATCTTTTGAATTGGTTTGAAAGTGAAATTATAATATATTTTTACCATTAAATCCAATAGTGGTTGTTGGAATTAATTTCACTTTGAAATCAGACTTAAACCAGTGTCAATCTTTAGATACTTATTGTTTCATAAAAACACGCTATTTGTCATGACATCGGGAATTAATTATTAAATTAATTAATGTGACTTATATGTTTTGAATTTTGTAAAATAGACTTCATTTTTTAATTCGGAATATCAAATATAGCTTAGGGTGAATTATTGGTAATTTTCTGAAAAACTGCAATTTTTGATGAATAGTGAAACCACTAAGTGGTACTTATAAAAACTGATTTTCCGTTTAAATGAAATTTTGCCACCTTTGTGTTTTGAATTTAAAAAATCTGACATACATGGTTGTCATTAATAAGTAAAATGTGGTTCAATGGGATTAAAATAATTTTTTTGGTGAATAGTAACTTATTAAGTTTTTAATCGCGATTAGAGGTAATTAGTGTAGTTTAAGGTAAAAATGATGTTTTAATAATATGAGATGAGCTTGACACATGTCCTACCCTTATTGGATGTGTCATGGCCAACCAAGAAAAGCCATGGGTCAACTTGGGGACCCCATGGAGCCACTTTGGTTGGGAAATGACATAAATAACTTTTTATTTAATGTTAAAGTAAAAATGACACACACATGAGATGTTTTACTAAAACAATTTTTACATGGGGTTATACAAGTCAGATTTTTGACTATAAATAGTAATTGGAAATCTAAAAATATTTCCTACATCATAGAATTTTTTTTTATAATTTTTAGACATTAAATAAATTAAATTATTTATGACATCATGATGATGCAGCGATGACCTCATTTTTTAACAATTTAAATAAAATGGAAAGATAATGTAATATCTAAAACCTACACATGTCCAAAACCAATTGAATGAGTGGATTTCAAACCCTTATCACCTTATCCTCGAAACACATCAATGTGGGACCACTTAAATCCGAATACCATTTTCAAATAAAGTAAAATTTTCTTACTTTCCAAGAGTGCCCCTCCTCTCCTCTTATAAAAGGCCCCCACATATACCTCCTTACCCACACTCCCAAATCCTTTGGCTCGGCCAACCCCTGCCCATTTTGTCTCTACACTTCCCTCTCTTACTCCTTGAAGCCTCACATTGGGCAGAAGTCTTCCCAAGGAAGCCTTTGAGCTCAAACCAAAGGGAGTTACCCGATTTTAAGGACGTTAAAGAACGATCGAGTCAAGTCGGACCCGAGGTAAGGGATCCTACTCCACTCTTTATTTTTAAGTACAATATTTTATGTTCATGTGATAAGAGACCCTATTCTCTCTCATCAATCCATTTTGGAAGTTTTGAGTGGCGCCGTTAGGCTGCCGAATTTTCGTAAGAGATCTAACCTCTCTTTTTTTTAAGTACTCTCCTTTATGTCACTTCTTTTAAGCTCCTCTTTGTTATGTTGGGGGATGTTCTTTTATATTACTCTTTCTATAAACTTTATGATAATATGATGAGATACCCTATTGATCTCATCAACCAATTTTTGTAAGTTTTATGTGGCTTCGTTAGGCTGCCGAGTTTTCGTAAGGGATTTTTCATCTCACTTTTATTCCCGTGAGATTTATGCTACATTTGCCACAATTTCCTTTGAGTGGTGTATGTACTACCCATTATTTTACTCATTGTGTAATATAATTTCTTTTATGAGTATTTACATCAATGTTGTATTTTCCTTCTTTCACGAGGTGTATGTTTCAAAAGATACCCATGTCGGTAAGGGAACCTTTCACCCTCCTCTTTTTAAAAGACTTCGTTTGTTATGTATTTTAATTCACAAACTATTATGTTGGGATATGTTCTTCTATATCCTGATTGATGTAAATTTTATGTCCATGTGATGAGATTCCCTTTTTATCTCCCATCAACTCATTTTCTGAATTTTTGAAGTGACACCGTTAGGCTGTCGAATTTTACCAAGGGAACTTTTTAACCCAATTTCGATTTCTTTGGGTTCAACATGTAGTTATTGAATATGTCATCCTTTGAATATGTGTGAATGACCTTTTATTGTTTTACACTTAATATCCAATTATATTGGGTGTATTTATATTTTTCACACATAATTTTGAGATTGATTTATCCTTAATTTAAGGATACCTTCTTTATAAGGGATTTCATCACATTTTACATCTCTATTGAGACTTCATTGTTGTTATGCACCAATTCACTCTTATATGGTGTATATACTGCCCTTTGGAATATTATATCATGAATCCATTTATTCTCATGATATTATAAAGTTCTGACTAAATGTTATTCCTCAATTATTGTATTCAAGTGTCTCTAATTTTGGTAAAACCCCTTTAACCAAAATATCCCTTTAATTGTTTTAAATATTTGTTCTTATTAATATCCATGTTTTAAAAATGGTTTTATGGATTTATTTATATGGATATTAATGGTTTAAAATTTTAAAAGCTTCATGGTTGTATGGGACACTTCGATTTAAAAATATCTTTATTTAATGTTTTAAATGGTTTTGGAAATGGTTTCTTTTTGAATGGATCCATTATTTCAATATACTAAAATGTTATATGGTGATTGAAATGTGGAAATGTTATGTTTCCTTTATGCATGTTTTATGTGATACGTTTATGTTATGGTTCTTCGGCATTGTTATGAAAACGGGTGGTTCCGTGATAAACTAAGGGAGGGTGAGCCCGATATAGCTCTCCAATGCATTGGGTAACGCAAAGGAGTGAAACGTTAAGGTTTCTCCGAAGAGATTTAGGGAATATACTATGATGGGTATTCCAAAACGTAACCAAGAGGGTTACTCCCTATGTAATAATGTTATGAATTCCTCAAGTTACCTTTTATGTCTTAGGATTTCTATGATTTATTCATGATTTGATGAGGTATGTTAAAGTGCCTATGTTTTATGGGTAAAGTATGATTTCATTCTTATGTATATATGTACCCATGTTTCCTTTCCATATTTTTATATCCCTTATTGAGCTTTTTATGCTCATCCCAAGTTTTTGAAATGTTTTTCACAGGTCAAGGGAAAGGTACATGATGTGATGATAGTGTCAATGATGTGTCAAGAAAGAATCCGTGTTTTTTTAATATGTTTCCATTGATGGGAATAATGAATATTGTCTTGTATGTAACCACTTTGTTTAAATGTGGAATGTAATGCAAGTTTCATGATCTAATTCTCTAAAACTCTAAACCTAAAAAGATCCTCAATGTGTAATCTTGTAATAACTCAAGATTAAGTAAGGTTTAAGGCTGGGGCCCTATAGTTAGGCACTTCCTCAAGAGGGGACATGTACAGTTCATGTGCATGGTTTGGGAAACCATGCATAAACCATGGAATATGGCTCTATTAAAAACTGCAGCTCTTCTATAAAGGCATGCGTCCTAGTTCTCATGGTTTAGGAAAACCATTCCACCCACTTCTAAGCACCGAAACACAATGAATGTTTAGGATAAACTATGCAGATTGGGCGACACAGTTTCTACTAACCACGTAGCTTATATATTTCTTCCACTGGCTGGGGTTATGAGCTCCGAACTATCCCTGGACAGCCTCATTTCCTCTATATCCTTACTAGGCATTCATATTAGGTTCAAAATAAGTAATTAAGACTAAAATAAAAGGATCCATACCTCAAAGAAAAACTGGGTTCATACATTTACCATGAAGGAGAGATAATGAACCCCGAGTCCCGCCATCAATAGGCCCCCGATTGGCAACTAGCACCAAGGGTATAGAATCACACATAATATGGAAGGAATTACCCTTTTTATTTATTAGGATCGGGAGATACGATGGTAAAAACCCAAAAAACTCTAAAACTGAAAGTAAAGGTAAATCCAAAACCCATTCCCATATACATGTTCAAATATTAACCCGTATAAGTACAAGAAAAACTCCAAAGGGAAAGTACCAAAAGAAAGAAAACAACAACGAAAACTGTCCCAAAGTTCGAGCTAGTATGGTCCCGAATGGTCCCCAAAGTCCTCTTGGAAACCTAAAATTAGTTTTATATACGTAGGGTGAGTATACAAGTATACTCAATAGGGAAAACCAAAAGATCTTGTGCACAAGTGGGGAGGAATTCTAATGCCCCATGAGAATTAAGAGATAACCAAAGCACCTAGAAATGAAACTATCCACTCAACATCACCATGGCACACTCCCTAAATTACACAGGTTAGGTAAAATAATAGTAATAACACATCGATGTTTGGGTACCCCCACCACTTTCCCACTAGTTATTGAAGACATCCTATGCGTCAGACCTCCCCCACCATTCTCACTACAATACCACTGCCATACCCCACCCGCACACACCTAGGCTATAACAACTGCACACCCCCACCAGTAGACACCTGGGCCATAACAATTGCTACCACGCCTGAAGACACCTGGGCCATAAAAACAGCTACCATGCCTGAAGACACCTGGGCCTCATCCTGAAGATTCTTATGAAACAAAACCTGCCTGCACACACCTGGGCCAACCACCACAACGTACCTTGACCAAAGAATATTGGGCTATAATGGACCTCAGACCATCACATCCTACCCGAAGAGTCTTGGGCTACTCGGGAGAGGGATCAGAAAGGAGCTAATAACCATCCACCCAATAGGATGCTGGAAAAAATACCCTCCCCCATGAAATGGGGGGTGTTCAGCATGAAGATCTCAACTTGGGTGGGGTGAGAATAAGAAAAATCAAAACTAAATTTATACACATAGGTAGGAAAGCACTCATCCCAACCTAAGGGTTCCGAATCCAGCCCATACACAAACACCCTTATTACTATTCATTCATATAAAAGAACAACAACAACAACCAAGAACAACTCATTCTTGGAAAACAATTCCCCATTAAACCCATTCTTGTTATCATATTCAAGTGAATCCATTTAAATAAATCTTCACTACCGAGAAACTAACAGGCATAACCACAAGAAAAGGAAAAATAGCCATGCATTAATTTAAGCCTTCACACCTGATTCCCTTGTAAAGTCACAACAATAAAAGGGATCTGTGAGATCCCTCTAAGTACTAGAACCAAACCAAGCCCCGTCATATGGTCCCACATGGCCTCAGGTTCACAATAAAAAACTCAACAACAAGGGATCCCATCCCCATCCATTTCACCCCACAAGGCGTCAATCAGAATAACTATACACAACACCCAAACAAAGTAAGGGAGTTCTCAAATTTAATCACACCATTCATTAAGATTCATCTTTCTGTTTGGTTAATCAGGGTGATCACACAAGGATTCTTGTTCATTGGACATTCATTTAATCAACCGAGTTTAGGTGACTGACCAGTTTCCATGTCACAACCATTCAATCATAAGATTATCCAAAAAACATAGGTTAATTAGTGTGCAAGGAAGGACCACCAACGACCACGATTTTCAGTGCACACAAGCCCATACAATTCACATCATATAAAGGAAGATAAAAGAATAAAACATCATCATCATCAAACACACCCCTTCATTCTTTAAAAAAACCTTTTATTATCTACATTAAGGTTTGGATTCATCCATCCCTGAAGGAACATTATCATACCCACCCCGCATGATACACAGTAAAGAGAGATGAAGGAAAAACACTACCTGGATGATCAAAAATCAAAGTTTTCTTACTCACACCAAGAACTGGGTATGCGTGACTTGCAGGGGAAGAACTTCAAGGACTCCAAGAGTGAGTAGGAGAATATCCAGCATGGGCGCACAACTATCCTCAAGAAGTGGGACTCTAAATGCACCATGTAAAGGAAAAGAGACCAGCCAAGAAGAAGAAAGAAACTTCGTGCGATAAAAGGTGAGATCTTGGAGTTATGGTTTATGAAATCCTGAAAGGATTTAAAGGTGGATCATGGTTTTTCCATACGGTTGGACAGTTACACATGCTGGAATTAATTTTTATTTTATAATTTTCATTGGAGAGGTGGCGATAAGGGATATGAGTTAAAGGGTTTCCTGAAAACACGTAACTGGGGGAGAAAATGTAAATTCACAACACGGTGCGATACCAAGGAAAGAGGCCATATGTTTTGGTAACCCCAAGGGTATACCAATTAATGGGGGTTTAGAACATCTTTTAATTCCTTTAAATTGGTATTAATCCTCTTTAAAGAGGTATTAAAACTTAAAGGAGTCATTACAAGGAAAACTAGGGAAAGAAACCCCAACAACCCCCCCCCCCCTATTGCACTGATCGGGCGACCCACTGGTTGGTGAGACTGATCAGTGACACACCGATCGGGATGCACCGATCAGTGATACACCAATCGTTCACACACCGATCATGACACACTAATCGGGATGCACTGATTGGTGACACACTGATCGGGATGCACTGATCGATGTCACACTGATCGATGTCATTGATTGGTGACACCATGGTGATGAACTGCCACCGACACCCTCCTCACTCACCCATGGCATCCAAGCCATCCCAAGCACCGAATTTTGACAAAGTAATGGACCATGAGGGTCTGGTCCATTACATTGGATACCTATCAAACTATTCTTGTCCTTAAAAATCAAATCCAAAACCAGAAGAAAAGAGAGCGGCCCAAACTACCACCTCGCAAGATACCTCTCCGGAGTAAACCTCCTTGACATATAGGAACACCTCTCCCTCACACTGATCAACTATAGAGGCACTACCACTCCCCTCCCTTAAGCATCCAAACAAACATGTAAAGGTCATACTATAAAGTCCTATGGATTAGGGAGTCCCTTCCACCATGTCAAGATACTATCCGCTTTGGGTGGCACTGACTCGCCTGCATGAGTTTAATCGCATCCACCATAATTCATCTTGATTAGGGATCAGGTCCTCCCCTCCAAACAGGTAGGACTCTTCACACACATTTGGTGAACAAAGGAAACAATCCATATCATAGTTAACAAGGTCAAGCATTACATCATAGTCAAGAAAAAAACAACACAGAACAAAACTAAAAACAACTATGGGTACCGGGAAAGAATATGTTACTCCAGTTACTAGGTACTCTCCTCAAGGCCACCATGCCTCCATAACACATGAACCAAGGGAATGGTTCATAAACAAATCACCTTCTTCTCATGATCCTTGATCCTCACTGGTCTCTCTATGAATGTCTCATCATCCTCGATATCTAGCTTTCCCCAGTCGAGGACGTGAAAATCATCATGTAGATATCGACAAAGATGAAACACAAGGAAGATGTCGTGGATCCTTTCCAACTGAGGTGGAAATTTCAGCTGATACGCCACCTCATCGAATTTAACCTACACTTTGAAAAGGCATGATTAACTTTGGAGAGATCTTTCTCCCCTTTCCAAACCTTTGCTTCCCACATCGAGTGGAAACCTTCAAGAACAGATGGTCTCCAACCTCGAACTCCAAGGGCCTCCTCCTACGATTGGCATACGACTTATACCAGTCCTGTTCTGCCTTCATTCTCTCATGAACAAGATGAACCTTCTCTATTTTTCTCTTCACTACCTCTGGGCCAAGAACACCTACCTCCCCAACCTCGATCCATCACACGGGCGAATGACACGACCTATCGTAAAAGGATTAAAATGGTTCCATTCCAATAGTAGGGTGATAGATATTATTGTAGGCAAACTCAACTAAGGGAAAAAGTCTTTCCCATGATCCCCCGAAGTCCAAAACACATGCTCGTAGCATATTCTACAATGTATGGATAGTCCGCTCTGTCTTCCCATCTATCTGGGGGTGGAAAGCAGTGCTAAGGCATAGATGGGTTCCAAAAGCATGATGCAATCCCCTACAGACTCGTGAGGTAAACCATGCATCCATATCTGAGACTATGGACCTAAAAACTCCATGAAACCATAAAACCTTATCCTCATATATCCGTGATAAGGCATCCACCACACTTGACTCATTGATCACCAGGAAGTGAGATGATTTCATCAGCCGGTCTACCACTACCCAAATAACGTCACAGCCTCCTTGACCCCTGGGTAGTCCTATGAAAAAATCCATTGAGATTTCATCCCACTTCCACTCGAGGAAATATAAAGGTTTCAACAAACCTCCTGGGATGCGATGTTCATCCTTCACCTTCTAACACACCAAGCACCTTTCCCCAAACTCCGCCACTGCTCGTTTCACCCTGAGCCACCAAAACTGTTCCCTCAGGCCTCAGTACATCTTGGAAACTCCCGGGTGTACCATTACGAGTGATTTATGGAACTCAAAGAGAACCCTATCACACATTTCCACTGGGAATTTTTTTTTCATCAAATAACATCTAATTCTGACCATCTCTTAACAATCCTTCCGGAGCATTGCCTTGGATAACACGATCATGCATCACTTCACTCTCTAAGTCTCCCCACTGAGACTCCTCCACAAGCCGCAACAGAGAGGACTGAACTATCATCTATAATAGAAATCCTCTACCATCCTCCATCCTTGCATCTAGGTGTAAGGCAGCCAACTCCTCCATTTCCTTCCAAGAACCCAAATATTAATAAATAGATTCCCTCTGCAACTTCCTGCTCAAAGCATCGTCTATAACATTCCCCTTACCTTCAGTTTAAGATATCTCAAAGTATTAAACCTAAAGAAACTCTACCCACCTTCGTTGTCGAATTTTCAGGTCCCACTGGGTAAAGATATTCCTCAAAATCGTAGGATATGTGAATACCACAAAGTTCTGTTCAATGAGGTAATGCTTCCACAACTTCAACATGAACACTACTGTTGTAAGCTATAGGCCATGGGTGGCATAGTTATGCTCATGAGGACGTAATTGACCAGACCCATAAGAGATCACTCCCCACTGCTACATCAACACACACCACAAGCCAAGTCCAAAAGTATCACAAAACACCTCAAACAACACCCTTTCCTTTGGAAACCTTAGCATTGGAGCACTGACCAACATTTCCTTCAAATAGCTGAAAGCTGCCCGACACTACTCACTCCACATGAAGGCTTGGTCCTTTCTAGTCAAAGCTGTCAAAGGAGCTGAAACTCAAGAAAAGTTGGGTATGAACCTATGATAATAGCCTTATAGAACCAGGAAACTACGAACCTCCATCACATTCTTGAATACTTCCTAAGAAACAACCGCTTCAACCTCTGACGGATCAATTTCTACCCCTTGCTGAGACACCACGTTTCCAAGAAAGTGCACTTCTCATTTCCAAAACTTTCACTTGGACAACTTCCCCATAAAGTTGGTGATATAGAAGGATCTTCAAGACCATCCTGAGGTTCTTAGTATGTTCCTCCTATGATCTAGAGTAGATCAATATGTCATCGATGAACTCAACGACGAACCGATCTAGAAACTCACATAAAATAGAGTTCATGATCCCCATGAACACAACAGGTGCGTTCATAACACCGAACGACATGACTAGAAACTCATAGTGCCCATACCTGCACCTGAAAGCAGTCTTCGGGATAACACTATCTTTCAACCTTAACTGGAGATACCCAGACCATAGATCAATCTTAGAGAACCAACCTGCTCCCCTTAGATGGTCAAAGAGATCACCTATCCTCAGGAGAGGGTAACAGTTCTTGAATGTTGCCTGATTTAGTCTCCGGTATTCTATGCACAACCTGAGACCACCATCTAACTTCTTCACAAACAAGACTGGAGCACCCCATGGCGACACACTGGGTCGGACAAAACCCTTCTTCATCATATCTTAAATCTGAATCCCCAAATCCCACAACTTAGAAGGCATCATCTAATAAGGATCCATCGAAATCGGATGGGCACCAGGTTGTAAGTCTATCCCAAACTCAACATCACGTAGATGAGGTAGATTCATAACCTCTTCAATAAAAACTTCCAAGAACTCTCTAAAAACTCCCATAACATACATCATTTCATAATCCACTAATTCCGCTGAAAGCTCAACCAACTTAGAGAGAAGAGGCTCCACATTCCGTCTCCCCACCTGAAAACTCCATTCGCCAAAAAAATTCACATGCTGGCCATACTCATAGAAGAACATGACTCTTCTTCAGAAACAGTCGATAACAGCATGTACAAAAAATACCATTCGATACCTAGGATGACATCGTATGGCTGCATTTGCAACAGAAGGAGATCCCCACTAGACTGATGCGGCCCCAACATCAGTATTCATCCTCGACAAACATCAAACATGCTGGTATGACCCCCAAATGGAGTACTCAGCATTAGGGTCATGGAGAGTCTCTCTACATCTATAACCAAGGTATGTTCTAGATCGGGTGTAACAAAGGAGTGCGGAGCTCCTGAATAAAACAATTTGTAAGAAAGAGTGGTAAACAAGATGATTGTACCTCAAATGACTTTTGGCCCTATTGGAACTGCTACCTCTACAGCATAAAACTTCCCACACCCAGATCCTCTTCCCCTAGGCTGTCGACCACCTCCCCAACCACGCCTTGGTCGAGGTCACTAAGGAGCGCCCTGAGGTTGGCCTCCTCCTGCAACATCTTCTTTCGGAGGAGCGAGAGCTCACTGTCCCTACTGCTGCTGCTGAAAGGGCCTAGCCGAAAACTGCTACTGGTGAGGTGGGCGCTGAACCCGCCCACCCCCACTGTACTATTCTCATCATGGAAATTGATTCTGAAGGTGACCACAACTGCCACAGATGAAGTACTCAGTCCTGGGCTTGCAAGGAAAGGGAAAGGACCGAGATATGGAAATTGGAACTTCCGAGGCCTGATCCCCACTGGCCAAAACCTAGAAGGCCCTAACACTGGAGGTCTACTGCTGATGGCCTTCCCCTTTGATGATCCCAACTGGATCCCCTCTCACAGCACACCTCCCAGCCTGTGCATCCTCTCCACCACTTCAGCGTTCTTCTGAACCTCCAAGTACGTCAGTAGGGTGAAGGGAGTAACAACATACTAAAGAGAAGGTCAAAGTGCCTATTCTAAACATCTCTCCTGAGGTTCCTCATCCGGAAAAAGGTCCGGAGAAAAATTAAGATCTTTGAACTTGATCCCTAGATCCATCACTGACATACCCCCCTACTGAATGGAGAGTAGCTCCTGATTAATTATGTGTATATGTATTTATAAAATACATATAAATGTAATAATAATATTATTAATAATATTTTATATTATTATTATTACCATCTTAAATTTTATCTTTTATATCACCACACTTCCTCTAATTAGATATATATACATATAGATACATAAAAATTTATTTGAAATATATATATATAACAAGAGAAGTGGAGGTTTTCTAACCTTCATTCCCTAATAAATTTTTAATTTTATTAGTATTATATTATCACTTATTATTTATTTATTTTCATAGTAATTTATTTATTTTATTTAATTTTTTTAATCAATAATCTATATTTCCATCATAGGTTTTTACCATGCCTCACCCCTTTCACCTTACTTTTGGTCCCTCGCATCACATAAAGGACTTTACTTAGATGGTCCACCATGAGCATGGGTAACTGCTTGAATAATATACACTACTCATATTCAATATATCCTTCTTCAACACCTCTATTAACCCTATCTGGTATGTCATCATCCCAAAAAACTACATTACCTTCTAAAATTCACTTTTCATTGTCCACTAGTTGACTAGTGGTCAGTGTTAGCATCTTTAATTCCGCCTCAAACATCACTGAACCAAGGGTCATCATCATCATTCTAACTTCCTTAGACCTTTTATACCTCATATCCAAAACCCATGCACTATTTTTTCTCATCATATGAGCCTAATTAATATCTAGCATTGCTGAACTTACCCCATCTGCCCAATGTCGCTATCCCACGACATCTCCCTACTTGGTCTATGCCTCAAGGTTCTTAGTTCGACCATGGTAATTCAAACCCATTACATTCAGTCCCATAATTAAAATTTTCAAGAACATATAGCTCTACTAACACTGATAAACTAAAAATTAATGGATATCATATCATTCTTTGATTAATAAATTTTAAGTCTTGATGAATGAGGGGAGTAAACAGACTCTACCACCGAGCAAGAAATAGTTAAACCACATTTATTAATTGTTTCGAAGATATTAAAATATAATTAAACTAATATTAGAGTAATGAATAGTATCTTTAAATAGATATTTTTGTAAATTAATTATCCATAAATTATTTTAAAAACATCATAGTTAATTTGTCACGAACCAACCTAGGTACCCTTGTAACCCGATAACCGAGTCAGCCCTGACATAGCCCGAAAGGCGTTCCCGATCCTCACAGGCCGACGACTAGCACCTATCATCACACAACATTCAAGTAGGAATGATTTTTCCACCAACAATGTGGAAGAAAAGAAACAAGATAGTATGCATGACAAAAAGAAACTCTACTGGGAGTAATGTACCAGAATACAAAGAGGCATAAAATCCAAAGTACTAAAACACACATACTAAAATGGGGAAAACAACCCCAAGGTCCCTAAAGACACAACTCACAAAGACTAAGGGTAAATAATTGGATCCACCTCCAAGTGATCCTTCCCCCTTGCTAGAACCTGGAATAAGGAAGTCTACAAACACCCAAAGGAAAAAGTAGGGTGTGAGCTAAAAATCCCAGTAGGGTCTTACCATGGATTCTATAATACTTGACAACAATTGATTAACCAAATAAATGATTTCAATATTAAAGATAAACAAGTTTTACATTTTAAATCATAATTAAACATATCATGTTATACAGTTCAAATGATGGAAAAATAATTTAAGAAAAGACTTTACAAAATGATGGAATATTTATAAAATAATGGCTTAAATAAAACATTTATATAAAACAGTTTATATAAATTCAGCAGGAATGTAAAGCAGTTAAAAAGAATGGACATGCATTTATATCTCAAATATAAATAAATAAGCAAGAAGCATTGTCATATGCCAAAAGATACGATAGTATTAACCAGCTATAGGATTCCACACTCTCCATGTGAACTCAGCAAAATGTGTATACACACGTCCCGATGACACAAAACAAAGGAGACTCATCACCAACCCATCGGGGATGTGACCCGACACAAGTATGTTTTAGAACGTTGTCATAGCATAGAGTGTATCCAAATAACTCACTAACTACCTAAGGCTTGCGTGTGATATTACATGATGGGTGAACTATTTTAAGAATGCTTAAAAATACAATCAATCCCATTCTTCCATTTCAAAAGTTCCAATTTCCTTCCATTTAAAACCAAAATAGGTTTTATTAAAAAACATGCCTTTTTCACAAGATAAAATCACTGGGTTTCTATCAAATCATTTTAATCCATTTTCCACAGTTTAAAGTCCATTCAAAACCAATTTCATTATTTCACAATTCATTTCCACAATTAAATTCAACAATTTAATTGAAAACATTTCCATCAAATTCACAATTTAAATTCAACAATTTAAATCAGCCAATTTCCATAAACATCCCCAATTAAATGGAATTGGGTTTTTTTCCAAATCTCATGCCAAAACCATTTCAAATATATCAATTCACTAGAATCAGATTTTATTACATCAGTTGAAAGTGAGTTTAAGAAACTGAATTACAATCAAATATTAAAATAAATCAAGAAATTTAAGGTTAATCAATTTGGATAATCAGGATAGAACCACCTACCTCATAAGTCTTTGATGTCAGTGGTAAGATAAACCACTATGTGTGGTTCAATACACTTCCTCACAACCTTATTATCGTAAGCGTCGACACACCAATGCTCGACATTTGTCACAGGTTCCTAGAACCAAAACCATATATTTTATTTCAAAAGGAAATAAAATATCAAATGCGATGATAGTTTCTCTCTCCTGAATAATTTTCAAATTATCGATTAAAAATATTACATGTGATAAAATTTTCTCTCTCCTGGATAATCTATGGATTTTTGTTTTAAATTATCACATGCGATGATAATTTATCTCATCAGGATAAGTTTCAAAAACATATATATTGTCACATGTGATAATATTTATCTTTCATGGAAAATTATTCAGTTTATCGTTAGATCAACACATGCGCTCGCATTTATCCATCAGAATAATTATCTTTGATAAACTCACAATTATCATTTTAAAAATATTAATAATTAACCTTTGATAAATCTTGAAATTATCATCTGATAATTATATTAATTATCCTTTGATAATACATTTAAAAAAATTATCTTTGATATTTCATGCAATTACACATTGATAATTTATATTTAACAAAATTATCCTTAACTTACAAAGTAATTACCAACAATATATATCTAACTATATATATATATATATATCTTTTGATAATCAAAATAATTAACATTAGATAATTTCAACAAATTATCTCATGTGTGTTTATCGATATATATATATATATATATATCTTTTGATAATTTGTTATCTTTTGATAATCTAAATAATTATCATTTGATAATTTTAAAAAAGTATCCATTCAATAATTTGTGCAAAATTACCTTCAAAAATTTTATCCAATTATCATTTAATAAAACATTGCATTTATCTAGTGGTAAATTCTTCAATAACTAACATTTGATAATTTCAAGAAATTATCATTTGATAATATTAATAATTATCTTTTCTTAGTCCATATAATTATAGTATGATAAATTCAATTAACTACCTTCCGATCTAATTATCATAAATAATTTTGCGTATTTAACCCTTGATAATTTACTTCAAGTTTATCTTTGATAAATCAATGTTTATCATTTTATAACTCATACAAACATCTTTTGATAAATTGAGGAAATTATCATTTTATAAAAACTAATAATTATCATTCAATAATTTGACACAATTGTTTCTTGTTAATAAATTTATTTTCAAAGATCCATTAAAATGTGAAAAATTGGATCGAGGAATACTTTGCTAAATTCAAAACAAAAAATATTTTTTTGATTCTGCTCGTCGAGACGAATTCAATGGTACCATCTGTTGGGCATTAAATTTATACCCTATCAAGGGTAAACACCTCGTTCACTACTAGATATATTGGCTTTTGCGCCTGGGGAAACGGGCGACCGCCATTGGCGGCCGCTAATGCGGGGAAAAAAATAGCGGGATTTTTCCCGCCCCTGCCGATGTCTTCCCCGAAAACCACCGCTGCAACTAGTGCAGTCTCCCCCGCCAGTGTCCAGCCACCATCTGTCGCCCCCATCGCCACCTCCACGGCCTTGCGTCACTTCTACCACACTCACTACTGAACCCGACACCCCCGATGTTCGACCGCCTAAAGTGATACCCTCGATGGCGCACCTGCCCCTCCCTCCGGCAACTGGAAATCCTCCATGGCTGGCAACCAAGAGCTTCGAAGGTTCCCCTTCATACGCCCAGTCCCCCGACGTCCGGCTCGCACCACATACCATTTCCAGGGAACGCGATACCTAAAATATTTTATATAAGCTTTAGCGTCCGCCAATGGCGGTCGCTATTGGTCTTTATCGACGAAGCAACTGCGACTGCCAAAAGCGGTCGCTAAAGGTCTTTATTATAGTAGTGGTTTTAGACCCAACAACACTCTCATATTTCTTATAGGACACGCTGTTTGAGAGATATTAATGATTTGTTAATTAAAAATCGTAATAAATAATTAATTAAAATATAAATGGTTATTTTTACGAGCGTGACATCCAAACACCCGACG
This sequence comes from Viscum album, assembly GCA_963277665.1. Classification (NCBI taxonomy): domain Eukaryota; kingdom Viridiplantae; phylum Streptophyta; class Magnoliopsida; order Santalales; family Viscaceae; genus Viscum; species Viscum album. Next base: position 126,304,872 of record OY728146.1, on the reverse strand, counting down.
CGAACAAATGTTATACCTCTTCAAGGGTAAACCCCTCATTTTAGACCCATCAATGGTATCATATTTCCCATACGACACGCCATTTGAGATATATTTAATTATTTTTAATAAATAATATATTAAATATTATGTAATAACTTTATATCATGAGCGATACATCCAAATTTCTGGCGCATTTGAATGTTATACCCCTCCTAGGGTAAACACCATATTTTAGACATAACAGCGGTCTTAGATTTCTTAAACGATGCATCATTTTGGTGTTATTCAAATATTTTGAATAAAAAGTGCGCACTTAATATATTCTATTTAATAATTTTATTTCGTCTTCGCTGAGCTTTTGATGGTCTCAGAAACTCATACTTACTCAGTGTTTAAATGAGAAAATATTTAATAGAAAATTATGGAGTGTTAATTGGGAATTTTACCATTCCGTGATATGTTTAAAAAAATGCAACTTTTCACTGATAAACCATTTTTCCCATTTAACATAATAATAATTTAACACAATATGGTTTAATAATACCTGACACAGTAACGGTATGTTACATAATTTACCAAAAAATAAACTACAATAAAATAATTTGAGGCATGATGAAATAGACACAATTGATCAAAAATACCACCTATATGGAAATCTATATCCTTACTCTATTCCTATGTGATTATTTTCCTTGATTCAAATTATAAAATTATTATTTTTTTAGAAAAATTGAGTATTTACGGTAAAACATGTCTTGAATTGGGATTGAATTTTGGTGTTAACTAATGTTACCAAAAATTGAAACAATGAACACTGAGTATTATGAAATTGATAGAATTTTAATTTGAGTTTTGGTTTGAGAGAATTAAATATAAACACATCATTCCATAATTAAATAATTTAATTTAATTAATTAATTAAAAATGCATGAAAATTAAAGTTACTCAAAATCACACCAAAATTTCACACTAATGAAAAGCACCATGTTTTGAGATCAATGGTAAGGTCAGAAAATATTTCTAGAATCTTTATGCATGATAATTAATAAGTTTTCTTCAAAAATTTAAAAATGCATGCCTGAAACTATAATATATGTAATTATTTAATACACCATAATTTAAAAAACTTATAATTTACATCAATAATCAACCCCAATGTAACATAATACCCAACTGATTATGTCACTGAGGTGAAACGTTACATGGAGTCAAGTTCACTCCCTAATCACCATAGGCTGGTAAATAACACATAGGTTCAAAGAGTATAATTTGGTGAGTGATTTTCCCACTAAGGATATATCATAAAAAAATAACACTTCACCGTAGTAAAGTAAGAACAATGGAAACAAATTATAGAATATCAAAAAATCTATAAATTAGTTCCAATGAATGTATGCATGTCATGCAACCAAACAACATAAGTAACCACATCCTAGAAAAAGGACTACAATATAATAGAAGTGAAATTGCCTAAAAATAGAGATATAAAATATCTTCCAACACCTCCAAAATCCCTCAACATTATCTTAATGATCCCGAAATCTACCTTACAACTTGTTAGGAACCCTACTCATTCTTCTATGAAAACATATAAATTTTTACATCCATGTGATGTGAATGTATAGGGTGTCAAAAATAATTCATAGTAGGATGCCACTAAGATCATGATATTATCAAATTTCCTAATGTACTCATCTATGTATAGTGAAAATTCATACTATAATTTAATGTAAGAGACCATATAAAATCATATGAAATTTTAATTACTTAAGTTTTTAATATACCCACTTCATCCATTGTAAGTATGAACTCAAAATTTATATCATAAATTTTCATGGTATAATTGATGGCTCAAATAGTAACCCTTCTAAACACATGACATAATTCCCCTAATATTAATATCATAGCATATCCAAACACCTATCATAATAATCCTATAGTTTAATTCATGACATATAAAACACATGACATAATCCACTTATTGACTAGCTCATAGAATATCTCAATATATCTTATCACAAAGATTAACTAGCATCTTAACCATACCCAAAATTATCTTATTTCTAATCTTAATAATTTACCCTAAAAAAATAAATTAGAAAATATACTTTGAAAATAAATATAAACATATCATATTTTCATAAATGAAACATTTTAATTCAAATACAATGCTCATTAATTAAAACATCAAAAAATTCAACATCATATTATACAAGCATAAGAATTTCATCATCTCTCATTGTACCTCTAAATCCCTAATAAACCCATCAATGTAATTTGTTCATAGAAAATAATTTTCCCCTTATTATCATGAATTTCCATCAATACTAGTTTTATTAAATTACCCTTTAACTTTATACGAACACATTTTTTCTCTTTATATATCAAAATTAGGATATTACACCACGACAACAAAGTCGTGGTGTCATTGGTCATTCCTCTATATAAGTGATATAAATAATTATTTATGACAAATAAAATTATTCCATAAATAATATTTACAATTTATCACTTACTTGTAATATACAAATATATTACATGAAAAATTTGAGTCTTTAACTCGACTCATTCCTCCTACTAATATTAAACGAACCTAGGATATTTAAATCCATTCGAATAATATTAATACTTGTATTTACTATATAACTTGTAAATACATGTTATAAATAAATTCAACTAATTGTTCTAAACTCGAATAATTAATGAATTTATTTATTCTTTGGTGATCCATAGAACTAGGATAGTGCTCGGACCCTTTGGCAGGGCCCACCAAGTTCTAAATTCCTATTCCTAGAATAGGATAGATTCTCAAGGTGCTATTGTGTGTGACCCTCTAGGCCCTTATCTCAATAGTAGTGAATAATACCACTGACCTAGAGTGGGGTCTAGATACCCATCGAGGCCCCTATAGAGATAAAGAAAAGTCAAAGCAACAAATTCCTTCCTATGAACACAGTCTGTGTAATCTAATATCTTCGTCATCGATATCTTAATAAAGCAGAATGCATACTAGTGTCATCATTATTTATTTGCTTTATTTTGTTTTTTTATTTGTCCAGATGGTCTTACCTTCGACTACCATGGCGATGGATTTATTGAAGGTGCAACCATCTTAATCAACCAGGCATGAGATATCTCTTCCTGAACTCGGAAGCGACAAATCCTTTCTCAATCATTCAATCAATGCCATGCCATTAATGACGTACCCGATACAAACTACCTCACCACGACTTTGTCACCATGGTTTTCACCTTATATAAAATGTACATAATTAAATGAAATTCATTGATAATGATCTCCAGTCAGGAGACCATTACACATGTCCTTAGATAGGAATGACCAATGACACCAAAAACATGTGGTGTTCCTATTAAGAGAGTCTATCCTCATGATCTCAATAGCTAGAGATCATCATGTGAGAACTTCATGAGAAGAAGTCTCAATGCTTATAAGCCCCCAGCACCTAATGGTCACACATCATCTGTGTCCTTTCAGAATGATGTAACTAGACCATAGGATGTTACTTTAAGATTACTGTCATGGCATCTCAGGGTTCTCATTATAGCCTGAGACCTACTATAACCATTTGATGTGACAAGAAATCTAAGTACATTTCCATAAACAAAGTGGACGCAGAAGTATCTACACTACCATGTCAAGATAAACACATGTATAAAAACAAACTGAATACATGTAACAATAATCAAAGTACAATACAATTTGGGTCTAGGGAACCCACTTTCAACACTCCCACTTTCACTAGAGCCAACTGCTAACAGGTTTTAATCCGCTAGCTCTCACATGTGAATCATGCTTCTACTGAGAAATGGCTTTACTCAGGGGGTCTACCACGTTTCCTCTGTGGCTACTCTGCAAACTGTCATTTCAAATCTTTGAGTAAAATCCCTAAAGAGATGAAACTTCCAAAGAATATGCTTTGTCCTCTAGTGAGACCTGGGCTCCTTGGAAAGTACCACTGCAGCAGTATTATCACAATATACTGGAACAAGGTCTGCACTGCTAGGTACAACACCAATGTATGAGATAAAGCTATGTATCCAGACTGCTTCCTTTACTGCATCGAAATCTTCAATATATTGGGACTCTGCTGTAGAATAAGCAACCACATCTTGCTTTGAGCTTCTCCAGCTCATTGCACCACCATTCAGGCAAAAGATGTAGCCTGACTGCGATTTCATATCATCATGATCTATTTGGAAACTAGCATCAGTGTATCCCCTCACAACTAGTTCCTCATCTCCTCCATACACCAGGAACATATCCTTAGTACGCATTAAGTACTTTAGGATAGTTTTAACAGTTGTCCAGTATAGCTCTCCTGGATTGGCTTGATATCTACCCACCATGCTTAAAGCAAAGACAACATCAAACCTAGTACATAGCATGGAATACATGATAGAACCCACTACCGAAGCATAAGGGAATCTACTCATTCTTTCAATCTACTCTTGTGTTTGTGGACACATTTTCTTGGAGATATTTACACCATGTGACATAGGTAACAATCCTCTCTTGGATTATTCCATATTGTACCTTTTGAGTAACTTGTCAATATATATAATTTCACTTAGGCCAAGTAGCCTTTGAGATCTATCTCGATAGATCTTGATCCCTAGAATGTAGGCTGCTTCACCTAATTCTTTTATGGAGAAGCATTCATTTAACCAAGTCTTAACTGACTGTAAGACTTTCACCTCATTTCCTATGATTAATATGTCGTCAACATATAAAACGAGGAAAACGATAGTATTCCATTCAACCTTTTTATAGACTCAAGGCTCGCTTTCATTTTTGACAAAACCAAAATCTCTTATGGCCTCATCAAAGCGAACATTCCATGATCTTGATGCCTGCTTCAATCCATAACTGGATCTCTGCAACTTGCATACTTTATTGGCATTCTTTGACTTAACAAACCCGTCAGGTTGAGTCATATAGACATATTCAACCAACTTGTCATTTAGAAAATTAGTTTTGACATCCATTTTCCAAATTTCATAATCATGAAAGGCTGCTATTGCAAGTAATATTCTGATGAATTTAAGCATTGCCACTGGTGAAAAGGTTTCATCATAGTCAATGCCTTGACATTGTCTGAAACCCTTTGAAACTAGTCATGATTTAAATTTATTAACCTTACCATCCATGTCCAGCTTCTTCTTGAATACCCATTTGCATCCAATGGGCTTTACATCAGATAGAGGGTGTACAAAAATACAAACTTTATTTTGGTACATGGACTCCATATCATAATTAACGGATTCTTTCCATTTAATAGCTTCTTTGCCTTATACTGCTTCCTTGTAGGTTAGAGGTTCATCATTCTCAAGGACTATTGTGTCACCTGACTCGGTGGCAAGAAAACCATAATTCTCTAGTTCGCTAACCTCTCGCGTAGACCTTCGCAGTATCTGTGTCTCAGGAATAATTTCTTCTTCCACTTGTTCTTGTGGAGATTGTTCCTCTACCAACTCTTGTGCATCTGAAGCATCAACTTCATCTAAGTCAATCTTGATCCTACTATTTCTAGTAGAAATGTGATCCATTTCTAGAAATGTGGTGTATCTTTCCACAATGAATTTTCTATCTAAAGGGTTATATAGGTAGTATCCTCTAGTATCCTTAGGATAACCTATAAAGATACACTTAGTGCTTCTAGATGCTAATTTTTCACTTGGTAAAGTCTTGAAAAATGTCTTTCACCCCCCCACACATTTGTGTAATATTGGGTTTCTTTCCATACCATAACTGATATGGAATCCCATCTGCAGCTTTAGTTGGTACTCGGTTAAGGGTATATGCTGATGTCTTCAAGGCGTATCCCCAAAAGGATAATAGAAGAGTTGTATGACTCATCATTGATCTGACCATGTCAAGAAAGGTCATATTCCTCCTTTCACTAACACCATTCCATTGTGGTGTATAAGGAGGAGTGAGTTGGGATACTATCCCACACTCCCTTAAGTGATCAATGAAAGCTTTGTTAAGATATTCTCCGCCTCGGTCTGAGCGAAGTGCTTTTATCTTCTTACCAAGTTGGTTTTATACTTCATTTTGTTATTCCTTAAATAAATGAAAGGAATCTGACTTATACCACATTAAGTAGATATAGCCGTACCTACTATAATCATCAGTAAAAGTAATCAAGTATAGAAAACCACCCCTTGCCTCTACTGGAAATGGACCACATACATCGGTATGTATTAATTCCAGCACTGCATTGGCTCTTTCTCCCTTTCCTGAGAAAGGTTATTTGGTCATATTTCCTTGTAAACAAGCTTGGCATACATCTAAGGGTTCTAACTGTACTGAGTCTAGATACCCTTCTTGATGTAATATTCGTAATCGCTTCTCATTTACATAACCAAGCCTGATGTTCCATAGGTAGATATTATTCGATTCATGTTGGCTGTTTTTGTCATTGATTTCCATTACTAAGTTTTCTAGTTCTAGCATATATAAACCATTGTTAAGATGTTCTATACTATAACATATGTTATCCCTATAAAAGAGACAACTTTTATTTCCGTACATGAAATAAAAACCCATAGTGTCTAAACTTGACACAGAGATAATGTTTCTGGCAACAGACGGTATATAATAGCAATTGTTTAAAATAAGAACCAAACCAATTGGTAAAGTCAAGTGATAGTCTCCCACTGCCAATGCCTCCATAATTGCACCATTTGTAGCTCAGAGATCCCCTTGACCTTTTGCAATCTTCTTGAACCTACTTGGTTCCTGTATATGAATACAAATGTGTGAGCCACATGCCGTATCCAATACCCAACTTATAGATAAAGATAGATTGCATTCAATGACAAAGATACCTGAAGTAGAAGCATCAACTTGCTTCTTTTTCCCAGCTCTGCAATTCTTCTTCTAGTGGCCTTTCTTGCCACATCCAAAGCAGATAGCTTCATGCTCATTACTTTGCCTCTGAATCTTTGGCTTCTTTTCAGGACGATGCATTGGTGTATTTGGCCTTGACTTGGACTTAGACCCCTTGGACTTTCCCTTGTTTTTCTTGTTCACCATAAGGATAGTTGAATTGGTGTTTTTCATGTCCTTATCATCTTGGCGAACTAAAGCCAAAATACTCGGGAGTGACTTTGTAATATCATTCATATTATAATTGATAATGAAAGTTGAGAATCTTGACGGTAAAGAGGCAAGAATGAGATTCACTGCCAGTTCTTGGTTCAGTTTGAACCCAAGGGCTTCAAGCCTCTCAATATATCCAATAATCTTGAGTACGTGAGGACCGTCTTGGTGCCCTTCTACTAGCTTGCACTTATAAAGCGCACTTGAGATCTAATACCTTTCTTGTCTATCCCTCTCCTCATATAGTTCTTGGAGATGTGAAAGAATCTTGTAGGCGTCCTCTTCCTCAGGAATTTTTTGCAATTGGCTGGACATGGATGACAACATTATGAATTGTACATCAAGCGCATCATCTACATTCTTTCTCCATTTATCTTTTTCTATCTTTCTTTCCCCCTAAGGAGGCTCAGCAAGAATTGGGGATTCCAACACATATAACTTCTTTTCTTGGCGTAGTAATATGCACAAGCACCTGTACCACTCCTGGAAGTTATTTCTGGTCGGGATATTTTCTTTATCCAAGATTGATTGCAGTGATAAAGTACTTGTGGTGTTGGTGATTACCATTTTGAATCTACATCAGATAAACATTTAGCAGTTAGTACTTTGTCTTGATTACCTTTTGAAATTTTATGATTATTATATCATTTAATGTCTCCCACTATTTTAACGAACCTTAATATCCATCACTATTAGATTCAGAATACTCTATCGCTTGAGCATTCTAGTGGAAAGGATCCTCAAAACCTCCCTCGTAGTCTATAAGCTTGGGCTACGACACTACTTGGAGGGTTTCAAGGTAGGCATTATGCTGGCCAACCACTTGTTCTTTTGGTTCCTTATGTAGTTGAGTAAAGTCCCATATTTTGGAATCTAAACTTGATTCCCTCAACCTTTTGCCTCTAAAGTGATAGCAAGTTAGCTAAGGCTAATCCTTGACTACTCACTTTAGTTAAGTCGACCCATTTCTCTCATGGAAACGCCCCGGTAGTAAGAGGCACTCTCAACTGAGGCTGATGAGCACCCAAATAGCTGGTTTTGTTTAGATGTGAGAAATGGCAGACATTTAGACTTAATATATCTTTGAGGGATTTTTAATATTAATTGACGAATACAATCCTTTTCTACTTATTATGTTCAAACTGGGTTGTCGTTCTCACAACTGAACATGTAATAGAATATTATTCGTCACAACTTTATGAATTTAATCTTGTTTACTATCCTATGTGATCATGCAATAATCATGCAGATGCATAAAATAATAAACTATGCATAAAGAAAATTAGGCATTCCGGCTGGTCTTGAGCATTCTATAATGATCGATCGATAACTGATCAATCATCACCTAGAGGCATCCATACCTGAGTCAATACATGACTCGTGTTGCTTCTGGCCCCAGTACAAAGCGCCCAACTCCTGTCTGGACTACCGCCTCAACACGGTGGGGTCTGCCTCTCGGATCATCACAGTATTATTACAAATATACTCGCACGCAGGCGAGGGGGTCTGGGGTAAAAAATACAAATAATGTAATGGATGCGTAGGCCCTTATACATATTTGAATTAAAAGACGATTTTCAGACCATCATTTACCTAATTAAATATTAAAATCATCACACGCATTGAATAAGTAAATAAATAAATAAATAAATTCCAGACATACATAGGTCGATCACTTGCTCAAGACAAGTCAGGGTAAAAGCGCAATAAAATTAAATTTCAATAAATTTAAAATATGTGAGGGTGCTCTAATAAATTAAATTAATTTGATTAAATTCCAATAATTTATTTTTATCGGTTCCATTTGTTTAATTTAATTTTAATTCCAAAAATTAAATTAAACCATTAATTTAATTCTAAACTTAAATTAAATTAATATTTTGAATTAAAATAATTTAAACCCCTAAATTAATTCAAATTAATTTAATTTAAAAAACTAAATCAATTAAAATTAATTTAATTAAGGGTTACCTCTAGCTGGAGAGGAGTCCGGCAGGAATGTGTACCGCCACGGGGTGTTGTCCGGGAACGGGTACCGCGACTTGACCGCAGCATGACCGCGGTGTGACTGCAGTGTGATCACGATGTGACCGCGACATCCAACGACTCCCGTGGCGGCTGCAACTCCCGGCGTGGTCTGAGGGGAGCAGAAGGAGGCCAGGAAAGAGGCCGGCCAACCACGTGGTCGGCTGCCCGCTGCTCCGGTGAGCTGGCGAGGCGGCTGTTCGGTCCAGGACGGTCTAGACGGCACGACGCGGCCCGTCCGGCGAGCTCGGGGTGGCCGGCTGGCTCAGGGCATCCGACTGGATCCGGTCTGGCGTGGAAGGGAAGGCTGGCGCGGGGTCGGTAGCCGGCTGGAGGAGGTCCGGCGTGGGCTCGGGGCGGCCGGACAGAGCCGGTCTGGCGCGAGGCAGGAGGCCAGCGCGAGGTGGGGTCCGGCGCGAGGCAGAAGGCGAGCGCGAGGCAGGGTCCGAGGCGGTGCAACAGGCCGGTCCGACGGGGGAAAAGGAGGCCGGCGCGGGGAGGGGTCGGGGTGGCCAGCTGGACGCGGTCCGACAGGAGGGGGGCGCTAGGGTTTGCCTCCCTCCTGTGCGCCGTGTGAGAGAAGACCCCTTTGGGGTCTTCCTCCTCATTTTTCTTTATTTTATTTGTCCTTTAGACAAATAAGCCCACCCCCTTTTTTTTAATTTTTTTAAATAAAGGGGGAAGACCCCATTTTGGGGTCTTTTCTTCCCATTTTTTTTATAAATAAAAATCAAACTAGACTTGACTTGACCCATGTCTTTAAAATAATATTTTATAATAAAATATTATATTATATTTTATAATAATAAAATATAAAATTTAATTTTATCTTAATAAAATTGAGATTAACATCAAATGAACAAAAAAACTTGCGACGTTGATCCGTTTAAAAATTTCAAATGATCATAACTTGATCATTCAAAAATGAAATGATTTGCGGTCGAATCCGAATGAACCGTTTTAACACCCCGCAATTAAATTTAATGAATTTTAATCTTGTTGACTCAAAAAAACCTTGCAATCGCTCTGATACCACTGTTGGGTACTGGGACTATGCAGCGGAAGCCGGTGGGATGTGATTTTAAAATTTTTGCTTCACCGGAGTGACATATCCCTGTCTACTCCAGTGATCTTGTCCCGGCTTGGTCCGATGATCTTGAAAGGTTTATAAAGAGCATGAAAAATCAAACTGAACATTTACCTTGTTCATAATTTTCATGTGAAAGTTTGCCGCAGGACGCTGGCGATCGTTGCTCGAAGACTCCAACGTTGAAGCCCTCTAGATCGTCTACACACGTCTCGCGAATCTGCACGCGCTCCGTTCTTCAAGATTCGGGTGCTAGCGTGGATCTTCGACGCTCACTTCAGCGTAGTGACGATCAACGCAAAGGAAGGAGCTTCGATCCGAGATGGATGATCTTGAAGATCCTTCTTTGCTTGAGAGACTCTCTCTCTAGATTCTAGGAGGAGAGAGAAACTCTCAATCTTGACACATGAATAGTAATCATGGGAGAGACTCTCTCTCACTTATATAGGGAGTGTTTAAAACACGTGGTATAGGTTCCCGGCCCCCATGTAATAGACGTCCGCTATATAAGTGATATAAATATTTATTTATGACAAATAAAACTATTCCATAAATAATATTTACAATTTATCACTTACTTGTAATATACAAATATATTACGTGATAAATTTGAGTCTTTAACTTGACTCATTCCTCCTGCTAATATTAAAGGAACCTAGGATATTTAAATCCATTCGATTAATATTAATACTTGTATTTACTATATAACTTGTAAATACATGTTATAAATAAATTCAACGAGTTATTCTAAACTCGAATAATTAAGGAATTTATTTATTCTTAGGTGATCCATAGAACTTGGATAGTGCTCGGACCCTTTGGAGGGCCCCACCAAGTTCTAAATTCCTATTTCCAGAATAGGGAAGATTCTCAAGGCGCTATTGTGTGTGACCCTCTAGGCCCTTATCTCAATAGTAGTGAATAATACCACTGACCTAGAGCGGGGTCTAGCAACCCATCGAGACCCCTATAGAGATAAGGCAAAGTCAAAGCAATGACTGCCTTCCTACGAACACAGTCCGTGTAACCTAATCTCTTCATCATCGATATCTCAATAAAGCATAATGCATACTAGTGTCATAATTTTTTATTTGATTTATTTTGTTTGTTGATTTGTCCGGACGGTCTTACCTTCGACTACCATGGCCATGTATTTATTGAAGGTGCAACCATCCTAATCAACCAGGCCCGAGATATCTCTTCCTGAGCTGGGAAGCGACAAATCATTTCCCAATCATTCAATCAATGCCATGCCATTAATGACGTACCTGATACAAACTACCTCACCACGACTTTGTCGCCATGGTTTTCGCCTTATTTCAAATGTAAGTAATTAAATGACATTCATTGATAATGATCGCAAGTCAGGAGACCATTACACATGTCCGTAGATAGGAACTACCAATGACACCAGAAACATGTGGTGTTACTATTAAGCGGGTCTGTACTCATGATCTCAATAGCTAGAGATCATCATGTGCAAACATTATGAGAAGAAGTCTCAATGCTTATGAGCCCCCAACACCTGATAGTCACACATCATCTGTGTCCTTTCAGAATGATGTAACTGGACCATAGGATGTTACTTTAAGATTACTGTCATGGAATATCAGGGTTCTCATTACAGCCTGGGACCTGCTATAACCATTTGATGCGACATGTAATCTAAGAAAATTACCATAAACAAAGTGGATGCAGAAGTATCTACACTATCATGGAAAGATAAACACATGTATAAAAACAAATTGAATACATGTAACCGTAATCAAAGTACAATACAAGTTGGGTCTTGGGCACCCACTTTCAACAATGTCTGTCTTGATCACCAAATAAATCCTAGGGTCCTAAAAAACATACATATATTTAGTGGTTATCATACAATTATACGTAGTAGGATTGACCTTGAAACCTCTCATGAAAATGTGGAAGAGGTATACTAAATCCCATGTGAATAAATAGAGAAATCAAATCATCTCCTAAATCAGGTGAAATATATTCCCAACCTCACCAAGGATTTATACCCATGAAATGCATATAAGTAAGTACATATTAATGAAGCATGTATATAAAAAGAGTACCCCACTACCACTATTCCACTGATCTAATCACCCTAAACCCACAAAGACTTACATATTGATTCTGTTATCCCCTTTGTAAGCTACACTGCACATTTTTACAAATAAATAACATCCAAAACCACATAATCTCAATCAAATCACCATCATATCTCTTTATATTTAAAACTAAGATCCACAGTAGCCCTTGGTAAATATTCACTTTACCATAAGCCATTAAAAATCATGAATAGATTCAAATTCAATACAATAATATGATAAAACCTTATACTATAAAATCACACATATAAATGTATAAAATAACTAAGATCCTTTGTAACCCATATAGGTACACATCCTATAACTATAATCCAACATATATTGGACATTTTCACATACTAAGACCACATCTGGAGGAGAGAGAAGGATAGGGGGAGTAGTTAACCACATACATCCTCAATAAATTAGATATTTTGAAACACTCAAAACCCAAGAAAAAATATAGGCGTTGGATTCCATGAATGAATTGGGTGGTGGAGAATAAAAAATAAGAAAAAATAAGGATTTTTATAGCACACAACCTTACTAGGGGAAACTACCTAACTTAGGTTCATTCTAAATCTAACATCTCACAATATGACTAAATTACCACCACTAAGGGCTACATATCCAATAAGCAGAAAAGATAAAAGTTTAAATTCTTTCTTGATATTTCAACTAATCACTTAATCATTGAATAATATATCATCATCATCTAAGATGATTATCCATGTCACTTTAATATTTTCCTCATTCTATATTTATTAATATGAGGTCAATAACATTTATTCATTTTAAACCATTCCCTTAAGAAGTTTGTCATTTAATTATAGTTCCATAATTTTGATCACTAATTCATATATTCCTATATATAGGAAGTCGAATTCAAGAGATACATGATTTTACTCATGGAGATGGCCTCGAAAGTGTCCCACCTACCGCACCTTGCACTAATACCCTAGCCTGACGACGGTGCCCCCCACCCCCCGGGGGGGGGGGGATGATTTTCCTGCATCTTATTCTGAGGCTCGGTCATGCTCATTTACCTTGCTCTCAAACCCCGAATTTCTCTCAGAGTTTCCTCCCATTTCAATTAGTCCGAAGGTCCCATATCTCTTTAAGGGTGTGCCGCAAATATCAATTTCATATTTGGAATTCAATTAACCCTCAAATAGTCTTGGTCTAACGCCGGTTTCTTGATTCATCTCTCCCCAACCTTCAGTAGATATTTTTACAGGTTTGTGTTTGGATTTTGGGGTTTGCAAGAACGTGCAATCAGCCTTCTTAATAAGTAACATATCATGATCAGCTTTGCTTTAATGGAGGATTTAATCTTAGCTTGGTCCAGATCCCCACGTAGTTGTAATGGTAGCCATTTTTATCTCTTTAGGTGGACCTATGACTTCCATATGAATATAGACTCTACTTCCAAAACCATATGGGTAAGCCTCCCTAAACTACCACTCCCATTCCAAAATACCCCAATTATCTTTTTGTTAGGAAATCTGGTGGGTCACTTTTTTGTGTTAGGATAGCAGGATGAACTTAGAATGCCACTCGATCTCACCCCACATTTTTGTTGAGGTGGATGCCTCCAAGTCACCAATGTAATGGATTTGGATCACTGTTGGGAAGGAACTACATTGTAAGAAAGCCGTTGATATTGAATCATGGACGAACTTTTGTTCATCATGCAAGATTTTGGGTCACCAACCTTCTTCTTATTGCGGAGTGCGTCAAGAGGATCATGGGGCTCCCTATTTGAGGTTGCATGGAGATAAAGTGTCCACTACAACCTCAATGGACCTGCTTGAGCATCGTGAGTCAATCCCGTCTGAGGTGGATATGAGGGCTAGGAATTATATTCCAAAGGTATCTGATGTCCTCAATCGCTTGAGAAATGATTTGGATGTTTCTAATCCAGTTCATGAGACTCCGACGCTAGTGGAAAGTAGGAGAACAAATGTGGCCTTGGATCCAAGTCCCAACTCTCGGAATCTTTTATCCTATGTGGGGGTAGTGTGCTCTTTCAGTATTCAGAATCTAGGAAAAATGATGTAAGTGTCCAACAAGAAAGGATCTTCTGGCATTGAGGTTAGGGAGAATCATCTTCAAGGCTCAGAGGGATGGGAAGAGGCAGTGGATGGGTCTAGCCACAGTAGAGAGATGCCAGTTTTAAAGCTTGGAACCCAGTTTGATTCCTTAGGACCTGATGAGGTGGTTCAAAATATTTTTGATCCTGATTAGGTGGAGATTCATAAGGAGGGTCAGGGTTCACCTAGGGTTGATTCAAGCGATGAGGCATGTAGTCTAGTTTTTTTTGACAGTGTGAAGGCTGATCATAGTAGAGGTATTTACAACCAAATAAAAAATAAGGGGAGGAAGGGTTCTCATGACTTGGGGTGATCCATTATGGTTAATGAGAAGTTTTATAAAGGGAAGAGGGAATATTCCTACCTTTCTAAACCAATACAGACCAGATCAGCCTCGAAGTTGAGATGGAAGGAGATGATGGAGACCTTTTCTTACACCAAGTAGGGTTCTAAGAGGGAGTCTTCAAATGAAAATGAGAAGAAATATGAGACAAATGAGAGGTCTTGTGTGTCTTCTGGTAATGTGAAAATACATGATATACTTGTAGTTATAGATTCTGTGAATGGTGAAGACAAGGCCAACCCATGAAAGGGCATCTTTCCCATCGAACAGTGGGATAGAGGCGAGGATGATGCTTCAAATGGGAATAATCTAGTGTTTCTTATGCATTAGGAGGAATAAATGGTTGAGTAAGCTCTTGACATCAATGTCACACAATAGGAGGTGGACAAGATGATGGAAAGGATGATCTATGTTGATACAAATGGTGAGAAATGTGCTTTGATCAATAAATAAGACTTTATACTAATAAGAGGTTTCAATGAAGGGAATATGAACTATGAGGAGTACATCCAAACCTGAGATAAACTGGTTTATCAATTTTAAGACCTTATAAAGGACGATTCGGGAACATAGGTAACAACACTATCTTGTAAAATGTTTAGAGAATCTGCTACTAATAGAATTAATATGTTTTTCAATGAGTTTGTGATGTATTATTTTGTTTGTCATCCTGGGTGAATTTTTTTTTCTCACTTCATTAAAAGTGTTTTGATAATAAAAAAATTAATTTTTAATCTATATATAGGAAGATAAAAATATTCCTGAAGGGAAATGAATGATAAGTAGGAAGCATAAAGAAATTTAATATACATAAAAAATTATAAGAAACTAAAAATAAGGATCTCAATATGATATATCCATCCAAAATCATCATAAATACCTTCTTACATTATTCTCACTACTTATCATTGACCAAAACAAGTGATCGACACCAAAACATTAACAACATAACAAAACCCTCACAATTCAACCAACCGTAGCAGGTTTCAAATAATTCTTAGCAAGGGTTATATATTTTGAAGATATCATTGGAATAAAAAAATTACAACCAATATCAATAAATAATTAACATTCCACTAACCAATAATTCACAAATATAACAATAAGGTTTGAACACATTAAGCCTTTGATATTTAATTTATAGTCATATTTTCCTTTTACTAACTTGATTTTCAAAATTTATTTATGTTAAAATCACCAGAGTGTAAATATATTTTAACAATGATAATTATAGATAATATTATATTAATTTTATCACACCCACTCTTATCATCTTAAGAGGTTTTATGAAGAGGACCATACTCAATTTACAATGATCCTTTTTTCCATCTTTAATTTTCTTATCAATTTTTTTTAAACATCCTAGGAATGGGAAAGAATAAAAATGATATAAAATATTAAAACCATGATAACCAAAAAAATAAAATGCAGGAATAATAGGAATAATACAATTTTATACAAACTACACCATCAACTCTTTTCAAATTCCTCAATTATTTTTATTTATATTCATTAGGTTGATCAAACTATTTATCCAGTGAAAACATGAGGATGATAATTCCACACCTACATTAAAAATAAAAATGATAAGTAGTGGATCCCCTATCTAGAAATAAATCTTCTGTGGTTTTATTCTCTTAATAGGTAAGGAAAGGGAAAATGGTTCGCACATCTAGAAACATGTGAAGGAAACCCCTGTCCATATGTGAGATTTTTATGGAGAGGAAGAGATAATAACTTTAGGAGGGGATCACCAAAGAAATAATGGACTACTTGATGGTTCTTGGGAAGCACCTATATTTGTATTTTCCCATGGAATGTTCAAAAATGAAAGGAATAAAATGAAGGAGGGTGGAATTTGTTTTCATGAATGGATGCAACTGCCCAAAAACATTTCAAAATTTCAAAATGTATATTCTATTTTTAATTTCATATTTAATTAATATAATCAAGGAAGCATGATTTAAATACCACCATGCTGCATCTATATTTCTATAAACCATAGTCTAGTAATGTAGTGGTGAGGAGACTCCTTCCTGAATTTTTTATTTAATTTCCCTTATTTTTTTGTTAATTAAATATATTAGTTTCCAATTAATTAATAAATCTTATTTATTTCCTTCCATGTTTCAAACCCTATGTATACTTTGATATTTATTTTTTCCTTTTTCTCTATGTGAATCACTCCCTCTCTTGTATATGGAATTTTACATTTTTTATTTAGTCCAATCCCATGGTTTTCTAGTAAATACTTAAATCCCCTAATAGAATTTAATTCTAGAAAATATCATGGAACATATCATAGTAGGGCTTTCACTTCATGCTATAAACATTCCTCATTGAAAGAAAATTATTAAAATCCCATTTAATGTCGTAAAATGCAATTAAGGATAAATATGGAATAATTTAAAATTTCACAAAATAAAAGGAAATATATACTATGTATATATACATATATAACATGATATATATATATACACCATGAGTAATATAATATGCAATAAATCAGAAAAATTTTAAGGAATTTATATTGATACATAAGAAAAAATAACCGACATGTGATATAATTTAATTAAATAAGATAATTCTATATATATGTATGGTTTTTTACTTTCTCAAAAACCTATGTGTAATATTTTAATTCCATTCATAATTTTTTAGACCATGCATATGTTTTTTATTTTAATATGTAATATATCACACTTAGAAAAAAAATTTGAAATCGAATTAATCCAAAGAAAATATAGAATTACTAAAATTTAAATAAACCTTCCACAAAATTTTGAAACTAATAGAAAAAATCATTGGAATATCTTAATGCTCACGAAATGAAAAGTAAGGGTTTGAAAAAATATGGCCCCTAATATTAGATACTTATAAAATGATTCTCATCCTTAATAATTTAAATAAAATTTCAGAAGGAAATCGAAAAAAGGATGATAAGACACCCTATGAGACACCTCTCAAATAGAGAACTTACTATAATAAAAACAAAAAACAACTCAATATAAGACAAGAAATAAAATAATACAACATCCTCAATCATCACATCAATAAAACTAAGATAAAACATATCACACAATAATCAATCATAAAAAACATAGGATATTGATCATTATTTTGTGTCTTGCATTCCCACGTGAACTCTTATAAAATACTATATCACAACAAGACAAGTACTAAAAGAATATCATACTCATGCAGAACCTTCTCATCAAATTCCTAAATCTCAATGATTTATTCCTCAAACATCACATCATATTCAACTTCCAACTCAACCCAGTCAATGATATGGGAATCATTATAAAGATACTCATAAAGAAGTGATAAATAGAAAATTTTATGGATCCAATTCATTTAGGGGGGTAGTGATAACCAATAAACAACTATAATGACATGCTCCAACACCTCAAAAGGTCAAACTAATCAAGGATAGATCTTACTCCCACAAATGAACATTTTCTACCCATGATGAGAAGATACCTTCAAGAATATATGATATCCAATATTAAAATCTAAAGGTATCCTCCTATGATCAACATAGGACTAATGATCATCATTCACTCATGAATATCCTGAAACTTTTTTATCATACTCCACACCAATTCTAGATCAAGCATAGTTAACTATCCAACCTCGGTCTAACACAATGAAGATATAAAATTTCATTCATACAGTTCTTTGAACATGGTCATACCAATGGTGGAATGATATCTTTTTTATAAGAAAATTCAACCAATGGTAGATGCTTCCCCCAAGAGCCTAAAAAATATAGAAAATATGCATGCATCATGTCTTCCAATGTTTTGATGGTTCACTCTATCTGATCATTAATCTTTGGATGAAAAGAGGCGATCATGCATAGCTAAGATCCAAAATTACATTAGAGAGCACTCCATACCTTGGAGGTAAACTGGGGATTACAATCAAATAAAATAATCGTTGGAACCATTTTTATCCACACAATATCTTATAGATATTTCTATGATTAAATATCCACTAATATTGACACAATAATTACTAAAAAGTGAGACACCTTTATCAAGAGGCATACAATCACCCAAATTTCATCATATCCATCCCGATATCAGGGTAAATCAGTCATGAAATCTATCAAAATGACCTCTCATTTTCATTAGTTAACATCCAATGAATGAAGAAACGCAGCAAGAACATGATTCTCAACCTTTACCTTCTGAATGAACAAAAACCAATAAATAAGATCTCGAATGGATCTCTTCATCCCAGACCACCAAAACTAACTCCTCAAAGCACGATACATCTTATCCCTACTAGGATGTATTTACAAGGGATATATATGAAACCCGAGAAGAAAAATCTCTAACACTATTAAGGTAACAAATATCCTCCCCTAGAATAACACTCGATGATGGTCATCTTAAGACCATCCCTTAGAGAAATCCTTACAAATAAATCAAACCAACAAAACTTATACCTTAGAATACTCCATATTGGATTCCTCTTCCTACTTCACAAAATATGACTACTTGGTCATCTAATTGAGGCCTCCTCTATTATAAACTTCCCCCATATCAAGGTGTAATGTTTTAAGTTCTTCCAAAACTCTCCAAGAATATCCTAAATCAGGAATAAAATCTCCACGTGTCTTCCTAATCAGAACATTAGAAAACATTCAATTTTCCAAATTTATTTGAAATATCAAATTCATAGTCCTTCAAGAAATACACACATTTTTGCTGTTGCAAATTTGAGTCACACTGGGGGATGATGTAACTCAATATCTTGTAATCAATCAAGACCGAATAGAATTAAATAGTGAGGTAATTCCACTATAACTTTATAGAAAACACCACTATAGTAATATAAAGATCATGGGTAACATATTTATATTTATGGGGTTTTAACTAATAATAACCATACGAGATAATTACACTTTTCCAAATTATAATTCAACCCAAACCAAGGTGAAAACCATCATAATAAACCTCTAACATAAAACCTTCATTAGGAAAATAAATAATAGGATATTCCCCTTCAAATACTCAAAAAAATCCTGGAAATTTTCAGTCCACACAAAAGTATGATCCTTTATATTCAAGTCTATAAAAGGATTCCTAATCTGAGATAATTAATGCCTGAATTCTTGAAAGACAAAGAAATATTCAAACCTCCATAACATTCTTGGGGACTGAACAAGAAAAAACTACCTAAATCATTTAAGGATCTAAATTTATTCCTCTATAAGATACAAAATTCCCTAATAAATTCACCTCATGGGCCAAGAGATTAAACTTTGATAGCTTCCCAAATAGCTAATTACACTGAAGAACCTCTAGAACCATTCTAAATTTCTCTTCATGGTCCTCCTCAAACATAGAATACACAAGGATTTTATCTATGGATACAAAAAAACTATTATAGGATCTAATGAAATGTGTATTTCATGAGTACTATAAACCCGACTGGTGTGTTCATGACACTAGAGGTCATCACCACTACTCATAGTGTCTATAATAATATCTGAAGGTATTCTTTGGAATATTCTCATCTTTCACACAAATATAATGAAATTATAAATATAAATTGATGTTTGATAACTAGATAAAACCATATATCTGATCAAATAGATCATAGATCCATAAAAATGGACAACAGTTCTTGGATATCACTTAATTCAAGTGACATTAATTGATATATAGTCACAGACTGTTGTCCTCTTTCTTTATGAAAAAGCCCAAAGCACCCCAAGGTGATACACTAGGTAAAATTAAACATCATTATAATATTTCATAAATCTAGATCTATAACTTAAATGGATCCATCCAATATGGATACATAAAGATCAAAGAAGAACTCAGCTACAGTTTTATCCCAAAACCAGTCTCTCCATGAAGGGTAGTTTTACATCCTCTTCTGGGAATACATCAATGTACTCTTCCACAACCCTGAAAAACACTACTGGTTTTTATACTACTGATATAAACATAAACTCAACTATTATAGATGATAAGGATTTAATATTCCTCTAACCCATCTGATGGACTTTTATACCAAAGAACATTGCATGATCTTTTTTATAGCAAAGAATATAACTCACCTTCTGAAGAAATCAATGGTACCATATACTAAATATATCCAATCCATGTTAAGGATAACATTGTATGACTATATACATAAATATATTAAATATCTTAAAGAGTGATATTACCCTAACATCGGCTCCCAAACTCTATATACATTAAACAAGCTATCTAGACCTCTAACTGGAATAGTCAACACCAAGGGAACTATAAGACTCACCACCTCAATTCATAGAGTTTGGACTAGGGTGGATGAAATGAAGTAGTGTGTGGATATTGAGTCAAATAAGGCATACACCCATGAGGAATATAAACATATGATACATCTCATAATATTTGGACCACCTAGGGCTGGTAACTTAAGTGTATAAAACTAACCATGTCCTCTTCGACAACCTTTATGGACTTGATGGAGACCACCTACATGATTGCACTGTACTCTCTAAGGATGAGGTACATTGAGAGGTTGTCCTTATCTCACTCTATATTCTTACTATTAATAAAATCTTGAAGCACCTTTTTCTATTTTTGTCTTGGAAGATACTGTTACAATGACTAAACCCAAAGTGGGACACCATCTCCACAATGATTTCCAAAGAAGTCCGAACACTCAAGATTTTGTTGGCCATAACCTATGCAGGAAAAACATACCACTCCTGATGTCACACCTGACTTCTTAATTAATTTTTATTTTATTATTTCTTGGCTCTGGATTCTCGCACCAAGGTTTAGGTTGGGTCTTGGTTTAATTTTTTTTATCATTTAACAATTTTACTGGGTTTCGGACCCATGCGCGGTCATCGTGCGGTTGGCAGTAGTCACGCAGTCGGCCTAGGTGTCGTGCGATTTCTCATTATTCTTATTATTATTATTATTGTTATGATTATATTATCATTATTATTTATATTATTATTCTTTATATCATTATTATTATTATTTGTATTATTAATATTATTAATAATAGTATTATTTTTATTTTTATTAATAATAATAATATTATTATTATTAATACTTCATCATTGGCATTGTTATTTTTATTATTATTGTTATAATTATTATTTTTATTGTTAATAATTTTTATTATAATTATCTTTAATATTGTTATTATTATTATTATTATTTCTGGTTTTATAATAATAATAATAATAATAACAATTATAATAAAATGAAAAAAAACTAACTACCCGCATCGCCCCCTTCCCCCTTACCCTCGACACACAACGGTGCCCTCTCTATTCCCTGTCCGTGCACGCCAGCCGACCAAACCCCACCTCCGGCCCTCCGCCTCTTGCCCTGGCAGCGGCCCTTCTCCCTTGCTTCCTTATCCTCCACCCAGCCGCACCCTCCGATCCCGACACCGCCTCCGTGCTCCTTCCATCTATGCCCCAACCACATCGACCCTCACCCCTCAGTTCATCCCGGATTTCCCCAGCGCGATGCTCCCCTCCGCGCTCACCCCTCTGTCCCGGCCTACGCACTTTGGCCTCCCGTTCGTCTCGTTCCATCCCTCCGCACCACTGGCCAGGCCGACTAACCCCTGCCCTCCTCTTCTCTAGTCAGCGGAAACCAGCTAGCCTCGACCTTCGCTCCGGTAGCAAACCTCCCCCATCCCCCTGCTTTTGTGCTCCGGCAAGTCTGCCTCCTCCTTGTGTCGACCTCGCCGCACCCAGACCCCCATGCTCTCTCTTGCAACTCGCACTGGTGAACCCACTCGGCCTTGCTCCGACCACTTTCCCCTTGTGCGGGCCAAACCACTTGCTCCATTTTATTTATTTATTTTCTATTTATTCCCTTTCATTTCTTCTTTGGTGTTTTTATTCAATTTGGATAAAACTTATTACCCTGGGTTGTGTGTCATGCATTTTTCTCGTTGTTTAGGGTATGCGATTGGTCCGCGGGGTATGGTTTTACCTTTCTTGAAGTTTCATCGCTTTCACACGTGTTTGAGGTAGGTGAATTCATGTGTCTTTCTTTCTAAATCATTCCTTTAATTCCAACTTTATTTCAATTAATTTTTAAATATATTTCTCACGTTAAATATGTTTATGACTAGTTTTGGTTAGTGTATTCCTATTGATGAAATTTGTTAGAACTAGTTTTTAAATCATGCTTTTGGGTTGGTATTTTCATTTAATTTGTTGATTAAATTCCAGTTTAAAATTTAAAAGATATAAATCTGGTGATTTTTATGGTGTCTTACTCTTTTTGAATTTTTGGTAAACTGGTTGAGTCTCTTGATATCATTCCATAAATTGTGCAGGCGGTTTATTAAGTTGTGTAGAAGTTTGTGAAACTTATTTTGGTAGGTCTTTGGTATTTGTTTTCTTTCAAAAGAGGATTTCGATTGTGTATTTGGTGAAAATCCTTATTGTGCTACTTATAAGTTTTTTTAATTGTTTAAACAATTTATTAAAAATGTGTAAGTTATTGTAAATCACGTCTTGAAATAATTTTGGTGTGTGTTTGATTGGGTCATTTTATTGTTTGATGGTCATATGAAAAATGTTTTAAAAAGAGTTCTATGGTGTCCTTGGGGTTGTTTTATGTTTTCTAAATGAGGTGGATAGTAGAACATGGTTTTAAGATAATTGGTGGGTTTTGTGGAAATGGTTTTCAAATATTCTCTTTGGATTTTGGTGTGCCATTGGATGTCGGCACATCCATAAGTGAACTAGGTGAACACATGGAAGTGCCCTCAAATGAAAATGACACTTGTAAATGATATTTCTCTATAAACCTCAGTTTCCGAAATGGAATTTAATCTTCAAATAAAGATGGGACCCTTGTGTTGTTTCTAAAGGGAGTTTTAAATGAGGTTTTATAAAGTGTTGTTTCAAGTGTTTTGGAAAACATGGTTTTTAATGGGTCCTTTAAGGTCTGGATATTTGGTTTGAAATAGGTTTTGTACTGGGTTGAAAAAAATTAAATACCCATTTGGATTTTCCAACTCATGTGTAAAGTTGTGTTAACTTTTATAATGGTTTGTGTTTAGAAATTGTGTGTTCCTGGTCAGAGTTTAAATGGTTTTAGAAAAATGGTTTTGACATGGATGTGACGTGATGGTCTGGTTGACACTTTTTTTAACATGAAATGATTGAATGTTTATTTTGGGGTGCTCCTATCTAGGGTAACCCTTTATGGGTGAATGCATAGGAAGCATCCATGTTTGGGGTAGACAAGTGTAGTGAGATGAATCATGCGTGCGAGGGCCTCCTACTTACACATTATTATTATAACCACCATGGGTTCCTGAGTATCTTTTAGTTGATCGAGTGATGGTTTCTTATCAGCCCCGATTAGACGGGTTGTTACCCACTGGTAGGTATAGAGGCCAGATGGGGAGTGCCGTTGGTTTCTGTTGCCACGAGGGCATCCAATTGGTTATAAACTTAGAAGCTTCACCATACAATGGAAGGTGGTTCTGAACTGAGTACATCCAAGGGTCTTCTAGGGATGTTTAGAATCACCCATAGTTACTGGATTATTTTCATTGCTTTTTTACTTTCCATTATATCAGTTTATTTCCAGATTTCATTGTTTACCTGTTCTACTTTATCCCAACTTTGGTATATTTTGTTTTGAGTTTAGTTTATAAAAATACAAATGCTTTGGGAAATGGTATGTCACATGTGTTTGATTTTTAAATAAGAAAAACATGTTGCTTATTTTAAAATGTGAAAACCCTACTTTTATATTTGTATTTCAAACTTGTGTTAATGGATGGTTTTGGGAAAGGAGATGTTGGATTCTGTGGTTTATGTTGGCAACCCTACTGAGAATTTTTAATGCTTATGATTATTTGTATCATTCCAGTTGCATGTTTCCTTTGCTTAGGTTTTCTTGGATGAGTTGCTCATTATTAGAGCAAGTTTGGCCTTTGGTTGAGAGGTGACCTGGAAGGTCATGTGGAGGTATATTGAGCTATCTGTTTATTACTTTCCCACTGTTAGAGACCAGTTTTATTGTTTTTTTATTCTTGTTTATTTATTTATCTTTTATGGGCCAAATCGTTCCTAGTGATTAATTTTTGATGCCAGACACTGGTTTCCAGCTCGTGGGGATCGGGAATGCCCTTAGGGCTTTTTTGCAGACCGGCTTGGGTGACCGGTTCAGGGTCGAACCGGGTTGGTTCATGACATCTGATCTCACAGTAGGGAACTGTGAACTTCCAAATCTTATGAAACTAGATAAAGAAAGCTAGAACCAACTCCCCTATGTATGAAACTCCAGTTGAATCAGAAATTGATAGCCTTTACTATATAGAGAGTCCTATCAAATCCCTTATTATATAGTTCAGTATTATCCACCATCCTCTTGATAACCTATTCCTTTTTCAACACCTTGATATATGTTGGAATTGTGAACAAAGTCACTTGGCACAAGATCTATGGATACAAATCCTCCTATAGAGGCCTCGATCTGAAATACTCATTGGATATAAAATCTAAGGCATAACATAGACTATTCTTGAAAATAATACCGAACTCCCACATGTTGGATACCACCTAGCAGAGGGAAAAATCTACTATTGGCATGTCACTTATGAGGTTGAATATAGAAACTCATCCCAAAAATGATAATAGAACTTAATTCACGATAACTATGACTTATTATGATCTCTATGGATTAAAAACCACCACTAGAAAGTATCACCATTTAGAATAATAACAACCAGTGAAATATAATTCTCCATCTAGGAAAAAATCATAATTAAAGAAATTTCTATCTCCTCTAGTCAAGCTTTAGTTTCTTGATCTAAAATTGATCCCTCAGACTTCGTTAATCACTGGAACTAAAACTCTCAAAGTTTATTTTTCTAATATTCATCTTCACCAAATTAAAATCCACTGTAATCTACTGGAACATATTTTTGAACATCATCAACATAAACCAGATGAGAACATATACTAGGATCCATACCTACAATATAGGAAACTGTTAGAGACTCCCTAAACCTAAATTATAGAATAAGTAAGATTAATTAAGTTTAATCTTAATTCTCATAATCTACCCAATTCAAAAATTGCCAAAAATAATCATGATACATGATCCTCATTAAGGTCTCACCTAAAAAGTAGCATCATTTCAGTTAGTACATTTAGTAAACTTTAGTTCCTTGAATTGGATTATAGGGGGCCCTAAAATCCAATGTCCAACAAGGTCTCCCTCACTTTCATTATATTCTAAGTCTGTATAATATTATTTCCATACCAACCCATGAAATATTCACCAATGTTTATCCCCAAAATCCATCATACCTCTCAACCAAAAGATATGATACCACTTTTTCATGACCCACCTCCATTATTACCTCTCCTAGGCCCACAATAAAGATGGGTGTGACCACCAAGTCCTATCTTTAATAGGCAATATGTGAGCTACTAGAACTTAGGGTATAGAACTTATAAAAATGGGATTCATTTCCCTCAATATATCCCAGGAATAAAAAAAGAATGAAAAAAACTCTATATATATAACATACCAATACATTACATGAAATTACATACAATATAGAAACAATGGAAAAGTATAAATAAATCATGAAACACTCCAACGGAAGATAACAAAAACTACAACAACTCACAATCAACCTCTATAAGCTAGAACGTCCAGTTCGATCACCATTTCAAACCTAGGGTCTAGAAAAACACACACATAGACATTTATATATATGGGTGAGCATGAAAATATACTTAGTAAGATCCTTCATAAAACCTCTCATGAAAATGCAGAAAAGTATACTAAATCCCTAGCGAAAAAAAGAGAAATCAAAACTTTACCTAAATCAGGTAAACTCTATTATGAACCTCACCAATTCTCACTCTCTAAGTAAAGAATAGAAGTAGAATTATAGTAATAAAGCATATATATATAAAAAGTGTACCATGATACCACTATCCCACTCATCTAGTCACCCAAAACCCCAAAAACTTAAATCTTGGTGCTCTTATCCCAACTATAATCCACACTAAACAGTCGTGAAAATACATCATAACCACAACAATATAATTTCTGTAACACCTAAGCATCAATTATAGTAAGTGAGTATTTTATATTAATGAAACTATAACAAAATTCACATTTTAATATTTCATGGTATAAAAATTCTAATTTTATAGGATGAATATCGATTTTGAACTTACTATATCAAAATAATCCTAGAATGAATTTCTGAAATATTCTCTTTGAAATATTATTTTATGAATACTTGAAAATGTAGTATTTAGGTAATCCTATTTTTATTTATAATAATTTGTTACAATATGCATAACTATTCATATATTTATTATGAATTTTATAAAAATAAAGGCAAGATCATTAGGAGGTAAAAAGGGATGTTTTTCATAAAACTATTTTTAAGTGCATAATGTTTTTACATTTTAATTAATTAAAATAATCCGTAATAATGAATGATTTAAATGAAATTTATATATTATACATCTATATATATAAATTTAAATATCTATAATGATGATTACTAGTCATAGAGTTAATATAAGATCATATTATGCTTGAAAAATGCATTTTCCTGGAAAAATGATTTTTGTCATGTTTTGCAGGTTTATTTATAAATTAATTTCTACCACTTATATAAATTGAATTTTATAAAAATATATTCCCTATTTGAAATCATTAGATTCAAATTTTTTAAATTGTTCCCTTTTATTTTTAGGCATTATGAATAGTAACTATTGTAAAATTTATCACCTTGGTAAAGGGTAAAATGGTAAAATTATTAAAACTATAGAATAAGGCTTAAAATCATACACACACTTGACTATATTTTATTTTATGAGTTTAATTCAACCACACCATTTATATATTTTAAACTATGGCATATCGGTGCCATTTTTATTTGATAAAGCCCTTATTATTTTAAGTAAAGTAAAATTTCAAAATCTTACACTCTTACTTTTAATTTATATTATATGTTCATATAGGGATAAAAATATATTATTAATGAATCTAACAATTTTAAATTATTTTTAATTTTTAGTGATGAAGTCATTACCTTAAATATTTACACAATGCTGACATAGTTCTTGTAAAAGTAGTAGAAAAATAAAATAAAATGATTTTAAAAACATCAATAGTAATATTTTTCTGATGAAATATAGCATCTCATGAATTTTATGGTTAATGAAAATGTATAATTTAAGGTTTAAAAGTTTATATTTCAATTTCCATTCATGTATTGACGTCTTTAAATCCAAAATATGTTAATAGTTCTTAAAACGACTTCAATGGTATTTTATGTTAAATAATATTATATTAAATGATCTAAATATGAAACAAAAATCTTGAAATATGAAAATAGGGATGGGATATAGTCAAAAAATTCATCCCTTGACCTTTTGTGAGACAATTTTTACCTTATAATTACATTTATAACCCTTTAATAATTAAAATTTTGTTTCATTGGTTAAGGTTAAGATTGGTTAACAAAAGGGTTAAACCAAAAGATAAGGTTTAAAATTCCATATATACTTGTAAAAATTTTAATGGTTGAAGTGATTTCATTATTAAACCATTTTAGATTTTAAATTTTATCTAGTTAGTGTCTCTTTCACATGAAAAATAATTTATTATATTTAAATATTTTAAGTAATTCCAAGTGTGTGATTACCTTTACTATGAAAGGATGCCACCTCTCATCTATTATTCACACCACCTTTAGAAAATTATCTCAACCAAACCTTGAAAAAATATCTACTAAACATACTTAGAAACATTTTATAGGTGATTTTATTCTCAAAAGACCAACCCTAAGGTTCTTAATTGAACATCTGAAGGAGGTACCTCAAAGAAGAGGTAATCATCTTAACCGACTCTTTTCAAGTTCATTTATTCTTATAAATCCTATAAATATTATTTTAAAAACATAATATAATAAAACTAATATATTTATATTAATTTAATTTGATCATATTTATGGTATTACCATATTTTATATACTGATCTATCTAATGGAAAATGGTGATCTATCTAAAGGAAAATGGAAACACCACTCATGTGTATGTTCAGACTACAACATCACGAGTCGATATTTTTTTTTTCATCACCACCTCACATGACTTGTATATATAGATAAATTTAAATAAATAAAATTATATTTATGATATAATTTTCATTATAAAATGATAAAATAATACTTACCTCTTTGACGACATATCCTTTGAAAAATGATAACATTGCTTGTGTGTATATGTGCAATACCACCTCTATGAAGCGATGTGATTCATTTTTCATTAGCATCATAAATTTATGGTTATAAAAATGTATATAATGAATAAATATTATATTTATAAAAATAATATAATTATTATATGATGAAATTGTAACCTATATACAATAGCCATAACTTCTGCAACGAAACATGCATGAAAAAACTAAACTGTTAACACTCAATGATTGGTTTTACCAATAATTGGTAATAAATGGATAATGAAAATATATATAAATTGAGATAAATATGAATATAGTTATTTAATTAATTAATAACAAGTTTAAATTCATTATAAAATAGGATAAATCATGTAAAACTAATTGTAAGAGTAAGATAAGGAGTTTTCATATCAATTTCCACTTCATTGAGACATATTTTTTATTATGCACCTGTTCTATATTATATGGTGTATATACTACCATGTTGTTACATTTAACATGAATATATTTTTTTTCATTGTATTTAACATTTAAATTAAACTTCACTTTTTCTAGGGGTTACAATTCAAAAGTTACTAAAGAGATATGAATTTATTTTTATAATATCATTTTTTGGGATTTCTTATATTTATATTTAAGGAATATTAGAATATATCATTCATAAAAAAATATTAATATTATTTGGATGTTTAAGGAATTTTAATGTTTTATTTCAACTTTTCCTCTCATTGGAACTTGAATCAAGAAAATAAATGTTTAAAAGAAAAATTTGATCTTATTTCTTTACTTGATCAGGAATGAAATTTATTCTATATCCAAATTTTTTAAAAATTGTTTTACAAAAGGCCATTTAATTTAATTAATTAATTTATTAAGGAGAAAATATGTCATATTTAACTTTCTTTATAAGTTATTAAAGGAATTTTTATAATAAGGTCATTTTTGACTTTCTCTTAAAAAATTTAAAAGGAATATTTCTTTTTTTATATATACAACGCTAAAGGATTTCCCCTCCCCATAACTATTTTACATTATTTAGATTATTATATTAGTTTCCCATGGTTTTAAAAAGAAAATTATTTAATGAAAATTTATTTTAAATGTATTTCTTTTACTTTATTTTATTCTCTAAAAGTATTCATTTTATTGCAAAATATATGTTTTTGATGAATTGATAGTCATATTTTATCTCTTATTAGTTTTTTCTTATTAACTTTCTCTTGAAACATTCACTTTCTTGTAATAATATATCATTGAAAATTTAAATTATCTTCCATATCCATAATATGTGTATCATGGATATGATTATTTTCTAAACCAGGTATCATTTTAATATATGGTGTTTTTATTTGAAAGTTATGTGATTGACTAGAAAAATCTTAATATTTTGTATTATTTACTCAATATAGATATTTTTTATAAGGAATTTTATTTTTGAATTGAATTTATCATTCAATATAAGATGAATTGATTGGACATAAAATTATGGGTGGGGCCGAGTTAAAGATGGACCCTTGATTCATCAATAGGTCTCACGAGACAAACTAGTTTACTAGATTTATTAAATGGGTTTTGGTATATACCTACCCATATATGAAAGTATCTTGGATTAATTCATTGATCAAGATATCTGACATTATACATTTATTTCATTGTGAATTCAGTTATTATTATCTATGATATTACTATATTGGTATTATCCATGGATGCATTTTGTGCTCAAGTTATTAATTAAATGACATGTGTTTTAGTTATCCATACTTAAATATTTATTATTACTTATCTACTCATGATAGATTCTATTATTCCCAACCTTTACTAAGTATTTTATCTCACCCTTATTTTATTTTCATTTCCCCAAGATATGAGCATAGAATTTTTAAATAAGTTTTAATGATTCAAAATATTTACTTTTACAATGTTTTATATTTTATTTCCAATGTAAAATGGTAATCATGTATATATCTAGTTCCTTAATACTATTAAACTGATCAGTACTTCTTTAGGTGATCACTTGTATCTTATGATAATATAATAAATTAGACATTGGATCTGGGTTACTATAGTTGAGGTTGTTTCAGTTGGTATAAACGGATTTTTTTTGTTGAAACCTTAGGAAATAGATTTAGGAAAGAATAAATTAGTGAATATAACCCTATGAAAAACTCTGAGGATAATTTTATGTACGACATAATATCCCAAGTTTTGATAAAGTAGATATTGTGTGATTTTCCTAGGAAAGTACATCCTTGTTTAAATACCAGGTGGAAACAGTTATGGAATAGATGAACCTAGGGATAAAAACTACGAATCAGTTCGATTGGGTTTTAATTTAATCATCAACAGTGCATAATTAGTGGTCCTAATACTACACACCTATATAAACACTACCATGGGATATGAATTAGTTGATTCATATTCTCATTACAAAACATTATAAAATATTTGAATATTTTTTTTATGTTTTAGGATATTCTTAAAGAAACCAAGTTTATGGTTATAGGATTAGATATGCATAAATTTTAAAATTATTTTAAGTATTACATTATATTTATAAATATATACTATGATTAAAAATTCCTAATATTATGAGCTAATTCAATATGGGTTATACCCAATAATTGTTTTCTCCTCTAAATAAATAAAATCAGAACCTGGTATATCTTACTATGAAGAGATCATTAAAATTCTTGACACTATAGAACAATTGTTGTGGAATGGGATGACTTGACTAGTGAATTTACTTTGGAGTAATCCTATAACAGAGTAAGAAATGTTGTAACCCGAGTAAGTTATGAATATGAACCATCTTCATTTGTTTAAAAAGCAACATCAACAAAAATTTTAGGGTTACATTTTTTAAGGAGGAAAGAATGTATCAACCTAGATTAAACTAAAGTAAGTGAAAATTTTATCTCAATGAAACTATAATACAAATAATTTTTTTTTATTTCATGGAATAAAAATTCTAATCTGATAGGATGAATATTTATTTTGAACTTACTATGTCAAAATAATCCTAGAATGATTTTTTGAAATTTTACCTTAAAAATATGATCCTATGAATAATTGAAAATGTAGTATTTATATAATACTACTTTTATTTATAATAATGTTTTATAATATGTATAATAATTTATATATTTATTATCAATTTGAAATAAATAAAGAATGGATCATTTAGAGGTAAAACATGGTATTTTTTTGAAAATGGTTTTTATGTGCATAATGATTTTCCATTTTAATTATTTAAAATAATATCTAATAATGAATTATTTAATTGAAATTTATATATTATATATATATGAAACTATTCATATTGTTAATATAAAATCATCTTATTCTTGAAAATTCCATTTTCCAGAAAACCAATTTTTCATCACGTTTTATGGGTTTATTTTTATATTAATTCATGAATATTATAAAAATTGAATTTGATAATATGTATTACATATTTGGAATCAATTGATTCAATTTTTTTAAATATTTCACTTTTATTTTAATTCATTATGAATGACAACTCTGGTAAAATTTATCGCCTTGGTAAATGGTAAAATGGGATAAACAAGGTTAAAACTATAGAATAAGGATTAAAAATAATAGATACGTTTTACTATATTTTTTTTATGAGTTTAATTATAACCCCCTACCCCCCACACACACATTAAAAAATATGGAATCTTGGTTATATTTTCCTTTGATAAAGACCTTTATATTATTTTATGTAAAGGAAAATTCCGAAATGTCACTCTATTGATTTTAATTTCTATTATATGTTCACATAAGGATATAAAGATTTTATGAATAAATATAAAATTTTATTTTTAATATAATTAGTTAATTTTTATGATGGTATAATGTTTTTAGTTTTTAGTGATGGTATAATCACTTTAAATTTTGGCACAACACTGACACACTGCTTGTGAAAGCAATAGAAAAATCAAATTAAATGATTATAAAAACATAAAAAGTAAACTTTTTTGGATGAATTATGGTGTAAAATATTTATGGTTATTAATAATGTTTAATTTATGTTTAAAGAGTTTATATTATAATTAAAATAATGTCTCAATGTATTTAAATGAAAAATATATGAATGGTTTTTAAAAAGACTTTAATGGTAGTTTATGTTAAATAATATTCCATTAATTAATTTAAAAAAATTAAAATACTAAAATAGTAAAATAAGGATGGTATATGGTCTACACTTTAATCCCTTAATATTTTTAAGAAAATTTTTTACTTTAAAAGTAAATTTATAACCCTTTAAGAATGAAAACATTGTTATGATGGTTAAGGTTAAAATTTCTTAATAAAAGGGTTGAAACAAAATATATAGTTTAAAATTACATATAAACCTATCTGAATTTTATATTATAAAGGTATTTAAATATTAACCAATATTATATTCCAAATTTTGGCCACTTGGTTCCACTTTCACAAGAAAAAAAAACTATTATATTTAAATATTTTAAGTAATTCCATGTGTGTCATTTTGTACACTATAAAAGGATACAACATCTCCTATATTATTCACACCACCATGAGACAATTATCTCAATAAAACCCTAAATAATTATCTCCAAAAAATAATTAAATTAATTATATAGGTTTTATTATTCTCAAAATACCAACTCTATGGTCTTTTAATGAAGATCTAAAGAAGGTTATGCAAAGAATAGGTAATCATCTTAACCAACTCTTTTCAAGTTCATCTATTCTTCTACATCATATAAATCTTATTTTACCATCATAATATAATAAAACCAGATAATTAACTTAATATAATATTATTATGTTTATGTATGACCCTTTTTCATATACTCATCCATTTAATGGAAAATGGGAACATTGCTCGTGGGTAAGTGTTGACTACCGCCTCGTGAGAAGAGGTATTTCATTTTTTTCATCCCCACCTCACATAAATGGTATATATAAGTGGATTTAAAGGAATAAAATTATATTTATGATATAAGTTTTCATTATTAAATGATAAAATAATACTTACCACTTTTCCCACATATCCATTGGAAAATGATAACATCACTCGTGAGTAAGTGCGGAC
The DNA here is from genome assembly GCA_963277665.1 of Viscum album. Classification (NCBI taxonomy): domain Eukaryota; kingdom Viridiplantae; phylum Streptophyta; class Magnoliopsida; order Santalales; family Viscaceae; genus Viscum; species Viscum album. The sequence continues at coordinate 126,270,831 of OY728146.1, read as the reverse complement.
TACCGCCTCCACAAAGATATGTGATTTTTTTTCATTACAAACTCACATGTTTGGTTCTAAAAAATTATATAATTAATGAATATGATATTAATAACATGAATATAATTATTTAAATGTTTAATATATAAAATATAAAAAATAATCATAACTTCTATAATGAAACATGCATGAGAAAAATAAACAATTAACACTCTATGATTGATTTTACCACGAATTATTAATGAATAGGTAATTAGAATACATATAAATTAATATAAATATTAATATGGTTATATTATGAATTAATAACAAGTTTAAAACCATTATAAAGGATATTAAATCATATTAAACTATGTGGAAGTGTGAGGTAAGGGGTTTTAGTCTAAATTTCTACTTCAATGACATATATTTTTTATTATAAATAGATTTTATTTTATGTGGTGTATGTAACAACCCTTTGTTATATTTAAAATTAATATATCATTATTAATGGTATTTAATGGATCAATTAAAGTTTACTCTTTTAATGAGCTACAATTCAAAAGTTTCTAAATAGGTATGAATTTATTTTTTTAATCTCATTTTTAGGAAAACTTATATTACCATTGAAGGAATATTATAATATATCCTTTATAAAACCCCATATATATTATTATACTTTTTATTTTTAAGGAATTTCTATTTTTCTTTCTAATGTCCCTCTCTTTGGAACTTTAATTAAGAAAATAAATGTTTAAAATAAAATTTATCTTATTTCTCTTCTTAATCGATAATAGTTTTCTTGCATGTCTATATTTTTTGAAAATTTCATTTAAAAATCCATTTTAGTTGATTAAATAATTTATTAATTACATTATATGCCATATTTAGATTTATTTACAAAGTTTGAAATGAATTTTTCTGATAGTTTCATTTTTTTCTTTCTTTTATAAAAGTCAAAAATAATGTTTCTTTTTTACATATAAAGTGTTAAATAATTTTCCCATCACCATAACTATTTTATATTATTTAGATTCTTCCACAAGTTTCACTTGGTTTTATATAGAAAATTATTTAATGAAAAAAAATTAAGAATTTTTCTTTAATTTCATTCTATTATCCAAAAGACTTGATTTTATTACAAAACCTATATTTCTAATCAATTGATGGTCATCTTTTATAACTTATTAATTATGTGGTCATTAAATTTTTCTTCAAACATTCACTTTCTTATGATCATATTTCATTAGATAGTACATGTCTCTTCTATACCCATATTATTTATATCATGGATACCATCTTTTCCAAAATCATATATCATTTCAACATACAGTTTTTTACTGTGAAAGTTATTTGATTGACTAGGAAAAGATTGATATTCTAAATTATTTACTCAATTTAGATATATATATTGATAACTCATATTGTTTTTGAATTAAATTTATCATTTAATATATGATTAATGCTTTGGGAATACAGTTATGTGCGGATATTAGTTATAGATAGCCCTCTAATGCATCAATAAGTATCAGGAGACAAATCAGTTGGCTAGCCTTTTAAAATAGGATTTGTTGTATAGATAACCATATTAGAAAGTATATTGAAACAAGGACCTGATAAAGACATATGGAATTATGAATTTTCTTCATTAAAAATTAATTTATTATTATTCATGAGATTACTACCTTGATATTATAAATGGATGTGTTTTTACTCAAGTTATTGACTAAATGACATTTATTTTTAGTTATTATAACAACCATGTTCTTTATTACATACTTAAACATAATTTATTACATAAAATTTCACTTAATATGACTCCGAGGATCAATAGGTCTAGTGTCTTGGTAAATTAGTAACATTACATAATAACTTAGAACACAAAAATACAACATCTTTATTGAAAACTTCATTTACATGACCACAACATTCCATCGCACTTAGTATTGCATGGGATGACCTGAGGACATACATGTGAAAAGGGTGAACTATAAAGTCTGGTAAGGGAGTAATAAAGGAACAACATGAACAATACAGTACATGTTATGCAATAGGAATATCAATGGAGCGCAAGAGAAACATGAACATAAATGCATGATATAGCATGACTATTATAACATAGAAATGTGGCAACAACATTTAACATGATATTAGCATGATCTGAGGCTCATTGAACATGAAGCATGATTAAACCATAATTACACTTTAATTATCATGAGTAAACCATCATTGTACTTGACGTATCATGATACTAATCTTTACCCAATTCATTGGAGCGCTATTAGGGTGCACTCTTTTTAATCATTTTATTTCAGGCATCAGTGTGCCACAAAGATCATACAACATACATTCATTAAACATCATTACTTATTCCAAGATAAAGGAATGTGGAATTAATACATGAAAATCTATAATAAATAATCAAATGTGCATGAAGTTGAATACCCTTGATAGATAAATGTGCATGGTATTCACTACACAATGACTTTGGCTTAGAGAATCGCAGTGCAATTTCGTCATCATAACAACATGACATAAGAATTCATAAAAATGGTTGATGAGAAAGAAATGGGTATATCATCATATTTACATAAAATTTATAGTAAGTGGGTCATATATATACATTTCCCAACATATGTAATGGAATTTAGATGCATAATATAAAAGAATTGCATGAATGCAAATGAGAAGAGAGAAATTCCTTATGGAATTTCAGCATGGTAATGGATGTGCATGAGAGGAATTAATGAGAGATAAAGAGGAATATCATCATTCAAACATGAGTAGGGAAATATGGGGGAGGTGAGAAATCATACCCCAACATTTTTAATTTAAGTCAAAAGGGTATAACAATATAAAGAAATTTGGACTAGAATGAGAAAGGAAGAAATCTCTTACTTGGAAGTGTGATCCCAAAGGCTTGGGAGAGGCTTGATAGAGGATTATTGGGAGCTTTGGACACCTTTGAAAGATTAAAGATATAGGAGGATAGAGGATGGTTGAGCTCCAAATGTTTTTAGTGAAGAGGAAATGGGATCTTGGGTGGGTTTATATAGGAAAAGAAAGTAAATTCTTTATTATTTAGGTTTTAGACACTACACTTTAAACTAATGAAAACCAAAAAAAATACCATGGTTTTTGCCCATAGTTTTTTCCAAAGTGGATTATAAAAATTTATTTTATAAGTCCAATGGACTAAATTATTAAAATATTAGTCTTTCTTATGTGGAGGTGAGTCACACTCTCAAGAAAATCATTTTAAAATGTTCTAATGTTTTATAAGTCTTGGAGGGTCCCCTAAGGCTTTGTAAAATAAACCTAACAAATATAAAATAACATTATTTTAAAGTTAAAACATATATTGGACGAAAATACCTTTTATAGTATTTTATTACATCACTATTGGGTCATTATGATGTCATAATGCACATTATATATTTAAACGGTATTTAATTTTTACCCAAAAATTCGACTGTCTCAAAAAATTATGAAAAATCCACCATTGGATAATTTCGATGTCCTGATTCCAAAAATAATATTTATTTTATATAAATAATTTTCTAAATATGTGAATTTTTACTTTTAAAATAAATACCAACATTTATCGAAAAGTCATGGGTTTTGACAAAAACAGCTTTCAAACATTAATAAAAATTACAAATGTATTCATAAAAATTATACGATAATTTATATTTAATAAAAATTAATTTAGTAATAATATTTTATTAAAATATTATTTAATTCAAAAATCCATTAATTCTTCAAAATATATTTCTTAATTGAATATTAACTAAACAAATACTATTTGTGATTTAAAAACTATTTACAAAGTAACAATAATAAAATAAATGTATATTATTTATTCTATACAAAAATAATTCACATAATCCTAGTGCTAGGGTCTTGTTACATAAAACCTTATAACACCCGCATAAGTCCTAAGGGTAAGGTGTGTGATGGTGACAAACTCTTGGGGTGGATCGGATAACATCGCTAGGGTGGTAATCTCTATCAACTTACACTTCTCTCATAGGAAGTTCCATTCAATCTTAATGTGTTGAAGCTCGACTTGGTCTTGGTCAAGAGCGAAGCCCAGTGACCCCACCTCCTTTCCGAGCTCTGATAAATGGGCTTCGTACGGAGCAGTTCTACTGGATGAGGCCATCGCTTCCTTTGTCTGAGTAAATTAGATTGGTTAAAGCCCTATATTTATACTAATCATGTGATCACTATTAAATAGCTATATTAGAAATGGTAACAATTCTTAATAGTATTTAAAAATCAAAAAACATAAAACCATGGAAGTGTATATGTTTTATATAACCATTTTACATAATAAGACATTTAATCAGATCAAGATGAATTTTCATTAATAAAATTTTGGGTCATTACAATCTTTCCCCCTTAATAAATTTCACCCTTGAAATTTCCTTTTCCCACACTAAAATAGATGATGGTAACTCTGCTTAATCACTTCCTTTGATTCCCATGTTGCTTTGCCAAACTTTTGGTTTCGCTACAACACCTTGACGAGGGGCATTGTCATATTTCATAGAGCTTTTTCTCTACGATCTATAATATTCACTGACTTCTCTTCATAGGAGAGTTCATTCTCCAATTGTACCACCTCTGGATTGAGTACATGCGATGGGTTAGGTATGTACTTCCTCAAGAGTGATACATGGAATACATCATGTACTTGAGAAAGGTTTGGTGGGAGTGCTAGTCGATAGGCCACTGCACCAATGCGACCGAGGATCTAAAAATGGATAATGTACCTTGGACTAAGATTTCCATTATTCCCAAATCTCATAACTCTCTTTCATAGAGATATGTGGAGGAATTACATGTCTCCAACATCAAACTCTAGGTCTCATAGAAGATTATCCGCATAACTCTTTTGTTGACTTTGAACAGCTTTAATGTGATGCTGAATGGTATTAACCTTCTCCACCATTTCTTCGACTATTTCTAGACCTAGGAGTTTTCTCTCCCCAACTTCATCCAAACATGCTGGTGTTCTGCACCTCTTCCCATACATGGCTTCATAATAAGACACTTGTATGCTTTAGTGGAAACTGTTATTGTAAGAGAACTGAACTAGAAGAAGATGTTGATCCCATACTCCTTTGAAGTCCATTGAGCATGCTCTCAACATGCCCTTAAGTGTTTGGATAGTCTGCTCAGATTGGCCATTAGTTTGAAGATGATAAGCCGCACGAAAGTTCAAATCAGTATTCAGATCACGTTGAATATTCTTCCAGAACATAGAGGTGAATCTTGGATCTCGATTGGATACAATAGATATTGGAACTCCAAGTAGCCTTACCACTTCTCTAATGTATATTCGTTCCAGTTGATCCAATGAGAAATCCTCTCAAATTTCAATGAAGTGTGTAGTCTTTATAAGATGATCCACAATAACCCAGATATCATTGTTTTCTTTGAATGTCTTCAAAATTCCAGTGAAAAATTCCATGGCGATGTTCTCCCATTTCCACATTGGTATAGGTAATGGTTTCATCATCCCCTTAGACGTATTCTTCTCAGCCTTCACTTCCTGACATACCAGGCACTTTGATGTATACTCAACGATCTCCTTATTTATGTTATCCCACCAATAATTCTTTTAGAGATCTTGATACATCTTTTTATTTCCTATTTTAATGGAGAAATTTGAACTATGTGCATCATCCAAAAGTTCCTTCTTTAAATCCGGATTTGATGGAACACATAGTATTGACCCAAATCTCTCAATTCCTTCTTCATTAACATTAAACTCCAAGGATTTCCCTTTTTTGATAGTTTTCACTTTCTTATGAATTACCACATTATCCTTTAACTTTTCCAAAAGATACGGTTGAGAAATCATTTGCAAAAGGACTGATGATGTTCCCTTCTTTATGATTACCATGTCCATATTCATCAAATCTAAGAAGATTGGATACTTTTTAATTCTCATCAATGATATAATCACTGGGTCATTTCTACTTAGAGCATCTTCTACCTTATTCTCTTTCCTTGGGTGGTAATAAATTGAGAATTCATAGTATTTGATTAGCTCTAGACATCTTTGTTGGTTCATATTCAACTCTTTCTGTGTGAATATATACTTAGGGATTTTTTTATCTGTGTATATTTCACACTTCTCCCCAAATAAGTAATTCTGCCAAAATTTTAAGGAGAATATTACTAAATCCCACTATATATCATGTGTTGGATAGTTTTTCTCCTGAAATTTCAATTATCTTGAAGCATAGGCAATGAATTTGTCATTTTTCATCAACACACAACCCAATACCTTCTTCAAAGCATCACTAAATACCACAAAAATTCTCCACTTGTGGGTAATGTGAGCACGGGCGCAGTGATAAGCCTCATTTTCAACTCCTTGAAGCTATATTCACATTCATCATTCCAAGAAAACTTGACTCCCTTCTGATTTATCTTGGTAAGAGGGTTTGAAAATCATGAGAAATTTCTCACAAATCAGCGATAATATCCAGCTAACCCTAGGAAGCAACAGATATCCATCACTGATGTTGGCCTCATCCATCCCTTAATTGCAGTTATCTTGGAGGGATCCATAGATATTCCATTTTTTGTGATGATATGACCCAAGAATGAGACTTCCTTCAACCAGAAATCACACTTGCTGTACTTTTCATAGAACTTCTCATTTCGCAAGGTCTCTAGTACAATGCTTAGATACTCCTCATTCTCCTCCTTGGTTTTGGAGTATATTAGAATATATTCTATAAAGAATACCAAAAATTTGTTGAGGTAATCTCTAAAGACTCTATTTATCAAGTCCATGAATATTTTTGGAACATTAGTGAGTCCGAAAGGAATTACTAGGAATTCATAGCACCCATATCTTGTATGAAAAGCAGTCTTGGGGATATCCTCCTTCTTCACCCTTAATTGGTAATATCCTGACTGAAGATCCACCTTAGATAAGTATTTTTCTCTACGTAGCTAATCAAACAAGTCATAAATTCGTGAAAGAGGACACTTTTTATTTATCGTGATTTTTTTGAGCTCACGATAATCAATGCAAAGGCGTATTGACCCATCCTTCTTTTTGACGAAGAGGACTGGTGCACCCCATGGTGAATCACCTGGGCATATAAACCTTTTGTCCAGATTCTCATGTAGTTGTTTCTTTAGCATCTCAAGATCCACAAAATCCATTATATATGGAGTCTTGGATATTTTCAAAGCCCCAGGTATAAGATCTATCAAGAATTCAATATCTCTTCTAGGAGGAAGACCATGAAATTCCTTGGAAATTCCCTCACAATAGAAATATATTCAAGGATAGTTTCTTCCTTAGACTCAATCATTTGAGAAAGATACGCATGCTCATAGGGAAATAATATCTATAATTGAGATGATGGTGCTAAATAAGATTCATCCTCCTCCTTGCACTTGTACTGAATCGGGGGTCGATTCACCATATGGAGAGTGATTTCCCTCTCACGACAATCAATGTTAGCTCTATATTGGGAAATCCAATCCATGCAAATAATAGAATAAAATTCCACCATAGGTTGTATGATGAAGTTCTCTAGGTATTTAAATGCACAAATTTTGATATGGGAGGATTTATATTCATAGGATGCAATGATTTCCGCATTTTCTGTTCTCACCAACATCTCTACTTCCATGATTTTTGGTGGTGTTGGGATTATTCTACTAAACTTTCGAGATATAAAAGAATGCATAGAACCAAAATCAAAAGGTATGTTTTCTATTATTGAATGAATTACTAACATACTTATCACCACTTCATTTTCAGGGTTTTATTTGATAGTAGTGATGAAAAAAGATCACCCTTGATACCTTGAAGGTTGTTGGTTGCCTCCGAAAACCCTTGTCTTAGGGCACTGGTTTGCAAAGTTCCTTAGTTCTTTGCAGTTGAAGTAATGGAAAATGCGTTGAGGGTCGAATGGATTATTCCTCTCCTTTTTCATAGAATTGTTTTTTTCTTATCAGTATTTAATCGCTAGGTGCCCTTCTCTTCCACACCTAAATTATTTCCTCGTCCCCTTCAGGAAATTTATACGGTGCTTCTTTCTGCACCTTTGGCAAGTGGGGTTTTGGAATTTCTTAGCACCATTGGATTTATCCATCGAACTACTAGAATTAAAGTCCACCTTACGCTTCTTATCCCCATGATACCCCTAATATTTTTCGATCTCTATTTTGACTTTAAAGGAACATTGGATAATTTTCTCATAGCTATCGAAGTCATGGATCACGAGGGCTTTCCATAGGCTAGGTTTTAGCCCACCAAAGAAGTGATCAAACTTGTATTTGGGGGTAACAACAAAGAAAGAGGCGTATCATGCAAGTCTTGTGAATTTTTCCTTGTACTCTATGATAGATTCATCATATTTATACTTGAGATAAAGGAAGTCCCTTCCCATATTAAGTCGGAGGGTGCACGGAAAATATTTATCGAATTTTTTTTTCTAGAAATCCTTCCATTTCAACTCGATCTTTTCCTCAGGCTTCATATTTTTGATCAATGTCCTCTATCGATCAGCTTCACCCTCCGTACGATAAGAATCTAGAAGTACCTTCTCTTTTTTAGAACATTGAAGGATGGAGAAGATCTTCTCAATGGAGTTGATCCATTGTTCGACGATTGAGGGATCAAATGATCCATTAAATGTAGGAGGCCTTTGTCTCATGAATCTCTTGATTGCGACTTGTTCTTTATTAGGGGGGCTGAACGTTCCTATTGGCCCATGTTTCTATTAAAAACTTGAGTTAACTGAGAGAGTCTCATGAAAATGTTTTCAATCTCTGCTTCCATCAGATCGAGAATCTTATTAGAATAGTCATCACATTGATCTTCACATCAGTTGTTAGCCTAAGTACTCATATTACCGACCATTGGATGGAATAAAAAAAAGTTAGGGGTAACACATACAAGGGAATACAAATACCAAAAAGGGATAACTTATAAATTACTTTTATTTCCTTAACTTATGAATTTATAGGCTTCAATCTATGTTATCCATGATCTACTTCCCAAAATATACTCTTAGGGCATTTTTTTTATTCCCTTATAATGGTTTATACTAAGATTATTAATTTACCAAAGCATACCCCCTATGATCATCATAACCAAGAGTAAAATATGGCCCATTGTCGTGCACCAGTTCTTGTTCAAGTCTAGCTCGAAGCAGTGTTTTCGGGTTTTACCCTTAGATACATCTTTGTCAGAGCCGCCTCTACCCACTCGTATCCAGACAGAGATGTATTTTCTTGATAAAAAAATTACTCAATAATCACAAAAATTTAGGTATATTTTTATTATACTTAGTCTTATCCCTAATGATTTCACTAAGGTTTTCTAATCCTAATCCAAAAAATAACTAAACCTATCCTCTGATACCAACTATAATAAATCTGTTCTTTATTACACACTGAAACATGATTTATTACATAAACATGCACTTAATATGACTTCGATGATTGATCAATCTAGTGTCTTTGGAAATTAGGAACATTACATAAAAACTTAGAACATAGAAATACAACATCTTTGTTGAAAACTTCCTTTACATGACCACAACATTCCCTCATACTTAGCATTGCATGGGATAACCTGAGGAAATACATGTGAAAAGGGTGAGATATAAATCATAGTAAGGGATTAAGAAAGGAATAGTATGAATAATATAGTACATTTTAGGCAATAGGAATATCAATGGAGCGCAAGAGAAACATGAACATAAAGGCATGATATAACATGACTATCATAACATGGAAATGTGAAAACAACATTTAACATGATATTAGCATGATTCGAGGATCATTGAACATAGAGCATGAGTAAAAACTAATTTCACTTGAATTAGAATAATTAAACCCTCCTTTAACTTGATGTATCATGATCCTAATTTTTACCCAATGCATTAGAGTGTTATCATAGTGTACCCTTCTTAATCATTTCATTTCATGCATAAGTGTGCCATAAAGATTACACAACATGGATTCATTAAACATCATTATTTATTCCACAATAAAGGAATGTGAAATTAATACATGAAACTATATAATAAATTAACAAATGTGCATAAAGTTTAATACCTTTAATATAGAAATGGTCATGATATTCACTACACAATGACATTGGCTTGGAGAATCGCAGTGCAATTTCGGCAGTATAACGACCCGACATTAGAATTCATAAAAATGGTTGATGAGAGAGAAAGTGGTATCTCATAATATGTAAATGAAATGGATAGTAAGGGGGTCATATATATACATTTCCCAATATACTTAATGGAATTTAGATACATAATATAAAAGAATTGCTTGAATGAAAATGAGAAGAGAGAAATTCCTTACGAAATTTCAGAAGGATAATGGGTGTGCATGGGAATAATTAATGAGATATAAATAGGTATATCATCATTCAAACATTATTAGGGTATTATGGGAGAGGTGAGAAATCATACCTCAACATTTTTAATTTAAAACAAAAGGGTATAACGATATAATGAAATTTGGATAAAAATGAGAAAGGATGAAATCCCTTACTTGAAAGTGTGATCCCAAAGGTTTGGGAGAGGCTTATTGAGAGATTGTGTCACCTTGGGAGGATTATAAAGATATTATGTAATATTTTGTTCTATATATAAAGGTTTTGAGTGAATATGAAGTGGGAGCTTGGGTGGGTTTATATAGGAAAAGAGAGGAAATTATTTATTATTTAGGTTTTGGACACTATACATTAAACTAATGAAAACCATAATCCATCCCATGGGTTTTTCCAAATTGGATTAGAAAAAATTATTCTATAAGATCAATTTCCAAACTTATTAAAATGTTATGCTAGCTTATGTGGAGGTGAGTCACACTCTCAAGGAAATCATTTTAAAATGTTAAAATGTTTTATAAGTCTTAGAGGGTCCCCTAAGGCTTTGTAAAATAAATAAAACAAATATAAAATCACATAATTTTAAAGGAAAAACATATATTTTGTAATATACTTTTTATAGTATTTTATCACCTCACTATTAGGTCATTATGATGCCATAAAACACATTATATATTTAAACAGTATTTAATTTTTACCAAAAAATTCGACTGTCTCAGAAAATTATAAAAAATTCACCATTGTATAATTTCAACGTCCTGATTCCAAAAATAATATTCATTTTATCTAAATAATTTTCTAAATATATGAATTTTTAATTTTAAAATAAATACTGACATTTATCGAAAATTCATGGGTCTTGACGAAAAAGCTTTCAAACCTTAATAAAAATTACAATTTTATTCATAAAAATCATATGATCGTTTATATTTAATACAAATTAATTTATTAATAACATTTTATTAAAATATTATATAATTCAAAAATACATTAATTCATCAAAATATATTTATTAATTTAATATTAACTAAAAATATTATTTGTGCTTTAAAAACTATTTATAAAGTAAAAATAATAAAATGAATGTATATTATTTATTCTATAAAAAAATAATTCACATAATCATAGTGCTATGTTATTGTTACATAACCCCTTATAACACCTTCATAAGACCTAAGGGTAAGGTGTATGATGGTGACAGACTCTTGGGGTGGCTCAGATAACATCGCTTAGGTGGTAATCTCTATTAACTTCCACCTCTCCCGTAGGCGATTCCGTTCAAGCTTAACATGTTGAAGCTCGGATTGGGCCTGGTCAAAAGTGAATCACAGTGATACCACCTCCTTTCTGAGCTCTGACAAATGGGCTTCGTATGGAGCAATTCTACTAGATGAGACCATCACTTCCTTTTTATGAGTAAATTGGATTCGTTAAATCCATATATTTAGACTAATCATGTGGTCATTGTTCAAAGACTATATTAACGATGGTAAAAATTATCAACAGTATTTTAAAATCCAAAAACAAAAAACCAAGGAAGTGAATATTTTTTATATAAAAATTTTACATAATAATACATTTAATCAGATCAAGAGGAATTTTTATTAAAAATAGTTTGGGTCGTTACAGTTATCTATCGTGCTATATTGATTATTATTTATTTACTCGTGATAAATTTTGATTTATTAAACCCTTACGGATAATTTGATCCCACCATTATTTTTTCCTTTCCCTTATATATGAAGAATGAATCTTTGAATGGGTTTTAAGGATGAAAAATATTTAATTTTACTATGTTTTATGTTTTATTTCTAACATAAAATGGGAATAATGTATGTATTTGTTTCTTCAAGAATACTAAACTGATCTATCCTTAGTGATGTAATCCATTTTATATTATTCCAATATAATAAAATATGCACCTAATCCGGGTTTATGGATTTGGGGTTGTTGTAGTTGGTATCAGAGGAAGTTTAGTAGAAACCTTGGAAACTAGATTTTGTAAAACATAAATTAGGGAACATAACCCTGTGACATAATTTAAGGATAAGTTTATATATAGTATAATATCACATGTTTTTTAAGAGTATATATTGTATGGAATTACTTGAAAATATATCCATGTATGTATATTATTATGTTGACGAGTTGTGTCACAAATTCACCTAGGGGTAACAACTCTAAATAAAACTGATTTGGTATTAACTCGATCATCTTTGATGCAAAATGAGTGGGAATAATACTAAAAACCTATCTATACATTCTAGGGGATTTATTTTAGTTTATTCACACATTATTTACAAACCATTATAATATATTCTAAAATATTTTTATGATTTTAGGATATTCCCAAAGAAACCTAATTTATGATTCTGAGATTAGATATGCATAAATTTTTGAACTATGTTAAGTGTTACACTAGATTTAGAATTATATAATATGATTTAAAATTTACAATGTTATGAGCTAATTCAGTATATGTCAGTCCCACCGTATGTTCCCAGCTCTAAAGAAATAGAATTTCAAACTGATCTATCTTACAATAAAGAGCCTATCCAGATTCTTAACACTACAAAAAAGTGTTGAAGAATCAAAGGACTCAAATGGTAAAGGTAATTTGGGTAAATAATAAAATAAATGAAGCAACAGTGGAACAACTAGAATTTATAAAGAAGAACCACCCTCATTTAAAAAAAAAATCAATATCCATGAAAATTTTGAGGATGAAAATTTGAGAGGGAAGAATGTAATACCTAATATTCAATTATAGTAAATGAAAATTTTATCTTAATGAAACAATATTTCAATGAAAATTTCAATTTTTCATGGAAAAAAATTATATTATTATATGATGAATATTTATTTTGAACTTACTATTTCAAAATAATCCTAGAATGAATTTTTGAAAATTTCCCATAGAAATATGCTTCTATGAATAATTGAAAATGTATTATTTATATAAAAATAATTTTATTTATAATAAAGTGATATAATATGTATAATTAATTATATATTGATTATTAATTTTAGAGAAATAAAGACAAGATCATTTGGTGGAAAAAAGGGATGTTTTTCAGAAAACAATTCAAGTACTTAATGATTTTATATTTTAATTAATTAAAGTATTCCATAATTATGATTGATTTAAATGAAATATATAAATCATATATCTATATATAATAATTTAAATTCATATAATGATTATTTATAGTTATGAATTTAATGTAATATCATCTTATGCATAAAAAATGAATTTTCATGAAGAACCTTTTTCTTTCACATTCCACAGTTTTTTTTAAAATTAATTTATGCCACTTATAGAAATTAAATTTTATAAAATTGGTCAAATATTTATAATCAGGGGTTTCAATTTTTTAAAATTTTTTCCCTTTATTTTTAGGCATTATGAATAGTAAATGTGGTAAACTATTTCACCTCGATAAAAGGTAAAAGTGGATAAAGTTAAAACTATAGAATAAGGCTTAAAAAATTATCCACATACTTTCCTATATTTTATTTGATGAGTTTAATTCAATCAAACCCTTAATATATTAAAAAATATGGAATCTTGGTTTCATTGGTCTTTTCTAAAGACCTTTAAATTATTTTAAGTAAAGGAAATTTATAAAATGTCACTCTCTTGCTTTTAATTTCTATTATATAATCACATAGGGATAAGAAGATGTTATGAATGAATATAAAAGTTTATTTTAGACATAATTAATTTATTTTTATGATTCTAATTTATGTTAATTTTAATTTATGGTATAATTACATTAAATACTTACACAGCTCTGACATGGTGCTTGTGAAAGAAGTAGAAAAAACAAAGTAGATGATTTTAAAAACATCAAAAGTAATATTTTTTAGATGAATTATAGTGTCATGAATTTTATTCTTAATAATAATGTATAATGCATGGTTAAAGTTTTTATTTCCTAATTCCATTCCTAACTTGATGTATGTAAAATAAAAATATATAAATTGTTCATAAAATGACATTAATACAATTTTATTTCAAATAATATACTATTAAATTATTTTAAAATCATAAAAATATTTAAATTGGACAATAGGGATGGTATATGCTATACAATTTCAGCCCCTAACCTTTTTTATCCATTTTTTACCTTAGAAGTAAATTTATAACCCCTTAAGAGTGATTGTTTTCCATAGTTAAGGTTAAAATTGGTTAATGAAAGGGTTAAACTAAAGAATAAGGTTTAAAAATCCATATAACCTATCCAAATTTTATTGGTTAAATGGATTATAACTTTAACATATATTATATTCTAATTTTTTTCCTTTTTTTTACTTTCACATGAAAATGAATTTATTATATTTAAATATTTTAAGTAATTTTAAGTGTGTCCTTTCCTTGACTATAAAATAAAACCACATACACTCTATTATTCACACCACATTGAGAAACTTAGCTCGACTAAATCTGGAAAAAATATCACCCAAACAACCTTATCTACATTATATTAGTGCTTATCTTAACTGACTTTTCAAGTTCATTTATCCTTATACCTCCTATAAATATTTATTGAGCATCATAATATAATAACACCAGTATGATTATATTATTGTAATTTTATTATGTTTAATTTATTACCATTCTTTATATACTCATCCATCTAATTGAAAATGTAAACATCGATCTTGCGTATGTGTGGACTACTGCCTCATGAGTCAATGTATTTAATTTCTTCATCACCACCTCACATAGTTGGTATATATTGGTGTTTTCAATAAAATAACATGGTATTTATGATATAATTTTCATTCTAATATGATAAACTAATACTTAACTCTTTTCCCACATATCCATTAGAAAATGATAACATCACTTGTGTGTATGGGTGGACTACCACCTCTATGAAGGAGTGTTATTAATTTTTCATTACTAACTTACAAGGATGGTTTTAAAAATTTATATAATGAATAAATATGATATTTATAACATTAATATCATTCTGGATATTATGAAACTATAACATATGCATAAGAACATGAACTTCTAGGATAAAATATGCATGACAAAACTAAACAGTCAATAGCCGATTATTGATTTTACCAATAATTTGAAATAAATGAGAAACTATAGTATATATAAATTAAGATAAATATGAATATGCTTCTGGTATGAATTAATAAAAATTTTAAAACCACTATATCGGATGTTAAAATATGTTCAACTAAGTGTAATCATGATGTAAGGAGTTCTCATCTCAATTTACACTTCATTGATTCATATTTTGTATTACGTGCCTATTTTATTTTATGTGGTGCATATAATAAACCTTTGTTATATTTAACATTAATATCTATTTATTCATGGAATTTAAATTTCAATTAAAATTTAATCTTTCAATGGGTTATAATAAAAAAGTTACCATGGAGGTATGAATTTATTTTTATGATATAATATTTGGGATTTCATATATTTTCATCGAATGAATATTATAATATATCCTTCATAAACCCCATATATATTATTATAATATTGATATATAAGGTATTTACAGGTTTTCATTCAAATTTTCCTCTCTTTGGAACTTGAATCAAGAAAATTAAATTTTAAAAGAAAAGAAAATATTATTTATCTTCTTGATAAGGAATATTTTTCTACCATATCCTTATTTTTCAAAAATTGTTTTACAGAAGAAATTTTTATTTATTTAAATAATTTATTAAGGACATAATCTATTATCTTTAATTTTATTTACAGGGTTTGAAAGGAATCTTTCTAGTAGGGTCATTTTCAACTTTCTTTTCAAAAAGTCTGGATGAATGTTTCTTTTTTTTACATATATGTTGTTGATGAATTTTACCTCCACCATAACTATTTTACATTATTTAGATTCTTATACAAGTTTTTAATAGTTTTAAATAGAAAATTATTTAAGGAAAATTTATTTTAAACGTTTTTACCATTTTCTTCTATTCTCTAAAATGCTGGATTTTAACCGATATTTCTAATGAAATGATGGTCATATTTTATCTCTTATTAAATTTGTGGCCATTAAATTTATCTTGAAACATATTTTATCATACATTAAATTTACCTTCCATATCTATATTTTTTGTATCATGGATATGATTATTTCCTAATCTATATACCATTTCTAGATACGATGGTTTACTATGAAGGTAATTTTATTAATAGGGAAAATCTTTATATTTTGTATTCTTTGCATAATAAAAATATTTTTTATAAGATATATTGTTTATGAATTAAATTGATCATTTAATATATGAGGAATTCATTTGGAATGAAGTTATGGGTGGGAAAAAGTTATAGATATCCTCTCGATGCATCAATAGGTCTCATAAAAAAACCAGTTGGATAGACTTATTAAATAGGTTTTGGTGTATACCTAGTCATATTTGAAATTATCTTGTTACAAGGACTTGATCAAGACATATAGAATTATTAATTTCCTTCATTTTGAATTTAGTTTTTATTATCTATTATAATATTATATTAATATTATCTATGGGTCCATTTCATGCTCAAGTTATTAATTAAATGACATGTGTTTTCAGTTATTTAACTTTCCATATTAATTATGCCTTATTTACTCATGATGGGTTCCATTGTATGCAACTAATACTAAGCATTTGAGCTCACCTTTATTTTATTTTATTTTCCTTGGGATATGAAGAAGGGATATTTTAATGAGTTTTAAGGATGAAGAATATTTACTTTTAATATGTTTTATATTTTATTTCCAACATAAAATAGGAATCATTTATATATCTGGTTCTTTAAGACTAATAAATTTATCAGTCCTTGGTGATGCATTCCCTTGTATCATATGCCAATGTAATAAAGAAAACATCAGATTTTTGTTATTGGTGTTGTTATTGTTTCAATATTGGACACATCACCCTCACATACCATATATATAATTAGGAGCCATCATAGCCCTATGTAAATATGAGGTTTAACTTAAGCCGTTATATATCATGCATATATACACATGTAACATAACTACATGCTATGTTCTTAATCTGGTATAGCCTGTATATATATGTATGTAAAAATTGAGAGCCATTATAGCTTGTATGGGTACACATCCTCTAACCATAAGACACTATAACCTGAATATGTCAATACACTAAGATCATGTCTGAGGATATAGTGGGATAGGTGGAGTAGTCATCCATCTATATCATCGACAACCTAAATATTGGGAAACACTAAGAATTTGGGTCCAAATATGGCTACCAACAGCCCTAACTAACTCAGGTGAGAGAGTATAAAAAATAACATAACACAAGGATTTATATAACACATGGCCTTACTAGGGGAAACTACCTAACCCTATACTCATTTTAAAGATAATTTCTCATAAAATAAATAAAAATTTCATCACTAAGGAATAGATAGATAATAAGCATACAAGAAACAAAGTTTAATTCCTTCTCATGATTTTAGTTATTCACTTAATCATTTAATAATATTTCATCATTATCCAGGATTATTGTCTATGCTTCATTAATGTTTTAATCATTATATATTTATTATTATAATACCAATAAAATTTAACCATTTCAAACCATTCTTCCCTTGACTAATTCACCACTTAATTACCATTCCATAATTCCAGGAACTTAGACATCTATTCCAATATCTAGGAAGATATAAATATTCCTAAAGGTAAATGAATGATAATAAATAAGCATAAAGAAATTCAATATAAAAAAAAATTGTAAAGAAATAATAATGAGGAAATTAATCCAAGATTTTAAACCTGTATCATCATTATCACCTTCCCATCCACACTACCCATTTTCAACAAAACAAGTCATAAACACAAAAATATTAACAATATAGAAAAACCATTGTAATTTGACCAACCGTAATAGGTTCTTTATAATTTAAACCAATCATTATATATCTTAAAGATTTAATTGGAAGAAAAAATACCAACCAATATCAATGAACAATTAATATTCTACTAACCAATCATAAACACTAACAACAACAAGGTATGGATACAATCAACCTTTGATATTTAATTTCAACAATCATTTTTCATTTTACTATATTGATTTTAACAATTTATTTATGAGGAAATCACCATAATAATAAATATATTTTAACAAATCTAAGTGGTGATAATATTTAATTAATATTCTTAAATACATTCTTATCATCTTAAGAGATTGTATAAAGAATATTATACTCAATTTAGAATCATCCTAATTTACCATATTTAAATTCCTTATTATTTCTTTAAACACCATGGTATTAGAAAGCATAAAAATGATACGTCATATTAATACCACACTAACAAGAAAATAAGATATAGTAATTTTTAGTGATTAAATATTATAGTTTATAGTTTATTAGTTTTCATGTTTTAAATATTAAAATACCTCACAATTTCAATATTGGATAATTATAATTTCTCATATCTTTATTTAATTTTTATTAATAAAATTTTCTTTTATTATTATTTTTATTATTATACATTTTATTCTAATTTTTATATATTGAATTTATAATTTCATTAAGATTTAATAGTCTGTTTTTTTAATTTTTCTATGTTTCGAAATTACCCATACAATTTTTAAAATGACTCATACGGTTTTCAAAATTACTCATACACAGACTTTAAAAGTACTGATATAAAATCTAATTTTTTTTGAAGTATTGAATTACTTGCACACAGACATAGTATGAATCATACATATAATGGATTCAGTCTTATAAAAATGAAAATTGATTCTTACACATAATTAAGATGAAACTTGTGCAGAAGAAAAATGATTCTTAAGCAGAAGTAGAATGGCACTTATACAAGAGTAAAGTGATTCTTACACAAGTAACAAAATGATACAAATACCGATTTACAATCATAGTTATGTTGTTTTAAAATCACCCTTATGAACTTATATATCATCCTTATATTGTTTAAAAAGTAATCCTTATGAACTCAAAAATGTCTATGCTTATGAATTGAATTTACTATATTTTATGATGTTGAGTATTATATATATATATATATATATATATATATGTTATGTACTTGTTTTAGTTTTATTTCATAAGTTTCTTTGATATTTGGTTACTTTTTATGAAGTTATTAATGGTTATATCATAATTTGGAAACCTTTGTTATTACAACTAGCTATCATAAATTAGGAAACTCCTTGGAACTAACTATTTGAGATTTGTTTGTAAATATTGATCAAAGGAACCTACTAAGATAGAAGAAATAAATGAGAGAAATATTAATGTTATGAAAGATTTCTACTACAACTATTGTTACTCTGATGCAATCATTATCAAGGATCTACAATATGTGAACTCATTTCTAAAGTGATTGAGCTACATTGATATTTTGATAATTTTTTCTATTTTCTAAATTGTACTATTGTATCTATTTTACTTATTCTTCCTCTATCAGTAAATTATTTTATTTTCTAAAATAATTTCTATTTTTTCTTATACCTCTACTGTAAATGGTGAGTGTTTTTGGGATGTTACTCCCATTAAAATGAAAGTTGTTTCTGGTTATGCCTTAGTCTGTAGAATGGTATTTTAGGATTGGTTATACCTTAGTCCATAGAAAGATAGTGTGTTTTATAAAAGGTTATCACATCCTTAAAAAATTGAGGATTTGTTTAGTGAGTATCATTTCTTTTATGTAGAAGAGAGAAGTGAATAGTATATATAGTATCACATTAACCTAAACAACTATAAAAATATAGTGTTCTTGTTTTATTTTTTCACTTCATTTCATTATTCATAACATTGAATTATCAATATTTTATTATTCATATTATTTCATGAACTGAAATGGTATTTGAAATTACACAAGCTATCTAAACTAAATGACTTTATACTATGGTTTAATTAATTTTTTTAATGTTTTAAAAGGTATATCCACCCCCCTATACCATATCGATTTAATATCTCATATTGAGCCAAAAATTAGTATCAGATCAATACCCATAAATAGTTCATCTTTATTACATTAAATTAAAACCAAACAATTGATATCAGAGCTTTGAAGTCTATATATCTAGTTTTATTCCATTATTTTATGTTATATTTCTTTAACCTGTGCTAACCATTACCTAGATTTGATCATATAAGAAAAATATCATATGTGATATGTCAGGAATGAATTCAAATGATGAATAAATCCCTCAAAATCCATTATACCTCAATTGTATTGATTATGGATATTGGTAGGTTAGAATGAAATTGTATGTTAAACATCTAAGAATATATCATTGGATAATAATGGTAAAACCATACAAACTACCTGAAGCTAATCTAGATACTCTTATGTGTAACTATGTGGAAAAGTAAGTCTTAAAATACAAAGTCATGGATATATTATATTGTGTTATTAGTTAGAGTTTGTTTATACATGTATCAACATGTATGAATACTTAATGCATATGTAGGATACTATAAGTTACACAACATGAAACAAACAATCTGAATAATAAAAAACTTAGAACAATATTTGTTGAATACCTAGACTTTAAGATGAACAAAGAAGAATCGATGAACCAAATGTTTCACAGATTCATGCGTATCATCAATGGAATGAGTTAATTAGAAGAAGTATTGGAAAAAATAGTGTATAATGACCCAATATTAATATATATATAGACATTACATATATTTTTTGGAATACACAAACACACGCCCAAATACCATATTAGTTTAGTTCCGTTAAGAAACTTGGAACACAAACTACTAGTTTGGTGAAATATCTTCAATGTTTCCCATAAAGATATTCCCCATTAGTACCAATATCTAAAAACTTTATTTATAACCTATGGAAAATAAACATAAGAAATGGTGATCTCAGATGCCCAATAAGGGTAAAAAAGAGAGATATGTAATCATAACGTGAACATAAGGGTATGATAACATAAGTACAACTTTTGAAGATCATACCCTTAATATTAAATATTATATAAATTATTCATGTCATAAATATTAGAATTTCATAATACATGGATCATAAGGGATTAAAGAGAATAATACATGAAAGCATAACATATGAATAAGACATGGAATTTGTGGTAGACACATAAATATATAAAATGAATTCCATAATAGTCAAGGATTACTTCCAAGTCTATCTTAGTGGAATGGGTTCATTCTAAAAACCATCTTAGTAGTCAATGTTCACTCCCAAGACCATCTTAGTAGTCAAGGTTGACTCCCAAGACTATCTTAGTAGACAATGTCCTATACTGAACTGGGTTTACTCCCCATTTCATTCATGTCTATCTCATGAGATATAAATATTTACCTAATTAATTAGAGGGAGATACAGGTCACACCCATCACATAATGAAAACCATGCATATGTGTACCATAAGAACATAAATCATATCATAACCCATAAAAATAAATGGATTTCATAAACATTTCATCATAACATAACTAATGAAAAAAAACAAATTTCATAAGTATCAATCCAACATAATCATAAACTACTCAGAGAAATAATAATAATGGTATCATTGGATCATATCCCCATTAAAACATAATTAACATCAAATAAAAATGTCTTATATGGAAAATGACTTTTAAAGATCACTTGAAATAGATCTTGAGGAAAATTTACTTTCCATTTTAAAAAATGCTTTTTAAATCATAAAAATTTTAGAAAACTTTTTTCATTGAAAATAACCTTAAAAACTTATAAATTATGATTTGAAAACTATTTTAAACATATTTTAAATCCTTTTTCATTAAAATTTTTTAAAATATTATTTAAATCACTTTTAAAACATATTTAGAAAACATTGATTTGGAGGAACAAAAAATTTTGATGAAAGAGAGAATAAAATTACATGAAACTTATAATATCATGAAAATAATTAGATTCATGAT
The DNA here is from genome assembly GCA_963277665.1 of Viscum album. Taxonomy (NCBI): domain Eukaryota; kingdom Viridiplantae; phylum Streptophyta; class Magnoliopsida; order Santalales; family Viscaceae; genus Viscum; species Viscum album. The sequence continues at coordinate 126,248,590 of OY728146.1, read as the reverse complement.
ACAAAAATTCAAATTTAATTATACACACCTTGTAAAATAATTTAGGTGTATAACATAACATGTGCCTTAAAGAAGAAAAATTGAGACAATATTCCCCTACCGATTTGGAAACTTTTGAACTATAAAACCCATGAAAGAGAGGTTATAAAATGGATACGTAAATACCCATAAATTTAAGGATAAATATAATAGATTAAATTCATGGGTTTTATATATATCACACAAAATAAACAAGTGGAAAATATGGAATAAGTCTTGCAGAAATAAAAGTGAGACTAGATTTCCCCTTACCTTAAGTCTTGACTTCCTTCATACTTGTTAAAATACCCTATATAATAAATATAAGTTTATTATAAATCTACCATAGAACCATATTCATGTATATAATACCATATATTATTTACTTATGACTTTATACTACTCTCTTATTAATAATTCCAAGTTTAAGTTATGTTTTGGGTAATAACCGCTTTGTTTCTCATACACGTTTTGACTTATTATTCTTGGTCCTCATAATTAGATCATAATTTCATAATCTCAAGAATTATCAAAATGATATAAATATCATATATATTCATTATATATATATATATATATATTTATATTTATGGTTATTAATAAAAGTTATACGTAGAAAATAAAATACACCATTCATGGAGACGGTAGGTCGTACATATGCATGAACGTTGTTTTCATTTTCTTATCATATTAAAAGAAATAAAAGTTTATGATATATTATCATTCCATAAATCTTTTTATTTCACAAATATATCACATGATTTTATTAAGACCATCCTTAATACATTCCATATAAATCATGAAAAAATCACATCGCTTCGCAAGGTGATAGTCCGTCATACCCACAAACGACGTTATCACATTCCGAAAAAATGAAAATTATGAAGGTATTTGTGATATAAAAATTATATAATCATAATAAAATCATAAAAAAATAAAAAAAATATATAAAATATAAATCTATCATTATTACCAACCATTAAAGGTGTTAATGGAAGAATAAATGACACCGATTCGCGAGGCGGTAGTCTATCATACACAAGAATGATGATTACACATCCCATTTTATGGAAGTGTGTGAAGTTATAGGTCATAACCTTAACATAAAAACATATAAGTATATTTAAGATACTTTTTTATTATATAAACATGAAATAAAAATAACATAAGAGGTTTAAGGAAGAAATAAAATAGAAACGTTCGTTGATGAACGTTACCTCTTCTTTGGTTATCTCCTTTTGGTTTTCACAAAATATCTTCCTTGGTTGGATTTATTATCAATGTAAGGATTTTAGGATGAATGGAGGTAATTTTGGAGGATATTTTTACAGGTTTTGGCTTAACCAAATTGGCTTTAAAGTGTGAATAAAAGAAAAAATAGGTTCCCTTTTTTAAGAGAGAGAAGGGGCACTCTAGGAATTTCTCAAAAGATTTATTTATAATAAATTCTATATAAAAAAAAAACCTAAAAATGACATTTAATATAATATAATATATTATAATGTTTTAATATTATAAATAAATATATTTATACAGTTTTTGGTGTTATTTTAAACCATATCATTTTTAATTTAACCTTAGTTAACCTATCCTAATTTTAATTATGGTAAAAAAAATTTCAAAATTTAAAGGTAGTCATTTTTACATATAAAGTGTAAATTAGACCATAAATGTCCAATTAATGATATTTTAGACTATATATCACCCTATTTTTCTTTATTAAATATTTTTATTATTTATAAATAATTTAATAAAATATTATTTTCATAAAACATTCTGAGTGTAAATTTTAAAACTATTCATTACTTTGACTTTAATAAAATAAATAAAGAAATATAAGTTCAAAAAAATAATTCAATACACCCCTAATATGTAATATTCACTAATATAATTATTTTAGTACCCTAATTAATTCAAATTATATTTATTTTGATATTTATAATATCATTTAATTGATTTTTTCATTAATTGAATAATTACTACATCATTAATGTGCAATTATTTATTCTAATTATTTCTTTACTAAAATTTAAAAATAAATTTCCATGATTTAGAGAAAACTTTTATATTTCATAAGTGTTGGTCAGAGTAGAGTAATTAAGAGGGGGTGGATTGAGTATCTATAAAAATTTCCATTAAAGATTATTATTTGAAGTTCCTCCAAATTTAAAATTCAATTGATCAGTTAGCCAGTAGTGAATTTATAAGAGCTCGACCGTTTGATTAATTTCTCAAAAAGAGTGATTAGTTCTCAGTTATACCAATTTGATAATTAATTCAAATTTTAAAACTAACCTAATAAGTCAATACTATTATAAACACTTTCTAAGACTAACTATCAGAGTTCAATTTAGTTTTATGAAATATGAGATAAAATAGAGTAAAATTAAAAGTAAAAACATAGCAGAAATAAAACAAGAGGTTCAGTCTCAAGAAGAGGCCTAATAATCTTCACTTGGTGATCACCTTCCACCAATTAGTTTAAATTAATAAATAGTTTGATCAACATCCTAGATCAGGGTTCACAACAGCACACATGCTATCAAGGTCACAAGACCTTTACCACAGTTCTTCGTGGGTACAAACTACCTGGTCACACAAGGACCTCTTCCACACTTATCTATGGGAGTATAAAGGTGTAATAAGGTATGATTGTAAATATTTCTTGCATCCTTTAGTTTGATACAGGAGACAGTGTGTGATTTACTGACAGATACACACACTTCTCAAAAGTATGTAAAAATTCACACAATAGAGAAAATTAATATGAAAAAGGATTTAGAAGGCTCTGTGTGTCTTGAGATGCAGCTATGAACTCTTCAGATGTAGATGATATGAACTTTTAGTCTTCTTCTGGAATTTGACTCTAAAATAGAGTGTCGTATTCTGTCTTCTAGGTACAAGTATGGTTCTACAGGTATATCCTTCTTCTTCTTTGATATGCTAAAGAAGTTTGTTGATTCAATGTACAACTTGATTGAGATTGCTCTGTGTGTTCTTATTTTGTGCTTGAGTTCAAAGTGGGTGAATGTGAGTCACATATGTTCTTCTATATTTCTTACACGCGGGCACACCTACACTTCTCTTCTATCTTTATTATCTCTTAAAAAATGCTTTTTATTCTTGAGGGCCGACAAAGATCATGTTCTTTCCACATGCATAGGCTCATCATACCTTATACTGTCTGCTAAAAGTCCTACAAAAGATTATTAAATATTTTAGTATCATCAAATGACTCATATATGGTCGTTATTAATAAATTTAATAAATTCATTTTTAAACAGTCTATCGGTAACTCCTATATCAGTGAGTCAATATATCAGTGAGTTTTCATATTGGTGAGACATCAGTAGGTGAGTCTTCTATCAGTATCTCCTTCTATTAGTGACTCAACCCATTAGTATGTAATTATATCGATCTTTCCATACGTTAGTGACTCATTAGATCGGTGACTCATTTTAAATATCAGTGAGTCCTTGATTCGGTATCACCATGCATCAGTTGGTCACTTGGACTGATGGTAGGTCATCTGCATCGGTGAGTCATATGCATCGATATGTTGTCTATGTCGATGATTCATTTGTCTGTCAGTGTCTCAGTTCTTCTATCAGTGTTAGTGACTCATACTTAGACAATTTTAGATGTTCTTTATATCTTATAGTAAAAAAAAATTTATAAAGTGTTAATACCCATAATTACACATTTATAATCAGTTATAAGATTGTTTAAACTTAAAAAACATAAATAGTTATACAATTGAAATGATCTGATATACAAGATAAACTTTAACATAATTTAGGATATGTCATTAAGTAAGATATATGTTAATATATGACATGATTTGTGATAATTAAAACCATTATAGTAAGAGATAATGGACAAAAATATCCTATGGGACAACAATCTCCCCTATTAAGTACCATTAGAGAATGATTAAAGTAAACAATCTGATTATTAACTCCCATAAAGATGAATAGGATCAAAAATAATTATGGGAAGTGAAATTTATCAGAGTAACATAAATATATAATAATTCATAATAATGTTCTCCCCCTTTTGGAAATAGCAAAAAGTGGAAGGTTAAAAACCAAAACAAGAAAGTAGAAACAATGAATTGGCAGACATAATCAAATTACATTGAAATACAAAAATTAAAATAACTCAGCCCTATCAAAAATAATCACTCCACAATAATGCATAGGGTTATGGGGTGTCTTCCCCTTATCAAATAGATCAATAGTAGGTCCAGTAGGCAGTGACTGAGAAATAAGAGCATCTAAAAGAATCTTCAGTGGAGGTAAAGGAATTCCTGCTAGAACAGTTGGTGCCAAGATTGGTCTGTGCTGGGATAACACCTGAGGTTGAGGTTGTTCTGTGATAACATTCCTGATTTGGGTCAAGGATTGAGAAACCAACATTGGAGAGGAATTCATTGGCAGAGTAGAGAGAATAGAAGTAGACACCGGAACAACAATGGCTTCACTCTGAATAGGGAGATATGGATTTAACAGTTTGATGAAATCCTCAATAATCTCACCACCATATTTTATTTCTTTCTTAAATTCATCCTTATTCTCCATAAATTTATCCAACAGAGGATTGAAGTCCTTAAATTGATTGACTTGTTCTTTGAATTCTTTTGTAACTGGGGGTAAAGTAATTTTTTTTCCATATACTTAAAATGACTTGTCAACTGATGCTTAGAGTAAATCTTGGAGAAATATGAATTTATCCTCTTTATAAGCTCTTATTAAGTGGCAGATGCTTCCTTGGTATATGATATGACCATATCATGCACACGATCACTATTCTTCTCAATATTTTCTAAGCTAACCAAGATAGAGGTATCAAATAGAGATTTAAGCTCTCTTTTTACAATAGTTCTGATTATCTCAATATCCAAAGTCTGAGAGGTCTGACTAGATGTTGAATGAATAGTATTAGGAGTTGAGGTTGAGGAAGATTTTAAAATTTTATTTACTTCCTTTCTTAGTTTGGAAAAATAAGGAACTTTAATATGAGAAAAAAGATCTACAAGTCCTTTCATGACAATCTCCATTGTAGTCCTATACTCAATGGTTAAATCATTGATGCCAGTAATTGACTTCTTCATCTCATTACCAATCTTGTTGTTGTTTTCCACAATTGTTTTAGTAGTTGTAATCAAATTTGGATGAATTTCATTTATCACCATCTGTGGGACTGAACCATCATTAGCTTGAGAAGCACTTGATGAGGCAAGAGTAGACCTAGAAGTTCCAGTTTTCCTTACACCTTCAACCATAGACCAGATAACTCTCAAGTTATCATTCAGCTTGGTGTTTTCTCTTCTAGATTCATCAATCTCATATCTCATCTTAGATTGTACTAAATGTATTATTTATAAACATATGTCTTCCTTGAATTTATCCAAGTATGACTTAGTGACATAGTCACTAGAAAATGGTCTCATCCACTGGTTCCCTTGCAACAGGTACAAAGACTTCATCTTCAGAATCTTCATAGTCTAATCCCAGTTCCACATACCAAGGATTCCTCGCCCATTCATCCATTATATCATCATCTTGAGGAGAATGAATATCAAGACTTACTCTTCTAAGTTGATTATATTCTTCATCTTGATTTTATCTTTCTTGAGGCTCCCCCTCAATCTGATATTTCCCTACTAGTTTATCATATTCAACATGAGGTTTTATTCTTTCATAAACCAAATGAGGTACATAAATTTCTTGAGATTCCACTTCATCAGCAACTTCAACATTTTCTGTCAATTCGACAACAACTTCATGAGGTTCTTCCAACCAAGCCTAATCCACAACTTCAATCATTTAAACATATTCACCTTAATCATCTTTATAATGGTCATTATCACTTCGATTACTTTCATCATCATCATTTTCAGATACATGTTCTTTATTTTTATTTTTATCACCATATTTTTCATATTCTTCCTCTTCACTACCACAACTAATTTCACCATCTTCACTTTCTTCTTCTTCTTCTTCTTCAAATCAATTGAATCTACTTACATACTCTACACTGCCTGAGGCTTATATCTCCTCATCCCTATTATCTTCAAGAGTGGGATTATCAGAGGGTAAGGTAATTGGAGGACTAGGAGGTTAAAATAAAAAACATTTTCAAGGTCCAGTTGTGTCGGGATCACTCCTATCATCAATACATGATCCTTGATCTCTAACTATAGTGAGAGGTTATTCTTCTTCTTCAGAAGAGTAAACAAATTTCTCATTTATTCCTAGACTAGGATCAGCCACATTCTTAGGTCTAGTTAGATAATCCATTGGATTGAACTTTTCATATATATTATATTCATATCTTACCCATTCTCTCTTCCACGGGTTCCGGATGATTTTCATCATCTTACAAATCTATTTACTAAGGAAGATCCCACTGCACTCAGAAAAAACTTCTTCACCTTTATCCACACAAACTTTTTCTTTTAGCATAACCGGGATCATCCTTAGATAGAACAAGGAATTATATTTACAGGAAGGTTTGATCATCTAATTCATGTGAACATCAAGGTACCTACACAAATTTACCTTGATCCATTTTTTCAACAGATAAACTAAGTATACATCTTGATATTTCAGAGAAGAAAATTCCCCTTTCCTGGGACAGATTTGATTCTGGATAAACTTAAACAAGATTCTATATTCTCTACTTAGATCTGTAGAAATGGGTCTTTTATGCACATCATTATTAGTAAGTTCCTTTAACATCGTCTCAAAGGAAAAAATATCACTCTCTGGTGGAGAGGTACCTTGATAATCATCTAATACACCTTCAAGAGGAACTTTAAGACATTTAGTCCAATGTCTTGAAGAGAAAGATATTCTATTCCCTTTTACTATGGATTTTATCCATGTGACATCACTTCCTTCCAACAAAAACTCCATATTCATGTAAAATTCATGAACTAGTTTTGGGTAAAAGTGTCGTCCATTATTTGAGAATCACTCAGGATGACCTTGATCTTGTATTACCTTGAGAAGTAGAGACTTGATTTCTAATAGCCATTCTATAAGAACTTATTTTTTGGAGTTACAACATGATTTTCTAGAGTAGGATTTACAGGTGCTGAAGATTTGATCGATTCCCCTTTCTTTTTCTTAGAAGCATGAGACTCATCATCATCAAGAGCTCACTTCACACACGCCATTCCAATCTGTTCAGTCTGAAGGTTAGAAGGTTTGAAGGTGAAAGGTCAGGGGTAAAGAGAGAGAGCAACGACCGAGAGAGTGTAGAGGTAAAGGAGTAGAGTGGATCGATTGAATTTTATATCATTTGAGGGTTTTGAAATTATGTAATCATGAAATTGTGAACTAGGTTTAACAAAATTAATGAAACAGTTTCATTTTTATAAAAACATAAAACATATAAAAATAGTGAGTCATCGGTGTCGGTTTGACAGATTTTTCCTAAAAGTAACGGTGTCGGCATGACATATCGTCAGTGCTAGAATGAAAACTGTTCCAGCATGAAATACGTTGGCGTCATCATGAAAACTGTGTTGGAATGAAATAACATCGGTGTCGGCATGAAAAATATGTCGGCATGACATAACATCAGTATCAACATGAAAAAGTCACTTAAAAAATACCAAAGGAATAGAAACACAAGGTCTTATAGATTGATCATTACTAACTCATGTCTGATGTAATTCATTCTTTCAGAGTTCTATGGCTTAGTTAATATGTCATCATGCTAATATTCAGTGCCAATAAATTCTAAAGTGATATCACCTTTTGATAATGATCTCTAAAAAAGTGATGTCTTACATCAATATGTTTTGTTCTAGAATGAGAAACATGGTTTTTAGAAATGTTAATAGCACTTGTATTGTCAAAATTTATAGGTACATATCTAAATTGATATCCATAGTCTATAATAGCATGTTTCATCCACAAAATATGAGCACAACAACTACCAGCAGCTATGTATTCAGCTTCGATAGTAGATAATACAACAGAATCTTGTTTCTTACTACACCATGAAACCAAAGACTTCCTTAAAAAGTGACATATCCCAGAGGTTCTCTTTATATCTAAATTGTATCAACCAAAATCAACATCAGAATAACTCACTATATCAAATGATTGTCCCTTAGGGTAAAAAAACATAAATTGATAGTATTCTTGAGGTATTTGAAAAATCTTTTAACAATATTTAAGTGAGATTATTTGGGATTATCTTGAAAATGGGCACACATACACACACTAAACATTATATCTAGCCTACTAGTAGTCAAGTAGAGAAAACTTCTAATCATTCCTCTATAATTGGTTTGATCAACAAATTTACCATCTTCATAAAGATCCAACTTATAGGTAATACTCATTAGAGTGTCACTACTTTTAATGATATCAAATATAAATCTTTTTAAAAGTTATTTTGTGTATTTACTTTGATTTAAAATGATACCTTCTTTATTTAAAAAAAATATGAAATCCAAGAAATAATTTAAGTTCACCCATAAAGCTCATTTCAAACTCACTTTGCATCATTTTAGAAAAATTAATACATAAAGAATTTCTTGAAGATCCAAAAATAATATCATTTACATAAATTTTAACTACAAAAACATCTTTAGAAACTCATTTTATAAAAAGAGTAGGATCATAAATTCCATTTGTAGAACATTTTGTAATGGGAAAAGTACTTGGTCTATCATACCAAGCTCTTGGAGCTTGTTTTAAACCAAATAAATCTTTTGTTAATTTGAAAACATGATTTTGAAAATGAGGGTTTGTAAAACTGAAGAGTTGTTCAAAAAAAAACATCCTCAACTATATACCCATTTAGGAATGAACTTTTAACATCCATTTGATAAATCTTGAAATTAAGATGGGAGGTATAATCAAGTATGATTATGATGGCCTCAAGTATAGAAATAGGTGAAAAAGTTTCTTCATAGTCAATACCTTCTTCTTGACTATAACCTTGTCCAACCAATCTGGCTTTATTTCTAACAATATTACCAGATTCATCTAATTTGTTCCTACACACCCACTCAGTACCTATAGTCAAGGTGTATTTGGGTCTATCCAAAAGTTTCCAAACTTTATTTCTTTCAAATTGATTATGTTCTTCTTACATATCCATAAAAAAATCATCTTTAATTGTATCATTGATATTTTTAGTTTCAAGCTGTGACAAAAAGTCTTGATGTTCAAACTTTTTTCAAAGAGAATATCTAGTTTTTTCCCTTTATCTAAGTCCCCAACAACAACATATAAATTATGTTTCTTGATTTAATATATTTCTTGAAAAGAGGATTAGATGATATTTCATTTATTTCTAGATTTGACATATAATCTTCAAGGTTGTCTAAGGAGTTATTAGGTTCATATGGTTCTATTTCATCAAATTTGATATGCATAGATTCTTCTACACACTTGGTTCTTTTATTAAAGACTCTATAGGATTTACTAGAGATTGAGTAACCTAGTAAGATTCCCTCATCACTCTTGGATGTAAATTTTTCAAGATTTTCCTTTGTATTGAGGATATAGAATTTGAAACAAAAAACTTTGAAGTAAATTACTTTGTGTTTTCTATTGTTCCATAACTCATAAGGAGTCTTCTTGAGGATAGGTCTAATTAAGACTCTATTAATTATGCAGAAATTTGTATTCACAGCCTCATCCCAAAAGTAAACAGGTAGATCATATTCATCATTATTTGGGATATCTTTTGTAAGGTTCTATTTCTTCTTTCCACAACTCTATTTTGTTGAGGTGTCTTAGGGGAAGAGAAGTTATGACTATAGCCATTGTGTGAGCAAAAAGATTCAAAGTATTGATTTTCAAACTCATGGCCATGATCACTTCTTAAGGATTTTATTCTAAGTCCACTTATATTTTCCACTGTTTTAGAATACTTAGTGAAGTAAGTACATGCTTCACTTTTTTGAGCTAAGAAATAATTCCAAGTATACCTAGAATAGTCATCTATAAGAACATAAACATAGTTCTTCCCATTTAAACTAGAAACTTGATATGGTCTAAAAAAGTCCATGTGAACCAACTCTAAAGGTTGAGAAGTTGAAAATTTTTTCTTTTATTTGAAAGATATCTTACATTGTTTAACCTTTTGAAAAGGATTACCAAATTTTTCATTTGAAAACTCAAGTTTGGGTATATTCTTGAATAGTCCTTTTATAGTAATATTTCTAAGAGAGTCTACATTATAGTTTCCTAATATCCTATGCCAAAACCAAGACTCTTTGTGAAAGGAACTTAAACAAGAACATTTTAATAAATTAAAGAATCAAAGTTAACATCATATATATTTTCATATCTAAAATTATAAAATATTAATTCATTTTTAGAGTTAAAAACATTGCAATCATAATTTTCAAATTTAACATGAAATATATCATCACATAATTAGAAAATACTATGAAAATTATATTCCAACCCATAAAAAATTAATTTAGAAATTAAAACTGAGTTAGAGTTACCAATTTGGCCTAAGCCAATTATTTTTCCTTTAGAATTGCAACCAAAGGTGACATATCCACCATAAATCTTCATTAGGTTCTTGAAGCTTTAATAATATCTTGTCATGTGTCTTGAACATTAACTGTCCAAGAACCATAAGCTTTTACAGGAGATCTTCAAACAACTTTACTATAGAATAATCAAACAAAAATAGATTTTGGTACCCAGACCTGTTTGGGTCCAGTGACGTTAGTATTCAATGCTTTAGGTACCCACATTTACTTCATGGGGTTTCTATAAGCATTATATAATATATTTGAGAAATATAATCTATTTGGCCCCTAACACTTAGAGGTAGTAAAATATTTCCCAAAACTAGAACTAACAGCAGAATTTTGATTTTTAGATATAAAAACAGATTTTCCAGATTTAATTACAAAATGTGTTTTAGATAGGTTTCTCTGTCCATGATAATATCCAATAAAAAAGTGTAATTAAGATATATTTATTTAATAAGAATTTGAGTAAGTTTATTTTTCTCATTGGTAAAATTTTCTAGATATTTCTTCAATTTCTCATTATAAATTTTTAATTCATTGTTTTCTTTGTGCAGTTCAGCATTATTTTCCTTTTTAGTAGTAAGTTCAAACTTAATATTTACAGTGAGAGAATGTTATTTCATTAAATTTTTATATTTATCTTTCAATTCATTGAATGTCTCTTCCAGTATGTTATATTATTCAAATAGTTCACCACATGTCATATTTTCAGAATCACTTTCATCTCTAGAATAGTAAGAATTGTATATAAGAGAATCTAAGGTTACCTCATATGTGTTTTTCATAGAACACATATTTTTAGTGTCATCTCTCTCATCATGATATGATGATGATTCAATGGAACTATCCTTAGAGGCACTCCAGGTGGCCTTAATAGCTTTATTATACTTCTTGTCTTTGTTTTCATACTTCTTTTTGTATTTTAATTTTGGACAATCAGCTTTGACATGTTCTCTCCTCTTACATTCATAGCAGATAATCTCCAATGATTTTTCATTTCTTTTCGAGTCCTTTTTCCAACTTCCCTTGTTATCATATATTCCTTTATAATTGGGATTCCTAAAGAAATTATTCTTCCTATATAATTTCTTGAATCTTATGGCTAGCTGATCTATCTCTCCATCACTATCAGATGTTGATTCATCATTACTGTAGATTTTAATAGAGGATAACACCTTCTCTTTTTCCTTATTCTTAGAGGTAGCAGTCTTGAAGGCTAAAAATTTTCTCTTAGGTTCATCATCTTTTTCATGGTTGAATTTCATATCTTCTCATACACCATCAATTTTCCAATGAGTTATTTTACATGTAGTTTTTTGATGTCACATGATTCTCTAATGGAGACAGAAGTTCCTCTCCATCTATCTGGTAAGAATATGAGTATTCTCATAATTTTCTCCTTGGATTTAACATCTCTTCCCCGAGATATCATAGTGTTTACAATTTCATTAAACATAATATACATGTCAGAAATAGGCTCATCCGGATTCATTTTAAAATTTTCATATTTAATAGTATATGTGTTATGTATCATTTCCTTGACATTAGTTATTCCTTCATGTGAAACAGAAAAAGTATCCCAAATTTCATTGGTTTATTTACATGAAATTTTTTTGTTAAATTCTCCATCTCCTAAAGAATAGTATAACGCATTCATGGATTTTCAATTATTATTATAATCATCCTTATTTGGGTCATCCCAAGTAGTTCTAGTAGTAGCAGGAATCTTATATTCATCTACAATTGAAGACCAAATCTCAAAACCCATAATTTCTAAGTTCATTTTCATTTTAATTTTCCCTTATGAATTATTAGTTCCATTAAATAATAGAGGTATGTTTGCAGAAACACCTTCTAGCCTATTTTCCATAATAAAATTTTAGAAAAATATTTTAAAGAGATAAAAATTTAGTATTAAAAGAAATTCTAAGATCTTTAAAATACAACTAAAATGACAGTTGAAAAGTTTTAAAAATCTTTGAAAAATAAAAATTCAATAACCTCTGATTCCAAATGTTGGTTGGAGTAGAGTACTCAAGAGGAGGGTGAATTGAGTATCTATAAAAATTTCTATTAAAGATTATTATTTAATGCTCCCCAAAATTTAAAATTAAATTGATCAATTATCCAGTAGTGAATTTATAAGATCTTGACTGTTCGATTAATTTCTCAAAACAGTGATTATTTCTCAGTTATATCAATTTGATAAATAATACAACTTTTGAAACTAACCTAATAAGTTAATACTATTATAAAAACTTGATAAGAATAACTATTAGAGTTCAATTTATTTTTATGAAATATGTGATAAAACATTGTAAAACTAAAAGTAAAAACATAGCAGAAATAAAAAAAGAGGTTCAGTCTCAAGAAGAGACCTAATCCTCTCCACTTGGTGATCACCTTCCACCAAGTAGTTTAAATTAATAAAAAGTTTGGTCCACACCCTAGATTGGGGTTCACAATAGTACACAGGCTGTCCAGGCCACAAGACCTCTACCATAGTTCTTCACGGGTACAAACTACCGTGTCACACAAGGACCTCTTCCACACTTATATGTTGGAGTGAAAAGGTGTAAGAATGTATGAGTGGAAGGATTTCTTATATCCTTTAGTTTGATATAAGAGACAGTGTGTGCTTTAAAGAAAGATACAGACATGACTCAAAAGTATGTAAAAATTCACACAATATATCAAATAAATATGAGAAAGGATTTATAATGCTTTGTGTGTCTTGAGATGCAGCTCTAGACTCATCAAATGTATCAAATATGAGGTTTGAGTCTTCTTCTGGAAGTTGACACTAAAATAGAGTGTTGTATTCTGGATTCTAGGTACAAGTATGGTTCTGTAGGTATATCCTTCTCTTTCTTTGATATGCTGAAGAAGATTTTTGATTCGATGTACAACTTGATTGATATTTCCCCGTGTGTTCTTATTTTGTGCTCAAGTTCATAGTGGGTGAATGAGAGTCACAAATGTTCTTCTGTATTTCTTACAAATGGGACCACCTACACTTCTATTCTATCTTTATTATATATTCAAAAATTCTTTTTATTTTTGAGGGCTGACAAAGAGCATGTTATTTCCACGTTCATATGTTCATCGTACCTTGTACTGTCTGCTAAAAGTACTACAAAATATTATTAAATATGTCAGTAACATTAAATTACTAAAATATGACAGTTAAAAATAAATTTAATTAATGAAAATTTAAACAGTCTATTGGTGACTACATTATTGGTTAGTTAGTCTACCGGTGAGTTGTCCTTTTGGTGGTACATCATTCGGTGACTCGTCTGTCGGTATCTCCTTTTGTTGGTGACTCAACCCATCGGTATGTCATTATGTCAGTCTTTCCAAACTTTGGTGATTTATTACATTGGTGACTCGTTTTAACTGTCAGCGAGTCCTTGCATTGGTAGAACCATGAATTAGTAGGTCACTTGGAATGACGGTATGTTGTCTGCATTGGCGAGTCATATGAATTGGTAGGCCATCTACGTTGGTGAGTTATTTGGCTGTCAGTGTCTCAGTTCTTCAGTTGGTGTCAGTGACTCATACTTATATAATTTTAGATGTTCTGTCAGTCTTATAGTATAGAAAAGTAAGAAAGTTTTAATACCCATAATTACATATAGATAATCAGTTATAAGCTTGTTTATACTTAAACAAACATAAATAGTTATATGATTGAAATGATCTGATATACAAGATAATATTTGACATAATTTAGGATCTATTATGAGGTAAGATATATGTTAATATATGACATGATTTGTGATAATTAAAACCATTATAGTAAGATATAGTGTCCAATAATAACCTATGGGCCAACAATAAGAATGTATATAGTCAATAATACCTTCTGTTTAATTCCATATTAAAAATATTATACTTATTAAACGTAAGAGTGTTACATTTTGTCAGTCTCTTTGATTTTAATAATATCTAAGTCATTTTCAAGGAAAATTGTCCATTAAACAATTAAATTTATAACCTTAGGTGTTAAGGGTATAATTAAATTCATCCAATAACATTTTATAAAGTGTTAGATTTGTTTTATAATATTTATAATATTATTTTTATCCTCAATTACCCAATTTACCACTAGCTGTGGTAATAACAATTACTAAAGTTACTATTAATATTGTTTAAAAATAATAAAGACATATTTAATAGTTTTAGAAATTTTGATTCCAAATTTTGAATCCATTTTTCATAATTCTAATCTTAGGAATGTTATAAATTAATTTAAAATTAATATAGTGGATGGGATGAGACAATGGGTTTTTAAAGTGAAAAAGTTAAAATGTTTAAAATGTTTTTATATCCAATTTCAATGTCAAATTAGTTACAATGACATAAATTGGATTAATTTATTTAAAATTTTACTAATTATACTTTAAAACCAATTCAAGAAATTATTTAACTATATTAATAAGTTAGACGAAAAAGTAGTTTTCAATTAAAATTCAGTTTTTCACTATTCATCGAAACATGAAACTTCACATAAAAATACCAAAAGTTCATACAAAGTAAATTTTGATATTCCTATTTCAAAAATGAAGTTTATTTTTTCATATAAAATTTATTAAAGTGTCAAAAATTATATTTAAAACGGGTTCTCCATTAAAAGCCAGTAAAATTACCCTTTTAAAAAATACATCTTTTTATTCATAAAATTTATTTATTCTTTTCTTATTAATATAAAATATGTTGGATGAGTGTATAGAAATTTTATTGAATATGTAATATATGTAATTTATTAAAAACATTCATCAATAATTGTTTTTTTAATTTATTGAGATAAAATGGTGTTTTTATATACAAAATAGTTTTCTTAGAAATGGAATTTCTTTATTATTAAATGGTTCTTAATTTAATTTATTCTAATTGATAAATAAATTATTCAAATAATATTTTCATAATTTAGTTAATATTATTTTTAATAATGGCTAGTTGGTAACCATAATAATATTATAATAATATTAATAGTACATTTTAGTTTGGAAAAATTAGGTTTTGGGTGTAACACAAGCTATCAAAAGAATTCAGAATTATGCATAACACAAGCCAACCATAGTTTTCATGTACCAAAAGAAAATATAAGTGTTTATTGTAGCTTAACCTTGACTTGGTGTTCTATAAAATTAAATAATAACTTGGTTATTTTATACAACTCAAGATATATTCAATGTTTCGTCAAATGAAAAATATTGAAAAGATTAAATAAATTCAAAAACAAATTCACAAAATATCAGGGTGTTACATTCTAGCCCCATTAAAATGAATTTATCCCTCAATATTTTTATAATTTATAAAATGTTTAATACTTTAAAGTTCCTTTCATAAAAACCCACATCATAAAAATAAATACTAAAACTACTTTTAAAAAGAGAAAGTTTGAAACATAAATGTTACCCAAATTAACTCATAACCAGGTTTCCACATATTAGAACATAAGTGGAAAGTGAAAACATGAAAATGGAAGATAAATATAACTATAATGTTTTGATGGATATTGATAGAGAACTTGGTTAGGAAAAAGTTAACGATCACAAATCCATAACCCAAAGAGGCTTGAAAAGGTCATTGATATCATCAAAAATGATGATAACAGTACAAAATTTTATTTCAAGGCCCCTTTACTAAAGATGAAGATTTTTCATGAGAGGATATAGTTACTTGATTTCAGTATAATCTCACCCTTTGTTGTGCCTTGGTCAATTTCCACTTCATCTATTATTATAAGAAATTAAGGTAAATTTTTCATTCCCATAATTATTAGGAGATCATGAGATCTATAAATGGAACTATAGGTTATTCCATTTATATTTATCACAAAAAAATAGTTAGCACAAGTTATCCAATATGTATAAATCCTCATATGGTGATATAATACTTTAACCTCTAAAACCACATTCGAAGATTAACATAAACCATTTAATAAATGGTAATCCTTATAACCCTTTCAAAAGATGAAAGTCCAAGACTTTTGAATCAAGGTTACTAAATTTCTCAAAATATGCTTAACATTGACCCACCATATATCAAAAAGTATCTCTTGTTTGTCACATACCAAAAATGTGAATAACTTCATCATGTACTTTCTTGAAACATGATAATAACCTAAATTACTATAAATCCTTATTAAAAACATTCATTCTTCCATATTCCAAAGATTATTGGATATATTCCTTAAATCTAAAAATTCTATAAACTTCATTAATGATAGCATAATCCACTTTTTCAAAATTTCATTAATAAATTCCAAGGAAATCAGTACTATTCAGTTTTCTTTATCCAAACATCATTATCTTAAAATCAGGAACATATTAAGGGTCATATTTCCATTAATCATGTATTTTACATGAATATCACTATTCCATTAAATCACGTTTCTTGTCCATCAGAACCATTCAACATATTCTTGTAAATCCTTAGCAAAAAATATAAATTTAACAATCATTATATATTTTACAATTCATATAACATAATTATTCAATCCAAATACATAAACACTTTGACTATTTAACTTCAACCTTAATCCATTAACAATGATATCTCATCATATTACTCAATACCTATTTACTTTCACATTTCACTTATAGTCTCATAATTAGTAGTAATATAACCATTATGTGTACCACTTTGATGATTATCTTCATGAGATTTACACTTAGTATTTCAGTTTTAATAATTCCCATTCTTTACACATTTAAAGTATCCATCAATTGATAGTACACTATGGTGGAAAATATTCTCATACATTATGTTAATTGAACTTTTCATTTTCCATTTGTAGTTACTTTCTTCATACCCTTATTTTCCATTTGAAAACATATTCTTGTTCCTCTAAGACATCCATTTAGGTGTTTCTTGACACATTTTTGACATTAAGGAAACTAAATATTCTTTCCTCTATGTTATCCATTACCAAAATTCTCATTAAACTCTTTTCTTCTCTTCCTATGTGAGTCTGAGAGTTAGTCAAGGTACACATTGTTAATCATGTTTCTTGGAAACTGATTAGGCATCACCACAATTCCCTTTACTCCAGTGATCATCCCATTTTAATCCCCATAAAAAAATTATTTGTCACATTCAAAGTTTATCCAGTTCATTCTCATTCCTACCATCGACTAAAACCAGGAAGCATAGCATGAGAAACATTGATCATAGAGGAAAACCACATAATAATAAAAAATCAATTTTAGGGTGTCTAAATTATGGAAAATTCTATAATCTATGACACATTAGGATTATCCATGGATATATCCCTAGAAATATCCTTAGAAATATTCCTAGGGATATCACTAAAGTTTTCTCATCCAAGTTTACAAATGTTGACTAAACCTTTGATCTGATAAAAACTATAATGACCCAAGATTAATATACATATAAATTGCATTTGTTTTTGAAAAATACAAAAATACACACCCAAATACCATATTAGTTTAGTGCCTTTGGAAACCTAGAACACAAAATTATAGTCTGGTGAAATATCTTCAGTGTTTCCTACAAAGATCTCCCCCTTTAGTACCACAACCTAAAAACTTTCTTTATAAACTGTGGAAAATAAACATAAGAAGGGGTGAACTCAGATGCTTATTAAGGGTAAACAAGGGAGATACATAAGAATAACATGAAAATAAGTGTATTATAAAATAACCACAACATTTTAAGATCATACTATGCATATCAAAGATCATATACATGGGTCATGGAATAAATATTGGTAGTCCATAAGATGTGAATCATAATGGATTCAAGAGAATAATCCATGAAAGCATAACACAGGAATAAGATATGGAATTTGTGGAAGACACATAAATATATAAAATGATTTAAATGGTAGTAAAGTCTTACTACCAAGGCCATCTTATTGAAATGGGTTCACTCCCCAAACCATATTAGTACTCAAGGTTCACTCCCAAGACCATCTTAGTAGTCAAGGTTCACTCCCAATACCATCATATAGAAAAATGTCCTATATTGAACGAGGCTCACTCTTCATGCCATTAATGTCTATATAATGAGACATGCATATTTATTTTATGAATTGGGTGTAGATATAGGTCTCACCTTTAACATAATGGAAAATATATATATGTGTTCCATAAGAACATAAATCATATCAAAACCCATAAAAAGAAATGGGTTTCATAAACATTTCATCATAACATAACTCAAGGAAAAGAAAAAATCATAAATATCAATACATAATAAAAATAAACCATTAAAAGAAATAATAATAATTGTATCATTGGATCATATCACTATTAAAAAAAATTAACATCAAATAACTTTATCTTAGATGGAAAATTAATTTGAAAGATCACTTAAAATAATTCTTGAGGAAAATATCCTTTCCATTTTAAAAAACTATTTTTAAATCATAAAACATTTATAAATCATTTTTCATTGAAAATAACCTTTAAAACTTATAAATTAATCCTTTAAAATTATTTTAAACATCTTTTAAATCATTTTCCTTAAAAATTCCTAAAAGTTCATTTAAAACACTTTTAAAACATTTTTATAAAAAAATGATTTGAAGGAATGTAGTTTCTGAGCTAATAGAGAATAAAATTACATCAAAGTTATAATATCATGAAAATAATTATATTCATTATAAAAAATTTCAAAGGGAATTATACACACCTCATAAAATATTTTAGGTGCATAACACAACATGTGTCTCAAAGAAGGAAAATTGATACAAGATTCCCTTTCCAATTCAGTAACTTTTGATCTGTAAAACCTATGAAAGAGAGGTCATCAAATGGATATGTAAATACCCATAAATTTAATTTAAGGATCAGTATCATATATTAAATTATTTTTTATTATATACACCACACAAAATAAATTATTAATGACTATGGAATAAGTCTCACAGAAATAAAAGTACGACTAGAAATCCTCTTACCTTAAGTCTTGACTTCATTCGTATGTGTTAAAAACTCCGGTATAATAATTATAAATTTTTTATACATATAAAAAAGAACCATATTCATATATATAATACCATATATGATTTACTTATGACTTTATATTACTATTTTATTAACAATTCAAAGTTTAAGTTATGTTTCAGGTAATAATCGATCTGTTTCTCGTACATGTTTTTACTTTTTATTCTTGGTCCTAATAATTAGATCATGATTTCATCATCTAAATAATTATAATCATGATATAAATATCATATATATTCATTATACTTTTATTTGTGGTTATCTATAAAATTTGGAGGTAGAAAATAAAATACACTGTTCATGGAGATGGTAGGTCGTACGTACGTTTAAACACTATTTCCATTTTCTTATAAAATTAAAATAAAGAAAATTATATGATATATTATAATTAAAAAAATAATATTTATGTCATATATTTATCACATAATTTTATTAAAACCATCCTTAATACATTCTATGTAAAGCAGGAATGAATCACATCGATTCATGAGGTGATAGTTCGTCGTACACACGAACGACGTTATCATATTCTCGAGAAATGGAAAGCTTGAAGGTATGTGCGATATAAAAATTAAATAATAATAATATCATAAAAATAATATATATCATATTTAAAATATAAATCCATCATTATTTACAAAAATTAAGGGTAGTGATGGAAGAATGAACAACATCGGTTCGTGAAGCGATAGTCCGCTGTATGCACAAATGATGATTGTGTATCCCATTTGATGGAAATGTGTGATGTTTTAGTTTGTAACCTTAATGTAACAATATATCAGTATATTTAATATACTGATATTATTATAAAAAAATTAAATAAAATTAATTTAATAGGTTTAAGGAAGAAATAAAATAGAAACATTTGTTGATGAACATTACCTCTTCTTTAGGTATCTCCATTTGGTTTTCACCAAAGGACTTCTTGGGTTATAACTATTCCCAAAGGAAGGATCCTAGGATTAAGGGAGGTAATTTTTTAGGATATTTGGATTTGATTTTTCTGAAACAAATAGGTGTTAAATTGTGAATAAAATAAAACAATAGGTACCCTTTTATAAGAGAGGGGAGGGACACTTTAAGAATTTCTCAAAATATTAACTTATAATAAATTAATTCTCAATCCAAATACCTCCAAAATTCCATTTATTTGAATATAAATTATTTTAATGTTGTAATATAACCATTAAATATATTTTATACAAGTTTTTGTTTTGTTTTAAACCCTATCATTTTGATTAACCCTTAGTTAACCTATTTCAATATTAAGTATGGTGACAACTTTTCCAATATTAAAAGCTAGTAATTTAAACATATAAGGATTCAATTAGACCATAAATGTCCAATTTATGATATTTTATACCATATATCACCTTATTTTTCCTAAATTAATTTTTTTTTAATTTTAAATAATTTAATAAAAATTTATTTTCATAAAATATCATTAGTGTCAATTTTGACAATACTCATTACTTTGCCTTTAAGAAAACCAATACATTAATATAAATTCAAAAAAAAATTAACACACCTATAATATGGCCTATTAACCTATAAAATTTATTTATTACCCCAATTAATTCAAATTATATATCTTTTAATATTTATAATATTATTTAATTTATTTTTTCATTAATTGAATAATTACTGCATCATCATTGTGAAATTATTTAAGATAATTATTTCATCACTAAAAATTAAAAATAAATTTCCATGATTTATATAAACCTTTTATATTGAATAATAATATATATAGTTGATCGTATCTTCTATTTAACCCCATATTAAAAATATTATACTTATTAAAAGTAAGAGTGTGACATTTTGTCACTCTCTTTGATTTTAATAATATCTATGTCATTTTCATGAAAGAGTGAACATTAAATAATTAAATTTAGAACCTAAGATTTTAACAGTCTAATTTATTTAATTCAATAATAATTTGGAATATTTTAGTGTAGTTTTCTAATATTTATAATATTATTTTTACCTTAATTAACCATTTTACCCTTAACCTTGGTAATAAAAATTTCTAAAGTAACTATTCATATTGTGCAAAAATAAAAGGGAACTACTTAATAAATTTGGAACTTATGATTCCAAATCTAGAATCGTTTTTTCACAATTCTAATCATAGAAGTGGTAGAAATTAATTTAAAATTAATCCCACATATGGGAAGAGAGGATGGGGTTTTAAAGTGAAAACCTCCAAAAGTTTGAAATGTTTTTATAACCAATTTCAATGTAAAATTAGTTCTAATGAACTAAATTGGATTCATTGATGTAAAATTGCACTAATTATACTTTAAAACCAATTTAAAACATAATTTAACTATATAAATAAGTTATATGAAAAAGAAGTTTTCAATTTGAAATCTATATTTTTACTATTTATCAAAACATGAAGCTTAAAAAAATAAAAAAAAAATTCACCCAAAATAAATTTTGATATTCACCTTCAAAAAATTAATTTAATTTTTTCAACTAAAATTTACAAAAGTTTCAAAAAAATATATTTAAAATGGGTTTTTCATTAAAAGATAGTAAAATTACCCTTTTAAAAAATACATATTTTTATTCATAAAATTGGATTTATTCTTATCTTATTCCTATCAAATCTATTGGATGAGTTTCAAAAAGGTTTATTAATTATTTAATATTTAAATTTTATTAAAAACATTTATCAATAGGTTTTTTATTTATTGAGATAAAATGGTGTTTGTACATATAAAAATAGTTTTTTTAGGAAAACATTCTTGCTTTTCAAATAGTTATTAATTTAATTTCTAGCTAATTGATAACCAATGGATTGAAATCATATTTTTCTAATTTAGTTAATATTATATGTAATTTTTATTCCAATGGCTAACTGCTAACTATAATAATATTATAATAATATTAATAGTACATTGTAGTTTGGTAAAACCTGGTCTTGCGTGTAATGCAAGCTATCAAAAGAATTCGATATTGTGTGTAACACAAGACAAACATAGTGTTTCAGGTACCTAAAGAAAATCTAAGTGTTTCTTATAGCACAAACTAGACTTTTTTTTACGTACAATGAAATAATAAATTTGTGCTTTCATATAACAAAATATATATTTAGTGTTGCGTGAAATGAAAAATATTGAAAAGATTAAATAAATTAAAAAAAAATATTTCACAAAAATATTAGGGTGTTACATAGTGCTACTTCAAATAGTGTTACAATATTTTAAAAATAATTGGAATGTAAATAAGTTTGTTATAGATTTGAGTAATATACATTGGATGAACTTATTGGTTCATTGTTATAATATGTACTCAAGCTGAAAAATATTATGGATGAAGTGATTTCAAAAAAGAAAGGTATTTCATTTAAATTGAATATAACTCTTTCTTATAACACTTCTAATTCTGAGTCATTGGATAGTGATGAAAGTTAAATAGATCACTTGACTAAAGTAATATTTAATTTGATGAAACGGAAGAGAGGATTGAAGAAGGGACTCAGAAGATATTATCAAAAGGATTATCAAAAGAAAAATAATAAAGGAAGTTCTAGTAAATACAATGATTTTTAATAACTAACATGTCATGGGTATAAAAATAAAGGATAAATTAAAGCAGATTTCTTCAAACTAACGTATCAAAGTAAAGATAAGAAATATAGGAAGAAATAAAAGTGAGAATTGGTGGATATATGGACCTGTACAGAATAATAAAATTCAAGTGATGACTCTATATGGATTTTAGGAGTGAAATAGAATCTTATAATTTTGTTAATGGATACTACTATGAAACAGTTTTGTAGTGATTCTAGTTCTAGTTTAGGTTTTGATTCAGATTGTGAAGGATATAGTTTTAATGAATTGTATTATGAAATTGAAAAGTTACAGAAATTTTTGTTAAGGGTGGATGAATTGTACCAAGAGCTAAAAGGATAAAATAAGAATATTGTTAAATAAAATAAGACAGTTAATCAATAAAATTAGAATCGTATAAGTATAGTTTCTTATTCTAATGAAAATGTTTTAAGTGATTTATAGATTTTACAAAACGAAAACAAAAGTATTATAAAATAAATCATTATCATGAAGGGGGATCTATCTACTATTGTTCAAATAAAATAGAGTTGATATAATATGATGTTTTTAAAAAAATAAATGATTTGGACATGGAAAATAGTTACCTAAATTGTATTGTAAAAAGTTCTAAAATTAGGATTTCTATAGTTACTTTTCTAGGTTTATAATGCAAGGGAATTATTATAGTTAGTGTTATTGATGATTTCTAGATTATTTAGGTCATATTTAAACTTTTAAATCTAAAAATTTCTATTCTATATTACCCAATAATAAAGGTCAAAAATCTATTTTGGTACCTAATAATTCAATTACCAATCTTATTGGACCTATTATATTATGTGTACCAAAAATAGTTAATTAATGATTTCTCAAAAAATATGCCTTAAAAATCTCAAGAAAATATGATAAATAGATTGTATAGGATCTAAGAATATGACTGGTGATCCATCAGAATTTTTATCTTTTAATCAATGCGATGTAGGATCCATGAATTTTGGATACAACTCAAAATTCAAGGGTAAAGTATTTGGTGAAGTAGGTTTATTTAAAACCGACATAATTTCTAAAGTATTATATGTTTAAAGTTTAAAATAGAATTTAATAAGTAGTTCACAACTATGTGATGATGGAATGAATGGTAAGTTTGATGATAATAAGTGTATATTTTTCAAGAATGGATCTATTTTATTTTATGAAAATAAGAAATATAATATATATTCTGTTGATTTTTTTGAGATAACCAATTATAATGTTAAGTTTCTTAATAATATAAAAACAAATGATATATTTTGGAAAAGGAATCTTGGAGATGAAAATTTTCGGTTGATATAAAAACTATCAAAGCGTGGACATGTTTTGGATCTTCCTAAACATACCAGTAAGTAAATATTTTTTCCATGATTCAAGTTTAAAATTAAAAAAAAATATAAGTAAGTCTTTAGATTAATTAATGTAGTTAAAAATTTAAGGATTTTTGAACTTATTCATGTTGATTTATTTTTTCTTGTTAAAACTATGAGTTTATATGTAAAAAATATGTTTTTGGGATTTTAGATGATTTTAGTATATTTATGTTGAATTATTTCTTAACTCACAAGTATGAGACTTTAACTAAATTTATCAGTTTTTGAAAATAAATTTAAAATAAAAAGGGTTACTTAATTATCTCTATTAGTAGTGATAGAGGTATAATATTTTTAATATAGAAATTGAGAAATTTAGTTAAGAAAATGGTTGTTTTCATAATTTTTCTTCCCTCACAACATAATAACAACATGGTTTTGTGAAAAGGAAAAAATAATACTATTTTAGAAATAGTTATAACTATGTTGAAGGAACTTAATTTAATGAAATAATTTTGGGTTGAATCTATAAATACAGTATAATATATCATATTATGTGTTTATTAAAGAAAACTACTTATGAATTGTACAAATTAAAGAAACCCTAAGGTTATCTATTTTAGATTTTTTGGTTGTGATTTTTTTTATTAAATACTAAAGATATTTTAGAAATATTTTATGTTAAAAGGGATGAAGGAATTTGTATATGTTATTCTAATATTAATGGTTCTTATGGAGTGAGTAATAAAATAAATTAGTTGTATAAGAATCTTTTCTTGTTAAATTTTATGAGAATAATGTGAAATTGGATTCATATTTAGATCAAATTGAAGGTGTATTTAAAGAGTTTAATTTTAGTGAAGATAAATCTAAAAATAAAGTATCTTTTAAGGGAGAATGTTCTTTCTAAATCTGTTTGTAGAAATTTCAAAATTCATAATATCACCCTTTAGAAAAATAAATTTGTAATATTGAGTCTAGAATTAAAATAGGAAATTAGTTTTCAATTATTGTGATAATTCCACTTTTTTTCTAAATTTTTATCTCATAATTTTAATTAATCCATAACATATTATAATTATATTGTTTATATGGAAGATTAACTTAATCAATTTACTGGTAGTAATATTTAGTCATTGGTTAAACCTCTAAAGATAAATAACTTACATGAACTAAATGCTCATTCAGAAAAAATGGATGAATCTAGATATATTATAAATAATAAATCTAGACTTGTTGCTCAAGTATTTTTTTCAAATAATAAGATATATATTTTTATGAATCATTTTCACCTATTTCTAGAATTAAATATATTAGGATTTTATTAGCTTTTGAATCTTTTTATGGATTTAAATTTCATAAAATAGATGTAAAAAGTTAATTTTAAAATGGTTTAATTTATAAAAAAATGTTAATCAACCATATGTTTTTGGATGTGAAAAATTTATTAATAATATTTTTAAACTATCAAAAGATTTATATAGTCTTAAGAAAGATTCTAGATATTGGTATGAAATACTCTATTTGATTATATTGAGGAATAGATTTTTTAAAAGAAAAATTGTTCAAAATTAATTTTTTAAGAAGATTTATAATTTTATTTTAATTTCTAAAATCTAAGTTGGTAATATTATTTTTCATTTCTCTTGTTAGTTTTTATATAAAGTATTTTATAATTTAATGACTTGTGAATTTTTATGAGCCTTAATGGAGAATTAATATTATTTATAGTAGTTAAAAATTTTCTAATACCTAATGGAATATTTTTATATCGAAGTAAATATGCACAAGTGTTGGTTAAAAGTTTTTTCTTAACTATAATAAAACATTTAGAACCCTTATGAGTACAAATTCTAAATTTGACTTATATAAATTTGGAAGACCTATAGGCATTAAACAATTTAGAGGAATGATATGTATATTTCTATATTTGATATCTAGTAGACCCGATATTATATTCATTGTATGTATGTGTGATAGATTTCAATTTGATCAAAAATAAAGTTATTTAAAATCTTCTAAGAAAATCATTATATTTATTAAAATAACTATAAATTGTGGTTTATTTTATTCTAGTCAGACTTTTTTTGATTTAATTAGCTATTATGATTTGGATTTTGGAGTTTTTATGATTTATATAAAGATTAATTCAAGTATATGTAATTTTCCTGGAAATTTTTTAATACCATGGACAAAAGGAACAAACCTAAAGTACCATCAAAACTGATATTTGAGATGATTTTCCACTAACTCAAAGAGTGTTATTGATCTCTATGATTAGGAAATAAGAACCCAGTCCTCAATAAATAACCATTGGGAATGATTCTGCACACAAAATATTACAATAAATAGAGTACACTATGGAAGCATCATCATAAAAATAAATCAATACATATATACCAAGGTACAAAGAGATGATATAAAACTGAAAGAAGAACATAAAAACCAAATCCCATATCCTGGGGATCCATGAACACACACTATTTCTCAATTCAACCACCCTTGGTCACCATAGCATGAACCAAAAAAGGAAGATGAGAGCACAAGAACCTTCTATAAGATCATAACGGCTAAAAACACCAAATGGTACAAGTAGGGTGTGGAGAACATGGTCATCCTAAGAGGTTGCGTTTGAAATCTCAAAGAGTTTTTAAATGGTGTGGTTATTTGGATCACCATAAGAGGTTTTGTAAGTTAGGTGACCGAAAAGGGAAGTTTCAGTTAGGTATCATAAGATCATAACTATGGGTAAAAAAATTCTTCAAGATAATAGGGCTCCATCCATTGGTCTTGGAGTGAATATTTTCATGTGGTGGATGAGTTTTTGATTACTGATGGTGGTTGATGTTGTTCTAGCTTGTTTTTATAACATCAGAGTGGAAACTTCTTGAGTTTTTCCTTATTGTGGATTTTTTGTTTTTCACAACGCTTTGTTTTAGAGATCTTTGTGGCTTGTTTTTTGAACTTTGTGAATTATATCTTTTGAACTTCATTTTTATCATGTGGATTATTTTGTGTTCTTATTACCTTTGTGGTTGTGCCTTGTGGATTTAGACTCTTGAATTCTTAAATAAAGTAAGTTAGATATCCAAAGCGGGGTATTTCCTCTTGTCCACACCCATGATCATTTAATCTATATGGGTACCAATAGTATCCTGAGTAGGGTTTTAGATAAATCTTAGTAGGCCACTATGAACTATATCTATACAAGTCTTGTCTCTGTATACAAACTAAAATAGTGTGAAGGTATATATAAAAGTAAATCAATGCTATAATAAACAACCCATACACGTTTTAGCCTCATCTAGTAATGTCCTTGAACATGGGATCAATTAATTAATCCATTGATTAAAATTAAGTTTATAATAAGAAGATCATATATAAGAGGGATCATCAGTAATAAAAATTGAATATTAGTAATAAATTATCCATTACCTGGGGGGTTGTGAGGGGATTTTTGATCTGATTCAGGCAAACTTTTCAGATCATGATAGCAATGCTCTTGAGGACATCCCTCAAGAGAAAGAGATTCTCAGAGCCATGATGAGTTTGAATCCAGAGAGTGTGGTGGGTCCGGATGGTTTCCTAGGTGGATTCTACAGAGCTTTCTGAGAGATGGTGAAATTTTATATCATCGATGCAATTCAAGATTACTTTCAGGGAGGCTCGTTACCCTGTGTTTCTTGTGCTACCATGGTGGTTCTCATTCCAAAGTACAAGTCTCCATCCTCGGTAGAGCACTTCCGGACGATAAGAATGTGTAATGTTCCCTATAAGATGCTTGTCATTATCATTAATACTCATCTATCCATACATTTTCCTAAATGAATTAGCATGTAACAACATGGATTCGTGAAGGGACACTCCATCCAGGGGCGATAGCACTGGCACAAGAAACCATTGGGGACATCAACTTCAAAATGCGTGGGTCGAACATGGAAGTGAAGCTTGACATAAGAAAGGTGTACGACTGAGTGGAGTGGGGGTTCATTAACAGAGTCTTGGAAGGTGTGGGTATCTCTGTATGGAATACTGGTCTTATCTTTCATTTCTTTAGCTATGCATGTATGACAATCATGTTTATGGGGAAATCGTTCGAATTATTCAAAGAGATGCAGGGGCTCTGGCATAGGGATTTTATATCTCCAACTATCTTCATCATGGCCCAAGATGTGTTTAGCTACCTTATTCTACGTAGCATTAACAGAGGGGATATCTCCCCGTACAGAAGGAGGAGGGGGTTCCCATCAGTATCACATCTCATGTTTGCAGATGACACTATTATCTTCATGAATGCTTCGAATAGAGCAGTGAGGGGTATGACATGTATCCTAGAGGAGTACAGTTATTGGAGAGGTTAGGTTATCAACAAGATGAAGAGTAATTTTTACATCTCCAGCAGCTGCTCTGCAAGACGGGTTCGTAAGGCGAGTCAAAGTCTGGGTACGAAGAAAGAAGAGATTCACATGTTGTATCTAGGAGCCCCCATATCTTCGATGAGGCTTCGCATCTGGGACTTCGATCCACTAGTTAATAGAATTGCAGAAAGGGTCCTCAACTGGAAGAACAGGTTCCTGTCCTTTGTGGGAAGGATTTCGTTGGTCAATAGCGTACTTCTAGCCTCCCCGGTTCACGCTTTATCATATTTCAAGGTACCCAAAGGAGTTATTAGTAATATGATCAGGGTTATCATAGGTTTTATATTGTATCCGATGTTAGAGGAAAGAAGACACTGGGCATCTTGGCACAAGATGGCGAGGATAATTTGTGAAGGTGGCATTAATGTTGGGAGTCTTAATGATATTGTTACCTGCATGCATGCCAAATTGGCGTGGGAGGTGTTGGAGCATCTGACCTTGTGGGGGAAGGTCATGCATGAATGCTATGTGGGGAGTTGGGAAGAACGATATGGGCACACATCCCCTCTTTAGGCTGAGATTGGACCCATGGTTCCCCACATTCAAACCCTCTCGCGGTGGATTGTGGGGGATTGGAGATGTTTCCTTCTAGCATGATAATTGGAGTGGGGAGACTATAGGGTACCTTGGGTGTCCAGTCACAACCATTTCCTTTAAAGAGGCAATCTTCTATCCAATGTTCACCAATGTGGTGTTGAATAATGACCAACAAGATATCTTCCATCTCATAAGACTAAACTCTACTTCGGAAAAATGTGTGTTCACTCCATCTCCTTTAGGTTCTTTCATGGCCAAAGATTATCGGAGAGTCTCCTTCGCTCAGGCTATAGGGGATGAGTGGAATGAGGTGATATGGTGAAAAAACATCCCCACCAAGTATAATTTTTTTACTTTGGAGAATCCGGAACAGAGAAATCCCCACATATGAGAACTTCAAATGATGTGGGGTGAGTATGGCGTCTAAGTGTGGTTGTTGTAGTAGGAATATGGAAGAGAGTGCAGATCACTTGTTTTTTGGGAGTGAATGGGCAGTGAAGGTGTGGAAGTTCTTCAGTGATTTTACTACATTCAACTTAACGAAAATGGATGACCAGCCTTTTATCATTAGATGGTTTCACAGAATAGGGAGAGAGGGGGCAGAGAGGAGGGCGCACACATTGGTTATGCAGGCTGGATGTTGGAGTCTGTGGCAGGCGTGGAACCAGTGGCTTCATGAAGGGGTGAGATCGTCGGTGCACATGATTATCATTAGAACCCAGAATATTCTACTGGACATGATTAAGGCTCTTATCATGTGGCAGGATTCTCCCACCCTGCAGCGGATCATGCATGATACTCCTCATAATGTGGCTGTAACAGACATCTCCTTGGGTAACTGGGTTAGCTGGCATCCCCCTACTCGAGGCTTGAAGATGAACACCGATGGCTCGTGCATTTCTGGAGACATGCGAGGCAGAGGGCTTGTACGTGACAATAATGGGTCAGTTATTCTGGCTTTCACAGTACAGCTGGGTCAGGGGACTTCGTTGCAAGCAGAGTCCAAGACCTTGTGGACATGACTCATGGATTGTAGGCAAAGGGGTCTGAAGCTCGCAGAGGTGGAAACCAATTCCATGTAGGTTTTCAATGTGCTTCAAGGACAAGGCATGAAAACCTGGTCTATTGAATACATCATTGGCCAGTGCCATGGGAGGCTTGGAAACATTACTCGAGTGACTCACACTTGGCGGGAGGGGAATGAGGCAGCTGACTATCTGGCCTCTCTTGATATCCCAGGCTTAGTGCAGTTATATATCCACAATTTCTACAGTCTAAAGCAGATAGGGGTTAATATCATAAGAGGGGATTCCCTCAGTCTCCAGTATTTTAGACCCCTATAGCTTTGTATTCTCTTTTTTCCTTCTTGTCTTTGGTTTACTTTCAATAAAAATCTATACAATACGGATAATAATAAAGGATCCAGGGTGTATCCAAGCCATACTTGAACTTTGGGGTTGAACCAAATCATAATAGTATCACTTATAGTTTAGATATAAGGGATTTGAGTGTAATCTATGGGGAATTTCCAATGCATTCCACTATAAAAGATTCTAACCGAGTCCATAGAGCTCATCCTTAGTAATCCCAAGCTAATAATTATTGGGCCCAATGAGGTGAATCCATGGCGTCGTGTGTCCGAAGACATCAACTGGAATCCATTGAGTGTATCCAATCCATTCTAATATCCAGAAAATGTTTCATGTGAATCATCAACACCACGACGAGGCATTTACATAATAAGACAAAGACCAGATTATGTTGTGGGTATCTCCCCCGACAATTGGCTCAATGAATCAAAATGACATTCTATGAGTTCTCAAGGAATTCTATTTGAAATAAAAGTCTATTTTAAGTCTGACCATTACTATATAGATGAAAAAGATCTAAATTAATATGCACTTTATTCTCATTCTATTTATAACATGTGTAATCATGGGCCATATGAAACTCGTGAAATTGAATCATTTAATAGGTTCATTCCAT
Organism: Viscum album; assembly: GCA_963277665.1. Taxonomy (NCBI): domain Eukaryota; kingdom Viridiplantae; phylum Streptophyta; class Magnoliopsida; order Santalales; family Viscaceae; genus Viscum; species Viscum album. Next base: position 126,217,219 of record OY728146.1, on the reverse strand, counting down.
TACCTTTCGTTAAACATGACATGGTGATTCAAGAACATGAAACCATTATCAATTCAACTACATAATCATTAAATAGTTTCATTCCATTATGTTTCAATAAGCATTACAAGGTGATTTTGGGACATGTAACCAGTGTCGATTCAATTTAGAATTTAACTATGAAAATCGATATCTATAATTATATAATTTCCATAAAATGATTTTAAATGACTTATTAATTAATAAAGAACACTTAAATTTTTAATGTTCAAGTTAGACACACCTGAACGATGTTGCAGATAGACCCAACATGGGTCACTAAGGGAATAACAAGGAACACACACTACTTGGGGTGGTTAACATTGAGGTCTCAAACTCCAATGATGTCAAGTGATATTAATAGGGCCATAAGATATATTCTAATCAAATTAAATTAAATCATATGAATTTAATAACCAAACCCTGTTGAAACTAGTGAGTACATAGTGGAAACAATTTATAAATGGCACGACTTTAAGGAATGAGTCATAAACCACCTACCTTATGTATGTAGTAGATGCCTCTTATAGTATCCGCCCATAGTTTGGCTCAGATCAAAAGAAAATGTAAGAACAAATGAACTCTCTAAAAATAGGGCATATGAGTCTGCATCAAAATAGTGTCATCAAGTGAAATAGGGAAAAATAAAAGGAGACTAAGGATTTGATCAATTATTAATAGCTATTCAATGAGTTAATCGAATATTGATTTTGATTCTAGATAGAGAAGAAATCAAAGAACCTAGTTTAAAGCATGCTGAGGATCTCTCAAGTGACAAGGATGGATGTTCTGTCTACTAGAAATAGTAAATAGGAGGAATGAGTAAGGTTATAAGGAATTTAAGTGTAAAATGGTAATTTTACCCAACTTATATGGGTCTCATGTTTTGAAAAAATGGTAGACCAAACCATTCCCCAACCATGCATCAAGCACTCCCTCAGGATGGGACTCACACGGTTCATGAGCACGATTCGGGAAACTCTGTGAAAACCATGCTATATGGCTTTGTTAAAAACTAAATAGCTTCTACACAGGTGTGTGTACTGGGTCACATGGTTAGGTAAAATCATGTGGTCCACTACTAAGCACTGAAATACCCCTCATGGCTATGATAAACCATTCAGACTAGGACGTATAGTTTCTACTAACTGTTCTACCCACCTATTTCTTCCACCAGTCAGGGTCTTTAGCTCTGAAATAGCCTTGGACACCCTCTTTTCCTCTATACCCTCACTAGGGATTCATATAAGGTCAAAAACAAGAAATTAAACTAAAAATTAAAGGATCTATACCTCAAATAAAAATCAGGTTCTTACATTATTCCCCCCTTAAAGTAACTCATCCCTAAGTTTCCCTTCCAAGGGTGGTAGAATGATGTCTGAGAACAAATTTAGCCACTGACCACATAAGCCAGTTTCCCATGCCAACGTTTCATCTTGTACATAGTCTTGATACCATATAACCCTTTATAAAAGGAAATAATGGCCTTAGAGATCCTTTCTTTCTCTGATAAATTTTTTTGTATGGGATTCTCTCAAAAGAAGCATCAACATCTAATTCAATATCCCCATGATCAAAAGTATGAGTGAGGTCGACATGGTAACGAAGAAGCTGTGAAACATGAAAGATTTTGTACATGGAATGGTACCTATGAGGTAAAATAAACTAATAGGATACCATCATGACTATATATAAGATCTCAAAATGCTCTCAAAACGAAGCAATAACTTCTCTTGCCTCTGTATAGGACTTGTAACACCCCAAAAACATGTATCTCATATAATGATAATTTTATGCCTTTATTTTTATTTAAAATTTCTTTTTAATAAAACAAATGTAAAAGATAAACACAAGGATCTTATTTAAACAAGACACCAAAGTGTTTACAATGTGTCAAGATCACAAGGAACCACCCTATCCAAAAATGCCTATTAAAAACCCTATCAGAACTACGGGAAGGCCCCCTACAAAGAAAATGAGACACAGTAAATAAATTTTATCCTTTGGGTCAGTTAAAATAATGAACATCGCCACCATGATCATGTAAACCATGCTGAACATCAATGGAATGCCTAGCACCATATTCTTCTTTTTCTTGAGTTTAGGACACTCTGAGGCAGGGTTTTATAAGGAATTAACTCGACTTTTACCTTGGGTAACCATTGGAAATCCAACAGCTATAATTATAGTTGTTGGCCTTGTGATGATTTAAAAATTTATTCTTCTAAAATTTACGTTATGAATTGGAAATTATACGACAAACCTCTAACTAAGGTATAATGTTTTGAACTATACTTAAGTGATTTTGAAATATAATAACGAATTCAAAACACTTTGAAAATATTTTAATTATATTGTAAATATTTTCATTTCTTAAATAGTGTTATAAACTATGTTTAAATTCTTCAAATTAAATTATGGTTTTGATTAAACTATGTTTTCTATAATATTAGTACAAGAATTACCATGTAGGTTTATTAATTCTCAATTTATAAATTTTATGTTAAAGGTTTAGTGTTTATAGATTATTTTAGAAATACGTTAATTAAGACAAAGTCTAATTTTTTTTCATTGAACTGTTAATGTTAAAACAAAAGACATGTTTAAAGAGATAATTTTTATATAGTTTTAATAAATGTAAAATTCCTTAGGAATTTATAATTTTTGTAAGTTAGTTTTTATTAAAAAAAATGGGCCCGCTAGGGCCATCCCTTTATTGCTGGGCCAAGGGAGGTAGCGTACGCATTGTGGCTGAGCCTAGGCCTCATCCCAAGCTAAAGTCGGCCCGAGCGTGGGCATAGGTTCTGTGAAGGATTCATAGGTGCGCATGGGGGTTTGGAGCACGCACCATGGGAATAAGGCTATGATGTAGCATGGGTAGGCCGAGGCCTACGGGGTGGGAGCCCATGTATAAGGCCCCCTTTGTGTGTGTTGTGTTTTGTTCTGAGCTGTTGTTCGGAGGCTTAGGCTTATAAATAGCTTGGAAAACCCTTCCGATTCGATGTGGGACAAGGATTTTCAGGTGAAACGAGATCTGCGACGTTGGATCGCATCGCGTGCGATCTGGGCCATCAATCTCGACCCCGCGCTCGAACCTCATCAACTGTGTTTATCTCTGCGATTTTTGTGGACCGTTTGATCTGGCGCGATCTAATCGTGACCATTCGAGGATTTTTTAAAACACCACATCTACCCAGGACCATCTAATCAAACTCGAATTTAAATCTGAGCCGCCAATTCTTTTTTAATCCCTGGATGCGCCCCAGCCTTCAGATCAGAGCCAGATTTGATCCTTGTCGTCCGATCCACCTCTGGTTTCCTCCTTCCCGTGTCGTCTTCTTCTCCTTAGTGTGGGTTTGCACCAGTAATCCTGCACCTATTTTTTTTCTTCAACCATGATCACTGGTGGACCATCCTTGTTTCCCCTTTCCTACAAGTTGTCACCATCCTTTTAATGTGCCGCATTGGGGTCGATTTTATCATTGGTGGCATTGAATGTTTGTGTGTTTTTTAGTTTATAAGTTAACTGGTTTCACCCTGAGAAACCCTCGGATTTCCTTCCACCTCCAACACCTCTTTCAGGAACCACCAAGTCTTCCTGAGCCTCTCTTCCTCCATGAACTAAGGTAAGGTTCTTAGTTTTTTTCCTTGTCTTGTTTCTTTGAGAGTATATATACGTATACGCTCATAAAAATATATTTATAACTTTACGGTACTTCCATGCTGAACCCGGGCCCTCGGGTTTCCAAGTTCAAGTGGTATAAAAGACGTAGGGGATTTATATTTTTATTTCTTGCTGAGTGTTAAGTTTCATGTTTATATACACTTGTTATATAAATATACATCATCTTACTTCTTGAGTTTAAATCTTTCTTTACCCCATTTATAGTTTTGGGATTCTGAGTTATATGGTATTAATAGACCTGGAGTTTGGATACCTCATGCAGATTTATTTTATACCTTATATACATAATCAGTTACATATGTACATATATGTATATAAATATATAAGTATAATATACACAGCCCTCATATTTTCATAAACTCCATATGCCCGGAATTAAGATTTTAAAGTTTGAGTTTCAAAGTTATTGAAGAGATATAAAATGCATTGAGTTATATTTTTGTAAGAAAACTGTTATACCTAATTATGGATGTTCTTAAATGTATATATGGTTTTCCATCCTAAACCTATTCTAGTTTTCCAAATGTTTTTCAGTAATGTTTAACCAACAAGAGAAGTACTTGTTTTGGTTGTGAAATTAAAAATCCACACACTTAATTTTATTTATATATGGTTTATATATATAACATCTTTATGAAAATCCAGGTTTTTTTAAGGTTAAAGGTTTGTTAGTATTAAGATTTTTAAAATCGATAATTATAATTGGGTTTGTTTAAAATGGGTGTTAATAAAAAGAAAAAAATGGATATACTCTTAGTATATATTAATACACATACACATAATTCAATATAGTTCTATATTGTGATATAAAAGATGATTTATAATCATTAAATAAAGACATGTATGTGAATAAGGTTTTGGGTTCATATGTAAGTGTATTATTATGAAAAATTTTAGTTTTTATATATGCATTTCCTATGTCTAACTTGTTTAGTTAAAGAACCTTTAAAGATATTAGCCTTGTTATAATTTCATATAGCAAACACTTTTCATCCATTACTTGATGTGATTTAGTATTATCTCATGTGCAAAGGATTCATAATAAGCCATGAATGCCTTCAATGAACTGTCATTGCCCTATTTTATTCAACGTTATCTATCATTTTATGTACTTTGGAATAATTGGTTCCATTTTCCATTTTAATTATAGTTGCACTCAATGGTGCATGCATGTGGCATATCTTAATATTGAGATAAGAAATCAAATTACTCAAAGTGGTATGGGACACCTTGAGTAATATGAAATAAAATTTAATTATTCAAGGTGGAATGAGACACCTTGAATCGTATGTAATGTGTAAGTAATTATTCAAGTGGTATATGACATTTTGAATTTACGGCCCGATTTTGGCATATGAGGAATGTATTGGACTGGTATTGTAACATCCCAAGGTTTTCTAAAAATAAATTGAAAATGCTTGAAATTTTGTTTAAGGTATATATTTATAAGTATCCTTTAAACATAATTTTATTTCTTCTATGTTTTGAATTTCAAGAAACTGTCATCTACATTTGTGTTCGGTATGTTATTTAGAGTCTGATGGAACAAACTTGTTTTTTTTGGTGAATAGTAACATGCCCTTATGAATAGTAATATGAATAGTAATATGAATAGTAATATGACCTTATGAATAGTAAATAATATTATTATTTTATTTTTCCATGGCAATAGGATAACGGGATCATAATTAATTTTCCAATGTCACATAAAACTAATTGCACTTCAATATTGTTATTTTTCGAATTAACTGTGGACTTATTTAAAAATTAAATTAATAATATTTAGAAAATTATTTTTGAAAAATGGAGTTCATTTTTGAATTCTACACATCGAAAAATGGTTGGGGTAAATTTTTGGTATTTTTCGGAAACTCTTGAATTTTCAGTGAATAGTGAAATACGGTAAAATACAGTATAATCAATTTATCAGTAAAAATGCACTATTTATGACATCATAAGTGATGCAAGGCCACTTGCTTCGAAATCACATGATATTTTCACTAATTAAGGCCACTTGATTTGAGATTATTCATAGTCTTGATAAAAATATTATAATAATAATTAAAATAATCTAAAATACCTCCCCTCCTCCACTATAAATACCACCCTCACTCCCCTCTTCCTCCCACACCTCTCAAGCCTTGAGCATTGTCTAATTTCTGCCAAATTCCCTCCTCAATCTTCTTCCCCACGTCCTAGAGCTGCTGGTCTCACCAAAAGACCAAAATCAAAGCCCTTAAGAAGGATCTCAAGGAGAAGAGATCAAGAGGTAAACATCCTCTTTCATTTTCATTCTTTCCATCCATTTTTATGTTATTCTCTTCCTTTCCCTTTGTCTTTTGTTGGGATATTTCATTAAATATTTTCCCTTACAGTCCAAATTTTGTATGATTGATGAGATATTCCATTCCTCTCATCAATCTTGTTTTTATGAAATTTTTAGAGGCGCCGTTAGGCTGCCGAATTTTTTGTAAGAAATTTCTCACGTTTTCTTTATTTCATGATTCCTTCCACTTCTTTCTTCACCCCCTCTTATCCAAGAGGCATGAAATCTCCAGAATCATGTATATTCTGGATGTTTTCATGTTTATGGAAAATTACAAATCATTATTCCTCTCCTCTTTCACTTATTTAAAGAATCAAAAAACATTGTCCATTTGTGTCGAATTACCGATATCGTGGACGATGTATTTTCAAATTCCATTAATTATTTCAAGTCTGGTCATGAAACCATTTATATGGTTGAACCATGTTATAATACATGTTTTATGAATCATATAAGGTTCTGTAATTCTTTTGTACTCATGATTCAAACTTATAAGACTAAATGAAATTGTAATTATCAAAGAACCACTTAAATTATCTAAACGAACATAATTAATGTTTTAACTTATAAATCATCATCATATAAGGCACCAAAGTGATGAATGGTATAATTTATGGTACTGGAGTTATGTAACTAATACTCCATTCCAATTCTGGAGTTTCACTTCCAATCAACAAGAACGATTCATCATGAACCGATCGTGAAAATCACAAAAGACCTCACCCAAAATAATGCAAGGAACGAAATACTAACAAATAAGGGGTGAAATGAGGTTATTAAATGACCATATAAGATATTATAAACATGAACACGTTTCTTTAAAATCCTATTAACACTCCTTTAACCATTATACAGGAGGTTCAAACAATTTTGAAGTAGGACAAGCCCAAGGTAAGGGAATTCTTAACCCGATTTCCATTCTTTGGGTTAACCTTCTACTTTATAATTTATGTGCTATTTAAATTGATTGTGTGATGGGTTCTGTTTATATTATGTTTCATTATGTGTATTTACAGAGTATATACATATTCCATCCACTCTATTAAGTCTCACTTCAAGTGTATGATGTTTATAAGGGACTTTTCTTCTAAAACCCCCTTTTAAAATTCTGTTTTGAAATATTCAAAAGCAATGTTTTTATGCTATTGTTTATGTTGTATGATTATGTTTTGGTTATTGGGCATTGTTTATGATGAAGGGTGGGACCTATATTTCCCTCCAATGCATTGGGTATGAGTAAGTTGGAGGTCGGCCGTATGGTTACTCCAAGTGTAACTGTGATGGTTACACAAAGTAAGGTAGCCGTGAGGGTTACAAATTTTAAGGTAGCCAAGATGGTTACAAGATTATGTAAGTAATGCACCAATATACCTTTATGATTATAATTATGTTTGTATGGATCTTGTGTAAATCTCATGTTACACAAAGTAAGATTTTATGGGTGTAAATCATGTATTTTAAAAATGTTTTCATATGTCTTGTGTATTCATGGACTAATGAGATTTTTCCTTCTTTTTCATACCTTACTGAGCTTTTGTGCTCATCCCAAGTTTTTAAATGATTTTTCACAGGTTAATGGATGAATAATACAAGGAAGGAAGACATGTTAAATGTTGAAGAATTGTCAAGGAGTCTTGTTTTATGTTTTAATGTTTTATATTCTGAGGAAAATGGAAACTGATTTTATGGTATCCACTATGTAACAATGTGTAATGTTATGAATATTTTGTCTTAATTCTCTAAAGCTCTAAACTTGAAAAGATCCTCAATGTAAAATGAAGTGTTTTCTTGAATAAATTCAAGATTATGTATGAAATAAGTGCGGGTCCTTATAGTTGGTATCAGAGGATGGTTTGGATAACTTTAGGGGTTAAGGTGATGCTAATAGAATACCATAAATAATTCTCACCCTATGTTTAATTTGTTATAGCATTTAAAGATTACCATGTTGCTTCATCTAAGAAATGTTTGTTTAGAATGGTTGTCCGCAGAAGGAACATGGATGCTGAAGAGGATAGGCACCGACAGAATGACATCCTTCCTGATCAACAGCCCGGAATGGTAGGGATTGGAACCGAGCAGTTTGTGACAGTAATGGCTCAGCTAACACAGGCAATAAATGGTGGTGGCATCCATGCAAGAGGACAAATAGATGTACCCCAACGGAACATGACAGTGGTGGAACATTTTATGAGACAGCATCCTCCTGCATTCAGTGGATCTTCTGACCCGGTGGCGGCAGAAGGATGGATTAAGGCCCTTGAAAAGATATTTGATGTTATGGGATGTTCAGACAATCAAAAGGTAAGTCTTGCCATTTATCGTTTTGAAGGGGAAGCTGATCAGTGGTGGTCAATGGTAAGGAATATCAGGGGTAGAGAGGATTTTGATGCCTTAGTATGGGATGAATTTAAAAGTCTTTTTCTTGAAAAATATTTTCCTAAGGTGGTGCGACTTAGAATGGAGAAACAATTCCTTGAACTGAAACAAAAGGAGGAAGATTCAGTGGCTATGTATGAGGCGAACTTCACCCGACTGGCGAGGTATGCTCCGAATCTTATTCTGGATCTCGATAGCAAAATCAACCGCTTTTACTCAGGATTGAAGCCAAGGTATCGAAGGGCGTTGGCCTCCCGTGAATTCAAAAGTTACGAGAAACTTGTCCGATGTGCTGAGAGGGTAGAGATGGAGTTTGCTGACGATCACATGCAATTTGGAAACAAAGAGAAGAAGAGGTCAAATTGGAAAGCAATGGGTAAGAATCAACCAATGAAATCTGATGGTAAGAAAATACAGTTTCCAGTATGTGAAAAGTGTGGCAAGAAGCACCCTGGGGAATGTCTTATCAAAACTGGGAAGTGTTTTAAATGTGGTAAGTTTGGACATATGGCCCGAGATTGCAATGAAAATGATCCAAAGACTAATCCTGATAAGCAAACTGTAAAGTGTTTTAAATGTGGTGAGATGGGTCACTATGCAAATGCCTGTCCAAAGAGGGATCCAAATGATGCAAAGAAGCCAGACTACAAGCAGAAAGGTGTAGGGAGATCCTTTGCGACTACGTCAGCAGATGTTGGGCCATCCAATGAAGTTGTATCAGGTACTTTGTTTGTTCACTCAGATTTTGCTAAAGTTTTGTTTGATACGGGGTCTACACATTCCTTCATCTCTGAGAAATTTTCTAGTAAATTGGAAATATCACCTCAAAAAATGATACCCGAACTTGTTGTTAAAACACCAGGGGGAAATGTTATAGCAAAGAGGAATTATAAGAATATTTCTATTGTGGTATGTGGAAAGACTTTACCTTCAAACCTTGTTGTTTTACCCTTAGTCGAGTTTGAAGTTATTCTGGGGATGGACTGGCTTTCTGGTTATCATGCTAAGATTGACTGTAGAGCTAAAGAAGTTGTTTTTCAGAAAGAGTTTCAGTTTGTATACAAGAATGAACCCATACAATTGATAACATATCAAGAAGCTGAGAAACTACTGAAAGATGGAAATGAAAGTTATCTGGCTCATATTGTTGAAAACAAGGGAACTATTCAAATCAATGATGTGCCAGTGGTAAATGAATACCTTGATGTTTTTCCTGAGGAGTTACCCAGTGTCATACCTAAACGAGAAGTTGAATTCACAATTGACTTAGTTCCTGATGCTAAGCCAATTTCAAAACCCCCATATCGTATGGCTCCAATAGAACTTCTTGAATTGAAAAATCAGTTGCAGGATTTAATTGTCAAAGGCTTCATTCGTCCCAGTACTTCACCATGGGGAGCCCCTGTTTTGTTTGTTAAAAAGAAAGATGGTTCCATGAGACTTTGCATTGATTATAGAGCTTTGAATAACATCACTGTTAAAAACAAGTATCCTTTGCCTCATATTGATGACTTGTTTGATCAGCTCCAGGGAGCTCAGTACTTTTCCAAGATTGACTTGAGATCCGGATACCATCAGCTGAAGGTGAAGGAGGATGACATCCCGAAAACAGCCTTTCGTACTAGATATGGGCATTATGAATTTGTTGTTATGCCATTTGGGTTAACTAATGCACCTGCTGTATTCATGAATCTTATGAATAGAGTATTTCATGAGTTCTTGGATAAGTTTGTGGTGGTATTTATTGATGACATTCTGGTTTTTTCTAAAAATAAAGAGGAGCATGAAAAACATCTAAGGGTTGTTTTACAAACTTTAAAAGAAAAGAAACTATATGGAAAATTCAGCAAGTGTGATTTTTGGTTGCAACAGATTTCTTTTCTTGGGCACATTGTAAATAAGGATGGAATAACAGTTGATCCTGCCAAAACAAAAGTAGTTGATGAATGGCCAAGACCCACAAATGTTACAGAGATTCGTAGTTTTCTGGGCTTAGCAAGTTATTACCGACGCTTTGTTAAGAACTTTGCACGGTTATCTAGCCCAATAACTAAGTTAACACGGAAAGGGGTTAAATTTGTTTGGACAGAGGAATGTGATGTTTGTTTTCAGGAACTAAAGAAGAGATTGGTGAATGCTCCAGTTTTGGCCTTACCTTCCCGGAATGGTGAGTTTGTCATCTACAGTGATGCTTCTTTGAAGGGACTTGGTTGTGTTTTGATGCAGAATGATCAGGTAATTGCCTATGCCTCGAGACAACTTAAACCTCATGAGCTGAATTATCCCACACATGATTTGGAATTGGCAGCTGTGGTTTTTGCTTTGAAAATATGGAGGCATCATCTATACGGAACCAAATGCCAAATATATACTGACCATAAAAGTCTTAAGTATATATTCACTCAGAAGGAATTAAACATGAGGCAGAGAAGATGGCTAGAACTGATAAAGGATTATGACTGCACGATTAATTACCATCCTGGAAAAGCAAACAAAGTAGCGGATGCCTTAAGTCGGAAAAATCATGCATCATTAACCATGCTACGTTTGGAACGTGATCCCTTGATTAATGATTTGATAAATTTTGGCTTGGAAGTTGTTGGTGCAGGGAATATATCTGTTTTGTTTCAGGTTTCAGTGCAGTCTTCGTTGTCAGACAGAATTATGAAAGCGCAGAGGGAAGACTGTGAGCTACAGAAAAAGGTAGAATTGGTTAAAATGGGTATGTTTCCAGAATTTAATCTTGATAAAGATTGTGTTTTAAGGTTTGGAAAAAGGTTGTGTGTGCCTTGTGATTCCCAGCTGAAGAAAGAATTGTTGTGTGAAGCTCATAGTTCTCCATTTTCTGTTCATCCTGGAAGTACTAAGATGTACAGAGACCTTCGAGAGTATTACTGGTGGAATGGGATGAAAAGAGATATTGCTGATTTTACAATGAAATGTTTGACATGTCAGCAGGTTAAAGCAGAGCGACAGTTACCGAAGGGGATGCTTCAGCCTTTGCCGGTGCCAGAATGGAAATGGGAGAATATATCCATGGATTTTGTGGTGGGACTACCAAAGACTTCTCGAGGTAACAATGCGATATGGGTTATTGTTGATCGGCTAACAAAGTCTGCTCATTTTCTTTCTATTCGAGATACAATGACATTAGATCAGCTTTCTCGATTGTACCTCAAAGAGATTGTCAGGCTACATGGAGTTCCTCTTTCCATTGTGTCTGACCGAGATCCCAGGTTCACTTCTAAATTTTGGAAGGGACTTCAGAAGTCTTTGGGCACAGAGTTGAATTTCAGTACAGCTTTTCATCCTCAATCAGATGGGCAGTCAGAGCGAACGATTCAAACTTTGGAGGATATGCTTCGAGCTTGTTCAATGGACTATCAGGGAAGTTGGGATCAGCATCTTTCATTAGTTGAGTTTTCTTATAATAACAGTTTCCATTCCAGTATTCAGATGGCACCTTTTGAGGCCTTGTATGGAAAGCGGTGTCGGACTCCTGCGTTTTGGGATGAAGTCGGTGAAAGAAAGTTGATGGGGCCAGAATTAGTAGAAGAAGTGGCTGAGAAAGTGAGGATGATCCAGCAACACATGAGGATAGCTCAAAGCAGGCAGAAAAGTTATGCAGATAACAGAAGGAAAGACTTCTCTTTCAAGGTAGGTGACCATGTTTTCCTTAAAATATCTCCTTGGAAAAGTGTGATGCGTTTCGGTAAGAAAGGGAAACTAAGTCCACGGTTCATCGGTCCTTTTGAAATCTTGGATAAAGTTGGAACAGTTGCGTACCGCGTAGCTTTGCCTCCGAGCTTGTTTCAGGTACACAATGTTTTTCATGTTTCGATGTTGAGAAAGTATGTTCCAGATTCATCACATGTCTTGAGGCCGGAAGAAGTTCAGCTAGCAGAGAACCTTTCTTATGAAGAAAAACCGGTTCAGATTCTTGATCGAAGAGAACAGGTATTGCGGAATAAGGTAATCCACCAGGTAAAGGTTTTGTGGAGAAACCACATGGTTGAAGAAGCAACATGGGAGTCTGAAAATGCTATGAGGGAAAAATACCCTCAGTTGTTTAATAAGTAAATAAAATTGCGAGGACGCAATTTCAAAAAGGTGGGGATAATGTAACATCCCAAGGTTTTCTAAAAATAAATTGAAAATGCTTGAAATTTTGTTTAAGGTATATATTTATAAGTATCCTTTAAACATAATTTTATTTCTTCTATGTTTTGAATTTCAAGAAACTGTCATCTACATTTGTGTTCGGTATGTTATTTAGAGTCTGATGGAACAAACTTGTTTTTTTTGGTGAATAGTAACATGCCCTTATGAATAGTAATATGAATAGTAATATGAATAGTAATATGACCTTATGAATAGTAAATAATATTATTATTTTATTTTTCCATGGCAATAGGATAACGGGATCATAATTAATTTTCCAATGTCACATAAAACTAATTGCACTTCAATATTGTTATTTTTCGAATTAACTGTGGACTTATTTAAAAATTAAATTAATAATATTTAGAAAATTATTTTTGAAAAATGGAGTTCATTTTTGAATTCTACACATCGAAAAATGGTTGGGGTAAATTTTTGGTATTTTTCGGAAACTCTTGAATTTTCAGTGAATAGTGAAATACGGTAAAATACAGTATAATCAATTTATCAGTAAAAATGCACTATTTATGACATCATAAGTGATGCAAGGCCACTTGCTTCGAAATCACATGATATTTTCACTAATTAAGGCCACTTGATTTGAGATTATTCATAGTCTTGATAAAAATATTATAATAATAATTAAAATAATCTAAAATACCTCCCCTCCTCCACTATAAATACCACCCTCACTCCCCTCTTCCTCCCACACCTCTCAAGCCTTGAGCATTGTCTAATTTCTGCCAAATTCCCTCCTCAATCTTCTTCCCCACGTCCTAGAGCTGCTGGTCTCACCAAAAGACCAAAATCAAAGCCCTTAAGAAGGATCTCAAGGAGAAGAGATCAAGAGGTAAACATCCTCTTTCATTTTCATTCTTTCCATCCATTTTTATGTTATTCTCTTCCTTTCCCTTTGTCTTTTGTTGGGATATTTCATTAAATATTTTCCCTTACAGTCCAAATTTTGTATGATTGATGAGATATTCCATTCCTCTCATCAATCTTGTTTTTATGAAATTTTTAGAGGCGCCGTTAGGCTGCCGAATTTTTTGTAAGAAATTTCTCACGTTTTCTTTATTTCATGATTCCTTCCACTTCTTTCTTCACCCCCTCTTATCCAAGAGGCATGAAATCTCCAGAATCATGTATATTCTGGATGTTTTCATGTTTATGGAAAATTACAAATCATTATTCCTCTCCTCTTTCACTTATTTAAAGAATCAAAAAACATTGTCCATTTGTGTCGAATTACCGATATCGTGGACGATGTATTTTCAAATTCCATTAATTATTTCAAGTCTGGTCATGAAACCATTTATATGGTTGAACCATGTTATAATACATGTTTTATGAATCATATAAGGTTCTGTAATTCTTTTGTACTCATGATTCAAACTTATAAGACTAAATGAAATTGTAATTATCAAAGAACCACTTAAATTATCTAAACGAACATAATTAATGTTTTAACTTATAAATCATCATCATATAAGGCACCAAAGTGATGAATGGTATAATTTATGGTACTGGAGTTATGTAACTAATACTCCATTCCAATTCTGGAGTTTCACTTCCAATCAACAAGAACGATTCATCATGAACCGATCGTGAAAATCACAAAAGACCTCACCCAAAATAATGCAAGGAACGAAATACTAACAAATAAGGGGTGAAATGAGGTTATTAAATGACCATATAAGATATTATAAACATGAACACGTTTCTTTAAAATCCTATTAACACTCCTTTAACCATTATACAGGAGGTTCAAACAATTTTGAAGTAGGACAAGCCCAAGGTAAGGGAATTCTTAACCCGATTTCCATTCTTTGGGTTAACCTTCTACTTTATAATTTATGTGCTATTTAAATTGATTGTGTGATGGGTTCTGTTTATATTATGTTTCATTATGTGTATTTACAGAGTATATACATATTCCATCCACTCTATTAAGTCTCACTTCAAGTGTATGATGTTTATAAGGGACTTTTCTTCTAAAACCCCCTTTTAAAATTCTGTTTTGAAATATTCAAAAGCAATGTTTTTATGCTATTGTTTATGTTGTATGATTATGTTTTGGTTATTGGGCATTGTTTATGATGAAGGGTGGGACCTATATTTCCCTCCAATGCATTGGGTATGAGTAAGTTGGAGGTCGGCCGTATGGTTACTCCAAGTGTAACTGTGATGGTTACACAAAGTAAGGTAGCCGTGAGGGTTACAAATTTTAAGGTAGCCAAGATGGTTACAAGATTATGTAAGTAATGCACCAATATACCTTTATGATTATAATTATGTTTGTATGGATCTTGTGTAAATCTCATGTTACACAAAGTAAGATTTTATGGGTGTAAATCATGTATTTTAAAAATGTTTTCATATGTCTTGTGTATTCATGGACTAATGAGATTTTTCCTTCTTTTTCATACCTTACTGAGCTTTTGTGCTCATCCCAAGTTTTTAAATGATTTTTCACAGGTTAATGGATGAATAATACAAGGAAGGAAGACATGTTAAATGTTGAAGAATTGTCAAGGAGTCTTGTTTTATGTTTTAATGTTTTATATTCTGAGGAAAATGGAAACTGATTTTATGGTATCCACTATGTAACAATGTGTAATGTTATGAATATTTTGTCTTAATTCTCTAAAGCTCTAAACTTGAAAAGATCCTCAATGTAAAATGAAGTGTTTTCTTGAATAAATTCAAGATTATGTATGAAATAAGTGCGGGTCCTTATAGGTATGTTCCGAGTTAGGGACCGGTAAAAGTAAGCCCTCCGGGTTGGAGTCTGGTTATAGATTCTCTCCGGGATGGAGTCCAGTTACAGATGCTCTTCCGTATGAAGTCTGGTTATAGATGCTCTCCGGGTTGGGGTCCGGTTACATTTAGCCCTAGGTCTTGGCACAAGTCCTTGACACAAGAAGTCTAGAATTATGCATTCCCTCTTTATGTGTATGATAAATAATTAACCAAATAGATATTCGACTAGTATAATATCTAGGGTTAAGAGAAAGTTCTTATGAGTATCAGAAAAGTAAAAGATTATGGAATGACTTTTGTTTAGCACTCAGTGAATTAGTATTAAATGTATGAAATTGAAGTTGTTTCCTTAAGGTGAAACTCTGATTATTCATTACTCTTAGTTGTTCAATTTGTTCTTAAATATTCATATGTCATACATGTTTAGAAAATATTTTATTTATTACTCTAATGAGCACGCATATAATTGAATCATGAACCCTTGTAATTCTGTTAGCATGTTTTAATTG
Organism: Viscum album; assembly: GCA_963277665.1. Lineage (NCBI taxonomy): Eukaryota > Viridiplantae > Streptophyta > Magnoliopsida > Santalales > Viscaceae > Viscum > Viscum album. The sequence continues at coordinate 126,201,378 of OY728146.1, read as the reverse complement.
AGCATTGTGATTATGATCTATTACCTATGTTACAGTTTTTCTTTAAGAAAAGTGTTTCATGGAAGATTTAAATGAAAATTTTCAGGTATCAGTTTTAGCCGAAGAAGTATGTCTGTAGCAGCTAGTTTCCTAGAACCTGAACCAAATTCGATCCTCTGAAGGGGACATGATGTGTAATTTGTCAGTGTAGGTCTTTTTAATAAATTTCACATCATGTTTTGAAGGCACCAACTCTGGGTATTTTGGGGTTGGGTTCTCACTGTTGGTATTAGAGGATTCGGTATGGATAACTCTGGAAATCCAGAACCGCAACAAAGAAAAAAAATTACTTAAACATTACTAAATATGAGGTTTTCCTTATTTTCATATGGAAAACGAAGGTACTAGTCTTCTGTCTCTTCCCAATGAGGCCTTAGAAACCATAATTTCCATATCCATCCACGAAAATTTTATAAACTATGCCCATATCCATATATTATGTAAAAACCTCTAGGAAATATCCAACTCTCCCCGAGTACTTAAACTCCACTGAATAACGGGTCTGGATTACATATTTATGATGCAAGCCCAATTCCCCTCCTACACACGATGAGGAAAGTATTACGAGGGACTTTTTAGATGCTTAACCACAGTGGAAGGCATCCAGTCCCTCACAGCCTTCCAAGAAGCTACAGTCGCAGGAGACCTCCGCGCAACATATATGTGTCAAGTCTTTTCCTATGGCCATTTTGGTCAGGTAATAGACTTTGAAATCCTTGAATAAGAATCCTCCCGTTCTGTTTACAGACAACAAGTACATACAAATTTCTCACAGTTGTACACGCCACATGTGAGAGTCTGGAGACAACACAAGTGCACCCATGACATCAAACCCGACTGTTTGGGTTGCATATGGTTTAGGGAGATCGAGACTTTTGAACTTGATCTGGGGATTTGTGTATTAGGAAACTGGGGAAACCATTAGCCCTTCCCTTTTATGTACCAATGGTTATATGAGAATACATTTTGTTATATCCTCTTTCTACCATCTTTACTTTGTTTCTTTCATTGGATGAGTTTCAAAGATTGAACTTTCATAAAAAATGTTTCAGATGGTAGGACAGACTAACATCTTATCACTCCCTACTGAGATACTAGAGACTATATTGGTCAAAACATGTGAGGCAGAGTACTTCCCTTTCGCAAACTTGTGAAAAATATGCAATCAACTTTACGAAGTGTCTAACAGTCCGGACATCCTCTGTTCCTATAAAAAAATGCCTACATTTACTATCTTATATCCAATGCTCAACTTTCTGAGTAATGATGAAGGAGAAAGTACCACGAAGTTCTTTTCCTATGTCTCACCCAATCCTGAAACTTCATGGTCGGGATGAGGTTTCAAGATGCTTCTTTGGAAGGGGACCTATGTGCCAATTACATGTACCACATCCTAAGAATTAGTGTGTATGACCATGAAGACATCATTAACGTTTTTATACAAGATTCAACCCAACGAGTTATCAATGAAATTGTTCATTCAGACATTTCTAAACTCTCCAACTTTCAAGCCTCTCTCTGGAAGCCCGAGTGCACTCGATATGAGTTTATCCCGTACTGTCTGAAGTGTTTTTGGGCCAGGGAAACAAAAGAACTGAACATAAATATGGGTATTCATCTAACTTTAACCAAGGACCCCCCACGATGGAGGTTGTGGTGAAGAACGTTAGAGAGTTTTATTTTAGTGTGGTTGTATGAAATGAATTGTGAGGATGAAATTCTTTATAGGGGTGATAATTTAACACCCCAAAAACTTTTATCTCATATAAAGAAAATTTTATGCCTTTATTTTTTTTAAGGTTTCTTTTAATTGAAAAAATGTAAAAGATAAACACAAGGATTTTATTTAAAAAAGACACTGAAGTATTTACAACGTGTCAAGATCTCAAGGAACCACCCTATCCAAAAACGCCTATTAAAAACCCCATCAGAACTATGAGAAGGCCCCCTATAAAGACAACGATACACGATAAATAAGGAGATCCTTCGGGTCAGTTAGAATGAAGAACATCAACACCATGATCATGTAAACTGTGCTGAGCATCAACAGAATGACAAGCACCATATTCTTCTTTTTCTTGAGTTTAGGACACTCTGAGGTATGGTTTTATAAGGCATTAACTCGACCGTCACCTTGGGTGACCGTTGGAAATCCAACGACTATAATTATAGCCGTTGGCCTTGTGATGATTTAACAAATTAGTCTTCCAAAATTTACGTTATGAATTATAAATTATACGATAAACCTCAAACTAAGGTATAATTTTTTGAACTACACTTAACTGATTTTGAAAAATAATATGGAATTCAAAACACTTTGCAAATTTTTCAATTATATTGTAAATATTTTCATTTCTTAAACAGTGTTATAAAATATGTTTAAATTCTTCAAATTAAATTATGTTTTTGATTAAACTAAGTTTTCTTTAATAATAGTACAAGAATTACCATTTAGGTTTATTAATTCTCAATTTATAACTTTTATGTTAAATGTTTGGTGTTTATAGATAATTTTAGAAATACTTTTAATTAAGACAAAGTCTAATTTGTTTTTATTGACCTCTTAATGTTAAAATAAAATCCATGTTTAAAGAGATATTTTTTATATGGTTTTAATAAATGTAAAATTACTTAGGAATTTATAATTTTTGTATGTTATTTTTTATAAAAAAATGGGCCTGCTAGGGCCAGCCCCTTATTGCTGGTCCAAGGGAGGTAGCGCACACATGGTGGCTGAGCCTATCCCTCAGCCCAAGCTAAGGCCGACCCAAGCATGGGCATAGGTTCCGTGAAGGACGCGCAGGCATGCATAGGGATTTGGATCATGCACCGTGGGCATAAGGCCACGACATATCATGGGTAGGCCGAGCCCTACTAGGCAGGAGCCCATGTATAAGGCTCCCTTTGTGTGTGTCATGTTTTGTTCTGAGCTGTTGTTCAGCGGCATATGCTTATAAAGAGCTGCGAAAACCCTTTCCAATTCGATGTGGGACAAGGATTTTCAGGCGAAACAAGATCTGCGCCATTAAATCGCACCGCACATGATCTGGGCCGTCAATCTCAACCCCACACTCAACCCTCAGCAACCGCATTTCTATCTGTATTTTTCGTGGACCGTTCGATCTAGCGAGATATAATCGTGATCGATTGGGTTGTTTTTTAAAACACCGCATAGAACTAGGACCATCCAATCAAACTTGGATTTAAATCTGAGCCTCCTATTCTTTTTTAAACCCTGGATATTCCCCAGCCTTTGGTCCAGATTTGTATTTGATCCTGGTCTTCCAATCCACCTCTGGTTTTCTCCTTCTTGAGTTTTCTTCTCCTTCACATGGGTTTGCACCGGTAACCCTACACCTATTATTTTCTTCAACCATGACTGCCGATTGACCCTCCTTGTTTCCCCTTTCCTAAAAGTTGTCACCATCCTTTTAATGCACCACATATGGGTTGGTTTTATCAGTGGTGGCATTGAATATTTATGTTTTTTTAGTTTATAAGTTAACCGGTTGCACCCTGAGAAACCCTCGGATTTCCTTCTACCTCCAACACCTCCTTCAGAAAAAAAACGAGTCTTTTAGAGCCTCTCTTCCTACACAAACTAAGTTAAGGATCTTAGTTTTTCCTTGTCTTGTTTCTTTGAGAGTTTATATACATATACACTCATAAAAATATATTTATAACTTTGCGGTACTTCTGTGCTGAACTTGGGCCCTCAGGTTTCCAAGTTCAAGTGGTATAAAAGATATAGGGGATTTATATTTGTCTTGATTGATGAGTGTTAATTTTCATGTTTATATACACTTGTTGTATTAATATACATCATCTTATGTCTTGAGTTTAAATCTTTATTTACCCGATTTAGAGTTTTGGGATTCTGAGTTATAGGGTATTAATAGACCTGAAGTATGGATACCACATGAAAATTTATTTTATACCTTATATATATAATCAGCTACATATGTACATATATGTATATAAATATATAAGTATAATATACACAACCCTCATATTTTCATAAACTCCATATGCCCGAATTTAAGATTTTAAAGTTTGAGTTTCAAAGTTATTGAAGAGATATAAAATTAATGGAGTTATATTTTTGTAAGAAAACTTTTATACCTGATTATGGATGTTACTAAATGTATATATGGTTTTCCATCCTAAACCTAATCTAGTTTTCCAAATGTTGTTCAACAATGTTTAACCAACGTGAGCGGTACTTGTTTTGGTTGTGAAATGCAAAACCCACACACTTAATTTTATTTATATGTGGTTTATATATATAAAATCTGTATGAAAATCTAGGTTTTTTTAAGGATAAAGTTCTGTTAGTATTAATATTTCTAAAGTCAATAATTGTAATTGGGTTTGTTTAATATGAGTGTTAATAAAAAAAACAGATATACTCTTAGTATATATTCAGACACATACACAAAATTCAATATAGTTCTATATTGTGCTACTAAAGATGATTTACAATCATTAAAAAAAATACATGGATGTGAATAAAGTTTTGGGTTCATATGGAAGTGTTTTATTATGCAAAAATTTAGTTTTTATATATGTATGTCCTATGTCTAACTTGTTTTAGTTAAATAGCCTTAAAGATATTAGCCTTGTTATAATTTAATATAGCAAACCCTTTCCATCCATTACTTGATGTGATTTAGTATTGTATCATGTGCAAAGGATGCATAATAATCCATGAATGCCTTTTATGAATTGTCATTTCCCTATTTTTTCAACGTTATCTGTCATGGTATGTACTTTGGATTAAGTGGTTCCATTTTCCATTTTAATTATAGTTTCACTCAATGGTGAATGCATGTGGAATATCTTAATACTAAGATAAGAAATCAAATTACTCAAAGTGGTATGGGAGACCTTGAGTAATATGAAATAGAATTTAATTATTCAAGGTGGAATGGGACACCTTGAATAATATAAAATGTGTAAGTAACTATTCAAGTGGTATATGACATTTTGAATTTACGACCCGATTTTGGCATATGAGGAATGTATTGGACTAGTATGTTCTGGGTTAGGGATTGGTAAAAGTAAGCCCTCCGGGTTGGATTCTAGTTATAGATGCTCTCCGAGATGGATTCTGGTTATAGATGTTCTCCGGGATGGAGTCCGGTTATAGATGCTCTCCGGGTTGGGGCCCAGTTACAGTTATCCCTAGGTCTTGGCACAAGGCCTTGACACAAGAAGTACGACATTATACATTCCCTCTTTATGTGTATGATAAATAATTAACCAAATAGATATTCAACTAGTAGAATATCCATGGTTAAGATCTAGTACTTATGAGTATCAGAAAAGCAAAAGCTTATGGCATGACTTGTGTTTAGTACTCAGTGAATTAGTATTAAATGTATAAAATTGAAGATGTTTCCTTTACACACAACTCTGATTATTCATTACTCTTAGTTGTTCAATTTATGCTTAAATATTCATATTTCATACATTTTTAGAACATATTTTATTTATTACTCCAATGAACATGAATATAATTTAATCATGAACCCTTGTAATTCTGTTAGCATGTTTTAATTGAGCATTGTTATTATTATCTATTACCCATGTTACAGTTTTTATTTAAGAAAAGTGTTTTATGGAAGTTTTAAAGAATGTTTTCAAAAGTTACATTAGTTTTTTTAAACCCCTTAATGGGCATTCATATGCTCCCCCCTCGTTTTTAAATGAAAAATTTTAGGTACCAAATTTAGCTGAATAAGCATGTTAGTAGCAGTTGGTTTCCGAGAACATGAACCAAATTCAATCCTCTAAATGGGACATGATGTGTAATTTATTAGTGCAGGTCTTTGTAATAAATTGCACATCATGTTTTGAAGGCACTATCTCCAGGTATTCTGGGGTCGGGTCCTCACTGTTGGTATCAGAGGACTTTGTTTGGATAACTATGGAAAATCATAATGGAAAAAAAGAAAAAAAATTACTTAAGTATTACTAAATATGAGGTTTTCCTTATTTTCAGATGGAAAATGAAGGTACAAGTCTTTTTTCTCTTCCCAATGAGGCCTTAGAAACCATAATTTTCATAGCAATCTACGAAAATTTTATAAACTATACCCATATCTGTATATCATGTAAACACCTCTATGACCTATCCAACTATCCTCGAGTACTTCAACTCCACTGAAGAACAGGTCTGGATTACACCTTTATGATGCAAGCCCAATTCCCATCCTATGCACAACGAGGAAAGTATTATGAGGGACTTTTTAGATGCTTCACCACAACGGAAGGCATCTAGTCCCTCACAACCTTCCAAGAATCTGCATCCGCAGGAGACCTTCGCGCAACGTATATGTGTCAAGTCTTGTCCTATGGCCATTTTGGTCAGGTAATGGACTTTGACATCCTTGAATACGAAGCTTCTCGTTCTGTGTACAGACATCAAGTACATATGGATGTCTCACAGTTGTACACCCCACATGTCATACTCTGGAGACAACATAAGTGCACCCACGATATCGAACCCGACTATTCGGGTTGCATATGGTTTAGGGAGATCGATAATTTTGAAATTTATCTGGGGATTCATGTATTAGGAAACTAGGGAAACCATCAGAACTTCCCTTTTATGTACTAGTGGTTATATGAGAATACATTTTGTTATCTCCTCTTTCTACTATCTTTACATTTTTTATTTTATTGGATGGGTTTCAATGATTGAACTTTCTTAAAAAATGTTTCAGGTGTAAGGATATACTCACATATTATCTCTCCCTATTGAGATACTAGAGACCATATTGTCAAAACATGTGAGGCAGAGTACCTCCCTTTCACAAACTTGTGAAAAATGTGCAAGAAACTTTACAAAGTGGAAAACAGTCCAGACATCCTCCATTCCTATAAAGATAATTCCTACATTTACTATCTTATATCCAATGCTCAACTTGTTGAGTATAGACGAAGGGGAAAGTACCACGAAGTCCTTTTCTTATATTTCACCCAATCCTGAAACTTCATGGCCAAGATGAGGTTTCAAGATGCTTCCTTGGAAGGGGACCTACACACAACTTACATGTACCAGATCTTGGGCATCAGTATGTATGACCATACCGGCGTCATTAATTTTTTTATACAAGAGTAAATCCAAAGATTTCTCAGAGAAATTGTTCATTCCGAAATTTCTAAACTCTCTACCTTTTTCACCTCTCTCTGGAAGCCCGAGTGCACCCGACATGAGTTTAACCCGTACTATCTAAAGTGTGTTTGGGACAAGAAAATAGAAGAACTGAACACCAATATGGGTATTCATCTAGCTTTAACTGAGGACCCCCCATGATGGAGGCTGTGGTGAAGAACGTTAGAGAGTTTTCTTTTAGTGTGGTTGTATGAAATGAATTGCGGGGATGCAATTATTTGTAGGGGGTATAATGTAACACCCCAAAAACTTGCATCTCATATAATGATAATTTAATGCCTTTATTTTTGTTAAAAAATTCTTTTAACTGAACAAATGTAAAAGATAAACACAAAGATTTTATTTAAACAAGACACTGAAGTGTTTAGAATATATCAAGATCGCAAGGAACCACCCTATCCAAAAATTCCTATTAAAACCCCTATCAGAACTACAGGAATGCCCCCTACAAAGGCAACGAGACATGGTAAATAAAGGAGATCCTTTGGGTCAGTTAGAATGAATAACATCACCACCATGATCATGGAAACCGTGCTGAGCATCGATGGAATGACAAGAACCATATTCTTCTTTTTATTGAGTTTAGGACACTCTGAATCATGGTTCTATAAGGCATTAACTTGACCGTTACCTTGGGTGAACGTTGTAAATACAACAGATATAATTATAGCCTTTGGCCTTGTGATGATTTAACAAATTAGTCTTCCAAAATTTACGTTATGAATTGGAAATTATACTATAAACCTATAACTAAGGTATAAGGTTTTGAACTACACTTAAGTGATTTTGAAATATAATAAGGAATTCAAAACAATTTGAAAATATTTAAATTATATTGTAATGATTTTCATTTCTTAAAAAATGTTATAAAAAATGTTTAAATTCTTCAAATTAAATTATGTTTTAGTTTAAACTAAGTTTTCTATAATACTAGTACAAGAATTACCATGTAGGTTTGTTATTTATCAATTTATAACTTTTATGTTAAAGGTTTAGTGTTTATAGACTATTTTAGAAATAATTTTAATTAAGACAAAGTCTACTTTTTTTTTCATTGACCTACTAATGTTAAAATACAATCCATGTTTAAAGAGATAATTTTTATATGGTTTTAATAAATGTTAAATTCCTTAAAACTTTATAATTTTTGTAAGTTATTTTTTATAAAAAAAATGGGCCCACTAGGGCCATCCCTTTATTGCTGGGCCAAGGGAGGCAGCGCACCCATGGTGGCGAAGCCTAGCCCTCAGCCCAAGCTAGGGCCGGCCCGAGCGCGGGTATAGGTTCCGCGAAGGACTCATAGGTGCGCACAAGGGTTTGGAGCGTGCACCGTGGGCACAAGGCCGCAACATAGCTTGGGTAGGACGAGGCCTACTAGGTGGGAGCCCATGTATAAGGATCCCTTTGTGTGTGTCGTCTTTTGTTCTGAGCTATTGTTCAGAGGCTTAGGCTTATAAAGAGCCTCAAAAACCCTTTCCGATTCGATGTGGGACAAGGATTTTCTGGAGAAACGAGATCTACGCCTTTGGATCGCGCTGTGCAGGATCTGGGCCATCGATCTCGACCCCGTGCTCGACCCTCAGCAACCGAGTTTATCTCAGCATTTTTCATGGACCGTTCGATCTGGTGTGATTTAATCGTGACTGTTTGAGGTTCTTTTAAAACACCACATCGACCCAGGACCATCCTATCAAACTTGTATTTAAATCCGAGATTCCAATTCTTTTTCAAACCCTGGATGCGCCCAGCCTTCGGATCAGATCCAGATTTGATCCTGGCCATCCGATCCACCTTCGGTTTTCTCCTTCCTGCATTGTCTTCTTCTCCTTCGCGTTGGTTTACACCAGTAACCCTACACCTATTTTTTTCTTCAACCATGACCACCGGTGGACCCTCCTTTTTCCCCCTTTCCTATAAGTTGTCAAAAACCATTTAATTCACTGTGTAGGGGTCCGTTATATCAGTGGTGGCATTGAATGTTTGTGTGTGTTATTTTTAGTTTATAAGTTAACTAGTTTCACCCTGAGAAACCCTCAGATTTCCTTCTACCTCCAACACCTCCTTCAAAAACCACCGAGTCTTCCCAAGCCTCTCTTCCTCCATGAACTATGGTAAGGGTCTTAGTTTTTCTTTGTCTTGTTTCTTTGAGAGTATATATACATATACGCTCATAAAAATATATTTATAACTTTTTGATACTTCCATGCTGAACCTAGGCCCTCGGGTTTCCAAGTTCAAGTGGTATAAAGGATATAGGAGATTTATATTTTTCTTTCTTGTTGAGTATTAAGTTTCATTCTTGTTGGTCGGAGTGGATACTCAAGAGGGGGGGGGGGGTGAATTGAGATCCAATTAAAATTTCTGTTGAAAACAATTTCTATTAAAATCCCCAATTTCAAAAACAAATTAAACTGTAGTGAATTTATATAGATTATAAAGGTTCAATTAGTTTCTCAAAGATTGATTAGTTCTCAGTTAACTTAATCTTATGATTAATTTAACTTTTGAAACTAACTTACTGGTTTACAATAAATATAAACACTTGCGAGTTTAACTATCAAAGTAGCTTTGAAAATAAATTATATTTCAAAGTAATAGTAGCGGAATATGAAATAAATATATATAGTATGGATATAAACTGTAACTAAAAACATAGAGGAGTTAACCAAGAGGTTCAGTCTCAAGCTGAGACTTAGTCCTCTCAAAAGTTTATAAAGATGATCCACACCCTGGATCGGGGTTCAACAGTTTACAACTGTCCAGGTCCAAGACCTCTACCACTGTTATTCATGGGAAACAAAACAACAACAACTAGCTGTCCAGGTCACACACGACCTCTACCACTATCCACAGTGGGAAATGAAGTATAAAAAAGGTTTGCTGAGGATTTACATATCCTCCAGTTAGAGTACAGGAGTCAGTGTGTGTGTTTAATACAGCAGATAACACACACTGCTCAAAATGTAGAATAAATGAATCATAGAGCAGAGAAGTAGAGTTTAGAAATGGCTCTGGTGATTTCAGTGCAGCTCTGGACTCTTTTGGATTTGATCAGAAGTAATTTTGAGTCCTCTTCTCATTTTTGTTTGAGAAGCAGAGTGTCGTATGCTTCAGGTTCATAGGCAGTGAGATGTAGTCGATGAAGTTCTTCAATGTTATTTTGTATGCACATAACTCTTCTTGAGTAGGCTTGATTGTGTATGAGGTTGTGTGTAATCTCTTGATATGTATCTTCTATTCTTCTTGGTTCTTCCTCCTCTTTCTTCTTGTATATCTCGTGTGTTCTCTTGTTTCTTTCTTCTTCTTCTGTTTTCTTCTATATTTCCAGCAGCAGAATCTTCTTGTATTTATGTCACGTGCTTCGGAAGACAGAAAAGGTTTCCTTTCCGCAGGTACGAGGTACGGTTTCCTGACATCTAACAACATTTATTAATTAATTGACAGAGCATTAAAATATACCTGATATGACTGTTGGTTAGATTAAATAAAGATAAAGATAAAGAAATTCAAACAGTTTTTTATGACTATCGATGAGTTCAAGTGAACGGTAGGTCATCAGCATCGGTGGCTAGACATCGGTGTGTCCTGACCGGTGACTCAGATGATTAGCATTAGTGTGTTATTTGATCAGTGACTCATTTGCATCGGTGTATCATTCGATCAGCATCGGTGAGTCAGATTGATCAGCATCGGTGAGTCAGATTGATCAGTATCGGTGGCTCAGATTGATCAGCATCGGTGGCTCAGATTAATCGGCATTGGTGAGTCAGATTGATCAGCATCAGTGGCTCAGATTGATCAGCATCGATGACTCAGATTGATCGGCATCGGTGAGTCAGATTGATCAGCATCGTTGGCTCAGATTGATCAGCATCGGTGACTCAGATTGATCGGCATCGGTGAGTCAGATTGATCAGCATCAGTGAGTCAGATTGATCAGCATCGGTGGCTCAGATTGATCAGCATCGGTGACTCAGATTGATCGGCATTGGTGAGTCAGATTGATCAGCATCGATGGCTCAGATTGATCAGCATCGGTGATTCAGATTGATCGGTGACTCATTTGCATCGGTGCGACCGTTGTCTTGATATTGGATCGGTGCGACCGTTGTCTTGATATTGGATCGGTGCGACCGTTGTCTTGATATTGGATCCGTGCGACCGTTGTCTTGATATTGGATCGGTGCGACCGTTGTCCTGATATTGGATCGGTGCGACCGTTGTCTTGATATTGGATCGGTGCGACCGTAGTCTTGATATGGGATCGGTGCGACCGTTGTCTTGATATTGGATCGGTGCGACCGTTTTCTTGATATCGGATCGGTGCGACCGTTGTCTTGATATTGGATCGGTGCGACCGTTGTCTGTTTGATCCAGAAGACTTCCAAAATACTTGTAAATCAATAAAAACATAGATAAAAACATGATAACAGATTCACTAATATATTGTGATTAAGTTTATGAGAAATCCAACCTGATTAAATAATAGTGATTTGTGATTATTAAAACAACAATCATAAGAATGAATTCAACAATCTTCCAGAGGACTCAACAATCTCCCCCTTTTTGATAATCACAAATCAAAAAAATCAATAATAAAAACATAATGAGATATAAATCTCCCCCTAAAAATAAATCTCCCTCATAGATATTAATCTCCCCCTTAGAGATTGATCTCCCCCATATATATATATCATTCTCCCCCATATATATACATCCTTCTCTCCCTTTGTGATAATCAAAAAGGAGGGAAAACATACAAATAAGAGAGTAAAAAGGAAGGCAGCATAGAGAATAGAGAGAGAGAGAGAGAAATATTTTATAAAGTACAGAAGATTATAACCAACACATAGTTCACCCGATCAAAAACAATACACAACTATTTCTGGGGATACAAAGGGGCTTTGCCTTTGTCTTTGGGATCAATAGAAGGTAAGTTGGAAGACTTGGAGGCAGGATGTTCTGGGCGAATCTGAAGAGGTGGTAGGACAATTCTGGCAGGTGTAGGAGAAGGTGTTACGGAGGTTTGTTGTTGAGTATCAACAGTAGCTGGTTGAGAAGATGTCTGAGGAACTGGCTGTAGTTGAGAGAGTGCCTGAGCAACAGAGAGCTGATTTGGAGCTACATCAGAGGCAGGGAGAGGGTCAGCAGTAGGAAGCACAATGGCAGTGGCTTGGGCATTCAGATAAGGCTTCAAAAGATTTATGAAATTCTGAATAACTTCTGCACCATACTGCATAGCCTTTTCGAAATCATCTTTGTTCTCCATGAACTGTGCCAAAGTAGGAGTAAAGTCTTGCAACTGACGAACTTGAGATTTGAAAGCTTGAGTGACTGGAGGTAGTTTTAGATTCTCTGCCAACACCTTGAAATTTGCAGCCATCTCATGCTTTGTATAAATCTTTGAAAAGTAATGATCAACCTTTTGCTTGATCTCTTTCAGAGCCTGTTTGGCATCTGCTGAATATACGGTTGCCATTTCATGACTGTGATCACAGTGCTCCTTCATTTTCTTTAAATAATCCAGATCAAGAACTTGTCTAACAGCTGCTAACTCATCATGTACAACCTCCCTTAGAGCCTCTAGCTCATATGTAGTGATTTTGGTTACTTTGGCAGTACTGGCTTTGCTAACTATTTGAGTTATCTCAGCTTTCAATCTTCTCAAATCAGATTTGTTGAGATGTTCAATTAAATTCATCAACACTTCCATCATACCAGAGATGGTTGATCTAAATTTGCTTGATAAAGATACTAAGCCAGTGTGGAGATCCTTCATAGTCTGGTTCATAGAGGCTATGTGCCTGCCAATAAGCTCACCATTATTGGCCAGGTCTAACTTCACAGCATTCGATACTCTTTGTGAGAAAGCTTACAACGATGCTTCAGAAACTTGCAGAGACACTTGAGTAAGGGCATTGGAAATTTCTTCTCTGACTGTATCTCTCACAGCAGCCAGCAATTCAGTCTTAAACTTATCAAAATCAGCTTGAGAGATTGCAGAACCAGGCAGATGAACATCTGTAGAATCAACAACAGGAGAAGATCTTGCTTCACTTGGGAGGCTCTTCTTCATAACTGCAGTAGATTCTGACATTTCCTCTTCTTCTTCAGAATAGTCTAAGCCCAAAACAGAAAAACCAGGGTAGTCATCCCAAACAGCAGCACACAAGGTATATTTTAGTTTCTCATAACTTGTTGTTCCACTGATTTCTGGTGATTCTCTCATGCCAGTGGCATCTGTTCCTGGTACTGTTTGATGTGTTTCCATTGGAGGTACAACAAGACCATCTACAGGTCGGTTAACACCATCATCACCATCACCAACACTTTGTTGTGGTTCTATTGAAGGTTCAGCCAGACCATCTACAGGTCGGTTAACACCATCATCATCACCATCACCATCACCATCATCATCATGCTCATTATTACTCTTCTCAGAGTCTTCACTTATAGAAACTTTAGTGTCAGTATCTTCTTCATCACCAAGAATTGGTTCAGATTCAGGTAAGGCCAAAGGTGGACTAGCAGGTCCAAAATCTATTCTTTTCTTTGGACTCACTGTATCAGGATCACTCCTATCATTAGGAGGCAACACACTTCCATCTTCTGTCTCAGCTTCTTCCATTCTTTGACCTTCAGTAGCTTCATTTATTTCATCCTCTTCCTCATCATCAGAATAAACTCATTCCTCGTTTGCTTTCAAACTAGGGTCTCTCAAACCCTTAGGCCTCTTTCCATGATCTGTGGGATTGTAGGCTTCATACAGCTTGTCTTCATCATCAACCCAACACTTCTTCCATGGATTCCAATTGATTTTCATCCTCTTGCAGATCTATTTGTTGAGACAGAAAGGATGATCTATTTCAGCTACTTCATCATCTTCATCAACACATTCTAGATTCTTGAGCATGGTAGAGACCATCTTGGAGTAAAATAAGGCAGTGGATTTCTTGGACGGTTTTACCATTCCAGCTATGTGCACCATCATATATCTACACAAATTGATCTTCTCATGGGTTTTCATAAGAAACAATAGGAAAAAATCCTGGTACTTTACAGCAGCAAAATCTCCTCTCCTAGGGCAAAGTTGGTGCTGAATAAACTTGAAAAGAAGTCTGCATTCACCATCCAACTCTGAGGATGTGATTCTCCTCGACTCTTTGTTTCCAGTCAGAAGATCTAGAGATAATTCATAAGAGAAGTAATCAGTGATTGGAGGAATATTCCCAGCATAATCCTCATACCGACCCTCATGGGGTACATTTAAGCATTCTGCCCACTGTTTAGATGAAAAGGATATTTTCTTTCCTTTTACTTCAGACGACATCCGGGCAGCCTCCATACCATCTAGAGTGATTTTCAGATTCATATAAAACTCATGTACCAGCTTCGGGTAGTCTACTCGTGAGTTGTCTGAAAACCAGTCTGTCCATCCTTGCGATTCAAGAAATTACAACAACAGTGACTTACTTGATAAAAGCCAGGCGGAACTGAATTCTCTTTCTACAACAATAATCCGAGTTTCCAGGTTCGGATTTATTGATCGTTGAGAGGTACTACTCGACTCGCCTCGAGCACGCATTGGAGGTACAGGACTGTCTGATCCTTTGCTCCGTCTCTTTTGCTTATCCATTCGAAGATTTTGGGGAAAGCAGGAGTTCGAAGGTTCGAGGTAGAGGAGAAGATAAGTTGAAGGGTTAGGCGGGAAATGAAAGGTCAAAGGTTTAGGGAAGAGAAATAGCCGCGTATCATTTATTTTATCATTTAGGGTTCCCATAAAAAGGATAAAAGAAATTAATTAATTAATTACGACATAATAAAAAGTAATACAGAGAATTAGTTTGACAGACCGGTGTGACAGATGGGTTTCACTGATCGGTTTCACAGATCAGTTTCACAAATCAGTTTCACAGATCGGTTTCACAGATCGGTTTCACAGATCGGTTTCACAGATCGGTTTCACAGATCGGTTTCACAGATCGGTTTCACAGATCGGTTTCACAGATCGGTTTCACAGATCGGTTTCACAGATCGGTTTCACAGATCGGTTTCACAGATCGGTTTCACAGATCGGTTTCACAGATCGGTTTCACAGATCGGTTTCACAGATCGGTTTCACAGATCGGTTTCACAGATCGGTTTCACAGATCGGTTTCACAGATCGGTTTCACAGATCGGTTTCACAGATCAGTTTCACAGATCAATCATACACAACTCTTATTTAATAACTTCATTCTTTCAGAGCATAAAGGCTTTGTAAAAATATCAGCTAATTGATGTTCAGAGTTAATAAATTTTAGAGAGATATCACCTTTCTGATAATGATCTCTTAGAAAATGATGTCTGACATCAATGTGCTTAGTCCTAGAGTGACACACAGGGTTCTTAGATATGTTAATTACACTAGTATTGTTACAGTTAATTGAAACATGTTTAAAATCAAATCCATAGTCCAATAAAGTGTGTTTCATCCACAGAATCTGTGCACAACAACTACCAGCAGCGATGTATTCTGCTTCAGCAGTAGATAATGCAACTGAGTTCTGTTTCTTACTACACCATGATACTAGTGATTTTCCAAGTAAGTGACATGTTCCAGACGTGATTTTCCTATCTAACTTGCATCCAGCAAAGTCAGCATCTGAATAACTAGTTAGATTAAAATATTGTCCTTTTGGATAAAACAAACCTAAATTTACAGTATACTTAAGATATTTAAAAATCCTTTTAACAGCCAGTAAGTTTGACTCTTTAGGATTAGCTTGAAATCTAGCACACATACACACACTAAACATAATATCTGGTCGACTAGCAGTAATATAAAGTAAGCTCCCAATCATACCTCTGTAATTGGTTTGATCAACTAGTTTCCCAGTTTCATCAACATCCAATTTGCAGGTAGTACTCATGGGTATATTACTTTCCTTAATACTATCCAAACCAAAACGTTTTAACAAATCCTTAGTATATTTACTTTGATTTAGAATAATTCCATCTTTAGTTTGAAAGATTTGAAATCCAAGAAAGTACTTAAGCTCTCCCATTAAGCTTATTTCAAACTCATTTTGCATAACCTTTGAAAAATCAGTACATAAAGAATTTTTAGAAGATCCAAAAATAATATCATCAACATAGATTTGTACTTATTAAAACATCTTTTGAAAACCTTTTTATAATTAGAGTGGGATCAGCTATTCCTTTTGTAAATCCTTTTGAAATGAGAAAGTTTGAAAGTCTTTCATACCAAGATCTTGGAGCTTGTTTTAAACCATATAAGGATTTAGAAAGTTTAAAAACATGATTTTGAAAATGAGGATTTGTGAAACCAGGTGGTTGTTCTACAAAAACATCTTCAACAATAAAACCATTTAAAAAAGCACTTTTCACATCCATTTGATATAGCTTGAAATTCAGATGTGATGCATAAGCAAGTAAGATCCTAATTGCCTCTAATCTAGCTACAGGTGCAAAGGTTTCCTCATAGTCAATTCCTTCTTCTTGATTGTAACCTTGTGCAACTAGCCTAGCTTTGTTTCTAATGATGTTTCCAGATTCATCTACTTTGTTTCTAAACACCCATTTTGTGCCTATGATTATAGTGTCCTTAGGTCTTTCTACTAATTTCCAGACTTTTTTTCTTTCAAATTGATTTAGTTCTTCTTGCATAGCTATTACCCAAAATTCATCATTGATGGCATCATTGATATTCGTAGGTTCTAGCTGTGATAAGAAGGCTTGATGTTCAACCTGATTTCTAAGAGAAGCTCTAGTCTGTGTCCCTCTATCAAGATCTCCTACAACAGCATCTAAGGGATGATTCCTCAGAATCCTAGTTGATCTAGAAAAGGTAGGACTCGAGATTTCAGGTTCATCTACAGGTTGAGGTTCAACAGAAGCAGGGTCTAGAGAATTTCCAAGGTTGGATGTTTTAACTTCAGGTCCACTGTTTTTATCATTAAGGTTCAAACCAGAGAGATCATCTTCAAGATTTTCAAGAGAGGTCTTAGGTTCATGTGGATCAGTTTCATCAAATTTGATATGAACAGATTCTTCCACACATTTGGTTCTTTTATTGAAAACTCTATAGGCTTTACTAGAAGTAGAGTAGCCTAGGAAAATTCCTTCATCATTCTTGGATGAAAACTTGTCAAGATTATCTTTAGTATTATGAATAAAGACTTTGCAACCAAAAACTTTGAAGTAGTTAACTTTAGGTTTCCTATGGTTCCATAACTCATAAGGGGTCCTCTTAAGAACAGGTCTAATCAAGACTCTATTAATAACATAGCAAGAGGTATTGACAGATTCAGCCCAAAAATAAATAGGTAGGTCATACTCATTGAGCATTGTCCTAGCAATTTCTTGCAAGGTTCTATTCCTTCTTTCTACTACACCATTCTGTTGAGGTGTCCTAGGGGCAGAGAAATTGTGACTATAGCCACTGTGTGAGCAGTAAGATTCAAACTCATGATTTTCAAACTCACGGTCATGATCACTTCTCAGGGTCTTAATCTTAAGTCCACTAAGGTTCTTTACAGACTTGGTATATTTAACAAAGTGAGAACAAGCTTCACTTTTGTGAGCTAGAAAATATACCCAAGTATATCTAGAAAAGTCATCTACAAGAACATAGACATAGTGCTTCCCATTTAAACTAGAAACTCTAGAAGGTCCAAATAAATCCATGTGAACCAACTCTAGAGGTTGAGAAGTTGACACTTCTTTCTTTGATTTGAAAGAAACTTTATGTTGCTTTCCCTTTTGACACGGATTACAAATTTTGTCTGCTGGAAATTCAAGTTTGGGTAGGTCTCTTACTAAGTTCTTCCTAGAAAGTTTTCTAAGTGAATGCACATTGCAGTGTCCTAATCTTCTGTGCCAAATCCAAGACTCTTTTTGAAAAGAATTTAAACATGTACTTTTTTGTTTCGCTAAGGAATTTAAGTCGACAACATAAACGTTTTCATTTCTTAAAGCAGAAAACACTAAAGCATTTTTAGAATTAAAAACATTGCAAGAATAATGTTCAAATTTAACATAAAAACCATCATCACATAACTGAGAGATACTTAATAAATTGTATTTAAGGCCGTCAACAAATAAAACTTTAGAAATCAATACTGAGTTAGTGTTACCAATCTGGCCTAACCCGATGATTTTCCCTTTAGAATTGTCACCAAAGGTAACAAAACCACCATCAACTTTGACTAAGTTTTTAAAGCATGAAAAGTCTCCTAACATATGTCTTGAACATCCACTTTCCAAGTACCAGGTCTTTCTACAGGAGCTCTTTAAGCAGGTTTCCTCAGAAGTGTTTGTCATAAAACACATGTTTTCTTTATTTCTGTGTTCTGTTTCAGAAACTTCAGATTCACTAGAACTGTCCTCAGAAGCACTCCAAGTAGCCTTCATGGCCTTTTTAAACTTATTGTCCTTGTATTCATACTTCTTCCTATATTTCAGCTTTGGACAGTCATCTTTTATGTGTCCTTTCCTTTTACACTCATAACAGACAACTTCATCTAATTTATCAGATTTCTTCCAGTCCTTTTTCCAATGTCCGTTGTTACCATACTTACCTTTGTAGTTTGACTTTCTAAAAAACTTCTTCTTCCTATAAAACTTTTTAAATCTTCTGGCAATGTGATCCATCTCAGCATCACTTTCAGAGTCACTCTCACTGTCTTCACAGCTTGAGCTTTCATGTATTGCTTGAAGTGTTTCCTTATCCTTGTTCTTTGAGTTTGTAGTTTTGAAGGCAACAGACTTTCTTCTAGGTTCATCGTCTTCTTCTTTATTCACCTTGAGTTCCTCTTCATACATCATCAGTTTTCCAATTAGTTCTTTGACTGGAAATTCTCCAATGTCACATGATTCTCTAATGGAGACAGAGGTTCCTCTCCATCTTTCAGGTAGACATCTCAAAATTCTCATGATTTGTTCCTTTTCTGGAACATCCTTTCCCAGAGAGGTCATTGTGTTGACAATTTCATTGAACATGAGATACATATCAGAAATGGGTTCATCGGGCTTCATTTAAAAATTATCATACTTAATAGTATAGATATTCAATCTCATCTCCTTAACATTTGTTGTTCCTTCATGAGAAACAACTAAGGTATCCCAAATTTTATATGCAGTTTTACAAGCAGAAATTCTATTAAATTATTCATCTCCTAGAGCACATTACAGGGCATTCATAGCTTTATAATTATTATTGTAAGTAGTCTTTGTAGGTTCATCCCAAGTAGATCTAGCAGTAATGGGAATTTTATATTCAGATTCAATAGCAGTCCAAATATCAACGCCTATGCTTTCAAGATGAATTTTCATTTTGAGTTTCCACTGAGCATAGTTGTTTCCATTGAAAAAAGGTGGCCGGTTAGTAGCAGCACCCTCAGGTCTATTATCCATGATATCACAAAAATAATTTTAAAGAGATAAAAATTTAGAAATAACAGAAATTTTAAGAACTTTAAAATACAACTAAAATCACAGTTGAAAAGCAGAGTACTTTAGAAAATATTTTCTACCCTCTGATACCAAATGTTGGTCGGAGTGGATACTCAAGAGGGGGGGTGAATTGAGATCCAATTAAAATTTCTGTTGAAAATAATTTCTATTAAAATCCCCAATTTCAAAAACAAATTAAACTGTAGTGAATTTATACAGATTATAAAGGTTCAATTAGTTTCTCAAAGATTGATTAGTTCTCAGTTAACTTAATCTTATGATTAATTTAACTTTTGAAACTAACTTACTGGTTTACAATAAATATAAACACTTGCGAGTTTAACTATCAAAGTAGCTTTGAAAATAAATTATATTTCAAAGTAATAGCAGCAGAATATGAAATAAATATATATAGTATGGATATAAACTTTAACTAAAAACACAGAGGAGTTAACCAAGAGGTTCAGTCTCAAGCCGAGACTTAGTCCTCTCAAAAGTTTATAAAGATGATCCACACCCTGGATCGGGGTTCAACAGTTTACAACTGTCCAAGTCCAAGACCTATACCACTGTTATTCGTGGGAAACAAAACAATAGCAACCAGCTGTCCAGGTCACACACGACCTCTACCACTATCCACAGTGGGCAATGAAGTATAAAAAAGGTTTGATGAGGATTTACAGATCCTCCAGTTAGAGTACAGGAGTCAGTGTGTGTGTTTAATATATAAGATAACACACACTGCTCAAAATGTAGAATAAATGAATCATAGAGCAGAGAAGTAGAGTTTAGAAATGGCTCTGGTGATTTTAGTGCAGCTCTGGACTCTTTTGGATTTGATCAGAAGTAATTCTGAGTCCTCTTCTCATTTTTGTTTCAGAAGCAGAGTGTCATATGCTTCAAGTTCATAGGCAGTGAGATGTAGTCGATGAAGTTCTTCAATGTTCTTTTGTATGCACAGAACTCTTCTTGAGTAGGCTTGATTGTGTATGAGGTTCCGTGTAATCTCTTGATATGTATCTTCTATTCTTCTTGGTTCTTCCTCCTCTTTCTTCTTGTATATCTCGTGTGTTCTCTTGTTTCTTTCTTCATCTTCTGTTTGCTTCTATATTTCCAGCAGCAGAATCTTCTTGTATTTATGTCACGTGCTTCGGAAGACAGAAAAGGATTCCTTTCCGCAGGTACGAGGTATGGTTTCCTGACATTCGACAACATTTATTAATTAATTGGCAGAGAATTAAAATATACCTGATATGACCATTGGTTAGATTAAATAAAAATAAAGATAAAGAAATTCAAACAGTTGTTTATGACTATCGATGAGTTCAAGTGAACGGTAGGTCATCAGCATCGGTGGCTAGACATCGGTGTGTCCTGACCGGTGACTCAGATGATTAGCATCAGCGTGTTATTTGATCGGTGACTCATTTGCATCGGTGTATCATTCGATCAGCATTGGTGAGTCAGATTGATTAGCATCGGTGAGTCAGATTGATCAGCATCGGTGGCTCAGATTGATCAGCATCAGTGACTCAGATTGATCGGCATCAGTGAGTCAGATTGATCATCATCGGTGGCTCAGATTGATCAGCATCGGTGACTCAGAATGATCGGCATCAGTGAGTCAGATTGATCAGCATCGGTGGCTCAGATTGATGAGCATCGGTGACTCAGATTGATCGGCATCGGTGAGTCAGATTGATCAGCATCGGTGGCTCAGATTGATCAGCATCGGTGCCTCAGATTGATCGGCATCAGTGAGTCAGATTGATCAGCATCGGTGAGTCAGATTGATCAGCATCGGTGGCTCAGATTGATCAGCATCGATGACTCAGATTGATCGGCATCGGTGAGTCAGATTGATCATCATCGGTGGCTTAGATTGATCAGCATCGGTGACTCAGATTGATCGGTGACTCATTTGCATCAGTGCGACCATTGTCTTGATATTGGATTGGTGCGACCGTTGTCTTGATATTGGATCGGTGCGACCATTGTCTTGATATGGGATCGGTGCGACTGTTGTCTTGATATTGGATCGGTGCGACCGTTGTCTTGATATGGGATCGGTGTGACCGTTGTCTTGATATCGGATCAGTGCGACCGTTGTCTTGATATGGGATCGGTGCGACCGTTGTCTGTTTGATCCAGAAGACTTCCAAAGTACTTGTAAATCAATAAAAAAATAGATAAAAACATGATAGCAGATTCACTAATAGATTGTGATTAAGTTTATGAGAAATCCAACCGGATTAAATAATAGCGATTTGTGATTATTAAAACAACAATCATAGGAATGAATTCAGCAATCTTCCAGAGGACTCAACAATTATTATATACACTTGTTATATAAATATACATCATCTTAAAACTTGAGTTTAAATCTTTCTTTACCCAATTTAGAGTTTTGGGATTCTGAGTTATAGGGTATTAATAGACCTGAAATATGAATACCTCATGCAGATTTATTTTATACCTTATATACATAATCGGTTACATATGTACATATATGTATATAAATATATAAGTATAATATACATAGCCCTCATATTTTCATAAACTCCATATGCTCGGATTAAAGATTTTAAAGTTTAAGTTTCAAAGTTATTGAAGAGATATAAAATGCAGGGAGTTATATTTTTGTATGAAAACTTTTATACCTGATTATGGATGTTCTTAAATGTATGTATGGTTTTCCATCTTAAACCTATTTTGGTTTTCCAAATGTTGTTCAACAATGTTTAACCAAAAAGTGTAGTACTTGTTTTGGTTGTGAAATGCAAAACCCACACACTTAATTTTATTTATATATGGTTTATATATATAACATCTCTATGAAAATCCAGGTTTTTTAAGGTTAAAGGTTTTTCAGTATTAATATTTCTAAAGTCGATAATTATAATTGGGTTTGTTTAATATGGGTGTTAATAAAAATAAAAAAAATGGATATACTCTTAGTATATATTTAGACACATACACATAATTCAATATAGTTCTATATCGTTCTATTGAAGATGATTTACAATCATTAAATAAAGACATGGATGTGAATAAAGTTTTGGGTTCATATGGAAGTGTATTATAATGAAAAACTTTAGTTTTTATATATGTATGTCCTAAGTCTAACTTGTTTTAGTTAAAGAACCTTTATATATATTAGCCTTGTTATAATTTCATATAGAAAACCCTTTTCATACATTACTTGATGTGCTTTAGTATCGTCTCACATGGAAAGGATTCATAATAAGCCATGAATGACTTCGATGAACTATAATTTCCCTATTTTTTTCAATGTTATCTATCATTTTATGTACTTTGGATTAAGTGGTTCCATTTTCCATTTTAATTATAGTTTCACTCAATGGTTCATGCATGTGGCATATCTTAATATTGAGATAAGAAATCAAATTACTCAAAGTGGTATGGGACACCTTGAGTAATATGAAATAAAATTTAATTATTCAAGGTGGAATGGGACACCTTGAATAATATGAAATGTGTAAGTAATTATTCAAGTGGTATAAAACATTTTGAATTTACGACCCAATTTTGGCATATGGGGAATGTATTGGACTAGTATGTTCTGGGATGGGGACTGGTAAAATCAAGCCCTCCAGGTTGGATTCCAATTACAGATGCTCTCTGGGATGCATTCTAGTTACAGATGCTCTTTGGGATGAAGTCTGGTTATAGATGCTCTCGAGGTTGGGGTCCGGTTACAGTTATCCCTAGCTCTTGGGACAAGGCCTCGACACAAGAAGTCCTACATTATACATTACCTCTTTATGTGTATGATAAATAATTAACCAAATAGATATTTGATTAGTATAATATCCATGGTTAAGAGACAGTACTTATGAGTATCGAAAAAGTAAAAGCTTATGGCATGACTTGTGTTTAGCACTCAGTGAATTAGTATTAAATGTATGAAATTGAAGTTGTTTCACTTACGTGAAACTCTGATTATTCATTAATCTTAGCTATTCAATTTGGCCTTAAATATTAATATGTCATACATGTCTAGAACATATTTTATTTATTACTCCAATGATCATTCATATAATTGAATCATGAACCCTTGTAATTCTGTTAGAATGTTTTAATTGAGCATTATGATTATGATCTATTACATATGTTATAGTTTTTCTTTAAGAAAAGTGTTTTATGAAAGTTTTAAAGAATTTTTTCATAAGTTATATTAATTTGTTTTAAAACCCCTTAATGGGAATTCATATGCTCACCCCCTCGTTTTTAAATAAAAAATTTCAGGTATCAGTTTTAGTTGAAGAAGCATGTTAGTAGGAGCTGGTTTCCCAAAAACTAAACCGAATTTGATCCTCTGAAGGGGACATGATGTGTAATTTATAAGTGCATGTATTTGTAATAAATTTCACATCTTGTTTTGAAGGCATCGGCTCTGAGTATTCTAGGGTCAAGTCCTCACTAAACTGCACCCATGCATGGGTGATACCCTCAAGAAAAAATGATCACCAACCTCGAACTCTAGAGGTGATAAACAGTGACCAGGATAAACTTTCTATCTATAATGAGTAGTAAACATCCTATTTTTGATCAAACACACCCACTTTGAAGTCTCTTACATGAGACGAGGACCTAGTAGCACTGCCTCTCCTACCACTAACGATCATAGGGGTGAACAACATAGCTTACCATATATGGCCTCATAAGGATCCATATGAATTGTTTCCTAAAAGATATTATTGTAGTAAAACTCAATGTGAGGGATATTATTCTCCCAAGAACCTCTAAAATCAAGGACATATTCTAGGAGCATTTCGTAAAACACATTTATATTTTTTTCCATCTACCCATTGATATGAGGGTGAAAACTATACTTATAAGCACATGTGCACCCAAAGATTTCTATAACCCTTTACAGAACCTTGATGTGAAATGAGTGCCCATATCAGAAATGATAGTATAAGGGACTTAGTATAGCTTTATAATATAAAAGAAATATATTATTCTCAACTCATCAATTGATAAATTATTCCAAACAGGAAGGAAGTGGGATACCTTTATCATTCAATCCATGAATACCCAAACCACATCACTATCTCGAGGCGACCTGTGTAATCCAACCTCAAAATATATTGTGACATATTGTGTAAGATCCTAGCCTTTTTTGGAGCAATATTTGGCATGTTTTTATGTATCTTGTTTTGTTATTAAGTACCTTTGGGTTTGGGTATGACCTGAGATTTTTTTGGGTGGTGTTTTTAATGAACTTGGGAAGACAGGAGGTTATGCACGATTTGAGCATGGTTTGGCCAAACCATGCACAAGATAACTGTATGGAAAGTGGAGGTCAACACGGTTGGTACATGGTTTTACTAACCATTCTTCATTGAGCTATGTGGGCAATAGAAGACCGCATGGTTGGCGCATAGTTTGGCCTAACCGTGCGGCCTCCAAGGTGAAACCGTGTGCACAGAGCTGTTTAATCCGAAAATTGGTTTTAAAACCACCCAAACCCCCCAAACCTCTCTAGTTAGATCTAGGATCAGGATTGAAAATTTTTGGGTGATCTCAGAGCCTTTTATAGGGATTCCAAGGCAATATGAACACTGTTCCTTGAGATCAGAATCCCAAATCAAAGATCCATTCTTATTCCGGTATGTATATTTAATCTCGATGTTTCTATCATTCTTTCTCTTATCTTTCCTAGATATTTTCATGGAAGATATCCACCATTTTTATGGATATAAACCTTTTAATTGAGATCTAGATCTAGGATTGTAGATCTAGATCTATATTTTCAAGATCTTTATGCCTTTGATCTTAATTTTCGTTTAGGGATTTAGATCTGGAGCTTGATCGATGTCGTTGTACCACTTGAATTTTGAGGATTTCTATTGGGCTAACATCTATCAATAAAATAAGGTAGGTAGTCTAAATAGAACTCCCACAATTATGATTTTGACATGTGAATGTGATTTTATGATTTTCTAGATTCCCTTGATAATTGATTTCCTAAATTGGAGTAATTAGGAAAGTGGAATTGAATTGAGTTGTCTTGGTGATTAATTGATAATTTAATCACAGAACAAATGAATGGGGTTTCCCAAATAGATATTTTAGAGATTTTTATGGGCTGAGATATTGTAATTGAGATATTGAATCTATTGTGTTATGATAATTAATTGGGGGAAATTAATTATGAAATAATGTTTGGCTATGTAAGATAATTAATTGTGAGAATTAATTATGTTCCATGATGTTGACCAAAGATAATTAATTGTGAGAATTAATTATGTGATATAATGTTGGTTAGTGACAAGTAATTGTGAAATTATGGAATAAAAATTGTGTTTATTGATTAATTAATTTATGGATTAATTAATGGGTTATGTGCTTAGTTAATTTTTGAGTTAACTAATGGCCTTTGAAATGTTTAACTAATAATTGGATTAGAAATGGAATATGTGGATAATTGTTGTTAATTAATGAATGATTAAATGTATGAGATTTTTGTGGTGCTAGACATGGTGTTCTAGACTAATTAAAAGTTGGGACTTGGACAGAGTGTTCCTCCCCAATAGTTATCTGAGCATGAGATTATGGGGTGCTAGGCATGATGACCTACACCGAATGAGATATAGAGTGGCAAGCATGGTGACATACACTAAATGAGATTTGGGGTTCTAGGCATGATGACCTACACCAAATTAATGTTAATAATGAATGGTGATTCAAATGATATTATGGTGCTTGACATGATGTTCAACACCAAATGAATTATAATAATGAATGAGGATTCAAATGGGAAACATGAATCGAAACTGGGCCTAATGTGATGATTAGATGACAATGAGATAACAGTTTAATTATGCATTGTATTTATTTGTTCATAGAACTAAATGCATTGTCTTTTGACTGGACTTATTTTAGACACCGTTGGTGGTGGCCTACTTAGTCATATTCACACCCTATTTGGGTCACCTGATCAGTGCCTGAATATAATTTTTTGTTGCAGGACAGGATAAGGGAAAGGCCTTGGATATGTTGCTTTTTGGTATTGGAGCTTGGGAGAGGGAACCATACATCGTTAGGGACCCTCTTGGGAGTCGTTGTGTCCTTAATTTTAGTGTAATTGTAGATAATTGACACTTGAATTGTCATAGCATGTTTTTCATTTTAGTTGAGTATTTTATTTTCTGATTTTTTACTATCATATGCAATGATATTATTCTGGTAATTTATACACTTCTGCATTTGGTTATTTTTGTTGTTTCTTCTATTGGTGTTTTGATCCTGATAAAAGAGATTATAGTCTCCTCAAGACTGACTTACCATACCCTCTCTTCTAGTTGGAACCCTCTAGAATACAGGGAGGTACGCTTGAGGTCATGTGGCCAACCGGCTCGGGGAACCATTTAGTGGCTCCCGAGTTAAGGCATCACAAAGTGGTATTAGAGAAGTTTTCCTTTCTTTCTTCTTCTTTTGACTTACTATTTTAGGAAATGTAGACAGGAGACTAGGAAGAGTTGAGGCTTGGTAATGAGATCATGCATGGGAGTTGTAAACCCATTTATGGGGGAAAATATGAGTACTTAGGGTGGGATTGTTGTGATTGTTGTTTGTAGTTACAATTAGATATTATTTCACCTTGGGTGACGCACTTGTGGTGTGATGTGATATTTGTTTTGAAAATTGTTGAATTTTGATTTTTGGCCTAACAAGTCACAATAGTTTAGTCTGCATGCATAATTATAGGCACTCAGGGTTGTTGTGACATGCATCATTCTAGGCACTCATGGGAAAATGGGTTATGGGTAAGTTGTTGAACTTGAACTATTTTTCCTTACGGTGAGATTGAAATAATGATGCAAAATGAGAATAAATGGGTGTCTAATGAGAACCTTGATTAATGAGATGAGTATGATAAATTAATTAATTTTTGAATTAATTAATTTGATTTAATGTAATTAATTAATGTCTAGATTAATTAATGAGAATAAATGTACCCTTATTAACCAAGACCTAGGAGTAGGATGGTTAAGGGTAGTGATAAGGCCTCAGTGTTAACCGTGTGGTGAGAAAATGGATAAAGGACATATGGGAACTTGTTTTGTTAGTTTCTCCTCTTAAGTTAATGTATTAAGGTTTTATTATGAGACAAAAGACGTGTGTTTGGATTTGTAGAGAGATTCCTCCATGACGCTTGTTGAGGGAGAGACCGTGGGGTATGGCCCCAAACGAACTTCCAGACCGAGAGCCTGAGGAAACACTAGTGAAAGATGAGGAGGAAGGGGAGAAGTTGTGAGATAACTTTGTTCGTTTCATGAAATTCATAGAGAGAGACCCAGGGTAGGTTCTTAAAAGCATTTCTGAGTTGACAAGAGAGTTTCAGCTAAAACACCCTCCTAATTTTACTGGAGAGGGTGGACCTAAGGGAGATGAATTGTGGATTTAATCTATAGAGATGATACTTGACCATTTAGAGGCTCTGGCTGGGAGGAGGGTCAAGTTGGATGCTTATATTCTACAGGGTTCAGTGAATTTTTGGTGGGACATTCAGGTATGGTTTGGAAAGAATGATGATATGTTATGGAAGGAATTTTTGGATAAGTTCTTGGACCACTTCTATCTAGAGACACTGAGATAAGATAAGGATTCATATTTTATGCATTTGACCCCAGGAAGAATCTCTGTAATGGATTACACTAAATGTTTCACAGATTTACAGTGTTTTACTCCATCTTTGGCGGAAGATGAGGCTTCTTCGGTAAACAATTTCAGGATGGACTTAGGTGTGAAATTAAGTTCCAGGTGAATATATTTAGGATGAAGAAATTATCATAAGTGGTTAATAAGGATCTCATTTTCATAGGGGAACCTGAAGGAAAATTCTAGTACTAGATAGGTAGCTGTCACTCGACAATTAGGGAGTGTGCCTTATGAGAGCAGGAAGCGTCGTTACGAGAATCTTGGTCAGGACAGTGGAAAGCACGATGGATAGTCAGGAGGAACAATTGCACCAGATCTTTCTCATGTGCTTTGCCACCAGTGCGGTAGGTAGGGACACTATCATACACATTGTCCTCGACCACCAGTGGAGTGTCAGTTTTGTGGAAAGATGAGGAACCTATAGAAGTTCTGTAGGAAGCAGCGGTAGGATGGTGTTGAGGGAGAAACTACTCAGAGTTAGAGTGTGGGAAGGGGGTCTTCTAGACCATATAGGTATGGCAGTTGGAGTTCTAATGGAAGAGGCGGTAGAGGTAGTGGACGTGGTACTTCAGGGTATGAGTGCCCATATCAGCAGAGTGGTGCTACTCAAGGGAGTCAGACGACACCACAGGGAGGAGGGTAAGGACACTTACATACAGTGAAACCTACACTTGTAGAGAGCGAGGCTGGTCCATCGATAGTGAGAGGTACTATTCTAGTTGCTTCTAATTTAGCTACTATCTTGTTTGATACCAGTTCCTATCATTCCTTTATATCTATAAATCTTGTTAATGGATTGATCCTGGAGGTGGATTCTGTAAATGGGGTGATGAATAACGATACACCGATGGGAACACAATCTAGGAATATCTGTTTGTGCAAGGGATGTTCTCTAGAGATCGGATAATATCGTTTTTTGGGATATCTATGTCCTTGATATAACGGGCTTCGGCCTAATTATGGGTATAGACTGGATATTCGTATACCGAGCCCACATAGATTGTTACTATAGGAGACCTTTGTATATCATAAGGGTGACCATTATGTTCATCATGGAGAATGGGATATCCATGTAGGCTGAGCTAGGCCAATTACTCAGCAACTGGGATATCTCATAGCCCAAGTTGCTAGTCTTTTGCTGGATGATAAGAGTTGTAGGAAAGACGTCCTTCCACTAGTATTAGAACTGTTTCAAGATGTCTTTCGTGAAATTTTTTAGGTTTTCTACCTTAGAGAGATGTGGAATTCACTATTGATATCATGTCGGGTGCTGATCCAATATCTATTCCACCTTACAGAATGGAACCAATTGAGCTTCAAGAGATCAAAACATAGTTAGTGGAATTGGAGGATAATTGGTTTATCCATCCAATTACGTCACCATAAGGATCACCTGTTTTGTTTTCAAATAAGACCAACGTAAGTTTACACTTGTGTGTCGATTACCAGAATTTGAATAAAATGACTGTGAAGAACTGATATCCTCTTCCGCGTATCAATGATTTGTTTGACTAGCTGAAGGAAGCTTGTGTGTTCTCAAAGATCGATCTGAGATTAGGGTATCATCAGGTGAGAGTTTGGGCTTCTGATATACCAATAAGTACTTTCATAAGTAGGTATATCCTTTATGAGTTCGTTGTAATGCCGTTCGGGTTGACAAATTCTCCAGCAATGTTCATGGTCGTGATGAATATGATCTTTCATCCGTGATTAGATCAGTTTTTGGTAGTGTTAATGGAAAACATCTTGGTGTACTCTAAGAATCATGATGATCATGCCCAATATCTTGACATCGTCTTGAGTACACTAAGAAATCTTCGTCTATATGCCAAGCTATCTAAATGTCAGTTTTGGATTGTCCGGGTACAGTTTTTGGGATATATCATCTTGGAAGAAGGTATGGCAGTGGACCCAGAAAAAGTGCAGGAAATGGTTTCTTGGGAGCATCCCAAGAATGTTTTTGATTTCCAAGGATTTTTGGGAATAGCTGATTATTACATGAGGTTCATCCATAAATTTTCACGATTAGAAGCACTGTTTTCAAGTTTGAAAAAGAAAGGGATAAAGTTTGATTGGATGGAAGCATGCGACAATTCTTTCTAGGAGTTGAATAAGAACTTGACATCGGCACAAATTTTGATCTTACCTAAGTTGGGTGATGAGTACACAGTGTATTGTGATGTTTATGGGATCTGACTTTGGGTTGTGTTGATGCAAGGGGATCGAGTTGTTTCTTATGGGTCTCAGCAGTTGAGGCCACATGAACAAAATTACCCTATGCATGACCTTGAGTTGGAAGCATTGGTTTATTCTCTTAAGTGTTTGAGACAATATATTTTGGGTGAAAAGTTTACAGTTTTTATAGATCACAAAATCTTGAAGTATATCTTTTCACAGTGCGAATTGAATTTTTGGCACTAAAGATGGGTAGAGTATATGATGTCCTTTGATTTTGATCTGGAATATAAAACTGAGAAGGGGAATAGTGTGGATGATTCCTTGAGAAAGAAAACTCAGATTTAGTTAGTACATGGGTTGAGTGAAGAGTGGAAGATGATGACTTTGCTGGAGGAAATGCATATGGTAGTTCAGGAGAGTTAGGAGAGTATGACTCTGTTTTTTGTAGAAGTGGATTCTACACTCTTGAGATGTATCAGGGAAAGGAAGTATGAGGATCCAGAGTGTTTATCCTTAAGGTAAATCCTTGAAGGTGGGGAGACACCTTTAGACTATATAATAGATGTGGATGAGATCATCTATGTGAAAAATCGTGTTGTTGTGCCTACGAGTATGCGAGAGGAATCATACAATAATTTCGTGCTTCGAAGTGGGTGGTACATCTCGGGGTGAAAAAAATGTACCATGTCCTACGATGATAGTTTTGGTGGCTAGGCATGAAAAAGGAGATATCAGGGTTTATAGAAAGATGTTTCACTTGTCAGCAGGTGAAGGCAGAGCATCAATGACCTGGAGGCCTATTTTAGCCATTACCTATTCTAGAATGGAATTGGGATGACATGACTATGGATTTCATAGTAGTACTTACAAAGACTCTTAGGAAGAATGATTCTTTTTGGGTCATTATGGATTGACTAATGAAGGTAGAACATTTCTTGCCTATTAGGGAAACCTTTACAATATAACAATTGGGAGAACTGTATGTGCAGTAGATAGTTCGTTTGCATGGAGTGCCAAGGACTATAGTTTCAGATCACAATTTGTGTTCTACTACACACTTCTGGCAGGGCTTACAAAAGGTTCTTGGTAGACATTTTTTTTAAGTATGACCTTCCACCCACAGACATATGGGAAGTCGAAGAATACCATACAGGTGTTAGAGGATTTGTTGTGGGCATGTGTTCTTGACTTTTGTGGCTCTTGGGAGAATCATTTGGCTTTAGAAAAGTTCGCCTATAACAACAATTATCAGTCGACTATACAGATGTATCCTTGTGAGACACTTTATGGAAGATCTTGTAGATCACCGCTATGTTGGATAGAGGTGGGTGAGTCAGAGCTATTGGGACCAAGTCTCGTTCAGGAGACATCAGAGCAGGTGCAGTTGATTCAAAAATGTATTTCTACAACTCAGATTAGGCAGAAGTCATATGATGATAGAAAAATATGACCCATAGAGTTTAAAAATGGTGATCATGTATTCCTTAGGGTTTATCCTAGATTGTTTCACCATAGGATACGAAGGCAGGGCAAGTTAGCACCCAGGTTCGTAGGACCATTTGAGGTGCTTGGGAGAATTGGTCTAGTGGAATACTGATTAGAACTTCCACAAAAATTAAGCACTATGAATGATGTTTTCCATGTGTCAAAACTAAGGAGGTATCACCCCAACCCTTCTCATGTGATTGATGTGGAAGAGTTTGATCTTGAGATAGATGTTCCCTTTAAGGAGCATCTGATACATGTGCTAGGTCACAATGATAAAGTGTTACGAGAAAAGGTCATGCCGTTAGTTCATGTGTTATGGCAACATGGAAGTGTTCAAGATGAAACTTGGGAACGGGAAGTAGACATGAGGTCTCAATGGCCAAATCTTTTTGGATTGGAATCTTAGAGAAGTTCGGGAGTGCAACTCGAGGATGATCCGTTATAAGGTGGAGAGATTATAAGATCCCAACCTCTTCTGGAGAAATCTCGGTCATGTTTTCAGGTACTTTTTGTTTTTATTAAGTACCTTTGTGTTGGAGTATGACCTGGGGTGTGTTTTGGTGAATTTTTAAGGAACTTGGGAAGATAAGAGGTTGTGTATGGGTTGTGCATGGTTTGGCCAAACCATGTCTAAGAAAACTGTTTGGACAGTGGAGGTTGGCACGATTGGTGCATGTTTTACCTAACTGTGCATCATCGAGCTATGCGTGTAGTGGAAGACAACACAGTTGGTGTACGGTTTGTCCTAATCGTGCAGCCTCCCAGGTGAAACCGTGTGTGCGGAGCAGTTTAATCTGAAAATTGGTTTTAAAACCACCTGAACCCCCAAAACCTCTCCAGTTTGACCGAGGCTCAAGCTTGACAATTTCTGGGTGATCTCAAAGACTTCCAGAGGGATTCCAAGAGATCTGAACACCATTCTTTGAGATAGAAATCTGGGATTGAAGATTAGTTCTTATTCTGGTATGTAGAGCTCATCCCAATGTTTCTCCCATACTTTCTATTATCTTTCCTAGATCTTTTCATGGAATATCTCCACCTTTTTTATGGATATAAAACTTGGATTTTAGATCTAGATCTAGGATTGTGGATCTACATCTAGATTTGAAAGATCTTGATGCCTTTGATCTTAATTTTGGTTTAGGGATTTAGATCTAGAGCTTGATCAGCATCATTGTGTTTCTCAGATTTTGGGGATTTATGATGGGATAACATCCATCAATAAACTGAGGTAGGTGGTCTAAATCAAACTCTCATAGTCATGAATTTGATATGTGAATGTGGGTTTATGATTTGGTAGATTCCCTTGATAATTGACTTCCTAAATTGGATTAATTAGGAAAGTTGAATTGAATTGAGTTTTCTTGGTGATTAATTGATAATTGAATCAAGGAACAAATGAATGGGGTTTCCCAAATAGATATTTTGGATATTTTTTAGGGATTGAGATATTGTAATTGAGATATTGAATTGGTTGTGTTAAGATAATTAATTTTGGGGAATTAATTATGAAATTATTTTTGGCTATGTAAGATAATTAATTCTGATAATTAATTGTGTGCCATGATGTTGACCAAAGACAATTAATAGTGAGAATTAATTATGTTCCATGATGTTGATCAAAGATAATTAATTGTGAAGAATTAATTATTCAAATATAATTGTGTTGATTGATTAATTAATGGATGAATTAATTAATGGGTTATATTCTTAGTTAATTGTTGTGTTAACTAATGACCTTTGTAATGTTTAACTAATTGTTGGATTATTAATGGAATGATGTGGATAATTATTGTGAATTAATGATTGATTAAATGGATGATATTTTTGTGGTGCTAGACATGGTGTTCTAGACAAATTAGAAATTGGTACTTGGACATGGTGTTCTTCCCCAATAGTTATCCAACCTTGAGATTATGGGGTTCTAGGAGTGACGACCTACACCGAATGAGATATAGAGTGATAGGCATGGCGACCTACACTTAATGAGATTTGAGGTGCTAGGAATGACGACCTGCACAAAATGCATGATAAAAATGAATGGTGATTCAAATGAGATTAGGGTTCTTGACATGACATTCAATACCAAATGAATGATAATAATGAATGATGATTCAAATGGGAAACATGAATTGAAACTGGGCCTAATGTGATGATTAAATGACAATGTGATAACTGTTTAATTATGCATTGTACTTATTTCTTCATAGAATTTCATGCACTATCTTTTGACTAGACTTGTTTTATACATCGTTGGGGGTGGCCTACTGAGTTGTCCTCACACCCTATTTAGGCTGCCTAATTAGCACCCGAGTAGACTTTTTTGTTTTAGGATAAGATAAGGGCAAGGCCCTGGGATAGGTTTTTGTTTGGGATTGGAGCATGGGAGAGGGAACCAGACGTGATTTGGGACCCACTTTGGAGTCATTGTGTCCTTACTTTTAGTGGAATTGTACACACTTGAAACTTTTATTCTCATATAATGTTTTAACTTTCAGTTGAGTATTTTATTTTTTAGTTTTTGACTATCATATGACATGGTATTGTTATGGTTATTTATACGCTTCCACATTTGGTTATTGTTTCTATTTATTCTGTTGGTGTTTTTATACTAATAAAAGAGGGTATAGTCTCCCCAAGATTGTCTTACCAGACCCTCACTACTTGTTGGCACCCTCTGGCATACAGGGAGGCTCTCTAGAGGTCATGTTTCCAATCAGCGTGGGGCACTGTTTTGGGGATCCCAGGTCAGGGCGTCAGAAAGTGGTATGAGAAGAGTTTTCATTTATTTATTCTTATTTTTTATTACTGTTTTGGGAAAGGTATACAGGATACTAGGAGGAGTTGAGGCTTAGTAATGAGCTCGTGCATGGGAGTTTCAAACCCATGCATAGGGGAAAATCTGAGTACTCAGGGTGGGATTGTTGTGTTTGCTTTTTGTTGTTACAATTGGATATTATTTCACATTGGGTGATGTACTTGTTGTGTGATGTGATATTTGTTTTGAAATATTTTGAATTTTGATTTGTTTCCTAACAAGGAACAACATTTGAGTCTACATGCATCATTCTAGGCACTCAGGGTTGTTGTGACATGTATAATTCTAGGAACTCGTGAGAAAATAGGTTATGGATAAGTTTTTGAACTTGAACTGTTTTTCCTTGTGGTGATATTGAAATAATGATGAAGAATGAGAATAAATGGGTGTCTAATTAGAAACTTGATTAATGAGATGTCTATGATTAATTATTTAATTGTTGAATTAATTAATTTTAGATAATTTGATTAATTAATGTTTGGATTAATTAATTAGAATAAATTTACCCTTATTAACCCAGACCTAGGAGTAGGATGGTTAAGGGTAGTGATAAGGCCTCAGTGTTGACCATGTGGCAAGAAATGGGAGAAAGTACATGTGGAAACTTGTTGTGTTAGTTTCTTGTCTTACTTTAATGTCTTAAGGTTGCGTTATGAGACCTAAGACTTGTTTTTGGATTTATAGAGAGATGCCTCCATAATTCTTGTTGAGGGAGAGACCGAGGGTTATGGCCCGAAACGAACTTTCAGACAGGGAGCTTGATGCACCACTAGTACAAGCTGAGGAGCAAGTGGAGAAGTTCTGAGAGAACTTCTCTCGTTTCATGAAATTCATGGAGAGATACCCAGGGCGGGTTCTGAAAAGCATGTTTGAGTTGACAAGGGAGTTTCGGCTGTAGCACCCTCTTACTTTTATTAGAGAGGGTGGACCCAAGGGAGATGAATTCTAGATTGAATCTATAGAGGAAATACTTGACCATTTAGAGACTCTGGCTGGGAGGAGGGTCAAGTTAGCTTCTTATATGCTATGGTATTCAGTGATGCGCTAGTGGGACATTCATGTACAGTTTGGATAGACGAATGATATGTTATGGAAGGACTTTCTGGATAAGTTCTTGGAGAACTTCTATTCATAGACACTGAGACAAGAGAATGATTTAGAGTTTATGCATATGATAGAAGGAAGCATGTCTGTAATGGATTATGATGAACATTTCACATATTTACAGCGTTTTTCTCCAGCTTTGGTGGCAGATAAGGCTTCTTTGGAAAAAATGATTTTAGGACAGACTTAGGTGTAAAATTAATCCCCAAGTGAATATATTTAGGCTGAATAAATTCTCATAAGTGGTTAATAAGGCTCTCATTTCAGAGGGGAACCTAAAGGAGGCTTCTAGTACTGGAGAGGTAGCTATCACTAGACGATCAGGGTGTGTGCCTTCTGAGAGAAAGAAGTGCCATTATCAGAATCTTGGTCAGGACATTAGAAAGAAAGGTGGAAAGTCAGGAGGAACAATTTCACAGGATCTTACTCATGTGATTTTTCACCAGTGCGGTTGGAAAGGAAACTATTGTAAACATTTTCCTCGACCACCAGTGGAGTTTCGGTTTTGTGGAATGATGGGGAACCTACAGAAGTTCTGTAGAAAGAAGTGGTAGGCTGGTGCTAAGGGAGCAGCTGCTCAGAGTGAGATTGTGGGAAGGGGGTCTTTTACACCATATAGGTCTTGTAGTTGGAGTTCTACTAGAAGAGGAATTAGAGGTAGTGGACGTTTTGATTTAGAGCATGAGCACCCGTATCAGCAAAGTGGTTCTACTCAAGGGAGTCAGATGACACCACATGGAAGGGGAAAAACACTTACATACAGTGCAACCTACACTTATGGAGAGCGAGGCTAGTCCATCGACAGAGAGAGGTACTATTCTAGTTGCTTCTACTTTATCTACTACCTTGTTTGATACTGGTGTCTCTCATTCCTTTATATCTACAAAT
Source organism: Viscum album (assembly GCA_963277665.1). Classification (NCBI taxonomy): domain Eukaryota; kingdom Viridiplantae; phylum Streptophyta; class Magnoliopsida; order Santalales; family Viscaceae; genus Viscum; species Viscum album. The sequence goes on along the minus strand of OY728146.1, from coordinate 126,164,536 downwards.
ATTGTTAATTTCTTGATCTTGGAGGTGGATTCTGTAAGCGGGGTGATGAATATCTATACACCGTTGGGAACACGGTCTAGGGATATCTATTTGTGAAAGGGATGTTCGCTAGATATTGGAGAGTATCATTTTATTTGGGATATCTATGTCTTTAATATAAAAAGATTCATCCTGATTATGGGTATATACTGGCTAGTCGCATAACGATCCCACATAGATTGCTACTATAGGACAGTAAACTTTGTATCTCCTGAGGGTGAGTAGTATGTTCATCATGGAGAATGGGATATCCATGCAGGATGAGTTGTGCCAATTACTCAGAAACTGGTAGAGCTCACAACCCAAGTTTCTAGTATTTTTCCAGATGATGGGAGTGGTAGTAAAGAAGTCCTTCTACCAATAGTAGAACTGTTTGAGAATGTATTTCCTAAATAATTTTTAGGGTTTCCACCTAAGAGAGATGTGAAATTCACTATTGCGATCATGCTAAGGGATGAAATTGCATATATTCCACCTTACAGAATGAAACTGACAAAGATTCAAGATCTCAAAACATAGATAGAAGAATTAGAGGATAAAGGGTTTATCCGTCCAAGTAGGTCGCCTTAGGGATCGCCTGTTTTGTTTGTAAATAAGGCCGACAGAAGTTTATGCTTTTGTTTCAATTACTAGAAGTTGAATAAAATTATTGTGAAGAACTGATATCATATTTCGCGTATCAATGATCTTTTTGACCAGCTGAAGGGAGTTGTGTGTTATCAAAGATCGATCTGAGGTCAGGGTATCATCATCTGAGATTTCGGGATTCCGATATACCAAGAACTTCTTTCAGAAGTAGGTATGGAATTTATGAGTTTGTTGTAATGTCGTTTGGGTTGAAAAATGATTCAGTAGTGTTCATGGACTTGATAAATAGGATATTTCATCTGTGCTTAGATTATTTTGTGGTAGTGTTTGTGGATGACATCTTGGTGTACTCTAAGAATCATGATGATTGTGCCAAACATCTTGACATTGTCTTGAGTAAACTAAGAAAGCATCGACTATAAACCAAGATATAGTAATGTCAGTTTTAGATTGAATGGGTACACTTTTTGATCATCTCGAAAGAAGGTGTGGAAGTGGACTCAGAAAAAGTACATGCATTGGTTTCTTAGGATCATCCCAAAAATGTTTTTGATATATGAAGCTTTTTGGGATTAGCTGGTTATTACAGGAGATTCATCCAGGACTTTTCCTGATTAGTAGCACCGCTTTCAGGTTTGAAAAAGAAAGGGATAAAGTTTTATTGGATAGAAGCATGTGATAATGCTTTCTAGGAGTTGAAGAAGTGCTTGACATCAGAACCAATTTTGATCTTACCAGATTCTGGTGAGGAGTACACGGTGTATTGTGACACTTTTGGGATCAGACTCAGAGTCGTGTTGATTCAATGGGATCGAGTCGTTGATTATGGGTCTTGGTAGTTGAGGCTACACAAACAGAATTACCCTACGCATGACCTCAAGTTGGAAGTAGTGTTTTATTATCTTAAGTGTTGTCGACACTGTCTTTTGGGTGAAAATTATACCATTTTACAGATCAAAAAAGATTGAAGTATATCCTTTTACATCACGACTTGAATATTCGGCAGTGAAGATGGGTAGAGTATATGTAGTCCTTTGATTTTGAACTGACATATACACCCAGGAAGGGGAATAGAGTGGATGATGCCTTGAGAAGGAAAACACAGACTCAGTTGGTACATGGGTCTAGTGTAGAGTGGAAGATGATGACTTTGATGGCATAAATGCATGTGGTAGTTCTGGATAGTCATGAGAGGTTGACTCTGGCTTCTATAGTAGTGGAGTTTACACTCTTGAGATCGATCAAGGACAGGAAGTATGAGGATCCATAGTGTTTAGCCTTAAGGGAAATCCTTAAAGGTGGGGATACGCCTTCACGCTGGATAACATATGAGGATGAGATCATCTATGTGAAAAATAGGGTTGTTGTGCCTACGAGTATGTGAGAGGAACTCATGCGATAATTTCTTGCTTCAAAGTGGGCAGTACATCCTAGGGTGACAAAAATTTACCATGACCTATGATGATAGTTTTGGTGGCCCGACATGAGAAATGAGATAATAGGGTTCGTAACAAGAGGTTTCACCTTTCAGTAGGTGAATGTTGAGCATCAACAACCTAGAGGCATATTGCAGTCTTTACTTATTCCATAATGGAAGTGGGATGATGTGACTATGGATTTTGTAGTAGGACTTCCAATGACTATTAAAAAGAATGATGCTATTTGGATTGTTCTGGATCGACTAACGAAGGTAGCACATTTCCTGCCTATTAGGGAAACCTTTATAGAAGAATAGTTGAGAGAATTGTATGTACGAGAGATAGTTCATTTTCATGGAGTGCCAAGGACTATAGTTTTAGATAGTGATTCAAACTTTACTTAACTCTTATGGAAGGGCTTACAGAAGGCTCTTGGTACACATGTTTTGTTAAGTACGACCTTCCACCCATAGATATATGGGAAGTCAGAGCATACCATACAGGTGTTAGAGGATATGATGCAGGAATGTGTGCCTAACTTTGGTGGTTCTTAGGAGAATCACTTGGATTTAATGGAGTTATCTTATAACAACAGTTATCAGGGAACTATACATATGTAACCTTATGAGACACTTTATGGAAGACTTTTTAGATCACTGCTATGTTGTATAGAGGCGGGTGAGTTAGAGCTATTGGGACTGAGTCTCATTCAGGAGACATCAGAGCAAGTGTAGTTGATTCAGAAATTTATGGCTACTGATCAGAGTATTCAGAAGTAATATTCCAACAGATGAAGATGACCCCTAGAGTTTACAAAGGTTGATCATGTATTCCTTCAGGTCTGGCCTAGATTAGTTCACCATAGGATACAAAGGCAGGGAAAGTTGGCGCCCATGTTTGTAAGAACGTTTGAGGGGCTTGAGAGAATCGATCCGGTGGCATACCGATTAGCACTTCTATAGAAACACAGATCCATGCATAATTTTTTCCATGTGTCACAACTACAGAGGTATCACCTCGATCCTTTTCATGTGATTGATGTGGAAGAGGTTGATCTTGAGATAGATGCATCCTTTGAGGAGCATCTGATACATGTGTTGGGTTGTTGTGAGAAAGTGTTACGAGGAAAGACCGTGTTAATAATTCATGTGTTATGGAAACATGGAAGTGTTCAAGATGAATCTTGGGAATGGGAAGTAGACATTAGGGCTTAATGGCACAATATTTCTGGCTCGAAATCTTAGAGAAGTTCGGGAGTGAAACTCAAGGATGAGCTATTATAAGGTGGGGAGATTGTAAGATCTTGACTTTTTTTGAAGCAATATCGGGCATGTTTTTAGGTAATTTTTGTTGTTACTAAGTACCTTTGGGTTGGGGTATGACTTGGGTGTGTTTGGGTGAAGTTTTTAAGGAACTTTGGAATACAGGGGGTTGCGCACGGATTGCGCACAATTTGGCCAAACCGTGCGCAATATAACTATGGGGATAGTGGAGGTAGGCACATTTAACGCATGATTTTCCTAACTATGTGTCATCAATACACTCAAGAAGTGGAATAACACATAGTTGGTTCATGGTTTGGCCTAACTATGTAGCCTCCTAGGTGAAACCATGCACGCGGAGCAGTTTAACCCGAAAATTGGTTTTAAAAACCACCTGAACCCCCAAAACCTCTCTAGTTCAACCTAGGCTTAGGATTGACAATTTCTAGGTGTCTTAGAGACTTATGGAGGGATTCTAAGGTAATATGAACACCTTTATTTGAGATTGAAATCCCTAATCGATGATATGTTCTTGTTCTAGTATGTAGATATCATCTCGATGTTTTTCCCATCGTTTCTCTTATATTTACTATATCTTTTTGTGGAATATATCCACCATTTTCTTATATCTAAACCTTTGAGTTGAGATCTAGATCTAAGATTATGGATCTAGATATAGATTTACAAGATCTTGATGCCTTTGATCTTAATTTTTGTTTATGGATTTAGATCTGGAGATTGATCGACATCGTTGCGCCACTCGGATTTTGGGGATTTCTATTGGGCTAACTTCCATCAATAAAATGAGGTAGGTGGTCTAAATCAAACTCCCATAGTCGTGATTTTGATATGTGAATATGAGTAGATGATTTTATAGATTCCCTTTATAATTAATTTCCTAAATTGGAGTAATTAGGAAAGTGGAATTGAATTGAATTGTCTTGGGGATTAATTGATAATTTAATCACAGAACAAACGAAGGGGGTTTACCAAATAGATATTTTGGATATTTGTTATGGGTTGAGATATTGTAATTGATATATTGAATTGGTTATGTTAAGATAATTAATTGGGGGGAATTAATTATGAAATGATGTATGGATATGTAAGATAATTAATTGTGAGAATTAATTATGTGCCACGATGTTGACCAAAGATAATTAATTGTGAGAATTAATTATGTTCCATGATGTTGATCGAAGATAGTTAATTGTGAAGAATTAATTATGGAAATATAATTTTGTTATTTTATTATTTAATTGATGAATTAATTAATGGGTTATGGGCTTAGTAAATTATTGAGTTAACTAATGGCCTTTGAAATGTTTAACTAATCGGTGTATTAGTAATGGAATGATGTGGCTAGTTCTTGTGAATTAATAATGATTAAATGGATGAGATTTTTGGGGTGCTAGACATGGAGTTCTATAGTGATTAAAATTTGGGACTTGGAGATTGTGTTCCTCCCCAATAGTTATCCATGCTTGAGATTATGGGGTATTGGGCATGAAGACCTACACTGAATGAGATATAGAGTGATAGGTATGGTGACCTACACTTAATGAGAGTTGGGGTGCTAAGAATGGAAACCTACACCAAATGAATGATAATAATTAATGGTGATTCAAATGATATTGTGGTGCTTAACATGACATTCGACACCAAATGAATGATAATAATGAATGATGATTCAAATGGGAAACATGAATTGAAATTGGGCCTAATGTGATGATTAAATGAAAATGTAATAACTGTTTAATTATGATTTTTATTTATTTCTTCATAGAACTACATGCACTATCTTTTAACTAGAATTGTTTTAGACACTGTTGGTGGTGTCCTAATGAGTCGTACTCACACCCTATTCGGGTTTCCTGATCGGCACCCGAATAGACATTGTTGTTGTAGGAAAAGATAAGAGAAAGGCCCTAGTATAGGTTTCTATTTGGGATTGGAGCATGGGATAGGGAACTAGACGTGTTTCAGCACCCGATTGGGAGTTATTGTATCCTTACTTTTAATGGCATTATAGACACCTGACACTTGCATTGTCATATCATGTTTTACGTTTTAGTTGAGTATTGTAGTTTTCAGTTTTTGACTATCATATGACATAGTATTGTTATTGTTATTTATACGCTTCCTAATTTGGTTATTGTTTCTATTGCTTCCATTGGTGTTTTTGATCCTGATAAAAGAGTGTATTGTTTACCCAAGACTGACTTACCAGACCCTCACTACTAGTCAGAACCCTCTGGCGTATGGGGAGGCATGCTTGAGGGCATGTGGACAACCGGATCGGGGCACCATTTAGTGGCTCCTGGGTCAGGGTGTCACATCTTCCCATTTCCATTATGGGACTAGTAGTTTTTGTAATAGTCTAGAAACCCACTGGTGCTCCACCATCACCTTCTGATTGGTGGAACACCTAGTGATAAAACCTGTAATATGAGGTTTCATCCTTATCCACCAATACTGATGGTGCATATCATGATACATCATGTATATGACTGGGTTCACTACCCACTAAGAAGTATGGGATTCTCTCATCATCTCCTACCACATATCCATAACTAATTGGATATTCCCTTGTATATTTAGGATGTCATCTCCATTAACAAACCAATCTGGAGGTGGTTCCTCACTATAAATAATATCCCACAGTACCAAGCCTTCAAGATCTAAGAACTTATTTCTCTTCACCCTATCTAGGAGTGAAGAGGTAACTGCTAAGGCTACAAGAAAAGGCCGATCATGAAATTATTGGAACTTCATATGAATATCAAAAAGAAGTTCCATCAATTTCCCTTCATCATTTTCTACCTGAATGGATTATTCTTGAATTTTATGGCTCAACACATCAGCTACTGAATTTTATTTTCCAGGTGTATAGGCATGATAAAAGTATAAGTAATGAAGGTATTCGACCCATATTCACTCTCTATGATTCAAATCACACTGCATAAATATATATTTTAGGCTCTTATGGTTTTTATACCCCACAAAGAGCTCTCTCATCAGATAATTTTTGTAGTAGCATAAGGCATGAATGATGGATACAAGCTTGAGGTCATGCTTCAGGTAATTATGACCATAAGGTATTGATTGTAAAAACTTGTATGCAATGAATATATCCTATTACATCAGTACTACACCAAACCATATTTATGGTGCATCAAAAAACAAAATATAGCCTCTTCCAAGCTCTGGAAGAGTTGGAATAGGTGTTGAAGTAAACCTTCCTTTTATCTCCCGAAATCCCTTCTCACATGCTTCAGACCACAAGAACATCACACCCTTATTAGTTATACCATTAATAGGTGTATAAAGGAATAATAATTCCTACATGAAATTACTATAATCTGTAGTCATCCACAAGAAGATTTGTATATCAGATACGTTCTTGGGCTGCTCTTAGGAAACCACAACACTCACCTTCTCTAGGCTAACTGATACCCCTAATTCTGAGATAATATGACCCAAGAAATGAACTTTTTTCATCCATAAGTGGAACTTGATGATATTATCATATAAATAATTCTCTCTTAGTGTACTCAATATGATCTCAAGATGTTTGGATTGGTAACATTCAGTATGATAATACACCATGATGTCATCCACAAAAACCATGACAAAGAAATCCAGGTAGGGGTAGAAAACCCTATTCATCAACTCCATGAAAGCAGAGGTCAATTTCATAATACCTAATGACATAAATAGATACTCATATAGATAATACCGACTTTGGAAAGTCATAGGTGGTATATCTGAAGGCCTGACTTTCACGTGATGATAGCCCGGTCGTAGTTCAATATTCTATAATTTCTTATATCTTCAGAGATGGTCAAAGAGATAATCTATTTGAGTTAATGTATACCCGTTTATTACTATAATTTAGTTTAATCAGTAGTAATATATGCATAGAATAAGGGTCCCATCCATCTTTTTGTAAAAAAAAAGAAAGGGTGAACCCTAAGATGAACTATTGGGTTAGATAAAACCCTTAGATTCTAAATTCCCATGATTTCTTTTGTGCTCCTAGAGCTCAGTAGGCACCATCCTGTATGGAGTAATAGATAATGAAGCTACTCCAGGAATGAGATCAATTTTAAAATCTACCTCTCTCACTAGAGGTAGTCCATAGAATTGGTCTTGGAATACATCCCTAAAAAGATCCACCGTAGAAGGGAAATATATCAGACTCATCTTTTAATCATCCAAGAAAAGTATAGAAATTTGGGTTTTCACTCCTCTCACCTCACGATTCTCTGGCCCATCTTTATGGGACTAGACATTCCAATCATCCTTATGAAGATAACTACCACCCTCTATTGATGTAAATGATACCCTAAAGTGATAGTAGTCTACATAGAAAGGATAGGAAACCAACCATTCCATCATGAGAATGATATCGAAGCCCATCATCTCAAGGATGAAGAGGTTCCATCATGATAATCGCCTACCTCAAGTAGATAGTCTATATTGATGTATACCCTTTGGCTGCACATGCAATGGTGTGTCCAAATCCATAACCCCACATAAGTATTGAATTCCCAACCCCATACTTTCCATAATAAAAAAAGAGATAATGATCGATAGGAACATGTATCGAATAAATAAGATACAATAGTAGAGGATACTAAACTAGTACCTTGTATAGAATATGATCTTGCACCCTAATTCTTAGGTATCATCTATAAAGTATGAAACTATCCTAATACAAAACCCTAAGCTACAATTAGATTACCCTGAGTAGGTCCACTTTGCTAGTGATGATAATCCTAAGTCCAGCTACATCATCCATGACCTCCTCCTTGGCATGTTTGGTCGATACTACTCCACATTCTTTCCTGACGTGGATTGACTGCTCTTGCATCTGATGGTGGAGCTAGTGTTGGTCTTATTCTTCTATAAGTAGGTGGAAATGTATGGTAGAATCTCTTAAGATGACTCATCTAGAAGAAATCATGACACTCAAGTGGGTATCTATCACACTAAGGTTTCACATTCCCCTATCATCCACATTGATGGAATATAACAGTGCCTCTAGTGTGGATACTTTGGTTTCCCCTACTTTGATGAAAAACCTCAAAGTTATGCTTCCTACTACTAGAAGAACTATTGCACTGTCTCAGCACTGAATCTTAGTGCTCAGTGTTATTAGCTTCCCTTAAGTTTCACTCAGTGAAAATATCTTGATTCATGATCTCATAAAATTTATATAGGAAAAATAATTTCAACTACGATGTGATGACATACTAGAGTCTGTCCTCAAAGAATCTCACCTGTGATAGCTCATCACCGACAAGAAGTAGTGTAAAGCATTCAGACTCAGTGAAATGCACTAAATAGTCCATGACAGACATATCACCCTACTCTAGGTGCATGAACTCTATGAATCGGTTGGTTCTTATCATCTAAGGGGAAAAGTGATCATAGAAGTCAGTCAAAAATTATGTCAATACCATGCCTTGATGATGACCAACCCGAGTAATCACATCCCACCAGCGCTTGTAGGAAACATGCTGTATGTAGGTGGTGAGATTGACTCTCCTCTCTGGATGTGTCTCTAGATGATTGAAGATAGATATGAATGTCCTCTAACCAAGACGTAGCATCCTGAAGACCACCATACCCCAATAATATGGGAGGGTGTTACTGATAGAACTCACGAGTGAGATCAAACACCATAGGTTCAGGTCATGGAGCACCCTAAAAAGACTATATCAAATATAGGAAACACTCTAAAAAAATGAACGCCAGTACCCAGTTTAGGAATATAAGGTGATGATGTAGGTGGTACTACTGTAGTTATCACTAGTGTCTCAAGTCTCACCACCTTCGGATCATGATCATCTCTACCCTCCTAGTGCATGACTAGAGGACACTGTGATGGCATAGATCTAAAAATTCAAATAACATGACTCATAACAATATACCAAAGAAGATTTGATCTCTAATATAAGATAAAAAATAAAGGATCACTACCCAAAATAATACCCTAACTACCCACTTATAAGGCTAAGTTATTGGTAAGTTTCATGTTTAATTTACAAGAGTTCTGGTTTATGGAGGTTCAATTGAAATTCAAGGAGGGAAACACTCTTTAAATTGCACTTGGCCTCTTCATTTACGGGAAACCATTTCATTTACAACTCTAAATTTACATTTTAAGTTTTTAAGTGATTTTTATACATAGAAAAAGGCTCAATTAAATGTATAGTCATTCCCAGTTAATAAAGGCCCATTCACTTTATAAACTAAAACTAAAACCCATTCAATCCCAATAATCCCCCCATAAATTCAGTTTCATAATGAAATTGGTAAAATACGATGGTTCGATTTCAATGAATTACTCATTACAATTTATAAGTTCTCACACATCTTATAATTGAAATTGAAAATCATGAAACTATATCTAATCCCAACTCACGTATCCAGGTGTACATAGTTCACATGGATCAAAATTGGCCATTTAAGATTCTAACATCAATCTATACATGAAAAAACTATTTAAGTTGATGATGAAATTTTAAAAACCCAATTTCCCTTCCCTACATAATACATGAGTGGCATAAGAATATATAAAAACCATGGATCACTCAAAAATCACAGGAAAAACAGGAAATACAAGTAATAAAATTCACCTATATTCCATGGAATATGCATGGAATGTGAATACAATGTGGCTATAATGATGCATGAAAAAATTATCCTTACCATACCATGCTTAGAGAAAATATTTATAAGGCATAACAATTGCCAAAATTCATGTTCATCACCCCACGGTGAAAGTATATCAACTGTAATAATAAAAATACGTAACAATAATTTCCTATTCCCCAAAAACATCGTATTTACCCAGAACATGGGTTAGCTATTCATAGAAATGGCTTATGACCAAGTTCCAACATGTTCCTAATCTCTTATCTAAATTTACCAAACAATAATAAAAAATAAAATAAAATCTCTAATACCAATTTTTGATGTGTCATACCTGGTTCACTCCCATGTAACTAAACCCAGTCTGCCACATGACCTAAAGAAGGCATCCCCATATACCAAAGGTTTTCCACTAGTAGTGAGGGCCTAGGGTGTGTCTATGGGGAGAATATTCCCTCATGTAAAAGTGGATCATAGTAGAGATAATAGATGGATAAATAGTAGATTCATAGTAAATAATAATATTGGTATAAAAAATAATCATAGGCATCCATGTAGTAAATAATAAATAATTTTTTTAAAATATATCATATATAAAATGGAGGTGATATGTCTCTAAAAAAATAATTCAATCATACAGGAAGCAGAAAGACAATTCAATACATGCTATACAAAAAAATCAAAAAGAAGAGAAATATATCTAAGCATATCAAGCTCTTTCTAGGTCATCTTCTACCAAGAAACCATCCTAAAGAAAGAAAGTCATGTTTCCAAAGCGGGACGCTTCCTCTTTTCCACACCTACGATCATATAATCTTCTCGGGTACCAACGGAGACCCAAATAGGGTGTGAGATAAATCACAGTAGGGCCACCACCAATGGTTTTTGTAAAAATATAATATATTTATATAAACTGAAATAGTGTACATTTATATATAAAAGTAAAGCAATGATATAATAAACAACCTATACATACTTCAACCTCAGCTGGTAATGTTTCTAAATATGAGATCATTTAATTACTCAAATTATTACAATTTAGTTTATAATATGGAGAACATATATAAGAGGGGTCATCGGTACTAAAAAGGGAATATTAGTAATAAAGGATCCAGGGTGTAACCAATGCATCCTTGACCTCAGGGGTCGAACCAAATCATAATACTATCACATGTTGTCTCTCTATAAGGGGTATGAGTGTAATTCTACGGTCACACCCAAGGAATTCCACTGTAAAATATTCTAACAAAGTCCATGGATCTCTTCCATAGTAATCTAAGGCTAAGTATTACTAGGCCCAATGGGGTGAATCTATGGTGTTGTGTGTATAAAAACATGAAGATGAATCCAAGGAGTGTATCCAGCACATTATAATATCCAAAAAAAGATGTAAAGTGAATCATTGGTGCTACACCAAGGCATTCACATAATAAGACAAGGACCAGATTCCATGGTGGGTTTCTCCCACAACTATCAGCTCAATGAATAAAAATGGAATCCTATGAGTGCTCATGGAATTCCCTTGTGAATCTAAGGTTGTCTCAAGTATGATTGTTCCTATAACGATGATTAGGTTACAAATAAATAGGCACCTTATACTAATTCTATTTCTAATATATGTAATCATGGGATATGGGAAACTCATACCATTTAATAATTTAATAGCTTAACTCCATTACCTTTCATTAAATATGACAAGGTGATTCAAGTACATGAAACCATTATTAATTCAACTACATAATCATTTAATAGGTTTATTACATTACCTTTCAATAAGAATGACAAGGTGATTTAGGTACATGATACCAGTGTCTATTAAATTTAGAATTTAACTATACCAAGTGATATTTGTACTTATATACATGTCATACCATGATTTTAAATGATTTATTAATTAATAAATAATACATACCTTATTAAAGGTCAAGTTAGATGCACCTGAATGATGTTTCAATCACCAAGGGAATCATAAGTAACACACCCTACATGGGGTGGTTAACATTTAGGTCTCAACCTCAAATGAGGTCAAGTTATATTAATAGGTCCAAAAAACACAATCTAGCCAAATTAAATTAAATCAGTTGAATTTAATAGGCAACACCAAGTGGAAATGGTGTCCACACAAGGAAAACAATTTATAGAGAGATAAATAAATGGATGATTCATATAACACCTACCTTATGCCTATAGTAGATTATTCATCCAGTATCCACCCTTAGATCAACCCAGATTGGAAGAAAATAGAATAATGGAAGGACACTATGAAAACAGGGAATATGAGCCTACATCAAAATAACATCATTGACAGAAAGAGTAATAGTGGAATGAGCCTAATAATTGAATCACTTACTGATGTATATTCAATGAGTCAATCAGGTCTTGATTTTGATTCCAAAAAAATAATAAATCTAAGAACATAGGTTAAAGTACGCTGAGGAGATCTTGAGAGAGAAGGGTAGAAGTTCTATCCATTGGAAATAAAAAATAGGAGGGAGGGGTAAGGTTACAAGTATTTTAATGAAAAAATAAAAAGTTTACCCAAATTAAATGTGTCACACCGTTTGGTCACATGGTTGTAGAAATCGTGCACCAACTGTATGTTAGTGTAACACCCCAGGTAAATAAAGAATATGACATTTTCATATTTATCCATATTTGTGAATAAAATATTAATATGACTTTAAAGGGGACGCTATGCTCAATGGCGTACCCAACACGCAACAACAAGTTTCTTGGGAATCTTACGTTGCACTCTAATAATAAAATAATATTATTTTAAATGGCAGTTAACATGTAGCCGTTGTATTGGCGGGAATGGATATAAATAACTAAAATATGATTATAAATGTTTTTAAATGTTTTTTACATTTATCCAATAAAATATAAAGGCTTAAAATACGGAAAGAATTCAATTTTAGGCGCATATGCCCTAGTTTTCACTAAAGGTTCACTTATCGCCTTTTGATGGCGAACCGTCATTAAATATAGTTTTGTTCACTCTTATAAATTCTATTTGGACCAAATAAAACTCTTCTTAATTATTGGGACATCAAAATTTACTTTGTGTAAATTTTTGGTATCTTTCTGATAAAGTTCATTTTTTAATGAATAGTGTAAAATGTTGTATTTTAATTCAAAACCTCTTTTTAATATAATTTATTTATATGATTAGATTATATTTTGAATTGGTTTGAAAGTGAAATTAGAATATATTTTTACCATTAAATCCAATAGTGGTCGTTGGAATTAATTTCACTTTGAAATCAGACTTAAACTAGTGTCAATCTTTAGATACTTATTGTTTCATAAAAACACGCTATTTGTCATGACATCGGGAATTAATTATTAAATAAATTAATGTGAATTATATGTTTGTAATTTTGTAAAATAGACTTCATTTTTGAATTCGGAATATCAAATATAGCTTAGGGTGAATTATTGGTAATTTTCTGAAAAACTTCAATTTTTGATGAATAGTGAAACCACTAAGTGGTACTTATAAAAACTGATTTTCCGTTTAAATGAAATTTTGCCACCTTTGTGTTTTGAATTTCAAAAATCTGACATACATGTTTTTCATTAAGAAGTAAAATTTGGTTCAATGGGATTAAAATAATTTTTTGGTGAATAGTAACTTATTAAGTTTTTAATCGCGATTAGAGGTAATTAGTGTAGTTTAAGGTAAAAATCATGTTTTAATAATATGCAATGAGCTTGACACATGTACTACCCTTATTGGATGTGTCATGGCCGACCAAGAAAAGCCATGGGTCAACTTGGGGACCCCATGGAGCCACTTTGTTTGGGAAATGACATAAATAACTTTTTATTTAATGTTAAAGTAAAAAATGACACACACATGAGATGTTTTACTAAAACAATTTTTACATGGGGTTATACAAGTCAGATTTTTGACTATAAATAGTAATTGTAAAGCTAAGAATATTTCCAACATCATAGTATTTTTATTATAATTTTTAGACATTAAATAAATTAAATTATTTATGACATCATGATGATGCAGCGATGACCTAATTTTTTAACAATTTAAATAAAATGGAAAGATAATGTAATATCTAAGACCTACACATGTCCAAAACCTATTAGATGAGTGGGTTTCAAACCCTTATCACCTTATCCTCGAAACACATCAATGTGGGACCACTTAAATCCAAATACCATTTTCAAATAATGTAAAATTTTCTTACTTTCCAAGAGTGCCCCTCCTCTCCTCTTATAAAAGGCCCCCACATCTACCTCCTTACCCACACTCCCAAATCCATTGGCTCGGCCAACCCCTGCCCATTTTGTCTCTCCACTTCTCTCTCTTACTCCTTGAAGCCTCACTTTGGGCAGAAGTCTTCCCAAGGAAGCCTTTGAGCTCAAACCAAAGGGAGTTACCCGATTTTAAGGACGTTAAAGAACGATCGAGTCAAGTCGGACCCGAGGTAAGGGATCCTACTCCACTCTTTCTTTTTAAGTACACTCTTTTATGTAATTCCTTTTAAAGCTCATCTTTATTGTTATTGGGATGTTATTTTATATTAATATTACTGTAATTTTTATTTTCATGTGATGAGAGACCCTATTCTCTCTCATCAATCCATTTTGGAAGTTTTGAGTGGCACCGTTAGGCTGCCGAATTTTCGTAAGAGATCTAACCTCTCTTTTTTTTTAAGTACTCTCCTTTATGTCACTTCTTTTAAGCTCCTATTTTTTATGTTGGGGGATGTTCTTTTATATTCCTCTTTCTATAAACTTTATGTTAATATGATGAGATACCCTATTGATCTCATCAACCAATTTTTGTAAGTTTTATGTGGTGTCGTTAGGCTGCCAAGTTTTCGTAAGGGATTTTTCATCTCACTTTTATTCCCGTGAGATTTATTCTACATTTTCCACAATTTCCTTTGAGTGGTGTATGTACTACCCATTATTTTACTCATTGTGTAATATAATTTATTTTATGATTATTTACATCAATGTTGTATTTTCCTTCTTTCACGAGGTGTATGTTTCAAAAGATACCCATGTCGGTAAGGGAACCTTTCACCCTCCTCTTTTTAAAAGACTTCATTTGTTATGTCTTTTAATTCACAAACTATTATGTTGGGATATGTTCTTCTATATCCTGATTGATGTAAATTTTATTTCCATGTGATGAGATTCCCTTTTTACCTCTCATCAACTCATTTTCTGAATTTTTGAAGTGACACCGTTAGGCTGTCGAATTTTACCAAGGGAACTTTTTAACCGAATTTCGATTTCTTTGGGTTCAACATGTAGTTATTGAATATGTCATCCTTTGAATATGTGTGAATGGCCTTTTATTGTTTTACACTTAATATCCAATTATATTGGGTGTATTTATATTTTTCACACATAATTTTGAGATTGATTTATCCTTAATTTAAGGATACCTTCTTTATAAGGGATTTCATCACATTTTACATCTCTATTGAGACTTAATTGTTGTTATGCACCAATTCACTCTTATATGGTGTATATACTGTCCTTTAAAATATTATATCATGAATCCATTTATTCTCATGATATTATAAAGTTCTGACTAAATGTTATTCCTCAATTATTGTATTCAAGTGTCTCTAATTTTGGTAAAACCCCTTTAACCAAAATATCCCTTTAAATGTTTTAAATATTTGTTCTTATTAATATCCATGTTTTAAAAACTGTTTTAAGGATTTATTTATATGGATATTAATGGTTTAAAATTTTAAAAGCTTCATGGTTTTATGGGACACTTTGATTTAAAAATATCTTTATTTAATGTTTTAAATGGTTTTGGAAATGGTTTCTTTTTGAATGGATCCATTATTTCAATATAATAAAATGTTATATGGTGATTGAAATGTGGAAATGTTATGTTTCCTTTATGCATGTTTTATGTGATATGTTTATGTTATGGTTCTTCGGCATTGTTATGAAAACGGGTGGTTCCGTGATAAACTAAGGGAGGGTGAGCCCGATATAGCTCTCCAATGCATTGGGTAACGCGAAGGAGTGAAACGTTAAGGTTTCTCCGAAGAGATTTAGGGAATATACTATGATGGGTATTCCAAAACGTAACCAAGAGGGTTACTCCCTACATAAGAATGTTATGAATTCCTCAAGTTACCTTTTATGTCTTAGGATTTCTATGATTTATTCATGATTTGATGAGGTATGTTAAAGTGCCTATGTTTTATGGGTAAAGTATGATTTCATTCTTATGTATATATGTACCCATGTTTCCTTTCCATATTTTTATATCCCTTATTGAGCTTTTTATGCTCATCCAAAGTTTTTGAAATGTTTTTCACAGGTCAAGGGAAAGGTACATGATATGATAATAGTGTCAAGGATGTGTCAAGAAAGAATCCGTATTTTTTTTAATATGTTTCCATTGATGGGAAGAATGAATATTGTCTTGTATGTAACCACTTTATTTAAATGTGGAATGTAATGCAAGTTTCATGATCTAATTCTCTAAAACTCTAAACCTAAAAAGATCCTCAATGTGTAATCTTGTAATAACTCAAGATTAAGTAAGGATTAAGGCTGGGGCCTTATAGTTAGGCACTTCCTCAAGAGGGGACATGTACAGTTCATGTGCATGGTTTGGGAAACCATGCATAAAACATGGAATATGGCTCTATTAAAAACTGCAGCTCTTCTATAAAGGCATGCGTCCTAGATCGCATGGTTTAGGAAAACCATTCCACCCACTTCTAAGCACCGAAACACAATGAATGTTTAGGATAAACTATGCAGATTGGGCGACACAGTTTCTACTAACCACGTAGCTTATATATTTCTTCCACTAGCTGGGGTTATGAGCTCTGAACTATCCCTAGACAGCCTCATTTCCTCTATATCCTTACTAGTCATTCATATTAGGTTCAAAATAAGTAATTAAGACTAAAATAAAAGGATCCATACCTCAAAGAAAAACTGGGTTCATACATTTACCATGAAGGAGAGATAATAAACCCCGAGTCCCGCCATCAATAGGCCCCAGAGTGGAAACTAGCACCAAGGGTATAGAATCACACGTAATATGGAAGGAATTACCCTTTTTATTTATTAGGATCGGGAGATACGATGGTAAAAACCCAAAAAACTCTAAAACTGAAAGTAAAGGTAAATCCAAAACCCATTCCCATATACATGTTCAAATATTAACCCGTATAAGTACAAGAAAAACTCCAAAGGGAAAGTACCAAAATAAAGAAAACAACAACGAAAACTGTCCCAAAGTTTGAGCTAGTATGGTCCCTAATGGTCCCCGAAGTCCTCTTGGAAACCTAAAAGCAGTTTTATATACGTAGGGTGAGTATACAAGTATACTCAATATGGAAAACCAAAAGATCTTGTGCACAAGTGGGGAGGAATTCTAATGCCCCGTGAGAATTAGTAGATAACCAAAGCACCTAGAAAGGAAACTATCCACTCAACCTCACCAAGGCACACTCCCCAAATAACACAGGTCAGGTAAAATAATAGTAATAACACATCGATGTTTGGGTACCCCCCACCACTTTCCCACTAGTTATTGAAGACATCCTATGCGTCAGACCTCCCCCACCATTCTCACTACAGTCCCACTGCCATACCCCACCCGCACACACCTAGGCGATAACAACTGCAAAACCCCACCAGTAGACACCTGGGCCATAACAATCGCTACCACGCATGAAGACACCTGGGCCATAAAAATAGCTACCATGCCTGAAGACACTTGGGCCTCATCCTGAAGATTCTTATGAAACAAAACCTGCCTGCACACACCTGGGCCAACCACCACAACGTACCTTGACCAAAGAATATTGGGCTATAATGGACCTCAGACCATCACATCCTACCCGAAGAGTCTTGGGATACTCGGGAGAGGGATCAGAAAGGAGTTAATAACCATCCACCCAATAGGATGCTGGAAAAAATACCCTCCCCCATGAAATGGGGGGTGTTCAGCATGAAGTTCTCAACTTGGGTGGGGTGAGAATAAGAAAAATCAAAACTAAATTTATACACATAGGTAGGCAAGCACTCATCCCAACCTAAGGGTTCCGAAACCAGCCCATACACAAACACCCTTATTACTATTCATTCATATAAAATAACAACAACAACAACCAAGAACAACTCATTCTTGGAAAACAATTCCCCATTAAATCCATTCTTGTTATCATATTCAAGTGAATCCATTTAAATAAATCTTCACTAACGGGAAACTAACAGGCATAACCACAAGAAAAGGAAAAATAGCCATGCATTAATTTAAGCCTTCACACCCGATTCCCTTGTAAAGTCACAACAACAAAAGGGATCTGTGAGATCCCTCTAAGTACTAGAACCAAACCAAGCCTCGTCATATGGTCCCACATGGCCTCAAGTTCACAATAAAAAACTCAACAACAGGGGATCCCATCCCCATCCATGTCACCCCACAAGGAGTCAATCAGAATAACTATACACAACACCCAAACAAAGTAAGGGAGTTCTCAAATTTAAACACTCCATTCATTAAGATTCATCTTTCTGTTTGGTTAATCAGGGTGATCACACAAGGATTCTTGTTCATTGGACATCCATTTAATCAACCGAGTTTAGGTGACTGACCAGTTTCCATGTTACAACCATTCAGTCATAGGATTATCCAAAAAACATAGGTTAATTAGTGTGCAAGGAAGGACCACCAATGACCACGATTTTCAGTGCACACAATCCCATACAATTCACATCATATAAAGGAAGATAAAAGAATAAAACATCATCATCATCAAACACACCCCTTCATTCTTTAAAAAACCCTTTTATTATCTACATTAAGGTTTGGATTCATCCATCCCTGAAGGAACATTATCGTACCCACCCCGCATGATACATAGTAAAGAGAGATGAAGGAAAAACACTACCTGGATGATCAACAATCAAAGTTCTCTTCCTCACACCAAGAACTGGGTATGCACAACTTGCAGGGGAAGAACTCCAAGGACTCCAAGAGTGAGTAGGAGAGTATCTAGCATGGGCGCACAACTATCCTCAAGAAGTGGGACTCCAAATGCACCATGTAAAGGAAAAGAGACCAGCCAAGAAGAAGAAAGAAACTTCGTGCGATAAAAGGTGAGATCTTGGAGTTATGGTTTATGAAATCCTGAAAGGATTTAAAGGCGGATCATGGTTTGTCCATACGGTTGGACAGTTACACATCCTGGAATTAATTTTTGTTTTATAATTTTCATTGGAGAGGTGGCGGTAAGGGATATGAGTTAAAGGGTTTCCTGAAAACACGTAACTGGGGGAGAAAATGTAAATTCACAACACGGTGCGATACCAAGGAAAGAGGCCATATGTTTTGGAAACCCCAAGGGTCTCCCAATTAATGGGGGTTTAGAACATCTTTTAATTCCTTTAAATTGGTATTAAACCTCTTTAAAGAGGTATTAAAACTTAAAGGAGTCATTACAAGGAAAACTGGGGAAAGAAACCCCAACAACCCCCCCCCCCCCCTATTGCACTGATTGGGCGACCCACTGGTTGGTGAGACTGATCAGTGACACACCGACCGGGATGCACCGATCAGTGACACACCAATCAGTGACACACCAATCGGTCACACACCGATCATGACACACTAATCGGGATGCACTGATTGGTGACACACTGATCGGGATGCACTGATCGATGTCACACTGATCGATGTCATTGATTGGTGACACCATGGTGATGACCTGCCACCGACACCCTCCTCACTCACCCATGGAATCCAAGCCATCCCAAGCACCGAATTTTGACAAAGTAATTGACCATGAGGGTCTGGTCCATTACATTGGATACCTATCAAACTATTCTTGTCCTTAAAAATCAAAACCAAAACCAGAAGAAAAGAGAGCGGTCCAAACTACCACCTAGCAAGATACCTCTCAGGAGTAAACCTCCTTGACATATAGGAACACCTCTCCCTCACACTGATCAACTATAGAGGCACTACCACTCCCCTCCCTTAAGCATCCAAACAAACATGTAAAGGTCATACTATAAAGTCCTATGGATTAGGGAGTCCCTTCCTCCATGTCAAGATACTATCCGCTTTGGGTGGCACTGACTCTCCTGCATGAGTTTAATCGCATCCACCATAATTCATCTTGATTAGGGATCAGGTCCTCCCCTCCAAACAGGCAGGACTCTTCACACACATTTGGTGAACAAAGGAAACAATCCATCTCATAGTTAACAAGGTCAAGCATTACATCATAGTCAAGAACAAAACAACACAGAACAAAACTCAATGAAACTATGGGTACCGGGAAAGAATATGTTACTCCAGTTACTAGGTACTCTCCTCTAGGCCACCATGCCTCCATAACACATGAACCAAGGGAATGGTTCATAAACAAATCACCTTCTCCTCATGATCCTTGATCCTCACTGGTCTCTCTATGAATGTCTCATCATCCTCGATATCTAGCTTTCCCCAGTCGAGGATGTGCAAATCATCATGTAGATATCGACAAAGATGAGACACAAGGAAGATGTCGTGGATCCTTTCCAACTGAGGTGGAAATTTCAGCTGATATGCCACCTCATCGAATTTACCCTACACTTTGAAAAGGGATGATTAACCTTATAGAGATCTTTCTCCCCTTTCCAAACCTTTGCTTCCCACATCGAGTGGAAACCTTCAAGAACAGATGGTCTCCAACCTCGAACTCCAAGGGCCTCCTCCTACGATTGGCATACGACTTATACCAGTCCTGGTCTGCCTTCATTCTCTCACGCACAAGATGAACCTTCTCCATTTTTCTCTTCACTACCTCTGGGCCAAGAACACATACCTCCCCAACCTTGATCCATCACACGGGCGAATGACACGACCAATCGTAAAAGGATTAAAATGGTTCTATGCCAATAGTAGGGTGATAGATATTATTTTAGGCAAACTCAACTAAGGGAAAAAGTCTTTCCCATGATCCCCCGAAGTCCAAAACACATGCTCGTAGCATATTCTACAATGTATGGATAGTCCGCTCTGTCTTCCCATCTATCTGGGGGTGGAAAGCAGTGCTAAGGCATAGATGGGTTCCAAAAGCATGATGCAATCCCCTACAGACTCGTGAGGTAAACCATGCATCCATATCTGAGACTATAGACCTCAGAACTCCATGAAACCATAAAACCTTATCCTCATATCTCCGTGATAAGGCATGCACCACACTTGACTCATTGATCACCAGGAAGTGAGATGATTTCATCAGCCGGTCTACCACTAACCAAATAACGTCGCAGCCTCCTTGACCCCTAGGTAGTCCTATGAAAAAATACATTGAGATTTCATCCCACTTCCACTCGAGGAAATATAAAGGTTTCAACAAACCTCCTGGGATGCAATGTTCATCCTTCACCTTCTAACACACCAAGCACCTTTCCCCAAACTCTGCCACTGCTTGTTTCACCCTGAGCCACCAAAACTGTTCCCTCAGGCCTCAGTACATCTTGGAAACTCCCGGGTGTACCATTACGAGTGATTTATGGAACTCAAAGATAAATCTATCACACATTTCCACTGGGAAATTTTTTTTCATCAAATAACATCCGATTCTGACCATCTCTTAACAATCCTTCCGGAGCATTGCCTTGGATAACACGATCATGCATCCCTTCACTCTCTAAGTCTCCCCACTGAGACTCCTCCATAAGCCGCAACAGAGAGGACTGAACTATCATCTGTAATATAAATCCTCTACCATCCTCCACCCTTGCATCTAGGTGTAAGGTAGCCAACTCCTCCATTGCCTTCCAAGAACCCAAATATTAATAAATAGCTTCCCTCCGCAACTTCCTGCTCAAAGAATCGTCTATAACATTCCCCTTACCTTCAGTTTAAGATATCTAAAAGTATTAAACCTAAAGAAACTCTACCCACCTTCGTTGTCGAATGTTCAGGTCCCACTGGGTAAAGATATGCCTCAAACTCGTATGATATGTGAATACCACAAAGTTCTGTTCAATGAGGTAATGCTTCCACAACTTCAACATGAACACTACTTTTGTAAGCTATAGGCCATGGGTGGCATAGTTATGCTCATGAGGATGTAATTGACCAGACCCATAAGAGATCACTCCCCACTGCTGCATCAACACACACCACAAGCCAAGTCCAAAAGTATCACAAAACACCTCAAACAACACCCTTTCCTTTGGAAACCTTAGCATTGGAGCACTGACCAACATTTCCTTCAAATAGCTGAAAGCTGCCGGACACTACTCACTCCACATGAAGGCTTGGTCCTTTCTAGTCAAAGCTGTCAAAGGAGCTGAAACTCAAGAAAAGTTGGGTATGAACCTATGATAATAGCCTTATAGAAGCAGGAAACTACGAACCTCCATCACATTCTTGAATACTTCCTAAGAAACAACCGCTTCAACCTTTGACGGATCAATTTCTCCCCCTTGCTGAGACACCATGTTTCCAAGAAAGTGCGCTTCTCATTTCCAAAACTTTCACTTGGACAACTTCCCCATAGAGTTGGTGATATAGAAGGATCTTCAAGACCATCCTGGGGTTCTTAGTATGTTCCTCCTATGATCTTGAGTAGATCAATATGTCATCGATGAACACAACGACGAACCGATCTAGAAACTCACATAAAATAGAGTTCATGATCCCCATGAACACAACAGGTGCATTCATAACACCGAACGACATGACTACAAACTCATAGTGCCTATACCTGCACCTGAAAGCAGTATTCGGGATACCACTATCTTTCAACCTTAACTGGAGATACCCAGACCATAGATCAATCTTAGAGAACCAACCTGCTCCCTTTAGCTGGTCAAAGAGATCACCTATCCTCAGGAGAGGGTAACAGTTCTTGAATGTTGCCTGATTTAGTCTCTGGTATTCTATGCACAGCCTGAGACCACCATCTAACTTCTTCACAAACAAGACCGGAGCACCCCATGGCGACACGCTGGGTTGGACAAAACCCTTCTTCATCATATCTTAAATCTGAATCCCCAAATCCCACAACTCAGAAGGCATCATCTAATAAGGATCCATCGAAATCGGATGGGCACCAGGTTGTAAGTCTATCCCAAACTCAACATCACGTAGATGAGGTAGAGTCATAACCTCTTCAATAAAAACTTCCAATAACTCTCTAAAAACTCCCATAACATACATCATTTCATAATCCACTAATTCTACTGAAAGCTCAACCAACTTAGAGAGAAGAGGCTCCACATTCCGTCTCCCCACCTGAAAACTCCGTTCGCCAAAAAAAATCCACATGCTGGCCATACTCATATAAGAACATGAATCTTCTTCAGAAACAGTCGATAACAGCATGTACAAAAAATACCATTCGATACCTAGGATGACATTGTATGGCTGCATTTGCAACAGAAGGAGATCCCCACTAGACTGATGCGGCCCCAACATCAGTATGCATCCTCGACAAACATCAAACATGCTGGTATGACCCCCAAATGGAGTACTCAGCATTAGGGTCATGGAGAGTCTCTCTATATCTATAACCAAGGTATGTTCTAGATTGGGTGTAACAAAGGAGTGCGAAGCTCCTGAATAAAACAATTTCTAAGAAAGAGTGCTAAACAAGATGATTGTACCTCAAATGAGTTTTGGCCCTACTGGAACTGCTACCTCTACAACATAAAACTGCCCACACCCAGATCCTCTTCCCCTAGGCTGTCGACCACCTCCCCAACCACGCCTTGGTCGAGGTCACTAAGGAGCGCCCTGAGGTTGGCCTCCTCCTGCAACATCTTCTTTCAGAGGAGTGAGAGCTCACTGTCCCTACTGCTGCTGCTGAAAGGGCCTAGCCGAAAACTGCTGCTGGTGAGGTGGGCGCTGAACCCGCCCACCCCCACTGTACTATTCTCATCGTGGAAATTGATTCCAAAGGTGACCACAACTTCCACAGATGAAGTACTCAGTCCTGGGCTTGCAAGGAAAGGGAAAGGACCGAGATATGGAAATTGGAACTTCCGAGGCCTGCTCCCCACTGGCCAAAACCTAGAAGGCCCTAACACTGGAGGTCTACTGCTGATGGCCTTCCCCTTTGATAATCCCAACTGGATCCCCTCTCACAGCACACCTCCCAGCCTGTGCATCCTCTCCACCACTTCAGCATTATTCTGAACCTCCAAGTACGTCAGTAGGGTGAAGGGAGTAACAACATACTAAAGAGAAGGTCAAAGTGCCTACTCTAAACATCTCTCCCGAGGCTCCTCATCCGGAAAAAGGTCCGGAGAAAAATGAAGATCTTTGAACTTGATCCCTAGATCCATCACTGACATACCCCCCTACTGAATGGAGAGTAGCTCCTGCCTCTTCTCAGCGTTCATCATAGAAGAAATGAATTCCGCCTGGAACTCCTTCTTGAAGTCAGTCCACAAAATCTCACTCTCCATATTCTCTCTGAGGTAGAGCATCCACTACTGATGTGTTGCTCCTCTCATCAGACTGATAGTTAATGGAACCCAGTGCTTAGCCAGATCCCGGATCAAGCTGAAAGCTATCACCAACTCCTCAAGCCAGCTTTCGGTCTCCATGTCTGAGACGCTTCCCTCGTACTTCCTGAGGGTCTGCTGCTAAAAGGCACAAAGCGTCTTCTTCCACTCATTGCCCCCCTCCTCTTGATCATTCCTTCGCTGATCATCCAAATCATCCTCCCGGGCCTCGATCACCCAGACTACTCTTGGTCATCATCTGTGTGTCATAACTGCAAGGTAAACAAGGAATGCCTAATCCCGAGTAGTGTAGAATATTTCTTTTAAATTTTTCATAAACTTGTTATTTATTTAAATTCCTAGAATACCCAGAACACACAAGAAAAAAATTCATTATGATGAATGTACCTTTCTTAGGGTCTCTACCCTATAATCAGCTTAGCCTCACTTGGTTGTTCAGTAGGTCCATAGTCCTTGAATTAGATCTTGGGGGGTCCTAAAATATTGTGTCCTAGTCGGTCTTCCATGGCCTATTTTATGCACCAAGGTTACCTAACACTGTTTCCCTACCATCCCATGAAATCCTTACTATGCCTAACCCCAAGCTCCATCCTATCTATCAACCATCCCTCTAATATCATTCTGTCACGACCCACCTTCACCAAGATGAGAGAAGGGACAAAAAACTGCCAGACCCTTCCTTCCTTGAGTTGAAGGAGAGATAACGACCCCTGAGTCTCACCTTCAGTAGTCCCCAGAGTGGAGACTAGCACCAAGGGTATAGAATCACATGTAATATAGAAGGCATTACCCTTTTTATTTATTTGGATCGAGAGATACGATGGTAAAAACCCAAACAACTCCAAAACTGAAGGTAAAAGTAAATCCAAAACCCATTACCATATGCATGTTCAAAGATTAACCAATACAAGTACAAGAAAAACTCCAAAGGAAAAGTACCAAAAGAAAGAAAACATCAACGACAACTATCCTGACGTCTGAGCTAGTATCGTCCTGCATGGTCCCCAAAGCATCCTGGAAACCTGAAAGCAGTTTTATATACGTAGGGTGAGTATATAGGTATACTCAATAAGGAAAACTAAAAGCTCTCGTTCACAAGTGGGGAGGAATTTTAATGCCCCATGAGAAAAAGGAGATAACCAAAGCACCTAGCAAGGAAACTATCCACCCAAACTCACCAAGGTACACTCCCTAAATAACACAAGTTGGGTAATATAATAGTAATAGCACATTGATGTTTTGGTACCCCAAACCAGTTTCCCACTGGTTATTGAAGAAATCCTATGCATCAGGCCTCCCCCGCCATTCTCACCGTAGTCCCACTGCCATACCCTGCCCGCACACACCTGGGATACAACAACTGCATGCCCCCGCCTGAAGACACGTGGGCCACAACAATCACTACCACGCCAAAAGAAACCTAGGCCAGAATAACTGCTGCAACGCATGAAGACACCTAGGCCTCATCCTAAAGATTCTTGGGAAACAAACCCTGCTCGTACACACCTAGGCCAACCACCACAACATACTCTTCCCGAAGAATCTTGGGCTATAATAGACCTCAGGCCATTACAGCCTGCCTGAAGAGTCTTGGGATACTCAGGAGAGGGAGAAGAAAAGATCTAATAACCAGCCACCCAATATGATGTTGGAAAAAACACGGTCCCCCATGAAATGGGGGTGTTCGGAACGAAGTGTTCAACTTGGGTGAGGTGCGAATAAGAAACACAAAAACTAAATTTATACACATAGGTAGGAAAGACCTCATCCCAAACTAAGTGTTCTGAAACCATCCCATACACAAACACCATTGTTACTATTCATTCATACAAAAGAACAACAACCACAACCAAGCACAAATCATTCTTGGAAAACAATTCCCCATTGAACCCATTCTTTTTATCATATTCAAGTGATTCCATTTAAATAAATATTCACTACTGGGCAACTAACAGGCATAGCCACAAGCCAAGGAAGGAAAAATAGCCAAGTGGTAATTTAAGCATTCACACCCATTTCTCTTGTAAAGTCGCAACAAAAAAAGGGATCTGTGAGATCCCTCGAAGTACTGGAACCAAACGAATCCCCATCATATGGTCCCACACGGCCTCAGGTCCACAATAAATAACTCAACAACAGGGGATCCCATACCCATCCACATCACCCCACACGGTGTCAATCAGAACAACCATACACAACTCCAGAACAGAGCAGGGAGTTCTCAGATTTAATCACACCATTCATTAAGTTTCGCCTTTCTGTTTGGTTAGCCAGGGTGATCACACAAGGATTCTTGTTCATTGGGCATCCATTTAATCAACTAAGTTTACATGATTAAACAATTTCTATTTTACATCCATTCAATCACAGGATTATCTAGAAAAAAGAGGTTCATTAGTGCGCAAGAAAGGACCACCAATGACCACGATTTTCAGTGGACACAAGCCCATACAATTCACATCATATAAAGGAAGATAAAAGAATATAACATCATCACCATCAAACACACCCCTTCATTCTTTAAAAAAACCATTTATTATCTTCATCAAGGTTTGGTTTCATCCACCCCTGAAGGAACATTATCGTACCCACCCCGCATGATACACAGTAAAGAGAGACGAAGGAAAAACCCTACCTGGATGATCAACAATCAAAGTTTTCTTCCTCGCTCCAAGAACCGGGGATGTGTGACTTACAAGGGAAGAACTCCAAGGACTCCAAGAGTGAGTAGGAAAGGCTCCAGCACGGGCACACAACTAGCCTTGCAAGGAGGGACTCCAAACACACCAAGTAAAGGAAAAGAGACCAGCCAAGAAGGAGAAAGAAACTTCGTGCGATAAAGGGTGAGCTATGGAGTTACGAGTTATGAAATCTTGAACGGTTTTAAAGGCGGATCGTGATTTCTCCATGCGGTTGGGCGATTACACACGATGGAATTAAATTTTATTTAATAATTCTCATTAGAGAGGTGGCGATAAGGGGTGTGAGTTAAAGGGTTTCCCGAAAACGCGTAACAGGGGCGAAACTGCAAATGCACAACATGGTGCGACACCAAGGAAAGAGGCCATATGTCATGGTAACCCCAAGGGTCACCCAATTAATGGGGGTTTAAAACATCCTTTACTGCCTTTAAAACAATCTTAAACCTCTTTAAAGAGGTATTAAAACTTAAAGGAGTCATTACGGGGAAATCTGGGAAAGAAACCCCGACAACCCCCCCCCCCCCCCATGGGGCACCGATCGGGTGACCCACCGGTTGGTGAGACTGATCAGTGACACACCGATCGGGACACACCAATCAGGACCCACCAATCAGTGACACACCGATCGAGGACACACCGATCGGGGACACACCAATCGAGACACACTGATCAGGATGCACCGATAGGTGACACCACGGTGACGCCCTGCCACTGACACTGACACCCTCCTCACTCACCCATGGCGTCCAGGCCACCCAAGCACAAGATTTTAACAAAGTAATGGACCACGAGGGTCTGGGCCATTATAATTAATTAGTAATAATTAGCAATAATTAGGATTAATTAGTAACAATTAGTAACAATTAGTAACAATTAGTAATAATTAAGATTAATTAATACTAATTAGTAATAATTAAGATTAATTAATACTAATTAGTAATAATTAGTAATAATTAGTAATAATTAGGATTAATTAGTAATAATCAATAATAATTAGGATTAATTTGTAACAATTAATAATAATTAGTAATAATTAGTAACAATTAGTAACAATTAGTAACAACTAGTAACAATAAGTAACAATTAGGATTAATTTGTAATAATTAGGATTAATTAGTACTAAATTTTAATAATTAGTAATAAATTGAAATAATTAGTAATAAATTGAAATAATTAGTAACAAATTGAATCAATTAGTAATAAAATGAAATAATTAGCAATAAATTAAAATAATTAGTAATAAATAGATATAATTATTAATAAATTGAAACAATTAGTAATAAATTGTAATAATTAGTAATAAATTGTAATAATTAGTAATAATTAGGATTAATTAGTAATAATTAGGATTAATTAGTAATAAATTTTAATAATTAGTAATAAATTTTAATAATTAGTAATAAATTGTAATAATTAATAATAAATTGTAATAATTAATAATAAATTGTATTAAATTGTAATAATTTGTAACAAATTGTAATAAATTGTAATAATTTATAATATTTTGTAATAATTTGCAATAATTAGTAATAATTAGTAATAATTAGTAATAATTTTTTAATAAATTATAATAATTAATAATAATTAGTAATAACTTGAAATAAATTGTAATAAATTGTAATAAATTATAATAATTTGTAATAAATTGTCATAATTTGTAATAATTTATAATAATTTGTAATAATTTGTAATAATTTGTAATAATTAACAATAATTTGTAATAATTAGAAATAATTTGTAATAATTAGAAATAATTAGTAATAATTAGTAATAATTAGTAATAAATTGTAATAATTAGTAGTAATTTATAATAATTAGTAATAAATTGAAATAATTAGTAATAAATTTCAATAATTAGTAATAATTAATAATAATTAGTAATAATTAGTATTAAGTAGTAATAATTTGTAATAATTAGGATTAATTAGTAATAATTAGTAATAATTAGTATTAATTATTAATAATTAGTAATAATTAGGATTAATTAGTAATAATTAGTAATAATTAGGATTAATTTGTAATAATTAGGATTAATTAGGATTAATTAGTAACAATTAATAACAATTAGTAATAATTAGTAATAATTAGTAAAAATTAGTATCGATTAGTAACAATTAGTAACAATTTGGTTTAATTAGTAATAATTAGGATTAATTAGTAATAAATTGGAATAAATTTGAGTACATTGATAAACTGGAAAAATTTCAAATAGATTGGTGACATTCATTTTGTTCAACACCTCATCTCCTTGCAAATTTCTCCCACAAAATTCGGTATGAAAAACCTACTCTGAAATATGTCATAGAAAGTTTTTCATAGTGATTTAAGTCAGAGAAAGTTGCAAGGAGGTGAGCTGTCAGAAAAAAGAGGCTCTTTTTCCCGATGACTCATCTCCTTGGAAATTCTTCTACTGAAATCACTATTAGAAGTATGCTCCGACATACAAATATCAATTTTCATATGCAAGATCATGGAGGGTAGCACGACGAGGCCTCCCTACTATTTATCCTCATGCATAAAAAATGGATATTTGTACATCGAAGCAGAATTTTCATAGCGATTTTAGTCATAGAAAGTTGCAAGGGGATGAGTTGTCGGGCAAAAGAGTTTCCGCTAATCCGTTGAAAATTGTGCCGCTGGTAATTAACAATAATTAGTATAAAATATTTGCAATTAATAATAATTAGTGGTAATTAGTATATTTTTTTTATAAATGAGTGTATATTAGTATAAAATATTAAAAAAATAGTACAAATAACTGTAAAATAATATAAATTATTATAAATTGCTAGAAAAGAAAATTTAATTATCTTCTCTTTTTTTGGTAGTGTTTATATAATATCTAATTATACAAAATAACTAATTATTTCATATTTTTTTTAGCAAAATATGGAAGAAGGAAGTCGACAACAGTCATTATTATATGATCAAGCTTGGATAAATTAGTGCAGGAATCCAAAAGTTTCTAGTTTAAATCCTTTATATATTGAGAGTGTTCAAGATTTCTTATCATTTTCATCATCACAACCAATTTTTTTTCCAAAAGGGACAATTAAGTGTCCTTGTAAAAAATGTGCTCTGAGGACGTATGACACATTTGATAATGTTGGCCATCATTTATTGCATTTTGGTTTTTAATCAGATTATGTTTTTTGGTATCAACATAGTAAATGTAGTTCCAAAGAATATACTAATAATTTGGTTCTGAATCCATCATGGTTTAAAATTTTAGTACATGATGTGCTCATTCCATCTTTTCAACAAACAAAAACTTAGGATGATATTGATTTAACTCCTAAGTTGGAACCATCTCATTTATATGATTTGTTGAGGTCCGCTGAGGATGACTTATATCTTGGTTGAAAGATAAGAAATTTTGAAGCAGTTGCTAAATTTATGGCTATTAAATCAGATAATGGAATGTCAAATAGTTGTTTTGATTAGATATCCTCTTTGTTGAAAACACTACTACCTGAATGAAATGTGTTGCCTATAAATTTCTATGAGAGCAAGAGGTTGGTTCATAATATGGATCTTGGTTATTAAAATATTCATGCATGTTCAAATGATTGTATCTTATTTTATGGTGAAAATGAGTTGTTGGATAGTTTTCCTACATGTGGAAAATCAAGGTATAAAGAATATCAAATAGGGAAGTTTGAATTTATTCCTGTAAAACAATTCAGATATTTTCTGCTCACAGTCAGATTGCATTATTTATTTATGTCTCAAAACATAGCACCATTGATGTCATGGCACAAAACCAAAATTTCAACCAGTAAAAGATTAAATCATCCCTATGATGGTGATTCATGGAAACATTTTGACAAAGTGCATCCGTCTTTTTCTTTAGATGCACAAAACATGCGAACGAGTCTTTCTACTGACTGTTTCTGTCCATTTGGTTCTTATAGTAGTAAGTATTCATGTTGTCCTATCTTTATAACTCCATATAATTCACCTCCATGGATATTGATGAAGGATCCATATATAGTTTTGAATTTATTAATTAAAATTCATCTGAAGAAGAATATTTATGTTTATTTGAATCCATTGATTGATGAGTTAAATTCACAGTGGGGTAATGATGTCAGTACATATGATGTTAATTTGAAAAAAAAAACTTTCTACTGAAAGTTGCATTGATGTGGAAAATAAGTGACTTCTCATTATATGAAATGTTATATGACTGGAGTACATATCTTCCAAAATAATGTTCGTACTATATGAGAGACAACAAAGCATTTATACTTGTCAATGAAAAAACCTTTTTTTAGACTGTCATCACATATTTCTTCTAACTGGTCTTCCTTTTTGAAGAAAAAAATATCATTTCAAAAAAGAAACAGTTGAAAAAGATGAGCCTCCAATAATGATCTTAGGTATAGAGTTAAAATAAATTGTCTCTTTATTACCTCCCATCATATTTGAACCAACAATAAACTAATAGAAAATTGATGGGTTTGGAAAGGAGCACAATTGGATAAAACATAGCATTTTTTGTGATTTTCCATATTGGTATAATTTGTTAGTCTATCACATGTTGGATGTGATTCATATTGAGAAGAACTATTTTGATAATTTATTTCATACAGTTTTGGATACACCGAGTAAGACCAAAGATAATGTAAAAGCATGATTAGATCTTTTCCAAATTTTCAAGCGACCAGAACTTGAACTGTTTGAAAATGTCAGATCATAGAATTTAATGAAGCCAAAAGAAGATTATAAACTATCCAAAGAGAGTCTATTATTATTTTTTCAATGGATTATAGATTTGATACTTTTAGATGGTTAGGCTTCCAATTTGGGAAGATGTGTCAGAAATGGTCATATTACCAGATTGAAAAGTCACGACCATCATGTTTTAATAGAAATAATTCTACCGATGGGAGTAAGAAGTTTGTTAAATCCTATGATTTGGGTTTCAGTAATAGAAATATCATATTTTTTTCAAGAAATTATTGTGTCGACAACAGACTACGATACAGTAAGAATACTGTAAGAAGATGTGATTTTAATTTTATGTAAAATGTAAAAAATATTCCCACTAGGTTTGTTTGAATTAATGGAACATTTGATATTACATTTTCTATATGAAACAAAATGTGGAGGTCCGGTACAGTTCCAATGGATGTACCCATTTGAGAGATGCATATAGAATTTGAAAAAAGTACAAAATAAAGCATCAATTTAAGGTTGGATTGTAGGAGCTTAATTTCAAGAGGAATTTTTTTTTATGGTATCATTACTTTCAATGTAAATATCCCTCAAAACGCAACCATATGAGCCATAATGAAGGAAATGTTGAAAATGAAATAATTAATAAATTATTAGTTTTCAATCAGCCTGAACATTGCTTCAGTGGAGTTCATGAATGATGAATTTCATATGATGAACATCACAGAGCTCATACATATATTCTGCTCAACTGTGAATAAATGACACCATTTGTACTGTGAATGATCCTATAACTTATTCTATAATTTTTGTAACAGTACATTAATCTTATTTTATTTGTAGGTTATATGATAATCATATAAAGAAATAGTTTCCATAAATTGTAGCAGCTACTCTTGAAGGACATCATCATAAAAAATTTCCACTAGTTTCAAAAACTGGTAACATAAATTATTTTTTATTTCACATAAAAAATCAATTTAATGCTTTTTATAGTGGTAATTGTTTTAAAAATTTCTAGGTGTCTCAACATGCTGATAAAATTGATAATCGATTGTGTGTATTGACTAACCCATCATCTAAAATGGTTAAATATTATAATTCATATGTGGTGAATGGTTCTCAATTTCATACACGTGCATATGGGGAATCAAAAAAACAATGAATAGTGGTGTTTTCATGAAAGTATCTCATCATAGAGAAACTGAAGTTGACTTTTATGGAATGCTAGAAGAAATCGTTGAACTGTGTTATCTGGGACAACATTACATAACAATGTTTAAATTTCAGTGGTTGGATACTGAGAGAGACTTGTGTGTTCATCTGATCCATGGAATTGTTGATATTTAATATAAAAATATTCTTGCAGTAAATGAACCATTTTTATTGGATTATTAGGCACATCAAATTTATTATGAAAATTATTGTGCTACTTCAAGGGAATCAGGTGATTGGTGAAGAATAATAAAAATTAAATCTCGAGAGAATCAGTTTACTGAAAGTGAATGCGGTTCCGCTGAAGTGCAAGGAATTAAAATTTTTCAAAAGACTATTATGAATCCATATTTTTCATAAAGAGACACAAATATCATTGATGACATCCCATAGTTAAGGGTTGATAGTGACGATGAGTTAATGATATTACAACTGAATTTGAAATGATAAGAGATGATGAAACTAAAACAAATATGGAAATTGATGATGCTAAGGAGGAAGATGAATACATTGACATTGAAAAAAATGAAGATGATGATGAATATGGAAATTAACATAGTTAAATTCTAGTTATAATCACATATAATATTTATCTATATATAATATTTGTTTTCAAATATTTTCTAACAACAATCATTTCATGTTTCTGATGGATGTGGATTTGTATCGTCTGTTGAAGGAGATAGATCTACCTTTGGACGAGTAATATGTTAGATCATCTGACCCTCGCATTGTTGGAAGTTCAGGGGGAACTCAGAGGGGGTGTGGTCTTTCCCAACTGATGATTCCCGACGCTATCCCTAAGGGACGTCCACATCTTCGGTTAGATACACACACACAGAGATATGTTTACCTGTGTATTTTAGTTTTTTTATTAATTTATTTACATTCTAATTGTTTGATTAATTTTTCTTTTTTTTCACATCTTTAAACATATAATTATTTGATAGGGGAGTGCTATATTGCGCAATTATTTTTCTAATGCCTGAGTGTCAGGAGATCAGATTCCCATTGATGTATAACACCGCATGTTTGAACATTGGTTGGTACATAAATAAGTAATATTTATTTTGAAATTAATTTAATTAATAACTTGAAATAATAAATTATTTGTACGGTTTATGATATCCCATTGATGAGAGAATGTGTGAGGCTATCTGAAAGGCATGGAAGGGAGCTATGCGTCCGCGTTGTACTCAGTTTTTTCACAATTTGAAAAGGAAAGTAATGGAGAAAGCATAAGTGACAAAGTTTGATGAGACATGTCATGTACACCGACCTAATTATATTTCATATTAGGATTGGGATAGATTATGTACAAACTAGTTGAGTAGGAATTTTTAGAGTAGATCATCAGTAGGTTAGAAAAATTGAGGGAGACAGGAGGCGACACATCGAGCTAGTAGTCATACATTCAGTATGCATAGAGAGAATGTGGTAAGTACATTTTTTTAAACATTTTATATATCTTTAAATGTAAATGGTTTATTTTATATTAATATAGGTAGTGGCACAACCTGATATTACGGAGTATAAAGTTTATAGGAGGATGTAAAGTGATCCACCCACTAGAGAGATTAGAGGTGATCGTCGGTGTTAGATTGTGGTCAGTATAACTTCTTTTTGAGTTTTAAATTTAACTACAAATAATATTTTAACTATTTTAATTTTAAATTGAAATAGAAGGAGTCATATGTGGCCGCAACGTATCAGAAACATGGTTAGAGTTAGGTTGAGACCAATGGTCAGACCAGTGCCTCCCAATTTGATAAGGTAACATGGATGCAGGTGACCCAGTATGCCTTCAAGAAAAGCTGAGTTGTTGGCATCAGATCTCGATTGACCCCTGGGGGTTTTTATAGAACCTCTGTGATGTCGACATCCAACTCGAGAGGAGCTCTCAGAGAGTCATCATCATCTCATGCACAGTATGAGGAGTAGCTGTGAGCTCAGAGTAAGCTTATAGAGATGATGTGTAGGGAGCAGGAGGAGATGCGTTAGTGGCAGCAACGACAACAAGAAGAGTTCCTATGACAGAAGCAACAATATGAAGAGATGTAGGATGAGATGCATCGCTGACGACATCATTAGAAGTAGAAGCAGATGGAGTACATGCAACATATGACTCACGGTTTAGGGATAAAGTTCCCTCCACAATCTCCTCTAGCTCCTCCAGACGACCCTCCCTCTCAGTGATGTGTTTTTATTTTATAATGAAACATTTGAATTCAATTTTTTTTGTAATATTAACGATTTAAAGTTTTAAATAGTTCATTTTTTATATTGTCTCTAATATTACAGTTTTTATTATATTTTTTATTTTATTAATTAATATATTTTTATATTTTTGTGAATACTGAAGTTTTTATTATATTACTAATATTAATATTATTATTTCATTAATATTACTAATAATATTATTATATTATTTAATTATTTTATAATTAATTTTATTTTACGGATATTAATATTATTATTTAATTTTTATTAATATGATATTATTAATATTATTAATATTATTTTATAAATAATTTTATTGTATTAATAATAATATTATGATTTCATTTATATTCATATTATATTATTTAATTTTTTTCTATTATTTGTGATGGGACCATCGCAAAAGGGTTTATTTTTTTATATTTTCAAAAGTATTTTTGACGGACCATCGCAATTAGTATTTGCAATGGCCCGTCGCAAAAAATCTCTTAAAAAAATTGGGAAAACTATTTGCGATGGGTGGCTGCCTTGTCGTAATAGATTTTTTTAATAAAATCGTCAAATGTATTTGCGATAGTGCCACTACCTATCACAAATAATAACTTTTTGTGATGATCTTTTCCACAATGGGTCATTTGTGACAGACCTTGGTGAAAAATGACCTTTTTCCAATAGGGCATCTATGCAAAGTAAAAATGAAAAATGAAAGACATCACTTTGTGGAGATGGCAGCCCACACGTAAACATGAGCAACACTATCATTTCCCAACGTATGGGAAGATAAGAAGGTAGATATTATATTATAATTCAAAAATAATTAAAATTTTCTAAATATCATATATAAAAATTAAATCATAACATTCATCCATGAAATATTGTGATGGAAAATGAATTGTATCACCACTTGAAGGTGGTAACCCACACATAAGAATGAGTGATACTTTCACTTATCATTTTATAAAAAAGATGGTGAATAATGGTGGATCCATAATCATAATAACATTTTAGTATATCTAGGATACTTAATTTATTATTTAATGGTGAATACCATGGATTTAGAGGAGGTAGAAGAAGAAATAAATTTAAAGTACTCAATTAAGAGCTTTACCTCTTCATTGAGAAACCGCTTTTGAGTTCCACCTTAAGACTTTAAAGGATGGTCTTTTGGAAAGACCAGAAGCTCTAATATGTTGGGTAGGAAGCTAATAAAGGTATTATAGTGAGTATTTTTTAATATATAAGACTAAAAATGTGTAAGGAAGAGAGTAGAAGAGGTTCCCTTTCATAAGAGGGGGGGGGGTTGTAAGATTCCATTTTTTTCAAGTATGTTTTCCTTTGAGTTGTTTCTTTTTATAGATTATAAATACTTTATGTGAAAAAAATGTTTTATTGGAGAAACAACTTCATTAATTCTTAAAGGTTTTACATAATAAATAATGCTCAGTTAAACATCATACTATTTTAATTGATTTTTTTGGAGTCAGACTCTGAGTAGTGTGAGTTACTGAGGCCGAAAAGCCTCAGTGAAGGTGAAATAAAAATATTAATTATATTATATTAAGCACATACAATTTATTCAAAATAATTTAATAGCTCCAAAATGGTTCATCATATGAAAAATTTGATACCACTATTAGATATGAAACGTGGTGTGTACCATAGGCAGGGTATGACATATGTAGGCGTCAGACGTTTGGATGCCTCACTCGTGAGTTAAAGTTATTAAATAATATTTAATATATTATTTTCTTAACAATAATTAAATATCTCCCTAACGGTGCATCTTATGTGAAATCTGAGACCACATATGTGTCTGAAATGAGGGGTTTACCCTTTATAGGGTATAACATTTGTATGCATCAAGTTTTGGGATGCCTCGCTCACAAAAATAACATTTTTTATTTTAATTAATTATTTATTCTAATTTTTAAAGAATAAATAATTAATATCTCATAAATCGTTCATCTTAAAAGAAATACAAGACCACCAATGGGTCTGTAATGAAGGATTTACCCTAGGTAGAGTATAATCCTTATTCGCAACAGAGTTATTATTAAAGTCACAAATGAAAATAGTTTTATTTAATTAAATAATTAAATAAATAAATTAACAAAACCATTTCATTGTTCAATCACCTTCTCCAAATAGAGTTTTCTATTTTTTGTCCACCGAAGCTTCTAGAAACCTCATTTGTGGACGGTTTTCACCTCAATAAATCTGAAAACGTCTTCTAGGGATGAAATAAATCACTTTTCCAACAAGAATATGATGATACAGACATCAAATGAGGAGTTTTAATTTGAGGTTTTTTCTTGAAGTCGAATGGTTCTAGATCCCTTATTTAAATGAAACATTTGTCATGTTGTGGGTTAGATCGGGTCAAGTGTGATCAATTCTGGTTGTTCTTTGTGTAAGTCAACTTCATCTTCCTCCTTAGCGGAGACCGAGTGCGCGACCCACCTGCACATGTTCCCCTTGTACGCTCAACCTGGTGTGCCTCAAGGTTCAATATTCCTTTTATTATTTAAATTAATTATTTTATTATCTTAGTTTCAATAATTCTTTTAAATAAAAAAGTGTATAGTAATGAAATATAAAAAGGAGGATTGTTTTATAAATGATATTTTTTTAAATGATAATTTTATGAATTTTTAAAAGAAATTATCAAATAATGGTTTCATAAAATAATATTTTAACAATTATAATTTTGTTGTCTTTTTGAAAAAATATAAAATATATTTATAAAGAAATAATATGGAATTATTACATGATAATTATATATGATACTATCATGTGATATTTATCTGTGGATAACATGAATTTTTTAAGGGGTACGTTTGTTCTTTGTTTCTGCTCAAACTAGACTTCAATAATCAATATCTTTTCCATATTGATCAGATTGGGGGGCCGTTAGTGGAATTGGATTCATCTTGATAAGAGGATGGTGCATATTAAATTTATTTTTATATAAAGTTAATTATTTTGAGCATATATTTTTATTAAATTAGATAGGCTTTTTATTTAATTTCTCCTTCGATAGTCGTCGGAATAATGCGTCGTCAGTAATGTTGGATTTATATCACGCGTTCATCATATTTGAGGTAGATTGTCTAATTTATAAATTGCATAGTCATAGTTTTTTCTTGTATATTCAAGTTGTTGGATTTATAGTTTTTTTATCAATTGAGACTGCTTATTGAATTAATTAATGTGGTAAATTAATTAATTGTGAAAGTTGTGAAATTGTTGGATTTAGTGTTTGTAGAATAAGATAATTAATTGTGAAAATTAATTATGTTTGTCGAGTTGTGTGTTTGAATGAGAAATAAGGATAATTAATTGGTAAATTAATTATTAATGTAAATGATCTAGAAATTGGGATAATTAAATGTTGAGTTAATTATCAAGTTTTCCTTTTGTGATCCAGAATAATTAATTGGTTAATTTATTATTGAATGTTTTTCTTTTGAAGGTTTAATTGATTGTATAATTAATTAACATGAAATTGATGTAGTTAATTAGTTATTTAATTAATTAAAAGACTTGATTAATTAATTTATGAATTAATTAATGGATGGGATTTGGGGTGTTAGACATGGAGTTCTACACCAATGATATAAAAAAATGAATGGGATTTTGGGTGTTAGAGATGATGTACTTCACCAATGGGATTTTTGAGTTTTATACATGGCGTTCTACACCAATGATAGATATATCTGTATTTTTGAGACTTGGGGTGTTAGACATGGCGTTCTATACTAATGATAAATAATAATAAACGTGATTTGGGGTGTTAAACATGAAATTCTTCACCGATGGGTTTTTGAGTGTTAGACATGGTGTTCTACACTAATGATAAATATGTATTGAAATTTGTGAATTGAATGTGTGACGCGATTCAAACCTGATAATCTATGTGGTTAATAAAGATTAATTAATAATGTGATAACTATTAAATTATGCATTGTAATTATTTTTTTATACAACTTCATACACTTTTTGTTGACTAGATTTGTTTTAGACGCCGTTGGTGGTGGCCTATTGAGTCATACTCACCCTACTCGGGCTACCTGATCGGTACCCGAATAGACTTTATTGTTATAGTATAGGTTAAGGGAAAGGGACCTTGTTTAGATTTCTGATCAGGGATATAGATTGGTTGAGGGAACTCGATGTGGTTCGAGATCTGCTAGGGAGTCACTAGCGTCTTTTCTTCCATTTTCATTTTTTTAGACACATGATACATATATTGACATTGCATGTTTCCTTTTTAGTTGAGTATTTGTTTTCCTGTCTTGGTTATTCTTGTGACATTTTTACTATTATATATGCTTCAACTATTGTTGGTTCACTTCCACTAGTGTTTTACTCTGATAAAATTGGGTATAGTCTCACCACAACCAACTTACCAAACTCTTGCTGATAGTCGACAACCTCTGGAATATGGGGAGGCGCGCCTGAGGTAATGTGGTGAACTGACTCGGGGCACCGTTTTATGGAATCCGAGCTAGGACGTTACATGGTCACTCTTGGAATTACATAATTTATTAAATTAATATAATTTAATTTTCATAGGAAAACCCAAAATTGATAAAATTAGAATATAATATTTGAATGATTAGAAATTATATAATCTAATAAAATTTAGATAAGGTTTGGCTATATTTTCACCCTCATCTCTTAGTTTTAATATCCTATTAACCCTTTTGATAGTTACCAAAAAAT
Source organism: Viscum album (assembly GCA_963277665.1). Lineage (NCBI taxonomy): Eukaryota > Viridiplantae > Streptophyta > Magnoliopsida > Santalales > Viscaceae > Viscum > Viscum album. Next base: position 126,124,528 of record OY728146.1, on the reverse strand, counting down.
TAAAGTTTTATATTCTTCAAGGATAAAAAATTTTACTATAAAAGGAAAAGTTAACTATTAATAGACCATGGTTGATATTTTCAACCATATACAATTGACTTGGCAGAATATAGAATTTTTTAAATTATTTAATAACATATTATTTTTAATATCATATCATTAATGTCATTTATGACACTATTCATTTAATTTGACTTTAATGTCACCAAGATAAATATTGAATTTGAATATAAACTTTTAAAACATTAATATTTATCTATAAAATTAATGGAACACAATAATTTACCCAAATTTTATTACCTTTAAAATTTTAATTTTAATTTATTTTTTTACTATTAATTGAAAAAATATTGTATCATCGTTGTGTAAGAATTTAATGTAAATATTCAATCAATAAACATAATAAATAATTTAACATAATAAAGAATAATTCTTATCTAAAATAAAAATTTATAACCAATCTTATCCTTTTTTTATCCTTTTCTAAAAATTTAGAGATATTAAACTCTAGAGAGTCACATTTTGGATTTACACTTTTCTTGAAATGATATAAAGGACAATATCAAAGAAAAATGGCACCATTTGGACACATTTTGAAGAATTGGATGATAATTATCTACCCATACTAATCCAATAGGATAGATTAAAGTGTTATATTAATTTTAAAGCCTTTTCTCAATGCTTTAACCCTATTTTACCCATTTTACCCTGATCGAGGTGACAAATAATTACCAAGGTTACTATTCATAATGAAAAAATATAAAAGGGAAATATTTACCAAATTTCGACCTCTTGATTCCAGATATGGAATCCATTTTATCAAATTAAATTTATATAAGTGAAATAATTTAATTTTACATTAAACCCGTGAAATGCGATGAAATGCGATTTTCCAGAAAAATGCCTTCTTAAGTATATAATTATTTTTATACCAAATTCAAGTATAATGTTGGTTTAAATACCATTTATTATATTATTTATACCAAAATTAACTAATTAAATTTTAAAAATAATCTAAAATAGAGCGTCACTTTGTAATTACCTGAGACGAAAAGACAATTTTCCATAAGAATCAGTATTTTTCACTATTCAATGAAAGATCAAACATTTTAGAAAATTCTAAAACATTAATCATAATAAAATTTTAATATTATGATTTTAAAAATGATATATTTTTTATAATATAGAATTTCAAAATGTTCCATAAATTTATTATAAAATTTTCGCATAAAAATACATAAAAACAATTTTTGAAGTAAACATATTTTTGAAGCAAAAAATAAAATCATTAAAAAAATCAGTCATTATTTCCTAAGGATCAATAAACACATTTATATTGAGTAGAACCTTTATATATATTTCATAATGTGTATATTATTATTCATACTAAAAATTTTTACATCTTGGTTAATAACGATATACTATATAGTGATTCGTTTAGACTTAGGGTTTCACATATCAAAAGCTATCAGAAAAATTAAATTTATTTTAAGAGAAATATATCATAAAATATTTGGGTGTTACATTCTACCCCCTTATAAAAAATAAAATTTTCAAAATTCTATCACTCTGATATAAACAACCAATGATACTTCTACCTCATCACATCCTTAGAGTTCCAATATAGTTTTCTCAATTTTATGATTTCACCCCAAAACTTTGACCAGGTGAGTGGTTTGGTTTCATATCACTTTCTACCTATAATATAGAATATACTTTAATTATTCTTCATAATATAGATATTTCTTAAATGCTATGGCCTCTGATTTCCATACATGTTAATAATCGAGTATTTATTTCAATAGTGATACATTGAAGACATCGTGAACTTGAGAGAGATTCAACGGAAGAGACAAGCGATAAGTCACCATCCAAATAAAGTCAAGAATTTTTAAGGGACTAATATATATAGGGCTTATATTTACTTTAATTCCAAATATCATAGCCTTCATCTAAATATATATTCATAGTAATAACTTGTCACCATCTTTGAATTCTAGATCTCACCGATGATTGTTAGTATAACTTTTTTTCAACATTGAGCTACCCTTATGTGATATTGAAAGAATATAACATTATTTTTAATTTCCTTAGCTAGATCAGGTCTCAATAGCTTTCTTTATCCAACTTCATCTCAGAAAGTTAGAATTATTCACTTCCTATTATAAAGGTATTCATAAGGATCCATCTGAATTCTTGAGTGAAATCTATTGTTGTACTGAAATTCCACAAAATAAATATGTTGATCCTAACCACATTTGAGATACATATACAAAGATCTCAACATGTATTATAGATTTTGAATGGTCCTATAAAACTAAAAATTTGTTTAAGGGTGATAATCAGTACTGAAACTCAACTCTGTATCCAAAGATTTTTAAAGATTTCTCCATAACTTTAAGGTAAACCACAGATCCTGATTAGATACAATTGAGAGTGGTGCTATATGAAATCACACAACTTACTAAATGTATAATCATGTAATATGGTCAAGATAAATATTCACTAATAGTAATAAAATAAACTGATTTCATAAGGTGATCGACTATAACCCAAATATCAATATGGCCTTTAGATATTTTTTGGGGATTCCGATGATGAAATCCAAGGTATTTTTTCCCATTTCTATTCTGGTATAGGTAATGGTTGTAACATCTCATTATACTTTTGCCTCTTATCCTTAGCTTTTTTACACACTATTTATTGAGATACATACTTTGAAATATCCCTTTTGATGTTATCCCTCCATAAATAATCTTTCATATCTCTACACATATTCATACTTCTAGGATGAATATAGAAAAATAAACTATGGGATTCATCCAATAGATCATTTTAAGGTATAGTATTGATGAAACAAATACTTGATTCCTAAACCTTATCATTCCATCATGATCATCATTAAACTTAAGAACATTCCTTTCCTTTTTTTAATCCCACATCTTCCTTTTATTCATTCTTAATCCTTTCATTAATGTATGGTTGAATATTCATCTGAGAAAGATAAGATCTATCCCCTTTCCTTGAGATTTAATGATCCAACTTTTTCAATTCCATAAATATTGGATGCATTTCAATTCTCATCATGGATAAATTATCATGTTCTTTTAGACTCATAGCATTAGGCACCTTGTTTTTCTTCTCAGGGTGGTAATGTATTGAGCATTCATAATCTTTGATTGACTCCAACCATATTCTCTGATACATATTCAACTCTTTTTGTGTAAATATGTACTTTAAGATTTTATGATCAATATATATATATATATATAACCTTTCACCATATAGAGAATTACTCCATATATTTAATGAAAACATTAACACCACTAACTCTGAAAAACGATTCAAGTAATTTTACTTATGAATTTTCAATTGGTAAGAGGCATAAGCTATCACCATATCATTCTACATGAGGATTCATCCTGATCCCTTTTTTGATGCATCACTGTATATCACAAACCCTTATCCATTATAGGGTAATGTAAGAATAGTATAACTAACCAACCATATCTTTAGTTTTTTAAATTATTCTCATGTTCATTTATCCACAAGAAATTAACCCCCTTTCAAGCCAACTTGGCGAGTGGATTAGATATTCATGAAATATATCTTACAAAGAATAAATAGAATGCAGAAAAAAACTAGAAAACTATAGATTTTTGTTACTGTGGGTTTTCTTTCCCATTTATTAATAACTACTATCTTTTAAGGATCCATTAATAGACACTCACTTGAAATTATATCATCCAAGAATGATACTTTTTTAATCCAAAATTCATAGTTGCGAAATTTGGTATATAGCTTTTGCTTCCTCAATTTCATCAGTATAATCCTAAAACGTTTATATAAAATTACATGATATTAGAATATATAATAATGTTGTCCATAAATACTACCAAAATATAATCAAGGTAATCTCTAAGGACTCTATTCATGAAATCCATTAATATAACATGAGCATTATTAAGTCCAAATGGAATTATTATAAATTCATAATGATCATACCTCATATGAATGATTTTCTTGGATACTCATTCTTAACCCTTAAGTGATGATATCTAGATCAAATATAAATATTGGAAGAATATCGAGCTCCTCACAATTGATCAAAAAAATCATCAATATAGGGTAGATGATACTTTTTCTTGATATCGATCTTATTAGTTTCTCGATAATCAATTCAAATACGTATTGAACCATATTTCTTTTTGAAAAAATAATAGGTACACCCCATCATGAAGAACTAGGCTGAATGAATCCCTTATTTAGATTATCTTGTCACTTATTCAATTCCTATAACTCAATCAAGGACATTTTATATGGATTCTTTGAAATAGGTGTAGCAACATGTATGAGTATTATTGAAAATGAAACTTCACGATTCAGGGTAAGACTAGGAAACTCTTCCAGAAATAAATTAATAAACTCATGTGAAATAAGAATATCCTAAATGTTGATTTTCACCCCAAACATCTAAGATAAATATACCTCATTAATAGGTAGTAAAACCCATATGATTAAAGTAATTTACATTAGTTGTTTAGGTTTATTCTCACACTAATAGACAATCATGAATTGATTTAGAATATAAAATGTAACTTCCCTTCCTTGGAAATTGATATGGAATCAATACTAAAAGAGCCAATCTATTCCCAAAATTACATCAAATTCAATTAGATGAAGAATAATAATATTTGAATGAATCACATTACTACAAAATTCTATCAGAGAGGAACTATATACTTGAGGTGTGATTATCTTACCATTATGAGTTTTCACTGCAAACTCAATATCTAATCATTATGGTGGTGATATGATACCATTAGAAAATTCTTCAAATATAAATAGTGGGTAGAACATGAGTCAAATAAAACATTTTCACTTTCAGATTAGATAATAATTGAACCTTTCACCACATCATTAAGAAGTCTTGCTTCAACTATAGTAATTGCATAAGCTTGGACTTATCCCCTTAGCTTCTTTTGTGGTAAGGTCACCTAATTTTTAAGTCATTGGTTTGAATAACACCCCATATCTTTACAATTGAATATCTATATAGTAGTTATTTCTTTATTTACCTTTCATTAAACATCCTTATGACGCATTTATCCACACATAAAAAAACCCATGTTCCCATTAATAAAGTACCTGGGTGTTTATTTCTACATTTATCACATATTGGAAATCCCATCCTCCCTTTATTATTTTTTGAAACATTATTTTTTCCTTGGTTCTCAATTGGCCTCTTATTTTCTTAAATTCCCTTGAATATACAATACCTAGATATTTTTTTCTCAATCTTGATGGCACTTGAAACTATATCATCATATTATGAAAATGTTTAAGAAATTAGTTCCCTTCTATGTCTTGGTTTTAAAACATCAAATAAATGGTCAATGTGAATTTTAAAATTACATATGTAGCCCACAATATGTTTTTCTAAACATGTAAAATTTTTCTCATACTTTTTCACACCTTCTCCTTTATTCTTTAAATTGAGGAACTTCCTCTCCATTTTAGCTCATTATTCTTAAAGGAATTATTTATTAAAAAATATCACTTTAAAAGTTATCCATTCCATTATTTCAAATTTTCAACCCCTTTAGTGTTCTAAATCAATGACCACCATCAATCGAAATATCCTTTCAGAAAATCCCGTTCCAGAATAACATTTTCACTTTCATTACATCCCAAAGTCAGAAATGTCTTTTTGAGGGACTGTTGAAACTCTGTTTTACCACAGAGTCTAAAAAGTGACAAAGGGAAATGCCTTAGAAAAAATAGGAGAAAAAACATGAAGAAAATCAAGATTTGAAAAGGCTTGAAAATTGGATTGCCTTAGTCAAGCCAATAATTCGCCAACACGTAGGGTACTTGCGCACCCAATTCTGGAACACAACCCACTTGCACGCCCCACCACTATTTTGACCAAGATCACTTATTTTCCTATAAATAGACCCTTGGGGCCTTCATTTGTACAGAATAATTTTCCAGAATCCTACTTGTTGCTCTGGTCACCCTAGTGCTTCATCCAAGTCTTCTGAAACCTTCAAGGTAGTTCTTTAACATGTAGAGTGGAAGAATTGAAGGGGGGTCATAAGATTTAAGTCCTTTTAGTGTGTGAAATCCATAAAAATTTCATGGCTAAAGTGAAAAACCTCCCTGAATCAGAAAAACTTGCGGCCCACCCAATCCACTCAAATGAACTTGAGCACCACACTTCTAGGAATACCTATGAATAATCTTGAAGTCTTGAGTCAAGTCTCATCCAAGTATTAACATCTAGGTTGTTTTCCCCTTAAGTGAACATCAGGTCTCCTAAGCCTACTTGTGCACCCATACTTGCACTCCATATACTTACTTGGGTGACCTTCATTAATTCACATACTTCCTTCAGTCTACAAGACGTCAAGTCTTCTTAAAATTCATTCATGTAAAGGCTTATTCTTCATTGGATCCCTTGTATAAAAGAGATTATGTTGAAACCTCCACCAAAACCTCCTGACTTATCAAAACTTTGGGAAATTCACATCAGCGTGTCTCCTATTTGGGTTTGTATATATGCAGTAAGAGGTTTCCCACATTTGTTTCACAATGGGGTTAAGATTCATGGAGTGTTTGTGTGTTTGTATATCCACCGTCACATAGACCTTTCTCCAAGGAACAATGTTGGGGAGTTTCTGGTTTAGAGGATTAGGGTTTGGGTTCTGTCCTCCCCGTTTCATCTCTAAAACCCGGAACCTCAGGTCTCTGGTAGGGAAGGTACGAGTCACACCTACTTTTCCTTTTGAACAAAGGAGAAGTATACCTTCCCTACCATGACCAATGTTAGGGAAACCATCCTGGTGTAAGCCCATAACCTTTTAAGTAGGAGGTTGTAGTCTTGCTCCTCTCTACTTCCTTCACCTCCACTCCTTTCTTACATTGGACCCTTGTCCAATGTAAAGAGAACAGAGGGAAGGATCTTCACCTCTCCCTCTTCCCTGGCCGCCTTGTACTCTTCCACCATCACCACCATAGGCGTGTCCCCTTCCACCAGTGGAGAAGGAAAAGTGTGTGTGCCTTTGTTGAATCCTTCACATCCTCTTGTTTCTCATACCGAGAATGACTCATGTGGTCTTAGAGATTTGTGATGATTAGAAAATTTGCACAAACACCCATGATGAATAAACTACGAGACCTCTATTTCCCACCATAATTGGGATACATAGGAAGCCTTCTCAGGGCCCAAGCTCAATGGATATCCTCCTCAAGAATCCAACCCTAATTCCCTTAATTCGAGCATCCTCCTTAGAAGTGCACCCTGAATTAAGCCCCCATATCACCAAGGCATCCTTTTCAATAATTAATCCCAAAATCATTTCTCTCAAAGGACTAAAATCTTCTATGATACTCATAGAACTACGTGGGCTTTGATTCCCACCCAAATGGAATACGTAGAAATCCTCTTTGAGGTTCAAACCCAACACTTCAAATCAACCCTTTTCTTCTTAGGCCATATTCCCAAAAAGATCTATTCTTACTTATAAATACATATTATTTCCAAGTTCCTTGGGATTTTTAGGCATTAGTCCCACACCAAACCTTGACTAAGCACCTTTATCTTCGATGTCCTTACCACATGACATTAAACTATACGGTTAAGTCCTTATCTCATGACCTTAAAAGGTATGATGTGTCCCATTATGTGTCACAAAATTATAAGGGTTTTGATTCCTTTCACAGGGATATATAGGTAGACAATTTATGGGTACGATCCCAACATCAAAACAAACTTTCGTCTCCCTGGATGATGATAAATTCCAAAGAGCCCCACTGAGTGGCTTGAAAACCAGTATCATCATAATGATGATTAAAAGAATATCTAAATAGTATATGAGAGGATACCATTTATGGAGAACCTAGAATACATATGGATGTCTCCATTAATGAAGAACCTCAAATACATATAGATGATTCTAAATTACACACATGCTAATAATTGATTAAAAATTCCAAGGGAAACCTATGTTATACATGGTAAATTAATAAGGATTCATGAAAATATCTCAAATATATAAATAAGGTCTTAGAGTAGACAATAATCCCCCCCAAAAGGGTGTGATGACTCTGACCTCCCATCATCTCAACCAATGCATGTTCTTAAGTATCGTAAGTTTAAACTCAAAGAATTCCTGACTTTAGAAATTATGTCAATTTTGGGTAAAGAACTGTTGGATGTTTCCAGTTCCATGAATAAATCCAATAGAAACTGCTTGGAAGCAGTGATTCTTAACCAGAACACATGTTCCAAGGAAATATGAAACAAAGACGGTGAACTCAACACGAATCATTTACCAAGTTAATAATGTTACCCACATGTCATGCCCCTATCAATTGATGAAGGAAGGTTATAAAAAGTAAAAAATGATGAATCTATCCATCTAAAAGATGTTTCTTTAATGGAGTTTATTGTTTTTTTCAAGTTTTATCATAACTCTCTTCACTCCAAATGGATTCCTTCAAGTTAACATCTATGAATGCCCTAATTGCTGCTCAAGATGGATCCTCATCCACTGGAAGGACGTCATCCCCAATTCAGAATCTTAAACACTCGGTCTCCAATATACTCTTAAGGGAATACCACCAACACTGTATTATACCAACCTTGGAGGATTCCTGACAGGCTCTCCAAGTTTAAAACAACCCTTAGTCATCTGGTCAGCGATGATCGGTGGTCAAGAAGCAGACGATGCCAACCACCATCTTCAACCATTTCAGGTCCTTATCCATAGAACACAACAACTAGTCCCTCCCATACTATAGGAAAGTGGATAAATAGGTTAATCATGACCTCAATTCAAAAATGTAGGGGTCCTTCCTGAGGGCTCCCACCAAAAATCGCCACAAGCAGAATCGTGTGGCAGTGAACCCCCAACATGATGGGGGTGTTGCCTTCAGTTGTTCGTCCCTAGAACCTCAGACCGAGAAATAAAATACGAACTACCAGAGATGATGTCCGATCAACAAGTAGTATGTTCTTACCTTTTTACCCTCCATATAAGTCTATCATCTCAACTTGATGGCAAACAATGAGCAGACACATACACCCGTCCGTCCTAATTCTGCTGGCCAACAGAATCGTCTAGAAGAAACCCACCAATCCCACCAGTTAAATCCAGTAGATTATTATGAATAGGAACATACACCTATTTACAAATTATCGTCCAGTCAGTAAGCTCATTTGATTTCATTCAAGGAAGCCCTCTAATCAAATTTGGTGGCAACTGGTAAACATGAACATAATCCCCCTTACACTCACTAATTCTGCTAGCAGTCTCGTCTATCAGCATTGAAAGGAGTCCATAAACCATGCTTGATGGAAAATATCCAGTAGGCACATAAACCTACCATAATTCATCAAGCTTGCCAACAGTCTCATTTGGTATCACCTGGAGATGTCACTCGAAATGCTCCAATGACAAATCTGGGGAAGACTCAACTCTTTGCCCCCATACAAGAGTACCCTTAGTATCCAATGATAGGAAAGGGAGGACATGAGTAGGCACATAAACCTACTCTAGATAAAGAATGAATGTATATTCTTGTTCCGGCCACTGAAGTCACCAAACATATTTTAGCAATGGTGAAAGGGCATACACAAATTCCTACCCATATTCAAGAAGCATGCCAGAATATCATAACAGCAACTTCAGTAGTACCAAGAGAACATGCACATAACTCTATCCCCTCACCTAAGATGGCACATCAATATTCCATCCTAGAGTAGATTCATACCTCATTTTTATTCTAGCTGGTTTATGGAGCATACTCCCCCATATCATACGGAAAACCAAATCAGTAACACACACCCTTTCTAATTGGAGGTAATTGGCCCATTCTTATGAACACTCCAAGGCAAGAATATACACCTTCCCATGATAACCACTTCTCCCAAAAAGTGGCCCCAACTAAGTGTAAGAGAGCATCCAAGAAGTAGTCTCTCCAAACACAGTTGGAAAATCAAGATCCAATCTATGATCTGGATCCTCTTAATACTAGAGTTCTTGAAGCTCTAAGACATTTATCTATTACAGCTCAATATCCTACCCTCTCATTACTAAAATATGGGAGTAGTAGAAGTAATTATGAAGTTCCCTATTAGATACTTTTTCATGAAGGCTTGCTTCATGAAAATTTGGTCAATCCATAGATCCTATCATCGGATGACAGCCACAACAACCCTCCACGTGGAATGAAGACCAAGGATCAAGAGGATTTATCCATTGCTGTAATCCACCATGGTGGTCCTCCCCATGATTTCATTTTTTGTGAAAGTTCTCTCCCTAGTAGTGTTTCACATTGTCAAGATAATTCCCTAATTGAAAATATAGTAATGAGAAAAATATCTTATCTCGAGGCACTTTCCAACACAAGGCCAGTCATGCCTAATGCCTTGTCATTAATGTGTTAAATAGTTTCTCAGATAGGAGACATATTAAGGGGAAAATCATTCTCCAAACCTCCCTTGGGTCATTTTTCTTCTAATGTAGTAGAGTAAAAATCGTCTGATTCCATTGTTTTTAATAAAACAATCGAGAAGCGTCCACTTTGGTCAAACCAAGTGGAGAAATCTCTAGTAAAAGATGATGAAGATATATTGAACATGAGAAAATGATTGTCTAAAGGAGAAGTACCAGTCATGTTCTAGCCTTTGGAAAACTCTCAATACAACATTCTAGAATTTATGGAAAAATATTTCATTCATGAAGTCTGTCTAAACTTATGGAAAATTCTTTGTCATTTGAAAACAAAAGTATTACCATATAATGAATATATAAATCATGTAAAGGTAATAGAAGGGTTGAAATTCCAAATTGAATTGGAATATCTCTCATTTTACTAACATCTAATGGTTGAAAAGTAGTATAGAACCCTTCAGCATGCATGCCTCCATGCACTAAAGAAGTTGCACCAGTTAATTTCCGATACCCCATCTGGTGTTCATATCAGAGTATGGGGTGCAAATAGAGCATTTCATTTCACTGTGATCTAGAATCAAAAAATCCCTCCAAAAGTGGTCTCATGAAATTCTATTTCCCATGGTCGATTATAATCAAAAGATTTTGTATGTAATCAAGTATACGCTCAAGAACATGCCTCAACTAGCTCTCATTGGAGTTAGGCCCAAAGAAAGAAAGTTAATGAGTTACTTTTACATCAAGCATATGAGAATATTAGGTAGGCCTCCCGTTTAGAGTACTTCAGAAATCATATGGTGAAAATGTATGAAATAGCATAGTGGTCTTCTGAAATAGGTGATTTGAGTGGTTGTCAGATAATGCACCCAGCCAATGTTTGGACAAAAATTCACAAAATCAGAAAAGAAGCTGCGCAAATCTTAGATATAGTGGTTCAAGAGTCACCATAGACTATAGGGATGAGGGATTGCTTAATTCACCCTTTAAATTCAATAAACAAGGTTTGAAGGTTTGAAAGAGAAGAACATGAACATCCCCAGCCTGTAGGGTTGGGGGATTTTTCACATCTACAATACCCTCCTCAACAAAAGTCAGTTTTCTACCAATTAGGGAAGAAGCCACAAAGTGAGCACACAACTAAACTATCCAAAGATTCCCTTTGGGTTACTGTCCACCAAACAGTTCCCAGGAATTCATCATATAGGAGAATAGAGTCTCATGGAAGATACCGAAGGAGACTATCCTACAAATATACTGAAAGAATGCCATCAATGAATTATGCGTCAGTAAACGCCATTAATACCATTGCAGAAGATCCTCCAAATAATGAGTCTAGTTTAGGGGAATTAGAAGATGAATTTGTTATCCATAATACTGTACACACTGAAGAAAATGAAGGAGGTGTGTGTACCCTAAATCAGAGGCTTACCAAGAATCTAGGTATGTCCTCAAATAACCAACTCACACCCCTTCGAAAGAAACTTAACAAGGGGAAAGGTAAAAGTTAGATCACATCTCAATTTTCCACTAGAGAAGGTCAATATCTTTCAATTTAATAAAGTTTTTCTTAATAATAAGAGAAGATGAAAGAATTAAAAATACTCAATACCCAGTTACTTCGAAGAATCATTTCTGCTAAACATACTCCCCAAGAAGATCTTCAACTTAAACATACTGTAGGAACTTCTCAGCAAAGAGGATTTGTTATAACTATAGATGAAGATAATGAATTCCCTCCACTAGGTACACATCTAGGGTAGGATCAAACACATCATTATTGGCTTGTCCCCATGGGTTATCCAAGACAAATACCAGCACCACCACCACCGATAATTTTTTTCTGGTCATTGCACTAGTTCAATCTCCATCTGCTGTACCTGTACAGGTATCAACTCATCCGGATATTCATTAAAATATTATAAACACAATTGAGGCATTAACAACTCGATTGGAATCTATGGAAGAGTGATGTGATCCAGCACATCTAGAAAATAGAGCTTACCCTGAATGGGTGGATCTGATCCCTCCCCCACCAAACTTTGGGAATACTACATTCCAAATATTTAATGGTTCAGGAGATCCAAAACAATACTTAACGCTTTTGTTTTCTCATTTTGATCCCAAGATAGGGACCCCTCAACAAAAAGAAGTAGTAAACCTCGAATTCTTTGAGAAATAATTACAGGGACCAACTCTATTCTGGTATAAAAGTTTGCAATCTCAATCAATTACTAGATGGGAAAATCTCTGTTAGAAATTCCTTATTCAATTCATCTCAATGCTTCCAAAGACAAAAGTTTTTAATCTTGCAAATTGGAAACAAAGGGAAAATGAAAGGGTTTCAGATTTCATTGCTCTATAGAAAGGATTAACACATTCCTTAAATATGGAACTCCCTCAAGAAGAGTTACTGCCAATTTGGGTGGAAAATATGCGTGATGAGTTATGCACAACACTGATCCTTGTGAAATACACAGGAGGGTTCCAAGACCTTTCTTCAATTTCCCAATAGGTGGAGGACTCCATTGTGAAAAATAAAGCTAAATCTCATGTAATTCCATCAGCTCTAGGAAAGAGAACAAGCAAAACATAGGCTACTATAGTCACACTCATGAAAACCCCTAAACCTTCTTCCACTTCAAAACCATCATCATATCGAAGGGATACACCTCCTGACCATCATAAGAAAAGACCGCATTGTCAAGATGATAAAAAATATCAAAGGTGGAGACAATTTGAGGTGTTAAAGAACAATGTTTATTATTTTCGGAATGAACAAGTTCCCAGTTACTTCATCTCATCTTTGAAAAACAATTAGGTTTTGTTTCCAAGGCTGAAGAAACCAAACAAATAAGGAGATAAAGATCTTCCAAATTATTATCCCTTTAACCAAATTTTGGGGAATCCCATTCAGGCTTGTTTTGTTTTTAAATACCTCTTTCAAAAAATGGTATACTCTAGATAAGTGCAACTTAAAAGTTCAACATCCCAAGTAGCATGTGTTACTACTACTAATCCAAAGGAAGAAGGAGAATGGAATGAAGTCAAAAGTAAAAATGTGTAGAAATATGATGATTGTATGATCAAGAAAATGATCAATAAAAATCATGTCATTCTATGAAAACAGTTGAAAAAACGAGTGTGTCTTCTGTAAATTCCCCCACAGCAAAACCACCTTCATCAAAAGATTAGTTCTCCGAGGTTCAATCCTCAAAGAAGCAACGTGATCAGAAGGACAAAGAGAATTCATAAGAGGACGAGATCATGTCAAAGCCAAAGTTTTCATTGACTCTGGCAGATTTCATGCCATCTGTTTCAAAAGCATGAGCACCGCCCCGCCAAACGGAACAACCATAGCTGACCTGTCAAGCAAAATCTTCACTAGATAGAGAATTTATCTTTGGTTCCGCTAACTTTATCCACTCAATATATCCCTATGCCAATGATGATTCTAGAAATGATGAGCCTAAATTCCCTATACCTAACTGGGGAACTAGGGGAAGAATACAAGGTCGGGGATACAAGGGAAGATTTGGATATGCTAGAAACCACTATTTTAACTCTACCCTTGCTCGGACTGTATATGTGGCAGAAACTCTTGGGAGAGCCCTTCAACAGGCTCAAAAATAACAAGGAAGTTCTCATGAACATGACAAGATTAGTCCTAACATGATTTTTTTTGGAAGACCAATTAGAGGTTACACCATCATTCTCTAATCAAGTAGATAGACCTAGTTAGTCTAATCTACCAAAAACAGAAGTATTTCTAGCTTCTTCTCTGACATAGGGTACATTTACATTAGGAGAATCAACATCTAAGGGACCTATAAAACCGTATCTCCATGATGGAAAACGCAGAACTCTAGACCAAAAGTACGATGTTCTGAAAGATATATCCCAAGTACCGTCCAAGTTGTCAATTTTGGATGCCTTAAATTTGTCAAAATATATTCTAGAAGCACTTATTGAGGCTTTGTCAAGTCCTGAAGAGTTTGAAAATGAAGTTATTGTTGTTGAGGTTTACCGTATAGAGAATGAACCTACATAATATCATGTAGTTATATGTTTTATAGATGAAGATTAAGGTGATGTTGTGCATTGAAAAATCAGTCCCTTGTATCTATCTGGAAGGTTCAACGATGTAGACATCTGATGAGCCTTCATTAATAATAGATCAGGAGTCAACCTTATCCCTATCTATACAATTTGTCCATTAGGCCTTACTAAATCAAACTTATCTCCTTCCACTTTATTTTTGCAAGGTTACGACAATAATGAACAAGAAACTTTATATGATATTACACTCAGAACTCAGTTTGGGGATCTTGTGTCTAATTCAGATTTTATGGTTATCTTCCAGGACCCAACCTTCAACATTCTTCTTGGAAGACCTTGGCTACCTCAACATGCATCCATTCCATCATCATACCACCAATGTATCAAATAATATTTCAATGGTCAAATCAGGACATTTTATGGTGACAAGGCTCCATTCAAAATGTTTTAATCTTAGTATATTGAGTTAGAATTTTATCACATGAAGGAAACGAGGTCTATGAAAAAAGAGGTAACTAGAATCAATGATTGAAATGGCCTGAAAAAGATCCCATCAAACCCATTCAAACATTTGACTATAGATTATGTCTTTCCTATCAATCAAATTGAAAGTATGAACCTAAATCTGATCACTCATATAGTGACTTCCATAATGTTAATTACAACAATCGAGCCTGAAAACATGGGAGAAATTTTTGATTTACCAAGTAGTGATGAAAGATTAAATTGAGATGTCTTCATTTCATCCACCAAACTTCAGAAAGTTTCTGCTTCACCAATCAGGATAAAATAAGTTGTCGCAATTCTAGAGAAAGATAAGGAGGTTGATTCCCAACCCATTGTCTCCTATTTATTACTCTAGAAAGAACCTTAATCATTAGTAGGGTCAGAAATGGTGGCCTCTTCTTTAGGATGCTCAAATACTGACTCCTCCCCTAGCTTTGAAATTTTTTCTTCATCACCCACTATGCAAGTGGAAACATAAGAAGTAACATGTTAGGAAGAAGAAAAAGAATATCTCAGGGACTCTCCTCTAGCATTTGAGGAAGGTGTATCCACCACTGTGGATGAACTCAGAGAAATAAATATGGGTACAAAAGAAGATCCACACCCCACTCTAATTAGTGCGGCCATGACTTATAAAGAGAAATAGATGTATACTTCATTTCTAAAGCAACATTGAGATATATTTTCTTGGAACTATAAAAAAATACCAGGCCTTAATCTTGATATATCCATTCATAATTTGGGTTTTCTAGAAGAAATTTGAGGATTCCAGTAGGCAGTAAGAAGAACACACCCGACCCATGCCTTTAAAATTAAAGGTAAAGTCGATAATCTTATCAAGGCTAACTTTTTCAGGGAGGTTCAATATCCCAAGTGGCTGGCCCAAATTATCCCAGTGAAAAATAATAATGGGAAAATTAGAGTTTGCATTGATTTTAGATATCTTAAATGTAATTGTCCCAAAGATGAATTTCCATTTCCGATCACAGAACTTTTAATTGATGCAACAACTAACTATGAATCTATCTCTTTAATGGATGGACACTCTTTGTACAATCAAATTTGAATGGCCCCATAGGATGAAGATTCTACAGACTTTCGATCCCCTCAAGTTGTGTTTTTCTATCAGGTAATTCCCTTTGGATTAAAGACTGTAGGTGCAACGTATCAATGTGTCGTGCACTATATCTTCAAACCATTCTTAGGAAAATTTGTTGAATGTTATGTGGATGATCTGGTAGTTAAATCTAAACAATGTTCCGATCACCTGATTGATTTGGATATCATATTCAAGAAACTTCGAAAACATAGTTTGAAGATGAATCCCTTGAAATTTTCTTTCTGGGTAACCTTAGGAAAATTCCTCAGTTTCGTTGTATGCCATTGTGGCATCGAAGTTTATCCTGAGAAGACAATGTAAATCCTTGGTATGTCACCTCCTCAAAATTAAAAATAATTAAGAGGACTTTAAGGACACTAAGATTATATTCGGTGCTTTATTGCCAATTTGGCATACAATTGTTTAACATTCACTATATTAATGAATAAGGTAGTTACCTATAATTGGAATGAATATTATCAAGAGGCATTTGATACCTTCGAGAAATATCTCTTGAGTCCACTAGTATTAATGCCACTTGTTGAAGTAAGGCCACTTATTCTCTATGTGACAACTTTAGAGTGATCATTGGGTTCCTTACTTGCCCAAAAAAACAATGCTTGGAATTAAAATATCCTTTATTATCTTAGTCAAACTATTCTTGACATAGAGACTCAATATTGAAGTATCTATAAGTGCTTCCTGGAATTAATCTTTGCAGTTAAAAAATTGAGGCACTACCTGCAACATCACGAGGTCCAATTGGTGTCTCTCAATAACCCGATAAAATTTATCCTCAGTCATATTATGCTTACAGGGAATTGGTAATAGTGGGAAGTTATTTTGTAACAGTTTGATATCCATTTTTTACCCCAGAAGGCAATAAAATTCCATGTTCTGGCTGATTTCCTTGCTGAACACCCATCTGTAGATGATACATCATTGAATACTGAACTTCCTAATGAAGAGGTCTTCTCTATTCAAGATAATCCCCAAACATGGAAAATTTACTTTGATGGTTCTTCTATAAGTCTAATAGAAAAGAGAATGAAAACCCCTAAACTCAAAAAAGTTGGGATATGAATTATACTTATCTCCCCATAAAAGGTAGTATTTCTATATTCCTTTATTTTTTTGAAGGCGTACCAACAATGAGGAAGAATATCAAGCTCTCATTTCATGACTAGAATTGGCGCTCCAGGAAAAAGTGAACAACCTGAAAGTGAAAGGAGATTCAGAGTTGATAATAAAACAAATCAATGGGGATTATGCTATCAGAAAAGAAGAGCTAATCTCTTTGTGTGATTACATCAGAGGGTTGATGGAAAAATTTCCCTCAGATGAAACATTGTCTTATTCCCATGATCACAAAATTTCCAAGCTGATGCAATGTATAATCCAACCACAACCTTGGAAGATCCAAATCAGTATGAGACGATCATTAGTATTTCCCATCGTCATGTGGTTTCACCTTTCATTCAAAATAGAATGGAAGAAATTAATGAAATTTGCCCTATTTCTGAGCCATATGGTCATACCATGAGATGGATGACACCCATCATGGAATACCTTCAAAATAGAGTACTTCCACCAGATAGAGCTGAAAAAGAATAAATGTGATGACAAGTGGAAAATTTTACTCTTTATGTTAGTCCAGATCACCAGAATATCCTATAAAAATGAGGCTTTGATGGAATCCTCTTTAGGTGTATTGATGGGGAAGAAATTGTAGCTATCATGAAAGAAGTACATGTAGGAGATTATGGTACCCACCAGTCTGGGCATAGGCTTTCTGATCAAATATTAAGACTTGGATACTTCTGGACTTCAATGACGTAGGATTGCACAAATTTTGCCATGAAATGTAATCCCTTCCAAGTGCATTACAACTTCATTCATCAACCCCCAGAGTTTTTACATATAGCTAAATACTCTTAGACATTTTCCACATGGGGAATGGATGTAGTAGGACCTTATCCTCCAGCTACAGCTAAGCAGTTCAAGTATATTCTTACTACTACTAATTTCTTCTCTAAATGGGTTAAGGCAATAACTCTAAAAGAAATTGGATCCAAAAGCTTTGTTATTTTTTTCAAAACTAACATCATCACCAGATTTGGTTCCTCTCATACTATATTGATGGACAAAGACACCAATTTCCATTCTGCTAAGGTAAAAAAGTTATATCAAGAGCACAATATCAAATCCAACCATTCATCTCACTATTATGCAGTGGCTGATGGATAGATAGAGGATTTTAATAAGACCCAATCAAATATACTCTAGAAGATTGTGGATAAAGATAAGAAATCATGGCCTGATAAACTATTTCACGCTTTATGGGATTATCGAACTGCTACCCGTACTGCCACTCAGCCAACTCCATGGTCATTATTGTACGACACTGAAGTAGTTTTTCCAATTAAAATTCAATTTCTTTTACTTCGAGTTGAAATCTGTGATCATTTATCTACAGATGAAAAGTATCAGAAATGAATTGATAAACTAGAATGATTAGACAAAAAGATATTGCATACTTTTCATCATTTAGAATTCTATCAGAATAGAATAACATGATCTTTTAACAAGAAATTTCACCTCCACTCATTTATTCAAGGAGAATTGGTATTGGTTCTCAGGACTCTAATGATACTAGGAAAGAAGCCTCCAAAGATTGATCCAAAGTGGGAAGAACCTTATTCCATACATAAGGTCTACTCAAATAGAGATTATTCTCTAATCTAAATATATGTAGATATTATTACAACTCCAACCAATGTAAGATTCTTGAAGAAGTACTTTTTAAAACTGCAAATACAATGTCCTCGTTGCATGACTCTAAACTTCACAACACGAAGTAATAGTTTCAAGACATTAAACTGCATAACAACCATAAGCATCCATGCTGCACGAAGATAAAATTCATAGCATATTTTTCATTATCGTAAGTCATTAAACTACATGACATCATTTGTCCTTGTTACACGACATTAAACTGTATGGTTAACGTCATCTCTATTTGATGTTAAGAGCTTCCATATGAAATAATCATTGACATCCTTGCTACTCCTTAGTGGCACATGAGTTCCCTTTCTCCCTATGTTTGAATCAGATCTTCAGAGGGGCCTCATTTAAAGAACTACGTGTGGATTAATTCTCATTTTCAATGAGATATGTAGAGATGCTTGGATCTCTAATATTGGGCCCAACCACAACCATTTTTTATTTTTCTCTTCTCCTCTTATATATGAACCAGATATATATAGAGTTCTCTTTTAAGATACATGGTTTTATCTTCATACCATTTTGTGTTTTAAGTTTAAACCGTTCTTACAGAATGTGTTAAAATCCCCCGTCTCCCACATCAAACTCGATTGGTGTGGGAAATGATTGTTTCAAGAACTACGTTTGGTTTGATTCTCATCCATATAAGATACATAGAGACTCCTAGATATCCAATATTGGGCCCATACATGATAAACCACCCCCTTTATTCCCTATGTATGAATCAAAACTATATAGGGAATGTTAAAAGAACAACATATGGCTTGATTCTCATCCATATGAGATACATAGTGACACCTGGGTTTAATTCCCTAGTCCAGCCACAATATTCCCTTTTTATGCCGAAATCACTTTATGTCCTCACAACATGACTCTAAATTGCACAACACAAAGTCCTAACTGCACGACATTAAAATGCAAAGCACCCAAAGAACTACGTATGGCTTGATTCTCATCCCATTGAGATATATAGTGAAATCCAGCCTCTATCTCATAGTCCCAGTCACAAGATACTTTTCTTTATCTCTCTTCCACATATCATTAACAATATATGTGACAATCTTTATTTTGGGTTCTCTTCTTAGAGAGCCCAAAAAGAAAACAAGAATGTACCCCTTTTACATATGAGTTAGATCTATATAAGGGACTTCAAACTCATGGAAAATATTGATTAAAATATTTCTCCTGTGCATTGAGAATTACCCCCTTTAATATTTCACACTCTTAATCTTGAATATTTTCAGATCATCATAATCTTTATTATAGTTTTTGGTGGAAGAGTTTCTGATATCTAAGAACTCTTTTTCCTGACTATGTAGTATGTTACCTTAGGTGGCCTTACATAAGTTGCCTATAAAACAGGCCTGTCAGTCAAAAGATGCCACTATTTGGATATGCAGCACATGACCCAGCTGTCCCTGCATAATACAACCCCCATAACAGATTTTTCAAAAAATGGTAACTTTGTTCTTGGATCAATTGTCTTTTTTACCCTTCAAATTTTTATTAAAATATAAAATAATCTGTATCTTAAAGCATTCATCCATGTATATTTGTCCCATTATCTTTCTCTCGATCTGAAAGTCTTTAAGATCATGGTTTACAGATTTCCCTTTCCATATGTTCAAAGTAATATGAAATAATTTTGGATCATTTGACCACATATCATCTACTATTTCTATTTTTTGGTCCTAGTCGTATGACCTAAAAATATAATCACCATAATCCCAACGTTTGGGTCAGACCTTCGTAGAAATATTATTCCTCTGATTCTTTGTAAATCATGATTGGAAATACTTATTTCGTATTCAGGTACCTTTCTCCACAAACTGAACTATGTGCTGTGGAAAATCTGAATCTCTATAAACTTTCTTCAGCTTTTAGAAATATAATTTCAAATTTCTGAGTACTCTTTTTCTTGACTATGCAGTACATGTCCCTAAGTGGCCTTGCATAAGTTTCCTACATAATATGCATGTTAGTCAAAAGATGCTAATATTTGGCTATGCAGTATATTCCCTAGCTGGTCCTTCATAATACAGCCCCCATAACGGGTTTGTCAGATAATGATAACTTAATTCCTAGGAAATAATTCCTCTAATTCCTTTTATCCCTTTTCCCATTTCAGTTTTCGGATCCATAAATTCCCAAATAACAGTTTAAAATTATTCCCTTATATACTTGAATATAGTTGTATGTTTCCAAACAAATTATCAATAAATTGGAGAGTCTAAAACCTTTGGTTAGAGCTAAAGACCTTAAATTAAATCCACCCAATGTCCTCACTGCATGACTTACAACTGCATGATATAATTTCCTCACTACATGACTTAAAACTGCATAGTATAATGTCCTCACTACATGACTCAAAACTGCATAGCATGATATCAGAAATCCCCATTTCTAATAAATTTTAATCATTCCTCATACAAAAAATTTGTGTAAGTGGTTTTACTATTCATGACATATGTTGGTATAGATAACCCTTTATTCTTAAAATCCATTTCCTTGGAAAAACCACCCACTATGGTCTTGAGTCAACAAAATATTATCTTCCCCTGTCTATCAAAATAAAATATTAAATTACCGAGATCTATTTTTCTTGACTATGCAGTACGTGCCCCTAAAGGCCTTGCAGAAAATTTGCCTACATAACAGGCCTGTCAGTCAAAAGATGCCAATGTTTGGCTATGCAGCATATGCCCTAGTTGTTCCTGAATAATACAACCCTCATAATGGGTTCGTCAAATAATGGTAACCTCGTTCTTGGAAAATTCCTCCTTTATGTTTATACAAGTTTTAGATTTGGTGACCATAAAAACTCATGACTCAAGTTCCCCCTTGAAGTATTTAAAGAATATTAGATAAATTATTAGCCACTGAGTCTTGTTTGGGATCTAATTTCAAAATTTATGGTCAAAGATGTTCGACCTCAAACACTATCTCTTTTTAGTCCAATATACATGACTCTAAACTACCAATAACAAGAGACATGGTACTCACCAGATTGGAAACCCGCAAAGGGAACTCTAGAAAAAAGTCGAGTCCCAACTCACTAAACATACATTTTTGTATGGTTTAGGTAATATTGAGAAAAAAAAAGTCAAAAGATACAAAGTTTGTAGGGTTTTCTGTATAAACCTAGTCAAAAACGAACTATGCTTACTAGGCCCATTGGCTTAGGTAAAAAAAGAGCTTGCAAGAATGAAAACACAATTTATTAAAGAGAAAATGCTTTTCATTTGTGAGTGAAAATTTCATAGAGGAGCATCCACAAACTGGAGTCTATCTTCTATCATAAATTAAAAGTGGTTTTATATATAAGTTCTCATTTGGTTAATGACCTATTGACCCCTATCAGCTACCTATTGAAGTTTGTTTAGCCGACCAGTTTCATTCTCTTCAGCATGGAGAAGTGCTTACTTAGCATCTACAATGGATTTTTCACCATCCTTATTGACTTATCCTATTGAATCATGATGATAGTCAAGCACCCCTATGATAATATATAACTCTTGTTGAAGATGAAGTTGCTGAATATTCTTTTATTTAATTTCATGCTTCAGTTCTTTAAACTTTTATAGTATGATTGGCCTCAGCTTGGGTTAGCACTGGTTGGAATTCATCAGTGTTGATCAACAGTCTATTTTTATCAAATCTTTCAGGAACCTCTACTCTTTCTCCCTTTTTTGGATAATCTATTTCACTACATTATGAATTTCATGGTATTCAAAACTATCAAATCCTATTGTAATGAACAGAGATGAAATTTGTGGAATTCGTGAAGACAGTTCCTAAAGGGGCATTTCAAATATTATCCTCCATATATTTTTCTAGGCCTTGAGATGTGCAAGAAGAAGATCATTTTATATTTTTGTGTCTGATTCAGAATCTTTGTCACAAGGAGGAACATATTCTGGGATTAATTCACTTAAAGAAGTGCCATGTTCTACTCTTTCCTTGATAGTGGTTGCTTCGCCTCCTAATACTATTTGAGATAATGCATAGGGGTGGCCAAAATAAGTTTTGAAATGAGTGGCGATCCACCCCCATAAAACCTGTAATGGCCCTGCTATTCTAAAAGGAGGCTTCCCTCTATAAATATGCAGCAAGATCCTTTGAATATTTTCCAAAATAGGGGTGGCCAACCCTACCATCCTCTTCTCGGCTAGCTTTGACATGATAACAAATTTTCCGGGCCTTACGCCTCCCTTGGAATCTTGAACCAGTAATAAATACATGTTGATCCACATAGCTATGAAACCTACAAGATGTGTCTTTGAAATAATTTTGGAATTGACTTCATACCCCCACTTGTCAAACTATCCTTTCTCTATTGTTTTCCAAAATGTGTCAGGTGTACCTCTCTTTTCTGCCTTTGTATAGGTGGCTGGACAAGTGAAAATGGGACCCTTCTTCTCCTTCTTTACCAGGAATATTTATATCCAATCCTTTGGATGAATATCCCTTCTTGTGTGGGACTTCATTGATGTTGTATTCTTTAGTTTATAAAATATTTTCATCAAATCATGAACCAAGTATGATGTCTTTTCTAAGTCATTCCATGCCCCGTGGGAGGAATAAACTCATCGTACATATCTCCAAGGATTGGATCTCCAGAGATCTTATAGAAATCCCACAATCTGATTCCTACTTTTCCATGTGTCAAATGGAAAGAGTTAGTTTCTTGACTCCATCAACTTAGTACCTCTGGCACAAAATCACCATTACTATATACATAGGTTTTCCCAACCCATACAGCCTCATAAATCCCAACACCTTTTAATTCAACCATAAATTTCGTACAAATCATGCACACCCAATACACCCACATCCATGAGGGTTTAACACCCCCTCCTCAGTAGAAATCCCAACTTTTATTCTAGCCTTTTGATTGATCTGTCTGAGAATCTCAAAGGATGGACGAATAGAAGTGTGACTTTATCTCGGATGTATATGCTTTCAGAACTGGTGCACATGGGTTATGATGCATGAAATGGGCCTTATCTTCTTTCCCAAATTTGATATAATAGCCTGCAACATAAATACGGGCAGACAAGAAATTGGTATAGTCTTGAAAACAAGAAAGTGGAATATAGTTCTTCGGTTCTGGAATGTTGAAATCCTACAGATGTCCATAACTATACAAAGGCAAATAACTACTCCAAGGAAAATTGAATTGATATTTCTTCAAATATTTTTCCAAGTATGGGAGTGTGGTTTCACAAAAGTCAAAGTAGTCATGAACAAAAACCTTAATCATACCATCAATTGTCTTACTGGCTAGTTCATCAGTGATTCCAATTCTTTTGGGATCCATTGAAACTGCAAAAGTGATAAAAAATCATCTTTAAATTAAGTTCATTTAATGATTTTTTTGACAAAGGAATTAAAAAAAATTGAAAAAGGAATTAAGGTGTGCAAGTCTAAACGTGGCACACAAGTATGAAACTGGAACTCAAGTGTGGAACCCTAGTTTTGGCATGCAAATGAAAAACATATAGAAGAAGCACAATTAAATAAGAGTTTCAGAGCCAAAGGACTTGCGCACCAAGAGATGGATTTCAAAAAGTATTTTGATTTTTTGTGGAAGTGAAGCCGACATATATAAGTGATGTGAGTTACCCTGTGCACCAGAACCTTGCATGCCTATTTACCTTGTGCACTGCCACTTTCATGCCACAACAACCTCCTTTTCTTATTCATAACTTTACCTCAGTATAGGATCTACTTTTAATTCTGGATCATATTCTGAGGTGGGGCTTTTGTTGACACTCTGTTTTTTCACAGAGTCTAAAAAGTGACAAAGGTAAATGCCTTAGAAAAATGAAGAAAAAACACATGAAGAAAACCAAAACCTCATGTATCTGGTAGGGAAGGTACAGTTAACACCTACTTTTCCTTTTGATCAAAGGATAAGTCTTCCTCCCTTACCATGACCAATTTTAGGGCATCTATCCTAGTGTAAGCCACTAACCTTTTAAGTTGGTGGTTCTAGTCTTTCTTCTATCTACTTCCTTCACCTTCACTCCTTACTTACATTGGACCCTTGTCCAATGTAAGAAGAACAAAGGGAAGGCTCAGCACCTCACCCTCTTCCCGGGCCGCCTCACCCTCTTCCACCATCGCCGCCATAGGCGCATCCCCTTCCACTAGAGGAGGAGGAAAAGTGTTGGTGCCTTTGTTGAATCTTTCACATCCTCTTGTTTCTCACACCGATCATGACTCACGTGGACTTAGAGATTCTTGATGATTAAAATATTTTCACAAACACCCATGGTGAATGAACTATGAGAACTATGATTCCCACCATAATTGGGATATGTAGGAAGACTTCTCATGGACCGAGCTCATTGGATATCCTCTTCAAGAGTCCAACTATAATTCCCTTAATATGGGCATCCTCCTTAGGATTAAACCCCAAATTAAGCCCCCAAATCACCAAGGAATCCTTTTTAGGAATTAAGCCCAAAATCATTACTCTCAAAGGACTACACTCTCCTATGAGACTAATCGAACTATGTAGGATTTGATTCCCATCCAAATGGGATATGTAGGAAGCCTCCTTGAGGTTCAAACCCAATAATTCAAATAAACCATGTTCTTCTTGGACCATATTCCCAATAGGGTGTAATCTTACTTGGAAAAACATATTATTTCCAAGTTCCCTGGGCTTCTTAGGCATAAGTCCAACACCAAACCTTGACTAAGAACGTTTTTTTTAGATTTCCTTACCACATGAAATTAAACTATATGGTTAGGTCCTTATCTAATGACCTTAAAAGGTATTATGTGTCCCATTAAGTGGAACCGAACTACATGGGTTCTAATTTCTTTCACAATGATACGTAGATAGTCCATTTTTGGGTACGATCCCAACATCAAAACAAACTTTCATATCCCTGGATGATGATAAATTCCTGAGTTCCCCACTGAGTGGCTTAAAAAATATTATCATCATAAAGATGATTAAAAGAATCTATAAATAGTATATGAGAGGATACCGTTGATGGAGAACTTCAAATACATATGGATTTCTCCATTAATGAAGAACCTCTAATACATACAGATGATTATAAATTTCACACATGCTAATAATTGAGTTAAATTTATAAGGGGAACCTATGTTATACTTGGTGAATTAATAAGGATTCATGAAAATATCTCAAATCTATAAATAGAGTCCTAAATTGGAAAATAATTCCCCCCAAAAGGGTGTGATGAGTATGACCTCCCATTCTCTCGACTAATGCATGTTATTAAGTATCTTAATTTTAAAATCAACGAACGCATTCTTTTGGAAAGTAGGTCCCTTTTGGACAAAGAACTATTGGATGTTTCTGGTTCCATGAATAAATCCAATAGAAACCACCTGAGATATGTGATTCTTAACTAGAACACACGATCCAAGGAACTACCAAACAAAAATGGCGAACCCGACGTGAATCCTTAACCAAGTTAATAGTGTTACCCACCTATCAGGCCCTTATCAATTGATAAAGGAAGGTCAGACAAAGGAATCAATCACACATGTATCCATATAAAATATATTTCATTAATATATTTTATTATCTCTTTAAAGTTTTCTCAGAACCCCCTTCACTCCAAATAGCTTCCTTCAAGTTTCCATTTGTGAATGCCCCGACAGCTGCTTAAGATGGATCCTCATCCACTGGAAGGACTTCATCACCAACTCAGCATCTTCAATGCTGGGTCTTCAATGTACTGATAAGGGAATACCATCAACACAGTATTATCCCAACCTTGGAGGCTGCCTGACAGGTTCTCCAAGTTAACAACAACCCCCGATCGTCAGGTCAGCGATGACCAGTGGTCAAGAAGCAAATGGTTCCAACAACCATCTTCAACTGTTTCGGGTCCTTATCCTCAGAACGCAACAACTAGTGCCTTCCATACTACAGGGAGTCAGATCAAGAGGTTACTCATGGCCTCAATTCAAAGATGCAGGGTTCCTTCCTGAGGACTCCCACCAAGAATATCCACCAGCAGAATTGTGCGGTAGTGAACCCCCAACATGATGGGGGTGTTGCTTTTTGTTGTTCATCCCAGGTCCCTCAGAATCGATAACACAAGATAAACCTCTGGGGAAAACGTACGGTCAATAGGGAGTAGGTTTTTACCTTTTCCCCCTCCATAGAAGTCCATAAGCCTAACATGATGGGAAACAATGAGCGAGAACATACACCCATTTGTCCAAATTCCATTGTCCAACAAACTTTTCTAGAAGCAACCCACCAACCCTACTAGTTAAAACTGGTGGAGTACCATGAATAGGAACATTCAAAAGTTTACAAACTATCATCTAGTCAATAGGCTCTTCTGACTGCATTCAAGGAATATCACCAATCAAATATGGTGGAAACTAGTAAACAAGAACATAAACCTCCTTAAACTCAGCAATTATACCAGCAGTCTCATCTGTTAGTATTGAAAGGAGCTTTCAACCATGATTAACATAAAACATCCAGCAGGCACATACACCTTCCATCATTCATCAAGCCTACCAATAGTCTTGTTTGGCAGCACCCAGAGAAGTTAGTCAGAAATCTCCTATGACTGACCTAGGGTAGACTCAATTCTATTCCCCTATACATGAGTATTTGTCAGTATCTACTAACAGGAAAGGGAGGATAGGAGCATATACATAAACCTACTCTAGATACAGAATAGACATATATTCTCGTTCTGACCATTGAAGTCACTAAACATATTTTAGAAATGGTGAAAGGGAAGACCCAAATTCCTAACAATATTCTAGAATAATGCTAGAATATCATAACAACAACTTCAGTAGTACCAGGGGAACATACACATAACTCTCTCCCCACACGTGGGATGACACATCGACATGCCATCCCAGAGCAGATACATAACTCTATTTAAGTCCAGGAGGGTTATGGGCCATACTCCCCCATATCATACGGACAACCAGATTAGGAACATACACCCTTTCCAATTGGAGGTAATCGTCCCATTATAATGACCATTCCAAGGTAGGTACATACACCTGACCATGGTAACCACTTATCCCAGCAAGTGGCCCCATCTAAGTGTAAGAGAGCATCCAAGAATAAGTCTTTCCAAACACAGTTGGAAAATCAAGATCCAATATGCGATCTGGCTCCTCTTAATACTGGAGTTCTTGAAGCCCTCAGACATTTATCTATTGCAGCTCAAGATCCTACCCTCTCATTACCAAATTATGGGAGTATTAGTTATAATTATTAAGTTCCCTATCAGACTCTTCTTCATGAAGGCTTGCTTCATGAAAATTCAGTCAATCTAGAGAGCCTATCTTTGGATGAGAGACATGACAACCCTCTATGGGGCTAGAAGACCAAGGAGAAAGAGGATTTATCCATTTTTGTAATCCACCATGGTGGTCCTCCCCATGATGGAATTTTCTACAAAATTTCTCTCTGTATTAGTGTTTCACATTGTAAAGATAATTCCCTA
Source organism: Viscum album (assembly GCA_963277665.1). Taxonomy (NCBI): domain Eukaryota; kingdom Viridiplantae; phylum Streptophyta; class Magnoliopsida; order Santalales; family Viscaceae; genus Viscum; species Viscum album. The sequence goes on along the minus strand of OY728146.1, from coordinate 126,096,145 downwards.
ATCGATAATGTAGTAATGAGAAATCCCTCTTATCTTGAGGAACTTTCCAACACCAGTCCAATCATGTCTGATTCCTTGTCATTAATGGGTGAAATAATATCTTAACCAGAAGAAATATTAAGGGGAAAATCATTCTCCAAACCTCCCTTGGGTCATTTGTCTTCTAATGTAGCAGGGGAAAAAGTGACTGATTCCATTGTTTTTAATAAAACAATCGAGAAGCTTCCACTTTGTTCGGACCAAGTGGAGAAATCTCTAGTAAAATATGACGAAGATATGTTGAACATGTGAAAAAAATTGGATAAAGGATAAGTACCATTCATGTTATGGCCTTTGAAAAACTCTCAATACAACAATCTAGAATTGATGGCAGAAGATTACATTCATGATGTCTACCTCAACTTATGGAAAACTCTTTGTCAATTGAAAACCAAAGTATTACCATATGATGAGTATAAAAATAATGTAAAGGTAATAGAAGTGTTGCAATTCCAAATAGACTTGGCATCTCTCTTAGTTTACTGACATCTGAAGGTTGAAAAGAAGCAGGGAACCCTTCAGTGTGCATGCCTCAATGCACTAAAGAGGTTGCACTAGTTAATTTCTGATACCACATATGGTTTTCATATCAGAGGATGGGGTGCACATGGAGCATTTCATTTCACTGCGCTCTATAATCAATAATTCCCACCAAAAGTGGTCTCACGCAATGTTATTGCCCACGACCATCTACAATGAACATATTTTGTATGTAATCAAGTATACGCTCAAGAACATGCCTCAACTGGCTCTCATCAGAGTCATGCCCAATGAAAGAAAGCTGTTGAGATAATTTTTCATCAAGAATTTAAGAATCATAAGCAGACCTCCCTCTTAGATGATGTAAGCCATAAGATGGTGAAAATGTTTGAAATAGCACAACGGTCTTCCGAAATAGGTGATTTGAGTGGTTGTCGGATAATGCACCCAACCAATGTTCGGACCAAAATTCGCAAAATTAGAAGAGCAGTTGTGTGAATCTCATATTTAGTAGTTCAAGATCCACCCCAACCTGAAGGGATGGGGGCTTGTTTAATTGAACCTTTGAATTCAATAAAAAAAGTTCTAAGGTTTGAAGAAGAATAATAGCAACAGCCCCAACCTGTAGGGTTGGGGTATTTTTCACATCTACAATCCCCTCCTCACCAGAAGTTAGTTTTCTCCCGATTAGGGAAGCAACCACAAAGTGATTGCACAACTGAACTATCCAAGGATTCCCTTTGGGTTACTATCTGTCAAATAGTTATCGATAATTCATTATATAGGAGAACAAAGTCTTGTGGAAGAGAGACAAGGAGACAATCCTACAAAGATGCTGATAGAATGCCATCAATGCATTATGCGTTAGTAAATGTCATTAATACCATTACAGAAGATCTTTAATAGAATAAGTACAGCCCAGGGGAATTAGAAGAAGTAGTTCTTATCTATAATACATTACACACTGAAGAAAATAAAGGAGGTGTGTGTACCCAAAATTAGAGGCCTACCCAGAATCTAGGTATTCCCTCAAGTAACCAACTCCCACCCCTTAGAAAGGCATCTAATAAGGGGAAAGGTAAAATTAAGATCACATATCACTTTTCCATTAGAGAAGGTCAATCTCTTTCGCTTGAAGAAATATTTTCTCAATAATAAGAGGATATGAATGAGTTGAAAAGACTCAATACCAAGTTACTTCAAAGCATCATTTCTACTAAACATACTCCCCAGGAAGATCCTCAACTTGCACTTCCTGTAGGAACTCCTCTACAAAAAGGATTTATTGTTACTACAGATGCGAATACTGAATTCCATCTATTGGGTACATAGCTAGGGTAGAATCAAACATATCCTTATAGGTCTATCCCTATAGGTTATCCAAGACAAATACCACCACCACCACCACCAATGTTTTTTCCAGTCGTTTCATAAATTAAATCTCTAGAGGATGTACCTATACACATACCAACTCATTCAGATATTCCCTAAATTCTTATGAAAACAATTTAGGAATTAACAACTTGATTGGAAGTTGTGGAGGAACAACGTGCACTAGAACAACCATAAAATAGATATTACCCTGAATGGGTGGATCTGATCCCTCCCCACCAAACTTTTTTAATACCACATTCCCAATCTTTAATGGTTCGGGAGATCTAGAAAAACACTTAATAGATTTTGTTTCTTGTTGTGATCTCATGATGGGGACCCCTCAACAACAAGAAGTAGTAAAGCTCAGATGCTTTGTGCAATCATTACAAGGACCAACTTTTTTCTGGTATTCAAGTTTTTCAATCTTGATAAATTTTGAATGAGAAGATATTTGTCAGAAATTCCTTCTTCAATTAATCTAAATGCTTCCAAAGACAAAAGTTTTTAATCTTACAAATTTCAAACAAACGAATGATGAAAGTGTTTCAGATTTCATTGCTCGATGGAAAGGATTACCATATTCCTTAAATCTATCACTCCCTCAAGAAGAGTTGCTGCCAATTTGTATGGAAAATACGCATGAGGAGTTACGCATGCCACTAATCCCTGTGAAATGCACAGGAGGGTTTCGAGACCTTGCTTCAATTTCCCAATAGGTGGAGGATTCCATTGTGGAAACTAAATCTAAATCTCATGTAATTCCTTCAGTTATGGGAAGGAGAACAAGGAAAGAAGAGGCTACTATAGTCACACTCAAGTAAACACATGTACATACTTTCACTTCAAAACCTTCATCATATTGAAGGGCTCCAACTCCCGACCATCAGTAGAAATGACCACATCATCAAGATGATAAAAAATATCAAAGGGGGAGACAATTTAAGGAGTTAAAGAGTAAAGTTTATTCTTTTCTGAATGAATAGGTTCCTCGTTACTTAATCTCATCTTTGGAAAATAATTTGGTTCAATTTCCAAGGTTAAAGAAACCAAACAAAGAAGGAGATGAAGATCTTATGAATTATTTCCCCTTTCACCAAATATTGGGACATCCCTTTTAGGAGTGTTTTTAAAGAACTCCTGTAAAAATTGGTAGACTCTGTACAAGTGAAACTGAAAAGTTCATCAGCCTAAGTAGCATGTGTTACTACTATTGATCTAGAGGAAGATGGCGAATGGTAGGAAGTCACAAGTAAAAATGCACAGAAATATGTTGATTCGATGATCAGGAAAAAAATTAACAGAACTCATGCCATTCTATGAACATAGTTGAAACAATTGATTGTGTCTTTTACCACTCCCACCACAGCAAAACCAAATTCATCAAAAGATCAGTTCTCCAAGGGTCAATCCTCAAAGAAGCGACTTGATTAGAAGGACAAAGATAAGTAAGAAGAGGATGAGCTCATGTCAAGGTCAAAGTTGTCCTTGAATCTGGCAGATTTCAGGTCATCTATTTCAAAATCACCGGCACCTCCCCACCAAACGGCACAACCAGAAATGACCTGTCAAGTAGAATCTTCATCAGATGAAGAATTGATCTTTGGTTGCATTAACTTTATCCACTTAATGGATCCCTATGCCAATGATGATTCTGGTTATGATGAGATTGAATTCCTTATACCTAACTGGGGAACTAGGGGAATAATCCATGGTCTAGGATACATGGGAATACATGGATATTCTAGAAACCACTATTTTAACTCTACCCCTAGTCGAACCATATATGTAGTGGAAACTCGTGGGAGATCCCTTCAGTGGACTCAACAAGAACAAGGAAGTTCTCATGCACATGATAGGATCAGTCCTGACATGATTATTTTGTAGGACCTATTAGAGGTTACACCATCATTCTCTCATCAAGTAGATAGACCTATTTAGTATAATATACCAAAAAATAGAAGTATTTACAGCTTCTACTCTTACATAGGGTACATATACATTAGGAGAGTCAACTTCGAAGGCACCTGCAAAACCATATCTCCATGCTGGAAAATGTAGATCTCTAGACTAAAAGTATGATGTTTTGAAATATCTATCCCAAGTAATGGCCAAGTTGTCAATTTTGGATGCCTTAAATGTTTCAAAAGATCTTTGAGAAGCAATTATTACGGCTTTGTCAAGTCCTCAAGAGTTTGAAACTGAATTTTCTACTACTAAGGTTTACCGTATAGTGAATGATCCTACCGAATTTCACGAAGTTATATCTTTTACATATGAAGATGAATATGATGTTGTACATGGAAACATTAGGCCCTTGTATCTATCTGGTAGGGTCAATGATGTATACATCTGACGAGCCATCATTGATAATGGCTCATGAGTCAACCTTATCCATATTCGTACACTTCGTCGATTGGGACTTACTGAATAAGACTTATCTCCTTCCACTTTAATGTTTCAAGGTTACGAAAAGAATGAACAAGAACCTTTAGGTGAGATTACAAACATAACTATGTTTTGGGATCTTGTGTCTAATTAATATTTCATGGTTGTCCTTTAAGACATAGCCTTCTACATTATTCTTGGAATACCTTGGCTACATCAACATGCAGTCATTCCTTATTCATATAACTAATGTCTCAAATACTATTTCAATAGTCAAATCAGAACATTTTATGGTGATAAGGATCCATTAAAAATGTGTGAATCTCATTATATTGAGGCAATATTTTATCACACAAATGGAATGAGGTTTGTGACAAAATTGGTAACCAGAATCAATGCTCCTAATGGCCTGGAAAATATCCCAGAAAAATCATTCAAACATTTGAGTATATATTATGTGTTTCATATCAATCAAATTGAAAGGATAAACATAAATTTGAGCAATCATACAGTTACTTCCATAACGTCAATTTTGGAAATCGAGCCTGGCATCATAAGAGAAATTGTTTATTTACGAAGCAGTGATGAAAGATTAAATGAAGATGTCTTCATTTCATCCACCGAACTTTAGAAAGTTTTTGTTTCACCAATCAGGCTAAAAGAAGTTGTCATAATACAAGATGAAGATAAAGATGTTGATTCACAAACCATCATGTCCTCTTTATTACTCCAGGAAGACCCTTCATCATCAGTAGGGTCAGAAATGGTGGCCTCTTCTTTAGGATGTTCAAATACTGACTCCTCCCCTAGATTTGAAAGTTTTGCTTCATCACCTACTATTCAAGTAGAAATAGAAGAAGTAACACCTAAGGAAGTAGAAGAAAATGATCTCAGGGATGTTCCTCCAGAATTTGAGGAAAGTGTCTCCACCACTATGGATGAGCTCAGAGAAATAAATCTGGGTACAAAAGAAGATCCACACCCCACTATAATTAGTGCAGCCATGACTTTTGAAGAGAAAGAGATGTATACTTCATTTCTAAAGAAACATTAAGATATATTTTCTTGGAACTGTATAGAAATTCTAGGCCTTAATCTTGATATATCCAATCATCATTTGGTTTTTCTATTATAACATTGAGGATTCAAGAAGGAAGTAAAAAAATAACACACCCGAATCATGCCTATAAAATTGAAGATGAAGTCTATAAGTTTATCAAGGCTAGCTTTTTTAGGGAGGTTCAATATACCAAGTGTCTAGCCAACATTGTCTCAGTGAAAAAGAAGAGTGGTAAAATCATAGTTTTAATTGATTTCAAAGATCTTAACCTGAATTTTCCCAAATATGACTTTCCAGTTCCGATCATAGGACTTTTAATTGATGGAAAAGTTGGCTATGAAACTCTCTTCTTCTTGGATGGCTACTCTAGGTACAATGAAATCTGAATGTCCCCAGACGATGAAGAGTCTACAAACTTTTTATCCCCTCAAGTTGTGTTTTTCTATCAGGTAATACCCTTTGGCTTAAAGAATTAAGGTTCAACGTATCGATGTTCCATGCACCATTTCTTGAAACCCTTATTAGGAAATTTTTTCGAATGTTGTGTGGATGATCTGGTAGTTAAATCTAGACAGTGTTCTGATCACTTGACTGATTTGAAGATCATATTCAATAAACTTTGCAAACATAGTTTGAAGATTAATCCCTTGAAATGTGCTTTTGGGGTAACCTTATGAAACTTCCTTGGTTTCATTATACACCATCATGGCATCAATGTTGATCCTGAGAAGACAAAAGAAATCCTTGGCATGTAACCTCCTAGAAATTTGAAAGAATTAAGAGGAATTCTAGGTCATTTGGCTTATATTCAGTGCTTTGTCGCTAATTTATAAGGCAATTGTTTAACCTTCACCAAATTAATGAAGAAGGGAGTCATCTATCAATAGATTGAAGAATGATAAGAGGAATTTTATACCTTCAAGAAATATTTCTTGAGTTCACCGGTATTAATTCCACCTGTTGAAGGAAGGCCACTTATTCTCTTTATGACAGTTTTAGAGTGATCACTAGGTGACTTCCATGACCAAAAGAATGATGTTGTAAATTAAAATAGCCTTTACTATCTTAGTCAAACTATGATTGACATAAAGACTCTATATTCAAGAATCGATAATTTATTTCTGAAATTAATCTTTTCAATTTAGAAATTTAGGCACTACCTGCAACATCATGAGGTCCAATTGCTGTCTTGAAATAACCAGCTCAAATTTATCCTCAGTCTTCCTATTCTTATAGGGAATTTGGCATGGTGGGAAGTTATTTGAAATAGTTTAATATCCAATTTGTGCCTCAGAAGGAAATAAAAGACCAAGCTCTGGCCGATTTTCTTGCTGAACACCCATATACAGAAGATACATCATTTAATACAGAAATTTCTAATGAAGATGTCTTCTCTATTCAAGATAACCCCAAACATAGGAAATGTACTTTTATTTTGATTCCAGAAGTCCAACAGGAAAGAGAATGGAAAACCCTAAACTAGGAATTGTACTTATCTTCCCATAAAAGGCAGTGTTTCTATATTCCTTCTTGTTTTCATAAGGCGATACCAACAATGAGGCAAAATATCAAGATCTCATCACAGGCCTAGAATTAGAACTCCAAGTACAAGTGAACCACCTAAATGTGAAAGGTGATTCAGAGTTGGTAATCAAACAAATCATTGGGGATTATGATATCACTAAATTATATTTAATCCCTTCAAGTGATTATATCAGAGGGCTAATGGATGAATTTCCCTCAGAAATAACACTATCTTATGTCCCACGATCACAAAATTCCCAAGATGATGCACTAGCTAATGCAGCCACATCCTTGGGAGATACAAATTAGGGTGATACAATTATAAATATTTCCCATCGTCATGTGGTTTCATCTTTTTTTCAAACTAAAATGAAGGAAATTAATGAAATTATCCATGTTTCTAAGACATATGGTCATACCATAGGATGGATGAAACCCATTGTATAATACCTTCAAAATGGATTACTTCCACCAGATAGAGCTGAAAAAGAATAGATCTGACAACAAGTTTCCATTTTTACTCTTTATGATAGTTCAAATCACCAGAATATCCTCTACAAATGAGGCTTTGATGGAATCTTCTTTAGGTGTATTAACGAAGAATAAAATGAAGCTGTCATAAAAGAAGTACATGAAAAAGCTTGTGGTGCTCAACAATCTAGGCATAATCTTTCTAATCAAATTCGAAGGCTTGGATACTTCTAGCCTTCAATGATGTAGGATTTCACAGATTTCACCAAGAAATGTTATCCCTGCCAATTTCATTCTAACTTCATTCATCAACCCCCAGAGTTGTAACATACAACTAAATACTACTGACCATTTTACACATGGGGAATGGATATAGTAGGACATTATCCTCCAGCTACAGCTAAGCAGTTCAAGTATATTCTTACTTCTACTGGTTTCTTCTCCAAATGGACTGAGGTAATAGCTCTCAAATAATTCAGATCCAAAATCATTATTAGTTTTGTCAAAACTAACATCATCACCGGATTTGGTGTCCCTCAAACTATATTGATGGAAAACGACACCAATTTATGTTCTTTTGAGATAAAAATGTTATATCAAGATCACAATATCAAATGAAACAATTCATCTCGCTATCATGCAATGTCCAATGTATAGATAGAGGCTTTGAATAAGACCTTATCAAATATACTCCATAAGATGGTGGATAAAGATAATAAATCTTGGCCTGATAAACATTGGCACACTTTATGGGAATATCAGACTACTACTCGTACTTCCACTTAGGAAACTTCATACTCAGTAGTGTACGGCACAAAATTAGTTTTTCCAATTGAAATTCAATTGCCTTCACTCTGAGTTTCAATCTTTGATGAGTTATCTACAAATAAAAAGTCTTAGAAATGATTTGATGAGTTGGAGAGATTAGATGAAAAGATATTACATACTTTACATCATTTAGAAGTCTATCAGAACAAAATAGCACAATATTTTTACAAGAAAGTTTGCCTCTGCTCATTTCTTCCAGGAGAATTGGTATGGGTCCTCATGACTCCAATGATACCAAGAAAGAAGCCTCTAAAGCTTGATCCAAAGTGGAAAGGACCTTATTCCATACATACGGTCTACTCAAATGGATCTTGTTCTCTAATCTCAATGGATGAAGAGATTATTACAACTCTAAACAATGTGAGATTCTTGAATAAGTTCTTTGTATAACTACAAATACCATGTCCTCACTACATGACTCTAAACTGCACAATACAAAGTCCTAGTTTCAAGACATTAAACTGCATAACAACCATAAGCGTCCATGTTGCACGACGATAAAATTCATAGCATCTTTGTCCTTATCACATGATGTTAAAATTCATGACATCATTTTTACTCATTACAAGACATTAAACTGTACAATTAACATCTTTTCTATTTGACGTTAAGAGCTTCCATATGAAAGCATTATTGACATAATTTCTACTCCTTAGTGGCATATGAGTTCCATTTCTCCCTATGTCTGAATCAAATATGCATAGGGGCCTCATTTAAAGAAGTACATGTGGCTTGATTCTCATTTTCAATGAGATACGTAGAGATGCCTAGATCCAATCTTGGGCCCAGCCGTAACCACAAAATTTTTTATTTTCCTTTTCTCTTCCTATATATGAACTAGATCGATACAAATTTCTATTTTAAGATACATGGTTTGATATTCATACCATTTTGTGTTTTAAGTTTAAACCATTCTTCTAGAATGTGTTAAAATCCCCCATCTCCCACATCAAACTTGATTGGTGTGGGAAATGATTATTTCAATAACTATGTTTGGCTTGATTATCATCCATATGAGATACATATAGATTCCTAGATCTCTAATCTTTCGATCAACCATGATAAAAACCACCTTTATTCCCTATATATGAATCAAACCTGCCTAGGGAATGTTCAAAGAACTACATATGTCTTGATTATCATCCATATGAGATATGTAGTGAAACCTGGGTTTAATTCCCTAGTCCAACCGCAATATTCCCTTTTTACATCAAAATTACTTCAATTCCTCATTGTATGACTCTAAACTACACAATACAAAGTCCTAGATGTACGACATTAAAATTCAAAGCACCCAAAGAACTATGTATGGCTTGATTCTCATCTCATTGAGATAAGTAGTTAAAACTAGGATCTATCTCATAGTCCCAGTCACAAGATACTTTTTATCTCTCTTCCACATATCATTAACAATCTATGTGGGAGTCTTCAATTGGGGTTCTGTCATTAGAGAGACCACCAAGGAAACATGAATGCCACCCCCCCCATTTACATATGAGTCAGATCTATGTAAGGTACTTCAAACTCACGACCAATATTGATTTAAATATTTCTACTGTTCATTGAGCACTGCCCCTTTCATATTTCACACTCTTAATCTTGAATATTTTCCGATCATCATAATATTTCTTATGGTTTTTGGTGGTAGAGTTTTTGATATCTGAGAACTCTTTTTCCTGACTATGTAGTACATACCCTTAGGTGGCCTTACATAAGTTTCCTATATAATGGGAATTTCAGTCAAAAGATTCCACTATTTGTCCATGCAGCACATACCCTGGTTGGCCCCGTATAATACAACCCCCATAACGGGTTTGTAAAAAAATGGAAACTTCATTCTTAGTTAAATTGTCTTTTGTCCCATTCAAACTTTTATGACAATATACAAGAATCTATATATTAAAGTAGTCATCCATTTATATTTTTCGCATTACATTTCTCTAGATCTAAAAGTCTTTAACATCATGGTTTACACTTTCTCTCTCCATATGTTCAAAGCAATATTAAATAATTTTGGATCATTTGACCACATATCATCTACTTTTCCTTTTTTTGGTCTTAGTCGTATGACCTTAAACTACAAACACTATACTCCCTACGTTTAGGTCAGACCTTCATAGAAATCTTATTCCTCTGATTCTTTGGAAATCATGATTGGAAATACACTTTCCATATTAAGGTACATTTCTCCACAAACCAAACTCTGTGTAGTGGAAAATCTGAATCTCCATAAACTTTCTTCATCTTTTAGAAATAAAATGTCAAATTTTGGGAACTCTTTTTTCTGACTATGCAGTACATGCCCCTTGGTGGACTTGCATAAGTTGCCTACATAACATGATTGTTAGTCAAAAGATGCCAATATTTGGCTATGTAGAATATTCCCTAGATGTCCTTGTATAATACAACCCCCATAATAGGTTTGTCATATAATTGTAACTTTGTTCTTAGGAAAGACTTCCTCTAATTCCTTTTAACCCTTTTCCCTTATCATTCTTCAGATCCGAAAATTCCCAAATCACAGTTTACAATTCATCCCTTTCATACTTGAATATGGTAGTATGTTTCCAAACAAATTATCAAGAAATTGGAGAGTCTAAAACCTTTGGGTAGAGCTAGAGACCTTAAATTAAAGCCACCCAATGTCCTCACTGCATTACTTAAAACTACACAGTACAATGTCTTCACTGAATGACTTAAAACTACACAATACAATTTCCTCACTACATGACTAAAAACTGAATAGCATGATATTAGAAATCCCCCTTTCTGATAAATTTTATTCATTCCTCATTAAATTTTTTTTGTAAGAAGTGGTTTTCCTATTCATGAAATATGTTGGTATAGATAACCCTTTATTCATAAAATCCATTTCCTTGAAAAAACCACCTACTATGGTCTTGAGTCACCCAAATCATATTTTTCATTGTCTATCAACAATAAAATGTTAAATTCCCAAGATCTATTTTTCTTAACTATGCTGTACATGCCCCCAGAGGCCTTGCATAAAATTTTTCAACATAACAGGACTGTTAGTTAAAAAATGCTAATGTTTGGCTATATAGCATATACCCTAGTTATTCCTTCATAATACAACCCCCATAACGTGTTCCTCAAATAATGGTAACCTCTTTCTTGGAAAAGACCACCTTTATGTTTGTAAAAGTTTTATATTTGGTGACAAAAAAATAATGACTCAAGATTCCCCTTGGATGTATTTAAATAATATTAGAGAAATTCTTAGCCACTGATCCTTGTTTGGGATCTAATTTCAAAATTTATGGTCAATGATATTTAACCTTAAACACTTTCCCTTTTTATTAAAACATGCATGACTCTGAAATTCCAACAATAAGAGACATGGTACTCACCAGATTGGAAACCCACAAAGGGATCTCTAGATAAAAGTTGAGTCCCATCTCACTAAACGTACATTTTTGTATGGTTTAGGTAGTATTGAGAAATAAAAAGTCAAAAGATACAAAGTTTGTGGGGTTATCTATATAACCCTAGTAAAAATCATACTACACTTAGTTGGGCCATTGGATTAGGTAAAAAAAGAGCTATCAAGAATGAAAACATAGATAATTGAAGACAAAATGATTTACATTTGTGAGTGAAAAATTCATAGAGGAGCATCCAAAAAACTAGAGTCTCTCTTCTGTCATAAATCAAAAAATGTTTTTTAAATAACTTCTTATTTGGTTAATGACCTCTTGATCCCCATCAGCTGCCTGTTGAAGTTTGTTTAGATGAATAGTTTCATTCTCTCCAGCATGGAGAAGTGATTACTTAGCATCAGCAATGGATTTTTCACCATCCTTATGGACTTATCCTATTGAATCATAAAGCTGGTCAAGCTCCCCTATGATAATATCTAAATCTTGTTGAATATTCAGTTGCTGAACAATCTTTTATTTAATTTTTTTGCTTCAGTTTTTCCATATTTGGAGTTTGATTGGCCTTATCTTGGGTTAGCACCACTTGGAATTCATCAGTGTTGATCAACTGTCTATTTTTTATTAGATCTTTCCAGAACCTCTAATCTTACTACCTTTTTCAGATAATCTCATTCACTATAGTATGAATATCACAGTATTCAAAACTTCCAAATCCTAGCATAATGAACATAGATGAAAGTAGTGGAATTCGAGTAGGAAGTTCCTCAAGGGGCATTTCAGATATTATCCTCCATATATTTTTCCAGGCCTTGCGACGTGCAAGACAGAGATCCCTTTGTAGTTCCGAGTCTAATTCAGAATTGTTATCATAAGGAGGAACATATTATGAGATTAATGCAATTAAAGAAGTTCCATGTTCTTCTCCTTTTTTGACAGTGGTTGCTTCACCTCCTAATACTATTTGATCTAATGCAGAGGCTTCACCTCTGGATCTATCCATTGAAGTTGATAACCCTATATGGTGAATTAAAAATTATGGTTAAGGTTAGTTTCAAGAGATAAAAAGAGTGAGAACAATCACAATATTGGTATCTATTACCTAAAAATAGGTTGAAATCTTGAGAAGATTCCTCCCCAATGTTCTTAGTTTTAACAGTTTTGGTTGATGTCTCTGGGTGGGTAATGATTTCTTTAATTTTCTTAGGATACTCTGATAGAATATCCAGAATATTTTCTATATCAAGATTCATATAAGTCAATATCTTCGTAATGGTAGTATTAATAGTAATGTTGATTCTTCCTTTAGGAATCATCATGGAAACATTTTATTTAAATGAATCTTCATATTTTAACTAGTCATGGTTAGAAAATTAATCATAAAAATATTAATAGGAAGAAAAATGAAACTTCACGTCCAATTGGTTCAATATAAGGAACTTCAAAATATTCTAAATCATTTGGTATATTAACGTGTTCTAATACTTCTTCAAAAGATATCCAAGGTTCATTATACCATCCAATGATATCACAAATCCCATGTTAGTCTCACCTATGGGAGCACTTGGCGTGGTTGCTTCACAACCTTCTTATGACAACCTTTGACCCTGAATAACATTCTCAACAACAGTTGTGGGGTCAAAATTAGTTGTCACAGGATGTTCTGGTTCATGTGATGAACCTAAAGTATCATAGGATAGAATTCAATTGTTGTTGCATTTAGTGTCTTATGATGCAAAGCTGATTTACCAGAGGTCACCTCTCTTTTGATAGAAGGAATATGGGCAGTGATGGGAACAGACGTTGGTTCCTTTGGCCTTAATGCCTCTTCAATAACCACAGGGTTAGCAGGAATTTATGCTTGTTCAGAAGCACCATCCATAGTTCCTCGAATCTTATTGGTAATTTCTTTAAGGCAAGAAACAGAATAAGCTCCTTCAATTCAGAGAATTTTAAACACTTTTAACAAATAAGAATAAAATTAACATTGTCATGAAAGGATTACCACTACTAAGAAAACATTTAACCTTGGTCTTCTTTATTAGATGATTTTGTTTCTTCGCCTTCTTGGGAGGACTTGCATAACTATCTCTAAAAACAGGTTTTGGAGACTGCAAGCCCCTTTCTATCTCATCCTCTATGGCCTGTTGACCTGGAGATATCTCTCCTAATTCATGGGGTGATCCAGTATCTCCAAGAGCAGTACCACTTGGGCTATATTGTGGTGATGGAACTTTAGTATATTTTCCTTTAGCCAACTACAAGTTAAAATTATATTTCCCCCAAGTAACAATGATTTGACTAAATTCAAATTGAAAATTATAAGAGAATATGATAAAAAGGAAACTAACATCATTAGGATCCACAAAATCACACCATTCTTCATATAATGAAAGGTCAATCCCTTCAGTGGTACCACAATCTATCATTTCCTTCACCCACTTTGTGGTGGTAATTGATTCATCGGTTGCGTATATGACCATTTATAGTTATTGGATATAAGTTCTCACTTCATCAGGATTTTTTTTAAATAGAATATCAGAAGAGGCCCATAGATCCTCTATTCTTGGAATACTCAACCCCTCACATAAATCTATCCACATGGTTTCAATATCGCAATTCAAAATTTTCCATGTTTGAATGGCCTCTGGTCTTATATATTCAGAGTATATGCTAGATGGTTGTGAAGAAGATCCTTCTGTTATGGATTTAAGTTTCTTCCCGATTCATGCAGTCACAGATGGGGGATGAGAAAATGGTACTCATCGCTCTTCTGAATGATGGATACTAGACTACATCGGTACAACCTTAGTAGGTATTTATGGGGTGGCTCTCTTAACCCTGAAAAGTGGATTATATCTTGCATGAGGTTTCTTTGGTGAGTTTGGATCCTTGTCTCCTCCACCCTCTGACTCCAATGAGTCACCGCTGATGATGAAGAATTACCTTCCAAATGAAAGGGTTCCTTCCTACTACCTCTCTTTATCCCTAATCGAGGGAAAACCTAGTTTAACACGCCTTCAGGGTAATATGAAACCCTGTTTTCAGCATAGTAGATAGTCAATCTGCTTATTGCATCAACAATGGGTAAATTAAATATTGCCCTAGTTTTCTCCATAGCTATTAGCAACCATAGTTTTCAGGAAACCAACGGATATTGTTATAATCTGAAATGAATGAGAGTAGATACAATAATATGTTTTGCAGAAATTTGAATTTATGTGTGAATCTATTAAGATAATCTGCCTTACATATGATTTCCCCATCAATCCTGGTGGCCAATACGCCATATCTGCAAGCCAGCATATATGCCCTTAGCTCTAAGATGGTCGTCTGATCATCAACAAATCACCCCGAAGGTGTATTCCCATAAGGGAAAAGATGAAATTCCTTATACATAATCATCCTAGACTTGATATCATAAGCGTTCAGAGACAAAGGTGAAATACCAGAGAAAGCCTGAACAGATGGTCGGAAAGAACTTCCAAATACATGTACCCCACTTTGCACAACATAAGTTCTAAAATGAGTGGTGATCCACCCCCAAAAAACCTATAATGACCCCTCTAATCTAAAAGGAGACTTCCCTATATAAATATGTAGTAATATCCTATGAATATTTTCCAAAATAGTGGTTGCCAACCTACCATCCTCTTCTCGGCCAGATTGGCCGTGATAAGAAAAGTTCATGGACTTACGACTCCCTAGGAATCTTGAAACAGTAATAAATACATGCTGAGACACATGGCCATAAAACCTACAAGATGTGTCTTTGTAGGAATTTTGGAATTGAATTCATACCCCCACTTGTAAAACTCTCCTTTATCTAAGGTTGGCCAAAAAGTGTCGGGTGTACCTCTCTTTTCTACATTCGGATAGATAGTTGGACGAGTGAAAACAGGACCCTTCTCCTTTTTCTGTACTAGGGATATTTCCATCTACTCTTATGGATGAATATCCCTTCTTGTGTGGAACTTCATTAAGGTTGTATTCTTGAGTTTATAAAATATTTTCATCAACTCACGAACCAAGTCTAGTGTCTTTTTGGAGTCATTCCATGTCACCTTGGTAGAAATAAACTCACCATACATTTCTCCATGGATTGGAGCTTTAGAGATCTTGTAGACATCACACAAAATGATGCCAAATTCTCTATGTGTCAAATGGAAGGAGTTAGTTTCTGGACTCCATCGACTTAGTAGCTCTGGAACAAAAACATCATTCATATATACATAGGTTTTCCCGACCCATACAACCTCATAAATACCAACAACTTTTATGTCATCCATAAATTCTGCACACTTCTTACACACCCATATGCCTACATCCATGTGGGTTTGACACCCCCTCCTGGGCAGAAATACCAACTTTTATTCCGGTATTTTGATTGATATTCTGAGAATATTGAAAGAAGGAGGAATATCAGTGTGGCTATAGCTCGGATTCATGTGCTTTCAAATCTAGAGCAAACAGGCCGTGATGCATGAAATGGGCCTTATTTGTTGTCCCAGTGTTGATATATGATCCCACAATAGAAATATGGGTAGATTAGAAATTGGTATAGTCTTGAAACCCAGAAAGTGGAATATAGTTCTCCGGGTCTGGAATGTTGACATCCTATAGATGGCTATAACTATACAAAGGAAAATAACTACTCTGGGGAAAATTGAAGTGATATTTCTTTAGATATTTTTTCATGTCTGGGAGTGTGGTTTCATAGACATACAAGTAGTCATGACTGATAACCTTCATCATATCATCAATTCTCTTACTGGCCAGTTCATCAGTGGTTCCGATTCTCTTGGGAGCCATTGAACTTGTAAAAGAGATCAAAAATCATCTTTAAATTAAGTTCATTTTTTGATGTTTTGGATAAAGGAATTAAGGAAAATTGGAAAAGGAATTTATGCATGAAATTCTAAACTTGGAACGTAGGTATGAAACCAACGCTCAAGTGTGGAGCCCTAGTTCTAGTGTGCAAATGAAAAACATACAGAAGAAGTGTGACTAAATATGAGTGTCATAGCGAAAGGATTTGTGTGCTGAGAGCTAGATTTCCATAAGTCTTTGGAATTTTCACAGAAATGAAGTCAGTATATATAAGAGATGCAAGTTACCCTGTGCATCAGAACCTTGAGTGCCTATTTACTTTGTGCCCTGCCACTTGCATGCCAAAAAAACTCCTTTTTCTTGTTCATAACTATACCTCAGTATATGATCTTCTTTTCATTCCGGATCCAACTATGAGGGGGGGGGATTTTGTTGACACTCTGATTTGTCACAGAGTATAAAAAGTGAAAAAGGGAAATGCATTAGAAAAAATAGGAGAAAACACATGAATAAAATCAAGATTTTCAAGGGCTTGAAAATTGGACCACCTTAGTCAATCCAAGGATTTATCGGCGTGCAAGGTACTTGAGTGCCCAATTCTGGAACACGACCCACATGCCCACCCCACCACAATTTTTCCCAAGGTCACTTATTTTCATATAAATAGACCATTGGTGCCTTCATTTGTACAGATGAATTTCCCTAAAGCCTAATTGCTGCTCTGGTCACCCTAGTTCTTTGCACAAGTCTTATGAAAACTTCAAGGTAGTTATTTAACACCTTAAGTAGATGAATTTAAGGAGGATCATAGGAATTAAGTCCTTTTAGTGTTTTAAATCCATAACACTTGTGAGCCTAAAGTTCCCAACCTCCCTAAATCAGAAACACTTGAGTGCCACCCATTCCTCTAAAAGGAACTTGAGTACCACACTTCTAGGAATACCTGTGTATACTCTTGAAGGATTGAGTCAAGTCTCACCCAAGTATTAACATCTAGGGGTTTTTTCACTTAAGTAAACATTAGGCCGGCCAGGACTACTAGCATGCCCATACATGCGCGTCAGATACATACTTGGATGCCCTTCTTTGATCCACCTACACCCTTTAGTCTACAAGACATAAAGTCTTCTTCAAAGGCATCCGTGGCAAGGTTTCTTCTTCGTTGGATCCCTTGTCTGAAAGGGATTATGTTGAAACCTCCACCATAAACTCCTGACTTATCAAAACATTGGGAAAGTCACATCAGTGTGTCTCCTATTTGGGTTTGTATATCCGCATTCAGAGGTTTCCCACATTTGTTTCACAATGGGGTTAGGATTCATGGAGTTTCTATGGGTTTGTATATCCATAGTTACATTGAAAATTCTCCCAAGAATAGTTTTGGGGAGTTCCCATTTTGGAGGATTTGGGTTTGGGTTATGTCCTCCCCTTTTTGTCTCTAAAACTCGGAACCTCAGGTCTCTGGTAGGGAATGTATGGTTCACACCTACGTTTACTTTTCAACAAAGGAGAAGTCTCCCTCCCCAACCATGACCAATTTTAGGGAATCCATCCTAGTGTAATCCCCTAACCTTTTAAGTAGGAGGTTTTAGTCTTTATCCTCTCTAATTACTTCACCTTCACTTCTTCCTTACATTGGACCCTTTTCCAATGTAAAGAGAATAGAGGGAAGGCTCGTCACCTCTCCCTCTTCCCCAGTCACCTCTCCCTCTTCCACCGTCACCTCCATAAGTGTGTCCCCTTCCACCAGCGGAGGAGGAAAAGTGTGGGTGCCTTTGTTGAATCTTTCACATCCTCTTGTTTCTCACACAGAGCATGAATCATGTGGGCTTAGAGATTCGTGATGATTACAACATTTTCACAAACACTGATGGTGAATGAACTATGAGAACTCTGATTCCCACAATAATTGGGATACATAGGAATACTTCTTAGGGACCGAGTTCACTGGATATCCTCTTCAGAAATCCAACCCTAATTCCCTTAATCCGAGCATTCTCCTTAGGAGTAAACCCTGAATTAAGCCCCCAAATCACCAAGGTATCCTTTTTAGGAAGTAAGCCCAAAATCATTTCTCTCAAAGGACTACACTCTCATATGAGACTCATCAAACTACGTGGGATTTGATTCCCATTATAATGGGATATGTAGGAAGCCTCCTTGAGGTTCAAACCCAAAAATTGAAATCAAACATGTTCTTCTTGGTCCATATTCCCAAAAGGGTCTATTATTACATGGAAACCCATATTATTTCCAGGTTACTTGGGATTATTAGGTATAAGTCCCACAAAAAACCTTGACTAAGAACCTTTCACTTAGATGTCCTTACCACATGACATTAAACTATATGATTAGGTCCTTATTTCATGACCTTAAAAGGTATGATGTGTCCCATTAAGTGGCTTTGACTATGAGGGTTATGATTCCTTTCACAAGGATATGTAGGTAGCCCATTTATGGGTAGATCCCAACATCAAAACAAACTTTTATCTTCCTTGATGATGATAAATTATAGAGTGACCCACTGAGTGGCTTAAAAACTAGTATCATCATAATGACAATTAAAAGAATATCTAAATATCATATTAGAGGATACCATTGATGGAGAACCTCGAATAAATATGGATTTCTCCATTAATGAAGAACCTCTAATACTTACGGATGATTCTAAATTTTAGACATGCTATTAATTGATTGAAAATTCCAAGGGAAACCTATGTTATACAAGGAAATTAATAAGGATTCATGAAAATATCTCAAATCTATAAAGAGAGTCCTAGAGTAGACAATAATTCCCCAAAAAAGGGTGTGATGAATCCAACCTCCCATCCTCTCAACCAATGCATGTTATTAAGTATCGTAAGTTTAAACTCAATGAATGTCTGACTTTGGAAAGTATGTCCCTTTTGGATAAAGAACGGTTGGATGTTTCTTGTTCCATGAATAAATTTAATGGAAACCATCTTGAAGTAGTGATTCTTAACCAAAACACATGTTCCAAGGAACTATTGGATGTTAAACCCACATGGATGTGAGCGTATTGGGTGTGCAAGACGGTTGTGGAATTTATAGATGACTTAAAAGGTGTTGGAATTTATGAGTCTGTATGGGTAAAAAAACCTATGTATATAGGAATGAAGATTTAGTTCCAGAGCTACTAATCCGATGGATTCTAGAAACTAACTCCTTCCATTTGACACATGGAGAAGTAGGCATTAGAGAAATCCTAAACAGATGGTCGGAAAGAATTTCCAAAGACCTGTACCCCACTTTTCACAACATAAGTTCTGAAATGAGTGGTGATCCACCCCCATAACACCTGGAATGGTCCCACTATGCTGAAATAATACTTCCCTCTATAAATATACAGTAATCACCTATGAATATTTTCCAAAATATGGGGGGGCAACCCTACCATCATCTTCTCGGCCATCTTGGCCATGATAATAAAAGTTCCTAGCCTTACGCCTCCCTTATCATCTCAAACCATTAATAAATACATGTTGAGCCACATGTCCAGGAAACCTACAAGATGTTTCTTCATAGGAATTTTGGAATTGAATTCATACCCCCACTTGTCAAACTCTAATTTCTCTAATGTTGGCCAAAAAAGTGTCGGGTGTACCTCTATTTTCTGCCTTTGGACAACTGGTTGGATGAGTGAAAGTGGGACCCTTATCCTTCATATTTACCAAGAATATTTCCATCCACTCCTCTGGATTAATATCCCCTCTTGTGTGGGACTTCGTTGTGGTTTTATTCTTGAGTTTATAAAATATTTTCATCAACTCACGAACAAATTCTGGTGTATTTTCTGATTCATTCCATGTCACCTTGGGAGGAATAAACTCATCATAAATATCCCCAAGGATTGGAGCTCCGGATATCTTGTAGACATCCCACAAACTGATGCCTACTTCTCTATGTGTGAAATGGAAGGAGTTAGTTTCTGGACTCCATCGACTTAGTAAATATGGCACAAAATCGTCATTCCTATATACATAGGTTTTCCCGACCCATACAACCTCATAAATCCCAACACCTTTCAAGTCATTCATAAATTACTCACACGTATTGCACACCCAATACGCCTACATCCATGTGGGATTAACACCCCCTCATGGGAAGAAATCCCAGTTTTTCTTCCATCATTTTTATTGATCAGTATGAGAATCTCGAAAGATTGATGAATAGAAGTGTGTTTGTAGCTCGGATGTATGTGCTTTCAAATATGGAGCACACAGGTAGGGATGAATGAAATGGTCCTTATTTGTTGTCCCGATGTTGATATATGAACCAACAACAGAAATATGGGAAGATGAGAAATTAGTATAGTATTGAAACTAAGAAAGTGTAATATAGTTCTTCAGGCTTGTAATGTTGACATCCTGAAGATGGCCATAACTATAAAAAAGAAAATAACTACTCTGGGGAAAATTGAAGTGATATTTATTTATATATTTTTTCAATTCTGGGAGTGTGGTGTCACAGATGTCAAAGTAGGCATGACTGACAACCGTCTTCATATCATCAATTCTCTTACTGGGCTATTCATCAGCGGTTCCAATTCTTTTGGGATCCATTTAACCTGCAAAAGATATCAAAAATCATCTTTAATGTAAGTTCATTTTTTTATGTTTTTGAAAAAGGAATTAAGAAAAATTGACAAAGGAATTAAGGTGCGCAAGTATGAACTTGGTGCGTAATTATGAAACCAGCTCTCAAGTGTGGAGTCTTAGTTCTCGTGCGCAAATGAAAAACATACAGAAGAAGTGTGACTAAAGAGGAGCATCATAACGAAAGGACTTGTATGCCCAGATCTGGATTTTTAGAAGTCTTTGGAATTTTCATGGATGTGAAGCCGGTATATGTAAGCAATGCGAGTTACCCTGCATGCTAGAACCTTGCACGCCTATTTACCTTGCGTGCTTCCACTTGTGTGCCACAGTTACTGTAATTCCCCGACCCTATTTACCCAGAGTCGGTGCATTATTAAATAAAATTGGTATGATCCAAAGAGATCAAATCCTAAAAGACCGATCAATTTAGTTGCCTTGTAAGTACTAGATACATACATAAGTTTTACATTATAAAATAGAAAAAACAACATTGTGTCCCCTTTGAACACTCTTATATCCCTTAACCTATTCCTGTAGGTTAATAATAATAGACTTCTTTGCATCCTGGGAAAAATAAAACATAATAAAGGGGTGATCTTAGATGCTCAGTAAGGATAAAAATATATGGGAAACTATCAAAAATAAGCATAAAAATTTAATCCAATGTATAAGACTAAAACACAAGCCTTTTAAAATTAAACTTCAGTATAATTTGGAAAAGATAAATCAAATAATTCCATTTAATTATTCACATGGATATTCTACTAGTAGAATAATCACATGTAATATCAATATCCAATTTTATAATGATGTAATGCATAATGTCAGACATCATAACCACATAGTCATGGCCTCGTGCCAAGACTACAAATAAGATTTTGTCAAGGTCTTATTCAAAGACACTAGTTTGTCTAATGAGAACTATCGATGCATCGAGGAGCTATAGTGGGCTCCACCCATCACTTACTAAGTCCAATGCATTCCTCGTATAAAAAGGTTGAAACATAATCTAAACATTCGTATTAGAACTAGCATATGAAATGTCAATATTTTAACCACAAACCATGAATGGTATAAAAATAACACATCCATAGTCAAACATAACTCATTAAATAAAATATGGAAGATTTTATTATAATAAATCAACCTCAATCAAGAATAATGAACGATATTGACATAGATGAAAATAACCAGTAAATCTATTTAAGAGAAATATCCCCATTTCTTGAAAACATTTAAAAGTATCTCTATTTATCAAGAACTTGTTAAAAATATATTTTTGAATCATAGTTTATCAAACCACTTTGAAACTTTTAAAAGTAATTTTAATTTTAAAAAATTCATGTCCATATAAATAAATCCTAAAAACCATTTTTAAAACATGGACATTAATGAGAAAGATTTATAAGAATAAATATTTAAAACATTTAAAATGATATTTTACTTAGTAGTCCAAACCAAATGAGAGACATTGGAATAAAAATAATTGAGTTGATCAAAACTTTATAAAATCATGATAATAAAGGGATTAATGATATACTATGTCAAAGTATAGTATACACACCATATAAAAGTGAATTGGTTCATAACAACAAATAAGTCTCAATAGAATGTAAATTGAGATGAAATCCATTATAAAGGTAATATCCTTATGTTAAGGATAAATAAATGACATAATTATGTGTGAAAAATATAAATACACTCAATATTATTGGATATTTAGTGTAAATAAATTAGATCACATTCACACATATTCTTGTAACAACAAAACCAATTACTTTTATGTTTAACTCAATGAATGGAAATTGAGTTAAGATTACTCTTATCAAGTTAATATCAAGGACTTGAGAATTTATTAATGGTGTAATTATGTGTATAAAAATAATATCCACACAAATGGGAGTGTAAATTACTACATGAATAAATAAATAGTGATTTCACACCTAATCTTGGAGTAAAATAATCAATGAAGTGTGCGTAAAACCCAATGAGTTAAAATTGAAATTAGAAGTTCCCTTACTGATTTGGTAACTTATGAAATAAAAACTCAATTAAAGAAGGATCATACAATGAATATGTAAATACCAATAAATCAAGGTATATTACAAAAATAATACAACCATGGATAGTACATACACCACACAAAAGGAAATAGTGGAAAATATAGAATGAATCTCACGGGAAAAAAAGTGATATGAAAACCCCTCACCTAGTACCTTTCCTTAGTCGAGGGTACATTAACATCATGTATAATAGTTAAATAATTGTTTTTAAATTATAAAATAACCACATACATAAATATGATATCATATATGATCTTATAATATTTCTTTGTTAATAATATTTTAGTAATACTATTGTTTCAGGTGTTAACTGATTTGTTTTCCTTTATATGTTTTGTTACGTAAGTCATGTTTGTTATGGATAGGATGTATTTTATTCATATGAAGAATTAAATTAATTTCTTGAACATTATTTTTAATCATAAAATGAAAATTATTCTTGAATGGTTATGATGGGGAATGAATCACGTCGCGTTCGTGGAGACGATAATCTATACGTACGCACGAGCGACAATATCATTCAATTGAAGGTGAAATCATATATAATTGGATATTATATCATATATATAGAATAATTAACATGTTATATTTATTATTTACATCAATTATACATCATTATTATACCTATCCAAATAATGAAGTTTTGAATAACAACAACACCACGACGTGGAGACGGTAAGTCGTACGTACGCACGTATGGTGACTTTGTCATTCATAGGATGGATAGAATAATGAATATAGTTGTACCATATTTATAATAAAATCACATTATGTAGAAGGTAATAGAGTTATTATTTTGGTCTGCAAAAAAACCAAGAAAGAGGAAGTGGAAGAAGAAGATAACTTTGAAAGAGGTGATGAAATTATTACCTCTTCTTTGGATGATTTCTTTTGATTTGATGAAAATAGATCCTTAGGTTTGATTTCTGATCAAAGGAAGGCATATAGGATGAAGTGAAAGTAGTTGGGAGGATATTTTAGTAGGTTTTGTCCGAGCCAAATGTATTTGGAGGTGTAAAATTAAGAGAAGGGAAAGTACGCTTTTATAAGAGTGGTGAGGGTCACTTTAGAAAAATCTTGAAATATTATTTTATTATATAATAATTTTCGGTTTATAATGGATCAAAATGGATTTATTTATATGATAAGGTGAGTATGAGTCTAAAAAACTTTAACCAATAGGTTTTATAAAAGTTTAGGTCACTATATTAACCTTATTTTTTAGATTTAACTCTTAGTTAATTAGTTTAACTTTTACCATGTTTTCTTGTATTCTTACACTATATGGTTAATAAACTTACTATAAACTACCAAGAGAACCTCAAGTGGTTCATTAATGATATATATATCATTATATAGGTCCTGTTTCCTATAATTATATTTTTAGGAATATTATATCATTTAATATTATAATATTTGTTTTAAAAACTCATTTATGTCGACTTTGACACTATTTAGTATTTGTTTTTTGTGAAAGTCATAACAATATAATTACTTTAAAAAAATTTATTTAAGAAACCATAACATGTCATATTAATATATAAAGTTCGTTTAATTCATCAAAAGTATCAATTTACATTTATTTTGATATTTATAAAATCATTTATTTTAGTCTTTCATTAATAAGGTAATTATTTCATCATCATTGTGTCATTAATAAATTTAATTATTTAATCATTAAAAAATTTAAATAAAATACTGTGATGTATGAAATATTTTTATCTTTATAATGAATATTTATAGTAGAATTTATCTTATGTATAACCCTATATTAAAAATGTTTTAGTTATGAAAATTTGAATTTAAAACTTTTAACTCTTTTTTAAATAAAATAATAATATATGTCCTAATCTAATCCAAGTGGACTAGATTGGATCATATTTTATTCATGAGGTTGATTTTGGTCGAAAAACACTTATCCAATAGAATTAGGACATGTGTTAGGGTAATTATAATATCATTTTTACCTTTAATTTCCCTATTTACTTATAACCGTGGTAAATAAAAGTCAAAAGTTTCTATTCACCAAAAATTATTTTCATCTTATTGAACCAAATTTTACTTACTGATGTCAACCGTGTCTCTCTGATTTTTTAAATTCAATTCACAGAAGCGGTAAAATTACGTTTTATGAAAATTTGCTAACGTGCCTACAATGTGGGTAAAAAAACGTTAAAATAATTCAATAAAATTTTGTACATCTAAATTTATTATAAAATGAATCCAATGAATTACATTGAACTAATATAGGTATTATGTATCTATTTTGACTCAAATTTAATTTAAATAAAATAAATAATTATTTAAATAAAAAAGTCGGTTTTTAAACAATAACGATGTATTTTTCACTATTCATCAAAAATTGAATGTTTTTAGAAAAATACGAAAAATTAACCCAAAGATAATTTTTATATTCTGAATAAAAAAAATTATTTCTGTTTTACCAAATTCAAAACATAGAATTTGTATTAATTAATTTAAAATTAATTCCTGTTGTCAAAACCAGAAAGCGGGTTTTTGAGAAGTAAAAACTATCAAAAGATTGATATGTGTTTATGTCCAATTTAAAAGTGAAATTACTTCGAATGAACAACATTGTATTAAATTATAAAAATATAATATAATTATACTTCCAAACCATTCAAATTTATAATTTAACAATATAAATTATTTTGATTAAAAAAGTTGTTTTCAATTAAAATTTAGTTTCTTTTACTATTCATCAAAATATTAAAGTTATCAGAAAAGCACCAAAATATTATCCAAACTAAATTTTTATGTCCCTATTTTAAAGAAGAATTTAATTTCATCAAATTGAATATATAAAAGTTTCAAATATTAGATTAGAAAAGGTTCTCCATTAAAAGGCGTAAAAAACTGCATTTTTTTTAAAATACTTCTTTTATCTGAAAAATTGAGTTTTTCCTGATATTATGTCTAAGAAAAAAAAAGATGAAAGTTAAAATTATATGTGATATATATAAAATTTAAAATGTAGTTATTACTATTCATAAACGCTTTTTTAAACGGCTAGTTTGATAGGTCGTGGTGCGCTTGAAATCGATGTTGCGTACATCGCACGCTATTGTATTATTCAAAGAGAAGCGTACTGTGGAAGTTTTGGGTGTTACATTTTCCCTCCTTCAATAAATTACATCCTCTCAATTTTAAATTGTTCTTCAGAAATAAAAGGTAAAAAAAATATAAAATACCTTTTTGGAAAACCCACATCAAAAATAGGTTTAATAAATTTTAGTCTTAATAAGAGGGAAAGAGAAATGAAAAAGTCACCACCAAATTAGAATTTATAATAGGAGAACATTGGTGGAAACTATAATTGTCGGAAAAATGTAAATATGTATAAGGAGTGATGGAGGTCATCAATCAAAAACAAGTGAATGGAAAATTGAGGGCCTTAAAGCCATAAATATATGATGAATAACATAAGGTATTAGGATAACACATTTTTGGTTTTAATATCCTTTACCTAAAGTTTAAGAATTAATTTCTTCATAGAATAAGAAAAAAATACTTGATAAGCAGAGTTCCATACTTTAACTAATTTCTACCACAAAATCATGTTTCACTCCAAATGATGAGTATTCAAGATGACTTGATCACACCTAAAGCGCTAGAATAAACTTATAGATAATCACATAATCCACAAAGGATGAAATATATATTTCCTCTATATTTAGAGATTAACCAAAACCAAAATGGTTAGTACAAGATCAGATGATCCCCAGAAGAGATAATCCTTTAGAGAAATAAATACTAATCTTAATTTCTAAAATTAAACTAACAATACCCAAAGTTCAATAAATACCATTAAATAAAAAAATTTCCTTAAAATCCTTCAATATAATCCAAACTAAGATTGAAAACCAAAACCTAAAAGAATTTGATCACGTATTCTTCCACATTAAATTGTATCTCCAAATAACATCAACTACTCTTAAAGTCACATACTTAAAATTAATTAACCTAATCACATATTCTCTATGATAGGTTAATAATTTCTATAAATAAACTAAATCTCTATAAGTCCACAATAAAAACATAGATAAAAATCCACCATTACTCCTCAAATGAAATCTCATAGTATTCTATTTTCCATAGGCATATAGTGTTTCCAATAGAGAGAACGTCTTCCAAAATAACATATATCACTTAATCACCAAATCATTTTACTATACTAAGGATATCCATTTGATAAAAATATGATCCCAAATAAACTTATTATTGATCAAGAAAATCATTTAACTAAAAATAATTAGTCACACTAACTAGGGACTTCACGTAGTCCAGTGGTAGGTGATAAATCCCAGTCACACTTTGGTTTTGGGTTTGATTCCCATAGCTTTGTTCGACGCGACGGGTTGTCACACATTCTGCATGCTGTCCTTTTTCAAAAATATATTTTATAACATTCCCAAAATGAGATAAATTCCTCAAAATAACCATAACATAATTTTACCACAAATTTTATCTCATACCTCGCATTTTCATCCCAAAATTTAACAACTTGTCATTGCATCAAATTCAAGGATCATATAAACCCAAATGGTTATTTATAAATATATCCACAATAGAAAAGATAATTCTTCCCCAAATATTATCTTCACATAACAAACTACAGGGATACACATACAAGAGAAAAGTCTTCCAAAGTAATCCTATCAACAAAGAGCACTAATACTTTTAAACATTTCGCCATCCATTTATTTCCACATAGGTTATTCCTTGACCAATAGGTTATCCTATAGAACAGTAAATTCACTCAAGTAATGCCCAGGTCCCCTAAATTTTTGGAAAATGATTGTAAATGGATTCTTGGGATCATTTTTATTTTCTTCCATAGTACTCTTCATTTTTCCTAGGCAATTATTTACTTTATGTCCTTCTTTCCCACACATAAATCATTTCTTTGTTCCATTGAGACACATTCCTAGGTGTATCCTTCCACATTTCTTTCATGATAGAAATTGATCTTTCTTTTCTCTATGGCCTCCACTGCTGGAGCTCTTATCATTCACCGCCTATCTCTTATTTGTTGAGTCTGTGATTTTGTTAATATATATGTTGTTGATCATATTTTTGGAAAATAGATTCGGTATGAACACAATATCTTTTACACCTATCAACATTCCATTTTTTTGCTCATTTACACAATTGTTCCCACCTTGTAAATCATGTTCAATGTTACTATGAATTCCTTGGAATCCAGCCATTAACTAAAACCAGAAAGCATTGTGTGAGTAATAATAGTCATAAAATCATTTAGAGAATATCATGACCCCTTATTTTAAATCTAAAACACCTTAGGATTAACCAAGGTTATTTATTCTCATCTTATATTAAAATCCTTCAAATCGGTTTGTAAATAAAATGTTAATTATCTTAAGCATATCCCTCGAGAGTGTTGTAACCAAGAGTGAAGCAAGGTCTGTTGTCATGCACGAGTTCCTATTCGAGTCTAGCTCAAAGTGGTGTTTTCAAGTTTTACCCCTATGTACATCTGTTCTAGAGCTGACTCTACATTCTTGTATCCAAACAGGGACATATTTCTTGAAAAATCCACATAGTATTTACATTACCAAAATTTTTGGATATTATTCTATACTAATCCCCAAAGTCTATCTTAGGGAAATGTTCTCTAATCAAAGTTTTTTTAAATATAGTTTCCAAGGTTTGTACTAAACTTCCTCTGATACCAAATTTAATACCCCAAACCCAGTTACCCAGAGTCGGTGCATTATTAAATGACATCGGCATGATCTTAAGAGATCAAATCCTAAAATAACAATTGGTTTAGTAGCCTTGGAAGTATTTGATACATACATAAGTTTTACATTACAAAATAAAAAATAACATTGTTTCTCCTTTGAACACTCTTATATCCCTTATCCTATTCCTACATGTTAATCGTAATATAATTCTTTTCATCCTAGGAAAAATAAATCATAAGAAAGGGGCGAGCTCAGATGCTCAGTAAGGATAATAATATGGTGGAAACTATCATAAATAAGCATAAACATTTAAGGCAATGTATAAGACTAAAACACAAGCCTTTTAGACTTAAACTTCAGCATAATATGACAAAGATAAATCAAATAATTACATTTACTTATTCACATGGATATTATACTAGTCAAATAATCACATGTAATATCAATATCCAATTTCATAATGATGGAATACATAATACCAGACATCATAACCACATAGTCAAGGCCTCGTGCCAAGACTAAAAATAAGATTTGGTCAAGGCGTTGTGCCAAGACACTAGTTTGTCTCTTGAGACATACTGAATGCATCAAGGAGCTATAGCGGGATTCACTCATCACTTACTAAGTCCAATTCATTCCAAATATGAAAAGGTTGTAACATAATCTAAACATTCGTATTAGAACTAGTATATGAAATGTCAATATTTTAACCACAAACCATGAATGGTTTAAAAATAGCACATCCATAGTCAAACATAACTAATTAAATAAAATATAGAAGATTTTATTATAATAAATCAACCCCAATCAAGAATAATGAAGGATATTGAAGTAGATGAAAATAATCAGTAAAACTATTTGAGAGAAATACCCCCTTTTTCTTGAAAACATTTAAAAGTCTCACTACTTATCAAGAATATGTTAAAAATAGATTTTTGAATCAAAGTGTCCCATACCAATTTGAAACTTTTAAAAGGAATTTTAATTTTAAAACATTAATGTACATATAAATAAATCCTTAAAACCATTTTTAAAACATGGACATTAATGAGAAAGATTTAGAAGAATAAATATTTAAAACATTTAAAATGATATTTTAGTTAGTGGTCCTAACCAAATGAAAGAAGTTTGAATAAAAATAATTGAGGTGATAAGAACTTTATAATATCATGCGAATAAAGGGATTCATTATATACCATGTCAAAGTTCAGTATACATACCATATAAAAGTGAATTGGTGCATAACAACAAAGAAGTCTCAATAGAATGTAATTTGAGATGAAATCACTTATAAAGGACGTATACTTAGGTTAAGAATAAATAAATGACATAATTATGTGTGAAAAATATAAATACACTCAATATGATTGGATATTCTGTGTAAATAAATCAAAGGACATTCACACATATTCTTGTAACAATAACACCAATGACTTGGATGTTTAACTCAATGAATGGAAATTGAGTTAAGATTACTCTTATCAAGTTCATATCAAAGACTTGAGAATTTATTAATGGAGTGATTATGTGTATCAAAATTAATCCACACAAATGGGAGTGGAAATCACTACATAAATAAATAAATAGTGATATGACACATAATCTTGGAGTAAAATAATCAATGAAGTGTGCGTAAAACCCAATGAGTTGAAATTGAAATTAGAAGTTCCCTTAACAATTTGGTAACTTATGAAACATACGCTAAATGAAAGAAGGATCATACAATGAAGATATAAATACCCAAAAATTAAGGTATATTACACAAGGAATACAACCCTGGCCAGTACATACACCACACAAAAGGAAATAGTGGCAAATATAGCATGAATCTCGTGGGAATAAAAGTGAGATGAAAACCACTTATCTTGTACTTTTCCTTAGCCAAGGGTATTTTAACCTCTTTTATAATAGTTAAATCATTTTTATTAAATTATACAATAACTACATACATAAATATGATATCATATATGATCTTCTAATATTGCTTTGTTAATAATATTTTAGTAGTATTATTGTTTCGGGTGTTAACTGATTCTTTTTCCTTTATATGTTTTGTTAAGTAATTCATGTTTTTTATAGATAGGATGTATTTGATTCATAAAAATAATTATATTAAGTTATTAAACATTATTTTTAATCATAAAATAAAATTATTCTTGAATGGTTATGATGGGGAATGAATCTCATCATGTTCGTAGAGACGGTAATCTGTACGTACACATGAGTGACAATATCATTCAATTGAAGGTGAAATAATATATAATTGGATGTTATATCATATATAAAGAATAATTAACATGTTATATTTATTATTTACATCAATTATACATCATTATTATACTCATCCAAATAATGAAGTGTTGAATAACAACTACACCACGACGTGGAGACAGTAAGTCGTACGTACGCACGTATGATGACTTTGTCATTCATAGGATGGATAGAATAATGAATATGGTTGTACCATATTTATAATAAAATCAAAGTATTTAGAAGTTACTAGTGTTATTATTTTGGTGTGCAAAAAAAACAAGGAAAGAGGAAGTGGAAGAAGAAGATATCTTTGAAAGAGGTGATGAAATTATTACCTCTTCTTCAGGTGATTCATTTTGATTTGATCAAAAGGGATCATTAGGATGGATTTATTATCAAAGTAAGGCTTCTAGGATGAAGTTATAGTAGTTGGGAGGATATTTCATCAGGGTTTTCTAAGCCAAATGGATTTGGAGGTGTGAAATTAAGAGAACGGGGAGTACCCTTTTATAAGAGAGGTAAGGGTCACTTTAGGAAAAGGTTGAAATATTATTTTATTATATAATAATTTTCGGTTTATAATGGCTCCAAATGGATTTATTTTGAGTATAAGGTGATTATGGGTCGAAATCCCTTAAACCAATAGGTTTTAGATAAGTTTAGGTTACCATATTAACCTTATCTTTTAGATTTAACTCTTAGTTAATTAGTTTAACTTTTACCATATATTCTTGTATTCTTACACTATATGGTTAATAAACTTACTATAAACTACCAAGAGAACCTCAAGTTGTTCATTAATGATATATATATCATTATATAGGTCCTTTGTCTAACCTTAGATTTTTAGGAATATTATATCATTTAATAATATAATATTTATTTTAAAAACTCATTTATATCAATTTTGACACTATTTAGTATTTAGTTTTTGTGAAAGTCATAATTTCATGATTACTTAAAAAACATTCATTGAATCAGCCCAAACATCTCATATTAATCTTTAAAATTATTGGAATGCATCAAAAGTATTAATTTACATTTATTTTGATATTTATAATATCAATTATTTTAATCTTCATTAATAAGGTAATTACTGCATCATCATTGTGTCATAAATAAATTTAATTATTTAATGTCTAAAAATTATAAATAAAATACATTTATTTAGTAAATCTTTTTATATTTCTAATGAATATTTATAGTAGAATTTATATTATGTATAACCCTATATTAAAAATGTTTTAGTTGTGAAAATTTGAATTTACAACTTTTAACTATTCTTTAAATAAAATAATAATAAATGTCCAAATCTAATTCAAGTGAAACAAAGAGGATCATATTTTATTCCTAAGGTTGATTTTGGTCAAACAAACTTATACAATATAATTAGGACATGTGTTAGGGTAATTATAATATCATTTTTACCGTCAATTACCCTATTTACTTATAAACGTGGTAAATAAAAGTCAAAAGCTACTATTCACCAAAAATTATTTTCATCTTATTAAACCACATTTTACTTACTGATATCAACTGTGTGTCTTGGATTTTTGAAATTCAATTCCCTGAAGTGTTAAAATTATGTTTTATGCAAATTTTCTAACATTCCTAGAATATGGGTAAAAAACGTTAAAAAAATTCAATAAAATTTTATAGATCTAATTTTATTATAAAATGAATCCAATGAATTAAATTGAACTAATATATATATTATGTATCTGTTTTTACTCAAAATTAATTGAAATAAAATAAATAATTATTTCAATAAAAAGTCAGTTTTTAAATAATAATGTAGTGTTTTTCACTATTCATCAAAAATTCAAAGTTTTCAGAAAAATACCAAAAAATCAGCCTAAGATAATTTTGATATTCCAAATCCAAAAATTATGTCTATTTTACCAAATTCAAAATATAGAAGTTTAATTAATTAATTTAAAATTAATTCTCACTGTCAAAACCAGAAAGCATGTTTTTGAGAAGTAAAAATTATCAAAAGATTGATATGTGTTTATGTCCAATTTAAACGTGAAATTAATTTCAATGAGCAACATTGGATTAAATGTTACAAATATAATATAATTATACTTCAAAATAACTCAAATTTATAATTTAACACTGCAAATTATTTTTATTAAAAAAATTGTTTTCAATTATAATTTAGTATCTTTTACTATTCATCAAAATATGAAAGTTATCAGAAAAACACTAAAATATTATCCAAACTAAATTTTTATGTCTTTATTCTGAAGAGGAATTTAATTTAATCAAATTGAATATATAAAAGTTTCAAATATTGGATTAGAAAGGGTTCTCCATTAAAAGGAAGAAAAAAACTACATTTTTTGAAAAATACTTCTTTTTTCTCAAAAATTGAAGCTGTCCTTATATTATGTCTTAGAAACATAAAAGATGAATGTTAAAATTATATGGGATATATATAAAATTAAAAATGTGGTTATTACTATTCATAACCTATTTTTAAATGGCTAGTTTGATAGGTCATGGTGCGTTTGAAATTGGTGTTGCGTACATCACACACTATTGTATTATTCCGAGAGAAGTGTACCGTGGAAGCTTGGGGTGTTACAGTTACCTATTTTTTCTTGTTCAAAAATTTACCTCAGTATAGGATCCTCTTTTCATTCTGGATACAATTCTGAGGGGGGGGGGATTTTGTTGACACTTTGTTTCGTTATAGAGTCTAAAAATTGACAAAGGGAAATGCTTTAGAAAAAAGAGGATAAAACACATGAAGAAAATCAAGATTTTCAAAGGCTTGAAAATTGGATCACCTTACTCCATCCAAGGATCCCTCGATGCGCAAGGTACTTGTGCGCCCAATTTTGGGGTGCAACCCACTTGCATGCCCCACCACCATTTCTCCCAATGTCACTTATTTGTCTACAAATAAACCCTTTGGGCCTTCATTTGTACAGACAAATTTCTCTAAAGCCTAACTGCTTCTCTAGTCTCCCTTGTAACACCCCGAGCTTCCACGATACGCTTCTCATTCGATAATGCAATGGCTTGCATTGTACGCAACTTCGAATTCTAAAACACCGCGACTAATCAAAGTAGCCGTTATGAATAGTAATAACCACTTTTTAAAATTATAGAAATTTTATATTTCAAAATGGACTTCATTTTTGGATTCGGAATATCGAAATTAGCCTATGTTGAAATTTTGGTATTTTTCTGAGAACTTCTAATTTTTTATGAATAGTGAAAAATACTTAAAAACAACTTTTTTAATCAAAATAATTTATAGAGATAAATTATAATATTTAGTGGTTTTAAAGTATAATTAGAATATATTTTTACCATTTTATCCAATGGTGGTCATTAGAATTAATTTAACATTGAAATTGGACATAAACAATTGCCAATCTTTTGATATAAATTGTTTCTTAAAAACACGCTATTTGTTGTAACAGCGGGAATTAATTATAAAATTAATTAATACAACTTATATGTTTGGAATTTTGTAAAATATACATCATTTTTCAATTCAGAATATCAATTATAGCTTAGGGTGAAATTTTGGCCTTATTCTGAAAAACTTCAATTTTTGATGAATAGTGAAACCACTAAGTGGTTGTTAAAAACTGATTTTTCGTTAAAATAAAATATTACCACTTCTGTGATTTGATTTTCGAAAAACTGACATACATGGTTGTCATTAAGAAGTAAAATGTGGTTCAATGAGATTAAAATAATTTTTTGGTGAATAGTAGCTTTTAAGTTCTTAATCGCGATTAGAGGTAATTAGTGTAGTTTAAGGTAAAAATAATGTTTTAATAATATAAGATGAGCTTGAAACTTGTCCTACTCCTATTGGATGAGTCATGGCCGACCAAGACAACCCATGGGTCAACTTGGGGACCCCATGGAGCCACTTTGGTTGGAAAATGACATTAATATATATTTATTTAATGTTAAAATTAAATTGACACAAACATGAGTTGTTTTACTAAAACAGTTTTTAAGTGGGGTTACACAAGTCCAAATTTTGACTATAAATATTCATTAGAAATCTAAAAAGATTTCCTACATCATAGTATTTTTTTTATAATTTTTAGACATTAAATAAATTAAATTATTTATGACATCATTATGATGCAGCGATGACCTCATTATTTGACGATTTAAATAAAATGAGAAGATAATGCAAAATCCAAGGCTTAAACTTGTCCAAAGCCTATTGGATGAAGATATTTCTAACCCTTATCACCTTAGCCACGAATTATATAAGTTTGTGACCTTTAGAATCCGAAAAACATTGTATAATAATGTAACATTTCAATCTTTCCAAAAGAGCCCCTCCTCTCCACTTATAAAAGGCCCCCACCTCTCCCACCTCATTTACACTTTCAAGCCATTTGGCTCGGCCAACATCTGCCCAAATACTCTCCCAACTTCCCTCTCTTACTCCTAGAAGCCTCACTTTGGTCAGAACTCTTCCCAAGGAAGCCTTTGGCTCAAATCAAAAAGAGTTACCCGATTTTGAGGTAATGTCTTCTCTAATGTTGTTTTGTTTTATTTATCTTCTCCAACCCCCTAAAATCTTTTTATTCATTTCTTTTGTAACAACACCAGTATCCTCAATATACTAGGATGTTTTTATAAGAATGATTCAAGCTAAACTTACACACACCTACATCTAATGGTTAAAGAACATACGGTTTCTGTGGATGGCGAATTTCTGCCTCACGAAACGATGATTGTTCAACACTCATATAACACCTCCAAAGGTGGCCATTAAGATGTCACTATTTTTATATATGATATATAATATGTTTATGTTTTACTTATGCTTCTGTATTTCTCATTTATGGCATACTTTATGATTTCCATTATGGGTAAAACGCGATAATTTCATTTTAGGAAGTGCGGACTACCGCCCCCTCAAAGTGATTTGAATCGTTAATGCCATATGTGGGATGTATAAAGGATGGAGTAAATGGTATTATACACTATATTATACTGGAATTATATTATACATTTATATCATTATGATTTCATTCCATTAAATATGAAATTGAAATGAAAGTAGCGTTCATGCGTACGTACGGCTTACCGTCTCCATGAACAGTGCATTTCATTTCTTACCTCTAAATGTTATATAATATTACAAATGAATGTATATACTGGATATATGAGATATATATGACATCTAAATCATGAATATAATTCTGGATATAATGGATATTCTACCACATAAACAACTTGTAATTATAAGAATGTTATTGTTGACTCAAGTACCAAAGATCGACAAAACGACCGTTATTAACTTAAATAATTACATAATGTTCATATCATTGTAATAAGTGATATAAAAAGGATAATGAAATTGAAAATGGTTCTTAATAAGGTATATATTAACTCTAGTTTATTATTCAGGAGGTTAAAGAACGGTTGATTCAAGTCAGACACGAGGTAAGGGAACTTCTTCACCCAATTTCCATTCTTTGGGTTAATCTCCTACTTTCAAATCATGTCATGATATTATTATGTCCTATTTTGTATTTCTACTTTCTTTATGTGTACCTATAGTGAATACACATAATAGATCTATTTTATTTTAAAAATGTTCTTTTTAAGGACTTCGTCGCAATCTTCTTTCATTGAGGCATATTTGGCTTTATACACAACTTTCTTTTATACAGTGTATAAACCCCTTTGACTTTTATGTTTATTCAAAAGGAATATTTTTTATACGAAGCGTTTTAATAAACGACAAAAAGGGAATGTTTTTTTTTCTGTACTTATGCGGAAACAATGACTTCTCCGCCTCCGTGACCATTATTTTAGTTTCGGCTTCCTTTACAAGCCATCATTTTTTTAATGAAAATTAAATACAATGTTTTAACATTCTTTTATTTTGGTATTGAAAATTGTTTTGAAAGCATTTTTATTATATCAATGTGTTGTATTGATATCTTGTGATTGAAATGTGGAAATGTTATGTTTCCTTTATGCATGTTTTATGTGATACGATTATGTTATGGTTTATGATATGTTTAAACCTATTCATATGAGGAATGCATTGGACTTAATAAGTGACGGGTGGAGCCCGCTATAGCTCCTCGATGCATCGGTAGGTCTCATGAGACAACTAGACGTGGAATTGGCCGAGGCCCTTTCCCAATTTGATTTATGGTTTTGGCCGAGGCCTTAATCATTTTAGACGTCTTGGCCGAGGCCTTGACAAAATGTTTCAGAATGTCTGGCATTATACATTCCCTCATTATGAAAGTGGTTATTGATTTTGCATGTGATTATTCGACCAGTAGAATATCCATGTGAAGAAGTGAATGGCATTATCTCATTTTACTTTTGCCATATTATGTTGAAGTTCAAGTTTAAAAGGCTTTTGTTTTAGTTATACATTGCCTTAAATGTTAATGTTTATTTATGAAAGCTTCCGCTATATTGTTAACCTTACTGAGCATCTGAGCTCACCCCTTTCAATGTTTTAATATTTTTCCAGGATGTGAAGAAGTATTTTATGAATGACCTGCAGGGATAGTCAGAAGAGGATATGAGTGTGGACTATGGAGACTTTGTTATTGTAGTTTTTCACTTTATGATGTAATGTAACGTTTACGAATGTATCTAGTGTTTCCAAGGCTACTAAACTAATCGGTCTTTTGAGACTTGATCTTTTGTGATCATGCCAATGTTACGAAGTAACGCACCGACTCTAGGTAGCTGGGGTCGGGGTGTTACAGTTGGTATCAGAGGTAGTTTAGTACTAACCTTGGAAGCTAGATTTAGATAAACTCTGATTAGAGCACGTAGACCTAAGATTAACTTTGAGGATTAGTATAGAATAACTTCCTAGAATTTTGGTATTGTAGAGATGTTGTGAGTTTTCCGAGCAATACATCCCTGTCTGGATACGAGCAGGTAAAGGCGGCTCTGGCACAGATGTACCTAGGTGTAAAACCCAAAAACACCGCTTTGAGCTAGACTCAAACGGGAACTGATGCACGACAACGGGCCTTGCTGCACTCTTGGTTACGACACTCCCGGGGGATATGCTTAGGATAATTCTCGTTTTCTTTACAAACCACTATGAATGGTTATGAGTATATACTTCCTCAAAGAAAACCTTTTTATGATTATAGATTATATCCATAAATAGTTCAATTTATGTTAAGTATTTTATAAGTATGGAATTATGTATTTTGATTCATAAACTAATATATTTTATGCCATTGTATAGAAATGGCGTCCAGTAGAAGGAATGTGAACTCCAGCAATACGTATGATCCAAAGAGTAAGAATTATCGTATCTTTCACGGTATTAAGCCAACATTTCGAAGGGAAATAGTCTCCCATGTGTTATCAACATATGAAGAAATAATATCATGTGTTAATAAGATAAGTAAAGAATTCTCTGAGTCCTATGGCTTTGAAGCGAAGCAAGAGATGAAAGGGATGGAAGAGAGAATGATGGATAAAGGAATGAGGGGAATGAAGAATTTTCCAATATGTGATAACTGTGGGAAGAAACACCTTGGAATTTGCCAGAAGGGAATGGGGGTTTGTTATAAGTGTGGAGAAAAAGGACACCAAGTGCGTGACTGCAAGGGTAAGAAAAAGGTTTGAAATGTACAATGCTTCATCTGCAAGGAGTGGGGACACTACGCAAACCAATGTTCAAATCATCATAGTATGCCCCAAATGATGTTATTGGATAATAATCAAGTTATGATACTACCAAAGATGAGGAGGAATGATTAGTGTTCTTATGTTGTTATTAAAGAATTTTGTAATTTGAGTGTTGGATCAATGATGTAATAGTTATAATAATTATGGAGTATATAAGGATTGTACTGCAGTACTATTTCATCTAGGACTTGAGATTGTGTGGAACCAAGAAAAGTGACTCCACAGTAGGTTAAATTTTTGGAAAATATATGGTTGAGAGAAATATAAACCATAATATGGTTCTGATACCGAGATAGTGATTTTGAAATAAGACAAGATTGATTCGGATAAATTATGTTGGATATTCTTAACATCCTTGAAACTGATTAATGATTTGTATACATTTTTGGATAGAAGGAGTATATCTAGTTTTCTATAAAAAATAAGTGATCATGAATGTAATCAATAAGGATTTATGGTAATTC
The DNA here is from genome assembly GCA_963277665.1 of Viscum album. Classification (NCBI taxonomy): domain Eukaryota; kingdom Viridiplantae; phylum Streptophyta; class Magnoliopsida; order Santalales; family Viscaceae; genus Viscum; species Viscum album. The sequence goes on along the minus strand of OY728146.1, from coordinate 126,056,948 downwards.
AGTATGTTGTAGTGTTTTAAAAGAATACATGATGAAGGTAATCATATTTTTAGTATGTGACAATAAGAGAAACTTTACTTTGTTTGGGGAATCTGATAAATTGATTTTGGAATTAAGAGACCTTTTAGAGAAAGTCTGGACAGAGGTATTTTGGATAACTATAAAGGTTGGAGTAGATTAAGTTGATCTTCGGATAGTATTGTTTAAGGTTAAAACATTTATGAAGATTATTTTTGGAATAGTATAGTACTATATTTTTAGGAAAAGGACAACCTGCAGGGTGGGGCATAACCGTCGCATCGAACAAAGCTGTAGGAATCGAACCCACAACCATAGTGCGACAGGCCTTTATTTCCTACCACTAGCCTACAGGAAGTCCCTGGTTATTACAAAATAATTTTACTAATCTAAATGGTATGTGTTAACATTTGGAACCTTATACAATTTGGATAAGTATAATATTTTTGAGTTCTATTATCTTTTTGAGTGAAAGATGAGTTGAAGGTTGAAACTCTAATTGTCAAGCATAAATATATACCTATCTATTATTCAATGAATAAATTAATTCTTAAACTTTATTAAAGGGATATTAAAACAAAAAAATGTGTTATCCAAATACATTATGTCTTGTTGAACTGATGATATTTTAAATCAACATAGATTGAAGACTTTGAGGCCCTCAATTTGACAGTTGATTGTGATTGATGACCTCAATCACTCCCTACAAATATTTACGTTTTTCCTCCAATTATATGTCTCTAATTGCCACCAATGTTCTCCTAATCGAGATCATAATTGGGTGGTGACATTTTCATTTCCCTTTCCCTCTTATTAAGGCTAAATTTTATAAATCTTATTTCCGATGTGGGTTTTCCACAAAGGTATTTTCTCTTTTCAACATTTTATTTTCAAATAAAAAAATTTTCAAATTGCGAGGACGCAATTTATTGAAGTAGGGGAGAATGTAACACCCCGAGCTTCCACGATACGCTTCTCATTCGATAATGCAATGGCTTGCATTGTACGCAACTTCGAATTCTAAAACACCGCGACTAATCAAAGTAGCCGTTATGAATAATAATAACCACTTTTTAAAATTATAGAAATTTTATATTTCAAAATGGACTTCATTTTTGGATTCGGAATATCGAAATTAGCCTATGTTGAAATTTTGGTATTTTTCTGAGAACTTCTAATTTTTTATGAATAGTGAAAAATACTTAAAAACAACTTTTTTAATAAAAATAATTTATAGTGATAAATTATAATATTTAGTGGTTTTAAAGTATAATTAGAATATATTTTTACCATTTTATCCAATGGTGGTCATTAGAATTAATTTAACATTGAAATTGGACATAAACAATTGCCAATATTTTGATATAAATTGTTTCTTAAAAACACGCTATTTGTTGTAACAGCGGGAATTAATTATAAAATTAATTAATACAACTTATATGTTTGGAATTTTGTAAAATAGACATCATTTTTGAATTCTGAATATCAATTATAGCTTAGGGTGAAATTTTGGTCTTATTCTGAAAAACTTCAATTTTTGATGAATAGTGAAACCACTAAGTGGTTGTTAAAAACTGATTTTTCGTTAAAATAAAATATTACCACTTCTGTGATTTAATTTTCAAAAATCCGACATACATGGTTTTCATTAAGAAGTAAAATGTGGTTCAATGAGATTAAAATAATTTTTTGGTGAATAGTAACTTTTAAGTTCTTAATCACGATTAGAGGTAATTAGTGTAGTTTAAGGTAAAAATAATGTTTTAATAATATAAGATGAGCTTGACACTTGTCCTACTCCTATTGGATGAGTCATGGCCGACCAAGACAACCCATGGGTCAACTTGGGGACCCCATGGAGCCACTTTGGTTGGAAAATGACATTAATATATATTTATTTAATGTTAAAATTAAATTGACACAAACATGAGTTGTTTTACTAAAACAGTTTTTAAGTGGGGTTAAACAAGTCCAAATTTTGACTATAAATATTCATTAGAAATCTAAAAAGATTTTCTACATCATAGTATTTTTTTTATAATTTTTAGACATTAAATAAATTAAATTATTTATGACATCATTATGATGCAGCGATGACCTCATTATTTGACGATTTAAATAAAATGAGAAGATAATGAAAACTCCAAGGCATACACATGTCCAAAGCCTATTGGATGATAAGATTTCTAACCCTTATCACCTTATCCACGAATTATATAAGTGTGGGACCTTTAGAATCCGAAAAGCATTGTATAATAATGTAACATTTCAATCTTTCCAAAAGAGCCCCTCCTCTCCACTTATAAAAGGCCCCCACCTCTCCCACCTCATTTACACTTTCAAGCCATTTGGCTCGGCCAACCTCTGCCCAAATACTCTCCCAACTTCCCTCTCTTACTCCTAGAAGCCTCACTTTGGGCAGAACTCTTCCCAAGGAAGCCTTTGGCTCAAATCAAAAAGAGTTACCCGATTTTGAGGTAATGTCTTCTCTAATGTTGTTTTGTTTTATTTATCTTCTCCAACCCCCTAAAATCTTTTTATTCATTTCTTTTGTAACAACACCAGTATCATCAATATACTAGGATGTTTTTATAAGAAGTATTTGAGCTACACTTACACACACCTACATCTAATGGTTAAAGAACATACGGTTTCTGTGGATGGAAAATTTCTGCCTCACGAAACGATGATTGTTCAACACTCATATAACACCTCCAAAGGTGGACATTAAGATGTCAATATTTTTATATATGATATATAATATGTTTATGTTTTACTTATGCTTCTGTATTTCTAATTTATGGCATACTTTATGATTTCCATTATGGGTAAAACGCGATAATTTCATTTTAGGAAGTGCGGACTACCGCCCCCTCAAAGTGATTTGAATCGTTAATGCCATATGTGGGATGTATAAAGGATAGAGTAAATGGTATTATGCACTATATTATACTGGAATTATATTATACATTTATATCATTATTATTTCGTTCCATTAAATATGAAATTGAAATGAAAGTAGCGTTCATGCGTACGTACGGCTTACCGTCTCCATGAACGGTGCATTTCATTTCTTACCTCTAAATGTTACGTAATATTACTAATGAATGTATATACTGGATATATGAGCTATATATGACATCTAAATCATGAATATAATTCTGGAGATAATGGATATTCTACCACATAAACAACTTTTAATTATAAGAATTTTATTGTTGACTCAAGTACCAAAGATCGACAAAACGACCGTTATTAACTTAAATAATTACATAATGTTCATATCATTGTAATAAGTGATATAAAAAGGATAATGAAATTGCAAATGGTTCTTAATAAGGTATATATTAACTCTAGTTTATTATTTAGGAGGTTAAAGAACGGTTGAGTCAAGTCAGACACGAGGTAAGGGAACTTCTTCACCCAATTTCCATTCTTTGGGTTAATCTCCTACTTTCAAATCATGTCATGATATTATTATGTCCTATTTTGTATTTATACTTTCTTTATGTGTACCTATAGTGAATACACATAATAGATCTATTTTATTTTAAAAATGATCTTTTTAAGGACTTTGTCTCAATCTTCTTTCATTGAGGCATATTTGGCTTTATACACAACTTTCTTTTATATGGTGTATAAACCCCTTTGACTTTTATGTTTATTCAAAAGGAATCTTTTTTATACGAAGCATTTTACTAAACGACAAAAAGGGAATGTTTTTCTTTCCGTACTTATGCGGCGACAATGACTTCTCCGCCGCCGTGACCATTATTTTATTTTCGGCTTCCTTTACAAGCCATCATTTTTTTAATGAAAAATAAATACAAAGTTTTAACTTTCTTTTATTTTGGTATTGAAAATTGTTTTGAAAGCGTTTTTATTATATCAATGTGTTGTATTGATATCTTGTGATTGAAATGTGGAAATGTTATGTTTCCTTTATGCATGTTTTATGTGATACGATTATGTTATGGTTTATGATATGTTTAAACCTATTCATATGAGGAATGCATTGGACTTAATAAGTGACGGGTGGAGCCCGCTATAGCTCCTCGATGCATCGGTAGGTCTCATGAGACAACTAGACGTGGAATTGGCCGAGGCCCTTTCCCAATTTGATTTATGGTTTTGGTCGAGGCCTTAATCATTTTAGACGTCTTGGCCGAGGCCTTGACAAAATGTTTCAGAATGTCTGGCATTATACATTCCCTCATTATGAAAGTGGTTATTGATTTTTCATGTGATTATTCGACCAGTAGAATATCCATGTGAAGAAGTGAATGGCATTATCTCATTTTACTTTTGCCATATTATGTTGAAGTTCAAGTTTAAAAGGCTTTTGTTTTAGTTATACATTGCCTTAAATGTTAATGTTTATTTATGAAAGCTTCTGCTATATTGTTAACCTTACTGAGCATCTGAGCTCACCCCTTTCAATGTTTTAATATTTTTCCAGGATGTGAAGAAGTATTTTATGAATGACCTGCAGGGATAGTCAGAAGAGGATATGAGTGTGGACCATGGAGACTTTGTTATTGTAGTTTTTCACTTTATGATGTAATGTAACGTTTATGAATGTATCTAGTGTTTCCAAGGCTACTAAACTAATCGGTATTTCGAGACTTGATCTTTTGTGATCATGCCAATGTTACGAAGTAACGCACCGACTCTGGGTAGCTGGGGTCGGGGCGTTACATCCCTAGTTCTTCTCCCAAGTCTACTGAAACCTTCAAGGAAGTTCTTTAACAACTAGAGTGGAGTAATTGAAGGAGGATCATAGGAATTAAGTCCTTTTAGTGTTTGAAATCCATAACACTTGCGCGCCTAAAGCGCCCAACCTCCCTAAATCAGAAACACTTAAGCACCACCCATTACACTCAAAATAACTTGAGCGCCACACTTCTGGGAATACCTATGAATACTCTTGAAGGGTTGAGTAATCTCTCACCCAAGTATTAACATCCAGGTTGTTCATCACTTAAGTGATCATTAGGTCTCCAAATCCTACGTGCGTGCCCATACTTTCGTTTCAGATACTTTCCTAGGAACCTTTCTTTGATTCACCTACTCCCTTTAGTCTACAAGCCATGAAGTCTTCTTAAAAGACACCCATGGCAAGGATTCTTCTTCATTGGATCCCTTGTCTGAAAGGGATTATGTTGAAACCTCAACCAAAACATCCGGACTTATCAAACCTTTGGGAAAGGCACATCAACATGTCTCCTATTTGGGTTTGTATATATACAGTCAGAGGTTTCCCACATTTGTTTCACAATGGGGTTATGATTTATGGAGTTTCTATGGGTTTGTATATCCACAGTCACATGGAACTTTCTCCCAGGAATAGTGTTGGGGAGTTCCCGATTTAGAGGATTATGGTTTGGGTTATGTCCTCCCCTTTTTGTCTCTAAAACCTGGAACCTCAGGTCTCTCGTAGGGAAGGTACGGTTCACACCTACCTTTCCTTTTGAACAAAGGATAAGTTCCCCCCCTACCATGACCGATTTTAGGGTGGCTATCCTGGTGTAATCCCCTAACCTTTTAAGTAGTAGGTTGAAGTCTTTCTCCTCTCTACTTCCTTCACCTTCACTCATTCTTTACATTGGACCCTTGTCCAATGTAAAGAGAACATAGGGAAGGCTTGTCACCTCGCCCTCTTCTCTGGTCACCTCGCCCTCTTCCACCATCACCATCGTAGGCACACCCCCTTCCACCAATAGAGGAGTAAAAGTGTGGGTGCCTTTATTGAATCTTTTACATCCTCTTGTTTTTCACACCGATCATGACTCACAGGGGCTTAGAGATTTATGATGATTAAAAATTTTGAACAAACACCCCTGGTGAATGAACTACGAGAACTCTGATTCCCACCATAATTGGGCTATATAGGAATCCTTCTCAGGGCATGAGATCACTGGATATCCTCTTCAAGAGTCCAACCCTAATTACCTTAATCTGGGCATCCCCCTTAGGATTAAACCCCAAATTAAGCCCCCAAATAACCAAGGCATCCTTTTTAGGATGTAAGACCAAAATAATTTCTCTAAAAGGACTAAAATCACATATGAGACTCATCAAACTATGTGGGATTTGATTCCCATCCAAATGGGATATGTAGGAAGCCTCCTTGAGGTTCAAACCCAACATTTCAAATCAACCCTATTCTTCTTAGGCCATATTCCCAACATGGTCTAATATTAATTGGAAACCCATATTCTTTCCAAGTTCCTTGGGCTGCTTAGGCATAAGTCCCACATCAAACCTTGAATAATCACATTTCTCTAAGATGTCCTTACCACATGACATTAAATTTCATGGTTCGGTTCTTATCTCATTAATTTAAAAGGTATGATGTGTCCCATTAAGTGGCACCGAACTATGAGGGTTCTAATTCCTTTCACAAGGATACGTAACTAGCCTGTTTATGGGTACGATACCAACATTAAAACAAACTTTCGTCTCCCTGGATAATGATAAATTTCAAAGTTCGCCACTGATTTGCTTAAAAACCAGTATCCTCATAACAATGATTAAAAGAATCTCTAAATATTATATGAGTGGATACCATTGATGGATAACCTCGAATACATATTTATGTCTCCATTAATGAATAACCTCGAATATATATAGATGATTCTAAATTTCACACATGCTATTAATTGATTGAAAATTCTAAGGGAAACCTATTTTATACTTGGTAAATTAATAAGAATTCATGAAAATATTTCAAATCTATAGAGAGTCCCAGAGTAGAAAATAATTCCCCCCAAAAGGGTGTGATAAGTATTCCCTCCTATCCTCTCGACCAGTGCATGTTCTAGAGTATCGTAAGTTTAAACTCAACGAATGCCTAACTTTAGAAAGCAAGTCTCTTTTGGATAAAAAAACTGTTGGATGTTTCCAGTTCCATGAATAAATACAATGGAAACCGCTTGGAAGCAGTGATTCTTAACTAGAACACACATTCCAAGGAACTACAAAACATGGATTTAATCCATTGTTCATCTACAAATGTGTTAGCAGTTTCATTAAAAGATAGATTCTTATATCACATTAAGAAATCCAACATAGCTGAATCATGTTGTGGAACAAAAAGTTGTCCCATATGGGTAAGGTTATTCATTATAACATGAGTTAGCTACACTAATATGGCCATGATCTGCTCAATTATAACACTAGATGTAATGGTTTACCCAACAGGAAAATCCATACATTTTATTTGGGTGTTAATTACCTTTCATAAATTAAGTTCCATCACTAAAAAATGAAACATTATATATTATCTCATATCATCATGAATATTGAGCCACAAAAATACCTATATTGTTAAAAGTTCTCAATTACTATAATGGATTTTCATAAATATCATGTTAGTTATGTTCATTTAAAATATAGTTCCAAATGTTCCTACTATACTTTCTCTAATACCAACTCTAGTAAACCTAATTCCAATAACCCAAATATGGTAATTACTTTATTACATTGGTATAATATACTAGGGATCTCACAATAAAAAATCAACCAGTTTAGAAGTCTTGGAAAACTAGATATATACATGATTATCATATTACATATAAAATATAAAATTCATAGCATAATAAACATTCTCATATCCTTAATATTATTTTTAATATCCTTATTTATATCTTGGGGAAAGGAACATATATAATGGGTGAGCCCAGCTTCTCAGTAATGGTTACATACAATGGATGTTATCAGGAGAAAATAAGGCATAATCAACATGGCAAAGTGGATAATCAAAACACACTCCATTAAATCAACACATGAGTTCAATGAGTATCCAAGGATAATATAAATATATTAATCACATTTATAAACAAAAATTATTTCTTAATAAATGAATGCATAATTATAGACATTCATGTTCAAGGATTCTCAACCAATATACCATGGATATTACCATTATGGCCTCTCAACCAAAATATCATTCTTAATAAATGGGTAAGTGTGAACCAAATACCCATCTAATATGGTATTCCAATTATTTTGTCTCATGAGACATTTCAATTTATAAAGTGTTTATCTATTACTAGGCCCCACTTATTACTTACACATCTTATAAATTTCTAATATTTTGAATGATCAATATAATTCATTCTCAAAATGCCTTATAAGTCAACGATTATTAATATTTAATAAAGAATATAGAACATAAATGCATCATAATCATAGAAAATCTAAGGAAATAATAAATATGGTATCATTGGATCATATCACCAGTAACATCAATGAGGATTTTATAGTAGGAAATATCTTTAAAAGATCACAAAAACATTTATTGAGGAAAAATACCCTTTTCAATTTGAAATCACTTATTAAAATCTAAAATATTTCCAAATATTAAGGAAACAATTTCCATTTAAAAGAACTTAGAAACTTGTAAATGAAACTTTATATCATTAATATGTCATGTTTTCATGAAATTCTGTTCGTATTGTGTATATTAAAAAAATATTCTTATTACACTTTTAGTAAATATTCAAAAGTACCTCATTCAGAAAACGACTAGAGGACTCATTTAAAAAAAATTGTAAAAATTAAATCATGGGTAAAAATGAATTTTAAAAATCATAGGGTTAAAAAAATTCTTGAAAACATTTAAAAAACATGGACATGAAAGAAAAATATTCTTGACTAAAGAGAAATTAATTTCTGTTTTTCTAAAAAAAAATTTCTCAATCTTTTAATTAACCAAGAGAGGAAAATGTATATATTAATTAAAAATTACATTAATAAAAATTATAATAAAATTAAAGGTTTTATTAAATAAGTATCATATAATTTTCCTCAATGGAAATTCAAACATAAACAATCTTGAGATAAAATGACACATTAACAAATCCATTAAGTCAAGATCAATAATACTTATAATTGATTTTAACCTCATTTATAATGAATTTAGATTTATTATATTCTATAAAAGATACCTTTACATGATTAAAATATAATATATGATCCACTTATAATATTTCAACATCCATTTATAAAAAATTCCTTATTAAAATCATCATTTTGGGTATTAATTTTAACACCTCAAGATTTTATGGACCATTTGTTCTCGAATAAATTAATTTTTCATTGATATATTTCATTTAACTAGGTCAAACATTCCTTTCACATGGATCCAAATTGTTTTGATGTTACATGCAACACTGAGTTTCTACGAAACATCTTTTTTTCTATAGTTATTTAAATGAGATAATTACAACCTATCCATTAAATATATTAATATGAATAGTAATAACTAATTTTCAAATATTTTTAATAATTTTATAAAATAAAAAAAACATATTGAAAATTAAAGATATAATTTTTGGTAAAATAATTATATATTTAAAAATACTATTTTCTCAAATCAACTACTTTTCATGTCCTTCTATGAAAAAAATAAAATTAATTTTATACACATTTATAAATTGAATTTTATGAAATATTTTTTTTGAATTTATAATTTCAAATTTATCTTAGGGTTAATTTTTGGGATTTTTCTGAGAAACATCATTTTTGGATAAATAGTGGAAAATACTGAATTTTAATTCAAAAATAATTTTAAATCTAATTTATTTATAAGGATAAGTTATATTTTAAATTTATTTAAAAGTTTATTTTTATAATATTTTTATCAATTAATCCAATTTGGTTCATTAAAATCCATTTCACTTTGAAATTGGGTATAAAAACTTGGAAAACTTTTGGATGTTTTTACTTTAAAAACTCACAATGTCGCCTCGTCAGCGAGATTAAATTTAAATTATTTTCTTCCACTTATGTGATTGGAATTTATAAAAATGGATTTATTTAATAATCATGATTTATATTTTATAATATTTTCAAGTTAGTTATTGACAAAAAATATTAGCGAATGTTGTTAAAATTAATTACAGCAATTAATGTAAAATTATGCTTAACAATGTAATAAACCTTAAACTTAAGGGAGAAAATGACATTTAAACTTTTAAAAACCAATTTTATGTCCATATTTAGGCCATAAAACATCCATTATTAATTTATTTTTGTTTTTTATGACTTTTTTTGGGTAAAAATGTGGGTACACCTAACTTGTTTTTAAAAATTCCAAGTGTGTCCTTTCACTTCTCAATAAAAGGCCACTATGTCTCCCTCTTCTCCACACCTATAAAACACTTAGGTTCTACCAATTTATTCCCAATACACTTCCTAGAAACCATACCTTACTCCTTTAATCCTCACTTTGGTCATAAATCCTTCTAAGTAATCCCTTCAGTGCAAACCAAAAGGATTTACCTGATTAAGTGGTAACACCCTCCCTCAAGCTCCTTTCTATTATTTTATTTATTCACCATATCAAATCCACTTATTAAATTCTTATAAAAAAACCACAATCCTAAATATACTTATATGTTATTATTCTAAGGTTTCTACCTACACATACACGCACTTCCATCTGATGGGAAAAGAACATATTATTTACATGTACGGTGAACTAGCGCCTGAAAAAACGATAATTGTTCATTTTTCCTTTACCACATCTCATTGTGAATAATATTATGGAAACTATTTTTATATTTTTTATAGATTCTATTTATTATATATTTAATATTCTATAATTCTTTTAAAAATATATCTTTATATTTTCCATCTAGTGTAAATATGATAATTTCGTTTGAGGAAGTGTGGCCTACCGTCCCCTCAAAGTGATGTGATTCGTTCACACAATAAATGCAATGTATTAAGGATAGTTTTATTGAAATTATATTATATATATGGTATATATGATATAATAGTGCTACTGGAATACTTATATATATATATAAATATATTCACATATTTCATTTTCATTCTTTTTTCAGTACAAAAATAAAACGGAAATGGCATTCTTATGTACGTATGGTCTACCATATCCATCAATGGTGCATTAAATTTTATACTTATATATTATATGTATTATTATAATATAAATATACTAAATATAATATTTATTTATATCATGTTTTACTTTTCGGAAATCATGATATAAGTATAAGGACCAAAGATATAATAAATTAAGACACATGCGAAAAACAAAGCAGATATTACCTAAAGTAAAACCTTAACCTAGAAATGTTAACAAGAAGGTAATATAAAATAATAATAATAACATATATGTTATTATATATAATAATATGGTTCTTTATAATAAACTTATATTTATTATACAGGAGGTTTGAATGAGTACGATGAGATTCAAGACACAAGGTAAGGAGATTTCTAGTGTCAATTTTATTCCTTTAAGATTTACACCTTATTCACCACTCATATATTTTGTGCAGTGATTATAATGACCTTGAATATATTTTAAGTTTTTTATCCGTAATTTTATGTGTATTTACATATTCACTTGATGATATCTCTTTCATGGGGTTCATGTTTAAAGAGTTACCAAATCAGAAAAGTAATTTTGTCTCAATTTGCCTTATTTTAGGCACATGCCATAAACTTTAAGAACCATGTTTCAAAAAAAAATTTTAAAAATGATATTTTAAAATAATTTTAAAGTAAAGAATATTTTAAAAACTTTTTATGGTTTTCAAGCATCCTTTAAAATTTTTCAAATTATTTTCATGGAAATTTGTTTTCAGAACATTTTCAAGCTCTCTTTATATGTTTTCAATGAAAAACGTTTCCAAAAGGGTTTCAAAAGATTTCTTTATAAGTTTTCAAGTTTATTTTAAAGAAAATGGTTTTCAAAGGGTTTTAGGTTTTAACAGAAAAATTTCAAAGAATAAAGGATATTTTCCTCTAGAAATTTTTTTATATATATTTCAAAATTATTTTCCATATAAGATGACATCAGTTGATGTTACTCATTATCTTATAGGAAATGATTCAAGGGTTCCATTAATATTCTTTCTATGAATTTTTTATGTTTTTATGAAATGATTTTTATGAAACCCATTCTTCTTCCATGGGTTTTATGCTTGTTAAACCCATTTCCTTTCAGGGTTTAGGATTTAATGAAATGTTTATAAATCCTATCTTTTTTCCATAGGTTAAGATATAAGTACATGTTTATGAAACCCATTTCATTTCATGCGATTATGATAGGATGTTTATAAAACCCACATATTTTTATGGTTCATGATATGATGAAAGTTTTATTATATTGTGGAACATGTATGAATGATTTTATTATGATATGGGTGGGACCTATATCCCCCTCCAGTGCAGTGGATAAAGATTTATATCTCATGAGATAATAATTTTAATCAAGTCGACGATCTTGATCCACTATGGGAGGATGGGGAAATCTGATCCCTTATAAGGAAAGGACTATGACTCGGGAGGGTTCTGTGTCCGACCCAATAGGTGTAGTCACCATGAATATGGAATATGGGAAACCTCGGCCCACTATTGTAATATGGGGAAACTCAGTCCCTTATAAGTAAAGGTGATTGAGGATGGTTGTGTGTCCCACCTAGTAACTGTGGTTCTCATGAAGTTCCTTAACAAGTTATATCAATGATTTTTGAATTATATGGAATGATATCACATGTTTATGCGTGCCACAATTACATGAATTATTCCTATGATATGTTTTATTGGTTTTTACTTATGATTCATGTCTTACAAATTTCCAAGATTTATGTCCTTATTCATGTTTATGATCTTTTATTTTCTGGGTATGATATTATAATGTTATGATCACATTCTCATACCCTTATGCTCATGTTTATGTTTATATGTCTCTTTTTTTACCCTTACCGAGCATCTGAGATCACCCCTTTTTATGTTTTCTTCCCTAGATTATGAAGATACATATTATGTTTGATGTGTCTAAGAAGGGTAATATTCAAGAAGAACCTAGTGGGAGATAATTTAGACCACTTATGTACTATATTTTATGTTTACATTTTTCTAAAGTTACTAGACTAATACGGTCTTTGGGTGTTTTCTTGTTTAATGTTTTAAGTATTCTGCAAAAGTGATGTAATGTTAATGTATGAAAAAAAGAGGGTCACTATAGTTGATATCAGAGAAAAAGTTTAGTTATATTTTGGAATATTGGATGATAAGACCTTATGTATAACCCTAAGGACATATCTAGGGATAATTATAAGGATAATTATAAGTATAGGAAAATGTACTAGCATTTTGTTAAAGGATAGAGTAAGTGGTTTCCTAGCCAAATCATCCCTGCTTGGCTACCACAAGTGGATGTGGATCTGGTGCAGATGTACCTAAAAGTAACAACTTTGAAAATATGTTCCAAGCCTGAATCGGGGTAATATGGTACATAACAATGAGCCTTGATGCGCACATGGTTTCACACTCATAAGGGATATGTTTTGGGTATTCACAAACTCTTCACAAACCATCATGAAGAATTTAAATATAAGTTGTCTATGAATAACCTAGGACAAAACTAAGGTGTCATAGATTATGGAAGGTTTCATAATTTAGACATCCTATATATGGGTCTTCATGATTATGTGGTTCCCCACTATGATAACTATTTAATACTATATTATTTTTTGGTTTAATCACTGGTTAGAACCTGAAGGAACCACATTAATGGTGATTGTGATGAACTGTGAAATGATTATTCTCTTAATCATATGAATGCTATGGGAGATGGAATAAAAAACCTCATTTCTATACTCATTCATCTTTCTCAATCTATAAATTATAATGATCTTAAAAACAAGCAGAAGAGGTAACAATGTTCTATTGATTCCTCCATAAGGTAACCTCCACATTATTTCACTGGGTCTTCTAATCCACTTGTTTCTAAAAACAGGATCAATACAACTAAAAATATATTTTCCGTTCTCTACTTTTCAGATCATGATAAATTCATTATAGTTGTTTATTTGTTAGAAGGTGAAGCAGATGAGTGGTGTACACTATTCAAGAATACACGGAATAAAGATGAAATTGAATCCATGGATTGGGATGAGTTCAAGAACTTATTATTCAATAAGTACTTTCCTTGTGTCCTTCATACGATGATGTAAAAGGAGTTTCTTGAGTTGAAGAAAAGGGATGATGAATATGTTGGTACTTTCAAGGTTAATCTGACAAGACTTGTGAGGTACACTTATAGAATTATCATCCAACCTAAAAGTAAAGTTGATAGGTTCTTTGGTGGCATAAATATAAGTCTTATAAGGGCATTGTCCATAAGTGAATTTCATAGATATGAAGAGATTATGAATTGTTCAATAAAAGTTGAAATGGATTTTTTATTTACATATCAATCTCATGTTTTTAATAAGAAAAGGAAGATGGAGTTCAAAAGAAAATATAAAAACCATGAAGAGAAGAATATGAGCCTTCGCACATGCTCTAATTGAGGAAAGAAGCATGTATGGAATTATCTTTTGAGTTCTAATAAGTTTTTTAAGTGTGGAAGTGAATTTCATCAGAAAATTTATTTCCACATTTATGGGAATAACATGGACAATGATAAAATTAGAGGAAAATCTACACAAAATGTACTTTCCACACTACAGTGCTTCATGTTTAAGGAGAATGGGCATTATGATAACTAGTTCCAAAAATCAAGTTCTAATGATAATGATCGAAGTTATTAACCTCTTAAAACAAGGGATAATGGGAAATATCATGCGATCACAATTTCTAACGAGGGATTTAATAAGGACATGGTTAAAGGTAAACTTAACATACACTCTAGAGATGCTATTGTATTATTTGATTTTAGATCTACCCACTCTTTCATATTTAAATAATTTTATAAGGGTATTAAGATTCCACCAAAATAATTAGATGTGGAATTAACAGTACAAACATCTAATGGTAACATGATTTAATATCAAGCCTTTGATTCCTCTCCAGTTGATGTTTGTGGGAATGTGCCTCCTCCAAACTTTTCATTCTTCCTTTGGTTTAATATGATGTTATATTAGGCATGGATTGAATTTCATTTCATAAATCCCATATAAAATTTTAGGTAAGGGAAGTTACATTTAACATTTCAAACCCTCATATGATTATCCATCAATGTTATGATAAGAGTGAACTTACTATGTAGATTGCATCAAGTTTTTGGGTATTAATTTCCATTTATAAGGGTTGTTTATCTCAAATGGTTTGGGAAAAAATCATTGATGATAATGTGCCTATTTTTTTGGGATTTTTTGGATTTATTTACAAAAGAGTTTCCTAGTCTTCGACCAAAATCTGAAGTTGAGTTCCCAATAGAACTCATACCTGGTTCCACACCAATTTCATAGACTCCCTATAGAATGGACCCAATTGAGTTGCAATAATTGAGAATAAACTCTAAGAAAACCTCTCTAAGTGATTCATTTGGACAAATGTTTTACCTTGGGGTTCACCTATTATTTTTTGTGAAAAAGAAATATGGATCAATGCAACTCTTTATTGATTATCGGAATTTGAACAAGATCTCAATCGAGAACAAGTTTCATCTTCACCATATTGATGATTTTTTGATCAACTATGCAAAGCTCAATACTTTTCCAAGATTGACCTTAGTTATGGATATCATCAATTAAGGGTCAAGAACAATTATATACCTAATACGGAATTCCATACAAGGTAAAGACACTATGAATATATATTGATGCCTTTCAATATTACTAATTCACCTTCTATATTCATAGATCTGATGAATACTATCTTTAGAGATCACCTCAACCAGTTTTGGTAGTATTTATAGATTATATTCTTATTTATTCAAAGAGAAAAGAAGATCATGAATATCACTTTATTATTGTACTAAAAAACCTAATGAAGGAGAAACTGTATAAAAAATCTATAAAATGTGAATATCAGATGCAAAGGGTTTCATTTTTTGGTCACATAATCTCAATATATGGTATATTAGTAGATCCTTCAAAGATAGAGTCTATTGAATGCTAATCTAGACCAACCACAGTGATTGAGATCTGTAGATTTCTTAGTTTATCTAGATATTATCGATAGTTTTTTAAAATTTATCACAACTATCTAATCCTTTGACCAAGTTAACTTATATGGTTTCCAAGTTCTTTTGGATATATGAATGTTAATAAAATTTTAAGGAATTGAAAAAAAGGTTAGTCAGTGCACCTATGCTTACATTACCCTGTAGTGGAGAAGGGTTTGTAATCTATAGTGATGCACCCAATAGGGGATTGGGATGTATTATTATGAAGAATAACATGGTTATCGCTTATGCCTCATGGAAGTTGAATATTCATGAGTAAAATTATCCAACTCATGATTTGGAGTTAGTAGTAGAAATTTTTTCATTAAATATATGGAGGCATTATCTTTATGGAGAAAAGTGTGATATATATATAGATCATAAAATTTTGAAATATATATTCACACAAAAGGATTTGAACATGTTTCAGATAATCTGGTTAGAGTTGATAAGGGATTATGACTACTCAATACATTACCAACCCGAAAATAAGAACAAGGTGGCCCATGCTTTGAGTTGAAAGGATCATGTTATCTAATACATGATAAGGACCCCAAAAGATCTAATATTTCTAGATTTGAAAAGGATGGAGCTGTAAATAATGATGTAAAGTGGAAAATCCTATCTTTATCAAATGAATGTTCAACCCTCTATCCAAGTGAAGATTAAAGAGGCTCAGAAGGAAAATGTAGATCTATAAAATAAAGTTACAAATACTCTTGAGTTTAACCCTGATCAGGATGGAATGATAAGGTTCAAGAACCTTGTATGTGTTCCATCCATAGCAGATTTGAAGAAGGATCTGTTAGAGGAATCTCATAGTTCTTTATTCTCTATTCATCCTGGAGATACAACGATGTATAGGGACTTGAAATAATACTTTTGGTGGGATGTAATGAAGAGAGATATCTCAAAGTTTGTATCCCGGTGCATGGTATATTAATAAGTTAAGGCTGAAAGACAAAAGTCAAAGGGGATGTTTTATCTATTACCCATACCAGAATGTAAATGGGATAACATCACTATGGATTTTTTTTCATTGGAATACCCAAAACCTCTAAAGGGTTTAATGCTATATTGGTGGTAGTCAATCTCCTTACAAAGTCATCACACCTCATTGCTATCAAATAAGACTTCTCTATGGATTATATTTCCTGGATAAACATTAATGAAGTGGTAAGGTTTCATAGAGTACCACATTATATTATGTCAGATTGATATTTGAGGTTTACCTCTAAGTTCTAGCGAAGTATTCAGAAATCACTTGATACAAAATTCAGTTTCATCACTGCTTATCATCCTCAGAAAGTTGGTCAGTCTAAAAGAATAATTCAAACCCTATAATATATGTTGAAATCTTATTCTCTAGATTTAAAATGTGTTTGGGATCAACACCTTCCTCTAGTTTAGTTTTCATACAAAAATATCTTTCACTCAAGCATTCATATGGACCCCTATGAATCCATATATGGGAATAAATGTAGAGCTACAACATGCTAAGATGAGGTTGGAGAAACAAAGCTATTGGTACCTGAGATCGCTGAAGAAATAGAAAAGAAGGTTAGAACCATTAAACAACATATCAAGGTAACTAAAAGTGGGAATAAAATTTATTCTAATAACCAATGACATGATATATAATTTGAAGTTCGTGAAAAGATGTTACTATGAATCTCTCCATGGAAGAAAGTTATGAGATTTGGAAAGAAAGGGAAACTAAGCTCTAGGTAAATCGGTCCCTTTGGGATTCTTGATCATATTAGAATGATATCCTATCACTCATAACTTCCTCCAAATCACTCTCAAGTCCATGATGTGTTCCATGTATCTCTCATGAGGAAGTACATAACAAACCCTTCACATGTATTGAACTCCAAGATCATACCGTTAGAGCATAATATTTCTTACGAAGAACAACCAGTTGAAATTATGAACCAATTATAGAAATTTCTACCAAAAAATACCACTCACCTATTCAATATTTTGTGGAGAAATCACTAGTTAGATGAAGCTATGTGGGAACTTGAGGATACGAAAAAGTAAAAGTATCCTTATTTTTTTTACCATAATGATGTATTTCGAGGGAGAAATTCATTTTAAGGTGGGCAGAATGTAACACCCCATATTTTTATGAACCTTTTTTTTCTCGAATAAATTCAATTTTTATTAATATCATATATTTCACTAAGTTAAACATTACTTTCACACAACACTGACTTAGCGTACGTTATTCGCAACACTGAGTTTATATGAAACATTTTTTTTATAATTATTTAAATGATATAATTATAGCAAAGCCATTAAATATAGTAATATGAATAGTAATAAATATTGTTCAAATATGTTTGATAATTATTTCAAAAATAAATAAAACATATTGATAATTAATGATATAATTTTTTGTAAAATCCTTAAATATTTAAAAATACTATTTTCTCAAATGAACTGCTTTTCATGTCCTTCTGTGAAAAAAAAAATTAATTTTAAACACATTTAGAAATTAAATTTTATAAAATAAACTTCATTTTTGAATTTAAAATTTCAAATTTATATTAGGGTGAATTTTTTGGGTTTTTTTAGAAACATCATTTTTGGATGAATAATGACAAATATTGAATTTTAATTCAAAAATGATTTTTCATATAATTTATTTATAAGGATAAATTATATTTTAAATTGATTTAAAATTTTAATTATATAATATTTTTATTAATTAATACAATTTGGGTCATTATAATAAATTTCACTTTGAAATTGGGTATAAAAACTTAGCAATCTTTATGATGTTGTTACTTTAAAACCCCGCAATGTCGTCCTGTCAGCAAGATTAAATTTAAACTAATTTCTGGAACTTAAATTATTGGAATTTGGAAAAAGGTATTAAATATTTTTAATAATAATAATTTCTAATTTCTAATAAGTTCAAATTAGTTTTTTACCAAATATATTAGTGAATGTAGTTAAAATTATTTACAGTGATTAAGGTAAAATTAAACTTAATAATGGAATAACCCGTAAACTTAATGGACCAAATGACCTATAAAATTTTCAAACACCCATTTTATTGACATATTCCAGACATAACATTTCATTATTGAGTCTTTTTGGTTTGGTATCCCTTTTTGGAGGTAAAAATGTGGGTATACCTAACTTGTTTTAAAAAATTCCAAGTGTGTCATTTCCCTTCCCGATAAAAGGCCACCACATCTCCCTCTTTTCCAAACCTCTCAAACCACTTAGGTCCAAACAATATCTACCCAATAAACTTCCCAAAATCCCTATCTTACTCTTTGAATCCTTCATTTGGTCATAAATCCTTCCAAGTAATCCCTTTGGTGCAAACCAAAAGGATTTACCCGATAAAGTGGTAACACCCACCCTCAAGATCCTTTCTATTATTTTATTTATCCACCCTATAAAATCCACTTAATAAATTATTATAAAACAACGCCGTTATACTAAATATATTGATATTTTTTTATTCTAAGGTTTCTACCTACACTTAAACACACTTCCATCTAATGGGTAACAAACATACTATTTACATGTACGATGAACTACCACCTCACGAAACGATGATTGTTCATTTTTACTTTACCACCAATCATAGTATACATTATGATGGGAAATATGTTTATATATGATATATATTATATATATTATGTATTTTATCTTATTTAATACTTTTACAACACATATCTTTAAACTTTTCATTTGGTGTAAATACGATAATTTTGTTTGAGGAAGTGTGGACTACTGCCCCCACAAAGCGATGTGATTCATTCACACATTACATAGAATGTATTAAGGATGAGTTTATTGAAATTATATGATATATATGATATAATAATGATATTTTAATAATGATATATATATATACATATATTTCATTTTCTTTCTTTCAATATGAAAATAAAATGGAAACGACGTGTGTGGCCTACCGTCTCCATGAATGATGTATCCCATTTTATACTTCTATATTATATGGATTATTATAATATAAATATATTGAATATAATTGATATTTATATCATGTTTTAAATTCTATAAAACATTATATTAGTATAATTACCAAATATATAACAAATTAAGTCACATGCAAAGAACAAATCAGACATTACCCGAAGTGAAATGTTAACATAGAATTATTAACAAGCGGGTAATATAAAGTTATAATCAAACCATATATGGTATTATATATAATAATATGTTTCTATATAATAAACTTATATTTATTATATAGGTGGTTTGAATGAGTATAATGAGATTCAAGACACAAGGTAAGAGAATTTCTAGTCTCACTTTTATTCCTGTGAGATTTACACCTTACTCACCACTCATTTATTTATGTGGTGATTATACTACCCATGAATATATTGTATGATTGTTATAATTAATATTATGTTTATTTAAATATCCATTTGATCATATATATTTCATGTGTTTTATGTTTGAAGAGTTACCAAATCAGAAAAGTAGTTTTGTCTCAATTTACCTTCTTTGAGACACATGCCATGAACTTCAAGAACCATGTTTCCAAAAATGTTTTAAAATATGATATTTTAAGATAATTTTAAAGTAAAATGGATTTGAATTTTTTTTTTAAAATATTCCTTTAAATGTTTTCAAATTATTTTCATGGAAAATGGTTTTCAAAATGTTTTTAACTTATCTTTATATGTTTTCAAAGAAAAAGTTTTTCAAGATGTTTTAAAATTTTATTTATAGTTTTTCAAGTTTATTTTCAAGAATATGTTTTTCAAATGGTTTTATGTTTTAAAGAAATTTTTTCAAATAATATAGGATATTTTCATCAATAAATGTTTTTAAAATACATTTCAATATTATTTTCCATCTAATATGACATCTATTGATGTTACTCATGCCCTTCTCGGAAATGATTCAAGGGTTCCATTCATATTCTTTCTTTGAATGGTTTATGTTTTGATGGTATGATGTTTATGAAACTCATTCCTATTCCATGGTATTTTTGCTTGTGAAACCGAATTATATTCAAATGGTTAGGATTTGATGAAATGATTATGAAACCTATCTTTTTCCAAGGGTTAATATATAATTACATGTTTATGACGCCCATTTCATTTCATGGGATTATGATAGGAGGTTTATAAAACCCATATATTTTTATGGGTTATGATATGATGAAAGTTTTATTATATTGTGAAACCTGTATGAATGATTTTATTATGATATGGTTGGGACCTATATCTCCCTCCAATTCATTGGGTAAATATTTATATCTCATTATATAATGATGTGAATCAAGAGGATGGGCTTGATCCACTATGGGAAGATGAGGAAACACAATCCCTTATAAGGAAAGGATTGTGACTAGGGATAGTGGTGTGTCCCACCTAGTAGGTGTAGTCACCATGAATATGGAAGATGGGGAAACACGATCCACTATGGGAATATGGGGAAACCTAATCCCTTACAAGGAAAGAACTGCGACTGGGTATGGTGGTGTGTCAAGTCCAGTAAGTGTGGTTCCTATGAAGTGGCCTGATAAGTTCTAGAAATGAGACTTGACTTATATGGAATGATATGACATGTCTATATATTCCACAATTACATGTCTTATTCCTTTGATATTCTTTCTTGGCTTATGTTCTCTATTTACTTATGATTCATGTATTATGAACTTCCAATCTTTATTCTGTTATTCATATTTATGATCTTTGATACGTAGGGTATGATATTCTAATGTCATGATCACGTTATCATACCCCTATTATCATGTTTATTCGTACATTTCTCCATTTTTTAACCTTACTTAACATCTGAGATCACCCCTTTTTATGTTTACTTCCCCAGGTTATGAAGATACATATTGTGTTTGATGTGTCTAAGAAGGGTGCTAGTCAAGAAGAGCCAAGTGGGAGATAATGTAGCTCACTTATATACCAATGTTTATGTTTACATGTTTCAAAAGGAACTATACTAATACAGTCTTTGGGAATCTATTTGTTTAATGTTTTAAGTATTCCACAAAAGTGATGTAATTTTAATGCATGAAAAGCGAGGGTCTCTATATTTACCTTTTTCATTTTTTCATGAGAAGTTTGGTTCATGAGTTTTGGTCCTTATATGTCGATCATGGTTACCTATACTAAATAATTCTAATTATTAGATAAATATAAATTATATTCTTTATATATATTTTTAGAGTCATCAATAGAAGGTATAGATAGAAAATTGAATTACACCATTCATGGAGATGATATGCCAAACATACACATGAACATTATTTTCACTTCTTGATAGATTGAATAAAATAAAGTTAAATAATAATAAAACTATATAGAATCATTATTATATAATATATATCATATATATTCATTACTTATATCCTAATTACCATATATTTAAATCATAAATGAAAAACTAATCACTTCACTTTGTGGAGGTGGTAATCCATATGTACACACGAGTGACATTATCATTTTCTAAAAGATGGGATAGTAAGAATGTAGATATGATATTATAATTATAAAAGAATTATTATTTAATAAATATAATATATAAACCTTAAATCCATCATAATAACCGGACATCAAATATGGTTATTGAAAATGAATTCTATCACTATGTGGAGGTGGTAGTTCACACGTATGCATGAGGGTTACTTTAACTTATCATTTGATAGAATATAGGGTGAATAATGGTGGTTATATAATAAAAATAAAATTTCATTATATTTAGGATACTATATTTTTTTATGATCAATACCACAAATTTAAATGAGATGGAAGAATAAATATATTGAAAGTATTTAGTTAAGAGTTGTACCTCTTCATTGAAAAACCTCTTTTGAATTACATCTTAAGACTTAGAGGGACGGTATTTTGAAATGATAAAAATATATAGGAAATGAGGATGGAATATAGGTAGGTATTATTGTAGTTCTTTTCTAATATAGAAGGCTAAAAAGGTGTTAGTAATAGAGGATAATTAGTGCCCTTTTATAAGAGGGGAGAGGGCTACTCTGGAAATTACTTAAAGTAGAAAATTAATATAAATTAAATTTCAAATAAAAATGACTATAAATTGATAATATTAGAAAATGAGATGTGTGTGAGTATAAATAATCTCATAAAATAAAATTTGTACATTTTTTTTGTTATGCTTTCACCCTTATCACTTATTTTTAATCCTTCATTAACCTTTTTGACAATTACTACGACATTAAAGTCATCATTTTTTTAAGGTCCAAAAATGTTAAAATAAATGAATAAGTGATACATGAATGTAAAATGGTTTATATTTTCAACAATATAACATTATATTGGAGAAATATGTTATTTTTATGAATTTTAAAGAATTTAATAATATATTATTTTTCCCAAAAAACCATTAATGTTATTTTTGACACTATTAATTTAATTTGACTTTAAAGACATCAAGAAAAATATGGAATTTGAATATAAAATTTTAAATAAATAATATTATTTAATAGTAAGCTAAAAAATTCTTATAAAATAATAATTTAAAAAAAATTATTACTTTTAAAAAAATTAAAATCATTTATTTTATTTTTCTATTAATTGAAAAAATATTTTTTCGTCACTCTGTTAGAATTTAAGGTAATTATTCAATCACTAAAAATTATAAATAAAATAAAATGATAAAAAAAATTATTATTTAAAATAAAAATTTATAATTGAACTTATACTCTTTTAATCCTTATGTAAACAATTTAGAGATATTAAATTCAGGAGAGTGAAATTTTAAATTTATTCTTTTCTTAAAATAATATAAAGATAAATATCAAAGAAAAATGGCACCAAGTGGCCATATTTTAAAGAATTGGATGGTAATGGTAGAAATACACTCATACAATAGGATAAATTCAAGTTTTATAGTAATTTCAAAGCCTTATCCCAAAGTTGTAACCATATTTTACCCATTTTACCCTTTCCGAGGTGACAAATAATTACCAAGGTTATTATTCATAATGACCAAATATAAGAGAACTAGATACCAAATTTGGACCTATTAATTCACATAAGTGACATAATTTTAGTTTACATTAAACCCATGAAATGCAATGAAAACGATTTTCCAGAAAAATGACTTTTTTTAGTATACAAATGTTTTTATACCAAATTCAGATATAATGTTGATTAAAATACCATTTATTATATATTTTTTAATCAAAAGTAACTAATTAAATTTTAAAACTAATCTAAAAAAATTATATAACTTTTTAATTACTTCAAAAGAAAATATATATTTTAATAAGAATCAGTATTTTTCATTATTCATTGAAAAGTCAAACATTTCAGAAAATTATCAAAAATTCATCCTAAGATAATTTTGATATGATGATTAAAATATAATTTTATAAAAAAAATTCTAAAAGTTATAGAAATTAATTATAATATTTTCTCACAGTAAGCAATAAGAATCATTTTTGAAGAAAATGTAATTTTGAAGCATATAATGACTTTACTAAAAAATGAGTATCACTGCCACCCTCTATGAGGATCAAAATATCCATAATGATATTATTAAATTGGTGGATGATCATAATAGGGTTTTTTATGGATACAGTTACAAGCATCATCAATGCTTGAGAGTTTCGGTCTTTGTTGTGCTCTGTCGAGGAGTATGACGAGTGGGTGAGAAAGATTTAGTGTAAGGAAATCACAGAAAAGATAAACTTCCTTATCTAGAGGTTTTCTAACAAGTCCATTACTAATGTTGATAATATATAGTGTAAGGGTATTCACTTAGTCTCGTGTTGTATATGTTGTAAGATTTCAAAAGTGGAATCGTCCTGATAGTTGTTCTTTGAGGGTGGATGTGTATGCTTCATATGGGTTCTCATTGGATAATGTCTGGGCATTTTGGGGAAAGGGGTTTTTATACTAGAATATTTTTCATCTTGATTTTAAGGGTTATATTATCATGGTTATGATATCAAGCTTTTTATCATGGTGTTTATTGTGGTTTATTATGTAATTTGGGAGGAAAGTAATAAGGGTCATGAAGGAAAGAAAATTTCTTATCTCTATCTTCAAATTCATGTGTTTTTTATTATGTCAGAGCCTTATGTTATTATTTTAGGTAGAGAAACCTTTTCATCCATTAAGGGGATACTCCCAAAGAACTAGATTATCCTAGAGGGAGGTATTATATATTTTCAAGGGTGGTGGGTCAAATGGGGTCCTCCAAGTGCGGGGATGAAGATTAATTTGGATAGGTCCTATATATAGGGATCTATGAGAGGTAAATGAATTATAAATTATGATAGGGTTTTAGGGATCTTAGGTTTTAGTGCTTTTTTTAGTTTAGGAAACTCCATTGGGGAGGATCCAAGAGATTTTTATAGTGGTCTCTCCTTATGAAGGCTTTTCAACATGAATATTGCCTCGTTGGAGTCATACTCCGAGCTTCTAGTCGACTTCCTTCATGATAATGCCAAAGTTTCATTGTATTTAGTCTATTTGATCAGAATATTGGTGTTTTTCATTAATAAAAACATATAGATTAATCACGATTGGATGTTGGGGAACATTGTGGCTGAAATTCTATCTAGTAAAGGGAGTTCTAGTGAAAGACTCATTATTTATCATTGTATATGATATCTACCTCACGATTGTAACCTCATTGTAAGTGGTGATGAATTAGGTCTTCACCACTTTATACCCCATGAGTTTCAAGGATTTTGGAATAAAAATTTATTTGTGAGGGAGTGATTGAAGAAATGAGATATTATTTTCTAAGCATAAAACATTATATTTTTATTGAGTAATACCTATATATATATATTCCTTAATGTAGTCACTCATATTCATAATATAGTAACCTTACTTTTCTTAGATGATTATTACATCATTTTAAAAATAAAAACGTTACAAAACCAAGATCCAAAGGTTTAGTTTCTTTGGAAAATTAGGACCATACAAAACATTTACATAATAGAGAATAATTTTTTTTAATCCCTTCTTCTTTATATTTTTATTGGCTCTCATGTTCTCCTTAGTACAAGTATTCACCTCTTGAATTTCTCCTCCTTGAGAACCTCCTTAGGGAAAAGGGTTTGGTATTTTGATGATACCATGGGCTCTTGGACTCAGCGGAGGGTCTTGGGAAGAGTATTGGTAAGAATTTGGACAAGATTCAAGGCTTGGAAGGTGTGAGGAGAAGAGGTGCTGAGGGGTGGTATTTATAGGGGAGTAGAGGGGTGTTTTCCCATTATTTTATTCATTAGTTTATTATTTTGGCTTAAGAATATGAATTTTTCGAACCTTATCACTAATTATGTTAAAATAATGAAGAAGATTTCAATATTTTGGGCTTACATCATCCATAAATCATATATTAATAAATAATTCATGTATTTAGCTTTTTCCTAAATTATTGTTTCTTACTATTCACTATAAATTCAAGTATTTTAGAAAAATATCAAAAATTTATCCTAATTTTTTTGATGTGTAGATTTAAAAAATAAAATATATTTTATGAAAATAATTTTCTGAATATATGATATTTAATTTTTAATTAAGATCATCATTGTAACGCCCCAACCCCAGCTACCCAGAGTCGGTGCATTACTTCGTAACATTGGCATGATCACAAGAAAGATCAAATCTCGAAAGACCGATTGGTTTAGTAGCCTTAGAAACACTAGATATATTCATAAAGTTTTACATTACATTTCAATGTGAAAAACTACTACAACAACAAAGTCTTCATATCCACACTATTAACCCCTCATAATATCCCTGCAAGTCAATCATAATTTACTTCTTCACTACCTGGGAAAAATAAAACATAGAAAAGGGGTGAGCTCAAATGCCCAGTAAGGATAACAATATAGCGGAACATTCAAAATAAGCATAAACATTTAAGGCAATGAATTACTAAAACAAAAGCCTTTTAAACATGAACTTCAACATAGTATGGCAAAAGTAAAATGAAATAATGCCATTTACTTATTCACATGGATATTCTACTAATCGAATAATCACATGCAAAATCAATAACCACTTTCATAATGTTGGAATGCATAATGCCAGACTATCATAACCACATAGCCAAGGCCTCGTGCCAAGACTACAAATAAGATTTTGTCAAGGCCTTGTTCCAAGACACTAGTTTGTCTCATGAGACCTACCGATGCATCGAGGAGCTATAGCGGGCTCCACCCGTCACTTATTAAGTCCAATGCATTCCCATATGAAAAGGTTTAAACATAACATAAACATTCGTATTAAAACTAGCATACGAAATGTCAATAATTTCACCATAAACTATGAATGGTATAAAAATAGCACATCCATAGTCAAACATATCACAAAACCTTCAATACAATATATAAGATTTGTATCATAATAAATCAACTTCAAATAATCTTAAAATCCGTCAAAGGATGTTGACATAGATGAAATCAAAATTCTTTTTAAATAAATATCTCCTTTTATTTTGAAATCATTTAAGATCCATATAAAATAAAACATTTTCTTTGAAAATATTCTTATAAGCTTCTAAGTAAAGCTTTGAAGATTTTATAACGGCGTAAAATTACCGCACCCGCCGTATAAGTTAAAAAAAACATTCTTACCTCAATTCTGTCGAAAAGGTTAAAAAGGACCTTGTTTTGAAAACGACAGAAAGATTCCTTTATAAACCTCTTATAAAAAGTCAAACAAGGGTATAAATGACTTTAACCCATATTCTTGTAAACAGTAAAAATGTTTTGAAATACATTTTGAAGAAACATGGATGTGGATGATAAAGAGATCCCAGAAGATTATTATAAATAAACAACCTCGGATAATGAAGAGATTGTGAAATAACCCTTACCTTGTACTTTTCCTTGGTTGGGGTAGGTTAACCTCATGTATAATGGTGAAATAATTGTTATTAAATTATAAAAGAATAATATACATTAATATGATATCATATATGATCTTTTAATATTGATTTGATAATATCTTAGTATTATCGTCGTTTCGTGTGTTAACTTACTCATTTTCTTTTATATGTTTTGTTACATAAGTCATGTTTGTTGTATCTTATTCATATCCAGAATGATATCAAGTCCTTAAACATCATTTTTAAATCATTAAATGATAATTATACTTGAATGGATACGATGGAGAATGAATCTCATCGCGTTCGTGGAGACGGTAGTCCGTACGTACGCACGAACGCTACTTCCATTTAATTTTTATTTTAAAAGAATCGAATCCAAATGATACATAGGTATATTACTATTCCATTATAATATAATATTTTATATATGTTACTTAAGTTCATTAACACCATCCTTTATACGTTCCATGTGTGGTATGAACGAGTCATATCATTTTAAGGGGGCGGTAGTCCGCACTTCCTCAAATGAAATTATCGTATGTATATACAACATGAAACGAATAATGGTATGAAATAAAATGGAATTACAGAAGCTTATATATAAAATATATATCATTAATATCATATTTAATTACAGTTCCATCATAATGGCCACCATGAGAGGCGGTAAGATGTATTTGAACAATCATCGTTTCGTGAGGCGTTAGTTTTCCATCCACAGAAACATTATGTTCATCATCCATTAGATGGAGTTGTGTGTATGTGTAGTTTGAATCCTTCTTATAACAACATCCTAGTATATTGAGGATACTGGTGTTGTTACAAAAGAAAGGAAATAAAAAGAGTTTGGGGGTTGGAGAAGCAAAATAAATGAAAATAATTTAAGAGAAATCGTTACCTTTAATTTAGGTAACTCACTTTGGTTGGAACCAAAGGACTTCTTGAAATGCTTTCTGCCTAAGGGTAAGCTTCAAGGAGGAGGAGAGGGATGTGGGGAGCTTAGTTGGGCAGAGTTTGGATGAGCCAAGTGGCTTGAGAGGTGTGAGGAATGAGTAGAAGTGGTCTCCTTTTATAAGGGAGAGGAGGGGCTCTTTAGGAAAGTGTGAAAGTATTACTTTATAATATATTTGTATTCGGTTTATAATGGTCCAAAAATCATTGAGGTCGAAGATAAGATGACTCATATTCTAAATAACATCAACCAATAAGAATTGGACAGGTTTTAGATAATATTTTAATCATTATAATCTTATTTATTTAAATGATTTATTAATGAGGTAAACATTGCATCATTATTGTGTCATTAATAATTTAAATTATTTGATGTCTAAAAATTATAAATAAAATATCATTATGTAGGAAAGCTTTTTATCTTTCTAATGAATATTTATAATCGAAAATAAAACATGTATAACCCTATGTAAAAATTGTTCTTCTGAAAGATGTAAGCTTATGCCATTTTTATTTTTATTTTAACTTTATTAATATAATGTGTCATTATCACTTACAAGTGGATCCATGGGGTCCCAAAATTGACACAAAGATGCCCATGGTCGACCATGTATCAACCAATAGGGTTACGACACGTTTTAGGGTAATTTAGTATTATTATAATATTATTTTTTTAACCCTTATTTACCGGATTTACCCTTTAACCATGGTAAATAAAATATTTACCGCAGTAATTATTCAAAATGTGTAAAAATAAAAGTTACCTATTTAAATAATTTGGATATCCTGATTCCAAATATGGAATCCATTTTCCTAAATTCAAAACACAGAAGTGGCAGAAATTAATTTAAAATTAATTCCCGCTGTCAAAACAAAAAGCGTGTTTTTAAGAGGTAATAACTATCAAAAGATTGACATTTGTTTATGTTCGGTTTAATTGTAAAATTATGTCCAATGACCAACATTATATTAAATGGTAAAAATATATTCTAAATATACTTTAAAACCACTCAAATTCACAATTTATCACTATTAATTATTTTGATCAAAAAAGTTGTTTTTAATTAAAATTTAGTAATTTTCACTATTCATCAAAATATGAAAGTTATCCGAAATGTACCAAAATTTCACCCTAGGCTAATTTTGATATTCCGAATCCAAAAATGAAGTCCATTTTCAAATATAAAATATATATAATTTCAAAAAGTAGGTATTAGTATTCACAACGGCTAGTTTAATTAGTTGTGGTGTGTGTTAGAACTCGAGGTTGCGTACAACACACGCTATCGCATTATTCGAAGGGAAGCGTACCGTAGAAGCTTGGGATGTTTCATTTTAAATTTTTGATGTCCCCATTTAGTCAAAAAGTTTAAAACATAGTATTTAAAAAGGGTTCACTATTAAAGTTTATAAAAGTGCAATACTGAAAATGAATTTGTTCTTGCATTATATCTAAGAAACTCATAATATGGATTCTAAAATTATAAGGATTATATAAACATTAAAATTTATCTAATACTATTCATAACCTCTTTTGAACGGCTTGTTTGGTAAGTCATGGTGTGCTTGAACTTTGTGTTGCCTGTAGTGAAAGTTATTGAATTATTTTGAAGAACTAACACACTATGAAATCTTGGGGTGTTACATTCTCCCCTCCTTCAATAAATTGCGTCCTCGCAATTTGAAATTTTTCTTCGAAAATAAAAGGTTGAAAATATATAATATATTTGTGGGAAACCCCACATCGGAAATTGGGTTACTAAAATTTAGTCTTAATATGAGGAAAAGAGAAATGAAAGGGTCACCACCAAATTATGATCTCGATTAGGAGAACATTGGTGGCAATTTGAGACATATAATTGGAGGAAAACGTAAATATTTATAGGTAGTAATTGAGGTCATCAATTACAAACAAGTATAAAATTGAGGTCCTTAAATTCATCAATCTATGATGATTTGAAATACCATCGGTTCAACAAAACATAGGGTATTAGGATAACACATTTTTGACGTTTCAAAATATCTTAGTTGAAATCCCACATCGAAAAATGAATTAATGAGGCCTCTATTTAAAATAAAGAGTCAAAAGTATGAAGATTAACGAAAATAACACATACTAGGGTTCCATGTAGTAAAATATGGATATGGAAGAAAAATCTAACCATCAATTACCTGATGGAGAGTGGTAGAGAACATGGCTATGAAAAGGCCAACAATCCCAAAGCCATAAATTAGTGATGATTTAAGGTACCATCTAGGAAAACATTTTTGTTCTAATTTGCTTTTCTTAATATTGGGGAATTTTTTATGATATTGGCTAAGATCATATAGAGATATACTTACTTTATAATTAGAGTTTTATCCATTAATAAATTTCTACCACATACTCGTCTTTCACTCTAAAAGATAATAGAGTGTAAAAAAAATTCTATTTACACTATTTGTATAGGGTTCCAAAATAAACGAATTATAATTCATCTAAAAAATCTTTTAATAAAAACTACATTATTTAATCCAGGACATCTCGTGGGCCAGTGGTAGGTGATACACCCTTGTCGCCCTTCGGTTGCGGGTTCAAGTCTCGCAGCCTTGCCGGACGCGACGGGTTGCCGCCCGACCTCCGGGTTTTCCTTTTATGGAAATTCAAAATAATCCAAACTAGAACTATCCAAAATACTTCTATCCAAACTCACAGTCCAACATTTATAAGGAAGTTAAACATAATATAGATCTTTTTTACCCCGTAATAGCATATGAATACCTTCATCATGTATTACCATATTCCTTATTGATTACATTCATGTTCCCTTGTTCCATATAGAATGCTGGATATACTTCATTAATCCAAAAATGTTTTAAAACCCAACAATGATGGAATATAAAAATCATTAATCAGCTTCAAGGTAGTCAATAATATCCAATATAATTTATCCAAATCAATCATGTATTATTCTAAAATAACTTCCTCAGTATCAGAACTATATTCTCTCAACCATATATTTTCCAAAAATTTATCCTGCTATTGAGTCACTTTTCTTTGTTCCACACAATCTCAAGTCCTTAATGAAATAGTACTGCAGTAAAATCCTTATATACTACATGATTATTGTAACAAGTACATTGTTGATACAACACTCAATTGACATAATCAACATAAGAACTCTAATCATTCCTCTTCATCTATGGTAGTATCATAACTTGATTATTATCCAATAACATCATTTGCGGCATAGTCTGATGACTGGGACATAGGTTCGCGTAGTGTCCAAACTCCTTGAAAATGAAGCATTGTACATTTAAAACCATTTTCTTACCCTTGCAGTCACGTACTTTGTGCCCTTTTCCTCCACACTTATAACAAACTCCCATTCCTTTCAGGCAAGTTCCAGGGTGTTTCTTTCCACAGTTACCACATATGGGAAAATTCTTATTTTCCCTTTTCCCTTTATCCATCTTTCTTTCTTCCATCCTTTTCTTCTCTTGATTCCCTTCAAAGCCATAGGACTCAGTAAACTCTTTACTTATCTTATCAACACATGATATTATTTCTTCATATGATGATAATACATGGGATACTATTTCTCTTATAAATTCTAGCTTAAGGCCATGAAAGATATGATCCTTCCTTCTCTTTGGATCATGTGCATTTCTGGAGTTCTCATTCCTTCTACTGGGCGCCATTTCTAAACAATGGAATACACTAGATCAGTTTATGAATCAAAATACATAATCCCATACTTATAATACACTTAACATAAATTGAACTATTTATGGATATAATCCATAATCATAAAAATGTTTTCTTTGAGTAAGTATATACTCATAATCCCTTCAAAATGATTTGTAAAGAAAATGAGAGTTATCCTAAGCATATCCCCCGGGAGTGTCGTAACCAAGAGTGCAGCAAGGCCCGTTGTCGTGCACCAGTTCCCGTTCGAGTCTAGCTCAAAGCGGTGTTTTCGGGTTTTAACCCTAGGTACATCTGTTCCAGAGCCGCCTCTACCTGCTCGTATCCAGACAGAGATGTATTGCTCGGAAAACTCACAAAATCTCTACAATACCAAAATTCTAGGAAGTTCTTCTATACTAATCCTCAAAGTTCATCTTAGGTCTACGTGCTCTAATCAGAGTTTATCTAAATCTAGCTTCCAAGGTTTGTACTAAACTTCCTCTGATACCAACTATAATGCCCCGACCCCAGCTACCCAGAGTCGGTGCATTACTTCGTAACATTGGCATGATCACAAGAAAGATCAAATCTCGAAAGACCGATTGGTTTAGTAGCCTTGGAAACACTAGATATATTCATAAAGTTTTACATTACATTTCAAAGTGAAAAACTACTACAACAACAAAGTCTTCATATCCACACTATTAACCCCTCATAATATCCCTGCAAGTCAATCATAATTTACTTCTTCACTACCTGGGAAAAATAAAACATAGAAAAGGGGTGAGCTCAAATGCCCAGTAAGGATAACAATATAGCGGAACATTCAAAATAAGCATAAACATTTAAGGCAATGAATTACTAAAACAAAAGCCTTTTAAACATGAACTTCAACATAGTATGGCAAAAGTAAAATGAAATAATTCCATTTACTTATTCACATGGATATTCTACTAATCGAATAATCACATGCAAAATCAATAACCACTTTCATAATGTTGGAATGCATAATGCCAGACTATCATAACCACATAGCCAAGGCCTCGTGCCAAGACTACAAATAAGATTTTGTCAAGGCCTTGTGCCAAGACACTAGTTTGTCTCATGAGACCTACCGATTCATCGAGGAGCTATAGCGGGCTCCACCCGTCACTTATTAAGTCCAATGCATTCCCATATGAAAAGGTTTAAACATAACATAAACATTCGTATTAAAACTAGCATACGAAATGTCAATAATTTCACCATAAACTATGAATGGTATAAAAATAGCACATCCATAGTCAAACATATCACAAAACCTTCAATACAATATAGAAGTTTTGTATCATAAAAAATCAACTTCAAATAATCTTAAAATCCGTCAAAGGATGTTGACATAGATGAAATCAAAATTCTTTTTAAAGAAATATCTACTTTTATTTTGAAATCATTTAAGATCCATATAAAATAAAACATTTTCTTTAAAAATATTCTTATAAGCTTCTAAGTAAATCTTTGAAGATTTTATAACGGCGTAAAATTACCGCACCCGCCGTATAAGTTAAAAAAAACATTCTTACCTCAATTCTGTCGAAAAGGTTAAAAAGGACCTTGTTTTGAAAACGACGGAAAGATTCCTTTATAAACCTCTTATAAAAAGTCAAAAAAGGGTATAAATGACTTTAACCCATATTCTTGTAAATAGTAAAAATGTTTTGAAATAAATTTTGAAGAAACATGGATGTGGATGATAAAGAGATCCCAGTAGATTATTATAAATAAACAACCTCGGATAATGAAGAGATTGTGAAATAACCCTTACCTTGTACTTTTCCTTGGTTGGGGTAGGTTAACCTCCTGTATAATGGTGAAATAATTGTTATTAAATTATAAAAGAATCATATACATTAATATGATATCATATATGATCTTTTAATATTGATTTGATAATATCTTAGTATTATAGTCGTTTCGTGTGTTAACTTACTCATTTTCTTTTATATGTTTTGTTACATAAGTCATGTTTTTTGTATCTTATTCATGTCCAGAATGATATCAAGTCCTTAAACATCATTTTTAAATCATTAAATGATAATTATACTTGAATGGATACGATGGAGAATGAATCTCATCGCGTTCGTGGAGACGGTAGTCCGTACGTACGCATGAACGCTACTTCCATTTAATTTTTATTTTAAAAGAATCGAATCCAAATGATACATAGGTATATTACTATTCCATTATAATATAATATTTTATATATGTTACTTATGTTCATTAACACCATCCTTTATACGTTCCATGTGTGGTATGAACGAGTCATATCATTTTAAGGGGGCGGTAGTCCGCACTTCCTCAAATGAAATTATCGTATGTATATACAACATGAAACGAATAATGGTATGAAATAAAATGGAATTAAAGAAGCTTATATATAAAATATATATCATTAATATCATATTTAATTACAGTTCCATCATAATGGCCACCATGAGAGGCGGTAATATGTATTTGAACAATCATCGTTTCGTGAGGCGTTAGTTTGCCATCCACAGAAACATTATGTTCATCATCCATTAGATGGAGTTGTGTGTATGTGTAGTTTTAATACTTCTTATAACAACATCCTAGTATATTGAGGATACTGGTGTTGTTACAAAAGAAAGGAAATAAAAAGAGTTTGGGGGTTGGAGAAGCAAAATAAATGAAAATAATTTAAGAGAAATCGTTACCTTTAATTTAGGTAACTCACTTTGGTTGGAACCAAAGGACTTCTTGAAATGCTTTCTGCCTAAGGGTAAGCTTCAAGGATGAGTAGAGGGATGTGGCGACCTTATTTGGGCAGAGTTTGGACGAGCCAAGTGGCTTGAGAGGTGTGAGGAATGAGTAGAAGTGGTCTCCTTTTATAAGGGAGAGGAGGGGCTCTTTAGGAAAGTGTGAAAGTATTACTTTATAATATATTTGTATTCGGTTTATAATGGTCCAAAAATCATTGAGGTCGAAGATAAGATGACTCATATTCTAAATAACATCAACCAATAAGAATTGGACAGGTTTTAGATAATATTTTAATCATTATAATCTTATTTATTTAAATGATTTATTAATGAGGTAAACATTACATCATTATTGTGTCATTAATAATTTAAATTATTTGATGTCTAAAAATTATAAATAAAATATCATTATGTAGGAAATATTTTTATCTTTCTAATGAATATTTATAATCGAAAATCCAACATGTATAACCCTATGTAAAAATTGTTCTTCTGAAAGATGTAAGCTTATGCCATTTTTATTTTTATTTTAACTTTATTAATATAATGTGTCATTATCACTTACAAGTGGATCCATGGGGTCCCAAAATTGACACAAAGATGCCCATGGTCGACCATGTATCAACCAATAGGGTTAAGCCACGTTTTAGGGTAATTTAGTATTATTATAATATTATTTTTTTAACCCTTATTTACCGGATTTACCCTTTAACCATGGTAAATAAAATATTTACCGCAGTAATTATTCAAAATGTGTAAAAATAAAAGTTACCTATTTACATAAT
Source organism: Viscum album (assembly GCA_963277665.1). NCBI lineage: Eukaryota > Viridiplantae > Streptophyta > Magnoliopsida > Santalales > Viscaceae > Viscum > Viscum album. Next base: position 126,020,987 of record OY728146.1, on the reverse strand, counting down.
TTGGACATCCTGATTCCAAATATGGAATCCATTTTCCTAAATTCAAAACACAGAAGTGGCAGAAATTAATTTAAAATTAATTCCCACTGTCAAAACAAAAAGCGTGTTTTTAAGAGGTAATAACTATCAAAAGATTGACATTTGTTTATGTTCGGTTTAATCGTAAAATTATGTCCAATGACCAACATTATATTAAATGGTAAAAATATATTCTAAATATACTTTAAAACCACTCAAATTCACAATTTATCACTATTAATTATTTTGATCAAAAAAGTTGTTTTTAATTAAAATTTAGTAATTTTCACTATTCATCAAAATATGAAAGTTATCCGAAATGTACCAAAATTTCACCCTAGGCTAATTTTGATATTCCGAATCCAAAAATAAAGTCCATTTTCAAATATAAAATATATATAATTTCAAAAATTAGGTATTAGTATTCACAACGGCTAGTTTAATTAGTTGTGGTGTGTGTTAGAACTCGAGGTTGCGTACAACACACGCTATCGCATTATTCGAAGGGAAGCGTACCGTAGAAGCTTGGGATGTTTCATTTTAAATTTTTGATGTCCCCATTTAGTCAAAAAGTTTAAAACATAGTATTTAAAAAGGGTTCACTATTAAAGTTGATAAAAGTGCAATACTGAAAATGAATTTGTTCTTGCATTATATCTAAGAAACTCATAATATGGATTCTAAAATTATAAGGATTATATAAACATTAAAATTTATCTAATACTATTCATAACCTCTTTTGAACGGCTTGTTTGGTAAGTCATGGTGTGCTTGAACTTTGTGTTGCCTGTAGTGAAAGTTATTGAATTATTTTGAAGAACTAACACACTATGAAATCTTGGGGTGTTACAATCATTTACTTGGAAAATATCGATTTTAAAATTATAAATGATTTTATAACACATTGAAAAATTCATTACAGTCTCATAAAATTATATTATAATCACAAGAAAAAAATATATTAATTTAGGAATATATTTTATGAAAATAAATTTTATTTTAAATCATTATATTGACAATAAAATTGTAAATAAACATTTATGTTTTATAAAAATACCAACACTTGATTAATATTTTTTTAAAATACTTATTTACTTATACTGTGTTAAATTATATCATATTATAATTTATAAGATCCCTAAATTTTATTTATACTCTCACAGATGAGGTTACTATTCTATTGGATGATTTACTATTCATAATGGCCATATTACTATTCTAAAGGTCAAGTTACTTTTCTATTGGTAAAGGTTCCTTAACTTCTATAAATACCTATTATTTCAATCATTCTTCATTTATAAATTTTTTATCATGTTCCAAAAGTGATTTTACGTGGCTTATACTATATGAAATAATTTTTAGAAGGTAATTTCCATTGATAAAATTTTAGGTTGTTACATTCTTCCCCCCTTATGAAGTTTCACCCTCAAAATTTCATTTTACATTATATGTTGAAAATATATTAGGGTTTTTATCCTTCATCACTTCCTCTGATTACCATGTTTCCTCTTCATACTTATGGCTCTTCTATAGTACTTTCAACAGGTGAGTAGTCTGGTTGCGTAGAAATTTATCCCTATAGCCCAAGATCTTCTCTAGCTACTCCTCGTAATGGAGGGAATTTCCTAATTATACCCTCTTTGGATTTATTACATGTGAGGGATCTGGTATGTAATACCTCAAGAGGGATAGATGGAATACATCATGTACTTGAGACATGGTAGGTGGAAGTGACAGTCGATAGGCTACATCTCTGAAACAATCAAGGATCTCGAAGGGGATGATGTACCAGTGACTTAGATTTCCTTTCTTCCCAAATTTCATGATCCTCTTCCATGGAGATATGAAAAGTAGTACCATGTATCCCGACTTAAAATTTAGGTCCTATCAATACATCTTTATAGCTATTTTGTTGACTTTAGTCTTCCTTCATGTGTTGTTGAATGTTTTTCACCTTTTCCACCATTTCTTCAACCATTTCAAGTCCTAGTAGCTTACATTCACTAACTTAATCCTATAATTCTAGTGTTCTATATCTTTTCTCATAAAGGGATTAATATTGAGTCATTTGGATGTTATAGGGAAAAATATTGTTGTAAGAGAACTCAACCAGATGCAGATGTTGGTCCCATCCTCCTTTTAAGTCTATAGAACATGCCCTCAACATGTCTTTTAGTGTCTGGATAGTTCATTTATATTGGACATCATTTTGGGGATAATAATTCATGATAATGTTTAGATCTGTGTTTAGATCATGTTGGATAATTTTCCACAACTTCGAGGTGAATCTAAAATATCAATTAGATATAATCAATAGTGGTACTCCATGTAGCCTTACTACTTGTCTGATGTATATATGTGAAGTATTATCTAGTGAGAAGTCATGTAGAATTACGATAAAGTGAGTTGTCTTCATAAGATAATCCACAACAACCCATATATAATTATTTAATTTGGATGTCTTTGGAAGTCTGGTGACAAATTCCATGGTAATGTTTTCCCATTACCATGTTGGAACGGGTAATGGTTGAATCATCTCCTTATAATTTTGTGTTTCAGCCTTTACTTGCTGACATACCATGCACTTTGATGTATATTCAGTAATATCCTACTTCATATTATCCCACCAATATTTCTCTCAGAGATATCAATACATATTTGTTCTCTCAGGGTTAATAGGGAAGTTTGAGCTATGTGTGTCATTTAGAATGTCCTTATTTATCTCTAGATAGGACGATACACATAGTTGTGACCCAAATCTTACAATTTCTTCCTCATTAATTTTAAACACTAAGGATTTACCTTTTATAATATCTTCCACCTTCTTAATTTCCATATCATTTCTTTGATCATCCTTTATTTTCTCCATGAGGTATGATTGATCAATCATTTGAGAATGGATTGGTTATGTTATTTCCTTAATGATTCTTGTTTCCATCCTTTTAAAATCTAATAAGATTTTGTCCTTCTCAATTCTAATCATTGATAATATTGTAGGATCCATTCTACTTATATAATCTTCTACTTCATTCACTTTTCCAGGATAATAGTGTATTAAGTAGTCATAATCCTTGATAAGATACAACCATATTCGTTGGAACATATTATGTTTCTTATGTGTGAATATATATCTAAGGATCTTATAATTAGTATATATTACACATTTATCCCCATAAAGATAATGTCTCCATATTTTCAACACAAATATCACAACTGCAAACTCAAAATCATGCATGGGATTGTTTTTCTCATGAATTATCTACTTACTTGAGGTGTAGAATATCACTTTATCATTTTTCATCAATACAAAACCTAATCCCTTCTTCAAAGAATCGTTTTAAACCACAAATATTTCCACACTTTTTGGATGTGCGAGTATTGGCATGTTAATAAGCCTCTTTTTTAACTCTTTGAATAAATCTTCACATTCACTAGTCCATACAAACTTTTCTCCCTTCTGATCCATCTTGGTTAGTGGGTTTGAAAATCTTGAAAAGTTCATAAAAATCTGTTAGTAATACCCAACTGGACTAAGGAAACTATGGATATATATCATATATATTGGCATGGGAAACTATTAGATTTCCTTTATCTTATAAGGGTCTACATATATTCCTTTTCTAGTGATAACATGCCCCAAAAATGATACTTATTCCATAAATAACTATAATTTACTATAATTTTCATAAATTTTCTCACTTCAAAAAGTTTTTATCACAGTATTCAAATGCTCATCATGTTCCTCATTGATCTTGGATTATATCAGAATACTATCAATAAAGACTGTCACAAATTTTTCTAGGTAATATCTAAAGACTTTGTTAATTAAGTCCATGAATATTGTTTGAGAATTAGTGAGTCTGAAAGGAATCACTATGAACTTATAGTATGCACACCTTTTTTGAAAGGCAGTCTTGAGAACATCTTCCTTCATTGCCTTTAATTGGTGATACCCTAATCAAAGGTCCACCTAAGATAAATACTTTTCCCCACATAGTTGATCAATTGATTCATCTATCCATGGAATGGGATACTTGTTCTTTATCATGATTTTTTTGAGATCATGATAATAAATGCAGTGGTGCATTGATACATCCTTCTTCTTGATGAAGATGACTGGTTCACCCCATGGTGAAGTACTCGGGTGTATAAAACCCTTATCCAAATCCTCTTGTAAATTTTTCTTAAATTACTCCAACTCAAAGGTGTATATTCTATAAGGAGTCTTTGATATAGGCATAGATCCAAAAAAAATTAAATTGAGAACTCAAACTCTTAGTCAGAAGGAAGACCAAGAAATTCTTTAGAGAACACTTCATTGTAGTTCCTTGCAATGATCATGTCTTAAAACATGATTAGATCCTTTGTATCAATCATTTGAGATAGACATTATTTCTCATAATTCAATAATAACCATACTTGAGATGATAATTATGAAGGATATTCATCCTCCTCCTAACAATTGTACATAATTAGAGGATTCCTCAAGATATAAAGAGTGATCTCCCTTTACCAACAATTGATGTTGTCTTTGTATAAAGATTGCCAATCCATTCCCAATATAACATCAAACTCCACCATAGAAAGTAGGACAAGATTCTATGGGAGGTTTAGTCCACAAACATTATCTAGTAAGGAGTTGTATACTTTGGACGCAATAATTTTACCATTTTCTGTTTTCATATTTAACTCAACCTCCATATTTCGAGGTGGTGTTTGAATAGTTCTACTAAACTTGAAAGATATGAAAGAATGTGTATAACTAGAATCAAATATCACGTTCTCTATTTTTGAATGAATAAATAGCATACATATCACCACACCATTTTTGGGCTCATCCTTAGTAGTAGTGATGGTATAAACTTTCCCTTGCTTCTTTGGCTTTGGTGGCAGCCGATGTTGATTACCCTTGAGAACTCAGGGTTTAGTGCACTAGCTTGCATAATGCCCTTACTCCCTACAATTGAATCATTGAACCATAGGTCATTCTATCCTTTCCTCTATCATATAGGCCAACTCCTTTATGTATCTTTGACATTCATGCACTTAGTGGCCTTATCTCCCACACTTATAGCATTTCCTCACCCCTTTGAGGCAATTCCCATGATGCTTCTTCCCACATTTTTGGAATGTGAGTGGTTGATATTTCTTTCCACCTTTCTTACTAGATCCTCTATATTGAAACCCCATATTTCTTTTCTCATCTTCATATCCATGAGACCATTTTCCAAACTCTATCTCCACTTTGAGAGAACATTGAACAACTTATTCATAACTCCCAAAGTCTCAAATTTATAGAGCCTTTAGAAGGCGTGGTTTTAAATCACTAAAAAATATATCTATTTTTCTATCATTATTGATAACAATACCTAAAGAATACCTTGCAAGCCTTGCGAAATTTTCTTTGTTGTCCATGAAAAATTCCCCTTGCTTTTTATTTAGATATATGAATTCTCTCTTCATCGTTATATGAAGAGTTCAAGGGAAATACTTGTTAAGAAACATTATCTTAAAGCCTTCCCACTCCATCTCTTCAATTTCATCTTTCTTCTTGGTGTTCTTAATCAATTCCCACCATTGGTCAGCCTCTCCATCTAGATAATAAACGGACAAAGTCACCTTCTATATCTCAGAATAATGAATTACAAAAAATATCTTCTCCATTGAGTTTACCCATTGTTTCAAAACTATTGTATTGGAAGATACACTAAATTTTATGGTTATTTTTTAATAAAATAATTGATAGCTAGTTTCTCCCTCTTAAGGAAAGGAAGAAATTCCACATTATTTGGGTTATTGTTCATTAACTGAGAGAGATGGGTAAGCATTGCTATAAAATTTGAACTCCACATCCCAAGGCATTGGGGATTTCATTTAGGAAATTGTTTCATTGTCCCTAACATGGGTTTTTGTCTTGGTTTCTCTTGGTTCCCACTATTTTCCAAAATAAAAAGGTTTGAACAAAACATAAGTCAAAAATTCATGAATAAATAATTTATTCTTTGGTGTAATTAAATCTAAATCCATATCTTGTGGGATACATATGTTTATCATTTTTCTAAAACAAATCTTCTTGGGTGATTACTTATACATAGTCTCATACTAAAGGTTTTCACTAAGGATCTCTAATCTTAATTCCCAAATTAACTAAACTATGCTCTAACACCAACTGTAGAGACCCTTCTTTTCTTACATGATTATTACATCATTTTAAACATAAAAGTGTTACACAACAAAGATCCAAAGTTTTAGTATATTAGGAAAATTAAGACCATAAAAACATTTACATAATAGAGAATAAACATTATTTAATTCCTTCTTCTCTAGCTTCTTATTGTACCTTGTGTTCTCCTTAATACAAGTATTCATCTCTTAAATTTTGCCTCTTAAAGAACCTCTTTAGGGAAAAGGGTTTGGTGTTTTGATGACACCAAGGGATCCTAGATGTGGGGGAGAGTATTTCAAAGAGTATTGGATATAAATTAAACCATATTTAAGGCTTGGAAGGTGTGAGGATAAGAGGTGGTGAGGGGTGGTATTTATAGGGGATGAGAGGGGTGTTTCCTATTATTTTATTCATTAGTTTATTATTTTGGATCAATATTATGAATAGTTTGAACATTACCACTAAATATATTAAAATAATTAAGGATAGTTTTAAATTTTGGGCTTACATCAGCCATACATCATCTATGACTCAATAATTCATGTACTTATCTTTTATCGTAAATTATCATATTTTACAATTCACCAAAAATTCAAGTATTTTAGGAAAATACTAAAAATTCACCCTAACCATTTTTTGATGTGTATAATTCAAAAATAAACTCCATTTTATGAAAATAATATTATAATTATGATAAATATAATTTTTAATTAAACTCATCATTTATGTGGAAAATATAGATTTTAAAATTATAACTGATTTTATAACACTTTGAAAAATTAATTAAGGTCTCATAAAATTATCTTATAATCCTAAGGAAAAAATAACTTATGAATATTTTTTATGAAATAAAATTTTATTTTAAATAATTATATTAAGAATAAAATTACAGATAAAATTTTATGTTTTATAAAAATACCAAAACTTAATTAATAAATTTTTAAAATATTTATTTGCTTATACGATCATATAATTATATCATATTATAATTTATAAGATGAGTAAATTTTATTTCTACATTCATAGATGAGGTTACTATTCTATTGGTCGATTTACTATTCCTAATGGTCACATTACTATTCTAAAGGCCAAGTTACTATTCCATTATTAAAGGTTCCTTAACTTATATAAATACCTCTTATTTCATTCATTATTAATTTATAAAGTTTGTATTATGTTCTAAAAGTTATTTTATATGGGTTATACTATATGACATAATTATTAGAAGGGAATTTCCATTGATAAAATTTTGGGTCGTAACACACACCACAAATTTTAATGGCTAGGTTAAAATGGTATACTATATAATAGTTTATTTAGACTTGGGGTTGCATATATCTCAAGCTATCAATGAAATTAAATTTATTTGAAGACAAATATATCATAAAATCTTGGGCTTTTAGAGGCCAACATCGGTTTTCTAATCCATAATAATAGGGTAAAACCTATTTAAAATAAATGAAGGTGGTTTTTATTTATTACTTAACTCTTGGAAGCATAGAACATTAATCCAAGGTGATCATATCATTTTACCTTGCTATCAGAGCCCAGAGAATTTGTCTAAAATCTAAACCATTAATCAATATCAATTGCGGCCTAAGAATTAGTCCAACACCATATTAATGTATCAATATAATTCATACATGGAGCCTATGTCTGACACTAAAACTATGTGTCAACATAATACATTCCTAGAGCTTTAGTTTGGCACCAAAACATAAAGTATACTATCATTGAACAAAGAATTAGTCTAAAACCTAAAATATATAGTATACAAATCATGCTTGAAGTATCATTCTAGAATCTCAATATTTCTATCATTTCTTAAATGCTAACGTTCAATATATTGACAAATCAAAACATTCCAAAATTAAAAAATAATTATTCATTTATCATTTTCCAAGGTTCCAACGAGCCTTTAACACCAAAACATGGTTGGGAATGTTGATCATTTTTTCATATCAAAACACCATTCCAATAACTCTTTTTAAAATGTTAGATATCATGTATCCATTTCAAAATATTTTAAATCTACCTTTAAAACATGGTTCATATTCTTTGAAATACAAAACATGGTCAAAGATTTTTTTTTCCAATACCTTTAGAATATCCAATAAGTAATTTTCACTAAAGGGGAAACCCCACAATCATTTCAAACCAACATTTAGAATTCACCCAAAAACCCATTTCAAAAATAATTTGGAGGTCACCAACCCATTTTAAAATAATAACCACTTTTAAACAAATTTCTCAGCCATTGAAACCCAAAATTGGGTAAAAATTCAATGTACATGATTAAAACCATTTCAAAATCATCATAGGCATTTCAAAAAATCTTAGCACATAAAAACAATACAAATAATCCTTTTTACATATTAAAAAACATATATTCCCAAGTCCTACCAAGTATCACTTAACCATTCTATCAAGACAACCAACAATCATAACTAGGTTAAGCCAAAATCCCACCTATTTTACCCTTTAAAACCCCACTTTACCATTTTCAAGAATTGGCACCCCCATGGGAGGCCATAGGTTCAGTCTTATAAACACCAATGGACCTAATATGATCTATGGATGGTCTAAGTTATCAATTTAAATCTTAATTCCATTAACTTAAATCAAGGTAGAAAATTCACCACACATGATTGTGAAGGCACATACCACATACACATTAAAATGAATTATCAAGACTATGGGTAAATATATTAGAATGCTTACCTCATTAATGAAACTTTACCAAACATTCCTAAGGCCTGGTGAGTTTTCCAAGGCATGTCCAAACCTCCTCCAAACTCCTCGACATTAAAACAAGTTCATCTCAACTTCCCAAGATATAGCCTCATGCCAAGAAATAACAACTAATTAATTATAAAAAAATATAATTGATTAATTAATTAAATATCAACTTGGAATAATGATGGAAAACCCAAAAAGTTGTTGAGACACACTGGGAATGAATCCAACCGCTCGCCAGAGACCCACAACATAGCCCCAACCACATTCTGGTAAAAATTCATAAGAGGTGACACTATTTAAAAAGTTAATTAAAAACCAATTTGACAGAAAACCTATTAAAAAATTATTATAGTATCATAACTTAATGAAATTACCTACAACATCATGTGTAAGTCATCTTGGGATCTCATCTACCCAATCCAATAAAAATACCCATGAGAAATTGGTGATTCCACCATGCTCTAGTAGGATCACCATCAAAGACCTTAACCATAGAACAACATAATTAGAGAGGAGGAAGAAGAAGAGGAAATAAAACTGACATAGGTAATATATTAACTCAAAACACCAAAGAAAAAAGTTGAAACCACTGAAAATCATAATAGGTAAATGGGATTAAGTTAGGAGGATACCCTCTTAGTCCTCGCACAAACAATGGAGGAAGATGATAGGGGGAGACCAAAGAGCCTGAGGAGTCATTTTAGTAAAATCACACATTAAATGAAGTTTTTGTTAGAAACACAGTTTTTCCACATGGTTTTCCAAACCTTATTCTAACCATTCACTCTACACTACCCAAGACCTAACATACTACATGGTTATAGCACACGTTTACACAGATCATGCACCAACCATGCACATCTCCCAACTTACCTACCAACCCACTAATTTTCCCTAAAATCCCACATTGTTTGACCTTAACCATGATATCTAACTGTGATCAATTAAAAATGAACAGGAAACACCCAGAGCTTCAAGGTGTTTTATATTTTCTCCTAAACCGTGTACACTAAATAATGCACCTAGGTAAAATAAAATGAAACTTACAAAATCAGAACATAAAGACTCCAAATCTCACCCAAACACATGATACTCATTATTAGCCTCATTTCTCATTATGAAATATCAATTTGAAGAAGTAAAAATCTCATAATTCCATTTTGAATCTCTGATAAAAAACTGAATTATCCACCAAACAAAAAGTTCAAACTCCTTTTGAGTTAAAATCACATGTAGGGAGATATGATCCTACAACCTTTGGAACATAATACTTCTCATCCCCAGTAATCCTTGGTGGTCATCAATATGAGCATCATGACCTACCTCAATTTTAAATTCCCACTCATACTATCACATTCCACTTCTAAAATCCCAACGTACTTTCAATGAACCACCTTAAACATACGATTCTTAAATTACCAAAAATTGGGCCAATTCTAACAACCAAAACCAAAAAATCAAGAAGGATTATACCTAATCCTTTTATCCTAAGACATGAACATGTAATTTTCTAATTTATCAACCAACCTATTGTACTCCCGACCATAATACCAAGCATGAGATGGCTAATTTTGATTCATGTCACTACCCACCATTAAGATTTATGATCAAAACATTCCTTCATCATCCCAATGATGCTCCCAACATAGTTCCCAACTATCATACCCATAAAAACATTATAACTCTATCTAAAAACATCACCCATTCTCATTTCAAAATTCCGATTCAAAATAGACATGCATCCATCATCCACTCATAACATAATCATGTTGTCCTTTTCCTTGAAAGGCCACATCCAATTCACACAACACTCATATAATATATGCCATTAAATTACTAATTTATTTCCTAACTAACTGTATTTAATTTCATATGAGAACAAAAGTAAACACATATCTGGATGACCTTCCTCGAAAAAATTCAACTCCAGCTGCCGACACATCACCAGAACCTAATCTCGATTCCTTTATTCCCTAAGGCATTGAAAGATTGTCCAAGAATTCTCACCAAATATCATAACATAATTCTAGTGGCATTACCTAGATAAACCATCCACTATTTTTTTCATCATTCCATTATTAGAGAACCAAAGAAATATTGAATTAAACATGCTTAGATCACCACAAGACTAACCTAATCCTAGAACCCCTTCCCAAACTTAACCAAATACTATAACTAAATTTATACTTGGAATTCACTATAGAATCCAGTAACACCTAGATCCATTTATCCACCATAATCATAATTCCAAAATTATATTCTAATGTCTGGTCATTTAATCCCATGACCATTCTCACGTGAAGGTCACATGCTCAGGAACAACATCCCACTCCCCACCTTAAGATCATCCTTATTATCATACTACTGAAACAAGATCCTAATCACTATAGCTCATGCTTCTTCCATCACTCTACATGATGTTTGAATTAGACCAAGATCGGTCACCCTTGAATATATCTCTAAAAAGGAAACTAACTCCCGCTCATGACCCATAGGAATTTCACTAGTGATACCTATCATAAAACTTCTCAAAAACATGGTTCACACTTTTAAATATTAGGTGGTGTACTCCACACCACCTAGATCGTCCTTAATCTCTTAATAGGAGTGTTTACCATGGTAGTTCTCACTAAAACCAGTTGTGTGTCACTCATCCTGTGTTTCAATTTCTATACTAAGATATCAACCTCTATCACTCTCAACAATATTTAACCTAAGTCATTCATTACCTCACACCTGATCCTTTCACATTCTCATTCTCATTCCAAGAACATCTTTATTCTCACTAGAGAGACTCGATCCACCTTACCCACAAGCCTATCCTCACACCCACATCGATTCTTAACCTACTGACAATTTCCCACTTAATTCATTCATCATGGTGTATGCTTCTATAGTTCCCAATCCAAAAACCAAATGATATAGTACGTCACTATGGGTCCATTCCACCCTAACCTCAGTAAAGTTTAATAGTTAAAAACTCTTACATAACCCAAACACAAAACCCGTTTTCAACTCTAGTGAGTCACACCTAATGAAAACTATGATCACAAACCCTATCCACTGTCCATACATTTCCCATATTCTTGAATCACCTAGCATAAATAGCCCTCGGTTCTTCCCTAAAATATATGAAACTCACTAATACAAAACCACTTACATGGATATCAAATACCCAAGAATCATTCAAAAGTTTTACTTGTTTTATTTAAACTCTCATTGTGTTCTTGAAGGCACATCTAGTGTTGACCAAGACATGAACCTAACTAGCCCTTCCCTTCGAAACAACCAGTGTTACCAAAGAGTTGATACTCCAAGTGGTCTTTATCTTAATGAAACATGGAATTTCCACATTCCACACACCAAAAAATTATTTTAAGTATATCCTTATCCATATACAGCACCTTCTTACTCATTTATGAGCACATCGGGTCCATCTCACCTATATTTTTGCTATCTAAGGAAAACACACATTCTTAAAAACACTTATCCTCAAGAACCTCCTATACTCCTAATCCAACTCATAACCACCAATCACATCCCACCTGTAAAACTATTACCCAATCTAGGAACCTGAATGAGAGCACCCCTCTATAAACCAACCTCAAGGATGAAGCACTAATATAAAAATGATCCCTTAAAAAAATCATCCCATGTTTCTAAACCTCATATTATCCAACAAAATTCAAGCCCTGTTATCAAAAATCCTAAAACATCCAACTATGAATCATGTACCCTAAATCACTCTTAACTTGTTAAACCCCTCTCATAGGTCACCCTTGAATGTATCGTGTAACCAACTCCTGAAATTAGATTCACAACAAAGAAGGTCATTGGTCTCTCCTACCCACCCCTACTGGTCAAACATCATGAAAAGTCACTATGTCCAACCACCTATGTTTAGGAAAACTCACGGAATGTCATAACTCATAGGCATCAAGAAAACTCCCATCCAAATGTTACACAATATTAATATATCAAAACACCCATTTCTAGGACCTCACATATGAAAGGAGTCATATTAAAAGCTAATAGTCCATAAATAGGGAACCCATCCTCTTTGAGTATACGTAGATCTTACCACACCCTATAGGAACAAGACACAAAACCACAACTGAAAAATAACCACCCATAAGGGTCCAATGATTATGCATCTATGCCATATAGAACCATCAAGGTTATTACAGCTGTTGTTCATGAGGACCACATCATAATCCTCATCATCTAGCATCTCTTAATTGATTAACATGACCATTCTTAATAAATAAATACATAGACACATAACTGAAGATGATTATAATTACACCAAAGACTTATATGGGAGAACATCATATGATTAGTTGTTGAAACTTTAAACATTTGATCCTAATTCATCAAATATATGAGTCACACTATCATACCTATATGTAATGTGAATCCAATGTACCTTATATATTTCATGAGATGCCACCTGACTCTACATGAAAAGTTTCAAAACCAAATTAAAGACATATTTCCAATGGGCTAAGATCCAGATATCCATCACAAATCAAAACATCCAAACCACATATGTGTTTCCCAAGGTGAAAATAATATACAACTATAACATCAAATACCAATAATACCAATATCATCCTTAGAAACCTATACTTCTTACTTAAAAATGTGTTATCAACCCACCAACCCATTATCCATTATATGCTCTAACACATTCCTAAAAATATAGTCAATCAAGTCCAAAAATCATAAGACAAAAGAAAAATAAATTCTTTGATACCACTTTATAACATCCCTAATCGATTAACTCTATAAATAGTAATTCTACTGGTAAACTACATGACCTCAAGAACACCTCATTAAATTCCATAGGTTATTTTCTAGTAGTAGGGGTCTAAGGTGGTACTATGAGGAGACTATACCCCCATATCAGAGTATGAAATAACAATATAAATAACAGAAAATCAGATAAATCATAGTATACAAAAGTAGTAAATCACATGGTCATGCTATAATAAAATTAAATGTAGTAAAGGATAGAACAACCATGTCATCCATACAACATACCACCCACTTGGCCGGTTAAATCAACATACCAAAATAAAAAAAATAAAAAAATGGATCTACGATATCTCTGAGTAGAAACTCATCTAGTCTCCAAATACCATATAATATATAATTCCTGATCATGAAAAAACTCAACTTAAGCCTTATCCTAAAAAAATTCCTGTAATAATAATTTTAGACCTGCTCAGGTACCCATGTGAAATGGTGGAATTAGTAGGGTGTGAGTACAACTCTATAGGACACCAAAAATGGTGTATAAAGTAATAACCAGTTTGGGAAGCAGTTTATATAGATATAAAATGGAATAATAAATAATTCAAAAGTGAATAAATATTTGAAAACAACATTTATCGATTAACATGTTGTCCCTCCGGTTCTGCAGTGACACCTAATTTAAATAAACGAAGGGGATTTTAATTTATTAAATAACTTATAGAACCATAGAAAATTAATCCAAGGTTCATATATCATGTTTATATTCTATCAATTCCTAGAGCATCATTTCATCATTCGAACCATTTTTTAATATCAATAATGACTCGAGCATCAGTCTAAAAATTCATACATGTCTCAATATAATTCATGAATAGAGCCTAAGTCTAGTACTCAAACCATGTATCAACAACATTCATTCCTAGGGAATTATTCTAGCCCCTAAACATAAAGTATAATATTATCACCTAGAGAAAAAGTATGGTGACTATACCATATAGTGTACTATTAGTTACTAGAGCATCTTTTCAGTATCTTAACATTTCCATCATTTCTTCAATATGAAGGTTCAACATCTTGAATATTGAAAATATTCAAAAACTAAAAAATAGCGCTTTTAATCCTTTATCATTTACCAAGGTTCCAATGTTTCTTTAAAAATAAAACAAGGATTGGAATGTTGATCCATTTTTACACAAAAAAACACCATTCCAATCACTCTTTGGAAAATGATGGATATCACATATCAATTTTAAAACTTTTCAAAGACACCCTTAAAACATGGGTCTTCCTATTTGAAATACAAAATAAGGAAAAGCCCGTATTTTATATCAAAATATTTAAAATATTAATTAAGTAATTTTCACCAAAGGTGAAACCACAAACTCATTTTAATCTAACATTTTGAATTCACCCAAAAAAACATTTCAAAAATAACTTGGAGTTGAAATCCCACTTTTAAAATAATAACCACTTTAAAAAATAGTTATCACTCATTGAAACACAAAACCAGGTCAAAACCTAACACACAAAATTAAAAATATTCCAAGAGAATTATGGGAATTTTAAATGATCTTAGCACATAAAAACAATTCAAATCATCCTTTTGACATATTACAAAACATATATTCCCAAGTCCGTTCAAGTATCCCTTAACCACTATATTAGGACAACCAATGAGCCTAATTGAGTTAAGATTTTAATCCACCTATTTTAATAATTAAACCCCAACTTTACCATCTTCAAGAATCCTCACACCACATGAGAATCCATAGGTTTAGTCTCATAAACACCAAAATACCCGACATGATCCATGGAGGGTTTAAGGTATCAATTTAAATTCCAAAACCATTAACATAAATCAAGGTATAAAACACCCCACACATGGGCACTAAGGAATATACCACATACACATGAAAATGAATTATCAATACAATAGGTAAAGCTCTTAGACCACCTACCTCATTAATGAAGATTTTCCAAACATTCACAAGGCCCAAAAACTTTTTTCCGGCTCATCCAAGCCTCATCAAAACTCCTCAGCATCAAAACTAGTATGTCTTAACCACCCAATCTCTAAACTCATATCAAGAAAAAAAATTAATTAATTATAAAAAAATATAATTAATTAATTAATTAATTAATTATAAACATGGAATAATACCAAAAACCTCACCAGGTCACCACACTACACCATAATCAAATCCAACCACTCACCAAAGACCTATGACATAACCTTGACCACATTCTAGGACGAATACCTAACGTTCAACAACATTTAAAAGTTTAATTAAAAATATTAAAGGAAAAACTAAGAAAAAATCACTATGATACCATACCATAATGAAATTACAATAAATGGTGTGCATAATTTATCTCGAGATCTCCTCTATATAAGCCAACCAGAATCCCTTTGAGAAACTAGTGATTCCACCATTATCCGATGGAATCTCCAAAAAAAATCTAAATCAAATATTGTAATAATTAGAGAGGAGGAATAATAAGAGGAAAAGATGCCACTAGAGGTTATATATTACCTAAAAAGACTTATTAAATGATCTGAAACCACCAAAAATCAAAGGGAAGGAGGAGTAATAGAGGAGAATACCCTCTTAGTCTGCATGCACACAAGGGATGAAGAGGGGAGGGGAGACCAAATAGCCATAGGGGACATTTTAGTAAAATACCAATTTTAATGAAGTATCGGATAACTAAAAGATTTTCCCACATAGTTGATTAAACCATGAACCCTCTACCACCTAATATATGTCATATTACATGGTTATAGTTTGCATTTACATATACTATGTCCCAATTGTGCCCCATCTCCCAGGTCACCTCTTAGCTAGCACAGTTTCCCTAGAATCGCACATGGTTTTAATTTAACCATGTGATAACTATGAATCTAAACCATTCTCTGTTCAAAATAAACTAAAAACTACCCCATAATCAAGGTGTCACACTATTCCTCCAAAACTATTCATCTAGGTAAAACATACCAAAAATTCTAAAAAATTAACCCAAACCTTCTAAAACTCACCTAAACACCCAATCTTCCTTATATGCCTCATTACTTATCTAAAAATATAACTTTGAGGAATTAAAACTCTCATAATTCTATCATGAATTTACAATAAAAAATCTACCTATCCACCAAACCAAAAGTTGAAAAAAATGAATTTAAACTACCCATACGAATAGGGGATCCTACAGTTCCCATCCCAAATCCAAAAATATTTCACTTTAACTCATCCCCATGTGTTTATTACATAATAATTTTATTATAAATTTATGATCACACATTTAACCCTTAATTATCATCATTTTCAACCAAATCCCTTTCCATTAGAGTTTTTAATCATCCATATGAGTTAACTAAATACCTTTATAGCTTGTAAGTGGATCTAAGCATTTTAAAGAATATTTTGGAATATAAGTCCCAAAATATTATCAGTCATAATAGTAGTAATTACAAAATTAAACCCCTCTATATACCACCTCTTAGACCTATTTAATAATCCACTTTATTTTTTTTGATCCCATTCATAATTTAGTCTTTTAAAATACACTAAAAAAGTATAAATAAATTTTATCACTCAAAATTAATTATAATACACAAATTATTGTCAAAATACATGAAAAACTTTATTTAAATGTCCACCAAATCATATACTAGTTTAGAAACCATAATAAACCCATGAGAATTGATTATAACCCAAATAACACCTTTTATAAAATATTTATAGCACATTGAAGATAATTTCAACATATTAATTCAAAAATTAATACATCAAATAACTTTAAACAGTATTTCACCAATTATTCTTATTTAATCACATGGAATGATTATTAAGAAAATAATTATCAAGAATTTACAAAAAATATTTCAATGAAATACTCCATTATTAAATATCCATTTCATGATAATCATTAATTATACACAATTATCTATAAACACTAACACATATACATTTTACCATTTTTAAAACACAATTTCATGGAATAATTTCACTTCTCACTCACTTTATTAATACATACTAACTAAATTTATTAATTTACTCTTGAATTAACAATTAATTGAAAGTAAAATAATGAAAATATAAGTTAATTAAAGTATCACCTGAACTATGTACACTATATTTTTGAATTAAAATATTATAGATAGTTGAGACCACCTACCTCGAGGTATGCCAATAATCCACACAATGATTGATAACCTAATTATTACTCTTTTATCTAATTACAAGAATTCATCAAAAATTAGAAGGAAATCACGAATTAGATAAATAAAATGAATGAAACCTTATCACCTTCCATCAAAATGATAGAGATTGTAATATAATCACTTATGTAATTCTAAGGAAAGAAACATATCATCGATCTTCAAAGAAATAAAGGATAAGTCCATGGGAGTAGTTTGTGTGAGGTTGAAAGATATGAGAAGAAGAATCTTGAGTTAACCAGTTCTAAATGGGAAAATTTAAATAAAACTACAAATCCTGTTACTTTTAAATGATAAACACTCACTCAATAAAAAACTTTCTAGAAAGTGATCAGTTATTAAGTGTCTACAAATAGCTACATAGTGGGAGTTGACCAAATAGTGCAACCCAAATGATAACCAATTGGATAAACCAGGTAAGTCCCCTGTATTTTGGTAATGACCTAAACATTTTTAAATGAAATTCCATTTTTTAATGAGTAAATTTATTATTAAGAAATTAAATTATAGAAAACACATTTAGTATTATGCTTATTTTGGAATGTTATATGTTATACCATGTCAGATTTAAAAGACCATTAAGAATCATAATCATTGATATTATATCCATTATACAGTGATTATATGATTAATATATATATAGGGTTATGAAAAATTCAATTGACACGGACAAAGGAAGTGATGTCCTCGACTTGTAGGATCATACAATAAAAATTTCATTTATTAGAGTTTTTGAGGGAGGTAGAATCATTGGGATTTACCCTTGACTAAGTACAAGCCAAGATTTAATAAATAATCATGAACAAATATATTTATGAGAGAAGTTCAAGATTATTAAGTACATGGCCCAAACAATGCTTGTTGAACCACCCCAATAAAATCTCACCGTCACACACCTTACCCTTAGTGAATTCATTGGTGTGATAAATGGCTATATATCTAGACAATAAAGGTATTAATTTGTATATTTTTTATAAATTAATTATAATTTTATCTTTTATTATTAATTTATAATTATTAAATCCTAAGCTTGATAAATATTAGATTTTGGTATGATGAACCCAATATTATATTTTCTGGAAATATATTGTTTCATTCAAGACACTCTTTTTGTTGAATTCAAGAATTTTTAAAATAAATGAAATTTAAATAAAATAATATTATTAAATAATATTTATTAAATATAAATGATAATGTAATCTTACAAAGTCAAATGTAATTTTTATAAGGGTAAAAAACTATTATTTTAAAAACAATATTTTTCAATAAATAGGGAATTTTTATTCAAAAATATAAATTATCATATTTAGAGAATTATTTTGATAAACTAAATATTATTTTTGAAATCATCTGTTGAAATTATCCAATAGTGAGTTTTCTATAATTTTATGAGACAATTTAATTTCTGGGTAAAAATTAAATGAAATATAATTATACGGCATGTATTATGACATCATAAAATCCCAAAATTCATATAATAAATACTATAAAGAGTATCCATGACCAAAATTATTTTTACCCTTTAAAATAATGTGTTTTTGAAATAATTTTATTAATTTTATAAACCCTTAATGAATCTTACAAAACCTATATTATATTTTGAGGTTTTAAAATAAATTCTTTATAAACATGACTCATTTCCACATCTCCAAGGGTATTTTTTAAGTATTTAGGTTCTTATCCATATAAAATAATGAAATTAACTCCTATTTAGTAGAAACCATGGGAAAAACCATGGTATGTTTTGTGGTTTTAATTAATTTATCATATATAGTCCAAAACCTATGTTTAGAAATTAATAAAGAATTATCCTCGGTTTTTATATAAAAACCAACCCAACCTACCATTCCTCTTCACTAAAAACCATTATAGACTAAATTTAACCTTCCCTTGTCTCTCAATATCCCTCCCATGGTATTCCAAAGCTCTTGATATTCTCTTCCCAAGCATTTAGAAGCACCCTCTCAAGGTAAGGGGTCCTCTCCTTCCCCTATTTATTCGAGAAATTCTTTATATTATGACTTTTG
Organism: Viscum album; assembly: GCA_963277665.1. Classification (NCBI taxonomy): domain Eukaryota; kingdom Viridiplantae; phylum Streptophyta; class Magnoliopsida; order Santalales; family Viscaceae; genus Viscum; species Viscum album. The sequence continues at coordinate 126,001,060 of OY728146.1, read as the reverse complement.
ATTTCTAATTTTTCAATTTTGGATATTTTTTTTAAACATAATTATTTCTATATTTATTATTTTCAAGTGATGAGATACCACTTCCAATCTCATTAATCCCTTACATGAATCTTTTTTACCCCTCTTATGATGTCAAAATTATCTTGTGATTTTTCTATGCCAAACATTTGTGTAGTGAATACCCATCCCCATTTCCACACAAGGTTATTATTCTATGAGAACTTTTTCTTAATTGATTTATGAATTCCCAATATGTAACCCACACTTTTTAATAGTTGTATTAAAAGTGATAAAATACATTCTTATGTTGTATGATCTATGTGGCACACTTATGCATGTATATGATATGAATGTGATAGGAGGGCCCAGAATTATACAGCCCTCTAATGAATTGGGTAATGTTTTTAGATTATGAGATACAATTTATGGTGTATATTAGGTTATCCTAATAAAATTTTGTTATGATTTATTAGCATTTATCCTTGAATTATGTTTATGATGTCATTTTGAATGTTGTTTCGACATTCCCATGTTTCCTTTATGTTATCATCTCATGTCATTCTTTAATGTTCAAGGTTATTGTTCTCACCAATATTACATCACCATGATGTTTCTATTAACTCACATATATTACTTTATTAATGTTATTATTTTATTATTACCTTACATGGATTTATTTCTCACTCCATTCTTATGTATGTCCCCAGGTTATCCCATGAAATTCTAGAAGATCATGGCAATTTAAGGGAATGTTATGGAGTTTTATTTTACATCTTTGTTTTTTTTAAGCTATTATTCTATGTACATAATTAACTAAATAAACTAGGCTACATAATCATATGGGGTTGTATTAATTTTATCTTTACGAAATAACCCATGAAATAAATTGTATGGAAGTTATGGGTTTTCATAGTTGGTATTAAATAAATGTCTAGTTATTTTGGGGGATTATGATTAAAAAACTCTAGTGAAAGCCGTAGGGATAAGAATAAAATAGGAAAATATCCCTAAATTTTGGTACAATATATATTTACTAGTTTTGATGAAAATGAATCCATGTCTGGATATTACTACTAAATATGGCTCTAGTATAGTTGTACATATGGGTAATAAACCCGAAAAGGGAACATTGAGGTAGACTTTATCACCACCTATGTCATGATAAAGATACCTTGCTATACACCTAGTTTAACACTATTGTGGCATATTATTTGGTAAGTTTACTATCTCGTAATAAAAAATAATTAAAGGGATAAAATTCCCATAAGACTTTATGTTTGGAAATAGTTCATGGATAACTTAAATTGAAACCTAGAAATTTATAGGTTAATGAATATATTTTATTTATGACTTATCCATTTAATGATTATGATCTCCCATTTATGGGTTTAATAGTGTAATAATTCTCATCACTATATCTATTTTAGATAGATTAAATGAATATCACTAGAATCAAATAGTGTAAGGTAGAATTATCATATATGGTTTTACATATTCCTCTATAACATGAATGTTTATTATAACTAATCAAACACCACTAAAAAACATATAAGTTGAGTTGTTTGTGAAAATTAAAAATTGGGAAATTATTGAATCCCAAGCATATAAATCCTCCCCTATCAAATTTTTTCATCCAAGTTTCCAAAAAAAACCTTGTTATATTACCTTTAGTGGAATTAGATTCTATTCTAGGCATAAATTTTATTTATTTTTATAGATACAACATAAATTTATAAGAGAATGAAATCACCCTATGTATCAAAAATTTCCCTCTGATTCTATATAAGATCAAGGTAGATGATAGATCTCATTTGGTATCATCATCTGAAGCATGGAGATTATTAACTTTTGAGAAATCCTATCTATTTAAAATGATAAAGACTAAGGAAAATATCAACCTTGATGAAATTCCCATTATAAGGGAATTCACTAATATGTTTCTTGAAGAATTTTTTAATATATTTCCTAGCCAATAAGACGAGTTATCAATCAAAAATATACCTAGATATTTTCCAATATTCATGACTCTAAATATAATGTCCATTTTTGAACTTGAGGATCTGAAGAAGAAACTATAGGAGAATCTGGATGAAGGTTTTATATGCCTTATTTATTCACAATGGGGTGAACTAGTCATCTTCATCTAGAATAAGGATGGGTCAATGTGCCTTAGTATTGATTATCATGAACTAAATGAAATAAATATAAATAACAAGTATCTTATTCCCCGGATTGATGACTTATTCGATCATCTATATAGAGCCCAGTACTTCTCTAAGGTGGATATTCTGCCAAGATATTTTCAAGTAAAGGTGAAGAATGAGGATATCCCCAAGACTAATTTTTATAAAAGCTATGGGAACTACAATTTCACAGTGATTCCATTTGTATTTACTAATTCTCCATCAATATTTATAGACTTGATAATTATATTCTTTAGGGACTACCTGAAATTGTTTTTATCAGTCTTTGTATATGATATTCTTATCTAATCTTAAATCAAGAAGGAGAATAAGTAGCATTTGGATATTTTACTAGAGACCTTATAGAAAGAAAATATGTATGAAAATTATAGTAAATGTTAGTTTTTAATGAAAAAGTAACATTCTTAGCACATTTTATTACCAGTAAAGGGATATCTATGGATCCTTCAAAAAAAGGGAAAATTAAAGGATGGCCCAAACCAACCTCTATGAAGGAAATATTTAGTTTCCATGGATTAGTTGGGTACTATAATAAATTTGTGAGAAACTTATCATGATTTTAAATCCCACTATATAATCAAATTTGGAAGGGGTGAAGTTTATCTGGAATGATAAATTTGAAGAAATCTTTAAAGAGCTAAGGAAGAGGATAATCACTACACCTGTGCGCACATTACCCACTAGTGGGGAAGGATTTTGATCTATAGTGATGTGTCCAAAAATTATTGGATTGTGTACTCATATAATATGAAAAAGTGATATCCTATTCCTCATCCAAATTAATTATTCATGAGTATAACTACCAAACACATGATGTAGAATTGGTTGCAGTGATCTTTACACTGAACATTTGGAAACATTATCTCTATGGAGAGAAGTGTGAAATATATACAAATCCCAAAATCCTAAAATATATATTCACACAAAAGGATATCAATATCTTAAAATAAATTTATCCAAATATGATAAAGGATTATGATTTCTAAATATGTTAATATCCTAGGAAGGTGAAAAAAGGGACAGATACTATGAGAAGAAAGGATCCTACAACCCTATCCATGATGGAATATTTAAGGGATAAAATCTTCTTATATATACAGAGGATGGAAATGGGAATAATAAAATAATATTCCTCTTACCTTACTCAAATGACTTCTCAAACATCCATTCTTGAGAAGATCAAGGAGTCCCAAAAATATGATAAGGTCCTACAAAATAAGGTAGTGAATATTACAAAGTTCAAATTTTCTAAAGATGGAGTTATAAGGGTTGGAACCTGAATATGTATCCCATAAAAAATAAAACTTAATATGGAACTTTTGGATGATGTGAATATCTTATCCCTATCTATTCATCCAGGAAGCACTAATATGTATAGAGATCTGAAGAAAATCTTCTGGTGGGATAACATGAAGAGGGACATTTTAGAATTTGTATCTCAATTCTTAGTATGTTAATTTTCAAGGTTAAATGATATAATTATAATGGTATGATTAAAACATTTTTTATACCAATATGGAAATGGATAAAATCATAGATTTATTCATATTAATCTCCAGTACATCTAAAGGAAATAATTACATCTGGTTGGTAGTCGACCGCCATACAAAGTCAGTACATTTCATTGTTATCAAGAAATATTTCTTTCTTGACCAACTCACAAAGATACACATAAGGTAAGTTGTAATACTACATGTTTTTCCACTCTCCATTGTATCTAATAAATATTATAGGTTTACCCTGAGGTTCTATAGAATCCTTTAGTAAGCATTGAATAAAAATATGAGTTCAAGTACTACTTATCTCCCTTATAAAGTTTGTTTAGTCTAAGGGAACCATTAAATTTCTATAGGATATTCTGATATCAGGTTCAATGGATTCAAAAATATGGTTAGATCAATAAATTCACCTATTTAATTTCTCATATAGAGACGGTTTCTATTCTAGCATTCAAATGGAACCTTATGAGGCTCTATATGGGAAGAGGTGTCGAATTCAAATATGTTAGGATGAAGTTGGAGAGTGAAATATTATGGGATCTAATATTATCCAAAATATTATAGAGAAGTTTCAAACCATCCAAAATCATATTAAATCTACAAAAATTTGGTAGAAAATCTATGTAGAAAATCATCAACGAGACATGGAGATTGAGGTCGAAGATAAGGTGTTCCTTCATATATCATTGTGGAATAAATTCAGGATGTTTCATAAGAATTGAAATATTATTTCAAGATACATCATCCCATTTTAGATCCTTGAATGTATCGGTGTAGTATCATATCAACTAGCACTCCCACATAACTTATCCTATGTAGATAATGTGTTCCATGTATCCCTCTTAGGGAATAACATACCATACCACTCACGTGTACTAAATATAGATGTGGTGCCTTTATAAATTGATTTTTCATATAAGGATCAGCTAGCAGAGATCTTATATCATAGAGAAAAAGTTCCACAAAACAAGAGAACTCTCATGGTTAAAGTGTTATGGTGAAACCACAAGTTTGAGGAAGAAACTTGGGAACCAAAATATGTGATGAAACCGAAGTACCCTAATCTATTTTAGTGTACAAATGAAATTTTAAGGGTGAAATTTCTGAATGGGGGATAATGTAATGACCCAAATAATTAAAAATTAAATTCCCTTTTTTTATGAGTAAATATACTATTAAGAAATGAAATTATAGAAAACACATGCACTAATTTGGTCATTTTGGGCCATTATAGGTTATATTCTATTAGATTTAAAAGACCATTAAGCGTCATAATCATTGATAGTATAGTTTTTATATAGTTATTATAATATTAATATATATATATATATATATATATATACAGGGTTATGATAAATCCAATTGGCACTGAAAAAGGAAGAAATGGCCATAAGCAGTAGTATCGTACCCTAGGAATCCCATTTATTAGAGCCACTAAGGGAGATATCATCACTGGGATTTTCTCATTTCCAATACCAAGAAAAGATTAAAAAATTAAATCATGAGTGAACCCATTTATGGGACATTTTCTAGATCATTGATATCATGTCCCAAACCATGTTTGTCAAACCACCCCAAGAAAATATCTCCATCACACACCTTACCCTTAAGTAATTAACTAATGTAATAAAGGGTTATGTATCTAGACCCTAAAAATATGAATTTTTATATTTTTTATAAATTAATTATTATATTTATCATTTATTATTATTTTTTAATGATTAAAAAATAATTTTGATAAGTATTATATTTTGATATGATGAAACAAAAAATTTATTTTTGGGGAATATGTAGTTTCAATCAAGAAACTCTTTTTGATAACATAAATATTTTTTTAAAATAAATGATATTTTAATAAAATATTATCATTAAATAATATTTATTAAATATAAATTATAATATAGTTTTACAAAGTCAAGTGTAATTTTTATAAGGGTCAACAACCTTTTATTGTTAAAAAATCTGTATTTTTCAAAAAATGAGGATTTTTTATTTAAAAGTTTAAATTATTATATTTATAGAATTATTTCTGATAAAATAAATGTTATTTTTAATATACTAATGTTTAAAGTATCTAACAATTTATTTTTCATAATTTTCAAAGACATTCTAATTTTTTGGGTAAAAATTAAATACGATGTAATTATATAGTATGTATTATGGCATAATAAATGCCCAAACGTGATGTAATAAATACTATAAAAAGTATAAAAAACAAAAAATATATTTCACATATGAAATAATGTGGTTTTGATGTTATTTTATTAATTTTATAAACCCTTATTGAATCCTCCAAAACTTATATTATTTTCTAAGGTTCTAAAATTAGTTCTTTATAAACATGACCCCCTTCCACTTCACCAAGTGTATTATTTTAAGGTTTTAGGTTATTATCCTTCTAAACTAATAAAATCCAATACTGTTTTGTGTAAACCTTGGAATAAAACGCATGTTATGTATTGTGGTTTGGATTAATCTATCATATAGATTCCAAAACCTACGTTTACAAATTAATAAATAATTCTCCTCTCTTTTTCTATAAAAACCCAACCACCCTCCCATTCCTCTTCACTCAAACCCATTGGAGAGATAATTTTCTATGAAATTTCCTCTCTCTATATCCATCCCCAGGTGTTCTAAATCTATTAATAATCTCTTCCCAATCTTTTAGAACCTCCCTCTCATGGTGATATATCCTCTCTTTCTCCTCTTTATTCAAGAACCTTATTAATATTAGCCTTTTGATTACATATTTTTCATGTTGTGATATGTTTTTACAAATCCCTATTATTTTCATTATAATTTAAATTTGAAGTGAGATCAATTTAACTACCATTAAACCCATCCAGGAATCTTTATATACCCTCGTTATACTACTGAAATTATCTTATGTTTTTTCCATTCGGAACATTTGTGTAGTGAATACCCATACCCATTTCCACTCAAGGGTATTCTTCTAGGTGTAACTATACTTCATTGATTGGGTACTACCAAGTGTGTAACCCACACTCCTTAATTTTGGGATTAAAAATTATGAAATTCATTATTATTTTGTATGATCTATGTGGAACATTTATGTATGTACATGACATAAATGTGATTGGTGGGCCCGAAATTATATAGCCCTCCAATGTATTGGGTAATGTTTTATCTCATGAGATAATATGTATGGTGCAAATGAAGTTTTCCTAAGAACACAGTGTTATGATTTCTTGGTGTTTAGACTTGACTTATGTTTATAATGTCATGTTTTATGTTGTTTCCACATTCCCATGTTGTTTTTGTGTTATTATCTCATATCATTATTTGATGTTCATGTTTATGATTCTCACCCCTCTTATGTTACCTTGATATGCTTATTGACTCACATGTATTTCTTTATCATGTTATGATTTTATAATTCCCTTACTAAGATTTATACCTCACCCCTTTCTTACATATATTCCAGGTTATTGTATGATTTTTTTGAAGATCAAGGAAATTTAAGGGCATGTTATGGAATGTTAGTCCATGTCTTTGTATTTATATTTGAATTTTTCATTCTATGTACCTAATTACCCAAATAAACTAGGACAAATGATCTTATGGGTTTGTATTAAGTGCATATTTTTGCAATAAATCATGAAGTAAAGTTTATAAAATATATGGCTTGTCATAATTCATCACTTAATGGGTTCCTACTAGCTATATATTGGGTTCTCGATGGTATAATTTTTTGTTTTCTAACAAACACTACCTCTTCCTTCCCATCTAACTCACCCCCTTCATCCAAAGATTCAAATTTTCCACCAAAATTAACCCATTTAAAAGGTTAAATATCTAAATTAAAATTTAAGTCCACATGAGAAAATATATGATGTCATAAAGTCCCAACCATAATGCTACTCATCCCCAAGAATCATCTTTGAGTTTTTCTAGTGAATAAAATTTTCACTAAGATCCTAACCTATTTCATATTATAAAGAACCAACATGAAAACCCCTATACAAATAGAAAAATGACAATATTATTATTACCACTATAGAATTCTCGATACGAAAATTAATTCCTAACCATATTCAGTTTCCACTCTAGAACAAATGACTAGTGGTGCCCCATGTAACCACCTTTCATCGTAACATAACTCATTCAAATTCCAACAGAAAAAGTTTAATTCAAAAAAAATATCACCAAACCTAGTCTATACCCTCTCACATGATAATCAAATATTGAAATTATTTTACATAATAAACATAAAATTTAATTCCTTCAATAATTTAAAGATTTAAGTTTTCATCTATTTTATCATTATTCCCAAAATAAATATTAAACATATAAATCATGAAAATTAAATTTTAACAAAAGTCAAAATATCACCATATTCCTATTTTTACTCCCAAATTAAATAATAGTTTTTGAGTGATATAGTTTTACTTGTTAAACACATATTAATATCTATTTTTAACTATACACAAATCATTTATCACAATTTACATTATTCAACATACTAAAATTTAACTATGAAATTCATATCATCATGATCTATGAATTTATTAAAATTATAAACCAATCAATATAAAAATTTTCTTGAATATATTTTAATTTGATTCATTAAAATTACCATATAATTATGATTTAAACATTAATCAATCACTTTAATATTAAAATTACTCTTTTAACATGATATTTAGCACACAATACAGATAATAAAAACCCATTTTCATTACACCAAAAATAAACACATCATATCCAAATTGATTATAATTTTTTATTATTTCCAACACACATTTAAAAAACATTATCCCTTTATAATTTATAATTTTATACATTTATTAAATCTTATAATATTTTTATATCATAACATCCCATTTCAATAATCCTATAATCACCTTATCCTTATATTAAAAGAAATCAAACTCATAAATATGACACTTTAATTCCTCTTCAAGTGGCATTAGTAAATCATTATTTAATAGCACTATAAATTTTATCAACTTAATTCATAACATTACTTTTTGATAATTATATCATATCAAATTCTCACAAAACAATCTATTATCAAAAAAACCAAACTTCATCATTAAAAAATTTCAATTCATTTTTTGATAAGAAATTAATTATTGATAAAATATTAAAAAAATATTTATTTGTTAATTAATAATTAAATTATTTAAAAAATTCAATTACTCAAATCAATAATAAATCAAGCACAATCACATACACATATTCATACATATCATATCCATATGTTTCAAAATTATTTAAGATAACCCACCACTATCTCACAATAGGAGGGAATGTTGTACCCCAAAATCTAATTCATCTATTCCAAAAATACAATCATATACTTATAATAAAAATCGGTCCTCTACTATGGTTTTTTTAACACTATAATTTTTATGAAATATTTTTTTAATAATTTAATTTCTTTGATAGCTTGCATTACACAAAACATCGAGTCTTAACGAATCGTGATATACTACTAATATTATCATTTAAACTTGAAAATTAAAACCAAGATGTTAAGTTTGGTGTTATTAATAGGAATAAAAAAATTAAAACAAGTTATAAATTTTTTATGTAATGAAAATATATTTATAAATAAGTACTTACCTTTTAGTAAATTCTTTATATGCTTCGAAAATACTTTTTAAAAAATGTTTTTTATATTTTTTGTGAACAAATAATAAAATAATTTTTTAAAAAATTTAGAAAATATATTTGGAAAAAATAAATTCATTTTTGGAATCTAAATTTCAAAATTATCTTAGGGTGAATTTTTGATATTTTTTTGAAAATATTAAATTTTCTCTGAATAGTGAAAAATAATAGTTTTTGTTAAAAAAATTCTTTTTGTTTAAATATTTTAAAATCATAAAAATTGTTTTAATTTGGTTTTAAAAGTAAAATTATTTCAATTTTATACATATTAATCCAATTTATGTCATTATAATAAATTTCATATTAAATTTATATAAAACAACTTCTTAAAATTTGGATGATTTTCTCTTTGTAAACCCATTGTTTCGTTGCATCTGATGGTTTAATTTTAAATTACATTTATCTAATTATGTGAATGGAATTTGGAAAATTTTATTCTATATTTAAAATCATAATAATTAATATTATCTAATAATTTTAACTTGATTTTTTACCATAATAAATATTAAATAGAGTAAAAATTAATTACGGCGGTAAAGGTTAAAAGAGGTTTACTGAGGGTTAAACTAAAACGATAAGGCAAAAAATGACCTGTAAACATGTAAAAAACCCATTTTATAGACATATTTGGACATTATTACTTTTATTGTTCTACAATTACCCATTTTTGATCCTTATGAAATGTGAAAAACATGCTTACACTTTTTTATTTTCAAAAATTTCTTATGCGCCCTCTCTCCCCTTATAAAAGGACACCCCCTCTCCTCACCTATTCACACTTAAACCCCCATTTTATTCATCAAATACCTACCCAAATAATTAATTTACTTATCTTCTCACATCATATAATCATTTTTTTAAGTAATCGAACCTTTGAAGGGTTTTTGTGTAAAACTAAGGAGATTATCCAAAGAAGTGGTATCTTTATCAACTGAGCATTTAAATTATATTTTTTATTTAAAATAATTAAAATATTCCTAAATTATATTGATATAATAACACCATTTATATCCAATATAATGATATTTTATTTTTTTAATTTCATAACCTATATTCACCTCTTCTTATATCAAATCGAAAATGAAATCTTCGATCATATGTATGATGGACTACTGCCTCGCGAACTGATGTTATTCATTTTTCATAACCACCTCTCATAGATAGATATAATGATGGATTTAATGATTATATAAAATATTCATGATATTATTATAAATTTTAAATTATAATATCACATCTACCTTCTTACCTTCTAACTATTTTGAAAAAAATAACGTCGCTTGTGTGTACGACGGACTACTGCTTCGCGAACTGATGTGATGTGTTATTCTCATTTCCATTTTACTTGAATGGTAATAAGATTATATTAAATGAATATATATGATATTTTTAATATAATTATACCTCTATAACTATGATATCACATATACCTTTTTACTTTCCATTACATGGGGGATACGATAATGTCACACATGTGTACGACAGACTATCACATCACGAAGAGATGTGATTTTTTATTCACTTACGCTTTACATGGTAAGTAATAAGGATATATTTAATGAAAATATGAAGTATATATGAAATAAAAAAATTATTCTGGAAGGGTAATATATTATTTACCTTTATTTTTTTTATTTATCGAGAAAATAGAAATAGAGTTCATGTGTATGTACGGGCTACCGTCTCCATAATCAATGTCATTAATTTTCTATTTATAAATTTGTTAGATTAATATAAATAAATAAAAAATTAATATATATGATATTTATATCATGATTATAATTGTGGATATTATAGAACTATGATGAAATTAAGGGGACTTAAAATACCAAATCAAAACTTACAAAAAAACAAAGCATTTATTACCTGAAACATGATTTTAACAAGGAATTGTTAATAAATGGGTAATAAAAGGTCATAAGAAAATCATATATTGTATGATATATATAATTATGGTTCTTTGATATATTTATAATAAACCTACATTTATTATAAAATATTTTTGAATGTGTAGGAAGTAAGTTGAGACTTAAAGTAAGGGATTTTCATCTCACTTTTATTTTCTAGAGACACATGCCACATTCACCGTACGTTTCTTTTATGTGGTGTATATACTATACATGAATGTATTTTATTATTATTATACTCAAAATTATTTGGATTTACATATCCATTTTTGGATCACTTTTTCATGGGGATTACGGTTCAAAAGTTACCAAAGCGGTAAGTGATTTTTGTCTCAATATTTCTTCTTTCGGACATACATTATGTTATAAACCAATATTATTTTATGAGGTGTATATATAGAAATTTGAAAAGTAATATAATTAATTTAATTATAATCAAGATATTTTAAGATTCATTTAATTTTATTCTCTCACGGAGCTTATGATTCAAAGTTACCAAAGTGGTAGGGGTTTTATGATACCATCTCATCATTTATCGAGATTATTTATGTTTATGCTTTTTCTGATAAAATAATATAATATATATCTTAATAAAATCATGAATTTTATTCTTATATAGTTATCTATTTAGAAAACATGTTTTCCCTTAATTTTCCTCTTTTTATGCACTCAATATTCCAAAAACAATTTAAATAAAACTAACTTTATTTCTCTTTTCAGTCAAAAACACTCTTTCTTCCATATCCATATTTTCTAAAAATGTTTTAATTTTTTAAAAATTATAAAATTGATTTATTTAATAAATTATTACACATTTTTTAATTTTTTTTAAAAAATATTTTTAAAATTAATCGTCATGTCATTTTCCAAACAAGGCCCATTTGAATTTTACCAAAAATGTGAATGGAATATTTGTTTTAATGTGTACGACATGAATAGAATTTCCCACTATCATGAACATTATTTTCTTTGAATACTAATTTATATTTTTTCAAGTTTATTTTAAAATAAAATTATTTAAACCACATTTTTTGAATTTATAATTTTCAAAAGGTTATTTTCCATGAAAGTTTATTTTCCTCAAAAAATGTTTCTATTGATTTTCTTTCAAAATCACTTTCCATTTAAGATGAAATACTTTGAAGTTACTTAAGATTTTCTAGGGATATGAACCAATGATACCATCCTTATTATTTCTCAAGATATTTTATGATTATGATGACAAGGTATTTATGAAACCATTTTATCATTGGTTATACTATGAAGAAATGTTTATGAAAATGGTTTCCTTTTCATGGGTTAAAATATGATTAATGTTTTATACTCTTGTAAAATACAAATGTATGTATTATGTGATGATTGGGACCTATTTCTACCTATAATTTATTTGGTAAACATGGATGACTCATGAGTAATTATGATATTTATGAACCTAATTACATGTTCAGAATGTTATGCATGAACCTGAGTATATGTTTACAGTGTTATTTATGAACCTAATTTCATGTTGAAAATGTTATGTGTGAACTTGATTAAATATTCATAGTGTTATGCATGGACATAGCTTTCATTTCCACTAGGTTTTTCGTGGACCATTTTTCATGTACAAAAGTTTATGAGAGGGCCTTATTTCATGTCCTTAATTAAATGTGTGAACTTAAGTTTATTTTTACATGTTCAAAATGATATAATATTATTTGTATTCCAAAATTCCATGTATTATTCCAAGGTTGTGCACTTATGTCTCATATTATGTGATTTATTTAAGATTCATTCCTTATAAACTAATAATATTTATTTCATGACTCATGTTTATGATCTATGATATGCAATGCATGGTTTTAAAATGTTATTCTCATGTTATCATACCCTTATTCTCATTTTATATTGACATCTCCCTTGTTTACCCTTATTGATCATCTTATCTCACCCTTTCATATTTTTCCTTTCCCCATGTTATAAAGAAATTTTTTAATTAGGTTATGTATATAAAAAGTTCTAAATGGGGATATATTTTTGTGAGACATTGAAGATCTATCATGAAATAAGAATAAGGTGTATCTATCCACCAAAGACACTAAAACTATATGGTCCTTAGGCATATATTTGTGAAATTGATTGAATATTCATCTAAAAAAGATAAAATATTTATATATGAAAATCCTAGGTCATTTTAGTTGGTATATATAGGAACACACATGTAAAATTTATACCAAGTCCCATATCTTATCTCTGGTCTACTAGTATCTCAAATGTCAATACCTCAAAAAAGAAACTACCCTAATGACATTTTGAAATATCCTACCCTAGAATGATTGTTCCACTAAGGTGAAACATCAAATGACATAAAGTGTTCCCCCTGATCACTAGAGGCTAGTGACTAACATCAAGGATATAATAGTGTCACTTAAGGAGTGATTTAACCACTAATTATACATCACAATAATATAATAGTTAATCATATTAAAGAATACACAACAAATACTAATACCATAAAACATCAATAAATATCTAAAAAATTCCCATAATTTTCTACACTCCATATAACTAGATAAAAAAGTATCCATATCCCAAAACAATAATTATAAAATAATACAATTGAAATAGACTGGAAAAAAGATACATAGATCAACTCTCTACTAACACCTCCTAAATCCTCTAGCATCATCTCAATGATCCCAAACTCCAACTCCAAACTTCTCAGGAGCACTAATCATTACTATATGAAAACATATAAATTTGAACATCCTCAAGATGTTAATTTTAAAGGGTGTAATAAGTACTTCCCAATATGATACCACCAAGATCAAAAATGTTTTTTGGTTCCCAGTATACTCATTTTTGTATTGTGAAATGAATTCTATAATTTTAAGTAAGCTGGTAGCTTAAAACATATAACAATACCTTCCTTTTTAATTATATTAATCGAGAATATAACTACTTATAAATATAATGATATGAAATAAAAATTTATATCATATCTCATTTACAAACTCATATATCAATTAGTAACACTTCCAAAAACATGGTGTAATTCCCTCATTTTTTATCTCATGGAATAACCGAACACATGGAATAATCCACCTATTTCTGAACTCATGGTGGAAAAGGGTGGGGATATTATCATTTATTAATAAAAGAAAAAAATGAACATAGATATAATAATGGGGTTAGACATTACATAAATTTTACTCATTCAAGAAAAAACAATAAAAGATACATTAAATATCATAATCCAGACTATTGTAATCCCCGTAACTCTCCTAATATGAATCATCTTATAATGAGCCAAAATAATTGGCCTACAACATTTTCATAATAGAAATAGGCATCAACCTAGTTCCCATGGTGGGATTGAAATGTGAATAATCTCTCCTTGTTCTTAAATTTTTTATGTGAATTGATGAAAAATCTTCATCATATTTCATATTTTCCTTAGCAGCAACATTCTAATAAGATATCTTTGGTGATAGATCATCATCCTCTATTTCTTCCCATTTCCCAAAAATATTATTTAATTTACATATATTTTCATCTCCTACATAGTATGATAACTATTAAGAGTGGGATTAAAATATTCTTTGATAGTTTTAGAAGTAATATCACATATCCATGAGGCCCATGCAACAACGAGTCTCTGTAATCCTCCCCTTTAAGGGATTTTTCCAGTTTAAGAATCATTTTATTAAGGTTATCACCAGCCACTAATATGTTCCCCTATACAATCTCACCATTATACAAAAAAGTATAACCACCCTCATAAGTACCTAAATATGAAGCCCCTACCTTATGGTTACCTTGTTTCTATACTTGTACATTTCCCTCCTGCACACAGGATTCCTTAACACATGTCCAAAACCCCCATAATGGTCCCCAAAGCCATCCATTGAATTTACCATTCCCTAAACCATTTCCTGAGTAATATTAATCCAATATTTAGAACCCAATATCTCATCAAAGTCTCTCATTAACTTTAGTAATTTATCAAACAAAGTATTCCTAGGAGGGAACTTGATCAAATTGGAACCATTCTATCCAAACTCAACATTAGAGTATACAAGCTCTCCAAATTGAACACCAGAACTAGATACTTTAGAAGCTTTAGGATTCTCATGGGGTAGCTAGCTCAAATGGAAACCATTATTTCTAAATTTATACTAAGAGTGTGCAAACTCTCCTTCTTGAACACTAGTATCGTATGTACTAGACTTGTTATTCATATCCAAATATCTCTTTATCTGTAAATGTTCCCCATCATGAATAGTTAAATAATAGAATGTTCATATGACATAATTCCTACATTTTTCCTTGGAATGAACCATGATCTTGAAAACAAAACAAAAATCTAGAAGATTATAATAGAAAAATCTAAGAGTTAACTCATCATCATGTGTAGCTAAAATCACTTTTTTTGTTATCATGGAATTGAGATCAACCTCAACTAATACCTAGGAAAAGTGACCAAATCAAGCATGTTTTGTCTCCCTATCCATTTTAATGGGACACCAATTGAATAATAAATTTCATAAATAATATGGTGATTCCAAAATTTCCAATTTAATCTAATGATTTCAACTTAGACTTGAGAAAAAGAGTTTTTATTTTAAAAGGGTTGAAATTGAAACTCCATTACAGAATATGGAGAAAATTTTATTTAAGAGAAAAAAACCATTTCACCAATCCCTTTTCTTAAGTTATTAATGGGTTAAAATAAAATTGAAAATATCCATGACCCACTAGTATACATTACCAATTCAAGAATCCCCAAATCAAGGATAAACGATGAACAAGATCATCAAGTATCCATGGATTCATACCTTGGATAATGATAACTTATCGAATAATAGAATTATTTCATTGACCTAAATGATTAATTATCACATCTAACCATGAATGGAACCAATAAATAGGTCCTTTTTGATAATCATTTCATACATCTTTTCTTGAAGGGTTGTGAAAAAACCTTTGACTAATAGATCCTCTACTTTTAATTTTGATTTCATATTCATGGTTCCCTAGTTGGAAATACTTTCTAGTGGTAACAACATCCTATACATATCCCCCTTCACTCTATTTGTAGCCTCTAATGACGAGGCATTCGACCTCAGAAGCATCATCTCCTGGAAAATCCATTAAGATCGTGAATCCATATTCTCCCTACAAATCACCAGGGTTAGATCTCTCTTATACTAGCATCCTTACCTATTACCAAACTCATGCCATAACCAAACACGTGGAATAGTAAACCTATTTTTAAACTCATTACATATATTAATATATCTTGTCACAAGAATTAATACACATTCTAACCATACCCATAAAATTATGGCATTACCTATCTCAAGGCTTTCACTTGGAAAATAAATTAGAAAATACATTTTTTAAAGTAATATAAACACATCTTATTTTTCTACATGCACCATTTTAATTCTAGTTTAATTCACATTACAACTTAAAACAATTCACCATCATATTATTCTAACACAAGAATTTCCTCATCTCCCATCATACCTTTAGATCCTTAATAAACTAAATAATATAGTTTTTATACAAACTTGTCATCCCATTATTATCATGAATTTATAGCATTAGAATATTTATTAAATTATAATTTAAATTTCTCCAAACCCATATTTTTTTATCACTTCACATATCCAAATCATGACATTAAATCCAAATCCTATTAATGAACATTTACAGAATGTTTAGTTCACTAACCCATGAAAACATCCCATTCATTTTTCCTAATGTCACTACCCATTATTTTAATTTTACAAGAAAAATATTAACAAAAATAATCACCTAACTTTATATAATAACAAAAAATACCATTAAACAGCATTACTTTTATGTTTGATCAAACTACCCTTTTCCCCTTTTATTCATTAAATAATGATATATCACACTATAATTATTTTTTCCCATTTCAAGAATCAAATAAATGGTTCAATTATTCTTAAATAAAATTATTTTATAATTTTTAAAATTATTCCCCTTATTATTACCAAATTCCTAACAATATTTTTAAATTAAAAATTATCATTAAATACACAATTACCTCATTTAAAAAAAATACACTCAGTCACATTAAACATATCTCATTTTAATACTTATCCCAATGTTCCATTTCATTAAATACCAAATAAACATTTCATTCCATCCAATATATCCTGATTCTCATCTCAAATCCCAACATACCACAATTTAACTCATCCCCATGTGTTAAAAATTATCTTATGAATTTAAAATAATTCATTAATCCTATAATAATCATCATCATTTTAAACTAAATACCTTTTAATTAGAGTCCTTAAAATTACAAATGAGTTATAAAAATACCTTTTTAACTCATAAGTGGTTTTAATGATGTTAAAGATTGTTTTAAAATATAAGCTCAAAATGTATAGCACTCATAATAGTATAAATTATAATATTAAATCCCTATATAACCCATCCCTTGGATTGATTTAACTATCCACTTCCTTTATTTTGACCCTATTGATGATTCACTATTTTCCAACATGCTCAATCAATAAGTAAAATTAAATTTCATCACTCAATATAGAATCGTAAACTCAAACTAATGAGACAAAACTAAAGGAGATATACTCTGAATCCTATATAAATATGATATACATTTTTACATATCATATATGATGATATGGGGATATTCTATGGTATTATATCTATGAATTTAATATTTTATTTGGATATTTCATTCAATATTATTTATCGAAATCGTGAAATCTTTTCTTATCTAGTCGCAGTGTATAATAATAAAATATCATATTATAGGAAATTATATAGTAAAATACACATAAACACCCTTTGATCGGTTTAGAAATAGAATGAAAAATGTTTACATTAAAATAATATTCCACGCATTCTATATTTATAATTCAAATTTCATGATATGGAGTGTTGGGAGAGTTGACTTGAACATAGTTTATAATAGTTGTAACTAATGGATTTACTTGAATGTTTAATAATATACAAGTAAATTTTATTAGTGGATTGTGGAGTGTCCCTAAGGCATATATAAATATGTCAAATTCCATGTAAATGGGTTAGTTTAATTATTTATATTCTCCCAACTGAGTTTCTTCACCTACTCTTTCCTTTTAATATAAGATACAAACATATCATAGAAGAAAATAGAATATTTATCAAACATCTCGTGATTCATATTAGTATGTGGACATGTGTAAAGTCGCTAGACTCTCTAAAAAGGTAATTCCTTTTAATTTTATCATTTAAATATCTTTTAAGTTTATTTTGGGTGGAAATGGATTTATAATAAGAATAAAATGGGTTTGGAGGAGTAAGGGTGAATGGGAATTCTCTCTTGGGTCAGGGGACCATTGGGTGCTCGATGGCCCTTAACTGGGTACTCGATGGGGCTCCTGAGTACATGGGCCATATGTTTTGGGATAATGTGTATCTTTTGATTTCCATCAAGTACCCGATATCTTATTGGAAAAAATATCCCTAAAAAGGGTATTTTAAACCTTTCATTCCCCTAAATATATGATAACATGGCATTTTATTCCAAAATACCTTATTTCCACTCACTTATAGGTTCTCCATAATCCTTTAAGTTATTTCAGAGATATCATACTTCTCCCTTGATTCAAGTAGCTCTCATTTTCCAGAGAATCTCTCTTTCATCAGGTAAGTCCATGGATCACCTTGGGTCTCCTCTTTCGTGGATTTTCATGGTGATAACAGGTGTGATATTTCCTCTAACTCCTCTAGGTCATGTGAAATAATTATAAATATTTGTAATTACTCTAGTTTGGTAGCTAAAAATGGATATATTTGGTAATCTAAAGTTATTTACTTTGTTTACTTTTACGAATTTTGTGGATCATGTTAGAATCGAACTAATCCCTAATTTTATCTTGGGATTAGGGTGGTTTCTCTATTCAAGTAGTGTATTGATCCTTATTTTGGGACCCCAAATATTTATACTTCAATGTATATTAGTAGAAATTCCCCTTACCCTATTCCTACTATTATATATTTAGTATGGCAGTGGTTTGGGGCCAATTAAACCCAATTATAAATTTAGTTTTGAAAAAAATAGTATTTATTAATATTTTATGAAAATTGGATATTCTTATGCCTTCATTGGTTGTAACTATCATCTCATAGTACCTTTTTACACTTTGTAAAAATATATTCTAAATCATTCTTTTTTTTGAATACTTATTACATAAAATTGGAATTTTAATACAAGTTGGGAACGATTTCATGCTTACATTAGTTTTTTGTTTTTAATACATAAAAGGAAATGTTTTGTTATATATTTGGTCATACATTCTTAACATGTTAGATCTATATATTTCTTACTTTACTAGAATTATTGGATTTTTTAGTTGAGTATATTTTGTGCTAAATATGCTAAGGTAGGTACCCTAGATGGCATATAGGTTAGACACATGGGATGGGTGTAGTTCCAAACTAGTTATACATGATATGATCTTGTGATGCCTTGAATGGTTATATCCATTCCACTATTCACTACGATGGGTTGTGAGATTACCCAAAATGAATAGACCACCTCATTATATACCTGGTATGGATTTTTGGGATCTTTACTTCTTTTTACACATTTGTAATGTCTCATAACTTTTGACCCATTACTTTATGAGAATTTGGTGGTGAAGGTGTCCAAGGGAGTCCTGAGGAGTTGGAGAGGGAGGAATTAGCTTGAGAGTCTATATTAGGAGGTAGTTGTGGCACGGATCCTATATCTATGACATAAATGTGGTTTCTATGGTTTATGAGGGTTGACTATTGTATAGGAGGTTATTAGAAGGATTTTTTAGGCTACAGCCAATTTGGGGTGGGGTAGCTGCACTATGGAGCCTTGGTTTTGGCATAACACTTCTTGGAAAATTGTTAATATGGTTTGGATAACTTGGATGTAATAAAGTTTCATAGGGTGTATATTTCAATATTTCTTCCAAAATTGAAATCATTGTGAAATGGATAGGGGCTATGACATAGCCTCCTCTTTAGTTATCATGGGTCTATAGTGTAGCATCTTTGGCTATGTTGTGGTATCCTCCTTAGATTCCTGGATTTGTGATGTGAATATAGTTGAGGATCTTGAATATGGTTTAAAAAACAAGGTTATGTCATGGTGATGATTCCTAGTTCATAACCACTTTAGGTTTTAAATAGGCTACTATGTGGCCTGGGTGGTTGTTTTGTGGTCCTGTGTTTTTCAAACTAGGTATAAAACCCCAAACACCCTTCTAACATGATTAATTTTCTAAATTCCCCCACATTTATTGGGTGACCCAAGTGCATCCCAAATATCTCTTTTTTATTCCTTTAATTATATTTCAACATCAACCTTGGATGATTGATCCGTAGAGGTTTAGGTGAGTTCCCTCCTTGTATTCTCCTGTCTTCTCCCTATTTCTTTATCTGGGAGGGGATACTATTAAGGAATCATGGGTTTTTATGTGTTTATGATAAGGGGATTATGTGGTTGTTGTTTTATAGTCTAGTAAGGTGTTCTTATTCATTGTGCTACTTGGTGGTGGCCTTTCTCTTGTTCCAATATTGAGTAGTGGATCAAAAATATTTGTTTGAGGCAGGGGATCCTTTGTTTCTCACCAAGTGTATGATATAGTATGGGTATAATTTTTTTACCTTTCTGGAGATGGTTTTCATCCGGTTTAATGAAGATAATTAACTATTTAATTGAAATTGAAGTGGAAGTAGGATTATACTAATGTGTTTTTAGCCTTTTGATATTAATGATATTGATATTATTTGTTCTTGTTGTACCACTAAAAATCATGGCTATTGGAAGTTTATGTTTTTGATTAATTGAAATTTTTTGTGGATAACACGATGTTTGATTTTTGTGGTACCACCTTTAATAAATGGTTAATCACTTATATTTAGTTAAATAATCTGTTGCACATGAAAACTATGGCTTGAATGAGAATTCCTTAAAATAAATAACTTGAATTAATGAAGTCCCCTTGTTAAATCTGAAATATGATAAGTGATTCTTGTGTGGATATGAAATGTATGGTTATGGTGTGTGAGGATGATGTTTTTCATGTGGTAATGTTGTGGGGTGGTGATGTACAGTTGTGATGTGGGAAAGTTATGGGATGGGTTATGATTGCGGTGTCATATTTGTGATAAGGAGGTGGTTTTGGCTGTGTGATGGTGGTAGTGTGGGATGATTAGCATGGGAATGATGGGTTATTTGTTTGTGTGGTGTTATGTTATGATAGTTTCCTAGATAGTATTTTAATTAAATGATAATGTTTAAATTGAAATGGCATGGGTTGGTTTGGTTAATAGGATGGAAATGGCTACTGAATGAATTAAAAAAGGGGAAGTTTGGTTGAATATGGTTGATGTTTAATGTGAAATATAATGGGATAAATAATTAAATAAATAGGTATGGATAACAAAATTGGTTGGTAATGAGAAATATTGAAAATGAATTAAGTTGAGAAAGAAGATAAAATGTGAAATGTGACTTATGGTCTATTGTGTGGTGTTTTTTATTTTATAGTGTCAACGAAAGTGGTAGTATTGTGAGGTTAGGTAGTGATGTTGTGAGTTGATTAGTGATTTGTTGTGAACCCATATGTTAGTATTGTGTGTGGTTATATATATATATCATGTATATTCCTTATTATTTTTTTATACACATCCCATCCACATTGAGAACCATGTGATGAAATCCATATATTTGGGGGTGTTTTTTCTAACATCATGGTGGTGAGGATGGATGTACGGATACCCACTATTTACTTCTCTCTCTTCCATGAAATGATTACATGCACGATTTTTGATGACCATAAGTCAAAATTGTATTGTGATGATATTTTATGAGGTGATGAGATGGATTATGGGAGGTTTCATGGTATTAGGAGGTAAAGATGTTTATTTCCTTCATGTTAATGATACCATATTACTCTAACTATGATTGTGGATGATATGTGGTGTGATGGCCCAGGTGTCTTTAAGATATATTTGAGGTGACATCCCAAGTGTCTTTAGGAGAGATTTGATGTGATGGCCAATTTCACATAGTGTGCTTGGAATAATGTTTTATACAGAAGAGATGGGAGGGTCAGGATGTATGATGTTGGTGTATTAGAACAACATCCAAGTGGGAAACTGGTGCAGGTACACTTTATCGATATGATTCTTATTATGAAATTAAACTTGGATGCATTATTTTTTAGTGATCTCTATTGAGGATGGGATTGGTTAGCTGACTTGTATAGGTGTTGTTGGTTCTATTTTTTGCTCACTGGTGTTATATTATTCTTTTTTCACTTGTGCATGAGAAACTTTGGTTTCCCTACTAATTATACTTTTATGTTCACCCAATGTATATAAAAATTTTTTAGGTTTCTAGGAAGACTATGTGGGATATGTTGGGAATTACTAGCTCATAAATTTGGACTATTATCGTGTCACTACCTTATATTTTAATTTAAGTAATTTTTGATACTTTTATCTGTATATATTTTACTTATACATGCATTATGGACTGGTTTTGTTTTATTTTTTATATTATGTCATGGAGTTGATTATGGTTGATTTATCCCATCTCTCAATCCTATTAGTATTATAGAGGTAAATTCCTCTAATTTTTGAGATTTTTATACCCTTGGTGCTAGTATCTAATCTAGGTCCTACTAGAGGTAGGACTCAGGGGGTTATTATCTCTCTTCCTTAATTGTTGGCTAGGAAGGGTACATTTGGTGGGAGGAGGTCATTAAAGAGTAGTATT
Source organism: Viscum album (assembly GCA_963277665.1). Classification (NCBI taxonomy): domain Eukaryota; kingdom Viridiplantae; phylum Streptophyta; class Magnoliopsida; order Santalales; family Viscaceae; genus Viscum; species Viscum album. The sequence continues at coordinate 125,978,025 of OY728146.1, read as the reverse complement.
ATAGATGATATTTGAGATATATAATGGAGTTCATAGCTAGTAAATATGAGTATTTCATGGGTCGGTGAGGCAATAGTGTCAGTTGACCTTGGTGTGTGACATATGCCAAGGAAGCCTAGTTAGGACATGGGATTTTAGGGCCCCATATAATCCAAATCAAGGAATCAGATCCTGCCAAATGAACATGTGAGGTGGAACTGATTATAGGGTAGAGACCTAGGTGAGGTACATGTATCATGATTGACTTCTGTCCTTATTTTAATTGGGTGGTTTTGGTTCTAGGAAGTTAAAATGAACTAAGTAAATCTTAATAAAATTTCATACTATCGGGCTTAGGAAATTTTTGTTCACTTTCAACTATGTCTCTTGATTATATTCAATGTGTGTTTTAGTTAGTGGATGCTTAATAGGATAATCCATTTTATCTTCATAGGGTTGATCTGGTTGTGGAGTATGATCAGTGGCAGAAAATTTTACGAGCTTTTTAGTGATAGTCTTTTCACAAGTATAAGGGAATCATTTCTGATCTTCAGATAAAGAGATGGTTGAAGGATATTGAGATCAGTTTTAGTTTTATTTGGGATCTATATGAGTATTGGTTCTTTCTATTAGTGTGACAGATGTGAGGAGCTTCCCTTAAGTGGTGGATATTGTACCTTTATGAGAGGAAGCAGGCAGATGTTTCATGTGTCAAATTTCAAAAAGAGTGTTGAGCAGAGTGTCTCTCATCAACCATGAAAGCAATGAAGTGGTAAGAGCTTATCTATCTTCATTAGGAGTTTATTTCTATTTGGGTACTTTGGTTCAAGTTTAAGGATCTTTTTTTCCTTATAATTTTTTTTGGATGAGGAGTCTCGGGTGCATCATCTTGAGGAGGCACTTCTTCCTTTGATCCAATATGCGGTTACTCCTTTTATGTTGCCAATGTATCTCAAGGGGCAGAAGAAGTTGGAAGTGATCAAGAATGTACCCTCACAAGGAGGTTTACAGTGAGATTAGAACTAGTGTGGTTCCCTTAGGAGTATAGTTGTTAGTGGTAGGTCTTGGGTGACAAGGCCTTCAAGGTTTCAACTAGCTTGGAGTGAAAGAATTCTTTACAACCTTCTAAGGCTAGTAGTTTCCATGGTTTTTCTAGGGACTTTGATCTGGTGTTTTTCTTCTGTGGAGTTCATGTTCATCATTATAATCAGTGTCCCATTGTTCTTTGAGATCATTTTGGTAGAGGTGGATAGGTTCAACATCACCCTCAGTAGCAACTGCCAGTGAGACTATTTCAATGGTCGGGGTAGTGGGCTTATACTCCACCAAGAGTTTATATGGTTGGTAGAGTATGACCATAGGATGTATCTCATTTATAGGGACCTCAACTTAAGAATATCTATATATGTTTCCATCATAAGAGAGGTAGAGTAGTTGGGTACGATCAGTTTTATAGAGTGGAGGCAACATCACCAAAAGGGACATATATCATTAGTGGTACGATCAGTTTATTGTGTACCCTTGTTTGTGATTTTTTTGATTTGGGATATTTTCGATCCTTTTTTTCAACAATTCTAATTCAGTCTCTGGGACTAGAAATATAAAGGCTTCTCAAACCTTGGGTGTTGACTATTCCATTCAGAGGCTAGACTATCTTGTTTGATGTGTGTTGGTGTAATAACTCGGATTTCCCCAGGCCCTTTGTGAAAATTATGTGTTTTGGGTGTTTTGGGAGGCAACATTGGCTCATTTCAAGAGTTTTCCAAATTTTCAGTTTTTGGGTCAACATGTCAGTGTTCTGGCATGTCAGTGCATCATAATTTCAGTACGTTGGAATCAGCGAGTTATAGGAATTAGCATCGGTGAGCCATGGGCATTAGCATTAGTGAGTCAAGAGCGTCAGTGACAGTGATTCAAAGGGCGTCGAAATTAGTATATTGATGGCGTTGGTGTCAGTGAGTCAAAGGTGTCAGTGTCAGTAGGTCAGGGTGTCGGTAGGTTGTGGTGTCGGTAGGTCATAACATTGGTAGGTTAGGGATTTGGTAGGTCAGGGCATCAGTAGATCATTGTGTCGGCAGCTCAGCATCATAAGGTTGCATCAGTAGCTCACCCGTCAGTGGCTCAACATTAGCGACTCACCCATTTGTGACTCATTTCCATTTTTTCCTAGTTTTTCTAGTTTCACCCCTATTACGTTTTTATCTCCATGAAATGGTAATATATCAGATCATAATGGTGAACTCAGTTGTCTCCACCATTTCTGAGGGGAATTATTAAATTCCATATATCTCATAATTTTCCACGAGCCTCGTAACCACCAAGCTGTGTGGTCAAACCATGATCTGATTTTCTAGTACTTGGAAATCGTCTCCCTGATTTTTAGGATCTCATCCTTTCATAAACTGATATCTATTATTTCCTTTTTCCTTTTCATTTCCCATTGTGTTCCTAGAGACTTCCTCCCTATATGAGTTGTGTGCCTATTCCATAGCTCTCCTGCTCATCTTTCTTGGAGTTTTCCCTTACTTCTCTCGCTACCCCTATTCTTGGTACAATAGGGAACTTTGATCCTTTGATCATCCATGTAGGGATTTATTTTTATTCCCTTTAATTGTGCATCATGAAGGGTTGGTATGCTAATGAACCCTTGTAAGGAATGATTGAGACCTTTCTTAAAAACAAGAAATAGTTAAGAACCAGATTTGATCAAAAGATAACATAGGTAAATAATATAAGAGGCAGAGAGTGGTTTGATGTTGATCACCTATTTTAATTGTTATCTCTAATTCTTTTATGGTTGTTTTTGTTATATGCCTTCTAAAAAACATGGTCATTGGTGGTCTTTGTTTGCATACTAGTGATGTTCTATTTTTTTGAGATGCTTGAATAATGACTATAACATTTAAATCTTCTTAATCACGCATACTTGGTTAAATAAATGAATTCCCCAAGATAAATTCTATTTTATGATCACTCTAGTTATAATCTAGTGGAATTAAATAACCTCTGCTGATTAAATCTGAATGTATACACATCATGTTGATAGGTGTGGTTGGGTGTTGTGTTCTGTTGAGTTTTGCTAACCTTTTATGAGTTGTGTGGTGCTGCTGTTGGGAGCATGGTTGTAGGTACAAGGTTGGACATAGGAGTTCGTTCTATGAGAATGGTGTGGTATAAGTGTGCTCAAGGTTGAGTTTAATGGTAGTTACTATGGGATTTGTGTGTGGGGTGGTATATGTGGTGAGTTGGTTTCTTAGTTTGAGATATTGATTGATTGTGGAATGGATGAACTTATAGGTAGCTTAACCTCTTTTATTGTGTAGTGGTCACAGACCGACATTGGGAAGTGGGACTACAGTGTGGTAAGGAAATTGTTATGTAGTGGGACTGGATTTGGGAATTGTTTAGGCAGTGGGGATGCAGGTCTGGGTTGTGAGATAAAGGATTGTGTGGTATAATTTTGAATAATTATTGTTATAAATGACTGAACAGATGTCTAGGAAGATTGGGGGAGGGGGTTCGTGTAGTGGGACTGTAAGTACGGTTTTTCTTGTTATTTTGATATGGTTATGGTTGGTAGTTTCTCAGTAATGCTGTAATAGATTACAATGAACCCATTAATAAATGTAAATTGGTTAAATAAAAAGGGTTTAGGCTTGTGTTTTATTGTGAATGGTTATGCATATAGGGGTGGCAAAAAAGGTGGTTTTGTGGGCTATTTGCTTGTTGGAAACTCATTGGTTGGGCAGATTAGTTGTTTATATATATATATATATTTTTTTTCTTATGATTTTCATATGAACCCCACCCTTGTTGATCACTATGTTCCGAACACCTCCATTTCATGGGGGAGGGTGTCTTTCCAAGCATACCAGTGGGAGGATGGATGGATGGTTATTGACTTTTTTCCTTACACCCTCTTCTGGGTTCTCACTGCTCGAGCATATCTGGGCAGGCTGTAATGGCTTGAGGCTTACCATAGTCTAAGATTCTTTGGGAAATGGTTCTTTATAAATGAGAGACCTAGGTGTTTTTGGGCCATGATTGTTTTCCCAAGTGTATTTGGGATGAGGCCTAGGTGTCTTCGGGCGAGAAGTGTGGTTGTTGTTTCCTAGGTGTTTGCGGACAAGATTATCTGTGCTTGAGGCACAGGTGTGTGCAGGTGGGTTGTGAAAGTGGGACTGCGTATGGGAAGAGTGGTAGCGTCAAGACATTAGCCGTTAGGGACGAGAAGTCAACCTGTGTGAAATTGGTTTTGGGTACCTAAATATCGATGTGCATATACTATTACTTTACTTGACTTGTGTTATTTGGTGAGTGTGTCATGGTGAGGTTGAATTGGTTATTACTCCTTGGTAGGTGCATTGAGGTTCTATTGTTTTCTCAAAGGGGAATTGGTATATTTCCCCAACTTGTGCATGAGTATCTTTAGTTTTACTACTGAGTATACTCGTATTCTCACCCTACGTATATAAAACTGTTTTCAAGTTTCCATGAGGACTTTGAGGATCATGCTAGACTTTACTAGCTTGAGCATCAGGATTAGTTATTGATGCTACTTAGAATCTTTTCTTTTGGTACTTTACTTGGGAGTTTTCATTGTACCTTGTATCATATTTACTTATGAACATACATGTCAGAATCTATTTTGTATTCAGTTTTACTTTTGGTATTTGGAGTTTTTTGGGATTTACCATCTTATCTCCCGATCTTGTTCTATAAAATGGTAATTTTTTACATTTATTTGTGAGATTCTATACCCTTGGTTATAGTATCCACTCTAGGGCCTATTAAATGTGGGACTCGGGGGGTCATTATCTCCCCTTCATCTTGAGGAAGTAAGGGTCTGGCGGTTTTTTGTTTCATCCCTCATCTTGGAGAAGGAGGGTCATGACAAAATGGTATCAAAACAGAGTTGTGAGAGTTTGAGAGATAGTATGGAGTTTGGAGTGAGGCATAGTGAGGATTTCATGGGATGATAGGGTAATGGTGTTAGGAAAACTTGGTGTGTGAGATAGGGTAGGGAAGATTGGCCAGAACATAGGATTTTTGGGCCCCCCATGATCCGATGCAAGGACTCTGGGACTACTGAATGACCAAGTGAGGCTACACCGATTGCAGGGTAGAGACCCTAGGAAAGGTACATGAATCATAATTACTTGCATTCTTTTGTGTCTTGGGTGTTTCGGGAATTTAAAAATAAATGAGGATTTAAAACAAAATTTAAAATAAAATCTTCACACTAATCTCGCTTAAGAGTTCCTTTACCCTTTTTTCACCTATGTCACTCGGACGTCATCCCCGTGTGGTATGAGCAGTTGAGGCTTGATAGGTTGACCTGGTTGATCAGCGAAGGGTTGATCAAGAGGAAGAGGATGACCAGTGGTAGAATACGCTCTGTTCCTTCTAGTGGAAAACTCTGGGGAAGTATGAGAGAATCTTCTCAGATATGGGAATGAAAGGTTGTCTCAAGGAGCTAGTGATCGCTTTCAGCTTGATTCGAGCTCCAATAGAGTACTGGGTTCATCTAGGAGTGAGCCAGATATGAGGAGAAATATCTTGGTGGTGGATTATTTACCTTGGGGAGAGGAAGGAAACTGATGTTTCATGGGATGACTTTGAGAGAGAGTTTTGGGTGGAATTCCTTTATTCCACGATGAAGGATGAGAAGAGTTAGGGGATACTCTCACTCTAGCAGGGAAGTATGTCAGTAAGGGAACTTGAGATCAAGTTCAAATATCTCATGTACTTTGAATCAAATCTCTTCCCAGACTAGGTGTCCTGAGCAAGATGCTCAGAGGAGGCACTCTAACCTTCTCTTCAGTATGATGTTATTCCCTTCACTCCATCGACATAACTAGAGGTTCAAAAGAAGAAACAAATAGTGGAAAGAATGCAATCGCTGGGAGGTGTACCATAAGAGGGGAGTCTGGCGAGTTCGTTAAAGGGGAAAGCAGTCAGTATCAGGTCTCCAGCATCAGGGCCTTCTAGGTTTTGTTCAGTGGTAAGTACGCATTAGCAGTTCCAGTTCTGATCTCCTAGTCCTCGCCCTTTCCTCATGGGCCTAGGACCGAGGTGCTTTATCTGTGGTGTTTATGACCATCTTTGAAACCAGTGCCCAGTTCGAGCTCCATATATTGGGGGTGGGAAGGCTTAGCACCCACGTCAGTAGCAGCAGTTGTCGGTCAGGCCCTTCCAGCTGCTGGGGCAGTGAGCTCCTACTCCACTGAGGATAGACGGTACTGGGGGAGGATGACCCCAAGGTGCTCCTAGGGACCTCAAACAAGGTGTGTTTGAGAAGATAGTCGATATAAAAGAGGTAGTAGCTGGGCATGGGTAGTTCCACGCCAAAGAGGTAGCAGTTCAAGTAGGGCCAGAGGTTGTTCGAGGTATGACCAGTCTATTTAGTACTCTTGTGTGTTCTTTTTTGATTCAGGAGCCTCACACTCTTTAGTTGCACCCAGTATATCCCGTGATCTGGGAATAAACATAGAGAGACTTACCATTCCCCTGGTGTTGAGTACGCTAGTTGGAGTTCAGACCAGTCTTTTTTATATTTTTCAATGATGTAGACTAATTTTGGGGGTGCATCAGTTTAGTGGGGATCTTCTTCTGCTACAGATGAATCCATACGATGTCATCCTAGGAATTAGGTGTTTGTTGTTTTTTCACGATATTATTAACTACATCTGGAGAAGGCTCGTGTTCTTAGATATGGGAAGCCAGTGCATAACTTTCATTGGTGAACAGAGTTTTCAGGAGGGAAACCGGCGTGTGGAGCCTCATCTTTCCTTGTTAGCTGAGCTATAAAAGAGATCATCATATACAGAGATAGAGGATGTTTTTGGGTTTGTCAGAGAAATCATGGATGTATTCCCTGAGGAGGTTTTGACTCTACCCCATCAACGTGTCATTGAGTTTGGGATAGACTTGCAACCCGGTTCCCATCCGATTTTGATGGCTCCCTATCATATGGTGCCTTCTGAGTTGTGGGAGTTGAGGATTCAGGTTGATGACATAAAGAAGAATTGTTTTATCTGGCCAATTGTTTTATCGTGAGGTGATCCAATCTTGTTTGTAAAGAATGTGGATAGTGGCCTAAGACTATACATAGACTACCGAAGACTGAATCGGGTGACGGTCAAGAACTGTTACCCCTTCCAAATATAGACGATCTTTTCGACCAGTTAAAGGTGGAAGGTTGGTTATCTAAGATCAACCTTCAGTCTGGATACCACTACTTGTGGGTAAAAGAGGGTGACATCCCGAAGACTTCTTTACATTGAAGGTATGGGAGCTTCGAGTTCTTGGTTATTCCCTTTGGTGTCACAAATGCACCAGTTATGTTCATGGGGATCATGAAATCTGTTTTCCATGAGTACTTAGACCGGTTCATCGTCATGTTCATCAATGACATCCTGGTCTACTCATGGTCAGAGTAGGCACACGTCGGGAATATGAGGACTATCTTGGAGGTCCTCTGACACCACCAACTCTATGGAAAGTTGTCCATGTGCAAGTTCTGAATGAGAGAGGTGCACTTCCTTGGACACGTAGTGTCTCAGCAAGGGATAATGGTGGAGTCATCAAAGGTTGATGCAATTGTTTCTTGGGTATCACCTAATAATGTGGAAGAGGTTCATAGTTTCTTTGGTCTATCAGGATATTACCGGAGGTTCGTACCCTAATTCTCTTGAGTTGAAGCTCTTTTGACATCTTTGACTTGAAAATACCTAGCCTTTATATGGAGTGAGTAGTTACAGGTATCTTATAGCTATCTGAAGGGGAAGCTGGTTAGTGCCACAGTGCTTAGGTTTCTAGAGGAAGGGGTGATGTTTGAGGTGTTCTATGATGCTTCCAGCCTAGGCTTGGGATGTGTACTGATGCAGCAGTGAGGAGTAATCTCTTATGCGTCTAGGAAATTATGTCCTAACGAACATAATTAGGCCACCCATGAGATAAATATTGTATCAGTTGTGTTCTCACTAAAGTTATGAAGGCATTACCTCACTAGGGAGTGCTTTTTGGTCTTTATGGATTAAGATATATTGAGGTATATCTTTTCCCAAAGAGACCTAAACTTGTGGAAATGAAGTTGGATGGAGTTCCTCTAAGTTTAGGACTTTGAGATCTCTTACACCCTAGGAACTCAGAATGTAGTGGCTGATCCCTTGAGTAAAAAGTCACAAAAGGAGGTAGTTTAGGAATCTATGAATTCATGGAAGGAAATGGAGGAGTTGGATGATTTTCTCCTGGATGCTAGGGAGGACAGTGGTTGAGGCTATCTATTTCAACTGATAATGCAGTCTTCCTTGGTGAGTCATGTAGAGGAGTCTCAGTGGAGAGACTTAGAGGTTGAGGTGATGTGTGATCATGTTTTATAGGGTGATGCTTCAGAGGTATGGTCGAAGGATAGACATAATAAGATGTTGTTCTGTGGGAAGATGTTTGTACTAGTGGAAATATGCAAGGGAGTACTCTGTGAGTTCCATAGATCACCCCCAGCGGTGAATCCATGAGTTTATAAGATTTTTTGAGGCTTGAGGGAACACTTTTGGTGGCCTGGGGTGAAGCGGGTAGTGGCAGAGTTTGTGGAAAGATGCCTAGTGTTCCAATAGGTTAAGGCTGAGCACCGTGTTCCCAATGGTCTATTGCAGCCCTTGGATGTTCCCGAGTGGAAGTGGGATGACATCTCGATGGATTTATTCATAGGTTTACCCCGAGATTAAGGAGGATGTGATGTTATTTGGGTAGTAGTGGATAGTTTGACAAAGTCAACTCACTTATTGGTGATCAAGGAGTCGAGCATAGTGGATGCCTTGGAAAAGAGGTATGTGGATTATGTGGTGCGGCTCCATGGAGTTCCAAGATCCATCATCTTAGATCTAGACACATGGTTTACCTCGTGAGCCTAGAGGGGATTGCACCATTCTTTTGGAACCCAGTTACGCCTTAGCACCGCTTTCCACCCTCAAACGAATAGGAAGATAGAGAGGACCATCCAGACGTTGGAGGGCATGTTGTGGGGGTGTGTCTTGGACTTCGGAGGATCGTGGGTATGACACTTTACCCTAGTAGATTTTTCTTACAATAATATATATCACTCCACCATTATCATGGCACCATTTGAAGCCTTATATAGAAGATTGTTTTGCTCACATGTGTGATGCATAGAGGTAGGGGAACAACCCTTATTTAACCAGAGGTAGTGCAAAGCACAACGGAGATAGTTTAACTCCTGAATGGGAGGATGGAGGTGGATCAGGATCAGCATAAGTTGTATGTCGATCATAGGTGGAGGCCTTTGGAGTTTGATGTTAAGGACCATGTGTTCTTAAAGGTATCCCCTCGGCATGGATAGCAGAGGTTTGGGAGGGGGAGAAATCTTTCTCCTAGGTTTATCAGGCCTCTAACAGTGTTGTGACGAGTTAGCGAGGTTGAATATCATCTTGCATTGCCACCGCGGTTTGAGAAGATCCACGAAGTATTTCATGTCTCTCAGTTCTGTTGGTATCTACACTATTACTCCCATGTACTTGACTGGGGAGAGTTGGATATCGATGACGATGTGACATTCATGGAGCGACCAGTAAGAATTGAGGATCTTGAGGAGAATGTGCTGCATGGATGGACCATTCCTTTGGTTCTTATGTTGTGGAGTCATGGTGGCCTCTAAAATAGTACCTAGGAATGAGAAGCATAAATGCGTACCTAGTACTCATAACTGCTATGAGTTTTCCTCTTGTGTTTCCCTTGTGACTTGCTTATGATATAATGTTTGACCTTGCTTGTTGTATGATAAGTTATTTCCCTATTATCTAATTTTGTGAGAAAATTCCAGACTATGGGAAGGAGAGAACTTGATCCCTAATCAAGACACATTAATTTTGATGTGATTAAACCTGTGTGGGAGATTCAGTTCCGCCCAAAGCGGATAGTATCTTTACATGGAGGAAGTAGCTCCCTAATCCATATGTTTGGACAACGTGACCTGGTGTATGTGTGGTTGTCTGGGGCAGTGTGAGGCCTTAGTGTTTCACATTTTATTAGGAGATAGATGATAAGGGGTGTTTCGGTATGTCGAGGTTTTCAATCCAACTTTAGAACAATACAACGTTGTTTACTCATGAGAGGTATCTTAAGGGATTGTTATTCATGCCTCTTTTTCTCCTGGGATAGTTTTGAAATTCTTGGGGACAAGAATAGTTTGAGAGGTATCTGATGGAATAACCTGGATTTCCCCAGGCCCTTAATTTGTGAAACTCTAGTGTTTAGGGTGTTTTTGGAGGCAACAGTGGCTCATTTCAAGAGTTTTCCAAATTTCTAGTTTTTGGGTCGGCAGGTTAGTGTGTCAGAAAGTCAGTGTGATGACATCAGTGAGTCAGGGGAATCAACATCAGTGAGTTAGGGGTGTCCACATTGCTGAGTTAAGGGAATTAGTGTTGATGAGTCAAAGGGAATTGACATTGGTAGATCAAGGGTGTTGGTGTTAGTGAGTCAAAGGTGTCGGTGTCGGTAAGTCAGGGCGCCAGTAGTTCATGGCGTTGGTAGGTTGTGGCATCAGTAGGTCAGGGAATTTGTAGTTCAGGGCATCACTAGGTCATTGCATCGGTAGCTTGGTGTCGGAAGGTTGTGTCGGTACCTTACCCATCAGTGGATCAGCATCGGTGACTCACCCATCAGTGATTCATTCCCAATTTTTCTAGTTTTTCCCAGTTTTTTCAGTTTCTCCCCTATTACATTTTTATATCTGTGAAATGGTAACCTATCAACTCACAATGGTGTGATGGGTTGTCTCCACCATTTATGAGGTGAATTATTAAGTTCCCCATATCTTGTAACTTTCCACCAACCTCGTAACCTCTAAGATGCATGGTCAAACCACAATTTGATTTTCAAGTACTTTGAAACTGTCTCCCTAATTTTTAGGATCTCTCCCTTTCATAAATTGAGAACTCTTATTTCCATATTCCTTTTCATTTCCCTTAGTTCTCCCAGATCCTTCCTCCCTAAATGAGTCATGTGCCTGTGCCTGACCTCTCATGCTCAGCTTTATTGGAGTTCTTCCCTGCTGCATGCGCTACCCCTATTATTGGCATAGGGAGAGACTTCAATCTTTTTATCATCCATATAGGGATTTATTTTTCTTCTCTTTAATTGTGCATCATGGGGGTGGGTATTCTAATGAACCCTTGTAAGGAATGACCGATAACTTTCTTAAAACTGAGAAATAGATAAGAACTGGATTTGATCAAAAGATAACATGAGTAAATAATATAATGGGAAGAGAGTTGTTTGATATTGATCACCTATTTTAATTTTTATCTTTGATTCTATTATGGTTGTCGTAGCTATATACCTTCTAAAAATCATGGTTGTTGGTGGTATTTGTTTATGCACTAGTGATGTTTTGTTTTGTTGGGATTCTTGAACAATGATTGTAATATTTAAATATGCTTAATCACATATACTTGGTTAAATAAATGAATTCTCCAAGATCAAGCATGTTCTATGATCACTCTCATTATAATATAGTGGAATTAAAGAACCACTGATAATTAAATCTGAATGTATACATCTCTTGTTGTTAGGTGTGGTTGGGTTCTCTGTTCTATTTAGTTTTGGTAACCTCGTGTGAGTTTTGTGGTGCTATTGTTGGGAGCATGGTTATAGGTACAAAGTTGGACATAGGAGTTGGTTCCATGAGAAGGGTTTGGTATAAGTGTGCAGTGAGGCTGGGGTTAATGGTATTTACTGTGGTATTTTTTGGTGGGGTGGTACAGGTGGTGATTTGGCTTCTCAGTTTAAGAGATTGATTGACTGTGGAATGGATGAACTTGTAGACAACTGAACTGCCTTTTTTGTTGTGGTCAGGTAGTGATGTTGGTTAGTGGGGTTATGTTGTGGTTTTGAACTCATTATGTTGTGGGACTATTTTGGAGAATTATTTGGGTAGTGGAGCTAGGTTGTGATAGAAAGGATTGTGTGGTATAATTTTGAAGAATGATTGTTAGAAAAGGCTGAATAAGTGTCTAAGAAGTTTGGGGGAATTCGTGCAGGGGGACTGCAAGTCTGGTTTTTCTTGTTGTTTTGATGTGGTAATTGTTGGTAGTTTCCCGGTAGTGCTGGAATAGATTACAGTGAAACCCTTACTTAATAAATGGAAATTAGTTAAATAAAAAGGGGTTAGGCTTGTGTTTTATTGTGGTGGGTTGTGCCTATAGGGTGGCATCAAAGGTGGTTGTGTGGGCTAGTTGCTTGTTGAAAACCCATAGGTTGGGTTGAGTGATTGAATATATATATATATATATATATATATATATATTGTAGCTTCTTGTGATTTTTATATACACCCACCCTTGTTGAGAACTGTGTACTGAACACCTCCATTTCACGGGGGAGGGTGTATTTCCCGACATCCTGGTGGGAGGATGGATGGCTGGTTACTGACTTTCTTCCTCGCACCCTCTTCTGGGTTCTTACCGCTCGAGCAGATTCGGGTAGGCTTTAATGGATTGAGTCTTACCATAGTCCAATATTCTTTAGGTGAGGGGTTTTTTTTAGATGAGAGGCATATGTTTTTAAGGGCCAGGATTGTTTTCCCAAGTGTATTTGGGATGAGGCCTAGGTGTCTTCGGGTGAGAGGTGTGGTTATTGTGGCCCTAGTGTTTGCGGGAGGGATTGTGTGTGGTTGAGGCCTAGGTGTATGTGGGTAGGTTGTGGCGGTGAGACTATGTATGGGAAGAGTGGTAGTGTCAAGATGTTATCCATTAGGGACAAGTAGTCAAATAATGGGAAAGTGGTATATGGTACCCAAATATCGATGTGCATATATTATTACTTTACTTGACTTGAGTTATTTAGTGAGTGTGCCTTGGTGAGGTTGGGATGGTTAGTACAACTTGGTAGGTTCTTTGAGGTTCTACTATTTTCTCACATGGGCATTATTATGTTTCCCCCACTTGTGCATGGGTAGCTTTAGTTTCCCTACTAAGTATACTTTTATGATCACTCTATGCATATAAAACGGTTTTCAGGTTTCCATGAGGACTTTGAGAACTGTTCTGGACTTTACTAGCTCGAGCGTCTGGATTAGTTGTTCTTTCTTCTTAGAATCTTTTCTTTTGGTACTTTACTTGGGAGTTTTCATTGTACCTTGTATCAACTTTACTTTTGAACATGCATTTAGGAATGTATTTGGGCTTCACTTTTACTTTTGGTATTTGGAGTTGTTTGGGATTTACCATCTTATCTAATGATCTGGTTCTATAAAAAGGGTAATAACTTCCATTTTTTGTGAGATTATATACCCTTGGTGTTATTCACCACTCTGCAACCTATTTATGGTGGGATTTGGGGGTCATTATCTCTCCTTCATCTTGAGGAAGGAAAGTTCTGACAGTTTGTTATTCCTTCCCTCATCTTGGAGAAGGAGGGTCGTGACAGTCGGGGTGTGAGATGATGTTGAGGCCACATCAGTCATGTTCGAATTTTTTCTTAATATAGATATAATCATACTATGGAATTCTTAGCATTGACTGTGTAACATCCTATGTTTTTAAAAAATTAAGAATATATTCGATAGAGTACGTGATACACCACATCAAATTAAAATGAACAATTAAATATTATTATTTAAATGTTTCCATTATAATACATCTATTATAATGGATGGAATTAATATTATTAATTGAATTATGTAAATAGGTCCCTTTTATTTGACATTATGAATAGTAACTTTAGTAATTATGATTATTACCATGATTAAGGGTAAATCAGGTAATTAAAGGTTAAAATAATATTATATATATTATAAAACTACCCTAAAACTTGTCTTAATCTTATTGGATGAGTTATTGTCAACTAAGAAAATACTTTGATGAAAATTGTGGTCTTTTAAAGCCACCTTGGTGTGATTATGACACTTATTACATTTTATTTAAAGTAAATAAAAAGGCGTCATAATCATGTACCTCAGAACTATAACAATTTTAATATGGGGTTATATAAGAGATATCTTCAACAATAAATATTTTTTAGAAATATAAAATTATTATATACTTCATATTAATATATTGATAATTTTTAGAAAATAAAAAATTAAATTAAATGGAGACACAATGATGATGCTGTAATTTCTTAATTAATGAAAGAATCAAATAAACAAAATTATAAATTTTAAAATAAATATAATTTGACCTAATTAATGTCATCCACTAATTTAATGGATATATTTTACATGTTTGTGATGATTTAAAGTAGTTGGTTCTAACTTATCGTACTATTATGATATTTTTAAAAAGTCAACTAATGAATAATGTCAAATTTGACACTATTGGTATTTTAAAATATTAAATATTTTATTAAATTTAATAAAATTTAAAAAAAATCCTTGATTCATCCAAATAGTTTCTAAAATTATTAATATGTCATAAATGACTCTTTTATTGGTCGTTTGGCATGTTATGGTAATTATATTAACTCATAAAGTGTAAATAACATGATATCATGATAAGATTAAATAGGTAAAATAAGTGTTAAAACAAAATCATAAGGATTAAAAAATAATAAAAAAATGTCTAAATTTTATTGAATGAATGGATTTCGACCCAAACTCATCATATATTCTAACTAAATCTATTTGGATCCATTTGGAATAGAAAAATAATTTATATTAATTTAATACTTTTAATAATTTCTAGAGTGTCCCTCCTCTCTCCTATAAAAGGCCACTCATTCATATCTATTACTTACACATAAAAAACATTTTGGTTTGTCCAATATCTGCCAAAAACCCTTAATATAATACCTACATACACTCTAGAGGCCTTATTTTAGGCATAACACCCACCTTATAGGTGTTAAGGTGCTAAGAAATGTGATCATCCAAAGGAAAGGTAAAGTTTTTATTTAAGTGTTTCCATTTTATTTCTTCCTCCGCTTAATTAAAATATTATTAATCCATGATTAAATAATAAATCAAGTATCCTATGTATACTTATACGTTATTATTTTAATATTATCACCTAAATCTATCTCCAATTTCTTTAAATGGGAAATGAACTTTTTGTTCGTGTGTATGGCGGACCACCACCTCGCGAACCGATATAGTTATTTTCTCATTACTGTCTCTAAAGAATGTTCATAATGATATAATTAATTTTTATTTATTATTTTCATTTCATATTTATCATTATAATATAATTACATTCTTACTTTACATGCACATAAAAATGATAATCTCATTCGTGCGTACGTGTGAACTATCACCTCAATGAAGCGATCTGAATATTTTTTATTCACCACGTAACTTGTATGATATATATAATTAAATTTAAATAATTATTATGATATTGATAATATATGATAATTATTTAAATATAAAATAATAATTACCAAATTTACATAATGATCAATAAAAAATGGAAACGTTACTCATGCGTACGTACGACCTACCATCTCCATGATTATAACATTGTTCATTTTTCATACCATAAATAAATATTTGATTTAAAAGTATAATTGATGTATAAAAGTGATTATTATTTCATAAATATTATTCTAGAGATGATGGACTTATTACCACATTGACTATTGACATCATACCAAAGTAATCTTGAACTCAAGTACTGAATATTGACTAAACATCTCACACGAGTTTAAATAATTAAGTAATTGTTATAACATTATAAAAAGTGATATAAAGGGAATTATAAACTTGAATAACTTTCTCAAGAAAGTATAAATTAACCTAATTTTATTATTTATAAATATAAATATTGTATATGACGATTCTGACTCAAGGTAAGGGATTTCGTCTCAATTTACATTCCATTAAAAATTATTTGTTGTTATGAACCAATTCACTTTTATATGGTGTATATATTTTTCTTTTACATATTATAACATGAATCTACTTATTATCATGATATTAATTGTTTATTTAATTTTATTATTTAATAATTTTTATTCTAGTATTTCTCAAGTAGTAAGAGACTCTTTAACTAAAACATCATTTTAAATGTTTTAAAGATGTATTCTTTTAAATATTTCTCATTAATGTACATGATTTCAAAATGGTTTTAAGGCTTTATTTATATTGACATTAATTTTTTAAAATGTTAATTACTTTCAAAAGTTTCAATTTTGTGTGGGACACTTTGATTCAAAATTCTTATTTTTAAATGTTTTAATTGGGTTTTAAAATGGATTGATTATTTCAATAACTTAGAATGTTTTATTTTTAACATATATGTCTGGAACCAAATTTAGTGATTTTATATCACTTTAATGTTTTTATGTTTACTTTACAAGTTTACACTTTTATTTTCAAATATTTTTTTCATTTATGAGTGAACGCCTTTGTAAAAATGAAATGTGATTTCAAATTGGAAATGTTATTTTTCCTTTTTTATTGTTTTATGTGTTATGATTATATTATAGTTCTTGATAATTTTTTATGAATATAGGTAGTTCAATGATAAACTGAGGGTGGGTAAGCCCATGATGTCTCTCTAATTCATTGGGTAATGAGATGAAGTTAACCAGTTAGGTTTCTCTTAAGAGATTTAGGGAATATATCATGATGGGTATTCCATATGTAACCATGAAGGTTTCTACCTATGTAGCCATGAAAGCTACAATTTAATAATGATATGGATGTCACAAGTTACCTTTATGTTTTATTATTACTATAAGTTTTACAAGAATCTTAAGATTTCATGATGTAAGCTAAAGGGTTTATGTTTTATGGGTGAAAATTATGATTTTGTGAAAATGTTTTCATGAGTTTATAGGTATTAATGAACTAAAAACTTCTTTATTTATTTTATGTCCCTTACAATGATTTTTTTTCTCATCCCAAGTTTTAATTTTTTTTCACTGGTCTTAAGATTGTTAAGGAAAAATAAGATGCCATGATGAAATTATTGAAGATATGTCTTTAAAAGAAATCATGTTTTATTTTAAAAGGTTTTCCTTTGGTGAAAAAGTGGACACTAAGTATAACTTTAAACATGTAATGCATAGGTCTAATTTGTATCAGTTTTTAATAATTCTCTAAAACACTAAATTGAAAATATCCTCTAATTTTAATTCTTGTTCAAAAGCACTAGAATAAATTATGTTTAAGGTCAGGTTCTTATAGTTGGTATCAAAGGATGGTTTAGACAAATTTGGAGATTATGATTGTAGGATCGAAATAGTGATGTAGATGCTCAATATACAAGAGGGGGGGTGAATTGTATACTTTAAAAATTCCTTTGGAACCTTTAAAGTTAGTTACGAATAACTATGTTTTCCTTAAGCAAAGGAAAGGGCTAAGTTTAACAAAGTTAAACTAAGAAAATTCACAACACCTCTAATACCGAATGCAAACTTGGAAAGAGATTCCGAAAGTAGGTTCCAGAAATATGGTTTCGGAAATTGAAACTTAACAAAAGTTACAATATGAGATTCTACCTTAAAGAGTATAGAATCTAAATGAAACAGAGTACAAGTAAGGAAGTATAAGAAAGTTATACTTTCCTTATAATACAAAGCACAACGGAAATAAACAAGTAGTAGAACTACAACTAACAAGATAATAGTCTTTTAACCCAAAGAGAAGGGTATCCAAAAACCTTGTACAAAGGTCCCTTGATTTATACTTTCAAGCAAGTCTGTCTTACCCACACCAGGGTAAGCCCTCGATACGAAGATCAGAGTGTCTATGTCTTGCTATCCCCGCAAGCCCTCAACTTCAAGGTAGTTGGAAACCTCTGTCTTCCTCCGCAAGGAAGCCCTCGAACATCAAGGTAGTCGACACCTCTGTCTTCCTATCCCCGGAATTCCTCGAATGTAATCACCAACATTCGGAGTCGTACGATGCTTTGAGAGTTAATAAGAGCCTCTCTCTCTAGAAATCACTTCAAGCATGTAATCACATGAGTTAAAGATCAGTCAGCCTTTTTGCAGCCAGCAGCAGCTTTTTTTAGCTCTTTCAAATGAGATCCTATTTATAGGTAAGGTCGGCCTCCTTCCCAATGGTCATATTTTCCTTAAAAATCGGAGGGACCTGTACACATGTAACTTAACCAACGGTTATTTTTATAACAGAATAGACGAAATAGTTTTATAACAAAACAAGTGTAACAGAATGTACGACACCGTTTAAATTCTAACTCAAAAGATTCGGAGTGAAGGTTCAGAGTGAAAGTTCGGAGTCTGAATAAATCAGAGTGTACAAAACAGAGATGATCTGATTCTGTTTAATAGATGAATTCGGAATGAGAATTCGGAATGAGAATTCGTCATCAGAATTCATAGTGAGAATTCCTCATCAGAATTCGTAATGGAAATTCATCATCAGAATTCGTAATGAGATTTCATCTTAAGAATTCGTAATGAGAATTCGTATCCAGAATTCGGAATGAGAATTCATCATCAGAATTCTTAATGAGAATTCGTCATCATAAATCTTAATGAAAATTCATTATCAGAATTCGTAATGATAATTCGTCATTAGAATTCATAATGAGAATTCTATGACGAACTTCATAAGGATTCGTATCCTGAATCTGGAATAGGACTTAGTCAGAGTTCGTAACCGGAATTCGGAATGATACTTTATTACAGTTTTCATCTGGAATCCGGAGTGAAACTTCCTTAAAATTTTATCCAGAATTCGGATCCTAAAACAGAATACTTTATTTCAAAGTTTCAAACAAATCCGAGAAAACAGAAATGAATCCAAATTTTATACTTTAGGAAAAATATGGATGAAAATATGATAAGGATAATTTTCCTTACAAAAGAGAATTTCCTTATAAAAGCAATTTTCCTTATAAAAGTAATTTTCCTAATAAAAGCGATTTTCTTAAAGATAAGATGTTTGTGATTTTCAAAACAAGAAGGAATGGAAAAATCATAAGGAAAACCTTATTGAATCAACAATCTCCCCCTTTTTGGAAATCACAAACATCCTTACGAAAAAGAAATTCTAAGAAGAAAGAAAAACATTAAGGCTTATCTCCATTTACTTTAAGGATATTAATAAATACGACTAACTCCCCCTTAGGCTTTGAAACTCTAAGGATCGTATTCAGATTTTCGGAGTGGAATTTCATTACGAAAAAGAAAGTCTTCTTTAATGAAAAACACCCCCTTAGATAAACTCTTATTAGAGTTCTTTTTCTTAAGTATCTTTTCCTTCTCCCCCTTTGTGATTTTCAAAAAGAATTCGAGGGAATGGAAAAATAACAAAGTACCTGAAACATTAGTTACAACAACAAAATAATCGACAAGCACAAATTACATTAAGTTTTAAATCTCGGCAACAAAGAAAATTAGATACAACAAAAAGATCGGATTTAGCTATTTCGGATCTTTTTCCTTCGAAATTAGCACCTTAAGAATAGTCTTGATCTTCTTCAGGTATTTATGATCTTCTTCAGCTTGCTTCTCTAAGACCACTATTCTTGCAGATTGAGCTTCAATCTTTTCTTCCTAGGATTTCAGCTTTTCTTCCTGAGCCTTGAAATTTTCTTCCTGAGCCTTCATCTTCTCTTCAAACTCGATCCGATGATCCCTTCCAAACTTCCAGTTTTGAGAAACAAAATTCAGTTTCCCATTCAGATCTCTGACTTCTTGAATCCGGAAGTTCTTTTTATCTGTCTGCTTCTCTTCAAAGGAAGAAGTTATCTCATTTATCTTCATGTCCTCAGTCTCAGAAGCATCTTTAACATTATCTTGAAATTCATCGAATAACCTCATTTCTTCAATAGTCTTCTTCGACCAGTTTTTCATTCTCTTTCAAGATTTTCTATGAGCTTCGTAGCCAATAAAGAAGGTTTTGAACTGAGCCTCAATCTCAACGCACTTGTCCATAACCATAGATATGGATTCAGTTTTCTGATTCAAAGCATGTTAGAGCATCTGACATCTTGAATCAATACTTGAGAAGGTCGGAATGGTTCCCACCAACTTCTTTAAAGACTGGACAACAAAGTCATGCCCCACCGAGGATGACTCTGAATCCGAAACTTTTCTTAGAGAATTTTCTTCCTCAATAAGCTCCAACTTCCTTTTAGACAAATCACCATATTCTCTTTTCTTGCTAGCCACTGATTTTGGAGTCTCAACAAGGAGTAGCTTTCCCTTGTATTTTTTCGGAATCAATTCTTGATCAGGAGTTTTCTGCTCGCTAGTAGACACTTGAATGACATCATCAACTACTTTTTGAACAACATCTTCTTCATTCTTATCCTTCTCTAGAGTTACTAACTTAGAGGATTCAACCTCTGAAGTTCGGAGTGACAGGTGTTCCGAAGGCGACCCCTTATAATCATCTACTTCTTTCAATAAATCTCCTGTTTCACCACTTCCTTCAGCAACTACTTCTTGCTCTTCCACTTGTTGAATCTTCTCGAGTTGCTCAACATGTTCAGCTGTAATCTCTTCCGGAAAATCAAGGTTTCTTCCTAGAGTCTCAGGTAGAGATTCCATGGAGAACGATCTCGGAACTGGAATGCTTCCGGATACTATTTCATTAAATTTCAACAAATCTTGGACTGCCTCAACTTCTGACATCTTCTTCTTGAGCTTCTTTTCCTTTACTTGTTTTTCAAGCTCATCAGCAGTTCTCTCCTTCAGGGCCTTAGCCTCCGTAGGGTCCAATACGAACTACGGATCCCCTTCTTTTCTTTTCTCTTTATCTTCTCTCCACTTCGCAACAACCTCATCAGGAAAGGCCTTCTTCTTCTTTGGTTTGGGAGGTGCAATTTGAACTTCCTTAGATTTAGGATCCTGTACTTCAGCTGCAACTTCTTTCAACTTTCTTTTCTTTACTGGCTTAGATGATTCCGGTTCAGTAGCCTTCGGAGCCGCTTCTTCTTGATTGGTCAAATCGAAGAACTCACCAGTCTCCTTGTTGAAAGCCACATCCATCCTCTTAAGGGTATCATCACTGACCAACAAAATTTTTCAAACCCTTGGCTTAGATCTGCAAGCTTACTTGAAGGACTCAAGGCACCGAACTATCAACTTTGATAAAATTGCTGGGTACATTACGATATGGGCTCTGAGATTTCCTTTCTCAAGATTCTCAATGGTTATAAGAATGTGCATCATGAAGTTAAACTTCCTTAGATTTATTAGGAAATCTAAGATATATATCTCACTCTTCTTCAAGCTGTCTTTATCACCTTTCCTAGGTACGATAAGACCTTGTACCCACAACTCTAGAATCCAGAAATTTGTAGGAAAACTATAAATCTTCAGATCTTTGTCATCTGAGAGTCCGAGAGTTTTCAAGGATTTTTCCATGTCAAATCTACCCTTAGAATCTGGCAACACATAAGATATGAACTCTGCTTCTCCTTCATAGGTCAGCCCTACCAAGCTTGCTACCTTGGTATAAGAAAGCTTATAAGTCTTGCCATAAGACTTAAAAGAAAACTTCTCCCTATTATCTTCCTGAAAGAAGGAAACTGTTTCATAGAACTCAACGAGTAACTCCGAAAAAACATCGTCTTGATTCCCCGGTTTGGACACAACAATATCTTCTCACCCATTCAACTTAATGTTCTTCGAAATAAGAGAATCATAGTTGTTGAAGAAATCCGGATGGACTAACCTTTCTCTATAAACTAACCATTGTGAAATAGGCTTAGAGGATGACATTTCTTGAGAAGCTAACTCCACAGACATTCGGATCTGATGACCTCTGAGAAGTTTGGAATGGAGAAATCTGAGGTTTGGAACGGCCTTAAATCAGAGAGGTAGAGCTTCGGGACGTTGGAGCTTGAAATCGATGTGGGACAAGTATTTGGGTCCCCTTTATATAGGCAATGAGATGACGGTTCAACTTCCACGGTTGATCGAACGATTGTGATAAGCTGAGATCAGATCTGACGGTCGAAAACCAATTCTCTTGAATCCGATCTTTTTGAGGTTTTTATTAAAACAACGAATTAAGAAAACTATAATCCGAAAACAAAATATAAGAAAATGCCAGCAAGTAAAATATAACTACGTAAACTTGGGTAAGGAAATCATACCTTTCGGATTGGCTTAGGAGGATTATTCATAATGGGTAATATGAACATGACTATAAAAAATATTATGAAAAGACAAAGTTCGCAAAAACTTTACTACGGAAAACAAACTCAATACGGAAAAAACTCATTACAAAAAACTCAGTATGGAAAAAAACTCATTACGAAAAACTCATTACGAAAAACAAATTCTAAGAATTTGAGGAAAAAAACTTATTATGGAAGATTCGGTACGAAAGTTCCGTTATGAAAATACCAGTACGAAATTTTCCATTGTAGATGTTTTTAATACGAACACTTCCATTCCAGAAGTATTCTGTACGAAAATGTCCATTCTGGAAAATTTTAGTTCCGGAAATTCCATTCCGTAAATCTTCATTCCTAAAAGTTTGAAAACAAACTTTGAAAAACTTTGTTATTCTATCAAACAAATGTACTCTCCCTATGAAAAGGAGTTTATTGCTGTAAGGATACTTTTTCAACAGAAAGTTAATTAAGAAAGATTACCTTACGGTTATCATTCCTAACTTCTATTTAATATATTCAAATCTATCAGAAGGCAATGATTTTGTGAAAATATCAGCAAGTTGATCTTGCATTCCAATAAACTGAAGAATAATATCTCCTTTAAGTGTGTGATCCCTAAGAAAGTGATGCCTAATATCTATGTGTTTTGCACGGGAGTGATGTGCAGGGTTCTTACTAAGGGCAATGGCACTAGTGTTATCACACAAAATTTTAGTTTTAGTAAAACTCAAGCCATAGTCTGTGAGTGTGTGTTGCATCCATAACACTTGAGCACAACAACTTCCAGCTGCTACATATTCAGCTTCAGCAGTGGAGAGTGCTACAGAATGTTGCTTCTTGTAGGACCAAGAAACTAATGAATCTCCTAAGAAATGACAAGTTCCGGATGTACTTTTTCTATCCATTCTACATTCACCAAAGTCAGCATCAGAAAAGCTTTTTAGGATAAAATCATTTCCAGAAGTATAAAATAATCCTAGATCTATGGTTCCCTTAAGGTAGTGAAAAATTATTTTTACTGCCTTTAAGTGAGATTCCTTTGGATTGGATTGATATCTTGCACATAAGCATATTGAAAACATTAAGTCTGGTCGACTAGCTGTCAAGTAAAGTAAACTTCCTATCATTCCTCTAAAAGATGTTTGATCTACTGGTTTCCCAGCTTCAACAAGATCTAAAGAATTTGAGGTACCAATAGGAGTACTTATACTCTTAGTATTATCATAACCATACTTTTTAAGAAGATATTTAATATACTTATGTTGAGATATGTAGGTTCCTTCTGGTTTTTGAGAAATTTGAAAACCAAGGAAAAAAGTTAACTCACCCATCATACTCATTTCAAACTCAGATTTCATTAGACTTGCAAAAGAGTCGGTCAAAGATTGCTGAGTTGAACCAAATATGATGTCATCAACATAAATTTGAACAATAAAAACATTTATCTTATCTTTATTTATAAAAAGGGTTGGATCTACATTTCCCTTAACATAGTTATTTTGAAGTAAAAATCCAGTAAGTCTATCATACCATGCTCATGGGGCTTGTTTAAGACCATACAAAGCTTTGGTAAGTCTAAAAACATGATCAGGATGTTTTGTATCTTTAAAGCCAGGAGGTTGTTCAAAAAAAACTTCCTCTTGAACATAACCGTTAAGAAAAGCACATTTCACATCCATTTGGAAAAGTTTGAAATTAAAGAATGCTGCAAAGGAAAGTAAAATACGGATAGATTCAAGTCTAGCTACTGGAGCATAGGTTTCTTCATAGTTTATTCCCTCTTGCTGATTATAGCCTTTAGCAACAAGTCTAGCTTTATTTCTTACTATGACTCCATTTTCATCACATTTATTTCTGAAAACCCATTTTACTCCAATTACAGAAGTTTCCTTAGGTCTTTCAACCAAGGTCCAGACTTTATTCCTTTCGAATTCATTTAGTTCATCTTGCATGGCTTTAATCCAATCATCATCACCTAAATCTTCATCAGTACTTTTAGGTTATAATTGGGAAAGAAAAGCTAGATGTTCTACTTCATTTCTTAAGGAATTTCTAGTCCTTACAGGTTGATTTACATCACCAATGATACTATCACTGGGATGATTCTTAAGAAACACCTTATTTGGGTTTTGTAAAACCTGTTCATCAACATAGGGTAGAAAGTCTTCTGGGGTAAATGTTTCAGGAATATCTTCTTGAATATTATCCTTATCAGAAGGTTCTTCTATCAAAGGTTGATAATCAGTTTTTGAAAACACATACGAGGATGTTGGCTGAGGTGTTTTAAAAACAAAAGGATCTGACTCATCAAATTTTACATGTACTGTTTCTTCAACAGTGCAAGTATTTTTATTAAAAACTCTATAAGCCTTAGAGGTTGTGGAATATCCTAAGAAAATCCCTTCATCAGATTTTGGTGCGAATTTATGTAAGTTATCTTTAGTATTCAAAATTAATACTTTGCAACCAAAAACCTTGAAGTAGGATAGTCTTGGTTTTCTACCATTCCATAACTCATAAGGTGTTTTATTAAGAAAAGGTCTAATCAGAACTCGATTTATAGTATAACAAGCAGTACTTACAGCTTCAGCCCAGAAATGTCTAGCTATAGAATATTCACTCAGCATGGTTCTAGTTATCTCTTGAAGAATTCTATTTCATTTTTCAACTACACCATTTTGTTGAGGAGTTCTAGGTGCTGAAAAATTGTGAGTAATACCTTTTTTACTACAAAAAGTTTCAAAATCAGAATTTTGAAATTCTCCTCCATGATCACTATGAATAGTTTTCAATGGAAGGTTTTTCTCATTTTTAACTTGAGCTCTAAAACTTTTGAAATAAGAAAAAGATTCAGATTTATTTTCTAGAAAATAAACTCAAGTAAATCTAGTGTAATCATCAACTAGTACAAACACATAGTATTTGCCTCCAATACTTCCAGTTTGTGTAGGACCAAAAAGATCCATGTGCACTAACTGTAATGCATCGGTTGTTGAGACTTCACCGATTGATTTAAAACTAGATTTATGTTGCTTACCATATTGATAAGGATCACAAACTTTAGAAGAATCAAATATAAGCTCCGGTAGATCCTTAACTAGTTTCTTCTTAGAGAGTTTACATAGGTTTCTAAGATTACAGTGACCTAGTTTCTATGCCATAACCAGGAATGATCTTCCATTGCACTAAGACAAGGTAAATCTTGGATTCTAAGATCTTCAAAGTTTAAGGTGTAAACATTCTCTTTCCTGTTGTCTAAGAGAATAAATTCTTCCTTGGAATTGTGAACTAAGCACTTATCATTCCTAAAATTCACAAGGTGAACTTCATCACATAACTGGCTTATGCTAATGAGGTTGTTCTTAAGACCCTTAACAAAAAGAACATTTGAAATCAAAGTTTTACCAAGAAAAACAATATTACCAATACCAACAATCTCACCCTTAGCATTATCTCCGAAATCTACCTTTCCTCCTTTCGTTTTGATAATCTTTTCAAAATAGCTTTTGTTACCAGTCATGTGTCGGGAACATCCACTATCCATGTACCATGTATTGTTGCTGGTACTCTCTTCATTTTCCTGAAATCAAGAAGAAAATTAGACTTTCGGAATCCAAACTTGTTTGGATCTAAGATTTCCAGACAATAAAATTTTAGGTACCCACATCTTCTTAGAGAAATAAGCTTTGTGAAATCCTAAAGATTGGGTTTTGTTTAAGGAACAATTCTTTGCCCAGTGACCACCACATTGACACTTAGTACAAAATGGGGCACTTTGAGGAACAAAATAATTGTTACTGAAGATTGGTTTTGCATGGGTATAACCAAATCTAGATTTATTTCTTAAAGGTTGTATTTGAGAATACATTTTATCAAAATTTTCTTTACCATGGGTAAAGTTTGATAAACACTTCTTTAAGGAAAAAATTTCGGACTTGAGTTTTATAACCAAGTTTTTATCCTCAAAATCATTAGTTTTAAAACTAGATCTAGGCTCGAAAACATTTTTATTAGAAATTACTTTTTCTAATTCTTTAGAAAGTTTATTCTTCTCAGACCTTACTTCCTCAAGATTTTTTGAAATACTTTCAAAATCACCATTTTTCTTATCAAGATCTTTAGAAAGATCTGATATCTCTTTTGTAAGAATAGAATTCCTAGAATTTTCCTTATCAAGTTTTTTTATTGAGTTTAGAATTCTCAATATCAAGAAGTTCAGAAAACCTAGAGACTTCTTTATAAGTAGGTAAAGTATTTTCTTCATCAGAAGATGATTCTTCATCAGAAGAGTCATGATACTTACTATCATTAGAATTTAAAGAAACATTGGTCAATGATTTAGTATTTCGTACCTTAGCCATAAAACAATGATTATCAATAGGTAATCTGGATAGAAGACCAATATTCTTCTGTCCTGAAGATTCATAATCAGAAGATTCATCTGAAGAGTCACCACCACTGGCACTCCAGGTGTCATTAGCTTTCAAAACTTTCTTAGCTTTGGCTTTATAATACTTCTTTCTGTTCCTGTCTGAATGTCTTTCTTTCCTATCTTTCTTTTTGAGCATAGGGCAATCTGGTCTTATTTGTCCATCTCTCTTGCATTCATAACAAGTAACTTCTCCATCTTTCTTATCTTTTCTTTCCTTTTTCTTATACTTGGATTGGAAATTTTTCTGTCCAGCTATCTTGTTCATCCTTCGAGCAAGATTTTCTAATTCATTTTCTGATATTTCACTCTCACTAGAATCTGATTGAAATACCATCTTATTAGACTTAGATCTGGTTACTTTCTCAGGAGTCTTAGCTTTCATATGATTTGATGTTGTTGTGAAAGCAACAGTACCATTTCCATTTTTCTTCTTAATGTTGTCAGCATCTCTCTTCATTCTAGTTTCATGTTGGAGAAGATTTCCAAAAATCTCATCAAGAGAAATCTGAGTCACTTTCCTGTTCTCATTTATATCTGTTCTTTTTTATTCCCACTCATTAGGCATGATATCACTTATCTTATCCACAAGAGTTTCATCATCTAAACCTTTCTCTCCCATAGACTGTAGGCTATTTACGATAGTCATAAACCTCTGTTGAACTTTACAGATTGGTTCTCCATAAGGAAAGTTGAAGCCATGATATTTATCTCTAAGCATAGCTCTTCTAGTGTCAATCACCTTAGAAGTTCCAAAGTGTGTAACCTCTAACTTTTTCCAGATACAGTTAGCTGCTTCACAAGAAGAAATTTGGCTATATATATTTCTGGTCATTGAATAAAGTAGAGTATTGCGTACCTTATAGTTGAGTTGATATTCTTGCTTTTCCTGGTTAGTGAAAGTTCTAACTTTCTTGTCAGGAATTTTATAATCACCAGTAAGCATAACAAAATTGTCTACTCCAGTGTTGATAACAAAATTCTTCATTCGATCTCTCTAGTACTCATAATCATTACTATCAAAGATTGGTGGTCTTGTAGGATTCAGATTATCAACTGAGCCAACATTAATTCCTGCCATACTTATAATAACCTTCGGCACACAAACTTGTTAGTAAAATAGATTCATAATGACAAAGTTCGGAATGGAAAAGTTCGGAATGGAAAAGTTCGGAATGAAAAAGTGAGCAAGAAAAACTTATTCGTAAGTATAAGTATTTCAGAGACCTCCTCTGATACCAATTGTAGGATCGAAATAGTGATGTAGATGCTCAATATACAAGAGGGGGGTGAATTTTATACTTTAAAAATTCCTTTGGAACCTTTAAAGTTAGTTACAAATAACTATGTTTTCCTTAACCAAAGGAAAGGGCTAAGTTTAACAAAGTTAAACTAAGCAAATTCACAACACCTCTAATACCAAATGCAAACTTGGAAAGAGATTCCAAAAGTAGGTTCTGGAAATATGGTTCCAGAAATTGAAACTTAACAAAAGTTACAATATGAGATTCTACCTTAAAGCGTATAGAATCTAAATGAAACAGAGTACAAGTAAGAAAGTATAAGAAAGTTATACTTTCCTTATAATACAAAGAACAGCGGAAATAAACAAGTAGTAGAACTACAAGTAACAAGATAATAGTCTTTTAACCCAAAGAGAAGGGTATCCAACAACCTTGGATAAAGGTCCCTTGATTTATACTTTCAAACAAGTCTGTCTTACCCATACCAGGGTAAGCCCTCGATACGAAGATCGGAGTGTCTCTGTCTTGCTATCCCCGCAAGCCCTCAACTTCAAGGTAGTTGGCAACCTCTGTCTTCCTCAGTAAGGAATCCCTCGAACTTCAAGGTAGTCGGCACCTCTGTCTTCCTATCCCCGGAAGTCCTCGAATGTAATCACCAACATTCGGAGTCGCATGAAGCTTTGAGAGTTAATAAGAGCCTATCTCTCGAGAAATCACTTCAAGCATTTAATCACATGAGTCGAAGATCAGTCAGCCTTTTTGTAGCCAGCAGCATCTTTTTTTTAGCTCTTTCAAATGAATTCCTATTTATAGGTATGGTCGGCCTCCTTCCCAACGGTCATATTTTCCTTAAAAATTGGAGGGACCTGTACACGTGTAACTTAACCAACGGTTAGTTTTATAACAGAATAGACGACATCGTTTTATAACAAAACAAGTGTAATAGAATGTACGACACCGTTTAAATTCTAACTCGAAAGATTCGGAGTAAAGGTTCGGAGTGAATGTTCGGAGTCTGAATAAATCAGAGTGTACAAAACAGAGATGATCAGATTTTGTTTAATAGATGAATTCGGAATGATAATTCGGAATGAGAATTCATCATCAGAATTCGTAGTGAGAATTCCTCATCAGAATTCGTAATGGAAATTCATCATCAGAATTCATAATGAGATTTCATCTTAAGAATTCGTAATGAGAATTCATATCTAGAATTCGGAATGAGAATTCATCATCAGAATTCATAATGAGAATTCTTCATCATAAATCTTAATGAAAATTCATTATCAGAATTCGTAATGAGAATTCGTCATTAGAATTCGTAATGAGAATTCCTTGTCGAACTTCATAAGGATTCGTATCCTGAATCTGGAATAGGACTTAGTTAGAGTTCGTAACCGGAATTCGGAATGATACTTTATTACAGTTTTCATCTGGAATCCGGAGTGAAACTTCCTTACAAATTTTATGCAGAATTCGGATCCTAAAACAGAATACTTTATATCAAAGTTTCGAACAAATCCGAGAAAATAGAAATGAATCCGAATTTTATAATTTAGGAAAAATATGGATGAAAATATGATAAGGATAATTTTTCTTACAAAAGAGAATTTCCTTATAAAATCAATTTTCCTTATAAAAGCAATTTTCCTAATAAAAGCGATTTTCTTAAAGATAAGATGTTTGTGATTTTTAAAATAAGAAGGAATGGAAAAATCATAAGGAAAACCTTATTGACTCAACAATGATGTTTTCTTAAGAGTTAGGGATATCATCATGGGTTTATAATTTTATGGTTATTTATAAGTTCAATGTCTTAAAATCCCTTTTTATTATTTATGTTATGAAATTTTAATGGGACTAATGGTATTTTTGGAGAGATTATTTTTTCAGGTAATTATATTTATTACTTTCGGGACTAAAAATGAAATGCATGAAATAACATTTGATGTTAAAACATGTTATGGTAATTCTTGAGTATTTTATTCTTGAAATGTTATAGGTAGTATATATTTTTAGAAAAAGGAAAACCCACTAGATGGGTAACAACCCATCATGTCATACAAGGATGCAAGAATCAAACCCTCAACTAAAGGGCGATATGGGTGCATCGCCTACCATTGGAATACGTGAAGTCCCTAGTTAGTATGAATTTTTCTTTTTAGTTAAATGGGTTAATGGAATATGAATAAGTTGATTTTGGGAACTTATGTCTTATCAAATGGATAGCCATTTTATTGGAAAATGATTTGTGGATTAAGTGGTTAATGTTATTTTGGAAGATGTTCACTATTTTGGAAACTTATATGATTAAGATAAAGAGAATACAATGGTATTTTATTTGATGAGTAATAGCTGAATTATATTTTGGAATAATATATCATTTAATTTTGGAATTATGGTGATTCAAGTTATTTATGGAAATAACTATCATCTCCTTGAGAATATGCGATTTAGGAAATTAAATTTTGGTATGAGACATTAAGATTGATTGATCTTATTTGGAGGAAAATGTTAAAATTTATCTTGGAAGATTATGTGATCAAGTAATTTTTGGGTTTCAATAGTCTATAATATATTTTGAGGAATTTTAAGGATAGTTGAATGATCTATGTTCAATATTGGGAATTATTGTTGAATTTTGGAGATTAAAGTAGTTTTCATATAAGGTTTATTCTTTTTAATGAATTATATTATCTTATCCAAACCATTTTGGTTTGGGGTAACTTTTAAAGACATGAGGAATATCTTGTTAATATTTTTTTTATTTTTTTATTTTCTCGTAGTTGATTCTAGTGTTTTAGGCATGAAAAAATCATCTTAAATACTCATCATTAGGAGAAAAAGATGAGTTTATGGTGGAAATTGAATCAAGGATGAAACTCTAACTCTCACATAATTAAGGTTATGCATGTTCTTAATCACGGAAGTAAATTAATACCACAACTTGATGAAAATGATCTTAAAAAAACGTTATTCATTTACTTTTCTTACTAAGGAATCAATAAACTTTTAAACAATAAAAAACATATCTTTTTTTGATTTTTAAATTTCTTTTGATGTTATTTTTTATCACTCTCCATCAGAACATAATAGTTATTTTTCCTTCTATATCCATGTTTTCCCTCATGGAATCCAAGTATGTGTTATCTTAGGTGACCTTGGTACTTTTTTTTTCTTTCTTTTAAAGTAGAAGTTTTATGAATCCTTTTTCCAATGTGGGATTTCAATAAAGGTATTTTGAAAATTTATACCTTAGTTACTGACCCAAAATTCAAAATTGCAAGGACACAATTTCCAAAAGGGGTGAGACTGTAACATCTCAAGTTTTTTAAAAAGAAATACTATGTTCGATAATGTACATGATATGCCACATCAAGTTTAACTAAAAAATTAAATATTATTATTTAAATGTTTCTATTATAAACTATTTTCTAGAATATAAGGAATTAATAGTATTAATTCAATTATGTAAATAGGTCCCTTTGGTTTTTGGACATTATGAATAGTAACTTTAGTAATTATTTTTATTACCACGGTTAAGGGTAAATTAGGTAATTAAATGTCAAAATAATATTATAAATATTATAAAGATACCCTAACACTTGTCACAATCTTATTTTATGAGTTATTGTCAACCAATACAATTCTTTGACTGCATTTTGCTGGCCTCGGAGGCGGACTTCATCCGCGCCTGGTGTTTCGCTCCTAGGGGCGTGTCCCGGTGGCAGTTCAGCTTGACCTGTTGGTCGATGGAGGCTCACAAAGGGAAGGAAGACCCCCGGGCGGCAGTGTGGGTCAACCTTCCGGGTCTACCTCTTCCTTTCCATAATGGTGCTTTTCTGAAGGCCATCGGGGACGCGTTGGGTGGCTTTCTTTGCTCTGATGTCCGTACTCGACGCGGTGAGGAGGTCATGGTGGCTCGGATCTGCGTGGAACTGGATCTCGCGCTCCCAGTTCCGGAGAAGATCTCTCTGCAAGTACCGGAGCTAGTGGATTGGGTTCAGGATGTCGTGTACCCTGTGTTTCCTAGGTACTGCTCGTCATGTTCACTTCAGGGCCATTCTCTTCAGTCTTGTCGCAGGCGTACAATCGGAGGTCGTTGTCGTGCTGAAGCTGGTTCCAAGCCACTCACGGATGTTTCCTTGCCTCATCGTGGACCAGCCCCGTCTTTGGGTTCGCAGTTGGTCTGTCGGTCTTCTGGTCTTCCCCCGGCCCTCCTTCCTAGCATGCTGCAAGAGGTTTCTTCTCAGAGCTCGCGCGTTCCAGAACAGTTTCAGGTGGCTGGCGGGTTTTTGAATTTCCTCCTGAGAGTGCCCAAGGGCCTGGTCCCTTCTACCTGGCAGCTCCCGGGCTGTTCCTCGGTCGCCAGCTCAAGTGCTGCCCCGGTCCTCTGGGATGCTCAGGTGGCAGGCCCTTCCCTGGTGACCGTCCCGGAAGGGGCTAGGTTGCGTGCTCAAGGACTCTCGCCAGGAGGTTGTCCGGTTGCGGAGGCTGGCGCTTCGGCCAGTAGAGGCAGTTGTGGTGTCTCGGTCCGGCCTGGGGTTCGGGAATTTGTGGGGGAGGTGTCTCCGGCTCGAGTGGCGAAGGCAGTGGATGGGCCCGTCCTGGAGACCCCTCAGTCTTCACCCTGCTCCGCTAAGGTCTCTCTGGATTCGTGCAAAGGTATGTGCACTAGGCAGATGAAGAGGAAACTTCAGGAGGGGGAGAGCTCCTCAGCTACGTCTGGAACGACCACAGGTCCTGGGGCCAAAGCCAGGACAGTTCTGTTTTAATGTTTCCGGTCATTATTTGGAATGCCCGGGGAATTGGGGCGAGGGTGAAGACTGACTTTTTAGTTTCGGAAGTCAGGAACCATAAAGCCAAAATGGTGGCGATCATCGAACACAAACAGCAATGTGTCAAGATCCAAGAATTCTCTCGCAAACTCAAAATGCATGAGTATATGCATGCAGCTCCGACTAACAACCACATTTGGCTGTTCTGGAAAAGGGAAGTCACTGTGGTGATGATGGCGGCTGGTGATCAGCACATCACGACCAAGGTCTCGACCGGTGGAGAAGAGGTCTTCATTTCTGTGGTCTATGGCAGCTGCGATGCCCAGCGAAGGGAGGTCCTGTGGCTTGAACTCAATAGGTTCGACCCAGGTGACATGCCCTGGATGGTGGGAGGGGATTTCAACATCATCATGCATCCGGATGAGAGGAAGGGGCGAGGTGACTTCGCGAGGCGGGCTAGCATGTCGTTTGTGCAATTTGCGGCAGGGAAGGGGTTAATGGACCTGGGCTACTCAGGCGATCCATTTACCTGGTGCAACAACCGAAGGGGGGGAAGTCGAAGCTGGAGTAGGCTGGACCGTTTCTTGGCCAATATCCATGCAATATCCAGATTCCCAGAGGTGAAGGTGAGTCATCTGTCACGTAGTATCTCTGATCATTCGCCGCTTCTGTTGTCTCCTAGCAGGACGGAAGTTGCGCAGGAGGGCTTTAAGTTCTCCAGCCATTGGGCGAGCATCTCGGAATACCATAATGTGGTCAAGAGATGCTGGAGTGAGCCCCCCAGGGGCCATGCTTGGGTGGCCTTCCACCATAAGTTAAGACGCCTAAAGCAAGATCTCCTGGGGTGGGCTAGGTCTCGCCCTTCTCCGGATCAGGAGATGGCAGCGCTTAAACAGGAGATCCAAAGCCTCGAGGTCCTGCTTGAGGAGAGCTGGGACGAAGGGTGCTTTGGTAAGCTTGCGGAGTTGAAGAGTGCTCTGGAGGTGCTGGTACTTTCCCAAGAGCGTCATGCAAGGGATCGATCTAGGGTCAAATGGCTGAAGGAAGGAGACAGGAATACTGCGTACTTCCATGCATGCATTCGGGAGAGGAGGCGCGTCGTGAAACCAAATCTCGCGATGGAGGATGGCTCCTTTTCAGATGATGCGGATGTGGTTGGGGGTATGGCATGCACGTTCTTTAAGGAACTTCTTGCGGGCACCAATGGTAGCATGTCTCGTGGGTATCCTTCAGGGGAGGCCGAACTTTGGAAAGGGCTTTCGAGCACTGTCTCGACGCAAGAGAATGCTGTGATGGAAGGCACCCCGGATGAAGGGGAAGTGCATGAGGAAGTGTGGAACCTGAACCCAGATAGCGCTGCAGGCCCTGATGGCTTCCCTGGCTCCTTCTACAGGGGCTCTTGGGAGGAGGTGAAAGGTGACCTTATTTCCGCGATTCATGATTTCTTCCGAGGGGGTGGCCTCCCACGGATAGCGTCTGCGACTACACTGGTCCTCCTGCCGAAGGTTAAGGATCCTTCCGCCCTCTCCCACTACCGGCCCGTGAGCATGTGTAATTTCCCTTACAAGGTCCTGGCAAGCATTCTGAACAGGCGGATGGCCAGCTTCCTTCCCCGATGGATTGCATTGGAACAACATGGGTTCGTCAAAGGCCGATCGATCCAGGGTGCAGTGGCGATGACATAGGAGCTGTTAAAGGATTTGAACACCCCTTCCCGTGGTTCCAATATGGTAATCAAGCTGGACATGAATAAGGCTTACGACCGGATGGAATGGGGCTTTATCAATAGAGTGCTCGCGAAGATGGGATTTTCGAACTGGGCATGCGATCTTATCTTCAGGTGCGTGTGTTCACCGTGGATGGCAGTATCGTTTATGGGGAGAACGCATGGCTTCTTTAAAACCGTTCGTGGTCTTCGGCAAGGTGACCCGCTATCTCCCAGTCTTTTTATTATTATGCAGAACACCCTGAGCAGGTTGATCAGCAAAGGTGTTTGTGAAGGAGCCATTAGTCCATATCGGAGGAAGTTCAGAGCCCCCCCGGTGTCGCATTTGATGTTCGCGGATGATTCCATTGTGTTCATGAATGCCGGGTGGATGTCTCTTCAAGCGCTGAACCGGATCCTTGAGGAGTACAGTGAGTGGAGTGGCCAACTCATTAACAGGGAAAAGAGCAATTTCTATGTTCCTGTATCATGCAATCCGAGCAGGGTGGCCAGGATGGAGAACGTGCTTGGAATGCAGAGAGGATCATTTCCCATGGACTACCTTGGTGTTCCTTTATCGGCAGATCGGGTGCGGAACAGGGACTTCGACAAAGTGGTGAGCAGGATTTCAGATCGCATCCTGAACTGGAAAAACCACTTTCTTTCCTTCGGAGGCCGGATAACCCTGGTCAATAGTGTTCTTTCTGCTATCCCGATGCATGCCTTGGCTTCCACGAGTGTGCCGAAGGGAGTCATAAGGGCTATTGACAGGATTCTCGCGCGCTTTATATGGGATGCGTCAGGCGGGGGCAAGAGACGCTGGGTGTCGTGGAGTAAGATGGCTCGTCCCATCTGTGAAGGGGAGATCAATGTCCGGAGTATGGAGGAGTTGATTCCATCCATGCATGCAAAGCTTGCATGGGAGTCCATTGAAGCCCGATCCTTGTGGGGAACGCAGATGGCTCAGCGATATAAGGATGATACGATGTACGGTTCAGCTAGGGGGACGACTCTTTGGTCCTCGGTTTTTAATATCATTCCGATCCTCCTTCCTCTCTCTCGATGGATTGTTGGGGAAGGGAGCATTCTGTTTTGGCAACATAACTGGGCGGGTGAAGTACTAGGATACCCAGGATGCCCGGCCCCTCTAATCTCCTTTAGGGAGGCAAGCTCATATCCCCTGTTTTACAAATCGGTTCTCGACGCCCGCCTGCAGGAGATTTTCGACTCTGTGGTCATGAGCTCGGAGCAGGACACCTGCGTCTTCACTCCGTCTATGTCGGGGAGG
Source organism: Viscum album (assembly GCA_963277665.1). Lineage (NCBI taxonomy): Eukaryota > Viridiplantae > Streptophyta > Magnoliopsida > Santalales > Viscaceae > Viscum > Viscum album. The sequence continues at coordinate 125,942,541 of OY728146.1, read as the reverse complement.
TTCAACGCCAAGGATTTTCGCAGGATGAGCGGTATACAGGGGCAGAACGATAGGTGGAACAATGTGGCCTGGTGCAACTCGATCCCAGCCAAACTCAACTTTCTTACCTGGAGGATACGCAACAAAGCGATACCCTCTGATGACCACATCAAACGGCTGGGGATCAGCCTTGCGTCGTGCTGTCATTGCTGCGGGAATAAAAGCGAAGAAACCATAAACCATATATTTTTTGAGGGTGATTGGGCCCGGCATGTCTGGAAGTTCTTTGGTGTCTGCTCAGGCTTCCTTGAGCAAGGAGGCAGTGTGGAGATGTTTATGGAGCAATGGTTTCAGGGGGCTAGTGTGTCAAGGGAGGAGTCTAAGGTACGTGCAACTATTTTCAATGCGGCATGTTGGCACTTATGGCAAGCCAGGAACAGGGCAAGATATGAGGGGAGAAGCACCTCTGGTCGTTCTGTGGTGGCTAACATCCGATGCATGCTGATTGACCTGATTGGCGCAGCGGGAATCGGAGGGGGAAGGTTACCCTTGCGGGTGCAGCAGGCGCTTCCAAGGAGCGCCACCGGGGAAGGTGGGGTGGCGCGGGGTAGATGGATTCACTGGATTCCCCCTAGCGAAGGGATTAAGCTTAATACAGATGGTTCCTGTGTTCTGGGTGACATGAGGGGAGGAGGAGTTCTCCGGGACTCCAAAGGGAGTCTGGTGGTGGCTTTCTCAGCCCACTTTGGCATTGGTTCTTCTATTCGGGCAGAAGCATTGGCGGTTCTGACAGGCTTATCCCTATGTAGACACAGGGGTATCTGCATTACCCATTTGGAGACGGACTCTATGATTACCCACGACGCCCTCCATGGTAGAGGCAGTACACCCTGGGCTATTACCTACACTATTAGAATGTGCAAGGCTCTCCTGAATGACAGAGTTAGAATTTCTCACACGTGGCGAGAGGGGAACAAAGTGGCTGATTATATGGCTTCTATCGCAGTTCCTGGTATGCGGGTGACGTGTCTTACCAATGTGTCCAGTATGAAACCGGAGGGGGTGAACCTTGTACGGGGCGATTCCCTTGGGCTACATTATTTCCGTCCCCCATGATCCTGTATCCCCCTTCCCTTCTCATGAATAAAAATTTTAATGTTGGATGGATATTTTTAAAACTTCAACTAATGAATATTGTCAAAATTAACACTATTGGTATTTTAAAATATAAAATATTTTATTAAATTTTATAAACATTATAAAATACATGATTTGTACAAATAATTGGTAAAAGTCCTAATATATCATAAATGACTGTTTTATTGGTCTTTTGGCATGTTATGGTAATTATATTAACTCATAAAGTGTAAACAACATGATATCACGATAATATTAAAAAGGATAAAATAAGTGTTAAAACAAAAATATAAGGGTTAAAAAATAATAACAACATATCTACATTTTAGTAGAGGAATGGATTTAGAGTCATACTCATACTATATTATAACTAAATCAATTTGGACCCATTTTTAATAGAAAACTAATTTATATTAATTTAATACTTTTAATAATATTAAGAGTGCCCCTCCCCTCTCCTATAAAAGGGAAGTCATTCTTCTCTATTCCTTACACTTAAAAAACCTTTTGGTTTGACCAAGATCTGACCAAAACCCTTACTATAATACTTATAAACATTATATAGGCCTTAGTTTATGAATAACACCCTCCTTAAAGGTGTTAATGTGTTAAGAAAAGTGATTGTATGAAGGAAAGGTTATATTCGTATTTAAGTGTTTCCATTTTATTTATTCTTACACTTCATTAAAATATTATTCATCCATGATTAAATAATAAATACATTATCAAAAATATATTTATATTTTATTATGTTAATATAATCATTTAAATCCATCTCCAATTTCATCAAATGAGAAATTAACTTTTCGTTCGTGTGTACGACAAACAACTACCTCACGAACCAATATTGTTAGTTTTTCATTACCATCTCTAAAGACTGGTCATAATGATGAAATTAATGTTTATATAATATTTTAATTACATATTTATCATTATAATAGAATAATATATCAATTATGTTCATACTTTCCATGCACAGAAAAATGATAACATTGTTTGTGAGTATGTGTGAACTATAACATCCATGAAGCGATGTGAATCATTTTTATTCACCAAATAACTTGTATGATATATATAAGTATATTTAAATTAATATTATGATGTTAATAATATATCAACATTTTGGAAAGATAAAATAATAATTACCTTATTTCTATAATGATAAATGAAAAATGGAAATGTTACTCATGCGTATGTATGTCCTACCATCTCCATGATTATAACGTTGTCCATTTTTCATACCATAAATAAATGGTTTTATTTGAACGTATAATTTTTGTATTAATGTTATTATTATGTCAAAAATATTATTCTGTAGATTATGGAATTGTGACCACATGGACTATTGACATCATACCAAAGTCATCTTGAACTCAAGTACCGAATAATGAAAAAACGTTGGACGTGAGTTCAAATAATTAAGTAATTTTTATAACATTATAAAAAGTGATATAAATGGAATAATAAACATTAAAAAAGGTTTTAAATAAAGTATAAATTAACCTAATTTTATTATTCAGGATATAATAATTTTACATGACAATTCAGACTCAAGGTAAGGGATTTCGTCTCAATTTAAATTCCATTGAGACTTATTTTTTTAATACACCAATTTACTTTTATATGGTTTATATACTGACCTTTGACATATTATATCATGAATATCCTTATTATCATGATTTTATTTCTTTTTTTAATGTTATTATTTAATTATTTTTATTCTATTATTTCTCAATTGGTAAGGGAATCTTTAACTAAAACATCATTTTAAATGTATTAAAGATTTATTCTTCCTAATATTTATCTTTAATTTACATGTTTTCAAAATGTTTTTAAGAATTTATTTATATGTACATAAATTTGTTAAAATAGGAATTCCTTTAAAAAGTTTCAAAGTGGTGTGGGATAGTTTGATTCAAAAGTCTTCTTTTTAAATGTTTTAATTGTGTTTTAAAAATGGATTGATTATTTAAATAACTTTGAATTTTTTATTTTTAACATATATGTCGTGAACTGAATTTATCAATTTTATGTCACTTTAATGTTTTGATGTTTACTTTACAAGTTTACACTTTTATTTTTAAATAAAGTGTTTTCATTTATGAGTGTGAGACTTTGTAAAAATGAAATGGGATTTCAAAGTGGGAATGTTATTTTTCCTTTATTGTTGTTTTATGTGTTATGATTATGTTATGGTTCTTGCTAATTATTTATGAATATGGGTGGTTACATGATAAACTAAAGGTGGGTGAGCTCATGATATCTCTCCAATGACTTGGGTAATGAGATGGAGTTAACTGATTGGGTTTCTCTTAAGATAATTAGGGAATATATTATGATGGGTATTCAAAATATAACCATGAAGGTTACTCCCTATGTAGCTATGAAAGATACAATGTAATAATGATATGGATTCCAAAAGTTACCTTTATGTTTTATGATTACTATTAGTTTTACAAGAATCTTATTATTTCATGAGGTAATCTAAAGGGTTTATGTTTTACAGGTGAAAAGTTTGATTTTGTGAAAATGTTTTCATGAGTTTATAAGTATTCAGGGACTAACAGATTTTTATTTATTTTATATCTATTACTAAGATTTTTGTGCTTATCCAAAGTTGTAAAAACATTCATAGGTATTAATATTGTTAAGTGAAAATAATATTCCATGATGAAAGTATTGAATATGTGTTTGTAAACTAAATCTTGTTATATTGTAAAAGGGTATCCTTTGGTGAAAAAGTGGATACCGAGTATAACTTTCCACATGTAACGTATGGGTCTAATTTGTAATATGTTTTCATAATTTACTAAAAAAATAAATTGAAAAGATTATATAATGTTAATTATAGTTTAAAAACATTTTAATAAGTTATGTTTAAGTTTGGGTCCTTATATACTAGTTGTATTATATGTGTTCTATTATCGAATACTTCTGGAGGAGACTCCTGTTCTCAGATGTGGATACAAAGCGTTTGGTTTTTATTGTAAAGAGATGTTTCTAGGTTTTCAATAGACATGTGGAGATCCTTATTTCTTTAATGTATATGTTGTCTATTTAATCAGAAGATGATGTGATAGAGGAGGATCATATATTTATCAGGGAGTTTCTATGTGTTTTTTTCTGAGGAGTCTATGACACTACCCCCTAAATGTGACGTTGATTTCAGGATATATTTTCAGTCCCGTGTTTCTCTAATTTTGATGGATCCTTGTTGGAAAAAACCCTATAAACTATAATGATTGAGGATTAAAATGGATTATATGATGAAAAAGAGTTCCATTTATCCCATTTTGACTTCGTGGGGGTGCTCTGAGGTTATTTACGAAGAAGGTGGATGGTAGTATGAGGCTATACAAAAAACTACTTAAGGTTGAATTGGGTAACGATCATTAATCGCTACACTCTTCTAAATATTGATTATATTTTAAACCATTTTAGGGGGTCTATTTTTTTTTATAAGGTAAAATTATGATATTTAGATCACCAATTGAGGGTAAAGGAGGGTTATTTCCCAAAGACTACCTTCAGATGAAAGTATGGGAACTTTGAGTTTGTGGTCATGTCTTTTAGTGTCACAAACTCATCGATTTTGTTCATGGGGATCACGAACTCTTTTTTCTATGAAATACTAAACCATTTTTTGTTATTTTTCATCAATAACATATTGATCTAATTTAATTCAAATGAAGAGTATTCCAACCATCTCATGGTTGTCTTATAGGTTCTTCGACAACATCGGCTCTATGGAAAGTTATCTAAGTGAACGTTTTGGACATAAGAGGTGTATTTTCTTTTGAATTTTTTGTCTCAGTAGGGTGTGTTCATGGGACTATAAAATATTGAGGTAGTTTTTCTTGTAAAATACTCAAGAATGTGGTGGAGGTTCGTGGATTCATTGATCTTACAAGCTATTACTGGAGGTTCATATCTGAATTATCATAGATTATTTCCCAATTGATAGATTTGAATAGGAAATACTGGGTTTTTATCTGGATAGATCAGTGTTTGGAATAATTTAAATATATGAAAAAGAGTTTTTCATTTCTACAGTGCTTCAGTTACTAGAGGAGGGTATGATGTTTGAGGTGTCATGTGAAACTTTCCATCTGGTATTGGGGTGTGTCTTGATACATCATAGGGAGGTGATCTCTTATTATTCTAGTTAGTTACATCCCTGTGAGCATAAAAATTACACCCATGATCTAGATCGGACATCAGTTTTGTTTTAATTGAATTTTTGACAACATCCTCATTGGGTAGTGCATTATGGTCTTTACAGACCACAAGAATTTGAGGTATATATTTCCCCAGCAAGACATGTTTCTATGAAAATAGATGTGGATGGGGTTTTTTTAGGACTATGACTTTGATATATTATATACCTTTGGAAATGGGAAGTTTTTGGTTAATTCTTTAAGCAGTAATTCATGATAGGATGCAATTCAAGAGTCTAGAGATGTTTGGAGGGTGATGGAGGATTTAGAATCCCTGGACTTGGATTCCAGGGTGGATGATGGTAGAGGTTTCTTATTTTATAAGATGGTGAAGTCTTCTATAATGTAGTAGGTGGAGGAATCTCAATGGGGAGACTAATAGGTAGAGGCTATGCCTGATCGAGTTTTCCATATTGAATCTCCAAAGGGATGGATGGAGGATGGTTGGAATCATATGTTTTTCAAGGGAGGAAATTTGTTCCATTGGAAATTCATGTGGGATTCCTTCATGAGATTCATAGATTTCCATTTGAATTATACTCAAGAGTATAAAAGATATACCATGGTCTGATGATGTAGTTTTGGTGGATGAGATAAAATGGTCAATGGAGAAGTTTATGGATTGATATTTTGTTTTCTAATAGGCAATGGCTAAGCATCGTGCTCCTTGAAATTTCTTTTCATCCCATGCATATTACCAAATGGAAATGGGAAGAAATATTGATGGAATTTTTCATGGCGTTACCCCTATCTCAGAGATGTTTTAATGCTATCTAGGTAATCATGGATTAGTTGAAAAAATTGGATCACTTCTTATCGATCAAGGAGTCAGGTTTCATGGCCTTTTGGTCTAAGAGGTATGTAGATGAGGTGGTGTGACTACATGGATTCTTGAGGTATACTATCTCATATAAGGGTATATGTTTTACCTTATGAGTTTGGAAGGAATTTCAGTGTTCTTTTATCACTCATTCTCACATCATCATTTCTTTCCACCCTTATATGGATGAGAATATGTAGCATATTATCCAAACAATGGTGAATATATTGCGAGAAACTGTCTTAGACATCATTAGATCTTAGTCACAACACTTTCCATTGGTTTAGTTTTCTTATAATAACATTTATCACTCATCCATTGGCATGCCTCCATTTATGGATTTTTATATACAGTTGTGTCGTTCTCCATTGTTCTAGGTTGAGGTTGGGGAATTGTTATTTCTCAATCCTAATATGGTTTAGAGCATGATAGAGAAGGTTTAGGTTGTACTTAATAGGATGAAATTATCACATGAATGAAATAAGTCTTATATTGATCATATGAGGATACCATTGGAGTTTGAGGTTGGAGACCGTGTGTTCTTGATGGTTTTTCTTAAATATGGAAAGTTGAGGTTTGGCATGGGGTAAGTTATCACCCCAATTTTTTGGGCCTTTTAAGGTGTTAGGGTGCATTGGTGAAGTGTCTTATCAATTTTAATGCTTTCCATGACTGAAAAAATTCACAAATTCTTCCATATCTCTCATCTCCATTTATATATTCACAATGAGTCCATTTAATTGGCTAGTTGTAGTTAGATATCAAAGATGACACAATTTTTGTGGAGTGGTCGACAGAGATCCACAACCATCAGTAGAAGGTGCTATATGGAAGGCCTATTCCACTTTTTTTTGTGTTATGGAACCATGGTAGATTGGATGAGATTACTTAAGAATGTGAGATGTAGTCTCATTCCTAATAACCTAATTTTTTCGATATTTTTTGTCTTTTTTATTCTTTTTATTTTTTATGATATAATTTTTATATCTTTTTGTTTTATGAGATGTTCTTCTTCTTTTTTAAATGATGTGTGTTTTAAAACTTGAATAAAATGATGATTGGAGAACCTGATTTCTAATCAAGACGTTTCATACCTTGACATGATTAAAACTATTCAGGTGAGTCAATGTTTCCCAAAGAGGATAACATCATGAAAAATGATATGGAAGTCCTTAATTTGTGTTCTACAGGGGTAGTGTTTTGGGTTGGTTGTGGTTATTGGTTTGGGTTGTGTGGAGGTTGATATGGTTGTGTGGGTTGTAACATGTAAGGGAGGTGGTTCGTACCTAGTGGGGTGTATGGTAAAGTACTGTGGTGATGAGGTTTCTTGGGTTGTTTGTGGACATTTTTTACTGGGATTGGTCTATTTGGTTGATGGTGGTGTTTTAGTTGTAATGAAAGCCTTGATAATTATATCTATAGATGTTTGTTTGATCATTTTTACCTCATTCTTTCCTAATTGGTTTTGATTCATAGGGGTTAGAATGGTTTGATATTTATATGACTTAATGACCCAGACCTTCTATACTACTTTGTGAGAATCTAGTGGTATAGGTGTCTGAGTGATTCTTGAGGAATTTGGAGAGGGAGGATCTTTCTATAGAGTTCATTTAAAGAGATATTTATGGTGTGGATCTTGGGGATATGGTGAAAATATGGTCATTATATCCTAGGAGGTTCAACTGCATCGTAGGGGGCTCAGGAGGAGTTTTGAGGCTATTATCATTTTCAGGGATAATTGTTTTATGGAGCCATGGTTGTGGTATAACCCTTATTAGAAAAGGGTGGCTACGATGTGGATATACCAACTATGATGTAATTTCCCAAGGTGGATATTTCATAAGTTCTTCCAAAACGATCACTATTGTTCTATAGAGAGAGGTTGTCGTGTATCGCCCTCTTTAGTTGTCAAGGGTCTGTGGTGTACCATCTTCAGTTTCACCATAGTCTCCTCCCCAACTTTCTAGATCGGTGGAATAGATATAGGCAAATATCTCAAATCCATTTTGATCAATATGGTTGTGTTATGGTGAGGGGTGTTGCAATGTAGTCCCTTCGGTTTTTAAATAGGCTATGGTGTAGTCTGTGTGGTCTCCTATGGTCCTTTGTTTTCCATACTGGGTATAAAAACCCATAATCCCTACGAACCTAACCACTTTTCTAACTTTTACCTTGTTTATTGGGTAACCCAAGTGCATCCCAAAGATCTCTTTACCCCCCCCCAGTGTTTTTCAACATCTACCTTAGAGGATCAATTCATGGAGTTTTTGTGAGTTCCCTTCTTCTATTCTCCTATTTTTGTCCCTATTTCTTCTTCTAGGAGAGGTTTTTATCTAGGAATCATGATTTTTTTGTGGTTTTGTTAAGGGGTGATGGATTTATTATTTTCTAGTCTAGTAAGGTTTTCTTCTTTCTTGTTGGTCTTGGTGGTGGAATTTCTCTTATTCTAATCTTGAACAACGGATCAGAAATTTTTGTTTAAGGTAGGGGATCCTTCATTTCTCACCTATTATATAATGTGGGATGGGTATACTTTTGTATACCTTTTGGAATGTGGTCTCCATCCATCTTAATTAATATAATTAACTAGTTAATTGAAATTTAATGGGAAGGAGGATGTTTCATATGTTTTTATATCCTTTTGATATTATTGATACTGAGATTATTCATGATTGTTGTACCACTATAAACCATGGTTGTTGGAATCCTATGTTTATGCTGGATTGATATGTTTTGTGGCATATTTTATGTGTTATATTGTGATACAACCTTGAATAAATTTCTAATCTCTTATATTCATATAAATAATCAGTTTCACATGAAAACTATAGCTTGTGTTAGAATTATCTAAAATAAAGAAGTTGAATTGATTAATCCCCCTGTTAAATATGAAATATGATAAGTTATTATTATGTGGATGTGAAATGTGTGATTGTGGTGTGTGGGGCTAATGTTTTGGGGTGTGTTTGTGTTTTGGGGTGGTGATGTGAAGTTCTAATGTGGGGTGGTTATGTGATGGATTTTGGTTGTGATGTGGCGGTTGTGATAAGGATGTGGTTGTGGTCATGTGATGGTGGTAGTTCGGGATGGTTGACATGGTAATTATGGGTTTTTTGTTTTTGTGTTGTTGTATTAATCTAGTTTCCTAGGTATTATTGGAATTAATTGAAAATATTGAAATTCAAATGGAATGGTCTAGTTTGGTTAATGGAATTGGAATGGATAATAAATGAATTAAAAAGAAGAAACTCTAGTTAAATATGGTTTTTGTTTAATTTGAAATTTAATGGGCTAAATAATGAAATGAATAGGACTAGATAACAAATTTGGTTGGTAATGAGAAATATGGAAAATGGCTTAAGTTGAGAAAGAATATGGAATGTGGAATGTGGTGTGTGTCCTATTGTGTAGTGTTGTACATTCAATGATGGCAAAATAAGTGGTAGTTTTTTGTGGTTGGGTGGTGATGTGACTGTGTGTGTGTGTGTATCATGTATGTTCCTTATGATTTTCTATACAAACCCCACCCATATCAAGCACCATGTTCTGACACCCATATATTTGTCTGTGGGGGGTGTTTTTCCAGCATCTTAGTGGTGAGTGTGGATGGTTAGATACCTTATCTTTCCATCTATTTCTTCTAATTGATGATTACCTTCATGGGATAAGATGCACGCAATTCAAAATTGAACTGTGATGAAGTATGATGAGGTGATGTGATAGAATATGGTGGGGGGTCATGCATGGTAGGAGGAGGGTTCAAGGTTTATGTCCTTTATGTTCACAATACCCAACTACTATGGTTATGATTGTGGATAAGATGTGGTGTGATGGCCTAGGTAAATTTGGGTGAAATGTGAGGTGATGACCTAGGTTCCTTTGAGCGAGATGTGATGTGATAGATAGTTTCATGTGGGGTTCTTGGCATGATGTGATATACTGGAGATATGGGACCACCAGGATGTATGATGTTGGGGTGTGAGAGTTAAATCCCAATGGGAAAGTGGTGTGGGGCACCCTTTAATGATTTGATTATTATTATGTCATTATACTTGGATGTTTTATTTGGTGAGTGAGCCCGGGTAAGGAAGGGTTAGATTAGTTGACCTGTATAGGTGTTATTTCTTCTGCTATTTTCTCATCGGTGCATTATTATTCTCTTTTCACATGTGCATGATATACTTTGGTTTCCTTGCTACGTATACTCGTATACTCACCCTACATATATAAAACGTTTTCAGGTTTCCATGAGGACCGCATGGACCATGTTGGGCATTACTAGCTCGAACCTTTGGACTATTGTCATGTTTCTACTTTAGATTTTCTATTGGGTAAATTTTGAGACATTTATTTATATTTTTTTACTTATACATGCTTTGTGGGATGGTTTAGATTTTATTTTTATATTTTCTCATCTATTTTATTAAGGTTTATTTCTCCGATCTCACGATCCTATTATTATTATAGTGGGTAATGCCTCCCATTTCTGATATTTGGGTACCCTTGATGCTATTCACTATCTCACAACCTACTGGAGGTGGGATTCAGAGTTCATTATCTCTCTTCCTTCATTTTTGGCCTAGGTGGGTTACCTTTAGAGGGAAGGGGTTGTGAAAACATCTACCCATATGTGTGGTTGTATATGATTCCATTTTTAAGCCACTATAAGGACTAATAAGGCCTCCCTAGATCATTAGGATAAGAATCATGGTTTCCTTGAATGGAACATCTCATATTTCGAGCACTTAACTCAAATAAGGTAAGTGGTTTTGGATCCTCACTTCATAGGGTGTTATTTTCCTTATGCCAAAGTGTTTTTGTTAGACTCTATTCTATGTTATATTCTTGAAATTTATCTATTATTATTATTTTTTATTGTTGGGGGGATACTCTTGGGTTTATGATATGTTTTTAAGGGTGGGGTAGTGACCGTTTACTATGTTTTCATATGAATTCCCTACACAGTCCCTCTCGAGGCACATGTAGGCCTTTTTATTAATGATCCAAGTAAGGGAAAGGCACCCTATCAAGGATCTTAATCACATTAGGTGTATAGAGGTTGATTATATTCCTTTTTAGTGTATAATAGGTGATCCATAGAGAGACATATTGTCTATACTTGAAACTTTTTAGGGAGGATTCACACCAATAGGGAACTATTTTGAGTCTTATACCTTGTTTGTCTATGTAATTTTGTACATGTGGGTTTTATGGTAGTTCACTTATAATTTCATAATATTTGGTAACTTTTGTGCCTACTTAGGGTGTGATACATATACATATTGCATAGTATCATCTTACTCATTAAGCACTTACACATATTTTTGTTGATGACCAGTCCTATGCATGACCAACTAAGATAAGACTAAGTTGGTCCACCTTTGGACATGTAACTTATCTAACTAATTCATTGTTATAAAGGGAAAAAATACCTCCCAAAATTTTCATACTTTCTTTCTAATGTTTACACCATCCTATTGTGACTAGAAGATGTGTATGATGTGTTGTGATAATATGGCATGAGTTTCATTTAGGTACTCAGTCCAGGGATGTTACAAAGTGGCATCCAAGCACATTAATGGATCTTCGGTAGAGGAAATGTTAGTAGAAAATGGAATGGGGATGTTGGTACTTGAGAAATGACCCATAAATATTCATGTCTGGTATAATTATTGTATCACCCTGAGTTACCATGGGTAGGTTGGGGTTTATCTTCCTTTTTTGTCTATTTCTCTTAAGTTAGTCCTTAACCTTTGAGTTTTATGCATCATATTTGGTGTTTTTAGGTGGGATTAAGTAGGATATCATGTTGTGATGCTTTTTCCCTATATTTATTCAACATACTATTATTGGAATCAGTAGATAAATTTTATTTACTAAAATTATTCTACTAAATAAATGGTGTTTTCTTATATATTTATTATTAATTATTAAGTTAATATAGGTTAACAGCTAATTGTTTTGATTTATAGTACATTTATTTTCTTATGGTAACTATATTATTCTATGTTATAATCAAATCGTGTTTTTATTTATCATTATATGATTTTCTAAGCCTGTTTAATTGTTTTAAAATGATTAATAAAGTGGTTAATAATGAAAAATATATTGAGAAAATAAATGTAAGTTGTGAGGTAAGGGGTTAGACTTTCCTATATGATGTAGTAAATTCATAGGGTAATTAATTTTTGGGATATAAGTATTGATGTTATTCTCCACTTCATTGTAGAAAATTAAACATAGAGTACCACTTCTTATAGAATAGTAAGGGGTGAAAAAGCATGTGTCACAAGTGGGTGAGAATGTTTCACTAGCTAAACCTACTATTAACCATTAGTTTTTATAGGATCTCACCCATATTCTTCAATTATATATTTAGGTATCTATATAAAAGGATCACAATTTCATAGATATTATAATAGATTTTTAGTTTCATCATCCCCTGATATTAAGGGGTGATGTGTCTCTTCAGTAGGTTGAGGAGTGGATTTATCACATCCACCATATATTCTAAAGAATTGAAATCCCATATAAACATTGAGTTTTTATTGGATATTTTATACTTGAAGGTGTGACATGTCAACGGTGGTTCATGGTACTTGAGGTGACTAATTATCAGGACTCACTTCGATTGGCTTTCAAGAGCTCTTTTTGAAAATATTCTACCCTGATAATTTTCATAGAGTAAAGGAAAAAAGAAATAATTATCCTCTAATAAGGTTCAGTGTTATTTATATAATATTCTACTACTTTTACCTATCCTCTATACTTATATCCCAATCTGATTGGGGAAAAGGAATCAAGTCTAGGTATTTTGATATGGGACTTAAAGAGACTCTGAAAACCAAGGTATTTCTATTTAATCTTTTTAACTTATTGGAAGTGGTCAAGAAATAAACCCTCATAGAGAATAGTTATAAATGGGGATCAAATGTAAGTGGTCCAATACTTACCCAAACCTAAGGTGATAGATCCTTAGGTAGCCTGAATCAATCCCTAGAAGAGGTGAGTAAATATTGTTCTTACCAGTAAAACAAGGGTGGTGGTGTATTTCCATCACCTGTCTCAATAAGATCCATTTTAAAATTTCATTTTTGTGGATATTTTATCCCCATTGAGCCTAAATATACATTTAAGGTGAATTTATTCCATTATTGTGTCCAATATAGTAAAATTTATAGATTTTATCGATGGGGTATTTTTTAGAGTGTTGGATAGTGCCCTCAAAAAACTGAGAATCCCAAGAATAGTTAAAAATGTAGACCAATAGGGGAATTCAACTACCATTTGGATTATATTTTTGAGCTAGATTATAAGGTGGTCTAGGTATTTTGGTGATGATGTAGTCTCCTAGGTATGGAGTCATATCTTAGGGGTAGTATGAAGATACATGAAGTATGTATGCCACAGAGAATCTCGTAGCCGATGTTGAAGTCAATCTATCAAATTTTAGAGGTACTAAACTTATATTATATGCATTAGGTTGTTCTAAATTTGATATAAGTTGTTTTTGTTATTTTATTTCTGAGAAACTATAATTGATTTTTAATCTTGAAGTAAAAGTTTTATCTGTATATACGATCCTTGATACTCCAATAGGGAAAAGGATTGAGGAGACTCTAAAGTAACCATATTTTTATCTATTACTATTTTCATTATGTAATCTTTGGCATAACATGTTTCTTAACATGTATACCTTTGTAATCATCCTAGTAATTGATAAGTTAACATAGTTCAATAATTTTAATGAGTATTATAACAAAAGGGTCTCTTTCTGATCACCTGTCAGCATCTAGTACAGTCTCTGTAGATAGTGGGAGCTCCAAGATGGTTGATCAAGTCTAGATCAGGGATTGGTTGGATCGATTATAGCTGAGGTAGATTTTATTTTTCTTGGATTAGTTGAGGTTAAGGAACAAAAATCCTTACCTCTTGTAGTAGATTTGTATCATGAAATGTTTCCTAAATTATTTTTGGGACTTACTCATAACCAAGAAGTGTATTTTACCATATGATTATTTCCTAGAATGGAAATGATATCAATCACTCTATATAGTATGTCCCTAGTCAAATTGAGGTAGTTACAACCAATTTGGAGGATCTTGAATCTAATAGATTCATCATGCCAATCACAGCCCCTTTGGGTGCTCTGGTTTATTTTATAAATAAATTTAATGGGAACTTACACTTATATGTGGATTATCCAAAAAATAACTAATTTAGAATCAATAATTTCAAACCACTTCCTAAAATTGATGATATTTTAGATCAATTAAACGGGGAAAGATGGTTTTAAAATATTAACCTATGATCGAGTTACAATCAGCTTTGAATTATTCCATAGGATATTCTAAAGAGAGATTTTTGAATCTGGTATGAGCATTTTGATTATCTAGTAAATACTTTCAATCATAAAGAATTAATCTACCATATTTATATCTTTTATGAGTATTTATTTTCATCCATTTCAACACACCTTTATGGTAGTACTTGTAGATGATATCCTAGTTTATTTAGATTCTTATGCCAAGAATAATTACTAACTTTATATCATTTTGGATATATCAATGAAACATATTTATACTAAAATATATGAGTTTTATTTCTAGATCTAAGAAGTTAAGCTTCTCAAGGATGTTATAGATAATGTTAGTATCTATACAGATCATAAGAATGTGGATTCATTGATGACTTAGAAACTCCCAACAAATGTCTTCATGGTTCAATGTTTTCTAGGGCCTTCAAGGTACTATCACTAAATTATTTAGTTATTTTCAAATATTAAGACTCCAATAATAGTTTTAACTAATAAATAAGTTAATTTTATCTAGAAAAAAATAGTATGATTCAAATTTTCAAGATTTAAAGAAAGGTCGACCTTATATCTTGTTCTAATTAAATCTCATTTAAGGGAGGTATTTGAGGAGTATCATAGTACTTCCTCAATTGACCTTAGATTTTTTCTGATATAAGATCATTGGTTGGTATATTATGGTTCCAAATATCTATTGTAATATAAATGGAACTACCCTGTCTGTTATTTTTTAATCGGTTATGGTTGATCATTTCTTGAAGTTATGGAGAAACTACCATTATAGTTAATTCTTTGTGTTGTTCATGAACCAAAAAAACATTGAAATTTATATTTTCTAAAAGAGACTGGAATATTAGGATTTTTTTTGGTATAATACCTCCATTCATTTTATTTTTATATCTTTTATTCCCCTAGTAAAGGCAGCATTGTTGTAGATTCCCTTAGTCAGAAAGTTCAGCCTCAAAATGTGATGGAATTAAGGATGAGTTCGGATTAATTTCTCTATTGGATGAATATCACTTGGGTTTGGGAGATGATCATATGTTGGTGTAAATTTTTATATATATAACTCACATTATACCTCATGGAATAGTTCATGTAACATTAATGACTCAAGTACCAGAACGGTGCCCATGCCATGTCATCACGACACCTCTGGTGAACCTCCCAATCTCAAAAGTTTGGAAACAAATTGGGGGTAAATTATAATACATGTGGTATGTGGTTTTACACCTTTATAAATATGTATTATATAGTTAAGTCAATTTATTATAGGCAGAACTTCTAAATATGGTCTCAGTTGGTCAATCATAGAACTGGTCACCATAGGAAATGGGTATAAGTTCACAATGTACAAGAAGTGACCAAGTAATGTAAATATTCATTACATACTGATAGGGTCCAAAATTAACCAAATATACATAAATTATAATTGAACTACCATAAAAACCCACATGAATAATATAATATGGCCAAAAAGGCCTAACACTCAAAATAGTTCCCTCCTTGTGCAAATATTCACTAAAATGTAGTAAGAAAAACCCATGTGATGGATAAATTATCACTCATCATACAAAAATTATGGAATATTCTCAACCATTATAATCATCGTATGCTTATAATCTATGATCGGGTGCCTTTTCCTTACTTGGGTTAAGAAGAAATGGGTTTGCACACATCCCAACTGGGGCCTATGTAAGAAGTGAGTATGATAACTCAGTAAGTAGTCATCACCCCACCCCTTACAACTAGTCATAAACCCAAGTGTATTCTTTCAATAATAAAAATCTATAGGAACAAGTAAACAACATGAACATATCATGGCATAGAGTTTAACATGTGCCTTTTGGAATAAGGAAAATAACTCCCAATGGGAGGGGGATCCAAATTTTCTTACCCTCTTTGAGTCAAGTGATTAGAATTTAAAATATACTAGTTAATAAAACCATGATGATTATCTCGGTGATCCAATTAGACCATGACAATTCATATAGTGTATTAAACATATACTCATATGCACCCACACGTAAAAATAAGTTAGGATCCTAGTGACCCATATGACGTATATAAGGAGGAGCCTGAGATAATCAGGGAAATATTATTGCCTTTAAAAACAAATGGGGGAATGGGTATAACTAGTCAAGGAATTTTGATACCATCCCTTTTATAACTATCAAGGTCATGTGACCATCCCATATGTCCAACCAATGAACTATTGAAGGTAGATACACAAGCTTATATAGCATGACATATACATAACTAATAATTCCAATAAGTCTGATAAAGTAAGAAATATACTAATCTAACATGTTAAGATATTATAGTCAAATATATCCTAAAAATAGCCATTATCAATTAAAATAATAGCTAATGTAAGCATGAAATAATTCCTACATTATATAAAATTTTAAATGTTAGGCAATATGTATACCAAAAAAGCATAATATGGAATGAATATTACCAAAGTGTAATAAGGTACCATGCAATTCTAGTTACAACCAAAAATATTAATTATAATATACATTTTTCATTAAATAATTATAAAAAAAATATTATTTTTTTTAAACAAAATTTTCAGTCGGTTTCACCCAACCCTAAATTGTTTCCATGCTAAGTCTCAAGGAGTAGAGGAGGTGGAACGTGTATGCCTACCGATTTACTTTGTAGAATAGATCTATGTTTTTATAATGGAAGTATAAAGACAACACTCAGATATAGAAACCACCCTAATCCCAAGATATAATTTGTTCTTGGTGTGATCCTAACATGAGGCATGAAATTGAGAAAAGTAAACAAGGGAAATTCATTTATATTATAAAAAATATCCCTTTATAACCACCAAATCAAAAGAATTTTAAATATTTAGGATGATTTCATAAGACTTATATGAGGTTGATTAATGATCACACTTTATACCACCATGAAAATTCATAAAAGAGTATACCCATGGTAATTCATTGAATTAACTTGATGGAAGAGGTCTTTTATAGGCAAGTGGAGAAAATAAGTTTAAGGGAGAAGGAGGAGATCTATTAGAGATATTGGCGGAGGAGGTAGAACCTAGAAGAGATCAGAAATAAGGTATTTTGTAATGAAATAAAAATTTATCCTATATTTATTGTTAATTTAAGGGTATGAAAGATCTAAAAAATCATTTTAAGGGTATTTTTTCTAGGAATCTATTTGGTACCTTCTAGAAAGCATTGAGTACCCATTATCCCAAAATAGTGGGCCTATGCACCTGGGAGACCTATCGAGTACCTAGTCCAATGCCATCAAATATCCAATGGTCCTTAAACCCAAGGGGGGCTTCCCATTTTCACTTCCTTCTTCTCTAGACCTCTTCTATTCTTTTTTTAACTCCCTTTCTACCTAGGATACACCTTACAATAGTTTTAAACACTAAAATTAAGTAGAATTTCTTGGTTAGAGAGTTCAAGGTCTTTATAACCTTCCTACCATGGAGATTCTCATCCTAAATAAACTTCAACTATATTCCCGAGGTAAAAACACTCAAGACACTATATTTTCATCTCAAAGCCCCATTCCCAAGTCTCATCTTGGAGCTACCCATGCTATCATGTAACTCAAACCAGTGGAAAGGTTTTCCCCCATAAAACATTCTATCATTAGTTGAAAATTCATATGGTATTTTTCATATACGATACTTCTATCACAAGTTCAATGTAATTATATTAAATCATGTTTCAATGTTTGGGTATATACTTCCTCCATTGAGATATTTAGAAACTATTCTGCATGGATATAAACTTAGGGGCTGGGGAAAATTAATTAGACACTTCTCCTACTCATGCCAATATATCAAAAGGTTTGACATATCTTGAAGCCATTTTCCCCTATTTATTGATTCATAAATGACCTAACTTTAGTGAAGCATGAAGGAATACATGATTACCAATGTGAAATTCCAAAGGTTCCATATAACTATCATCATATGAATTTTGGTGGCTTTGAGTATTTACAGGATTATTTTAAATTAGTTTCACCAAATCAATCATTTACTAGATGATTCTAACCCTTATCATTGAGTATTCACCTATATATATCCAAAATAAGGTAGAATGAAAATATCATCCATATAAAACCTTGATGGGATCCATCTGAATAGAAAATTAGTAATTGTTGTTCAGGAGAATTCCACTGAAGAGAAATGATTTTCCCATGAGCCACTAAAATCATGTATTTATACTCAAAGAATATCATCCAGAATATATATATGGGTTTATTAGACTATCCATCAATTTTTAGTTAAAAAGAAGTGTTCAACTAAACCTATAAACCAAACACCCACTATAGTACGTACTAAAACCATGATGTAAACATGGGATCTCTATTAGAGACTATTCTAGTATTTTTTCCATGAAGTTTCACAATATATCTGACATATAAATTTCTAATATCATTGGATAAAGAGTCTTAATTGATCAAGTTAAAGTGTGTTGTCTAGTTTTGATGGTCTAAAACCACCCATATTAGAAAAGGAATTCCTGAAGATTTTCTTCCAGCCTTTGTTTTTCCACCTTCACCTACTGATAGGTAAGGAATTCTACAATGAACCTCATGATATCCCTCTTCATTCATAGCCACCAAAATTATTAATGATCTATGTGATATTTCAACATGATTCTAGGATTCATATACTATGAAGGAGTGTGACACTCTTTCATCATGTTCTCCCTCAAACCAGTTTGAACAACCAATATGCAATAGATATAAATATAAGATGATAGATCTTGGAACTAGTCTTCATGGATATCCCCACTATTGAGTATCTCTTTAATTATGATGTTAATGAGATTTAAGTTTTTATCTAATGAACTTTTCAGTTGATGAAAACCCATAAAAGTAATAATCTATCATTAATATAATCAATATGTGGGATTGAAGATCAAAAATGTACCGTCATGCTTAAAATACATGTTGGACCCTGGGATATCCTTAGAGGGGGTGAATCAGGGTGACAGAAAAATTAAACTTCTCTCCTTAAAGTTTTTAACTTTATTTAGGATCTTATTCCTAGGTAGTAAATAAATATGTTTATCCTATCACTCGATTATAATTTCTTATAACCCCACCAAACATTGGTTAGATAAACAAGAAATTAAATTATGTACTGAAAACATTTGTTTTACTTGATTCACCACAAAGGGCTCATCCAAGGAGCATACTCTGATTAGTCATACCAAAATCTATAATGCTTCACTTGTTCAGTTCATTAAAAAAATTTCCATCGACACTCTATTTAGGATGCAATACTTTTCCAATATTTTAGGTTCAGTCACTCCTCATCCAAGGTGCATTGCCTCTTCTTCACTCCCATACACTACTTCAATGAAGGATCTTCCACAATTTACAAACTATTAAGTCTTAGTAATAGATAATGAATGTGATAGTATGTATATTTATATCATAAGACACTACTTATTTCATGGATCCTAATTTTATGCTCTATCATTATCGTTCTTATTATTCTCTCCTTTAATTCTAGATAAGATCAAATCTGTTGTGAGAGAGTTGATTCTATTTCTTCCACACTCTCATAACAATAGAAAAAATTATTCAGATAAGGATAATTCTTCTCTAGAATTGTATTTTTCCTATATGTCCTATTCCATCTACAAATATATCAAATGATACTCTCCCTTCTTCCTTTTAGCCTTAACTTCTTAAACCAAACAATAAAATTCAATGGAATCATCTACTAATCTCATCTTATTCTTCTATATTACTCAAAAACCCTTGATGTACTCCTTTATTTATAGAATCCATACACTAGATCCCCATGTGAAAATACTTTCCTAGATTTAACTTATACAAATAAAACACATGGTGCATTATTCACCACGTTCTCACTATGTATAACATGTAATACACCTCATGGACTACATAATCCACTATGCGGAGCTCTCACATGTGATACCTTCATGTAACTCTAGCTCATGACCCAACATCATGGTAATTACTACTTCATGAAATCACTTCAATAATACATCTTCGATATATTTTAATTTATAGAACTGACCTCATGGAAATGACCTCATGGAATTGACCACGCAGACTCCTCCTCTGTGTATTTGACCTCAAGGAACTAACTTCCTAGAACTAGCCCCCCATACTCTATACCTCACATAAAGTTTTTTCCTTCCTCAATATATAGATATACACTTTTATTTAGTCAATCCTTAATAGATCTATAATAAGGATATTTATAGGAATATCCCTTTGATAAAATTTATACACCTTTAAAATTATTGTTTATCCCCTGGAAAATATCATTCATAACACAAAATAGACTATACCTTTTGAGCACGTACTCATATATCATCCACATGATCGAATTCTCAATTATATACATGACTTTGTTATCATTCAAAAAACACCACTCTGATTCCACATTTTTAAACTCCACATTATTCTGAAAAAAAACATCATTATGACTTCATGGTTCATTGATGAACAATTAACTCACATACGCTATCTACATTATTGACTACATGAACCATGTAATCAACTGCACAATCAACCTTCCTCTCCAAACAACAGCTCCCAACTCAAATCACATAATATAATACACAATATTCATTCTCGATTGTGTGATCCATGTTCTTCACAACTTGAAAATATTTCTTTCACCTTAAATACATCACAAAGATTTACCAAAAACCTCTCTTTTTTCATAGCCAAAAAAATTGGTAAACATTGGGGAAAAATGCCATCTAAAAATGACTTCTAAAACATATAAACCATTTATTTATCATGAAAATTTCACGGTTTCCATTAATTTATTTTAAAGTGATTAATTTATAATTGTACATTGAGTAAAATGCGTCATATAGACCTCTGGTGATGAATTATATTTGAATTTTCATCCAGCTCCATCTCTTATACACCTATCAGATTTTCAAATACAAACCAAATGGACCTAAACTAATTTGGAATGAAACTCTATTGATTTTGAAATATAGAAATATCTATCATGAAATATCTACATTCCACAAATTAGGACCTTGATATATTGAGTTATCAAGTTATCACTTTTCATTTTCTCCACAAATACTAACTATGATAATCTTCATTTAATCTTCAATAAATATCCTCACATCACTAGGTCTTCAATGATCATACTTGATTCAACCACATTGTCAAAAAAATCCAACACACAACGTTCTAGTTGTAGTATTCTCCCCCTTTGATTTTTTTAATAATACTACAATAAATTTTAATCCTCTTTTTGATATCAAAAACTCCAGAACATTGTGAATATTTATGGTTCATTCAACTCACTCCCCATTTGTCAATAAAATTAAAAGGTTTCCTTTTATTTATAATTTACCTTAAATATATCCCCTATGAATTTATTTATCCATTTCGACCTTAACCCCCCCCCCCCCTTAAAGAGAGATCTCAATACCAACACCACTTATTAGGGAGCATAAATTGTATCTCCCCTTATATCAATAGATGCTTCCACCATTATTTTTAGCATTGAATTTATTTAAGCCCTGCATAATTTTATTATACACTTCATTTCTATTAAATTTTTAATGAGCCTCTGAACTTTTACAATTGATCTACCTTCTATTATTTGAACCATTTCCTCTTTTTGGGTGCATTTTACTTCAATTATAGATATTCTATGATTTAATTTACCAATTGGAATTTGATTCATCAACATATGATATAATTTTTAGAGATATAATTCAGTGTTGGAAAAAATATTCAAATTTAACAATCTCAAAGTTATCTATGTCACCACTCACTTAGTTCCATAGATGCAAGTATCTTGACTTTATTTCTTTTTCACCGTCACATTTTGTGTTCTCAACCACACTATCCCAAAAAACATCACTAAATTAGAAGTAAATCTTAAGTTTTAGTGGCATACCACATATAGGATCAATTTATAGAACTCTTTTTTTATAAACTCATAATACCACTTGATGAACATGTAACTTATTCAAAGGGAAACCCATTTACTTCAAATAAGGCTGAAAAACCTTTAATAAATAAACACCAAATTTCTATAAATTTATTCAAATATTTCCATCATATTTTGAGAAAAAACTTCCTTATGGGTATCCAATTGAAGGAAATATCATTTTATTCCAATAGTTTATTGGTATCCTAAGAATAGTCAGCTGATACCACATTATTAGAGAAAAAAACATGAAATCATAATAGTTTCTGTTTCTTAAAAAAATCCCATCCATATTCTAGTGGTATTATACCACTTCTGAAAAAAATTGTTTTGATTTATTCAGTATTAAATTTTTATATGATACCACTTGTTTCTTTTGATGTTGATCTGACACCATTTTACTTCATATCATGCTCTACATAATTTAAACTTATTCATCTCAACATATGACTTTCAAATTTGGATTTTAAAAAAAATTGACTATTCAGTACTACTTGTTGAGAAAAAATCGATATTAACACCACTTTCCCTACCAATTCATGGTTTTAGAAAATTTCTAATACAATTTAAAAATTGAAATATTTATGAATTCTCTATTTGAATATATATACTTTCAACTCAAACACACATGCATTTCCTCACACATCCATAACTTCTAATTCATACATCTCTTTATTAATCTCTTATAAACTTTATGTATATTATCTCCCCCTTGATTCTGTACCACTTCCAATAAATATTAGAAACATTTAAAACATGGAGAGACATGTAACTATATAATACTCAAGTAGATTATTGGGTTTGGTAGTTGTATACCCACCCTTGACTTTAAGATATCTTAATATCCTTCATCATGGTTCTTGAATTAGGATTATTCACAATTTAAATTAAATAATTTTTATTTATCTATGTTTATTCCATCTTCTTATCCAATTCTAACTAAGTTTTCAATATGATTAAGCATTATTTTCATACAAGATCAATATACTATTTGTTCTTCTTCCTCTATGGGAGGGATCCTTCTCTTGTATCCACTTCTCAAATTGTGGCATGACATGAAGAACCACAAAGTAATTATTCATAACATGACCCTTTAATGGATTTAATATCCACCTTAACCTTTTTATTTTATAGTAAATATTTTATTTGGTGTATATCCTTCTTACTCACAATAAGAGCATCTTCTTCCTTTTCTTCCAAATTTTCCTTATTTATTTCCAGGAGGGTTGTTGTGAGTGTGACATAGTATATGTCAATTTCACCCTCATTGTGATCCATGATTTTTTTATAGAATATTAGAAAAATTTCCAATTTTAATAGGTCAATTTTTAGGATAATATCTGAATTTATATTTTATAGGAGTTGAGGACCTCTTTATGACCTCTTTTTTCCTTCCATGTGTTCTTTCAATTACATTGTCTTTCTATATGATAAATATTGTAATATATAAAACATTTTCCATGAAATTCATACCTTATGTTGTTATATTTATATTGATATGTAGATATATAAATTTTACTTCCAGTATTAGGATTCTAGTATTTAAGATATAAACTCATCATGTGATCCCATCTTCCATAATATTAGCACTTTGTAGTTACTTTCACATGAGGGACTTTATTTATGGATTCATAAAGAATATTCCTATTACTTAAAAATTTATCATTAATATATTTTTTTACTCAACTTGATGATTCTTACATAGATAGAATTTCTAACTTCTATTTTCCCTTTGATAAACTAAGCTATATCTCAAGTTCATTAATATTATCATCTTTTTTTCAGCTAAGAAATCATCTCCTT
This sequence comes from Viscum album, assembly GCA_963277665.1. NCBI lineage: Eukaryota > Viridiplantae > Streptophyta > Magnoliopsida > Santalales > Viscaceae > Viscum > Viscum album. The sequence continues at coordinate 125,918,332 of OY728146.1, read as the reverse complement.
CAAACTTTAGATGGATTTAATTCAATATTGTATATTCTATTAAAATTGTTTCTTGAGAGGGATAACAATTTCTTTCTATACCTTTTATATGGGAAAATATACTTTTTTGTATTTCTTGTGAAATTTATTCCAAGAAGTCACTTTTCCCTTCATCTTTACTCCCATATTCTTTACATAAAACAAAAATCCACTTCAAATACTTTTAGAATTTTGTTTTCCATGCACAAATACTCAATAAATGAAAGTTCTACTTTATGAATGGTTTCATATTGATCCACTTTCTTAGATTGGGATTCAATGTTATCTAAATTAAAATAAGAACATTCATCAGACTGAAGACATGATGTATTTTTCATTTCTTCTTCATTTTATCTGACTTCCATAGGGGAATATGAATTTTCTAATTTGAAAACACTTTTAATAACATGGTTAGAATAAGAATTATCAATAAGTTTGGAATTTTTTACCTTAATTGGAGATTCTATATTCATAAGATTATTCTTATTATTTTTCTTCTTCTTATTGACTTTAGTTATAAGAAATTATTTAGAAAACTTGTTCACTGGTTTCATATCTTGATCAGTTTTGAACCTTCTCTTTAGGTAGGAATCACAACCTCCTTTTCCAATATAGGTTTTCCATAAAAATCTTTCATGTTCTTCCATATATCAAAGGTAGTGGCACACTATAAAGTATTATTAGACACATCATCAGATAATGAACTTGTCAAGATATTTTATATCTTATAATTTCTAATTATTTCCTTATGGTTGATTAGATCTTCATTTTGAAGAATAAACACCATAACCTATTTTTCATATACTTGTAGGAATATATGAATTTCTTTCTTCCCACCATAAAAATTTATTCTAATAAATATCAATCTTTGAATCCATAACAATAATAAATATAAAAATAGATTTTATGTTTGAACACCAAGATAAACCCTTTAGCTTTAATACCACTTGTTTGACCTTAAGACACCCTGGGAGGGGGTGAATTAGGGTGATATACAAATTAAACTTTTCTCCTTGATATATTTAACTTTATTTATGATGTTATTCCCATATTGGTAATAATACCGTTAAACCTATCACTTGATTACACTATATCACAACCTCATAAAAAATGATTAGATAAATGGGAAAGTAAAGTATTCCTAGAACACAATGATTTTACTTGGTTCACCATAAGGGGATAGTCTAAGGAGAATACACCGATGTTGTGTCAGTTATACCAGAATCCACTATGCTTCACTATTTTAGTAGATTATAATTGCTTTTCCCATAATCATTTTATTCCAAACACATTTCCTTTACAATATTTTGGGTTTGGTCACTCCTCACCCAAGTTTCACCACCACTTCTTCACTCTCATCCACTGATTTAGTGGAGGATATTTTACAATTTATAGACTCTTCAATAGATAATAGACATGATGGTATATCTCTATCTAGTATGAGACACTTCTTTCATCATGTACCCTGATTTTATTTTGTATCTTTCTTTTTCTTATTGTGCTATCCTTCAGTTCCAGATAAGATCAACTCGACAATGTGAGACTTAATTTTGTGCCTTCTACACTCTTATAGCACTATCACATCTTCTTAACATGAGATGAATTATATACTAGAATTTTCTTGTTTCCATTTATCCTCTTCTATGACCAGATATATCAAAGGATACTCCCACTTCTTCCTTCAATCCTTCTCTACATGAAACAAACTAGATAAGTAAATAGAATCCCTTATTGCTTTACTCTTCTTCTTCAAGATCACTCATGAACCCTAGATATACTATTTGATTTCCAAAATACCCACCTAAGATATTCATATAAAAATACCTTACTAAATCATCATTATGTGAAGAAACCAATAAGTACATTAGTCACCATGTACCCACTATGAAAACCACATACTACACCTCAAAGAATGCATACTCTACCACACTGAGCTCCCTCACATGATGCCTTCACATATATCTATCTCACGAACCAACCTCATAGTAATGCATACTTCATGATCTGAATTTTTAGATTCCTTCACTACATAACTGAATTTGTGGGACTAATCTCATGAAATAGACCTCTTGAACTCATGCTCTGTGTACTTGACCTCACAGAACTGACTTCATGGAACTGGTTTGTACATACCCCCTACCTATCAAAAAACTTTTCCTTCATTAATATGTGGATTTATCATTACATTGATCAATATATTATGAATTAGTTATCTAATTATTTATAGGAAAATACCTATGAGTAACCTTCTAAATATTTATAATTACTATTCATACCCTATAAAATACCCTCTATAAAATAAACAAAGACTCCACTTTCTGACTACATACTCTTCTACCATCCATGTACTCCACTACTCAACTACATACTTGATTTTGTAGTCAATCCAAAAAAAAATATATAAAACTAAGTATTTTAACCCTATGGTGGTCTTAAAAATACCTCATTATAACAAATTGGTGCATCTATGAACTGAAAACTCTCTTAGGTTGGCCATGTGCTTGACTATACAAGCTGCATCCTCAGATGTGTGAGCCTCTTTCCACTTCTAACATGAAATCTTGTTTTAGAATATATACATGAATATATGGGTCATTTGATTGACTACATGAGACAATTTCTTGACTAAATTTAAGTCCTTACTTCACCTTGAATACTTCATGGATATTCAAAAAAACCTTCTCTTTTTTGTGCTCAAAAATTAGAAAGACACTGGTAAACAACACCATTTACAAATTACTTCTAGAACATCTACACATTTGATTTATCATAAAAATTTCTTGGGATTACTAAGTAGTAGTTAAATAAATCTTGACTCTAAGGGAATTACACTATCCATTTATCCTTATTCAATGTACTCCACTTCTCTTCAATGTCTATACCTACTTCATCCACATTTCCAAAAATCCAACACACAACCTCCTATTTGTAACAATATAGTACCCTCCATCTATAATAAATGTGATAGAGTATGATTTATTGGGATTACTAAGTAGTAGTTAATTTAATCTTGACTCTAAGGGAATTACACTACCCATTGATCCTTATTCACATAAAGAGAAACTATAATCACAAAAGGGTTTTTAGTTCCTTCTTCTCAAAGAAAAATGGTATTTTGGGATGTATAGATATTTAGATTAGATTTTATGTATCATAATTCCAAAAATGTGGGATCCAACCCTTTTATAAACTCTCTTATTTAAAAAATATATTTGAAGCATTGGTTTCCATGTCATGGAATTTTTCACTCATTACTGCCCAATGGAGTATGTTACTATTTGAACATTTCAAATGGTTTACCATGCCATTAATGAATCAATATCACTATTTCATAATATATGAAACCATGCAGGAGAAGTGGAAAGATCCATGCACTCAAAGTCTTAATAACACCATATATTAGGACAAAATAACCCCAATATATTCATCATATGGATATAACAATACATTAATAAAGCTTCTAATTAAGGATACATTAGTGTCAACATATCCTTAAGCCTAACGTGCATTATAATCATATAATTTATATTTCCTATGATATAGGGGATATAATATAATATGATATTCTCCATTTAGTTCGTATGTAATAATAACCCACTTAAACTACAATTCTATAAAGACTTTATGAAAAACTTTACAACTCCTTTTGAATCCATCAAAAACTCTTTTGGAAAAAGTTCATAAAAATTTCTTCATTTTGGGACAAACACTTTTTACAAAACATAATCCTTATCATTAGGCATATCTATATAACCCTATAGAGATTTGTATCGTTGATAAATAAATATGAAATATATATTTCATATATGTAAGCAAAGATCTTCCTCAATAAAATAATCAATGATTCTTAAGCTATAAATGGTTCTTGTGTAATCTCAATCAAATATACTCATATCTCTACAAGATGTGACATATAAATCCTATGTTTTCCTATATATTCACTTTTTCCAAGACATCGACTAATCACTAGACTTATAACATGTCAATCTAGTATAGTTCATCTCATAAATTCAGGATTATCTAAAAAGTAATGACCAAGTCTATAAATACAATACATGTCATTCATATAGCAGATGGGCACATCACATGTCCCTAATCTAAGTATTTAAGCACAATAAATTTTTCTCACCTAATTATAGCCATGAATTTCCTCAGTCTTATTCAATCAAGGTCATGGATGTCTTTTCTCATCATAAAAGTGTAAGAATCCCATCATAGTTAAGCACCAACCGATGACTTGATCGATAACATACCTAACCACCACTGGTTATCTTAACCTCAAGGCTTACAAAATAAAGGTATCAAATTATAAAGAATCTAAAGATAAATATCCCACCAACCATAAGTAAAAAAGTCTTCACATTAATAATAAACTTGTGATTATATCAAAGTCAATATGATGTTCCATGAGATATACTGTTATGGGATATTCCAAAAAATAAGTCTCCGCTTAATATCACATGATTACACTACTAATGTTAATCTTATAAAATCATCACAACCCATAATACTCTATCATGGTCATTTATTAGGGACAACTCAAATTCATAAATTCAGGGAATATTATCATTCCACTATTCATGTAATGTAAATTTTAGCACTCATGAATGAATGATAAACATATTTTTTCCTTTATTATAAAAAAATGACACATTTTACAAATATTACATACAATATCTCACGCATATTATATTAAGATATTCAACATGACTATCATGATTCTACTATATTAATGGTCTCATAATTAGATCTAATAAATTCTCCTATGTATCCACCGAGTAGATATTCATATTATCCCACTGAATTATTTCTTAAATAATATGGTATTTTCAAAAGAATTTTTTGGTCCTTTGGTAAGATTTGGGTTCCTTGTCCTAAGAAATGGATCTGATATTATCATAGTAAGTCTTGATTTGTCCATAAATTCCAAGAACCACCCCAAGTTTAGAAATAGTCTTCTTGATCCAAACATATACCTTCTCAATATTTGATGTAATGATATACTCTTCAACTGTTTTTTAGTCCTACATAATGTCCCATTCATAACTCTTCTAACTGATAGTTCCACCATTTAGGAAAAATAAAAAAATAGATTTAGATATTATGTTATATTTTTCATATTGGAAACTAGCATCAATATAACCCCTTAAATGGAGCTCGTCCTCTCCTCAAAATACCAATAACATATCATCAGTTATTTATAAGTACTTTAGGATGATCTTAATATAAATCTAGTAATGCTAAATAAGATTGGATTGGTGTCTACTCATTATTCTTGGAGCATAAGTGACATCGGGTTGAGTATAAAATATAGAATATATGATAGATATTATGGATTATGTATAGGTAATTTTATCTATCCTTTATAACTACTTATAAGGATCTTGAACCTTCCTAAGATTTGTTCCCTGAAATACTGATAATGAGCCATTTTTTGAGTTCTGCATGCTAAACCTCTTTAGCACCTTACCAATATATGTGTTCTAACTCAGTCCAATAAACTTGTAAGATCTATCTTTAAATATATTCATACCTAATATATAGTCTACTTTACCCATTTATTTTATCTAGAAGAATTTTCCCAATAATATATTTATAGAGTGTAAAGTTGTGACATAATTTTTGATAACAAGTATTCCATCCACATACAATATTAGAAATACCACTACACACCCACTAATATACTTGCATACATAAGATTAACCCACATTCTTAATGAAACAAAACTCTTTTATTTCATTATAAAATAAAATATTCAACTCAAGTAATTTTTATTCAATCTATAAATGTAATGTTACCAATTTAAAAACATAGAAAAATCATTTAGCACTAAAAAACCTTTAGGTTATATTATATGCACATCCTAAAAAACACTAATGAAATTTATTTTGACATACATTATGCAAAATTTAAAAGTAATTTATCATCATAATTGGTAAAAATATCTCTTTATCATTAATACCATGCTTTTTTATAAAAAAAATTCACCATGAATTCTTGATAGGTAGAAACTCTACCATCAATGTCAATTTTCTTACAGAAAATCCTCTTATCACCCCTTTAGGTGTATCCACCAAGTTCCAAACTTGTTTAGTATAAATGGAGTATATTTAATATTCTATATCTTTTAACTATTTCTTAGAATCAAAATACTTAATGGAATCTCATTAGGTTGTATATTCATCACATATTAACAATAATTTATCATCATTTTCCATAAGAAATCCATATTTATCATGATCCTGACAAATTATAAAATACCTTTGAGGTTATTGTGCAACCTAGCCCAATTAGTCTTCTATAACTCTTTATATAACTTTCTCGACATCAATCTCAGGAGAACTTCTTGTTTTTTGGTCTTGATCTTCTCTAAGTTAAAATTTTTCCTTACTAACTCCTTGAATCATGTGATCCTTCTCGAGGAAAAAACCAACTCATCCCACAAAAACATTATGTTTCATAAGAGTATATAAATAATATCCTATTGTTTATTTGGGATAACAAATAAATAATAATTTTTTTGATTAAAGTCTTTGTTTGACTAAATCAAAACATTATATGTATTCTTTAAAACCTTAAATCATAATAAAATATGCATTGAAATATTTCCCAACCCATATCTCATATGGTGTATTTATGAAAACTTTATACTGAGTGAGATTAAGTAAAAATATATTACTTCCATAAAATAACCCTATAATATAATAGTAAGGTCACATTGACTCATCATATATCATATCATGTCTAATATGGTATAATTCCTCCCCTTAGAGACACCATTTCATTGTGGAATTCTAGTAGGAGTGAGTTATGAAAAAATTAAACAATCTTTCAGAAGATCAGTGAATTCCTAGATCAAGTATTCACTCGAAAATCTTATTAAAGGTCCTTAATGATTTTACCTTGTTTATTATGTACTTAATTCTAAAAAAATTTTAAGTATTAAAAATTTTTATACTTGTGTCTCATCAGAAAAATATTACCATACCAATTAAAGTCATTAGTAAATGTAAGGAAGTAGCTAAACCTTCCACTTGCCTGAGTACTTATTGGTCCACATTCATCACTATGTGTGAGATCCAAAAGTCCACTAGCCCTTTCAGTATTTACACTAAAAAGTGGTTTTTTTCATTTTTACCAATATAAAAGATTCACAGTTATCAAATTATTCATAATTGAATTGTTCCAATAATCCATCTTTATAGATCCTTTGGATGAATTTCTCATTTATATGTCAGTAGTGACAATTGCAAAGGTATGTGGGATTAGTATCAACCCTAATCTTATTATTTTGAATATTTTAGATATATCCATATCTATAACATATAAAACATTTACTATATTTAAAATAACATGGAAGATTTCATTCTTATATATAACAACTCTTATTCTTACTAATGAATAAAAATACCATCTTATCTGAACAAGATATGGAAATACAATTTTTATTTATAGAGGGAACATAATTATAGTTCTCTAATTCCATAACTAATCCACTAAGTATATTTAAATCATATGTATAGACTTACAATGTAGAAAATCTTGCTCAATTACCGACATGATGATCTAATTCACCCTTTATCAATAATAACCTATCTCTAAGTCTGTGTCTATCTAAAAAAATGTATAATTCACACCTAGTATATAATATCCACGATTTATAGTTAGAGAAATTAATCTCTATAACATTCACATTTAGATTCTAAGAAATATTTCCTTTTAAGAATACTTCTCAAACTTATATACCAATCTTGAATTTTTTATAGGTCATGCCTATAAGATATCTAAAATGATTAACATGACGTATTCCATCCAAACTTATATTTTTTAAATTTTATGAAAATTACATATTTAAGTGTTAAATGGGAACTCTAACAAATGAGAACATCAAAATGGATATCTCATCCAAATTTCAAACCATAAACCTTGCCAAAAAACATTAACTATTTGGAGCCTCACTCTCTGTATAGTCTCCACCCAACACTAAAGTGATTCTATTCTATATCCTCTCAAAAGAGATCCTCAAAGAATGAATCCATATTTTCAAATATATTAATGTATTCCTCAATATTATTTTCCCTTCATTAAAACCATAAATAAGAATATTATATTGATTATAACTATATGAATTTTTATCTTGATTGACTTCTTCTTGGATTTTTCTTACATACATCATATTAATATCTTCTCATGGGGATTTGATGTAGAAATCCTTACCCACTTTCTCCTCATTATAGTGAATCGTAAAATCCAACATGAGTGTTGATCCAGATTCTTCTTTATCTTTACTCCCTAAGAACAATCCATTATCAATATAAATGTGATCTTCTAAGGCTATAGATACTTACATAGGATCCAATATGGGAGAAATATACTCAGGTTCAAGGGAATCCTAAATCCATCCCTTAAAACCCATTAATCTACTAGTAGATCTTATCACCATGGCTTTAGGTAAAAGGGAATAATATTTTGCCTTATATTTTTCTTCCCTATATTTATACCTTTTTTCCTCCCTAGAGGATTGAGATATTTGACATACATTTCCTCTTTATAAGAGGATGAATTTAGAAATATGTTTTCGTCGCCTGATTCTAACTTAGAAGAAGGTTTCATTTCTATCTTTTAATTCCTCACCTTATTAATATTATGAGCTAGTCTTGTTACCCATACAAAATTATTCTCATTATTATAAATAACCATATTCCATTATCTCTTTATGTGACTCCCAATTATTTTATTTTAATCCACAACCCTTATATAGAAAGGTGACTCGATGTTTTGAGATGGATGATTTACATGTTTAGACTACTTTATGGAATTCCAATAAATCATTCTTGACCTGTAAATCACCTATAGAAATTTCAAGATCCATTATTAAATGATTAAAATTTTCATATATAGTTAGTTCCTAGTATTGAAAATATGTCATATTCCACACTATAAATACCCCCTATAACACTAAAATAAATGCCTCCCTGGAGGTCCTAGACCTCACTAATGTAGCATAAAAAGGCATTATCCCACTATTGCCTATATTATTAAAGTAAAGATCCCTACCAATAGTAATCCTTCTATATGAAAGATAAATTTATACTTAGATAAATGGAGGGGTTCCTATCCCAATCATTGTGGGTTGAACCAATTGAATCAAGATCCCAGAATTATCCAAAGACCTTGAGTTGGAGATATACCCAAGCCTCAAAACTACAAACCTATATATAGATCTGTACCAAATTGACTCAATTTCATTAGGAGATATAGAAAAGGATTGCTTAAAAAAAATTCCTCTACCATAGTTTTGCAGACACCAGATGTCTTGTGACTAAAATTACTGGAGTAGTGTCCTTGCCTATAGAAATTCGAACAAATACCAGTCAAAAACTCAAATAAAATATCTTATTTTTATATTTAATATTCTAAAACTAAAATTAATAAGAACTTATGAGGTGGTTTTAGTAGTTTTAATTCAACACATATATAGTTGATGATCAGATGGAATCCAATTTCTGTTATTTGGTCTACACATAAGAATCCACCCAAGGAATTTCTTATAATATTTAACATAGTAGGATTCTCAAATAGTAATGGAAAACTAGGGAACCACACCAAATTTGCATAAGTGTATGGGTCATGATTCATGTGAAAATTAAAATTCCATTTAAATAAAAAACAGGAAGTGAAATAATGAATGAGAGGATATATCCCAAGATGACACCAAATTGATTTTATATATAAAAAGAATAAGAACATGGGAAGGATCAAGGAACCCAACAAAAAAGGATTATTTAAATTCAAAGATTCTTTGTTGTGTTTATTGAAGGATTCAACATAGGGTTATAGACTCCTAAAATGAGAAACCAGTGATTGAGAAAATGGATAAGATGCATCAAAAATTTCTTAGGGGGATTTTAATTGATGGTTATCCATTGAAGTTACCTGGGACCTTCAAAAAAATCTGAATTTCTAAGAATGAAGGAAGTGAAAGGTGATTCATAGAAGGAATTAATCAAAAATTAACCTTAAGGTAAAAAGCACTAGAACTCTCTCCTAGACCTGAGGGAGGGGATATTGATATTGTCATCTACTTTTAGTTCATCAAGAGGAAGAAACCCTCAGAGCCCCCAAATCCTTCATATATACCATAATTTATAAAAAAACATATATATGGTGGAGTTTCATGTTTTATATATTTTTATCAAGTAATTTTAATGAAACTGATAACACTAAAAAATAATGACCTTGTACATCATATCTATTTAGTGATCTAAGATCCATATTCTACTAGTAAATTTCCTCACTTTAGCGTAAACCTCATCACTTTATTTATTTAGGTTGGATAACTTAATAATAATAAAATTTATGAATCTTGTATGGTTGAGTGGAAAACTCTTTATCCACGACCATCATATGAATAATACTCAACTATGTTCCTCTATTATCCTAAATCTTTGGGATTCTTAGCTAAGGGTCACCCAAATATCACAACATAATGTGGTTACCTAACTCTTAGGGTTATCCACCTACACCATGGGATATAAAATATAATCCATGGGAAATCCAATTTGTCATGAGCATACCCAATCAGATTATTGATGTCTTTAAATATTTTTTCTTTAGAAGGAATATCACATATAGTATTTGAGGGGTTTTCTTTTTGGTCTCACCAATTTAATATACATCAAATATATATTAAATTCATAACTATCATAACTAATAAAATATTTATTATCTCATATTTTATTACTTTATGTATGCATATTTCTAAATATTTAGTTTAGGAATCCTTATTCCAACCCAAAAATTAATATTTTCACACCATGTTAATGTGTGACTCCTTACACAACCCAAGGTTTATGATACTCCCCCAAAAATAGAATCCAAAAATATTCATACATACCCAAATTCATCCTATTAATAAGGTACATAAAATTTTAATTTAAAGTTTTATAATTATATGAGATTGATAATCTCAACATGAGTAATATTGGAGGCATAAATATCAGAGGCCTACCTTTTTATAATAAGTTATAAGGCTCTAGGCCAATACAAATTCCAACCCAAAGTCCCTCTACCCTGGTATACTTTACTCAAGGGATAATTAAATTCATAATAACTTAAAAACCTAATATTTATAAACTATATTCAATAACTAAATTAAATTTTATAACTTTAATTAAAAAATCAGGTCAACATAAATAAAAACTAAATCTTATGATGTTGTATAAAGCATGTTATGCATGGCTAGACAATTTTATAATAAAAACTTTATCACATAAATAAAAGAATACATAATATATATATATATGTATATATATATTTCATAAAAAAATTATAAATATGTATACTCAAATGAATAAAAAACATTTTATTTATTTATAAAATATAACATATAAGTATAAACATTTCATAATTAATTTAGGCATTAAAATATCATATCATTAATGACTAATACTTATCATTTATAAATATTTTATAAACTATAATAAGTTCATGAAAAATATTTTTTTTTATATTTTAGCTTATATTATAGTTTATGACTAATAATGGGGTTATCATTTCTAATACTCGATTTATATCGTTACTTGCGATTGGCGCTATCATAAGGATCCAGTCATATTTGGTGATATATCTTATATGATCAATATGAAACAATGCTTGGTTTTGGTTAAATATATGATTCAATCATAGATTAAGATATCGTATATCATATCTTAAATCATAGTAAAAATCCATAAGTTTTCAATATATCACACCCTATGATATATGGAAGTCATACTATATGACTAAGAAAAACATAAGCAATAATTCATATCATGTGTTATGAGATGGAACCAAACATCTTACAACAGATGTGTTCTTAAAAAAACAATAAGAAACCCATGTTTATCTATTTATTAAAGTGACTCTAATACCACTTATGGGATTGGGTTTCTCATATAATAAGCTTGTAAGTGGAAGAAAACCCATAACAAGCTCGATATATCATCTATAGAATCAACATATGGATATAAAAAACAAAAAAAAATATTTTTATACCTAAAATACAGTAGCCTCTATCTCTGATAAATGTAATGGCATATTCTTAATTAATAACACTAAGAATTAACCAAATGAATCCTACCTTCAAGGGTAGAACACTGGCCCTATATCCTAATTCTTAATGAGAGGACCTTGAATCGTCGAAGGGGTGGTAATTCCTTCATCTCAAATAAAAATGGTGACTAGGTACAAAGAGTATTTTTTTCATAGATTTTATGTATCATAGTTCCATAAATATGGTGGATATCATCCCTTTAACAAAATTTCTTCATTAAATGAATAGATTCAGAGAATTGTCTTCCTTCTCATGGTAGTCATCACATGTTATTTCCTATTGGTGCATGTCATAATTTGAATTTTTCAAATGGTTTCCTATATAATTAATGAATAAATATTATTAAAATATAACTAATGAAACAATATCTAAGATTTGGAATTAAACATATAATCGTATAAGTAAGCAAATCATACATTAAGTGAATGTATTCTCAAGATATGCATCATTTACATATCATTATTCATTGGAAACAATTTAATGTCAATATTATTCTTTATTATATTTTATAAAAAATTTATCCCTAAACCTAACATGCATCATATCCATGATGATGTTTCTATATATTATATAGGTGATATTGTACAATATGATATATCCCTTTTAATGAACATCCAACAAATAAATATAAATATGATATCTTGGGGTTTTTAACATATTACATGAGGATGAATGTGTGTTCTATATAACATAAGTTCTCCCCCTATGATCATCTACCTCATCAAAGTTGAATTCATCCATCAAATACATTAATCCCCACTCACCAATTTCTTTTATAAACTTTTGAGAGTGAAATTTTTAACTAAGGATGTCTAAAATAGCATTGCTTTTACTTAGAGTGTACAAGATATCTAAATCAAATTACTAGAGGTATTAAACCCAATAATGTTTCATATGATTCAGGTCACTTGGAAAAAATATATATTTTAAAAAAAATTGTTCTGTGAACACCAAAAAGTTTTCAACATATAGGTAGTGTCTCCATTAATTTAATTTATAAACAGCTGTAACCAATTTCAAATAATGGGTAGGGCAGTTCTATTCATTTTTTATGAAACCATAAGCTACCACTCAATGATATGTAATCAAAACACATATAAATCTAACTATGTTAGCATCAAAATATATCTCAAATCCCTCTTTGAGATGAGGTAAACTGAGAATAAGAACTGAGTTCTACCAATTATTTTACTCTTGAAAAGTTCACTCATTCTAGTTTGACTAGATTAACTTTTCTTATTTCTTATTTATGGTTATTATTGGAGTTATAATGATTTAAAAGTACTAAATAAAGAAATAATGGTACTGAACGGGCCCTAGAAAACTTCAAAATTTTAAGATGTTTATTGATACTTTTCAATTCACCACCAACTCCACCTTATCAATATCCACATAAATAATATGATCATATATAATGTGACCAAGAAACTTGACTTATCTCATATTAAATGAACCCTTTAACAATTTATCATAAATAACATGTTCCCTTATGGAATTCAAAATGATGATAAGTTTTTTACTATGTTCAGCCTAACACATTGAATAAACAAAGATTTCATCCACAAATATTACATCGAATGTGTCCAGAAATGAATGAAAAAAGTTATTCATAAAATCCATAAACATGATGGGAGAAGTCACTAATATAAATGGAATCACTATATATTTAAAATTCTCATATAGGTTTCTGAAATCCATATTTGGAATATCCTATACCCTAACTCAAGGATGACGGTAACCTGGTCGTAGGTTAATTTTCAAAAACTATATTTACCCCTTCAATTGATTGAAAATAACAAAAAATATAAGTATAGGGTAATGGTTCTTAATTATAAACTAATTAAGTTTTTAATAATCCAAAAATGAGAATAATATTATAATAGAATTATTTTCAAAAAGAACTAGAACACCTCAAGTGGAAATTCTTATTATAATGAATCATTTAGGTTCAACCTACTCTAATGATATCCTTAACTACCTCAATTTGGTCAGTGAAATATAATATGGAGGGATAGATATTGGTTTAATTCTAGGAAATAATTTTATATTAAACTACACTTCCCTATTAGGAGGAATTCCTAAATATTATTCAAGAAACAAGTTAGGGAAAAAATACACCACAAGTGGAAAGACTTGATATTATTTGGAATCAAATACTCTATGAACAAGATAAGTTATCTCAAAAACAATCGATCCAAATAGCAACTAATCTATACATTTTCGACCAACCTGGAGCCCACACTCTCCATGGATAGTGTACTAGATGCTAAAAAGATAAAATAAAGAGGTCCTCATACTGTAACTATCAATACAAGGAAAAAACGGGGTTAAACATCCCATTCTTATTATGATGTTGATGGTTTAAATGTTAAGAAACATGAGATCAAAATGATTCTCAGATGATACCATGATGAGATCATAATATGGACACTTCAGAGTCTGATATATCATGTTCCCCAGTGGAGTATCAAGGATCATAAATGATAACAAAACTTTTACTTTAGGTTCAAGAAAATAGTTTAGTTTCTCAGAAATAATGTGAATCACTTGTATCAAATAGAGCACAAAATAATGTAAATGACATAAGGATAGTACTTATAATAGTATATAAATCATATAAAACATCAGTTGTAGGGATATCTATGGAATATATACTACATGTCCTCTCATATTTTCCCTAAGATATGAATCCCTACCGAGAAGACTATACTCATACTAGAAAACCCTTTCAAACCCAACATCCACCTTGACCAAATCATATAGATGGTGGTTGAATTCCACTAGTAGACTATACTGTTGATTGTACCTGAGATTTCAGGGTCTTTTAAACACACTACCCAACATTATTTGAAATGTACAATCAAAAAAACCTCAAAAGTTGACCTAAAACACCTATCATGGAGTGGTAGAAAATAATATTTATTTCCTCCTAATGTGGAACAGTGACTGGCTGGAGTCATATATCAAGGATCTTTTTTGGATCACTCACTATTATTTTCACCTTATTATTATTTTTTATTTTTAAATTTATATAAACCAAATAAAATTTGGGCTTGTGTTTATATAAAATACATGAAATAAAAAGGAAATAAAGTAAAAAAACTAAACAAGATATAGCAATAAATATCTTGGTCCTAGGGTTGGATACTTGGGTTCTTTCATAATCCATTATATTGTTGACTAAATTCCATTTAATGGATTATCAAATAATATATGAACTACCATACCCTACTTTGAGTTTGGCACATATAATTCCTAGGAAATATCTTTGGAACACTAAATATTAAATCTTCTAAAATTCAATAATATTTAGTACACCTCAATCGAGTATGTGAAACCTTTGAGGACCTAACTCCATCATATATTGTTTCATCTCTTAAACAAACTCAAATTAATCATATAAATATGTTACTAAGATAATATAGGGAATGCATGTTTGGTATAGAATAGAATGAGGTCAATATATGTGTTTTGGAGTGGTGGAAAATAATCATACCAACCCAACATACTTCCCCTAACTCGTTACAAGTAGAAAATAAACATTAAGAAATTAGGATTTAGAATTTGGGAATACCAAGATAACCTCCTCCAAGGTAAATCCTTGGGTAAAATATTCGAAATGATGAGTATTAGAGAGGTACAATGGGGGTAATTAGAAAGGTAATATAGAGAGGGGGGAATAGTGAAAAACTAATGTTTATTAAAACAAAAAAAATTAAAGAATTAAAATGAAGAAAAAGGACCTATAAACTATTATTGTTTACCATCCAAGACAATAGGTTTTCAAATAATTTACAACAAAGGGAGAAATTTATTTAAATAGGAAACATTTATCTTCAATAGGATTCAGTGTGTGCTTGGTAATTGGCTTCTATGTGGGTTTTGAATATTTTCCTCTATATTTTATTTTCCATAAAAAACTATACTTTGAATATTTCCTTTATAGATACCATATTAGTTATGGTACTAGAGAGAGGGGATGAATCTGTGGTAAAAATTTTTATAAACCCTTTCTTTTGAATTATACCCTTGTGACTGGTTAAATTCATGATCCACTCTCTAAATTATTTTCCTCACCTATATGAAAAATAATAATAATAAATAGCACATGGAAATTTTTTAAAATATTCGACCTTATTGTGTGAGCCTACTTCTTACTGTGTCCAATCATTTATTGATCAATAGATTTTATTATCAGTATAAATTTATAGTTATAAAAAATGTAGTACAAGTATCATACAAGGTTTGAGTAGGTATCATCCACTTCTAGAAAGGTTAAGGTGTCATCTACTTTCCAAAAATGATGTATAGTGCTTTTTGGACTAGAATTATGAGTTCTCTAAGATACATTCTTTGATATAGAGTATGAATCAGACATTCAATACAACATTGGATGTATCAACATTAAATAATACATCTTATTATATTAATACTTTGACTACTAGAATGATCTTAATAATATAGCACGCATGTAAGATTCTCTTTTCAGTTTTTCAGAATAATATTTTCATGCATGAGGGAATACATGCATGAGATGCAATTCTTCCTCCTTGATAGAAAGTCATTGGAAAATCAATAATAGAATAAAATTTATTATAATTATTCAAAAATAATAGACATGAAACAAGTTGATATCTATCAGTTATTTTTTCTCCTCAATACAGATGATCTTTAGTGTATCAAAGTATCAGATTCTTGGGTTCTCAATTATCAAATACCTATTGTCTTCTTCATTTCTCCTTTTATATTATCTTAAAAATGATTGAATAATATTTCATATTTATTATTAAAATTCCTATAATGTTTTCTTACTAAATCATTACCATAAGAATAGAATCCTCCCCCATAATAAAAGATTTTAAATTTGAAATTTGAAATACCATGGAAATCACATATAGGCCTTCTCATTTAATCTCATCTAAACTCCATTGAATCATGGATAGAATCCTGGATTTGATTAACAACCAATGATATTTAATATATGAATATGGAAAAAAACTTATGGTTTAATCATCTTATACAAGAAAATATTACATGATTCACATCCTTTGAATATTATCATATTATGTGGAATCCATCTTATATGTTCCATGTAAGATATTATACTTTGAAACTTTTCAATCTGGCCAAAAATATATCCCACATGCACTGTATATATTCTATATCTACAATATTCTTATATATGTTTATTAACTTCTTACATATTCTCTACACAACATCTTACATTGGTATGTAAGAAAATAGAATTTTCAATTTTACTATCTTAAGATTCTTGGATAATTTTACATTTTATATGTATGAATATTCCCTTCGTTTCATTTCCAATAACTTTTATCTATATATTCTATATTGAAAAAAATTTATGTTTCCTCACTATATACATAAGATGTTTCCCTCAACTAATTTTAGATCACTATGTAAGAAATATCTTATATATGAACTAGTATATCATATGTGTCCCTTAAAATCTCAAAATCATCTTATGCATCAATAATTTTTTTTTCAAATTATGCCAATATCATATATATGAATAAAAGATCATATGAATAAATTCTGACATCCAAATATGTTCTTCATAAATTCTAAAATTACTTCTAAATGCATTGATACTTTATGAAAAACCTCAAATCAACTCAAAAAAATATCAACAACACCTTTTGATTACCATGAATAATAGAAAAAAAATACAACCATCTTTAATAATTCCATGGGTTTCTTTAATATCCCCCTTTGGATTTGTTTAAAGCCTTCTTCACCTATTTTTATAATTCCACCATTCATCCAAGGGTCATCAAATCATATCCTATCTCACATGATATGCATCTATACACCACACTATAGTATAATTTAGTGTTTTTGAGATAATTATATCCATTAATGATAATAATCTTATAGAAAAGTGATCCAAAGGCTCTCCCCATAAATTTAAGCACTCATCTATTAATTTTCAACCCTTTTCACAATAATAGTGGCTACTGAATTATCAATAAAATTGAAAATATAGGCACTTATTATCCCCCTTCATGACAAAGTTTTTTCCTTTATTCTCCCCCCTTTGATAACAGAATCCAATGTGTTTTGGAGGTACTCTTAATATCCCTCAAGATAGAGTGAAGCATTGAACATTAATATTCAACCTTAGAGTCTCAAACCAATCTTCTAGCATTACCTTGGTGAATATTCCGGAAAATTATTCTCAATTAGGAATAAATTCCAATTTCATGTCTCCATTGGAAACTCACTATTTATTAAAATTAAATATAATATCAATGTCCTTGGACCTTGAGTGTTGTACTAGATTTTTGGAAAGGTCAGAGGAACTTTGATAATTTCATAATATCTTAAAGGGATTTTCAACCTTTACTCTGAAGTCTTCAAACTATTCCTTCATTGATATCATCTTGGTGAAAATATTAGTATTATCTATATATTTATCCTCTTTAGTACTCATTGTGATTGATTTATGTTTCTTACAGTTTACACTAACATAACTTCTTCTCAGCTAAAATAATCCTCATGAGGTAGAACTTCTATCATCACAATCTTCTACCCAATTTTCATTATTGTTACTTGAAATTTTATTGTTATTTACATTTTTATAAATAATATTAAATCTTAATTCCCATTGATATATTTTAAGAACCTATTATAATCCATAATATGTGATTCCTTAGGATCACCCTAATATCTATCACACAAACTCACAACATTGATAATATATTGTTCAGATGCGATGAGATAAAGAAAAATGGCCATTAGTTTGTTGAGTTTCTTTTTGAGTTACACAATCACCTTCAGTATCCTTCAAAATATCTAGTAAAACTTGTATAGGTTTTGATACTATATTTTATTACTCCATCTCAAACTTATTCAATAATTATCTTCCATACTTTTCTTGGGATAGAAAAATAAAATTATCTTCTTACATCACTTAAAATCCCAAGAAATACCTCATCTCCTCTAGAATGGATATCTCAAAATGGTCCTTTATTTGTTTATAAAACTTCCTAAAATAATTATTTTGATCAAATATAAAAATAATGTCATTAACATTAACAATAATAATGATTATACCAATCTTAATTTCTTTTATGTACATCTTGTTTTCTACTTTTCATTTATAAAATCTCATTTCTTTCAAGAAATTTTCATGTTTTTAATACCATACCCTTGGGGCCTACTTTAACCTATATAAGATAATATTTAGTTTTCACACCATTTATTCATATTTATAAAGAAAAATTATATTAGGATACTCAATATATACCTCTTATTCAAACTCATTGTTTATGAAGGGTGATTTGATATCCATATAATATATTTTGTATTTCCCAAAAATACCAATACTATGAACATTATTATAGACTCCAAGCTTGAAAAATAAGAAAAGGTATCCCAAAAATAAACACCTTCAACTTAAAGGTATCCCTTTTAAAAATAATATAGATTTTTTTCTTGTGACCTAACCTTTGTTATCTAATTTATTCCTAAACACCCACTTGGTTATAATGATATTTTTTTCATTTTTCCTAGAAAAAAATCTCCAAAGTGACATTCCTCTATATTTGATCCAACTCCTCATTCAAAGATCTAATCTATTCATCATTACTGATAGCTAAAAAACTAATTATGGTTCTATTAGAGATATTGGGATTGTTTGATTATCACATCTTATATTTCTTATAGTTTAGATTGGCGTGTACTGACTTCTAATAATATTTTCCATTTTTATATGTTTTATTTTATTTTTTACTTGTTTTTTTATTCTAAATAGTATCATATTCATCACTATTCAATTATGAGTCACTTTCAATACTCTTTAGTTCAATTCTAGATTGTTCATTACTATTTTTCTCATAAAACAGCTCATTGTTTTCAATATAAAACTCCAAATTTACTACTTATATAACACTATTTTTGGGTTTATTCTCAATTATTTTCATATCATAACAATAAAACAATTTTTTAAGTCTTTTATTCCAATATCTGTAACATTTTACATGTTTTTAGTATCCAATAAAGATGCTTTCTTTGCCTTCACATCAAAATTTCCAAGATTTGATTCTTTAATTTTAATGATGAAGGGGATAAAAAAGACTCTAAAATTATAAGGAGCCAACCTTAAAACATTACATAATCTTGATTTTTAAATCAATAATTCATTTTATTTCATTTCTAAATACCTTTTAATGTTTATAGTTTTAGATAATTATTCCATAACTCTTAAATAAAAAACGTATACATTACAAGCAGGAAACTTCTACTCAATTTTGATTTTTTTACAATAAAGTACTATTAATATAAAATACATTTTATTTTCATAAAATATATTCAGGTTTTTTAAATTGAATTCATAATTGTTTAAATAATCCTTAAATATTATGATTTTTTAAAACATGGGATTAGCACAAAAATCTCAATAAGGGACATATAAAAAAATAATAAAGAAACTCATTCGTCCATTTCAAAACCATGAGATCATATAAGACATTTTTCCTTTAACATAATAAAATTTGAGATCAAATAATAATTTACATACACATGAAATAAACTTTAATATTCAATGTTTTACATAAAACACTTTATAATAAAAAATAAAGGAAAAAATCATAATCATTAGGGTTTATTATAAACCATGAGAACCCATAAAAACATTTTCTTAAAACAAACCTTTTTACTCTTAAAGGGAAAAATCACTCCTTTAAACAAAATATCATTAGTCAAACTTATGAAATAAAAATATTTCCATGAAAACTAATTATAATTAATAGAAAATTATTATAGGTACCTTGAGATATCATCGTCATAGAACCCTTACAAATGGAATAGATGACTTTATTAATTCCAACATAATTCCCCAGAGAACAAAATCATTACCCAATGTATCAGAGAAATATATTAGGATATAACAACATAATAAAAAATATAAAAGGACTATAAAATACATGAAACACATAAAATATTACATTTACACCATCAAAATCATAAAAATAATTTTAACCCACAATTAAAACATTTTCAGATATTAATATATCAATTTAATTTAAAACCCCATTTTCAAAACTAATATACCTAGAAAAAAGTTAGGGAGTATTTTTATTTGAAGAAAATAAGGAATATTGTAAAGGAATATAAAATCGAAAATATTGATATGGCGGTGGGAAAAGCCTTTGGCATCATATATTAAAAATAGAACATTCCTTTTTCTATCTATAAATAAATGAAAAACATTCCATATAAAATACATAAAAATATTCCTTTTAAAAACTTTATAAATAAACTAAAAAGAGACATAAAATTTAATTTATAATTTAATTATTTTACTATAAGTATATCCATTAATGTATTTTAATAATATTTACATAGAGGAAAATTATTTATAAAATAAATATTTAAAACATTTAAAACGAGGTTTTAAGGTAAAGTGTCTCTTACCTTGAGTCTGGAATTGCAGGTATGCTATTTATATTCCTAAATAGTAAAATTATGCTAATTATTTATTTAATTAATAACATTTTTCATGTTTATTATTCTTTTTATTTCACTTATATCCATGTTATAATTAATTACTTAATATATTAAGTTCACATAAAATATTTTGAGAATATTCAGCTTATAAGTCAGAAGGCTTAGGTAGGATGAATATTATAAGGCCCCAGCCTTAAACCTTACATAATCTTGAGTTATCACAAGATTACACGTTGAGGATCTTTTCAGGTTTAGAGTTTTAGAGAATTAGATCATGAAACTTTCATTACATTCCACATTTAAACAAAGTGGTTACATAAAAGACAGTATTCATTCTTCCCATCAACGGAAACATATTGAAAAAAAAACATGGATTCTTTCTTGACACATCCTTGACACTATCATCACATCATGTACCTTTCCCTTGACCTGTGAAAAACATTTCAAAAACTTGGGATGAGCATAAAAAGCTCAGTAAGGGTTATAAAAAATATGGAAAGGAAACATGAGTTCATATATACATAAGAATGAAATCATACTTTACCCATAAAACAAAGTCACTTTAACTTACCTCATCAAACCATGAATAAATCATAGAAATAATAAGACATAAAGGTAACTTGAGGCATTCATAACATTCTTACGTAGGGAGTAACCCTCTTGGTTACATTTGGAATACCCATCACAGTATATTCCCTAAATCTCTTCGGAGAAACCTTAACGTTTCACTCCTTCGCGTTACCCAATGCATTGGAGAGCTATATCGGGCTCACCCGCCCTTAGTTTATCACGGAACCACCCGTTTTCATAACAATGCCCAAGAACCATAACATAAATGTATCACATAAAACATTCATAAAGGAAACATAACATTTCCACATTTCAATCACAATATAACATTTTAGTATATTGAAATAATTAATACATTCAAAAAGAAACCATTTCCAAAACCATTTCCAAAACCATTTAAAACATTTAATAAAGAGATTTTTGAATCAAAGTGTCCCATACCACCTTGAAGCTTAAAATTTTAAACCATTAATATCCATATAAATAAATCCTTAAAACCATTTTGGAAACATGGATATTAATAAGAAAAAATAATTAAAACATTTAAAACGATATTTTGGTTAAAGGGGTTTTACCAAAATTAGAGACACTTGAATACAATAATTGGGGAATAACATTTAGTCAGAACTTTATAATATCATGAGAATAAATGGATTCATGATATAATACTCCAAAGGACAGTATATACACCATATAAGAGTGAATTGGTGCATAACAACAATGAACCCTCAATAGAAATGTCAAATGTGTTGAAATCCCTTATAAGGAAGGTATCCTTAAATTAAGGATAAATCAATATCAAAATTATGTGTGACAAATATAAATACACCCAATATAATTGGATATTAAGTGTAAAACAATAAAAGGTCATTCACACATATTCAAAGGATGAAATATTCAATAACTACATGTTGAACCCAAAGAAATCGAAATTGGGTTAAAACGTTCCCTTGGTAAAATTCGACAGCCTAACAGCGTCACTTCAAAAATTCAGAAAATGAGTTGATGAGAGATAAAAAGGGAATCTCATCACTTGGACATAAAATTTACATCAATCAAGATATATAAGAACATATCCCAACATAATAGTATGTGAATTAAAAGACATAACAAACGAAGTCTTTTAAAATGAGGAGGGTGAAAGGTTCCCTTACCGACTTGGGTATCTTTCAAAACATATACCCCATGAAAGAAAGACAATAGATCATTGATGTAAATACTCATAAACGAAAGTATATTACACAAAGAGTAGAATAATGGGAAGTACATACACCACTCAATGGAATTTTGTGGCAAATGTAGCATAAATCTCACGGGAATAAAAGTGAGATGAAAAAATCCTTACAAAAACTCAGCATCCTAACGGCGCCACATAAAACTTCCGAATATGGATTGATGAGATCAAATAGAGTATCTCATCACATTAAAATAAAATTTATATCAAGAGGAATATAAAATAAAATCCCCCAACATTACAAATAGGAGCTTAAAAGAAGTGACATAAAGGAGGGTACTTAAAAAGAAAGAGAGAGGTTAGATCTCTTACGAAAGTTTGGCAGCCTAACGGCGCCACTCAAAACTTATAAAATGGATTTATGAGAGAGAATAGGGTCTCTCATAACATGAACATAAAAATTACAGTAAGTGTAATATAAAATAACATCCCAATAACAAGAAAGATGAGCTTTAGAAGGAATGACATAAAAGAGTGTACTTAAAAAGAAAGAGTGGAGTAGGATCCCTTACCTCGGGTCCGACTTGACTCGATCGTTCTTTAATCTCCTGAATAATAAACTTGAGTTAATTTCTACTTCATTAAGAAACTTTTTCAAGTTAATTATTCCTTTTATATCACTTATTACCATGTCATAAACATTATGTAATCATTTAAGTTGATAATATTTGTTTTGCCGATATTTGGTTCTTAAGTCGAAAGTGGACTTCTTACAATTACATGTTGTTTGTGTGGCCAAATGTTTATTATATCCAGAATTGTATTCATTATTTAGATATAATATATGTCATATATATCCAGTAAATTCATGCATTTATAACATTACATAATCATTTAGAGGTAAGAAATGAAATGCACCGTTCATGGAGACGGTAAGCCGTACGTACGCATGAACGCTACTTTCATTTCTATTTTGTATTTTATAGAATGGAATAATAATGATATAAAGGTATATTATAATTCCAGTATAATATCATATATAATATCATAGTTCCATCCTTTATACGTCCCATATATATTATTTAACGAATCAAATCACTTTGAGGGGGCAGTAGTCCGCACTTCCTTAAATGAAGATATCGCGTTTACCCATAATGGAAACCATAAAGGTATGACCAAAATGAAAAAAAACAGAAGATTAAGGAAAAAATAAACATATTATATATCATATATAATAATATTGACATCATAATGTCCACCTTTGAAGGTGTTAAATGAGTATTGAACAATCATCGTTTCGGGAGGCAGAATTTCACCATCCACGGAAACCGTATGTTCTTTAACCATTTGATGTAGTTGTGTAAGAGTGTAGCTCGAATAAATCTTATAAAAACATACTATTATATTGAAGATACTGGTTTTGTTACAAAATAAGTAAATAAAAAGAGTTTAGGGGGTTGGAGAAGCAAAATAAAACAAATGAAGATGAGAGAATGAATTACCTTAAAAGTGTAACTCCTTTTGATTTGAGCCTAAAGGCTTCCTTTGAAAGGATTCTGCCCAAAGGGAATCCTCTAGGATGAGGAGAGGGATGTGGAGAGATTAAATGGGAAGGGGTTGGCCGAGCCAAAGGCTTGAGAAGTGTGTGAAATGAGGTAGAGGTGGGGGCCTTTTATAAGAGGAGAGGAGGGGCACTTTTGGAAAGTAAGACATATTACTTTATTTGAAAATGTGTTTCGGTTTTAAAAGATCCCACATTGATATAATTCGTGGATAAGGTGATAAGGGATCTAAATCCACCCATACAATAAGTTTTAGACATGTTTAGGTCATAGATTTTACATTATCTTCTCATATTATTTAAATCGTCAAATAATGATGTCATCGCTGCATCATTATTATGTCATAAATAATTTATTTTATTTAATGTCTAAAAATTATAAAAAAATTACTATGATGTAGGAAATCTTCTTATATTTCCAATGAATATTTATAATAAAAAATCTGACTTGTATAACCCTACTTAAAAATTGTTTTAGTAAAACATATCATGTTTGTGTCATTTTTACTTTTACATAAAATAAAAAGTTATTTATGACATTTCCCAACCAAAGTGGCTCCATGGGGTCCCCAAGTTGACCCATGGATTGTCTTGGTCGGCCCTTACACATACAATGAGGTTAGGACATGTGTCAAGTTCATTTCATATTATTAAAACATTATTTTTACCTTAAACTACACTAATTACCTCTAATCGCGATTAAAAACTTAATAAGTTACTATTCACCAAAAAATTATTTTTATCCCATTGAACCACATTTTACTTCTTAATTAAAACCATGTATGTCGGATTTTTGAAATTAAAAACACAATGATGGCAAAATTTCATTTAAACGGAAAAATCAGTTTTTATAAGTACCACTTAGTGGTGTCACTATTCATCAAAAATTGATGTTTTTCAGAAAAATCCCAAAAATTCACCCTAAGCTATATTTGATATTCCAAATTCAAAAATGAAGTCTATTTTACAAAATTGAAAACATATAAGTCACATTAATTAATTTAATAATTAATTCCCGCTGTCAGAGCAAATAGCGTGTTTTTATGAAACAATAAGTATCAAAAGATTGACACTGGTTTAAGTCTGATTTCAAAGTGAAATTAATTCCAACGACCACTATTGGATTTAATGGTAAAAATATATTCTAATTTCACTTTAAAACCAATTCAAAAGATAATCTAATCATATAAATAAATTAGATTAAAAAGAGGTTTTTAATTAAAATACAACATTTTACACTATTCGTTAAAAAAATGAACTTTATCGGAAAGATACCAAAAATTTACACAAAGTAAATTCTGATGTCCTGATTCTTAATAAGTGTTTTATTTGGTCCAAAAGAATGTTTAAGAGTGAAAAAAACTATATTTAATGATGGTTCAACATCAAAAGGTGATAAGTGAACCTTTAGTGAAAACTAGGGCATATACGCCTAAAATTGAATTCTTTCCGTATTTTGAGACTCTATCCTTTATTGGATAAATGTAAAAACATTTAAAAACATATATAATCATATTTTAGTTATTTCTATCCATTCCCGCCATTACAACGGCTACATGTTAACTACCATTTAAAATAATATTATTTTATTATTAGAGTGCAACGTAAGATTCCCAAGAAACTCGTTGTTGCGTGTTGGGTACGCCATCGAGCATAGAAACCCTTTAAAGTAATATTAATAATTTATTCACAAATATGGATAAATATGAAAATGTCATATTCTTTATTTACCTGGGGTGTTACAAATATGGTCAAATGAATCATGATTATATCACTTATAAAATATAAATCACTTTATAATTATCATTTTTATATATTATTTATACTTTTACAACCAACCATGTAATATTTTAATTACATTAAAACATGGAGATGGTTGTCCATACGTACCCATGAGTAACGTTTTGATTTTTTAGTGAATATAAAGGAAAAAGGTAAGTATTATTATATTTTTATAGAATTATATTTATATAATAAATATAATATTTTTTTTAAAATTCACCAATATATACAAGTAGTGTGAGGTAGTGATGAAAAATAAAATTCATTGGTTCATGAGGAGGTAATATGCACATACGCACGAGCGATGTTGTTATTTTTCATTGGATGGTAAAGAAAGAGGTATAACATTTATTTTCCATTAAATAATTAAATTTATATCAAATATATGATATTATTTAATTTTTATCCATTATTATGATCATCTATAATATTCTATGATGAAAAATAAAATACATGATCTCATGAGGTGGTAGTCTGCACATACACATGAGCAATGATTTTATTTTCCATTAGATAGTTATGTAGATGAAATGAGTTATACCACAAAAAAATAAAATTAAATTGTATGGGAGATAAATATGTTACTATATGAAAATATTTAAGATATTTTTAAAGGATCTAAAATAAGAAATAAAACTAAAACACTTAGTTAAGAACAATACCTCTTCTTCACACAACCTCCATAGGTTTATACCTAAATCCTTCTTAGGATGTTATTATTATAAAACCAAGACATATAGTACATGATAAAGGATATTATAAAGGTATTTGGGTAGTTATTTTATTAGATAATAGGTTCTTAAAGTTTGGAGAAAAGTAGCTATGGGTGTTATTTTTTAAGTGAACGAGGGGACACAAATGGAATTTTTCAAATTATTAAAATATATTAATGTATTTCCCAAGAAAAATGTCTAAAAATTGGACCATTATTCGAAAATAGAAAATATAGAATTTAAATATAAACATAAAATAAAAGTTAGACAAGATTTTAGGCCATTTTAACCCTTATATTTTTATTTTTATCCCTTTTAACCCATTTAAACTCTAATAGTGGTAACTGGATTTTTTACAAAAGTTACTATTCATATTAACCAAAAATAAAAAATATACTCATTAAAAAATTTGAAAATTATGATTCTAATTATGGATTCCATTTAATTAAAATAAATTTCTATAATTATCATAAATTAATTTTATAATAAACCTATAAAATTTGATGAAAATGGTTTTTCAAAAAATGAATTTTTAAGAATAAAAATTTTTTTATTCCAAAATAAAGTACAATATTGATTAAAATGAAATTTATTTGATTATATTTAATTAAAATTAACTGAAAAAATATTAAAAAAATCCAAAATATAGTTGGAATTTTTAAATACATGAAATAAAAAACAATTTTCTTAAAAAATGGTATTTTCTACTATTCTCCCAAAAATCAACTTTTTTTGAAAATTCCCAAAAAATCACTCTAAGATAAATTTTTATTACTAATATAAAAAATGATATCATTTTTGTAAAATTGATTTATTATAAATGTTACTTCGGTTGTTAAATTCTTCCCCCTTTTATAAATTATTTCCACTCAATTTTATTCATTACTTAAAGAAGTAGGGATATTTTTCCTTCATAACATTTTCTGATTCCCATGTAGAATATTCAATCATTTGGATTTTCAAGAAAACCTTAACCTGTTGAATCACCATATTCAAAAAAAATACTCTGTATATTCAATAATATGAACAGAATATTCTATATATGAAAGATTATATTCTATTTATACTACTTTAGGGATCAAAACATGAGATGCATCTGGTAAATATTTTCTTAATAATGAAAAATGAAACACGTCATGTATCTAGGATAAACTTGGAGGAAAGGCCACTCGATAGGAAAATAATAGAACATTCTCCAAGATTTCATATGGTTCAATTAATTTCAATCTTTACTTTCCCTTTTTACCAAAATACATAACTCTTTCCAAAGAGATACTTTAAGAAAAATATGATCGCCTACCTAAAATGAAATATATACAGTTATCTATATAAATTTTAAGCATACTCTGAGTCGTAATCATATATTTTTGAATCATATTTATCTTATCATCCATCTCTTCTCCCAATCATGGTCCGAAAAACCTTTCTTCATTACATTAATCCCAAAAAACTATATTATGGCATCGCTTTCCATTTTATTCTTTAAAATGTTTCATCTATATAATGAAAATAAAAATTGTTATTATAAGAAAATTCAACTACTGATAGATACGAATCCCAAATTCCTTGGTAATATATAGAAAAATATTGAAGCATGAATTATAATTTCTATTTTTTCTCTCTAATTGTCCATCAGCTTGAGGCTAGAAAGTTAAACTTAATCTTAATTTAGTACCTAACGACTTTAGAATATTTTTCCAAAAAATAGACATAAATATATGACCAAAATTAGATACAACAAAAATAGGGACCCCATACAACCTTATTATCAATTTATCATAATGTTTAAAAATATGATCCGAATATATATTATCTCAAATAGGAATAAAATGAATAGATTTAGTCAAATGATCAACAATAACCCATATCGTATTATTACCTCAAGATTTATTTGGAAATTAAAACTCAAAACACACAAATATATTCTCCTATTTCCATTCTATCATTGGTAAAGGCTGAATCATTTCCATAAATAATTTTAATTCCACTTTAACCTAATGACAATTAAAACATTTCATGCTAAATTCTGCAATATCTTTTTTTATTTTATTTCACCATAAATGTTCTTGAATGTCTCTATACATCATAGTATTGTCAAGGAGAATGGAAAATAGAGATATATGATCTTTACTCAAAAATTATTACTTCAACTAGAAATCACAAGGAACACATAATATTTTTATAAATCTAAAAATAAATTCTTTTTCAATGTTAAATTCGTGAAACTAAACATTCTTGACCAATTCTTCCTTTTCTTATAAAACATGATCCTTTTCCTAATATTTCTTAATCATATTTAAAAATGATGACTACAATGACACCTAAAACAAAATAGAGGATGTTATTACATGCACAACTTCTAGTCCAATATTTATTAAATCATTAAACAAAGGGTCATGTTCTATTCATATCATGGTTAATGATGCATTAACTATCTGACTTAAAATAATATCTACTCTATT
Source organism: Viscum album (assembly GCA_963277665.1). Taxonomy (NCBI): domain Eukaryota; kingdom Viridiplantae; phylum Streptophyta; class Magnoliopsida; order Santalales; family Viscaceae; genus Viscum; species Viscum album. The sequence continues at coordinate 125,888,490 of OY728146.1, read as the reverse complement.
ATATTTTTATATATGGTAATGAATCATACATTCATAATACTTAATCAGTTCCATCCATATTCTACACCTCATTTTCAACTCTTTCTATGTTAATATATACTTTAAATTTTATGATCAATATGTATTTCACACTTTAATTCATATAAATGGTGTCTATAGATTTTTAAAGAAAATAAAATAAAATCTATTTCTAGATCATGTGTAGGATAATGAATCTCATGAGGTTTCAATTGATGTGAAGAATAATCAATTAAATAATCGTTCTTAATTAGATCATAACTATGTACCGCCAAAGAAGAATAATTATAGATGAAATATTCACCATTTCAAGATGGTAGGGCCAAAACTGAAGAATTCACTAATGTTCTTTTCAATTACTAGAAACATCCAAAATATTCTTTTATCCATATGAATCTAACACATTTCCAAGTTAAATTAGTTAGTGGGATAGATAAAAAAGTAAATTTTTCAATAAATTATCAGTAATAACCCAATTATCTAAGAAAATAATGAATCTTTTTCTCAACCAAAAATCACATTTACTAAATTTTTCATATAACTATTTTCATTCATGGTTTGTATAAAAACCCTAAAATTTTTCTCATGGTCATCATAAATTTTTGAATATTCTAAAATATCATCAATGAACGTAACCACAAATTTATCCAAAAACTCATGGAAAACTCTATTCATAATGTCAATAAATATAGCTATAGAATTTTTTTAACCCAAATGGAATAAAACAACTCATAATTCTCATACCTAGTATGAAACTTCATATTTGGAATTTCATCCTTCTCCATCTTTAGCTGATGGTACCTAAACATGAGACCAACCTTCTAAAAATACTAATCTATATGGAGCTGATCAAATAATTCATTTATACGAAGCAATAGATACTTATTCTTAATAGTGATGTTATTAAATTCTCTATCATCAATTAAAAGCCTCAAAAAACTATCTATCTTTTTAAAAAAAAAATAGGATCACCCCATGGTAAAGTGCTAGGATGAATGAATCCTCTATCAAGAAACTCCTATAACTTCTTTTTCAATTCAAAAAGTTCTACTTGAGCCATTATATAAGGTGGTTTTTAAATTGCATTACCATTAAAAACTAATTAAATAGTAAATTCAATCTATCAATCAGGTATAATACTTGTAAATTCATCAAGAAATACATTAAAATATTCATTTATACCAAAACATCACTAATTTGAGCAGTTTTCTTCTTCATCACAATATGTGAAAGATAACTTTCATTTCCATCTTTATTCAGTTTCTTAACTTTTTGATATTTTATCAAATATATGAATTTATTATTGTATATAGAATAAAACTCATTCTAAAAAAATTATTTTTATCTATAATCTGTCTTATCATGATAAATAAAAATCAAATCTATAACTAGAATAATATCAAACTCTACAAAGGCCAAGACAACAAGTCTTGTAGATAAATTCTTTCCACATATAATAACAAAATTATTATAATTTCTTTTTTCCTTAATACTACACCAAATGTTTTTACCAAAATTTATGGATTCGTGTATTGAGGTGAAATGACCAATTTATCCTCAAATTTATTAGAAATAAAAGAATTTATAGACCCCAAATAAAATAATACATTATAATAATTTGAATAGACAAGTAATATACTTGATACTGCATCTCTAGATGGTTTAACAACTACCAAAGTAATCATAAATGATTTAGCCACACCATTCTTCTTATGATCTTGATGACTTCCATCCATTGTTCCTTTCATTGAACAAGTAATCATATAATGACCCATCTTATTATAATTAAAACATTTTACTCCTAGATTTTCATTATTTTAATGATCATTACTATAATCCTTTTTCATTTGATCATGATCCACATGTCAAAACTTACCTATTGAAAATGCTTCCCTAATTTTATAAGATATTCACCAAGGATATTTATATAACACTTATCACAATATGGAAAATTTATTTTCTTTAATTTGGATTTATTTGATGGATTCTTCCCCATTTCTTTCCATCTAGAGCTTTTTTTTTATAGAATAATTGATCATCAGTAAACCCAATTAATAATTTCTTAACACATCAAAAAAAACTTATTGTATCTTTTGAATTCATAATAATACAATGCCCCTTGATATCGTGGATTTAATTTTAAGTAAAATAGATTAATTTTACTATCAATATCCTAGATAAAATTTTCTGTATACCTTGTCAAATGATTGAATAATTTTTAATTTAGAGCCACTAAATCTTCTCCCTTATACTTTAATTCTAAGAATTTATTTTTCAATATAACTTGAATAGATTTAGGAAAATACTTATCAAATAAAATATTCTTAAATTTATCACATTCCAATGCATCAATATCTCCTCTTTCTAGGATATTCTTAATCATTGAGCACCACTAATAAGATTCACCTTAATAATAGTAAGTATCAAGAGTTGCCTTTTGATGTTCTGAACAACCCATGGATTCTAATATATTCTCTAAGGATTTAACCCATCCTTTATCTATCATAGATTTAGGTGATCCAATAAATACTGGAGGGTGATACTTCATGAAATTATCTACAATGCACATTCCTATCTATGTTGAACATGGTTTCTCTCTAGCTTGAATACCAAAACCATTTATATCATAATTCAACAGAGTTATCACATTAAAAAACTATATTTCTCTAATTTAAACCATTCCACATTGTTTATTTTAAAGGATATAGTCCTCTTAGTTCCTTATTATTTTGACTTATATATTTCGTTTACAGAAAACCATTCTAAAAAGACATAGTTTGATTGAAGTGTAATTGTAATATTAAAATTCTATATCATGATAACCATAAATTATAATCTCTTAAGGTTACTTACTTACATTATCCTAACCTCTAAAATTATATAACTCCTTCTCTGATACCAACTATAAGAACTTGTCCTTCAAGCATTACATAATCTTGAATTTTAAATAAATAATTCATTTTATTTCATTCACTAATACCTTTTCTAGTTTATAGCTTTAAATAATTAGGTCATAACTCTTACATAACAAACTCATACATTACAAAGTAGACACTTCCATTGAGTATCCTTTTTCATAATATAATACTTCTAAAATAAAACATGTTTCCTTTTCCTGAAAAATCTTCATGATTTTTAACTTAACTTCATCATTGATTTTAATAATACTTAAAACCTATGAAAAACATTTGAAAATTATGTATAAGAACAAAAAACTTAGTAAGGTAAATATAAAAATAAAAGAAAGAAACTCGTCAGCCCATTTCAAAATAATGAGATCATATAAGAGAGTTTTCTTTTTAAATAATAAACTTTAAATAAAATAATCATTTAATTACACATGAAAACATCTTTAATACCCAATATTTTTCATAAAAATACTTTATAAGAATATATAAATTCAAAATCATAATCATTAGGGATTACTAGAAAAAATTATAACTAATAAAAAACATTTTTTTTAAACATATCTTTTACCCATAAACAAAAGATCATTAGATTACCTTTCAAAATCAAAATATTTCCATGAAAACTCATTACAAAGAACCAAAAAGTCATGTAGGTTCCTTAGAAAATCATCTTAATATAATCATTATAATAAAACTTAGAAGAACCATTATAAATGGAATAACCTATTCGATTAATTGCAACATAATTCTCCAAAGAACATAATCATTATCTAATGCATTGGAGAGCTATATCGGGATCACCCATCATCATAAATAATGTATAAGGACCATAAAATACATGAAAAACATAAAATATTTAATTTACATCCTAAAACTCATAAAAATATACTTTTTAAAACATAAGTAAAATATTTTGGGATATTGGTATATCCCTTTCCTTCAAAACCCCATTTTCAAAACTAAAATACCTAGAACAAAGGGAAGGATGGGTTATCTTTGAATAAAACATAGAATCATATTAATAGATCTAAATATCAAATAATTTTTATAATTATGGGAAAATATGTTAGCATCATATATGTTAAAACAGAATATTCTCTTTATCCTTTTGTAATGAAAATCCAAATGTTTCGTATAAAATACATAAAAAGATTCTTTTTGAAATCCATTTAAAGAAAATAAAAGGTGACATAAAATGTATCTTATAGTTTATTTATTTAAATATAATTATATCCATAAAAGTATTTAAATAATATTTAAATGTAGGAAAATTATTTAGAGAATAAATATTTAAAGCATTTAATGATTTAAAGTGTCTCTTACCTCGAGTCTAACTTGTTACGTATGTTATTTATATTCTTGAATAATACACAATGTTAATTATTTTCTTTCATAGTAATATTTTTAAAGTTTATCATCCTTTTTTTACTTATATCCATTCTATATTTAATAACTTAATCAATTAGGTTCACATCGGATGTTTTGAGAACATTCATCCTATAAGTCGGAAATAGCTTTGTAAGGTTGAATTTGGTCAAATTGATCATGATTATATCATTTAAAAAATATTAACCGTGATATAATTATCATTTTTATAAATTATTTATACTTTTAGAACCAACCATTTAATATGGTTATGAAAAATTAATTACGTTACATCTTGGAGACGGTAGTCTGTGTGTACATATGAGTAACGTTCTCATTTTTTCAAGGAACTTGAGGAAATGAAGGTAAGTATTATTTAATATTTATATAATTATAATTATATCATAAATATCATATTATTTATTGAAATATACCTATATATATAATCCATGTGATGCGATGATGAAAAATAAAATACATCGGTTCGTGATACGGTAGTCTTCACATACACACGAGTGATGTTTTTATTTTTAGTTGGATGATAAATAAAAAATTATAATATTTAGTTACCATTAAATAATGAAATTTATATCATATATATTATATTAATTCATTTGGATACATTATTATGACCATCTATAAGATTTTATGATGAAAAATAAAATATGTCATCACACGAGGCAGTAGTCCACACTTACGCATGAGTGAAGTCTATATTTTTCATTAGATGTTTAAGTATATTAAAATGGTTATACCATAAAAATAATAAAATTAAAATATATCATATATATTTATGTGATTATATTATAATTTTTTAGATAGTTTTGAAGGATTCAGAAAAATAAAAAAAAATTAAAACAATCGGTCACGAACTATACCTTTTCTTCGGAAAACCTCCTTAGATTTATGCCTAAAACTGTCAAAGGATGGTATTATGATAAAACCATGACCTATAGTACATTTTAGGGATTTTATGAAGGTATTTTATTTGGTAATGGATGATATAAGAGTCTTTTTAAGTGTTTATAAACTATGAGATGGGTGTCCTTATATAAGTGAGTGAGAGGACACACTTGGAATATTTCAAAAGACCAAAATATTTTAATGACTTAATCAAGAAAAACGGCTCCAAAAAGAAATTTTTTCATATAATATATAATATGTGGTCTAAATATAACCATACCATAGGATTTAGATAAGTTTTTAGGTCATTTTAATAATTATATTTTTAGTTTTAACTTTTTTAATCCATTGTAACTCTTATAGTGGTAACAATATTTTTTATGAAACTTACTATTTCTAATGACCAAAATTGAAATTGGATTCATTAAAGAATTCACAAGATGATTCCGAATATGGATTCTATTTTATCTAATCCAATTTCTATAATTGAAATAAATTACTTTAAAAATAAACCCACAAAATGTGATGACAAATAATTTTCCAAAAAATGCATTTTTAAATATAAAAATCTTTTTATACCAAAATAAAGTGTTATGTTGATTAAAATGAAATTTATTGGATTATTTTAAATCAAATTGAACTAATTAAATTCTAAAACCATTTAAAAATATAATTTGGCTCTGTAAATACATGAAATAAAAGATAGTTTTCTTAAAAATTAGTATTTTATACTATTCATCCTAAAATCAAATTTTTAAGGAAATTATAAAAAATCACTCTACGATAAATTTTACTTTATGATATAAAAAATAAAATATTTTTTGTAAAATTAAAATTCAAAAATTTATAAATTAATCTTTTAAATAAAAACAAATAATACATATAATTTTTTTATTAAGAATAAAACTATTTCCATTTTGATTAAAAATTTACTTAATATTATTATATTGAATATAACTCTTTAAAATATAATTCATAAAATTAATATGGAGAGAAATTGTTTTATTATTAGTAGTACCTAGGTTGTTACAAAAATATCTCACTTTTGGATCCTTTTTATACATATCATATGAGGTTATATTGGAATTTAGTCTTAATAATCATTGGTTTTGAATATGTATAGTTTTTCATACAACTACTCTCTTGAATAAATTTTACCTTTCAAAATCATATAGCATTTTTCTCCCCCATTTCTACAATTATTCTATTCATTATTTAAATAACCCCATTTTTATGAGTGTATGTGGTGTTGTTTCGGTGCTTAATTCCATGTTTATCAAGATAATATTCAAATGAACTTCTAATAAAATGATTCACATTATCAGCTGTTATATTTTTGAATTGAACACCAAGATTTCTTTTAACTTATTTTATTAATATTTTAAACATATTCACTTCTTGTGACTTCTATTTCATGAACAACACTATTTTCATTATTATATAATCATATATATATATAATGAAGTATAAACCACATTTAATGGATTAGTGTCTCATTGGTCCACATATAATGAGTGTATCGACACAAGTGGTCTAGTTTATTGTATATAAACTCTTTTTTTATTTCCATAGACCATCTTACCCTTCTAAAAAGTTATACAAACAAGATCTTTATCTCTACTAAACTAGGGTTGATCTATTAGAAAATTTTCTTTTGAAACTTTATACAAGTTCTTTTGGTTTAGATAGACAAGTATTCAATACAAAATATTATTTTCTTCTTAGGCACTGAGATAATATGAATTTATTAGGTATTCTATTTGAAAAATATTCCCACTCAATATTTATACTTTTTTAATGATTCTTCTATAATTTATTATTTTAATGAGGCATGTGTTTTCTTAAAAACCCCCCTTATTACCTTCCTCACAAAGTTTATTCACACTGGGTAAATTATGATTGACTCTATAAAAAATAGAACATCCTATTTATTAAAAATATGTGGATCAATTTCAATTAATCCAATTCCCTTAATATTTATAGATCTCTCATTACCAAAGGCCAAATCACCACCCTTAGTATATTCAATGCTTTTCAAGAATTTTTTGTCTCATGCCATGTGTGATGGTCAACCACTATCATGTATCTATGTATTTATATTTTTTCTAAGTTTGAGTACAAATTATGCAATAAGTGACTTTTAGTCCTTCATTTTATACTGATTCATCATTCCTTTAGCAATATATTTTTGTTGACCTAGTGTTTCTGATGATTTATGTTTGGGTTGCACTTCATCTCTCTATCTAGAGGCGATGCAATGATTGGTTCCCTACATTCCATATTTCCAAAGCAAGGTGGTTTCTATCACTTTATTTGGTGATTTTGGCTCCTTGATTGAAATGGGATGATCGGATGTTGGTTCCTCCTTTCATGGATTACATCTTTAAGTTCGTCACCTAGTCTGGATCTCCCTTATATATTTGATTCATGTTCATGAAAGTCATTCATGGTGTCGTATCGAGGTGTACATCAGTTAATTATGTTGATTTTATCTCAATAGGGTAGTAACCTTTAGTTAGAGAAGATAGTAACATTGGGAATGTCTAGGAATCTATGGAGGTTGGGAAAGTTGGGAATCTATAACGGATTATACTTTTGAAGTTGGAGGCATCTCATATAAGGCATCCTAAGTATAGAACCCAAGTAATTCCATTCCATCTATGAGATAGTTGATTCCATGCGAATAATGAATCAAATGATTTTTACCTCATGCATCCATTTTTTACTGTATAGGGTATGGATTTTGGATCAGGTCATGAGTTTAATGACCTATGGGGAAAGGGTAGTCATAGGTTTAATGTCTTTTGGGGAAAGTTGGTTCACAGGTTTAATTAATTTTGGGGATAAATGGGTCACAAGTTTAATGTCATGTGGGGACAGGTGGGTCACAAGTTTAAAGTCTTGTGGGTATAGATGGGTTATAGGTTTAACATCTTGTGGGGATAGGTGAATTTTAGGTTTAACATATTGTTGGGATAGATGGGTCACATATTAAATATATTTTGGGGAAAATGGTTCACAAGTTTTACGTATTATGGGGATAGGTGATTCATGGGTTTAACTTCTTGTGGGGATGGATGGCTCACAGTTTTAACATCTTGTTGTGATGGATGGGTGGTTAAGTATGTCCCCATATGGACAGATTTCACACATGGGATTTGTTGGATTGTTGTGGCATCAAGTTTTAACCTCTGGTAGGTACCCCATATGAGTTGGTATGTTGGGATTGAACCACATAGAGGTGTCTTATGTACCCTATTGAGAAATAGAGATCAAAACCCATGTAGTTTTATTTTTTAGTTTAAGTTCATGTGACAGGACCCGTCCATGCAGTTTAACATCATGCAGTTAGGATGATCATGTCATGGAAGGAGCATCAATGAGGGGTGGTGTGGGGATTACATATATGGGCTACCCAGAGTTGGATTCCATGTGGGTTAAGGGATTAATCCTAAAGTATATTTCCATGGGGGTTTCATCCCATAATGATTACACATGGGGAATCATGTATTCATCACACAAGGTATGGCTATAGTTTAACATTGTGTGTCGAGGATGTTGTTGTATAGTTTAACATTGTAAAACTAGGAGATAGAGCTATGCATTTTTACATCATGAAGCTTGAATGTGGAGAGACCTATACCTAGGGAGACAATTTCCAAGGAGGAGAGGAAGAACCAGAAAATGGCCTCCCTATCAAGTAAGGTGGGTGGTTCCCCTTAATGATCACACCCTTGGGCCTTACATGTTAACTGTACAGGCATATCTTGGGGAAAATAGTGTAAACACGACCATAGAGAAGTGGTCAATCAGGGGTCCCAACATTAGGGTGTCTATTCTTAGGATCAAGAGGCATTAAGGTACCAATACATATAAGAGGAATGTGAAGGAATGGTCCAGGTCATGCTTGGAGAAAATAGGGGGGTAGATCTATGATTCAAAGGTGGTTTCTCATAACTCTACAGTCATGCATGAAAATGGGGTTGTGAAATCTATGGTCTCTATCACAAGGGAGATCCATAGACTATGGAGGTATAGATGCATAAAACTTCTGGGGTCATGCACAAGCTAGGTTTGTGAGAATGTGGATTCTCTTACACACACCTAACTATCCTAAAAGGGACTTTTTGAAGGAGCTCTACACCACAAGAAAACCCACATTGGGTCCCATGGGAGGTCAATCATGAAATTTTCCTTCCTTTGAGAATCTATGAGTTTTTTGAGTTTTGTGATGTTGCAGAAGAGTGATTTGTGTGAGAACGAGCTGACACTTCATCTTCCAGTGATTCATCCCCAAAGTTTGGGGGTGAGGTTCTATTTATAGCCAAAATGGGAAGCTGATGGAGTGCAACCTCATTGGTCCATGCAACAAGGTTGTGTTCTTTCTAGGGCTTTGTCACTGGTACTTGACCACACAACATGGTGGTTTTTAGTTTTCCTTTCTCATAAAAATATATTTGCATGTGTATGATAGTTCATTTAAAAATCCCACCTTTTGTACTCATATGCATTAATCAACATTTCAGGATTTTAGAGTACCTATAAAACTTTAATCTTAAGAATATACTTTGGCATGATAGTCTTTTAAGTGAGAATCCTATTATTTATTCTCATTATTCTTTATTTTCTCACACCCTACTCCTTAGATAGGGATATTCCTTTTGGGTGGGTTGTAGACTCAGTTTAGGAAAAACTGGTCCTTTGGGAGGATAGATGCATTTTTTGTGCCAAAAAGTAGGAATCAGAGCTAATGAGGATCCAAAAGGTCAGGTTCTGAGGGAAACACTAAAGTTTATGGCTTATTTATGCTTGGTTGTGCAACTACCATACTGGGTTGCGCAACCCAGTTGCACACTTTCACAAACTAGTGGTACCATGTCTATAAATAGGTTGAGGGACCCTTTATATGGTCACTTGACTTCCATACATGATAATCTTTCCCCCATGCATGGAACTCATCATCTTGAATGGAATTATGAGCTTTTAATCATGACATAGTTTTCATGCTTGAGTTATCCTTTTATGTGAAAATATCACAATTTGTGTGATGCGACACCTTTACACAAAATATGGACAACTTGCATAGCCCAAGGTGTGAATATAAAAAATATAAAAGGACAACCCTACTGAATTGGTTGTCACTAAAGCTATCTCCATAACTTGGAGAGTATAAATGGTCCAAAATCAAGAAATTACCTATTCCAAAAGGACTTTTTATGATCACAGGGAACTCCTAGGCCTATTGACAAAATCATAGAGGGAATATCTACTAAGAAATCACCTACCCCTCTACAATTTTGGATTTATGGATTACATGGTCATCCCAGTAATAGAAGCTAACTTGTTGTGGTTCTTATTTTCTCTTCATAAAGAATTTATCCATTAGAACAACACTCATTTTTTGTCATACTACTGGGAAAGATATAGACACTGCTATCTACACTCTGAGTGTAAGGGAAATGATAATGATATGGGAACAACCAGAGGATAAGGAGTTCTAATTTCACTATGAAAACATCTTCTAATATAGTATCCAGAATAATAGTAGGGGCTGGTATAAAGATTGGTATCTACAAATTGGGTGGAACTTTGCTAACGAGTGGGAATGGACATACTGGGTGCACATTACTTCTTATGCGTATGGGGACAAGATTCTTAGAATTGAGTTTTATAAAGCATTTTGGATGTCCCAATTCCATGAATACCAACAACATGATCTACTACCAGATCTTCTCAGTCGGTGATCCCTAAACACCAACACTTTCCACCTTCATTATGGAGAGGTGGGAATGAACCTATGGGACATCTATTACATTGATGGAATCCCATTGACAAGATTCCAATATGATAAATTCCTTCCAGTGAAAAATTCATGGGGTGACAGGGAGAATACCCTTGTTGTAGTGAATATTCTCTTGGATGGGTTGACCTGGGTATTGAAGTGTCATAGTACCTTTAATCAAAACATTTCATTAAATACCTGGATTGGTATGTTCCAAAATACTCCAATTATTAAGATACCAGGGCTGCCAAAACAATGTCCAGTGGTGAAATAGAGGAGGAAACGGGTATCCTATTAACTAAACCTAGAGTAAGGATGCTATTGGGAATGGGGTTAAAGAATAAATGAGGTCTAGAACCTGGTGTTTCATTATAATTCATTTATTGCCACATTCCTTATTGGTGGGATGCTTCTAGTGGGAGACACATGCATAGGATTATGTCCTAGTATTCTTATAATTGAAGAGATCATGGAATCTATAAACTAGGTGAATTTGGTAGTACTGGTTCTGGCCTATATCTATAGTTAGTTTGGCCATGTAGTGATAGGAATCATGCTCGGGCAGATCTACATCCCATTCCAGTTTTTTCATGGGTGTATTGTAGCTTGTTTCAAGGGGTGTGAATTTCCAAATATTATTAACCCTTCAAATGTTGTCCTTCAGCCCTCACTCCACAATATATTTAGGTTTCTATCAATAACTCTTAATGAATTCGGGGTTATGGTCAGTATTGGAAATACTAAAAACTTTAACTTTCACAAATTCTTAACCCATTCTGGTGAGATGGTTTATAATCTATAGGGGATTTTGGAGTAGTGAAAGTATCTTCAGGCCTTCCAAGGTGGAGTATTAGTCTCCATGATAGATGGTAACACTTATTGTAAACTGCATACTCCATCTCGGTTTTTCTAACAGTTTGGATGCATCCAATGACCAACAAAGTGATTCTACATGGAGATATATGAGCAAAGTAATCCTTGTATCCTTCGTCAATTATGGTGGATGTTCATGGATGAATTCATAGGGATTTCATCATGTTTCCACCCACCAACGTCAGTGTCAGTATCTCCCATACTTTTGCTGGAAACTTTATAGTGGTATATTTAGGCACAATGTTTATGTCGGGGTGTGATGAGGACTAAACCATCAGGAAATGACTAGTAGCCTCAAGGTGGAAGACAAGATTCTTTTAAAAGTTCTTTTCCAGTGGTGAGGGCTCCATCTGAGGCTTCTGTCGGGGTGGCTCAAGGTTATGTTGCACCTCTGCCTCATGAAGGGGTGAGCCTCTCTAAGAAGTGACTACAAGAGAAGGTGGAGAGCTCTTGGGTTGGGACTAGTAGAACTGGGGAGATCCTAGGAAATAATTTGTGGTATCTGTTTTAGCCATCTACTAATGCTTTATTTACTATACTCTAGGAATATTTGGGAATGTTGTAGATAAATCTGATAGTGAATAAGTTATGGAGAAAGCTAAATCGAGAGAGGATTAAGATACTAGAGGTTGGGATTTCCAAAATCACATATTGGTTGGAAATCCATGAGATATTCACATACATATAATATATGGATTCCTTTACATACTAACACGGGGAAGGTGATATTTCCACAATCTGAGTACGTGTGATATTTGGCAGAAATCCTGAAGGGATGACATCTGCTAAAGAATCAACCCAGGATGCATTATTCCTTGGTATCAATACATAGGGTACCAATAATAAGGAATCATGGGGATCAAAATCTGACCAGAAAACCCCTGAGGAGAGTGTATAGGTCACTCTTGAGGGTGATTACTTCTTCAATCTCATGTTCATAAAGGTTAGCATAGTTTGTTAACCTGCCTGTCTCTTCAGGATTTTTTTCTCCTAAAGGTTCTAAATTGGGATTTGTTATTATATAGGATCCATTCAAAGATTGAAAAGGGGGACCAATAGAAGGCTATTAGGGTGGCTCATTGGGTACTATGGGGAACACCTAAAATTTCATGTCAAAGGCCATCACAAGGGGGTCATACAAAGAGGTCAGAAGGGTGGTTCCAGAGCCCTCAGTCCTCTCATTCATCTATGGTGGATAGTGCCCTAGTATTAAAATGATGGATCCTACCACTAGAAATGAAAATAATCCCAAGTGAATCATTATTGAGATCCCCATACCTTAGGGTAATAATAAATCTCAATCATTTTGGTCCTCTTAAAACTTTCATTGAACTATTTGAGTTTATTTAATTAATGTGTTTTTTTGTTTTATGCAGCTCCCAACCAGCCAGTATTGAGGGTTTTGGTGCTATCTGTTTAGGTAACAACCCATTTTGAGGGATCTCCATAGGGGGAATTACCAATTGAATCATTGCGACTAGACATCACACTAAATCTTACCTTATGTAAGTCCTTCACCCTTACATGAGTCATGTTTTCCCCATCTATAATCACAGGTCAAACTAACTAACATTTTTTGTTTAATATTGTATTCATGAGGGTGAATTACTAGAAAAACTATGGTTGGGTAAGTCCCCCCCCCCCCCACACACACACACCAATGTCTGAGGACAATCTTCAATAGATGGTCATTCAGGATGATCCTATATCAATCATGAGAGGGAAACCCATTGCAGATGTGGGTGATATTTCCAAGGAGGCAGATCTTAATGTTGGTGTAACTGGTGTCTCTAGTGAAGATTCGAGTGAGGCTGACCTCCATCTCAACCTACATCCTAATCTATCTGAGAGGATCCCAGAGGAATAACCTCCCACTATTTTTTCCATAGCCTTCCCGGAGTATGAACCTATGCCACTCAATGAATTAGAAGATTCCAAGTCTGGTGTTACTTATGAGAATAGCATCATATGGAGAATGGTATGGAGGGGAATGCATATATTTATTACCCATATTCCAAATCCATGTCTAGTGATTCAGAGAGGGTCCCTCCGCCACTGGATATGAAATTTGGGAACTGGAGGGGCAGATGTGTATTGGTCCATGATTATCACATTGAGAGGGCATGCATGAAAAGTTAAGAGTTTAACATCATCTAGAATTAGAAGAAATATGACGGTATGAATAATCTTTAGGTGGTTGATCCAGAATTTTTATAGATAGAAGTGAAAGTACATGATAAATAACCCATCATCAATTCTCAAGTGGAGATCATCATCCAATTAAGGGCCCAGCTGGCAGTAGTTGAAGCTTGGGCAGAAAAGGCGGAATCTCAGATACCTGAGTGCTAAGTTGAGAAGGAATGGGTAGAAATTAGAGTCGGTGAGGTTAATCCTATGGATGATTAGGAAAATGAAAATATCATTAGGCTACAATGTGTTCTATAGGCCACATGATAGAGGTTGGTAGGAATGGATCATTTAATCACTAAGGTGTGTCCCTAAGGAGCATTTTTTTGTTGAAAAAAAAGAGTCTCTAGTGTGTGCATGACCGTGTTTATTTTTCCACACTTCATCACTTAACTTAAATAATATTAAAGATAAAATGAAAAATTAATCCTTAATCCACATAGTCATGCTCGTTGTGAGAAACAAGGGAAAAACATGAGATTACTCACTTATATGAGAGTGACATATAATGGTCAAACACTCAAGGTCGGAATTGTTCATTTACCATCAAGAGAAATATTTGGTTGGGGAGTGGGACTCTCTACACATCTGAATTTCTTTCTCAATGCATGAAGGTTCATGATGGGGTAATGACAGGGGCATTAAACTATTCCAAAACAAAGCATAAAGTCGAAGGACATGAATCATGACATCCAAAATTTTGGAACACGAATGGGGTGATGGGTTAATAAAGGATGAAAACTGAACAGATTCAAAATGAATATTCCACCACCATATCACCAAGGATGGGGGAACAAATGAAGGTTGACTATTGACCATGTTAAAAACATGGTACCTATCAAATATTGTCATAAGTCTTTCAGAGCATGTGCCGAAGATGGTAGGTGATCTAGTGTGGCCAGAAACCATTACCATCATAGGGGTCCATTTAGACATTAAAGATGATGGGGGTAAAAATTCCGAGAGACTCAAGTCATGGGGATGAATTGGGGGAATGTTCATATGGATTTCAACACTTATAATTACACCACTGAGAATTTGAGAAAATTTGGTAAGTGTATAATTCTAAACAAATATTAGACTCATATTCCAAGGTGAGTGTCATCTTGGATTCCAAGTGACTAAATAACTCAAATGGTGTGGTAGGTGACCAACACCAATGGGAGGAAAGGGATTCTCAAGCTTGGTACTAAGATGATTTGCAGTTTTATGTCATGCAATGAGGGTAGAGTGAATATAGTTTAATTTCTTATATTAATAATATTGAACATGATATTTAATGTCATACGGTGAGTAAAATGCATTGTACAATTTAATGTTTAGTGATTAGAACTTTCATATCACATTTTAGTGTCTTTTGATCAGGATGAGGGACTGACATGAATAAATCCTTCTTGGTCAATGTAGTGGGATGCACCTATAGAAAATATAATGGGGGTACCTCCTATAAGATCTCATGAAGAAAAGGTATATGAAATTTGGTGCTAAAATTTTCTTGAACTAATGAGGTATAGTGAGAAAAACTATGTTTTTTACATGCCCATTGTGAGTTCCATTGGATTTGTACTTTTTGGCTCATTCCTTTACTTTTTCCTAGGTCATGAAAGTGACCTAAAAGGTGGAGGTTTGTCTTTTTCAACATGAAAGATGTATATGCATCTTCCCTATGGCGATTTAAATTCATACCATTCAGACCAAAAAATTGAAAATAGTTTAAGGTCATAATGCTTGGACCAAAAGCTGAAAATAGTTTAAGGTTATAATGTTTGGACTAGAAGTTTAAAATAATTTAAGTTCATAATGCCTGGACCAAGGGTTAAAAATATTTTAAGATCATAATCTTGGACCAGGGGTTGAAAATAGTTTAATATTGTAATTTTTGTACCAGGGGTTGCAAATAGTTTAAGGTCGTAATGCTTGGACCAGGGGTTGAAAAAAGGTTAAGGTCATAATTCTTGGACTAATGATTGCAAATAATTTAAGTTCATAATTATTAGACTAGGGGTTGTAAATAATTTAAGGTCAAAATTTTTGGATTAGTGTTTTAAAATAGTTTAAGGTCATAATTCTTGGACCAGGAATTGTGTGCCTTAAAGGAATATAGGTGGAATTGAATAAAGGTTGCCCTACATGAATTGAGGGATGACAACGCCACCCGATATCGGATGTAATATCTCTGAGACAACTTACACTTATTTTAAGGGCATTATGTTTATACCTATACTCCCACTTTAAGGTCACAGAGTTCAAACCAAAGATATTTGAATGCCATAAAAGAACATGTGTGGAATGGAAAAGTGGAAAATTGATGTGAATTGAGGTCTAAGGAGGGTCAATGCCACATGAAACATTCCTAGGGTGACTTGAACATGGTTTAAAGTTTTGATGCTTGGACTTAGGATCATAGTTTAAGGTCATATAGTTAGGACCAAAGAAGTAATTATTTGTTTAAGGAGTGATCTTGTATCTCAACCTTACTTAGGGAAACTCCTCCCTAACTCTTAAACTCACATGAGTCATGTTCAGTGTGAGAAACAAGGAGTGGTATGGAGGTCCTTTTTTTCAAGGGAGAACATAATAAGGGGAATGAGTGAATGGAATGAGAAAGTCCCAGAATGTGTCATATTATTTGGTCACCATGAACATGTGTGTAGGGAGATAAAATGTGGAGCGAAGGGATCCCCACTAAATCAATGACTAATAGATTGGTAATAACTATTGAGTGTGTTCAAAAGACATGTTCTACACCCACACCAGTCATGGATGCGGTGAAAACATGTGTTATTGACCATTGACTGAGTTTTAAACATGTAAACCACCATCTATAACAGAGGATCATTCAAGGTGTGAGCCCAAGATAGTATGTGAGCTAGTGTTTCCAGGCACTATTTCCATTAGGAATCCTTTTTAGATTAGTAGGATGATTATTATCCAAATCGAACAAATCACAAAAGGTGGAAATGGAAGTGGGGAATGTTCTAGAGGAAATGTTGAGTGCCTTGAGAACTATCCCTCCACATTATTAAACATGATAGATAAAGATGTAGGTTGGAAAGATCAAGCCTATACTAGAGGGGAAAGACCCCAAAATGAGTTGATATTTGGGATAGACCCAGGATAAGACATCTAAGAATCACTATATATCCCACAAGAATAGGAATCAAGACACATGTTATTCTGGAATGCGGTGAGGTATGAGACTGACGTCGAAGGGGCAATGTCCTATTGGAAAAGTACATTGAGTCATCTCATATTTTTTATATGAATCATTCTAGGTTTATAGAGTGTAAGGATTACATTTTAAGGTCATGTGATGAGGAAGTTGGTTTTTTGTTCATCTCATATTTTTTATATGAAAAAAAATTGGGTTTATACGGGGTAAGGCTTACATTTTAACATCATTTGATGAGGATATTTTTTTTCATCGCATATTTTTCATATGTGGAATCCTAAGTTTATATGGAGTAAGGACTATAGTTTGACATTATGCGTTGACTATATTTTTTTTAATCCTACATTTTTCATATGAGGCATCCCAATTTTATATGGGGTAAGGATTAAAATTTAATGTTATGTGCTGAAGACATTGGTTTTTTGTTCATCTCATATTTTTCATATGAGGTATCCTACTTTTATATAGGGTAAGGCTTACAGTTTAATGTCGAGTGCAGAGGATTTTTTTTTTTTCATCTCATATTTTTTATATAAGGCATCTTGATTTTATATGGGTTAAGGATTATAGTTTAACATAATGTGCTGATGATGTTGGTTTCTTGTTCATCTCATATTTTTCATATGAGGCATCCAGGTTTTATATAGGGTAAGGTTTATTGTTTAATTTAATGTGATGAGGATGTTAGTTTTTATAGTTTAGAGTCAAACAACTTGGACTATGGTTGCTACTAGTTTAAGGTAATAGAGCTTGGAATACCTAGTGTGGGTTCCCTAAAAGGGTTTGTGTGGCATGAAAGATTGATAACCTAATGTGAAAAGAGGGTCAAGGAGACCATTTTCCACACACACATCCAAGATAAATTTCACACAAGTATAGGTCATGATGATAATGGAGTAAAGACTGCTCTATGAGTTTACAGTGGAGGATGGAGCCAACATATTAGATCTAGGAGTCACTAAGTTCCCCATGATAATGGGAATCAAGACACACATAGTTCTATAGTGTAGTGAGGTAGGAGATCGATGTCGGTAAGGGGATATCCTCTTGAGTAAGGATTCTATGAAAAATAGATAGGTTATTGGTTTACTGAAACACTAGGGGTGAAGTGAATTATGCAGAGAAGGGATCATAAGGGGTCAGTGAACATAGTTTAAGGTTATAATTCATGGACCCGAAGGGGAATGGGTACTTTGAGGATGTATGGGTGTTTCATAAGTGTTATAAACTGATGTGAAGGAGGTACCAAAGCGGTCCTACACCACAAAAAGAAATCCTGAAACCAGTTACACGTATTTTAAGGTCATGATGCTTGGAATAGGGGAGACCCCAAAATAGGTTTGTATTAAGGATGGGCCCAGGATGATGGATCTAGGAATCACTGTATATCTTATTGGGCATGGGAATCAAGCCACATGTAGTTCAGGAACATGGGATAATAGAAGACCAATGAAGAAAAGGTGGTATGCTATTTGGTGAGGAAATTGAATCATCTCATATTTTCCATATGAGGCATCATATGTTCATCATATAGGGTAATGCTACATTTTAATGTTTCATACTGAGGATAATGGTTTTAGTAATCCCATATTTTTTATATAAGGAATCCTAGGTTTATACACGACATGGATATAGTTTAGATTCTTTTTCTGAGGATTTTTGTAGGGATTATGCCTTGATCTTCCTGTTATTTTATATCTCATGTGGGGTTATGAGGGCATCTTGATTCTCTAGAGAGACGAGGAATGTGATTGGGTATTATACCAGAAGAGGTGGACTAAAAGGGAATTTGTGGTTGATAATTCCATAGTTAATGGGGTTTTGTGATGAATTTGTGGTTGGGCCCAAATGCAGGGAGTCTAGGCATTACTATATATCCCATGGACTTGGAAATCAATGCACATGTAGTTATAGAGAACATCGTGGTAGAATAACGATGTCAGAAGTGGGGGGGATGTCCTATATGGAAAGGACATTGAGGTATCCCATGGTTTTCATGGGGAATCTTGTGTTTATGACATGGTTTAGGGCTACAATTTATCATCATGTGTTGAGAATTTTTTTTTAGTCATATCACACTTGGTAGGGGAGGAACTCTATGTTTATTACACAGGTTAAGACTTATATTTAATTTCATGCACTAAGTAATTTGGTCTTTTCAATTTAATTATTTACATCTTGGAATATGGATGCTACTAGTTTAATTTCATGGATCTCGGACTATAAAGTGTTTCAAATAGTTTAAGGTCATGCTGCTTGAACCAGAGGGAGTGAAAATAGTTTAGGGTCATAATTATTAGACTAATAGGGCTACTGTTAGTTTAAGGTTATAGATCTCGAAACCTAGTTCCTGCAGTTTAAGGTCGTGTATCTTTGACCAAGGTTTTTATGTGAAGTACTACTTAAGAAACTTGGATTTTGTGGGTGGTTTGATATGCTCTCTATCTATAGAGATTAAAGATTATCCTCTATTAAAATAGACCTTATGGATAAAGTAAATATCTTACCATTTGTGTTCCAATATTGGTGGATTTTTTTAGGTATAATCGGCATTCTAAGAGCCACTGCCATGTCACCCTAGAGGAAGGATCATAGGAAAACCTTTTTGTTGAATAATATCGCTGCCCTATTCTGGTACCTCTATAAGTTCTTCAAGGCCTGAATTATATTTTCCATGAGGGATTCCAGATCATCTAGAAGAACTTATGCCATTTTTATGGTGTTTTCTGGTCATAAATATCCATTCAGGGTGACATAAACTAAACCTAAATGGGTAATAGTACCTCTATTACATACAATAAGGAGTATGGGCTCACCTGGGTGGAATTTTGAGTGGTTTTTTGATATTCCCAAAGGGAATTAGGGATATTTTCTAGACAAATCCTTTTATTATGGACCACCATTTTCTATAACATGTTATATAGGTTATTACCGAATTCCTCAATCTTTATTTTTCCTATGAATGGTAGCGAGAAATATGGTCATACCAGATGTTGTACTTGGTTTAAAATTTCTTCAACTCTGCATCATAGAAGTTGGAGCCATTGTTTATGATAATTGAGTGAGAACCCCTAAATTGATGGATGATGTGGGAGCTCAAAAACTCAATCAGAAACTAGGTTTTTGCTTTATTGAGGGGAACCCATTCTACCCATTTTGAAAATAAGTCTATTGTAGTCAAAATTAACCCGCATTGTCGAGTTCTCACTGGTGGGTAGGGTTACACAACATCAAGTCCCCAAACTACAAAGGGATAAGAATATTTGGTAGTGTGGAGAATCTTGGGTAGTTGATGCACAAAGTCCTCTTGGCTTTGACATGCATGGCATCTCAATGTGAACTCAATACAGTTGTGAACCATAGTGGGCCAAAGGTAGCCCAACCTATGAATTTAGTGGGAGATATTCAATGCTACTTGATGGGAGCTACAGGATCTGGCATGGTCCCCTTTTATATCCTGATGTATCTTGTGTCCTTGGATGAAATAGAGAATAATTCCATTGAACCCACACATGTAGAGAGCTTTGTCGAGGTTAGGGAAACTCTAGATGGTAAAGTGCATTTAAAGCCTATGTATTCTCTTACACTTAGCTCGGTCTGGTAGGATAATTCCATGTTATAGATACTCAATTAAGGGATTCATCTAATCAGGCATTTCCTTGACAGTGGGGTAATTTGAGGTCCACGAAATAGAAGTACCGGAAATCATCTGATATACTTGTTGGTTTTCATCATCTGAGGTGGTGGTGGTGATGACCATTCAATGTGACACATGAATGACTAGGTCATCTTGATCAGGATCTATGAGGGATATTGATAAACTTTATAGGGTTTCAGTTCATCTATTCTGTGACCATGGAACATGTGTCACCTTTGGCTGGGAAGGGAACCTGACCATTAGCTGGTGATTTTGTTATAACAGGGGAACTAGATCTTTTTTTATGACGATGTTGTCAACCTTGATCTACTTTATGATTGACTCAAAATCTTCTTTCACATGTAAATAGGGGACATCAATATTTAGGTATAACTCTAGACTGTTAATAAGGGTCTTGTAACATACCTCATTATTAGTGAAACCTTCTAACAAAAGGAAAGAGTGTGGAAAAATATCATCTATCGGAGTGATAAAAACGATCCCCAGACATACCCTATTGAGCTTGGGGTATTTGATCCTTCTACAGGTCAAACTTCAAGAGGTACCATCAAATTTCATCTTCCATAATAGTACATATTGGTTCACTGAGGGAATAGATTCATCTGGAAAATCAGCATCTAGGGGAAGTTCTTCCAGGGATGGATGTGTGGCCAGGAAGTCTTCCAGTGCATGGAATTTAACATCATTTTGTGGGAAAAACCTGATGTAAAATTGTTGTAGGATTACTACCCAGTGCACCAATCATCCCATCAATATGGGGAGATTTAGGATGTACATTAGCGGGTCTACTCGAGACACCAAATATATCTCATGGTGCTAAAAATAATTTTTCAACTTATACAATTCAAATACTTGCATGAGGAAACTCTTCTCAAGGGGGGATTATCTGGCCTTTGTGTCAAGGAGCATGTGACTAAGACAATATAGGTTGTTTTCTATTCCCTCGTTATTTTTTTGGATAGGATGGAACTGAGGGACTATTCTAGAGTGGTCACATAAAAGAGAAAAGGCTTTACTAAGATGAGTGGAATCAAAACTAGAGGTTGTAGATGGTGCTACTTAATATCCTTAAAGAATTTTGGGAAGTCCTCATCCCATTGGTAATCAGTGCCTTTTTTCATAAGTCTTGATAAGGGATTACCTTTTCTGGTTAAATTTGTAATAAATCAATGTATGTAGGCTAAGTGGACTTGGAGTCCTCACAACTCCTAGATATTACTTAGAGGAGTAATTTGATTGATAGCCTTGATCATATCAAGATCAATCTCAATGACTCTATATCTAAAACTTATTCCAAGAAATTTTCCAATGGGGACCCCAAATGAACACTTCAAGGGTTTTATCTTCAATTGTCAGGAGAGGAGGAAGTCAAATACTTTCTCAAGATCCTTGAGATGGTCCAGACGCTCGTGAGATTTTAATACCAAATAACCCACATAACACTCTACCAATGTACCAAGAATTATCTTAAATATATGGTGTATGGAATACTGGTAAGTGGATCTATCATTCTCTAATCCAAAAGGTATAACCTGGTATAAAAAAGTTCCTTGTGGTTCCCTAAAGGTAGTATCCTTCTCATCCTTAGGGTCCATCCAAACCTGATTATACCTGTAGTACCCATCCATGAAGAAGAGGGCTTGGAACCTAAATGTAGAATCAATCAGTATCTCTATCACTAGAAGGGGAAATTCGTTCTTAGGAAAATGGAGGTTGAGGTCCTGTAATTCAATATAGACTCTAATATAACAATTATTATTATTGATTATGGTGACATTGGATAGCCACCTAGGGTAATGGACCTCCCTAAAAATTAGATTTAATAAGATTTTCAACTTTTTCCTCGACTATAGCACCATGAGAGGGGTGCATATTTCTGGGAGGTTTTTTGAACCAATAGTGACATAATGGGAGGCCAAGGAAATAAATGGTGACCTGAGGGTCTAGACCTGGAATATCATCATAGTTCCAGGAGAACACATTGAGGTTCCTTTTCAAGAAGGGAACATATTTTTATTGATCCTATGAAGACATAGTTGAACTAACCAGTTTCATCCTTAGATCTTCTTCAGTATCAAGATTTTCCTGAGTTAGCTCATCAACAGTAGTGGAGACACCCTATTCAAATATAGGATGGTTTAATTATATATCCTCTTAGTTATCTAAGAAAGGGGGATCAGAGGGAGTAGGGGACTCTTATGGGTCGGCTGACTTATGGGAAGTACTAGTGTTAGCACTTGAGGATATAGAATTCTCAAGTAGGGGTTCATTTTCTATAGAGAATATTGTGAAAAAAAGATGTTGATCCAATCCCATTGGGTTTCTAGTAGTATAGACCACTCTTAACATCGAAGAAATAGTGATTGTTTGACTTTCGTCAAGTTAACCCTATTTTTTGGAACATGTGGGAATACCATGGATTGGTGGCCATGGGGTGGACTTCTCAATACTTCAAAATAATAAGGTCTACTGACATTAGTCAGGCCTATCTGTTGTAGGAGTACAAGGTAGTATATGAGAAGTCATTTTTATTGGGGACTATAAAATAACCTTCCAGGTTTAGTTTTGTGGGCTCCAAGCAATGAATTACGGAACATTTTGTCTTTTAATAATACCCATGGATCTGTTATAGTAGTTTTTATAACTTTATTGGAATTTATGTGCTCAACCCCATTAGTTTGGACATTTTTACCTTCCCTTTTGTAATAAACATCATCTAGATAGGTCCTCACATGAGTCAAATTTTGATTCATCACCCTGGTACACCCCTAATAAACCATCTAAGGATTATTTGAGACACTGGGGGTAAGAATATGGGATTTTTTCATGCAAATGAAGTCAGGTCTTTCCAAATAGTGAGGTGTAGTAAGTATCCGATGAGACTACCATAAATTCAGTGATTAGTAACGTGACACCAAATTGAGTCGTCAATAAAATCTTTCCACAAGGTTTCTACTCACTCTTATCATACCCATAGATTTTCAGGCAGGAGGAAGTCAAAAAGTCTTTTATAAGTCTCATCTTATGGAGCGTCTGCATTGGTATGAGGTTGATCTCAGAGCTATAATCCACTAAGAATATGGGGATTTCTACTCCATTGAATTATCATATGATATAAATTGGTTGCATATTCCCCGGAATGGTAACACCCTCATATTTTGAAAAAAAATAGATAATTTCTTGACATTCCTATCATCTGGACTTTCCTATGTAGTAGGCCTCGATAGCAGCTACCTCAGTCTTGAACTGAATGGGGGTTTCCAAAGATTCAAAAAGGGCCTCATCCATCTCCTTTGATAGGTGATGTTCCAAAATAATCGAGAGCCTCACGGTTATGTAGGCAGGGTGCTCTAACACATCTTACTTCCATGATAGGGGTATATTTTATCTTATATATGGTTGTTCATTATAAGGGGTGTAGCATGTGCCATTGGCTATGGTTCTAGGGCTTGTCTAGAAATGGTGATATTCTACTACTAATTAGCTGTTATACACTAAACAACTTATGGTTGGGTACTGGAAATATGAGGTCAGGCCCTGGTTGGATGTGGTTGATCATGGTGTGCTCGCAGATGAGTCACATGTTCAACTAATACAATCGACAGTAGGGGAATACCTAATAAAATATACTGGGAGGATTAGACTTATTGAGCCATATACAAGGCTTATTATCTTGTCTCAATGGCATGAACATCTTGGTTTGGAACAGTATCATTGGAATCCAGCTAGCTTGCATGTCCCCTGCCTCTCCTTCATTGACATCAGTCTAAGGCATCTGAGTGTTTCACATGAAGTTCCCCATTATTGAGAATCACATAGTGGTACACTAGTTTGACTACATTCACATATATACTATTTCTCCTCATCAGCAGAATAATCAAAATATATAATTTCTTTGGGAGTATTTACCAACTTATGAGGTATGAATTCTCCAAGGGTGCAGACTAGTTTTGGAACCAATGGGGGACTATGATTCCCCTTATTCCATCAGTGTATATTCTGATAAGACTTTGAAGGTTGTTGTGTAGATGTGTATGCAATGGTCATAGGATGCATGGAAACCATAGGAAGTTCTGGCTCACTCAATATGGCATAGATGGTACCTAGTAATGAGATATTGTATTGCAATCCAACCAGTCATTGTACTTCTACATTCCATGGTCGAGGGAATTTTTTCACTCATTAGAGACTTCTTCATCACCATCGGGGTTGATTGAAACACATTCCACTTATATTGGGATATCTCCCAATTTGAATAATCCATGATCCATTTAGACTTAGAGACAATATTTGAAGATAAATCATTCTTTGATGGTATTTACAAGGATTCTGTGATATGGGCAATGGTTGGTGTGATTGGTGATTTTGGCCTCTCGGGGCCTCCTACATTCTGAAAAATTCAGGATTCCCTTTTTCAAGGAATCAATGAAATACCTAAGGACCTACACATCTTTGATGAATTAGGTCTTATGCTTCTTTTTTACAAAAGGATCCCTAGGAGCCTGGCCCTGATGGGGGGTAGAAGCCACATTCTCTCAATGTGGTGATTGTTATTGGCAAGGCTATGTTAGGAAGGGATACACCTAATGATTTTGGTGAGGTTCATCTGGTATAGGGACCAGTAAATGGACTAGTTTGGGACCTCTATGTGTATAGAAGTAGTAGTTTCTTCTTTCACTAGTCTTTACATGGGATCTTGGAGGGTAAATGTACACGATCTCTACTAGGTATTATGCAAGTATTCTTCTAGACTCTGAGCTTTTTAAGTGAATTCTTGAAACCCACCTATGTAATTCAAGGAAATATGGGTAGGGGCTAACTCATTTTGGAAATATTATAGACACATCAAAATAATATGTTCCTAGGAAAGAGGCATGATGAGAGAGTATGTGATTACTTTCCATCAGGAAAAAATATCTGCAACTCACTTATAAGGCCTCTATTTAAATTTTAAGAGGTCAATAATATCATTCTTACATAAGGTGTATTTGAACTAGAAGAAGAACTATATGTGAAGGTCCCCCATCCCATGAAGGATCCCTAGGCCAGTTGATTGTTCCACATGAATGTGGGTCCTTCTAGAGTCTGGAAAAAATATCATATCTTAGCAACTTCCTATTGATATGGGGTTTCCATCATTGGGATACATCATGAGACAATGTGGTCAAAAATTTTAGCAGATATTCCATTATATCGAATGGTGTGAATCTAGGATTTTTGAAATTGGGGGGTGTATGGATATGGTCCCCTGATAATGAATATGGTTTCCCCTTAGGTGGAATTACAATCTTCTGGGTTTCCAAATCCTCAAGACGAGCAATGAGAGTGAATATTACATTATCTTGGAAACTATTTTTGGTTACCACTAATTTGGTGAGCTTATTGTCTTGAGATTCAAAGTGGCCTCGATCTTGGGGTGGATAGTCATGTAGCTTGGGTGAAGCAGGTGACTCATACCTCTGTTTTTTACTATAGCTCCTGATTTTTAACCTGAACAGGTGCTTGAGGCCACCTATTTTGAACCTATATTCCTGGTAAAGGATATACCTATGATATTGATAGTAACACAACACTTCCTATGGTATTACCTATGATGGAATAGTACTTATCCAAGCACAAGCTATTGAGTTCCACTTGGGATTCCCCCATGTGTGTTTCTACCTACATTGTGGGAATGACCTCAATAGTAGTTTTCCACCCTCCTATACAAGGATGGTTCTTCAGATTAGGGCATGTTTCTAGCATGGTGAGGAACTTAATTCTGGTTAATAGTGGTGTGAGAGGACCTCTATATGGGTATTCCTCATCATGGTATGGATTTTAATGGCTATTAGTGGTAAAAAAAATTGAGTGAGTCAACCTAACCTACTTGAGGGATGACTGGGGTCTTCATCCCAAGCGGGAAAAGACATATCCCAATTGAGAAGTTGTGAGGATATTATGGAATGTTCTGGTGGTGGTGAGGGCCACTTGAGTTACAGAATATGTCTCATGTCGAGTAATGTTTTAGGCCTACCCCTAATGTTATCTTTGACTATTTTAGACTGGGGATGGTGGAGTAGGGATGGAGTCAACCCACTCGTCAACCTATGATACCAATTTGTGTTGGAGAAGATGTGGTCAGGTGGGAGCCCTTATGGTTAGCTCCCAAGCAGTGTTTTTTGCACGTTTAGCTCAAACACTCCCTAAATCCTCATCATATGGGAGAGATATGTTAGAGTTCTCTAGATATAGTCTTCTAAAGTTGTTTTCCATTGGAATGGGGGATGGTTTCCCCCTGTACGTCCCTTGGGGGGGTGTTTGTGAGGTGTTGATGATTCAATATCTTAGTGGTACATATCCTTGTTGTGAATGACCTCCTTTTGTTCATATCACTGAATAATGGTGTCTTTCACCCTCCTTTAGATGATATTAGATGGTGAGATAGGGTGTGGTTGCCTAATAGCTAAATAAGGAGATGCCTGAAGCCTTAATACCATCTATTCTTTCTAAAATAGAGGAGGGGTCCATGTTAATGACATCGTAGACCGAGGATTCCCAACATTATCTACCCCATTTAATATGAGGGTTTCATGTTGGATCCACCACTTACTCAGTGGAACCTAGCCCTGAATATCTGGATCCAGATACATGAAAATTTGATGGTTCCCCAACATTACTAGTCCCTATAGTTAAAGGATAAGAGTATTCACATCAGTTTCACCATTTTTGTTTCTGATGCTTTACACTAGGGTTTCATTTATTCTCTCTATATAGTAGTGTGGCACTTTTTTTACCCCACATTCCAACTTTCCAAATGTGGGATTCTTTCATCACTTTAGTTGGTGATGTCATATCCTTGATTGAAATTGTGTGATGGGATATTGGTTCCTCCTTCCATCGATTTCTCCTTGGATATTTTCACCTAGTCCAGTACTCCCTCATAGATTCGATTCATGTTCATGAAACACATTTTTAGTGTCATCTTGCGGTGGAAACTGCTTAATTATGCTACTTTTGTCTCAATAGGAAAGAAATCATCAGTTAGAGAAGATATTAATGTTGGGTATTAAAGGTTCCGAGCGCAGCAGAAGCATGGTTGGGATGACACCCAATTTTGATTTTTACTATGATCAATTATTATTCCGGGATCAATATGATGATGAACTTCAGTCTCCACAGAATATAATAAAAGATTTAGATAAATAAGAAAGAGGCCTGAAACCTTCACAGAGGATCTTTCACATCATGTTTATAATTAATTTAATTAATTTCATAAAGAAAAAAATACATGGATCTTTGGTATTTTTCTTCCTTGATGATGTTGATCATCCGGAATGACCCTTATGGATTATCTCATTGTGCCTGTAAGAATCCAAACTAGAATCCATGTAGCGGTGATCCACACTTGCTCTGATGGCCTCTGATCGATACTGTTCATTCTCCGGGTTCTAGCACGGCGAATCAAGTGTTTGTGTCGGTTGTTCTTGATCTCATGTTCGTCAGCCTTGAATAACATCTCTCATTATTGAGAGGGGAGAGAAGAGGATTCGAGAGAGAAATTTTTTGGCACAACAATTCTCAATTCACCAGGCGTGTGGTGAGGTGTATGGAACAATAGGCGTACTTTCCTATTTATATACATGGAATTTCAGTTACAATATTAAATTGCATAGAAAAAATTAAATACATACATGAACTTAGAGAAAAACCATGCATTTAATAATAATACCACATCATTATTTATGTTGTGCCAACTTGTGGAAAACGGAATTATAAATAAAATTCTGCATCAAAAAATAATAGCAATGTTATTTTAATTTGTACCAACTAGTTAAAAATTATTTATCATCCTGTAAATAATTATTTTACTACTAGAACAACCTTGGTATGCTCTAACTCTACTTCCATTTATTGAACACCCGAATAAATAAATAAATAATTTATTCTCTTAAATAAATATTTTATTTACAAACTAGTAAATAAATATTTATTAAATGTTCAATAAAATAAATATATATATTTAATTTAATTTATGAGATCATTTTAACTTGAATAAAATTATTCCATGGTCTTGAGAATAATACTTATTTCATTAATTAAATTCAAATATAATTTAACCGAAACCACCAAAAACACTTAGTGTGTGACCCTCTGGGATTTTTTCTCATTGGCATTAGGTGGACTTGCCTAAAGTCCAAGAGTACTATCTAGCAACGGGTCAAGGAACCAAAGAGAAAGAATGTAAATTCACAACAATGACATCCACATACGAATGCTCACTGTGTAATATAATCTCTTTTTCGTAATATCTCATCAAGTAGGTTTCATGACTATACCATCTACTTTTATTCTTGATACATCGTTCTTTGACTACCTGAAATAAACTCATCGTTACACCAAGGCCATGGAATTTCGCACGACGGTTCTATTTCAATCAAAGGGTCGAGATATTAACTTCCATAAATGGAAGGGACAAATACTTCCTCAACTTATCCATTAATAACATTCCACTCGTGATGCACCCAACGTACCCTACTTCTCGCCAACTATCTGTGTGACGGTTTTCATTAGTAAATCAAAGTGCGTAAGTCATGACATGTATTAATGATAATATTAAATTCTAGGCATCTCTGGACAATGGGTGAGTTTGGAATCTATAAAGGCTTATCTTTTTGAAGTTATAGGCATATCATATGATTCATCTTAGGTATGGAACCTAAGACATCCCCAGTCATCCACGAGGTAGTTAATGCTAGGGTCATAATACATATAAGGATTTTTACACCATGAATCCCATGTTTATTTTTTGGGGTGGAGATTTTGGATTAGGTCATGGGTTCAATGTATTATAGTGAAAGGTCAGTCATAGGTTTCATTCCTTATGGGGATAGGTGGTTCATAGGTTTGACATATTTTGTGGATAGGTGGGTCATAGGTTTAACATATTATGGGGACAGGTGGGTCACAGGTTTAACATCTTGTTAGTATTGGTGGGTCATAGGTTTAATGTCATGTGGGGATAGGTGGGTCATAGGTTTAACATCTTGTGGGAATGGATGATTAAGAGGTTCAACATCTTGTGGGCATGGATGGGTTATAGGTTTAACATCTTTGGGGAATGTATGGGTCATAGGTTTAATGTCTTGTGTGTATGGATGGGTCACAGGTTTAACAACTTGTGGGGACGAATGGGTGGTTAAGTGTGTCCTTAGGGTGGAAGATTTTTCACTTTGGATTTGGTGTAGTGTTGGGGATTCAGGATTGAACCTCAAGGAGGTACCCCAGATGTGTTAGTATGTTGGTATTTAACCTCAAGGAGGTGTCATACATACCATATTGAGAAATAGGGATCAAAACGCATATAGTTTGATGTCTTAGTTTAAGGTCGTGTGACAAGACTGGTCCATGTAGTTTAAAATCTTATAGTAAGGGAGATAATGTCATGGAAGTGACATCAATGAGGGATGGTGTGAAGCTTACACAAATGGGTTTCCTAAAGAAGGATTCTATGGGGGTGAGGGGATTAGGCTTGAAGTAGATGTCCATGGGGGTTTCATCCCATAATGATTATACATGGGGAATCATGTGTTCATCAAAAAAGGTAGGGCTATAGTATAACATCATGTGTTGAAGAATTGTCATGAAGTTTAAGGTCATGTGACTAGGATATAGATCTAGGAAGTTTTATGTCATGTAGATTATATGTGAAGGGACCTATACCCAAGTAGAAAATTTTCTAGTAAAAGAGGGAGATCTAGAAAAAGGCATACCTATTAGGTAAGTTGGTAAGTTACCCTTGATGATCTCCCCCTTAAGAATTACATTTTTTACTACACAGTCGCATCTAGGGGTGCATGGTGTAAACATGGCCATAGAGGGGTGGTAAATCAGGGGTCCCAATGTTAGAGTTATTTGCTTAAGAGAAAGAGGCATTAGGGTAACCATGCTTAGGAGAAAAATGAGAAGGAATGGTCCAGACCATGCTTGAATAAATGAGGGGGTTAGATCTAGGATCCAAATGTGGTTTCATGTAACTCTATATTCAACATGAAAATGGGGTTGCATGAGCCATGGGGTTGCATTATCCATGGGATTTAGCATAAGGGAGCTTTATAGACCCTAGAGGAATAGATGAATGCAACTTTTGGGGTCATGCACAATATGTGGTTGTGTGAAGGTGAATTCTCTTATTTGTATTTGACTATCCTTAAAGGTATTTTCATGAGAAGCTCTCCACCACAAGACAACCACATTAGGGCCCATGGTATGTTAGTCTTGAAATTTTTCTACCTTCGAGAATCCATGGTTTTTTGGAGTTGTGTGATGTCATGGAAGATAGATTTGTGTAATCGGGACAGCCTCACTGGGGTGCATAACATGGTTGTTCTCTATCCAGTCCTTTTTCAGTAGGACATGAACACACAAAAAGATGGTTTTTAAATCACCTTTATCATGAAATGATATTTTCTCACATATAACAGTTCACACACAAATCCATCCTTTTACATTAATATGACTTAAACATCATTCTAGGATTCTGTAGTACCTGCAAAACTTTAATAGTGTCACCTTTGGGGCAAAAGTCCTTTTTATGAGAATCTGATTTTTTTAATGAATTAATCTATAGTTGTTTGAACCCTTCTCATCAACCCTAGGATTTTACTTTGTTGTGGGTCACATACTCAGTTTAGGAGAAACTAATCCTTCAGGGGGTGAGACATGTTTTTAGAACCAACACATAGGATAAAGTTCATACACTCTTCTACATGGTGACCTTTCTGGTCACATCTTCCATAGATCTCTTCAATCACATTAAACATATTCAAGACAGGCACTATGGGTGGTCTTTAATTAAAATTTTATTTCCTTGTAGATTTTTTAATTCTATTTTTAGGATAACTTTCCCTTATTTTAGTACTTCTTTGATACCAAGGGAGAGACATATTATACCAAAAAACATATTCTTTGTGTTCATAAATTTCAAATAACCAATAAAATCCTTTTAAGTGATTTCATTCATATAAATACCGATTCTATTTCGAAAATTCTATTTGTTGTCTCTATATATTTTTAGTATTCTTCTGCTAAGATTTTCAAGAATTTTCATTCTTATGACTACTCTTCAATTATTTTTCTATATATTCCATATTCGGAGGGTTTTTCTCAACCCATATTTTTTTAATCTAGCATTTATGACATGCACCATTGGCCGAAATAGGTTTATCATCTTTAATTATAAAAGGTTCATATTTTAACTAAATCTGAGTACAACAATTTCTAATAGATTTAGATGAATTAGAATTCACTTTAATATCCTTTAATATTTCTATTTTATTTTCCTAAGGGTCTTCTCAGCCTTCATATTCCTTAATTAAACCTTGTTAATTGACTATTCATAAGAAACCATCTTCTTTTCAAATTATTTTATGATTCTTTCCTACTTAACTACTATAACTTTTAGAAGATTCATCCTCTCAATGAGTTAACTCTCCCTAATTTGAAAATAATATTCATATTTATTTTGTTTACTAACCACTTTATTGAGAGGTTTGATCTATTTCTTATGTTATGGATTTCTCTCAAGGAATATCAAAAGTTTATTTCTCAACAAGTGATTCATATAGGTTTCTTCTTCTTCTTCTTCTTCTTTAATTGATTTGTCTTCTATTCTCTCAACATGCTCTATGAAATAGATATGTTTCTAGAATATTATTCCTCTAATTAATGTATTAAATAATAATTGTCTTCTTCATCTATACTCAAAATGATTATCTTCTTTCTTATTCATTTTTTTCTTCTACCTTTATCATATCTTTTATATTATTTGGATGTTTTTACTTTAAATATTCATTAAGTCATCTTTTCTACTTCTTCCTCATCATACCCCACCCTATTATTTATACTTTGGTGGTCATTTGTAAAGTTCTGAACTCTTACACACTTAAATCATTTGAGTGGGAGTCTTACCTTTTTTCCCTTTATATCTTTTAAAAGTTTTAGAGATAAAATCCATAACCCTTTTGATATTTTCATCACTATAATTGTATTTTTTTAAAATTCACTTCAAGATTCAACCTCATTTTCTTTAATATTAAAATTATTCATGGATATAAATTCTATTTATTATTTATCCTTATTTTTAAAAACTAGTATTTTATAATTTTATACTTAATAAGGGTATTGTATAACTCATTAAGGTAAAAAAATTCTCTAGTTTTAATAAATAAAACTTTTGGATCAAATCTATCTTGGAAATTTATCATTAATTTTTTAACAAATATATAATCTTCTATCTTATCTCCAAAACCTCTATTATGGATAACTATTTCATTAACCCAGGTACAATATCCATTGATATTTTCATCTTCATCTATTTTTATATCCTTAAATTTGGACCTCAAAATTTCTAGATTGGCTTCCTTGGTCATAAAATTTCACTTACACATGTTTTTAAGTTTTTTTGACATTAATTTGGATATTTTGAACCCCATAACTTTTGCATATAATATTTTTAAAAAAGATGATAGTATATAATTTCTATCCTTCCAATATACCTATTAATTTCTCTTTCCAATGAAATCCATTGGATCATCTCTTACAAGAGCTGGAAAATCCATAGTAACAGCATCACTAACCTCCAATCATTGTGAAAGAAAATAGGGTAATAATTGGTTCTCCCATCAATGAAAATTGTTTCCATAAAAAATGTTAACTCTTCTACAATTTAATGAGTTCAAATTATCTATGATTAACTTTAGAAAGAGTGAAATCAAGGGGTGGTTTTCTCTAATACCACTTGTAGGCACTAGATTAGTTAGGGTTCCACAAAGATGGGGGGTGAATTAGTGGTACCATTTTTTAAAAGTTCTTTATTTTTGAATCAAAACCCTTTGACTAGTAAAATTCATGATCCACTCTCCACAATATCTTCCTCTACCATATGAAAAATAAGAGTAATAAACAATATAATGTAA
Source organism: Viscum album (assembly GCA_963277665.1). Lineage (NCBI taxonomy): Eukaryota > Viridiplantae > Streptophyta > Magnoliopsida > Santalales > Viscaceae > Viscum > Viscum album. Next base: position 125,854,667 of record OY728146.1, on the reverse strand, counting down.
ATTTTTACAAGGTTTGTCCTTGTTGTGAGAGACAACTCCTTGTCATGTCTGACTTCTTGTTGAGACATGGATTTTATTATCACTATAAATTTATAGTTATCAAAAATGCAGTACAAGTAACATTAATCATTTGAGAATGTATTTATCAAAAGGGATGGGTTTTATCCACTTCCCAAAAATAATGTATGGAATTATTTAGACTAGATACACCCGTTCTAAAAGATTACTCTTATGATCTTAATTATTAATCAGATCATCAATCCACTATTATATGTATCAGTATCAAAGAATTAATCTTATTATAGGAAGAAATTGACTTCCAAAATTTTTTCAATACTGAAAAATTCATGTCATATTCTATTCTAATTTTTTTATAATAGTATTATCATGCATAATAGAATTCACGCATGAGATAATCTTCTTCCTTCACAGCAAAAAGCACCCGAATGGTCAATAATAGAATCAGATTGCCTCAAACTCTTCAAAAATCATAGACACGGTATAGGTAAATCTCCTTAAATTATTATTTCTCCTCAACATAGATGATATTAAATGTAATAGGGTATCATTTTATTGAGTTTTTAGTTCTTGAAAACCTATCATATTCTTAATTTCTCCTTTTATATTATATAGAAAATGAATGAATAATATTTCCATAATTATTATGAAGATTACTATAAAGTTTGGTTATAAAATCATTCCTTGAATAATAAAATCTTTTACCATGACAAATTATTTCAAATATTGAATTTAAAATCACAAATAAATCACCCATGATCCTTCTCATTCAATATAATTCAAACTCCATGGAATCTGGGATAAATTTATGAATTTGATTAACAACTGATAATATTTAAGATATAAAGATTAGAAAAGAATTGTATGATTTAGTCATCTTATGAAACAAAAATCTTATACAATTAAAATATTAAAAATTATATCATCTTATGTAGTAGACACATTATGTAGGACACATAATATATTATAATTTTAAAAAATTTAACCTAGATAAATATATTTCTATATAGATTGTATATCTTCCATATCTCTAATATTCTTACAAATGTTAAAAAAAATTATTATATATTCTCTATAAAAGATCTTATATTGGTTTTTAAGAATATGGAATTTTCCATTTTTTATATTTATCTTCTTAGATCATCTTACACTTCATACATATGAAGATTACCTTTACCGCATTTCTATTACCTTTTGGATGTATATCTTTTATATTTCCAATATCTTATGTATCCTCACTATATGCATAATATGTTATCCTTTAACAATTTTAAATCACTCTACTAGTAAAAAATTATGTATAAACTAGAATATCATATAAATACCTTCCAACCTCATAAACAACTTATGCATCGATCATGCATTTGTCAAATTCTACCAACATCATACATATGAATAAAACATCATATGTATAAATACTAACTTAGGTGGATTTGATCCAAAAATTACATAGTTACTTCCAAACACATTTATACATTCCCAAAAACATCAAATAAACTCAAAAAAAATCTCAACAACACCTTTTGATCATCTTGAATAGTTCAAAAAAATACAACCATCATCAACAATTCCATTGGGTTATTCACCCGTACCAAGATCGGCTGACACTGGATGGTGAGATTCATTCCTTCCTAATTTTTCTTTTCAAACTGAATAGAATATATTCATTTTTTTTATGAGTTCATTCATGGTATCCATGTGGGATTTATATGGGTTTAATAGATTAAGTGCATCTGATAAGATGGCGAAACTCTTCTTCTTCTTTTAAAAGTTAAAAATATCATGCATAGGGATGAAAGAATTTATAGAAAATTGAAAAATATTATTTATGGACTACATCACTTGTGGAAAAGTCAGATACCCTTGTGTACCATGTGAATCTAAGTTTTATACCTTACATGATAGTTGGTAACTTTAATGTATGGAATTTTTTCAAATTTTCCCTTTAGTTCTTCTACTAGATTATTCTTAACCATCAAAAAAACAAATCATTATTAATATATATCCATTAAAATTATTCCAAAAATTGAATAATTCGATTAAATTCAAAATTTCATCCATTTTAAGTAATACTTATAAAATACAATTAAATAGTACTTTAATCCCAAAACTCTCTAAAACTCAATTAATTAATAAATGTAAAGGAATAAAATGAATTTAATATCAAAATATATAATAAATTAATAGCAACTTTAATGATTGTATTATCCATAAGAATGGAACTACTTTTCCTCAAACATACAGTTAAGATTAATTTTGATAGACCTTACACACTAACAACATAGTAAAGAGGATCTTCCAAAGATATGAGATATAATTACACCACCATCTTGGATTTCTTGATAAAAACCCACCTATATTATCCTCCTCTTAGAAAAAATTATGGATACCTGAGGAACTATCACACTAGGTTTGGTTAGGTGTTGGATTGATTAATCTTGACCCCCATTTAAAACCAGTCTCTATGAGGATGTCTTTCTTGACCACTTCTAATAAGTTGGAAAAATTAAATACAGAGGCATGGGTTTACAAAGTCTATTTAGAAACCATATTGAAATGATTAACCTTTGATTAGTCATCCCTACTTAGTTATTGAGTTAAGAAAATAAGATCTATGAAATTATCATTATATTCTATAATTGACATCAAACCTTGTTGAAGCTTCATGAATTCCTTCACCTTTACCCAGTGCAAAGAATCATGGTATAATTACACCAAAAAATATCTCTTGAAAACCTATCCAAATGATGCCTTGGTCTTTCCTAACCTCAATCATCATATTCCAACATCAACATTTTAATCTATTGATTATAAAAGTTACAATCTAAACTTTTTATTAATCATAGTTATTAATTATTTTGAAGATGAAGTGGAGACATTTAATCCACTCTTTAGCCTCCGGAGGAGAAATATCACCCTAGAAATTCAAGGGATAATAAAACTAAAAATACCTTATAATATCTAATTTTATAGGATTATTTAATGTAATTACTTAACTAATGACCTGAAGGATCTTGAAAATCACTACCAAAACCTCAAGGCCAATAGTAGGAAAATTTGGAAGCACATGTGTACCCACTTGAAGTGCATGCTCATCTACCCCTTATTGATTAGAAAGAAGTTCTCTTTTAGGTGGAATTTTATAAAATTAAGTAGATCATAACATAAATAATTCCATATTGAAAAGGAATGACCCTAAGAATTTACTATATTTTATATAAAAAGTATAACCACTTCCCTTACTCCCTCATTTTCATTTTCCAAAAACACTTTTGTTATTAACCAATTTATAAATCATTTTAAAAAAATCACATGCTTAAAAATCATGTAATGATAAATAAATAAAATGATTTGAGTATAAAATAAAAAAATATAGTTATCATAATAATATAAGGGAACTATCAATAAAAGGAATCAGTTGTTAACCAATATTACCCTACTTGTTAACAATAAATATATGGTAAAATTCCAATTATTTATTGTTAGTGTTTCATTTAATATTAGTTATAAAAATATTTCAATAATAATATGATAAAAAAGAAAATAAAGTATTCATTATGGCATGATATCCTACTTCTTCCTAACTATAGATACCTAATATGATTCATTAGACTTTAATGTTAAGGACTAACTCAAGATAAAGAGATGGAAAAGGAAGAGGAGTCCTGGACTACCCCTCGTAACCCTGGTTTCCAAAAAACATATTCTATCCAGGAAAATTTATGGGGTTTCCCCAAATCTTAATAGCCCTATTCTTCTATATACTCCCCAGTCCCATACCTAAGATCCCTTAGTATTCTCTAATACCACTTCATTACATTTATGACCTAAGTACCCAAACGACATCTACACTAAAACTTCACAACATTTCAAGAAAACCTACTAGTCACAAAAGGATGGTGTAAACACTGGGGGTCAAGTATAACACGTATAGGAGGCAGTTTTACCCCTTTATATCTATGTATTAGCTAGATAACTCATGTCTCCAAAGGCATCATTTCCTATTCTATTCTCATTTGGTTAAGCACATAACTATCCATCAAAGGAAAAAAGTTTAAGTTCACAATGATCAATATGAGACCAATTTATATCAATATTAATCACACATAAAAAGGTTTAATAGTAATAAATTATTCATAAATATAATTGAATTACTAAAAACAAAAATCTATAATAGATCATGGAAAAATGAGGCCTAAGACTCAAAATAGTTCCCTCCTAGTGTGAATCCTCTCTAAAAGTGTTAAGTATAGCACATGTTCCATCTAAAATATCACCCTTAATACACCAAAAATTTATCTCCCCAACCTCCATACTCCTTATATGTTTATCCCCCAAGATCATGTGCCTTTACCTTACCTTGACTATGATGAAAATTGTCTATATATGTCCCTAAAGGGTCTCATGCTAGGTGTGGGTATGAAAACATAACAATTGGTCACCTCCCCACCACTAAAAACTATCTTAAACCTAAGTGTATTCCAAAAAAACAAAAAAAAACTAGAGGAGTAGGTCAAAAACAATCATATAGAATAACACAGAGTCTAGAAAATTAACTTTTGTATAATGAAGATAACTACCTATAAAAGGAGGAACCAAAAATGCTTACCTACTTTGATAAAAGTTCTTAGAATCTATTATATACCAGTCAGGGAAATAATAATACTCATCCAAGAAATCCATGGAGGTCATTCCAGTCCCAATAGATGATTACACATGTATAAATATGTTCCCATGAATAGGGGTAGATGAGAATAAAGAATTAAATATATAAGAAACCCATACTAGGTATATAATAAGTTCAAGATAGTAAGTGTAATCTCACATCCCATCCTAGGGAATAGGGGAATGGGTATGACAATTCATGGAATCTTGAGGTAATCCCATGTATAAGAGGGATGAATTTTATAATGATCATAAGAGAGTGAATTTTTTAATGTAAAGTTAATGACTATAGAAATAAATCAAGAAAGTGAATGTCAATACTTTCCTCACAAAAAATGATCATCAACAGTCTATAAGAAGAATAAGGATAGTATCAATAAAACTTATAACCATTGGAGTAAAAATAAATGGTTGTTTTCATTGATGAATATAAATATCATAAAAAAATATTTAAAAACATTCTTGAGGAAAATATCCTCTTCATTTTGAAAATTTCCTTTTAAACCTAAAATTTCACAAAAAAAATTGAAAATAATTTTCATTGAAAATAACCTTTGAAACTTATAAAGGATGTTGTTGGAATCACCTGTTTTGATAATCCCAAATCATGCTTAACCATTGATTATGATGTATTAAAACCTTGCATTAATCTTATTATTCCATGCTTAAACGTATTTTATTCTAAACAGTTCATATTCCTACTCTCATAACTTTACTGTAACAGCTTACAGTAGCATTTACATAAGTTTAGTATTGTTAGCTACCAGTCAGAGTTTTATTTTCAAAGTCACAGTTACAGCTAACTGTCACCTTAAATATTGTTGCAATAAGTTCACAGTTACAAGGTTACAGTCGAAGACTAATACAAGCTTACAGTTACGAGTCTACTGCTATCTATTGTCAAAGCTCACAGACGAAGGAACCCGTACCTCGTACCTGCTGAAAAGAAATCTTTTTTGTCCCCTGTCGGGAGATAAATACGAGAAGACTACGCTGCCCAAAAAGAATGCGAACCAGAGAAGTGCGTGGTGGACGAAATATACCAGAAACACAAGAAGATAAAAACGAGTTCCATCAAGAACACAGAGAAGCATATAGTCAATCAAGTATACTCGAGAAGTGTTGTGTGCATACAAGAAGAACCCTGAAGAACTTCACCGACTACATTCTCACTACCTGTGAACCTGAAGCATACGACACTCTGTTTCTCAAACAGAAACGAGAAGAGGACTCAAACTTTCTTCTGATCGAATACAAGAGCTACACTGAGATCACCAGAACCACTTCTAAACTCTACATCTCTTGTTCTGTGATTTATTCTACATTTTGAGCAGTGTGTGTTATCTGCTGTATTAAACACACACACTGACTCCTGTACTTTCACTGGAGGATCTGTAAATCCTCAGCAAACCTTTTTGCACCCCATTTCCCACTGTGGATAGTGGTAGAGGTCTTGTGACCTGAACAGCTGGCTGCTGTTGTTTGTTTTCCCACGAAGAACTGTGGTAGAGGTCTTGTGACCTGGACAGTGTGTTCACTGTTTTTAACCCCGATCCAGGGTGTGGATCATTCTTATATAAAATTTTGAGAGGACTAAGTCTCGGCTTGAGACTGAACCTCTTGGTTAATTCTCTGTGTTTGTAGTTGTACTCTATATCCATACTATACATATTTATTTCTTATTCCGCTGCTATTACTTTGAAATATAATCTACCTTCAAAGCTACTTTGATAATTAAATTCGCAAGTGTTTATGTTTGTTATAAATCAGTAAGTTAGTTTCAAAAGTTAATTTAATCATAAGATTAAGTTAACTGAGAATTAATCAATCTTTGAGAAACTAATTGAACCTTTATAATCTATATAAATTCACTACAGTTTAATTTGTTTTTGAAATTGGGGGATTTTAATAGAAATTGTTTTTAACAGAAATTTTAATTGGAACTCAATTCACCCCCCTCTTGAGTGTCCACTCCGACCAACATTTGGTATCAGAGGAGTTGTTTATCTCTGTTATACTTGCTCAAAGTTTTATTTTAACCCTCTGTTTTTAAACTGTGATTGTAGTTTTATCTAAAAGATCTTAAATTTCTGTTAGTTCTAAATTTTATCTCTTTAAAACATTTTCTAAAATTTCCTTATGGATAATAGACTAGAAGGTGCTGCTACTAACAGGACACCCTTCTTTAATGGTGTAAATTATGCCCAATGGAAGCTCAAAATGAAAATTCATTTGGAAAGTATGGGTTTTGATATTTGGACTGCTATAGAGTCTCAATACAAGATTCCAGAAACTGAAAGAATAACTTGGGATGAACCTACTAAGGTAGCTTACAATAATAATTGTAAGGCTGTGAATGCTCTCTACTGTGCTCTAGGAGATGAGGAGTTCAATAGAATTTCTGCATGTAAAACTGCTTTTGAAATCTGGGACACCTTAGCTGTTTCTCATGAAGGAACAACTAATGTCAAGGAAATGCGGTTAAATACTTACACTATCAAATATGATAACTTTAAAATGAAAGCTGATGAACCTATTTCTGATATGTATCTCAGGTTTAATGAGATAGTCAACACAATGAGCTCACTTGGAAAGATTGTTCCAGCAAAGGAGCAAATCATGAGATTATTGAGATGTCTGCCTGACAGATGGAGAGGCACATCCGTTTCAATTAGAGAATCCTGTGATATTGGAACTTTGCCTGTCAAGGAGTTAATTGGTAAGCTGATGATGTACGAAGAAGAGATCAAGGTAAATAAAGAGGAAGATGAGGAACCAAAACGAAAATCCGTAGCTTTTAAGTCTACTGCATCAAAGAGCAAAGACAAGGAGAAAGTGCATATACCAACTGAAAGCTCATCTAGTGAAGACTTAGATTCTGACAGTGATGCCGAGATGGCACAAATAGCAAGGAGATTCAAGAAGTTCTATAGGAAGAAGAAGTTCTTCAGAAAACCAAACTAAAAGGGTAAGTATGATAGACAAGGTAAGTGGAAGAAATATTGGAAGAAAACTGATAAAGAAGAAGACATAGTTTGCTATGAATGTAAAAGGAAAGGACACATCAAAGCTGACTGTCCTAAGTTAAAATTCAAGAAGAAATATGAGTACAAGGACAAGAATTATAAGAAAGCTATGAAGGCCACTTGGAGTGCTTCAGAAGACCGCACAAGTGAATCAGAGTCCAGTGATTCTGAAAGAAATCGTGCTAATATGTGTTTCATGACAAACACATCTGAGGTAACCTTAGACACTCCCACTCTAAACTCTTATTATTCTGAAGGTGAAGCAGAATCTGGTTCTGATTCTGAAAATATGTCTAAAGATGAATTGATTGAATACTGTAATATGCTAGAAGAAACGTGTAATGAACTAAAGGATAAATATAAGTCTTTAAAGAAACAGCATGCTCTTACTGCAAGTGTCAAGTCTGCACTTGATGTAGAAAAAGAGAAAAATGTTCAATTATTAAAGGAGAATACAGAACTGAAACTATCTAATGAACAACTTAGAAAGGACTTAGAAACATTCACAAATGGAAAAGATACTCTAACCCAACTGCTAGGAAAGCAAGTTGCACCTAAGTATTCTACTGGCTTGGGATACCAACCTGGACAAAGACAGTTTACTAAAACCCGATTTATTAAGTCTGGAAAAAATCCTGCTAGTTCCAGTTTTGGAAATTCGTATGCCTCAACTGGTTATTTAAATAGTTGTAGATCAAATAAAGTATATCTCTCTAAATCTGTTGCATCTATTAATTGTATGGGAACCATAAAACAAATCTGGGTACCTAAATCCTTGATTGCTAACATATCTGGACCCAAGAAAATCTGGGTACCAAAGTCATTTCCTGTCTAATCTGTTTTGTAGGAAATCTGTTTGAAAAGCAATTACAAGAAGGTATGGTACTTAGACAGTGGATGTTCAAGACACATGTCTGGAGACTATTCGTGCTTCAAAAGCTTAATAAAGGTTGATGGAGGATATGTCACTTTTGGTGATAACTCAAAAGGAAAAATCATCGGCTTAGGCCAGATTGGTAACACTGACTCAGTATTAATTTCCAAAGTTTTATTTGTTGATGGACTTAAGTACAACCTACTTAGCATCTCTCAATTGTGTGATGATGTTTTTAATGTCAAGTTTGAAAACAATTCTTGTGATGTTTATAATTCCAAAAATGCTTTAATATTTTCTGCCTTAAGAAATGAAAATGTTTATGCTGTTGACTTAAACACTTTAGCTAAACATAATGTTACTTGCTTAAATGCTTTTCATAAAGAGTCTTGGCTGTGGCATAGGAGATTAGGACACTGCAACATTCACTCACTTAGAAAACTCTCTAAGAAACACCTAGTTATAGATCTACCTAAGCTTGAATTCCCAAATGACAAAGTGTGTAATCCCTGTCAGAAGGGAAAACAACACAAGGTTTCTTTTAAACCAAAGAAAGAAGTTTCAACTTCTCAACCACTTGAACTGGTTCACATGGATTTGTTTGGACCATCAAGAATTTCAAGTCTAAACGGGAAGCACTATGTTTATGTTCTTGTAGATGACTTTTCTAGATATACTTGGGTATACTTTCAAGCTCACAAAAGTGAAGCCTGCTTTCCTTTGTTAAATACTCTAAGTCTGTAGAAAATCTTAGTGGACTTAAGATTAAGACCTTGAGAAGTGATCATGGTCGTGAGTTTGAGAATCAAGAATTTGAATCTTACTGCTCACTCAATGGCTATGCTCATAACTTTTCTGCCCCTAGGACACCCCAACAGAATGGTGTAGTAGAAAGAAGAAACAGAACCCTGCAAGAAATTGCTAGAACCATGCTCAATGAATATGACCTTCCAATTTACTTTTGGGCTGAAGCTGTAAATACAGCCTGCTATGTTATTAATAGAGTCTTGATTAGACCGGTTCTTAAGAAAACCCCTTATGAGTTGTGGAATAATAGGAAGCCTAAGGTTAATTACTTTAGAGTTTTTGGTTGCAAAGTCTTTATTCTGAATACCAAAGATAATCTTGATAAATTTGCTCCAAAAAGTGATGAAGGAATTTTCCTGGGTTACTCTATGTCTAGTAAAGCCTATAGAGTTTTCAATAAGAAAACCAAATGTGTGGAAGAATCTGTTCACATCAAGTTTGATGAGACTGATCCACATGAGTCTAAAACTTCTCTTGAAGATGTTGAAGAAGATTTATCTGTTCTGGACCTAAATGACAAATCTAAAGAACCTGTAATAAAAACATCCAGTTCTGGACTTTTTCCAGAATCTTCCTCTGTGGAACCCGAACCTATAAATGAACCTGAAATCTCTAGTCCAACCTTTACCAAATCAACTAGGATTCTAAAGAATCATCCTTTAGATGCTGTTGTTGGTAATCTTGATAGAGGAACACAAACTAGAGCTTCTCTAAGAAATCAGGTTGAACATCAAGCTTTTCTTTCACAGCTTGAACCCAAAAATGTCAATGATGCAATCAGTGATGAATTCTGGGTAATGGCTATGCAAGAAGAACTAAATCAGTTTGAAAGAAACAAAGTTTGGGAATTAGTGGAAAGACCTAAAGACACTCTTACCATAGGCACTAAATGGGTGTTTAGAAACAAAGTTGATGAGTTTGGTAATATAATCAGAAACAAAGCTAGGCTAGTTGCACAAGGGTATAGTCAGGAAGAAGGAATAGACTATGAGGAAACCTTTGCACCCGTGGCTAGACTAGAGGCCATTAGGATATTACTTGCTTATGCTGCTCATCTGAATTTCAAACTATATCAAATGGATGTTAAAAGTGCTTTTCTAAATGGATATATAATTGAGGATGTATTCGTGGAACAACCTCCTGGTTTTACAAATCCCCATTTTTCTAATCATGTTTTTAAACTATCTAAAGCTTTATATGGTTTAAAGCAAGCTCCAAGAGCTTGGTATGATAGGCTCAGCTCTTTTCTTATTTCGAAAGGATTTACTAAAGGGATAGTTGATCCTACTCTTTTTATTAAATGGATTTCTAAAGATGTCTTAATAGTACAAATTTATGTGGATGATATTATTTTTGGATCTTCTAAAAATTCTTTATGTGTTGATTTTTCAAAAATAATGCAAAATGAGTTTGAAATGAGTTTAATGGGAGAACTCAAATTTTTCCTTGGATTTCAGATCTTTCAAAATAAAAATGGTATTATTTTGAACCAAAGTAAATATATTAAAGATCTTCTAAAACGTTTTTCTTTGGATGGAACCAAAGGCAGTGACACACCTATGAGCACCACTTGCAAGTTGGACAGTGATGAAACTGGTGAACCAGTGGATCAAACCAATTACAGAGGTATGATAGGTAGTCTACTGTACCTTACTACCAGTAGACCTGACATCATGTTCAGTGTATGCATGCGTGCTCGGTTTCAAGCCAATCCAAAAGAGTCTCATTTGACTGTTGTTAAAAGGATTTTCAAATATCTAAAACATACTCCCAATTTGGGATTATTTTATCCAAAAAGACAATCATTTGATTTATTAAGTTATTCTGATGCTGATTTTGCTGGCTGCAAGTTAGATAGAAAGAGCACCTCTGGAACATGTCACATTTTAGGCAAGTCACTAGTATCTTGGTGTAGTAAGAAGCAAAATTCTGTTGCATTGTCTACTGCCGAAGCTGAGTATATAGCTGCTGGTAGCTGTTGTGCACAAATCTTGTGGACGAAACACACTTTACTAGACTATGGATATCAATTCAAACATGTCTCTATAAGGTGTGACAATACAAGTGCTATTAACATTTCAAAAAATCCAGTATCTCATGCTAGGACAAAACATATTGATGTGAGACATCACTTTCTGAGGGATCATTATCAAAAAGGTGATATCACTCTTGATTTCATTGGCACTGAACATCAGTTAGCTGATATTTTTACAAAGCCTCTGAATTCTGAGAGATTAAGTTACATCAAACATGAGTTAGGTATGATTAATTATAGCACAGTTGAAACCTCACAGTTGAAACCTCACAGTTGAAACCTCACAGTTGAAACCTCACAGTTGAAACCTCACAGTTGAAACCTCACAGTTGAAACCTCACAGTTCAAACCTCATAGTTGAAACCTCACAGTTGAAACCTCACAGTTGAAACCTCACAGTTGAAACCTCACAGTTGAAACCTCACAGTTGAAACCTCACAGTTGAAACCTCACAGTTGAAACCTCACAGTTGAAACCTCACAGTTGAAACCTCACAGTTGAACCTCACAGTTGAAACCTCACAATTAGACCTCACCGGTGTACCTCACTGTTACATCTCTCTGTAGGCTGTTTCGCTGTTTAACCTTATTTTATTTTGCGGGAATTCGAACCGTTTCTTTTCTTTATTCTTTTATTCCTAAATCCCTAAATGATAAAAATTGAGAACATCGAACATATCTCAATCCACTCATCTCGACCCTTGCTCTCTCTCAAGCCCTAAACCCTAAACCTTCAACCGAACCTCGAAACCTCATTCAGTTCCAATGGCCAGAACAAAGCGACCCCCGACTGTCAATGAAGATGCACCAATGCCAAAGAGGACTCAAGTCGAATCCAGTGGCACCGGGAACGCCTCGATAAGACCTGTCAATCCACATCTGACTAAGAGAGAAATAGTTGCTGAGAAGGAGCTAAGTGAAGAGTGGATTTTATCGAGCAGATCATTAGTACTGGCAGTGCTTAATGAGCAAGGATGGACCGAATGCTTCGCAAACAATAATGGACCGTACTACCCGAAGCTGGTGAAGGAATTCTATGAATATCTACAGTTCGAGGAAGAGGTTGATCTGCATAGACTAGTATCCAGAGTAAACGGCAATGAAGTCAGTTTTTCATCAGTTGAATGGGCTGCTTGTTTAAGAGTTCCTCATGAGGGTATTTACAACTACTATTCTGGAGCGGCTCCTCCAAATAGTAGAATCTTTGATCATGAGACGGCTCTGGAAGAACTGACAGGCAATGGCACAGTAAGAAAGGTTATTGCTGCTGAAATGAATGGAGAGGACAGGCTTCTGTTTAAGTTTATTCAGCATGTACTGAGTCCTAGAAGAGGAGATTTTGCAACTCTGAAGCACCAGGATATTTACTTGATGTACTTATTAAAACATGGAAGGAAGGTCAACCTTTGTAGGTTGCTGATGGCTCAGATGGAGGACATGATAAAGGCAAGCTCAAAATCAAGTGCCTTGTTTCATGCTAAACTCATTTCGGTTATGTTGAAAGTGAAAGGTGCAGCTGGAAGTCAGGAAGAGTTGATAGTGGCAAAGAACAGTGTATGTATCTCGAAAGTAATCTGCAAATTCATGAAGATCAGTTGGAATCCCTGGAAGAAATCATGGGTGAATGATGAGGAGAGAATCTATGAGAAATTTAGCCCTTCTACTCATCCCTCTAGACCGAGAGATAGGAGAGATCCAGGCTTAAAGCCTGATGAGCCTGAACCTGTATACTCAGATGATGAACAGACTGCAGTAGTTGGTGACTCTGCAAGAGAGAACACCCCAATTGATGAAGGGAGTGATCCTGATACTACTCACAGTCCTGTCAGGACAGTGACGTTTGGAGCTGCAAGCCCTCCAAAAGAACTACCTAGTAGAGAACCTGTTCTAAGAGACAGTGAGACTGAGACTACAGAAGAAGAAGAAGAATCTCAATATTTTTTCAAGGACACCTCTGACGAGGGTGATACAGTCGAAGCAGAAGAGGCTGGAGCTTCAAATAAAAATCAAGAAACTGTTGCAGAAGATAAAGAGGAGATCAGTGGTGAAGAAACAAAAGAACTCAGTATGAGCCCTCTGATAGGGTATACAGACAAGTCAGTGTCTGACCAGGAAGCAGGAGTGGTCTCTAATACTGTTGTCATGGAAGTGGTTGATGACCCAACAGAGAGGGAGGCTAACCTCACTGCTGAACCTACAGAGGAAGCAAATATGGAACCTTCTAGAGCTACAGAAGAGAACTTAGAGTTACCCAGAGTTGAGCAGATAGTAGAAAGTGTTCAGAAAGGACCTCCAAGTGAGGGGGAGCATTTTGGTTCAGTCTCTGTAATGTTTGATATAGAAGGATGGACCTCATATCCAGGATACATGGTGTTAGGACTCAATTATGAGGATTCAGATAAGGAAAACCAACCACCAAGAAATCCAGTCATCCTACCTAACAGCTCTCCAGTGTTAGAAACTGAAAGATTGGCCACCAAGGAAGACCTTGAATCCTTAAAGAATGAAATGAAGGAGACCATCAGACAATCTGTTGCTGAATTGAAAACCAGTCTTTTTGATGAGCTGAAAAATGTGGAACAATCCTTAGAATTATCTCTAGGATGTGTTGTGGGAAGTCCAATCAAAGAAGTGATGGATGAAATGAAAGTGTGCCACACTCAAATTGAAAGATGGACTGGAGCAGTAGTGGCCCTCAGACAATCAGTTGCTTCTTTAACTGCCCTGAGCAGTTCTCAGACACAAGTGGCCAGTGAGATTCGATACATCAAAGAAGTGGTCAAGCAGTTTGTGGAAGTATTTGAGGCTTTCAAGAAATCAGTAAAAGAACACTTTAGCAATCAGGATGCTGTCATTCAGAAAGTGATTGGAAATCTGACTCAGTCTTTCAAGGAGACAGTGGCATTCTCAGTCAAGTCCCTTTCTTCCTCTAGCTCTCCTGTGGACCTTGAGCAGTTTAGAAGCCTGCTCAGAGAAGAGCTTACTCAGGCCCGTGCAAATGACACATCAGACCTACAGATCCTTGCTACTACAAGAGAAGTCAGTGGATTTGTTCGTGAGCACCTGCAGGCTGCTACTGCTTCTCAGGAGGCCATCAAAAGTAAAGTGGATTATTACTTTGATCGGATTTTCACCAAGCATCAGTTGAACAATCACTTCAAGCTCATGCTAGAAACTATGAAGCTGCCTCCTGTAACTCAAGATTTCAAAGAACAAGTTAGCAAGCTACGAGAGTTGACCCCGGCTTTGGATTAATTCTTGGACAACAAAGATGACTTCTTATCTGCCATGGACAGAGGAGGAAACATCATCATGGATTTCAGGAATCTGCTCCTACCTTTTCTTCATGTGGACTGCACACCTGTTATAGTTCCTCCTGCCCTACCTGTCTCCAACCCCAGTGGTTCTTCAGTAATGTCTCCTGCTGATGCCCTCAGAAGACTTAGACCACTAATACCTCGGCAAGCTACTCACTACAGGCCTTCAGGAGCATCTGTTGCTACCCCTCCAGACATTCCTGCTGCACTTCCTAAGCCTGTTGATCCTTCACCTCCTGCTCCATCTTCTTCCTCCAAAGGAAAAGATCCCTTACCTCCAGATGAAGAGGATTGAGTCTGTTTATGTTTTTTTTGATAGGGATCATGTATTCACGTTTTGGGTCATGTACTGTACTCCTTCTTAATACAATGTTTATTTTCTATCTCTCTGTCTTACTTTTTGTTAATCACAAAGGGGGAGAAATAGGGAAAAATAGATAGGGGGAGAAATGGGGAGAAATAGGGAAAACTCAAGGGAGAAATGAACCTATACAAAGAGGAGAAATCCTTGCGGATTATACCTAATTTTTGTGCTCATATTGCTAATACTGTGTCTTGCACACTTCTCTCTGATACTTCTATATTTCATACTGACATAATTTGTGATTATCAAAAAGGGGGAGATTGTTGGAATCACCTGTTTTGATAATCCCAAATCATGCTTAACCATTGATTATGATGTATTAAAACCTTGCATTAATCTTATTATTCCATGCTTAAACGTATTTTATTCTAAACAGTTCATATTCCTACTCTCATAACTTTACTGTAACAGCTTACAGTAGAATTTACATAAGTTTAGTATTGTTAGCTACCAGTCAGAGTTTTATTTTCAAAGTCACAGTTACAGCTAACTGTCACCTTAAATATTGTTGCAATAAGTTCACAGTTACAAGGTTACAGTCGAAGACTAATACAAGCTTACAGTTACGAGTCTACTGCTATCTATTGTCAAAGCTCACAGACGAAGGAACCCGTACCTCGTACCTGCTGAAAATAAATCTTTTCTGTCCCCTTTCGGGAGATAAATACGAGAAGACTACGCTGCCCAAAAAGAATGCGAACCAGAGAAGTGCGTGGTGGACGAAATATACCAGAAACACAAGAAGATAAAAACGAGTTCCATCAAGAACACAGAGAAGCATATAGTCAATCAAGTATACTCGATAAGTGTTGTGTGTATACAAGAAGAACCCTGAAGAACTTCATCGACTACATTCTCACTACCTGTGAACCTGAAGCATACGACACTCTGTTTCTCAAACAGAAACGAGAAGAGGACTCAAACTTTCTTCTGATCGAATACAAGAGCTACACTGAGATCACCAGAACCACTTCTAAACTCTACATCTCTTGTTCTGTGATTTATTCTACATTTTGAGCAGTGTGTGTTATCTGCTGTATTAAACACACACACTGACTCCTGTACTTTCACTGGAGGATCTGTAAATCCTCAGCAAACCTTTTTGCACCCCATTTCCCACTGTGGATAGTGGTAGAGGTCTTGTGACCTGAACAGCTGGCTGCTGTTGTTTGTTTTCCCACGAAGAACTGTGGTAGAGGTCTTGTGACCTGGACAGTGTGTTCACTGTTGTTAACCCCGATCCAGGGTGTGGATCATTCTTATATAAAATTTTGAGAGGACTAAGTCTCGGCTTGAGACTGAACCTCTTGGTTAATTCTCTGTGTTTGTAGTTGTACTCTATATCCATACTATACATATTTATTTCTTATTCCGCTGCTATTACTTTGAAATATAATCTACCTTCAAAGCTACTTTGATAATTAAATTCGCAAGTGTTTATGTTTGTTATAAATCAGTAAGTTAGTTTCAAAAGTTAATTTAATCATAAGATTAAGTTAACTGAGAATTAATCAATCTTTGAGAAACTAATTGAACCTTTATAATCTATATAAATTCACTACAGTTTAATTTGTTTTTGAAATTGGGGGATTTTAATAGAAATTGTTTTTAACAGAAATTTTAATTGGAACTCAATTCACCCCCCTCTTGAGTGTCCACTCCGACCAACAGATGTTTTAAAATATTTTATTGGTCATGATAGATGGAAATTTTATTCATGTTGTACACATTAAAAAAAATATTCCTTTTACTTTTTAGGTAAAATCCAAACGGGAATTGTCTTGAAAATGACATAAATATTCCTTTGAAACCATTTTTTTTAATGGGTAAAAATGTATTTATTAAATAATTTTTAAAATATTAAAAAATTGAAAACATTTTTATAAAGCATGGTTTTTGAAGAAAATGGATCTCCGATTGAAGATAAAAATGAAGTTTTATTTTACTAATAACATTTTATAAACCATTTTAAGCACCAAAGAGTGTAAAATGGTAATGAAATATAGAAATATCATTAATAACTAGAGGATAAGAAAATTAAATGGGTTTATTATACAAATATCAAATAATTTCCTTCAATCTAAATTCAATAATAAACAATCTTGATGAGAATTATATTGTGAAATAAACCCTTTTAATAATCATAACGTTGAAGTGAGAATTAGTAAATGAATTAGTTATGTGTATAAACCATAAATCCACATAAAATTTTTTAAATAAAAAATAATATAATTAAAATTCATTACACCCATAATATTATAATATCAAAGATGATGAAGATGTAATATAACCCAATGAATAGAAATTGAGTTATGAAATTCTTTACCACATGGTAACTCTTAAGTCAAATCCCCTTGGATGGAATAATTAAAATTGAAACTTAAAATACCATGAAATATTAATTAATAATTATATTAAATTAATATTGGAATTATATACACCATATAATATAAATTAGGTGTATAACATTACAATATGGATCAATAAATGTAAATTGAGACGAAGTTCCTTACCTTCCAATTTTATTTAGTTAAACATACATTAACCTCCTATATATTGGTTTTAAGCATGTTATTAACTTATTAAAGAACCAAAATCATATTTATAATGTCATATATCATCCTCTTATATATTTTTACCTCCCATTAATTAATAATATTTCATCATATTCATTGTTTTGGGTGTTAATTTCCTTATTTTCTCATTCAGGCTTTATTATGAAAGTTCCACTTCTTGCACATATTATATAGTTCCATAATATACAGAATAATAATCATGAAATAATTATCATATTTATACATAAATAATATTTTTAATATCAATCATTAAATATGGTTTTGAGAAATAAATTATCTTACGATCATGGAGAAGGTAGGTCATACGTACGCAAGAGTAACGTTTCCATTTTCCAATGATCATTATGGAAATAAGGTAAGTAATATTTTTTATTTTAATAATGATAATAATATCTTATATACCATATTATTTCTTTAAATATACTTATATATATATATATATATCATCCATGTGGTGTGTTGATTAAAATAGAGTCACATCGTGAAGGTGGTCACCCACAAATACATGAACGATGTTATCATTTTTCAGTGAAAAAAATAAAATGATATTTTATCTTTTCATAATGATAAATATGTAATTAATATCATAATTATTTAATTTATATCACATTTAAACATTAACTTTATACTTATCACCTTCCATGTAAAGTGTTAGTGAAAGACAAATTGCATCGCTTCGCAAGGCGGTAAACCACCGTACACACGAGCGATGTTATTGTATCCCTTATGTAATGGAAAGTAAAAAAATTATATATGATATAATGAATCTAGAGGTATAATTATGTTATAAATATAATATATATATATATATATACTTTATATCCATCATAATACCCAACCATGAGAGGTGGTAATAGAAAAACTAATGACATTGGTTCGCGAAGCGGTAGTCTGACGTACACACGAATGATGATTTTTTAACCCATTTGATGGAAGTGGAGATGGTTATAGGTCATTAAACTAACATAAAAAAAATATTATTACATCGAAAATACTGATTTTTTTTATATCATCTTGTTTTAATAAGAATTAAAGGAGATGAATAAAGCAGTAAAATAAAAATGCTCGTTGAAGAATGTTACCTCTTCTTCGGGTATCCTCCTCAGGTTTACACCGAAAGCCTTCCTAGGTTGGCTTTCAAATAAAAATAAGGCTTATAGGATTAGGGGAGTTATGTTGGTAAGTGATTTGGTTATTTATTTTCTAAAAAAATGTGTGAATGTGTCAAGAAGAGAGGATTGGGGATGGCCTCTTTTAAGTTTGGTGAGTGGCACACTTGTAATTTTTTGAAAAGAATCAATCATACCCACATTTTTATCTAGAAAAAAAGCCTCCCAAATGGGTCATTATCAAACCTATAAGATATAAGTTTTAAATAAATCTATCCAATGGAATTTTTACATGTTTTTAGGTCATTTGTGACCCTTATCTTCTTATTTTAACCCCCAGTAAATCATTTTTACCTTAACCATCGTAATTAATTTTTATTTTATTTTTTCACTATTCATTTTGGTGAAAAATTAAGTTGAAATTATTATAAATTATAAATTTTTAGGATTCCAAATATGAAATCCATTTTTCCAAATTCAATTCATGGAATTAGAAGCTTTTAATTTAAAATTAATCCCACATATGCGATGAGAAAGCAGGTTTTCAAAGAGAAAATGTTCAAAAGTTTACAAAGTTTTTATATCAAAATTCAATATGAAAATGATTACAATGAAATAAAAATGATATTAATTGATATATAATTTAATTAATTTTCCTTTAAAACCAATTAAAAATATTATTTATCCTTATTAATAATTTGAATGAAAAGACAGTTTTCAATTAAAATATAGTATTTTTCACTATTGATCAAAAAATGAAACATTTCATAAAAATCACAAAAATTAACAATAAGATAATTTTGATATTATTATTTCAAAAATAAATTTCATTTTATAAAATAAATTTTTTGAAATTGGAAAAAAATTAATTTTAAATTATATGTGCAAAGAATGACTAAACTATCTCTTTGAAAAATACAGTTTTTCATAAAACATTTATTTTTATTTTAAATTAATATTATTTTATTTATAATTAGTAAATAACCATAATTTTCATAATTTATTTATCATTATTCATACCTGATTATACCACGATTCACTGTGTAATTTTCACCTTTACACCACTGTGCTAAACTTATTTTATATTGAAAATTATAAAAATAATGACAAGTTTCATTCCATGTTTGAATCATTTATTTTGTTTTTATCACTGTTAAAAAGGGAAATGATACTTGTTTTGATGATTCCATTGCAGGAGGAGGTGATTTGGAGGGCCCATGATGATGTCCGAGAAAAATGGGCCAAAACTACGTAGGGTCCAAGCACACCAGTGGATTAATCCGCACACTGATACTAGACCGTACATCCACATGGGCTGATATTTTTTGTGAGGATCCAAATTTAATTGGGATACATTTATTATGAAGTAACCCAAAAATCATTAGGCCATCTTGTGGCCCAACCAACCAGATCTGTCCAACACACCGAATATGCATGATGTCAAAAGTGGTGTGTTGTGATCTGTCCATATCTCGGGCTATAGGTGTCCAATTTATTCCAAACTTTCGGTTGAGATATCCAAGAGGTGGGGAGACAACGTTTTTATTTTCTCCAAATCTAGATAAAGCTTTATGGATGTCTAAATTTATGTTATAAGTGGTTTTAATAAATTTTTGGGCTCAAAACCACCTTCCCATTTTCCAATAAAATGGCACCTTGGGCTCCTCATTTGCAAGTTCGTCCAACAGGAAAATATTTGGTATTTTGGAGACCCAAATAATTCCTCTCATCATCCAAGGAGTTCTCGATGCCCCTATCCTCATAGGGTAATTAATGATGAAGAGGGAGTTCCACCCGAGCCTCCTCCTCCTCATGACGGCGAGCTAAACGGTGGACAATCATTTTGAGGGAGCTACACAAACTTGGGAGGGAGTTCCAGAACTTTTTATTCTACTGGTTTTGTGTTATTTTTGTTCTAAATATTTCACTTATTTCTTATATTGACATGATTCTTCTCTAATTGCATTTTTATTGTTAAAATTAAGTGAAACACGTTTTATTTCAACACCGATTAGGTTGAGATTTCAAGTGGGAATCTTGGGTTGTTCCGATTGGACAAGACAAGAGTCCTATTTATATCACACATACATAATATTTCAGTGTGATTTGATATCCTTTATTCTCTATGCTTTATAACCAAACCTTGACAACATGATTGTTGTGTCAAGGGGTGGTTCTTTGATCATCGTTTAAGAGGCAAGAGGGAAGTTGAGATCTTGACAACCCTCAACCAAAGGATTTCATTAAACCATGTGTATTTTTTAGAATGATGAACTCACCAAGATGTGTATTTAACTTTAAATGATATCCTTATATCATAATTCTAAAACATAACTTTTATTTAGCAGCTATTAAACTCTTTAAATTAAGTAATTTACTTAAGTCTGTTTTTAAAACCACCCCTCTCTTTTAGTAATTCTTATTCAAAATACATACTCAAAACCCACCAACACTCTTTGAGAGATAACCTAGGGTCTTCCCTAGACTATAAATCAACCTTAAAAACATAATCAATTTGATGTGTCATGATATCATGCCCAAATTTTGGCACCGTTTCCGAGGAGCGCTTTGGTTTTTAGTGCGTGTTTTTATAAGGTTTTTGTAATTTTTGTGAATATTTATTTGTTTTCTCTTATACCTTTTCAATCCCTTTTTGTTATGATATATTTGTTTTTTAGATTTGGTGCATGATGCGTTCTACTCTAAGAGATTTATCACCTTTTGAACCTGAACCAGAGAGGACCCTACATCAATGACACTGAGACACACAAGACAACACTTTAAAGGAGGACACACCGCACATTGAAATTCTTCCTCACCCTTCATCTTCTTCT
Source organism: Viscum album (assembly GCA_963277665.1). Classification (NCBI taxonomy): domain Eukaryota; kingdom Viridiplantae; phylum Streptophyta; class Magnoliopsida; order Santalales; family Viscaceae; genus Viscum; species Viscum album. The sequence goes on along the minus strand of OY728146.1, from coordinate 125,833,043 downwards.
GGAACTAACATAAAAACTGAAATTAACATGAATAACATGGATGAAAAATGTTCCAAATGTTGAAAAACATTATCCTGAGAAAATCCCTTCCAAAGGAAAGAGTGTGTATATTGATGAGTCACCTAGACCAACCATTCCTCTTCCATTTTTTCAAAGGTCCACCCAACCAAGAAAACAAAAGGAAATTGAAATTGATAAGGAAATATTGGAAAATTTTAAAAAATTCTAGGTTAACATTCCTTTGATTGATGTTGTGAAGAAAATTCCAAGATACAATAAGTTTCTAAAGGAGATTTGTACACACCGAAGGCGACTTCATAGAGATGAGAAAGTGAGCTTGGGGAGGAATGTTTCAGCATTGATAGATCCCTCACTTCCCACCAAGTGCAATGGTCATGGAACATTCTCAATTTCGTGCAGCATAGGGGAGTATTATTTTTCTTATGATATGCTTGATTTAGGTGCCTCTATTAATGTGATGCCTCACTCCATTTACTCTACATTATAGGTCGAGTAACTGAAGCCCACTGAAATTATTGTTCAACTGGATAACTGAAGTATTGTACACCCCTCTAGTGTTTTAGAGGATGTTCTTGTGAAGTTTCAAAATTTAATTTTTCCTACTAACTTTTATGTGCTTAAAATGGAGGATGATGGGATGAATTGACATGCCCCAATTATATTGGGGAGACCTTTCCTAAAAACTTCCAAAACCATAATTAATTTCCATAATGGTACATTATATATGGAGTTTGGTGGTGACATTGTTCACTTCAACATCCTTGATTCCATGAAGCACCCCTCAGAAGAACATTCCTCTATCTCTGTTAATTCAATTGATGCACTCCCTACCCCTGAAAAAAAATGTATTTCCCCTGATCCCCTTTCTGATTTTTTTTCATTGATTGAAATGCTAGGAAATGAGTCATTCAATGATTTTTGTAGTGGTATAGAAAATTTTCATGCATGTTTATTAATTGATAATTTCTTAAACACTGAGGATCCAATGACCATCGATGATACTGCTAAGCTTGTGAAAGCTCGTTCCTCATATGAGGATGATACCATTGAGAAATTTGATGAGATCAGTGACCTCTTGCTTTCACACACACACCCATCAATCCAAAATCCACCTGAATTGGAACTAAGACAACTGCCTCAAGATTTAAAATATTCATATCTTAAGAATGGGAACAAGTTTCCCATCATCATTGCTAGTTCACTCCCTCCTGAGCATGAATTGCAACTTCTTGAACTACTGAGGGAGTATAAACAAGATTTGGGATGGAAACTTGCTGACATTCCTAGTATTATCTCGTCAATTTGTACACATCATATTTTGTTAAATGATGAGGCTAAACCAGTGAGGCAGGAACAACGTCGATTGAAACCAAACCTCCTAGAAGTTGTGAAAAAGGAGGTAACAAAATTATTGGCTGCTGGAATCATTTACCCCATCTCTGACAGCCAATGGGTCAGTCCTGTTCAAGTAGTTCCTAAAAAGACCGGCCTTACAGTAATTAAAAATAAAAACAATGAATTGGTTCCAACTCGTGTGCAGAATAGTTGGCATGTCTATATAGACTATCGTCGAGTAAACCAACACACTAGGAATGACCATTTCCCTTTTCCATTCATTGACCAAATCCTAGAGAGGCTAGTGGGTAAGTCCCACTACTGTTTCCTTGATGGGTATTCTGGATACTTTCAGATCCATATTTCCCCTAAGGACCAGAAAAAGACTGCCTTCACTTGTCCCTTTGGCACATTTTCATATAAGAGGATGCCATTTGGTCTATGCAATGCTCCAGGTACTTTCCAACGATGCATGGTTAGTATTTTTTTCAGATTACCTGGAGAATTTCATGGAAGTATTAATGGATGATTTCACTGTTTATGGATCTTCTTTTGATGAAGGTTTGTGTAGTCTTCATTCAGTCCAACGTCACTATATTGAAAAGATTCTTGTATTAAATTATGAGAAATTCCATTTTATGGTGCGATGAGGTATAGTTTTGGGGAATTTCATTTTTGGGGATTGAATCCAAGTAGATAAATGAAAAGTGGAAGTCATTTCATCCTTAACATTCCTCAAAAATGTATAGGATGTGTGGTCTTTCCTAGGTCATGCTGGATTTTACCGTCGTTTCATTTGTGACTTTAGTAAAATTGCACTCCCCCTCTCCCGATTACTCTAAAAAGAAAAAAAAATTGTTTTTAATAAATAATGTGAGGAAGCTTTTAATAAGTTAAAATGGAGTCTCACATTACCCCTAGTAATCCAACCACCTCGGTGGGATTTACCGTTTGAGCTCATGTGTGATGCCTCTAACTATGTAGTTGGGGCAGTCTTGTCAGAATGGGTTGATCGAGCTCCACATGTAACTGCTTATGCCTCACGTAATTTGGACCTTTCCCAAGAAAAGTACACCATAACTAAAAAATAATTACTTTCCATTTTATTTGCCTTGTACAAATCTAGGTCATACCTTTTGGGGTCCAAAGTCATTGTGTTCTCAGACCATGTAGCCCTTCAGTATCTCCTTAAGAAACCAGAAGCCAAGCCACGTCTCATTCACTGGATGCTCCTCCTTCAAGAATTTAATCTAGAAATTAGAGATAAAAAGGAGTAGAGAATGTGGTGGTTGACTATATCAGTAGGATTCCACCATCCCCATACATTGACTCATCCCCCTGTATTCCTATAAATGATATGTTTTCTGATGAGCAATTATACCGAGTGAAAGATGTTATTACTTGGTATGATGAAATTGTAAATAATTTGGTAGCATCTTGTATTCCTACTGATTTCAATAAAAACCAATCTAGTAGTCTAATACATGAGTCTCGTTGGTACATTTGGGATGACCCCTACCTCTGGTGCACATGTAGTGATCAAGTTCTTGGTCGTTGTGTTCCTGATAGTGAGTTTCAGTGTGTCCTTAGATTCTGCCACACTCTTGCTTGTGGGGGGCACTTTGGTCCCCAAAGGAATGCTCGCAAGGTCCTTGATTCTGGTCTCTTTTGGCCAACACTTTTTTGGGATGCCCATGATTTTTGAAAATATTATCCTCATTGTCAAAGAATGGGGAATGTATCTAAAAGAAATGAAATTCCACAAAAACCATTTCTCTTTCATGACATTTTTTATGTTTGGGGCATTAACTTTATGGGTCCATTTTCTAATTCCTTTGGAAACTTATACATTCTTCTGGTAGTTGATTACATGTCAAAATGGGTAAAGGCACGAGCTACTTGGACTGATGATTCTAAGGTAGTTGTAGAATTTTTTAGAACCCAAATCTTCTGTAGGTTTGTCTTATCTATGTTCATCATCAGTGACCAGGGTTCTCATTTCTGAAACCGAACAATGCAATCACTTTTGTGTCGGTATGGGGTCAGTCATAGAGTTTCTACTGCATATCATTCACAGACCAATGGTCAAGCCGAGGTGTCAAATAGAGAGGTAAAATAGATTCTTGAAAAAACGGTTCAACCCAATGGAAAATATTGGAGTCTTCAACTTGATGATTCATTATGGTCCTACCGTACTACTTTCAAAACTCCCATTGGAATGTCACCATATCGTCTTGTGTTTAGAAAGAGTTGTCACCTGTTTGTTGAGATTGAGCATCGAACCTACTGGGCCATCAAACAATGAAATTATAATCTTTCTAGTGCAGGTTCTCAAAGGAAGTTGTAGATTTAGGAGTTGGAGGAAATGAGAAAAGATGTATATGAGAACTTCGAGATTTATAAGGAGTGTAAAAAGGTTTCCCACGACCGTCTTATACTTCATCTCCAGTTCCACATTGTGCAGAAGGTCCTCCTCTATTATTCAAGGCTGAAATTGCATCCAGGTAAGCTTCATTCCCACTATTTTGGCCCATACATTGTTATTGATGTATCTCCATTTGGTGTTGTTCAGGTTCAAAATGAAGAAACCAAGAAAACCTTCACTGTTAATGGGAAGCGGTTGAAGCACTTCCACAAAGCCCTTTCGGAGTTCCCAATGGAGAAACTCCATGTTCAAGAAGCAACATACTAGTGAAACACACCAGGTTTTATCCTTCCTTATCACTTTCTCAATTATTATAGTTAGGACATAGCACATTATAGGTGTGGGGGTATGGGTACATTCCTGGATTAGTTAGGAATTTTCATCGTTTTTTTTTATTTTCTCTTTCTTTCTTCTCTTTTTCACATTCTTCTTGGTATTTTCACTTTTCCTCATCTTGTTGGGTTCATTAGGATTTCCAATATCTTTATTCTTTCTTCTCTTTTTGGCCTTCTTTATGGTATTTTCATTTTCCCCCCATAAAAAATTTCAAATTTCCATGATTTGGTGACCATAAAGGGGGGAAAGTAAAAATACCATAAAGAATGGTGAAAAGAATATTTGTATGAAGTTAACATCAGGGAGTGATTTTTAGTGAATTGGTTTTATGTCAATGATATAAATGGTTGTATCACTGTGAAATATTTGAGATGATTGATGCCCCTTGTGTGAGTAGTTTTTGGGGAAAATGTGTCACTAATATCTCCATATATTTTTTCAACAAACCACAAAGTGTGAATATTTATTACTTAATATAAGGTAAATATATGTTATCTTAATATTTTTTAGCTTTAAATGATATTTTCATACGTTATTTCCTTATCTGATCTATTTAATTACTATACCAGATTGACCTATGCGTGTGTACCTAATGTTCGACTGTTGTATGCCCTAAAAAAATGTTTGTGTCTTGGGTAGGTCAAAAACCACTCATCCTCAACCTTTGATCTTGTTATAACTATTTCAATTAGTGTCGTGAGGATATCAAACAAAGGTTGAGATATGAGTGTGAGATTTATTCCAAATGAAACTTCTAAAAAAATGAGGTGAGTGATGAAATGTACAACATATGGGGATATCTAGGTCGGCAGCTTATGGTTTGACTTCTGGGAATGCTTAAGTGAGTGGGTATTGAAATATTATTGCAAAGAATGTAGGGTAGGTTCAGTGAAAATTCATTTAAATCTGAATAATTTTAAAATAACATATATTTATTGGATAGAGAGTGGAAAGAATAGCATGGAATGTTTTTCAAACACACGCATGGAGAGTTAGTGGAATGGTTGACTTTTTAATTCCTTTCTCATGTTGGTGTCCGGAATCTCTTTGAATTTCATTTTGATATGATTTATGAGACATCTTTTTCCATTTTCACTAGGCAGAACTCCTTTGTGTGGTTCATACATTGATCACATTACTTTAGTGAATTAAAATTTCCTCAAATGTTAAATCTTCATGATATTGGGAATATATATATGCCTCATTTTATTTGTATATGTGACTTTTCCCAGGAGTGAAAATATTTAGGTGTGGGGGTGTGATCGTACCACGATTCATTGTGTAATTTTCACCTTTACCCCACTATGCTAATCTTATTTTATATTTAAAATTATAAAAATAATGACAAGTTACATTCCATGTTTGAATCATTTATTTTGTTTTTATCACTGTTAAAATGGGAAATGATACTTGTTTTTTATGATTCCATTGTAGGAGGAGATAATTTGGAGGGCCCATGATGATGTCCAAGAAAAATGGGTCAAAACTGCGCAGGATCCAAGCACACCAATGGATTAATCCGCACACTTCTACTAGACCATGCATCCACTTGGGCTGATCTTTTGTGGTCTGATCCAAATTTCATTGGGATACATTTCTTATGAAAAAACCCAATAATCATTTGTCCATATAGTGGCCTAACCGACCTGATCTTTCCATCACACTGAATCTGCACGATGTCAAAAGTGGTGTGCTGTGATCTGTCCATATCTCAGGATATAGGTGTCTAATTTATGCCAAACCTTCGGTGGAGACATCCAATAGGTGGGGATACAACTTTTTTATTTTCTCCAAATGGAGATAAATCTGTATAGAGGTCAAAACTCATGTGACAAGTGGTTTTAAGAAATCTGTGTGCTCAAAACCACCTTCCCATTTTTCCATAAAATGGCACCTTGGGATCCTCATTTGCAAGTTCGGCCAGGAAAAAAATCCATGGTATTTTGGAGACACAAAGAAGTCCTCTCATCATCCAAGTAGTTCTTGAGGCCCCAATCCTCATAGGTGAATCAAGGATGAAGATGGATTTCCACCTGAGCCTCATCCTCTTCTCGATGGTGAGATAAACATTAGACGGTCATTTCGAGGGAGCTACACAAACTTCAGAGGGAGTTACAGCACTTTTTCTTCTACTGGTTTTGTTTAATTTGTGTGCTAAATATTTCCCTTATTTCTTATCTTTACATTATTCTTCTCGGATTACATTTTTATTGTTAAAATTAAGTGAAACACTTTTTATTTCAACACTTATTGGGTTTAGATTTCAAGTGGGAATCTTGGGTTGTTCTGATTGGAAAAGATAATAGTCCTATTTATCTCACACATACATAAGATTTAAGTTTGCTTTGGTAGCCTGTATTCTCTATGCTTTATACCCAAACCTTGACAACATGATTTTTGTGTCAAGGGGTGGTTCTTTGAGCATCGTTTAATAGGGAAGAGGGAATTTGAGATCTTGAAAACCCTCAACCCAAGGATTCCATTAAAACATGTGTATTTTTCAGAATCATGAACTCACCAAGATTTGTAGTGAACTTGAAATGATATCCTTATATCATAATTCTAAAACACCACTTTTATTTATCAACTATTAAACTCTTTAAATTAAGTAATTTACTTAAGTATTTTTTTCAAAACAACTCCTCTCTTTTAGTAATTCTTATTAAAAATACATACTCAAAACCCACCAATGCTCCTTGAGAGATGACCTAGGGTCGTCCCTAGACTATAAATAAACCTTAAAAACATAATCAATTTGACATGTCATGATAGAATGGCCAATACCATACAATTTAAGGGCTAGGTTATAATGGTATACTATATTATGGTTCTTTTAGACTTGGGGTTCTGTGTTCTGCATGCTATCAAAGAGATTAAATTTAAAGAAATATATTTTATAGGTTATTTAATACTGGTTTTGTGTGTCACATATTCTATCAAATAAAATGATCTTATTTTATAATTTTAGGTTGTTAAATTCTCCCCACCATAAATAAATTTTTTCCCTAAAATTTAAACTTTATGTTGGTAATAAAAGGTTTGGTATTTGAAAATTATTTTGTAGAAGACCCGCGTTGTAAAAAAAATTATTAAAAAATGATTTTAATAAGAGAGAAATGGAATTAAAAAATTTCATATTGAATAATACATAACTAGGTTTCTATATAGGATAACAATGGTGGTGAGTGAATATATGGGCATCTAAGAAAAGTTTAAATAATTAGAGAGAGTGATTGAAGTCATTGATTACAAGAAAGTGAATGATTAATGGAAATTTAAAAACCTAAAAACCATAAATATGTGATGTTTTAGATAGCCATATGAGTCATTGGATATAAATTTAATAGTATAACATATTTTTTTCAATAACATTTTCGTAAATTTTAAGAATTATTTTATTATCTATGAATATAAGGAAATATATTTACTTACTACATTTCAATTTCATAAGCACAATTTCATCCTTTTTTTGTGCATTGATCAATTTCGAATTCATCACTTACTCCAAGAAATGAATATCCAAAAATGTATTTTTTAATCCTAAAGAACTAAAATTCACTTTTAATGAATCATAAGATATATGAAAGAGTGAAAAGTCTTTTCGTTTGTCTCTAAAAAAATTTCAAAACCAATATAGTTAGAAAAAGTTATCCAATAAAATAAATTAATCTCTAAACCTCAAAAGTAACACCAATGGTTCCTCATTAATATTTATTTTTCAAATAATTTAACTAAAAATAATGACACATTAACCCGGACATTATGTAGTCTAGTGGTAGGTGTTAAACCCTTATCATCCTTTAGTCGTGGGTTTAAGCCCAGCGGCCTTTCTAGATACAATAGGTTGTCCCCTAGAATGTGGGTTATCCTTTTTCTAAACTATATTAATATATTTCCTATAATATTCCTAAAATAATATGACAGATGTACTTGGAATAAAATTAATCATTAGATACACTTTTTATTAAGGTTTTCAATAGAAATTATTTTATTTTATTGTTATTTTTACAAATTATAGTTATCCTATTTCACTATTATTACAATTTCATTAATGATCATGTCAAACCTAAAGGTTATAAATACCTTTAAATTTATTTCTATAAAATTTAAAGACATTTTTCCTCAAATAACTTTTTCACTAAAGCATATGCTTTCTATAAATTTCTCCCAAAATATCCTTAATCTTCGTAAACTATCATCACATAAAACCCAAAAATATGTGTTTAAGACTTTGAACTTATGGTAAATATTAAACTCATTAACCCATGATGGTATCCATAAATCTTAAGTTAATTATGATACATATGCTTATAAAATTTAACACAATACTTAGATGTTTCCTAATTCTTATCACCAAAATACCATTGGTAAAAATACTTCTAAAATTTAATTCTTGAATCCCAATACATAAATACTTTATCCATTTTTTCACATATATCCTTCCTTAGTCTATGGATTAAAATTTTTAAGAGGGAATTGACTTGGATAATTCCTTGATTATCCACATTTAAGATAACAAAATATAAATGGATCCTTATGATGAGATTTATTTCCTTCTATCATACTCTTCATTTTTTCTCAGAAATTATTTTCTTTATGCACTTATTTTCCATAGATAAATCTTTTTTCCATTTATTTGAGACACTTTATTCTCAATCTAAGACACCTTAGGTTTAACCTAGTCCATTCATTGTAATCATCAATTCAAATACTTCATTATGGTTGGTAAATAAAATGTTATTTATCTAAATCATATCACATGAGAGTGTTAAACTAGATGCATAGTAAGAAATGTTATAATGCACCAGGTGACAATCATATCAAGCCCAATGCACCCTTTCCAGAGTTATTACTCCTAGGTACCTCTGTTCTAGAACCATGTCCCCCTGTAGTATCAAAATAGAGATGTATTGCAAGGAAAACCACATAATCTCTTCCTTAACAAAACTTTAGGATGATCTTCTATGCTTATCTTCAATTTCTATCATAGGGTTATGTTCCCTAATATAGGTTTTCTTAAATATAGTTCCCAAATTTTCTACTAAAATTTCTCTGATACCAACCGTAGTGACCTTGACCCCAGTATCATGGATCCAATGTCTTCTTTATTAAAGTGTCATAAGATACAAGGAATCACATCCTAAAGGACCAAATAGTTTAGTTGTATTGGTAAACTAGATACATACATGATTCCCATATTACATTTGAATAAAAAAATTACAAAATATTGTTTTTAGAATATCATTATTCACTCTAGCATATTCTTACATATCTTTCATAGTACACTTCATGGATTCCTAGGAAAGGAAAATAAAGTTGAGATAAAAAAGCTCAATAAGGGTTAATTACAATATCATATATCATAAATCAATAAATAATAATAAATATGTAAAGTTAAATAACTGAACACACATTTTGTTTAATCAACAACTTGGTTATCATAAATAGATAAGTAATAATCAATATGGAAATGTAAATAACTGAAAACACTTTCCATTTAATCAATAACTGAGAATAAAATGCATCCATAGATAATATCATTTTGAAACTATCATGTATAATAATAATTTAATTCTTAATGAAGGTATTGATTAGTTATTGGATTTCATGATCTCATACATCATGATACTCAGCATTGAAATAGTGTCCTAAGTTCAAATCCCTAGCACTACATTTTGACTAAGCTGAAGGGGTTTATGAATATGAAAAAGAACGTGCCTAATGTGCCTCCAATGCTCTCATATTTTTCAACCATTATTTCGGTGCCTGCCCCCCAGATCATCCAAAGGCTCTAGTTTTTTCGACCATTTTGGCAGTGACACGCCTCTTGGATCTGCCTATCGCTTCTCTATCCTCGTATCCTGTGGTAGATCTCCTAGGGGCGAATCCATCTCTGAAAGAGATTCTCCTTTTTCACCCTGTTCCGCGTGATTTCATCTTCCTGGTGTTCGAGATGGGGGATTCCCATGTGGATATTTGTAATGGTTCACTAGTTATCTCCTTCACAGAATCATAGTTTGATGAAGCATCGTCGATGCTTTGTTGGTCCCTTGTGGCCAGCTTCTGGATGAATAAACTACCCCTTCACCATTTTCAAGAATTTTTCAATCGTTGGGGCCTTTTTCACCCTTGTAGGATTTTAGAGATTAAAAGGGGTTCTTTCCTCATTGCCTTGAACTACTGAGAAGATTTCATTCATGCCTGGGCATGGGCACCCAGGTCTATCCTCCATTGACACTTTATCCTTTCTTAATGGTCCATGGAGGCTCACTGAGGTTGGGAATCCCAGATTTCCGTGGTGAGGGTGTGTCTCCCGGGTCTTCTCATGCCTTCTCAAAACCTATATTTCTTAAAGGTGATTTTTAACTCCCTAGGGGAGTTTCTTTTTATAGAAGACCAGAATCTTCAGATCGTAGACACTACAATGGATTGCGTCTACGTAGCCCTGGATCTTTCTAAACTTTTGCCTACCCAATTGGTCCTTCGCATTGGGTAATCCCTAGAATGGAAGTAGCAGTTCTTCTTTCCATTGGCCCTGGGAATCTGTGGTGGCTTCCACATGCAAGGCCACTCGTCTACAGTCTGCAGGAAACGGTTTTCCCAGTGCTTTGGAGGTAAGTGACCTTTTACTAAGGTTGGACAGTCCTTCTCAGCCCCCTTCAATCCTCCTGCATCGTTGGCTTCTCCTCCTTCTTTTCTGGGTCCATCGGCACCCCTACCTCTCCTCCTGAACTAATAGCCCAATATATTCCTAGCCATCCTTCTCCCCTCCCACCTTCCTCACTACCTCCTATGGTACCTTCCCCATATTTTTCTCCTTGATTGTCCCTTATCCCTATACCCCCTCATGCACCTACCTCCCCTCATTTACCCCCTTGCTAGGCCCTTATCTCAGCCCCTCCCTCTACCCCCCTTCTCACTTCCCCTTTTCCCCCTTGCATGGCCCTTATCCATGCCCCTCCCCTTGTTCCCAGTCATGTGACTTCCTCCACATCCCTCCCAGTTTCCAAATCTTCTTTGGTCCCAGTTATTGTGGTTTATGCTTCGTCCTTTGTCTCTCCACTCATCAGAGTCCCATTTCAATCCCTCCCCCCAGTCTCAACCTTCAATCCTTATTAGTCCTTATCGTAGGAAGAGGAGTGTCTTTCCTTGAGTCTTGTAGTCAGGAAAAGGGGTCATCCTCTGCATCGACATTTTGAGGGGTTAGGAAATCCCTCTTCATCTTATCATCTTTCATTGGGTAGAATTTTCACTAGATCACAGTCCAAGGTCTCCTTTTCTTCTCTAAAGGGGCTGGTCTGAAAGCCACTCACGCCTGGGGCCAGTTCTAGGTGCTCTCTATTATCATGATCTCGATGATCCTATGGAATTCTTGAGGTATCAGGGCCAGGGAAAAGATATACTTTATCTTGTCTGAAATATCTCTTCATAAAGCCTATGTGGTTGTTATTTTCGAGCCTAAACATCTTTATTCAAATATAAATTCCTTTGATAAAAGTATGGGTATGCAATCCTTATTGCATTGTGAGTCGGAGAACCAATATATATGGATCTTCTGAAAGGATAGGGTTAATATTATTATTCCAGCTGTGTCTGACTAACATCTTTCCATAAAGATCTCACTGGGGGATCAACAATGTTTGTGATCTTTCATATATTCTAATTGTGATTCAGGCCTGCAGGAGAAACTATGGGTGGAGCTTATGGACTTTAATCTGAGGGAGCTCCTGTGGATTGTGGGTGGTGACTTCAATATGATGATGCATACTTTAGAAAAGAAATGTGTAAGTACCCTTCTGAGGGTGTATAGACTCTCCTTGTCCTCTTTTGCAATGTAGGTGGGGATATAGGATCTTGGTTTCTCAGGGGATAGGTTCACCTGGTGAAAAAATCAGAGGTGCAATAAGAGGACCTGGTGTAGGCTGGATCAATGTCTAAGGAACCTCCAAGCTATCTTAGACTTCCCGAACCTAGAAGTCTGCCACATTACCCATTCTCTCTCAGATCATTCCTCAATGTTGCTCCACCTCTAGTCCAGACCCCCAGGACCTAGCCACTTCTTATTCCTTAAGATCTAGACATGGAACCCTAGCTTTCTCAATACGGTTCATTTCTCTTGGGATCTTTCCTATCAGAAAAAGGTTTGGTTACGTCTCCACCTAAAGTTACATCGCCTGAACTAGGGTATCATAGAAAAGTATTCCCTACATGAGTCTGATTATTCGTTCATGGAGGAGGTTTCTCATGACATTGAGCGAGCTTAAGTCTCTTTATAAGATGAGTGGAATAAAGTTTTTTTTGGAAAGCTATGACTCAAAAAGCAGTGCCTGAGCGAGTTGTTGCTCGAACAAGAAAGGCGGCTACGCAAACGGTCTCGGATCCTCTATCTGAAAGAAGGAGATTGGAATATGGCCTTCTTCCATGCATGTTTGAAAGATAAGCATCAATCCCATTTTCCTAAAATCCACCTCGAGGATGGATCCTTTACCAATGACCTCGAGATCACTGGAAATATGGTTTATGCGCACTTCAAATCTCTTCTGTGTGATTCTAACCCATGGTTTTTGAAGGGTTATACCTATGGGGCATCAGATCTCTTCAAATCAATATCCAATGTTGTCCCAAGTTAGATGAACACCCTCCTTGAGAGCACCCCTGATGAGAAGAATATTTGGGAGGTAGTCAAATTCCTCAACCCGGACAGTGCACCAGGCCCTAATGGTTTCTCGGGGTCTTTCTTCATGTTGTCCTGGATCATTATCAAGGGTGATCTCATGAAGGCTATTCATTATTTCTTTAAGGGGGAACCTCCCCCAGGTTGCTAGTGATACTATGATGATCCTGATTCCAAAGGTTGAATCTCCTTATTATCTTTCCCAATACCGCCCAATTAGACTTTGTAACTTTGAATACAAGGTTCTACCCACCATTATCAATACCAGACTCTCCAATTTCATTCATGAATGGGTTGAAGATGAGCAATATGCATTCATTCGGAGAAGATCTATTTAAGGCGTAGTCAGGATTTCTTGGGAAATGGTATGGGATAGCAACCATAAAGTTACTGGGTCAAATGTTATTATCCAATTAGACAAGAATAACGGCTATGATTGCATGGAGTGGAGCTTCATTATTCATGTCCTGCGATACATGGGGTTTTCTGAGAGAAACATCGATATCTTTTTTTGTTGTTTCAGCCCACCATGTTTCAGTATTCTTTTTTCAGGGAGGCAGTTTTGGTTCATCAAACTAGTTAGGGGCCAATGGTAGGGTGACCCATTGTCTCCTAACCTTTTCATCATTTCCCAAGACGCTCTTAGTTGGTACATTTCTCTCACAACTCAGGTTTGGGGGATCCTCACCTTTCACAGTGGTGCTCACTTGGATGTGGTTTCTTATCTACTCTTCGTGTATGATTCTATGTTCTTCATTAATGGGTGAACCTCCTCTATTATTAACTTTGGAAGGTTAATGGAGGAATACTATAAGTGGAGTGGGAAGCTCATAAATAAGTGAGAATAATGGGATCTTCTTTTCTTCTCACTTCTCGGGGAAACAAAGGATTAATGTTGAAGCTAACCTTGGTATCCACAGAAAGTAGTTTCCCATGATTTATCTTGGTGTTACTTTATCACCTAGAAGAGTTCGTATTCAGAACTTCAAGGATATATCAAACAGAGTGATCAGCCATATTAATAACTAGAAAACCTGCTTTATCTCTTTCGGTGGTAGGATCACCCTCATCAAATGTGTTTTATCCTCTATTCCCATGCACGTTATGGCTATTATCAAAGTCCCCAAATCTATGATTTCACAAATTGAGAGGGTTCTAAATTATTTTTTGTGGGATGATCATAGAGAGGGAAGGTTCCATTGGGCCTCGTGGGAAATACTATTGAAGCCCCTAGATCTTGGAGGAATTAATATTAGGATCTTGGAAGAGTCAACGTTATTTTTGCAGGGCAAGCTAGCCTGGGATGTGATAGAGGGTAAATCCCTTTAGATTCTCTTTATTTGAATGAAGTACGATTATGGTTTTAGGGAAATAGGTAGGAAACCTTCTACTCTATGGACCTCTATCCATAGACAATTACTCCTTATCCATGACTGCTCCCTTTGGATCCTTAGCCGGGGTAACTCCAACTTCTAGGAATGAAACTGGGGGGGTTGCAATTCTGGGTTTCCTAGGATTCCCAATCCCGACCTATCCTTCAGGGGAGCTAGTCTATACCCCCCTCCCCTATCAAGTCAATTCTCGACCCCATCAAAAAAGGTACCTTTGACAATATTTATCTGGACGGATCCGCTGACATACGCATCTTCTCAGCCTCCTTGGATGGTAGGTTCTCAGCCAAGGCATACAGAAGGTCCATGAAAGCTCAGACGATTTCGAACCCCTACGGTATGATCTTGTGGTGTAATTTCATCCCTTCCAAGTACAACTTTATGCTTTGGAGGGGCTACTCTAATGAAATCCCTACTGAGATGGCTATCAAGTCAATAGGTATTCCTATCACGTCAAGATTTTCTTGTTGTTTTGTCCCCCGTGAGGAAAACTATCTTCATATTTTTGTTCAGAGTGATTGGGATATGTTTTTCTGGAGTGCCCTTGGTGAGTTCATCATTATCTCAAGAGTCTTTGAGATGTAGGACTTCTTTCTGCATTGGTTCAGTGGGGATATGAGAAAGGAGGAGGAAAACGACCACTTCATTCTCTTGGATGTAGGTTTTTGGTGCATTTGGCAGGAACTCAACAGGGTGCGGCACAATGATATTTGTACCTCTTCCCATGGCTTGGTCTTCAAAACCAAATTCCTCGTCGCTGATCTGGTTACCTTCCATAGTAGGCATAAGGAGGCGCCTTCCCTCAGGCATTTCTCTAGCACCGCCTAGCCCCCTTTCCGTCCACTACTATCTAGGTACTGGATGAGATGGACTCCCCCTGTTCATGTATTTAAGCCAAAATCTGATGTATCATGTGTCGAGGCCATTATTAGGGGAGGTGGAGTGGTCTGTGACCCATATGGTTCAATTATCTTCGATTTCAGTGCTTTATTTGGGAATGGGGACTCTTTGATGGCAGAGGTAAGGGCCTTTCTTACCAGACTAAAGCTTTTCTATTCAAGGAATATCCCCCTCACTATGGTGGAGACTGACTCTAGGGCCATCTGGAGCACCCTTAAGGGAGTCTCCCCTCCCCCGGCACATTACATATATCATACGCAAGTGCAGGCCTCTTCTCCTGAACAACACGGGGACTCTTCATACTTGGCATGAGGGAAATAGGTTGGCGTACTTCCTGGACTCTAGATCCTCCCAGTATCCTCCCCTTACGGTGTATAGTTCTACTAGTTCCCTCCCCTCGGGTGTCATGTAGGTGGATTTAGGGGATTCCCTTGACCTTTACTTTTTTAGACCCCCATGAGCCCCTTCTCCCTTGTCTTTCCCCTCCCTCCATCTCCTTCCATCCTTATTTTGGCCTCCATAAATGAATTATTATTAATTAAAGGAGTAAGACACTTATAATAATATTCCTGAAAAAAAAACATCATGATACCACTATCGTCAAGACCTTTTACAAGAGAATTTAAAACCACAAGTAAAAACCCATTTAATGTTAACTTACTAATTTGTCTCTTGAGACCTACTAATGCATCGAGGGGCTATATTATACCTATCTCCAACTATCATTGTAGGTACAAATCATTCCTCGTATATTGAATGGTCAATTAATTCATGAACCAATGTGCCTTATCAACAAATGTCTATATTGTGTAAAGAATGTGGATTTATCGATATTTACCAGTTAAGAAAATAAGTTTAAAATTAAACACCATATGTAGAAATGGTATACATTTTAGGAAATATTCATATTAATGATACAAAAATTATGGATATTTAAGAGAGATTAATTTTATAATGATCACAAGAGAGTGAATGTTTCAAAGGAAAGTTAATGACTACAAAAATGAATCAAGAAAGTGAATATCAATACTTTCCTTAGAAAAATTTATCATCAACCATCCATAGAAATAATAAGGATGGTATCAATAAAACATATACTCATTGGAGTAAAAATAAATGGTTATTGTCATTAATGAATAGAAATACCAAAAAAATATCATTAAAAATATTCTTGAGGAAACTATCCTTTAATTTTTAAAAACAATTTTTAAAACTAAAAGTTCACAAAAAATTTGAAAATAATTTTCTTTGAAAATATCCTTTGAAAATTATAAAGTATTTTTAAAACATTTGAGTGGTCATGAATTCTGGAAATTCTATTCATATCGTACATGTTAAAATAAATATTTCTTTCACTTTTTCAATAAAATCCAAAAGGCCATTTTTTTAAAAAAAATTAATATTCCTTTGAACAAAATTAAAAAAGAAAAAATGGGTAAAAAATTATTTATTAAATAATTTTTAAAAGGTTAAAAAAATTAAACATTTTTAGAAAACATAGTTTTGAAAGAAAATGGATTTATGACTAAAGAGAGAAATGAAGTCGGATTTTTTTAAAAGTATTTTTATAAATCATTTTAAATACCAAAGAGTTTTAAAATGGTAATATTACTTGAAAATATCATGAATAACTATAGTATAATAAAATTAAATGGGTTTATTATACAATTATCAAATAATTTACTTCAATTGAAAATCAAGAATAAACAATCTCAATGAGAATAAGATTGTGAAATAAACTGTTATAATGATCATTATTTTGAAGTGGGAATTAGTCAATGAATCAATTATATGTATCAACTAAAAATCCACATAAATTTTTTGAAATTAAAAATAATATAATTAAAATTCATTTCACACATAATATTATAATATCAAAGATGTCGAAGAAGTAATATAACCCAATGAAAAGAAATTGACTTATGAAATTATTTACCACTTGGTAACTCTTAAGTCAAATCCCCTTCGATGAAATAATTTAAATTGAAACTTAAAATAGCATTAATTTTTAATGAATCATGATTTTATATTTCAAGGTACATTATATACACCATATAAAATAATTTATGTTCATAGCATTACAATATGCCTCCAAGAATGGAAATTGAGATGAATTATCTTAACTCACACTTTCCTTTAGCTGAACGTGATTTAACCTAATGTATAATGGTTTTAATCATATTTTTAATTTATATCATAATTTTTTTTTGAAGAAGTTGATTCCTTGTCCCGAACGACCAAAGAATATTTATTTTTAAAATAAAGTTTACAGAAGTCAAAAATATGGGATCATGTTACAATCTTTTTCATGCAAGGAAATAAGAGCAGTAGGGAGGTCTCTGAGCCAGGTAATTTCTTGATTGATGCCCATGTTGGCCTGGACAACTGCAACTGTGTTTGCTTCTTGATTAATATGTTTGATGATATAGTTAATATCGATAAGCGAGCATTTGAATTCCATCTAACAGGTGGTGATCAGCCAAGAAAGATGAATTATGCCATTCCAAATTGCTTGTACGATGGTCGTCGAGTCACTTTCGATCCAGAGGTTTTTCCATCAAAAGATCTTAGAAAAGGTAATAGCATGTATCAAGCTCATCATCTCCTCTTCAAGGGAGGTTTCAATGCCACATTTACCCATGAAACATCCAAGGATCTGACCAAGGTGATTCTTAAAGACAACACCAAACCCAGCAGGGCCCAGGTTTCCCTTAGAGGAACCATCAATATTGATTTTGATCCATCTATGGAGATGGCCTCTCAAGAACACCTCCAAAGTGTGATGCAGTTGACATAAATTTCCATTAATCTAAAGACTTTTTAGGATTCAAAATTCGTGCACGGTGTTGTGGTAATGCCCATTTTGTAACAAATTATCTTCATGTATAGAAATAAGGATCCGCATCTAACCTGACTTTTGATTGAGTGAGTATTTGTTATGAGTAACAGCATTCTTATTGTAACACCCCAAGCTTCCACGGTACGATTCTCTTTCAATAATGCAATAGCTTGCATTGTACGCAAGTTCGAGATTCTAACACACTGCGACCAATCAAAGTAGTTGTTATGAATAGTAATACCCATTTTTTGAAATTATATAAATTTTATATTTAAAAATGGACTTCATTTTTGGATTCAGAATATCGAAATTAGCCTATGTTGAATTTTTGGTATTTTTCTGAGAACTTCCAATTTTCGATGAATAGTGAAAAATACTTAAAAACAACTTTTTTAATAAAAATAATTTATAGTGATAAATTATACTATTGAGTGGTTTTAAAGTATAATTAGAATATAATTTTACCATTTTATCCAATGGTGGTCATTATAATTAATTTCACTTTGAAATTGGACATAAACAAGTGTCAATCTTTTGATTGATATTCTTTCGTAAAAACACGCTATTTGTTTTGACAACATGAATTAATTATAAAATTAATTAATGAAACTTATATGTTTTTAATTTGGTAAAATATACATCATCTTTGAATTTGGAATATCAAATATAGCTCAGGGTAATTTTTTGGTATTTTTCTGAAAAACTTCAATTTTTGATTAATAGTGAAACCACTAAGTGGTAGTTTAAAAACTGATTTTTTGTTTAAATGAAATTTTAACACTTCTGTGAATTTAATTTCAAAAATCCAACATAAAAGTTTATAATTAGGAAGTAAAATGTGGTTCAATGGGATGAAAATAATTTTTGGTGAATAGTAACTTTTGAGTTTTATTAACCGCGATTAGAGGTAATTAGAGTAATTTAAGGTACAAATAATGTTACAATAATATGAAATTACCTTTACACATGTTCTACTCTTATTTTATGACTCATGGCCGACCAATAAAATCCATGGGTAAATTTTTGGGACCCCATGGAGCCACTTGGGTAAGATAATGACATTAATACCTTTTATTTAAAGTAAAAATAAAAATGTCACAAACATGTATTGTTTTAATAAAATAATTTTTACAAGGGGTTATACAAGTTATATTTTATACTATAAATATCCATTGGAAATCTAAAAATATTTCCTACATCATGGTATTTTTTTATAATTTTTAGGCAGTAATTAAATAAATTTATTTAGCACACCATGATGATACAGCGATTACCTCATTAATGAATGATTTAAATAAAATGAAAAGATAATGTAAAATCTAAGACATACACTTGTAAAAAACCTATTGGATGAGTATATTTAGAACCCTTATCACCTTATCCTAGAAATATATAATTGTGGTACCTTTGAAATCCGAAAATCATTTCATAATAATGTAACATTTCAGGACTTTCCAAGAGTGCCCATCCTCTCCTCTTATAAAAGGCCCCAACCTCTACCACCTTATTCACACCTTCAAGACATTTGGATTGGCCAAACTCTGCCCAAATACTCTCAAAACTTCCCTCTCTTGCTCCTAGAAGCCTCACTTTGGGTAGAAGTCTTCCCAAGGAATCCTTAGGCTCAAATCAAAAAGAGTTACCAGATTTTAAGGTAATGTCTTCACTTGTGTTCTTTTGTTTTATTTTACTTCTCCAACCCCTTAAACTCTTTTTATTCCTTTCTTTTGTAACAACACCAGTATCTTAAATATACTAGGATGTTTTTATGAGAATTATTTGATTTAAAAATACACACACCTTCATCTAATGGTTAAAGAACATACTGTTTCTTTGGGTGGCGAATTACTACCTTACGAAACGATGATTGTTCAATCTTCTTTTAACACCTCTCATGGTGGCCATTAAGATGAAACTATTTCTATATATGATATATATTACGTTAATTTTTTTTTATGCTTCTGTATTTTTCATTTATGTCATATCTCTATGATTTCCATTATGAGTAAATGCGATAATTTCATTTTAGGAAGTGCGGACTACCGCCCCCTCAAAGTGATTTGAATCGTTAATGCCATATGTGGGACATATAAAGGATGGATTTAATGATATTATATATTATATTATACTAGAATTATAATATACCTTTATATCATTATGATTTCATTCCATTAAATATGAAATAGAAATGAAAGTAGCGTTCATGCATACGTACAGCTTACCGTCTCCATGAACGGTGCATTTCATTTCTTACCTCTAAATGTTATATAATATTATAAATGAATATATATACTGGATATATATGATATATATGATATCTAAATCATGAATATAATTCTGGTTATAATGGATATTTTCCCACATGAACAACTTGTAATTATAAGAAGTTTATTTTTGACTCAAGTACCAAAGATCGACAAAACGACCGTTATTAACTTAAATAATTACATAATGTTCATAACATGGTTATAAGTGATATAAAAGGAATAATGAACTTGAAAAAGGTTCTTAAGAAAGTAGAAATTAACTCTAGTTTAATATTCAGAAGGTTAAAGAATGATCGAGTCAAGTCGGACACTAGGTAAGGGACTTCGTCTCAATCTCCTTTCATTGAGGCATATTTTATTTTATACACAAATTTCTTTTATGCGGTGTATAAACCCATTTGACTTTTACTTTTATTAAAAAGGAATCTTTTTATATGAAGTGTTTTTACAAAACGACAAAAGGAATGTTTTGTCTTACATACGCGGTGACAACGACTTCTCCGCCGTCGTGACCATTATTTGAGTTTTGGCTTCCTCTACAAGCCATAACTTTTTTTGAATGAAAAATAAATACCATGTTTTACTTTTCTTTTATTTTGGTATTGAAAATGGTTTTATTATATCAATGTGTTGTATTGATATCTTCTGATTGAAATGTGGAAATGTCATGTTTCCTTTATTCATGTTTTATGTGATACGATTATGTTATGGTTTATGATATGTTTAAAACTTTTCATATAAGGAATGTATTGGACTTAGTAAGTGACGGGTGGAGCCCGCTATAGCTCCTCGATGCATCGGTAGGTCTCATTATAAAAACTAGTGTCTTGGCATGAGGCCTTGACAAAATCTTATTTGTAGTCTTGGCATGAGGCCTTGGCTATGTGGTTATGATAGTCTGTCATTATGCATTGCATCATTACGAAAGTGGTTATTGATATTGCATGTGATTATTCGACTAGTATAATATCCATGTGAATAAGTAAATGGAATTATTTAATTTTACTTTTTCCATATTATGTTGAAGTTCAAGTTTAAAAGGCTTTTGTTTTAGTTATACATTGCCTTAAATGTTTTTGTTTATTTATGAAAGTTTTCGCTATATTGTTATCCTTACTGAGCATCTGTGCTCACCCCTTCCAATGTTTTAATTTTTCTAGGATGTGAAGAAGTATTTTATGACTGACCTGCAGGGATAGTCTGAAGGGGATATGGGTGTGGACTATGGAGACTATGTTATTGTATTTTTTCACTTTATGATGTAATGTAACATTTATGAATGTATCTAGTGTTTCCAAGGCTACTAAACTAATCAGTCTTTCGAGACTTGATCTTTTGTGATCATGCCAATGTTACGTAATAATGCACCAACTCTGGGTAACTGGGGTCAGGGCGTTACAGTTGGTATCAGAGGCAGTTTAGTACTAACCTTGGAAGCTAGATTTAGATAAACTCTGATTAGAGAACATAGCCCTAAGATAGAATTTGAGGATTAGTATAGAAGAAATTCCTAGAATTTTGTTATTATAGAGATTTTGTGAGTTTTCTGAGCAATATATCCTTGTCTGGATACGAGCAGGTAGAGGCGGCTCTGGAACAGATGTACCTAGGGGTAAAACTCGAAAACACCGCTTTGAGCTAGACTTGAACAGGAACTGGTGCACGACAACGGTCCTTGCTGCACTCTTGGTTACGACACTCTCAGGGGATATGCTTAGGATAATTATCATTTTCTTTACAAACCATTATGAAGGGTTTATGAGTATATACTTCCTCAAAGAAAACATTTTTATGATTATGGATTATATCTATAAACTGTTCAATTTATGTTAAGTGTTTTACAAGTATGGAATTATGTATTTTGATTCATAAACTGATCTAGTTTATGCCATTGTTTAGAAATGGCACCTAGTGGAAGGAATGGAAATTGTATCAATGCATGTACTTCATGTAGGGATTTCCCTCCTGCTCAAGATAATTATAATGGGGCTAGAGATACAACTGGTTCTGATCATCTTATCACCATACTGGGACAACTCACTCAGGTTATGAATAATAACCTTACTTGTATGGAGAATCCTGATCTGCAATGTGGAGGATCAATGTTAGATCGTTTCATAAGGCAACAACCACTATCATTTAATGGGGGCGAAAATCTATTACTACCTGAGCAATGGATAAACTCCTTAGAGAAAATATTTCATGCCTTGGGGAGTAGCGAAAAGGAGAAAGTTGTCATGGCAGTTTACCACCTCACTGGAGATGTCGATCAATGGTGGTCGCTGATTCAAAACACAAAGGAAGATGAATAAGTATCAAGTATGGAATGGAGGGAGTTTAAGGAAATTTTCTTTGAAAAATAATTTCCACATGACCATCGAGCAGATATGGAAAGGCAATTTCTGAGTCTGAGGCAAAAGGAGGATGAGAATGTCGCAAAGTATGAGGCCAACTTTACAAGGTTAGCGAGGTATGCTGCAGATTATATACGTAACCCAAGAAGTAAGATTGATCATTTCTTTGATGGGTTAAAACCATTTCTCCGTCGAGATTTAGTATCACAATATTTCTCAACGTACGAAGATATAGTCTCATATTCTATCAAGACAGAAAAGGAATTCTCTAAATCTTATGACAATAAAGTAAAGTAATAGAAGAAGAGAACAGTAGAACAAGAGACAAATAAAGGGGAAAAGGGAAAGAAGTATTTTCCATTATGCGATAATTGTGGGAAGAATCACCCTGGTACTTGCCTAAAAGGAATGGGAGTTTGTTATAAATGTGGAGAAAAAGGTCACCAGGATCGAGATTGCAAGGGAAAGAAAGAGGATATCAATGTTGAATGCTACAATTGTAGGGAAATGGGGCATTATGCAAATTAATATCCTAAGTTTCAGGGAAACTTACCTCAGAAAAGGCCAAGGGATCAAGTCCAATCTTATGTTGTTACTACAGTTGAAGTGGAATAATTAATGTATTGGTGTTTTTGGACTCAAGAACTATATTATACTTATAAGAATAATGTGATATATATAAGGATTGCACTGTAGTACTTGTTGTTTTCATTAAGGTTTTAATATGATGAAGGTAATAATATTTTTAGTATGTGACAATAAGAGAAACTTTACTTTGGGGAATCTGATGAATTGATTTTGGAATTTAGAGACCTTTTAGAGAAAGTCTAGAAAGAGGTATTTTGGATAAATATAAAGGTTGGAATGGATTAATTTTAACTTTGTATAGTATTGTTTAAGGTTATAACATTCTGAATATTATTTTTAGAATATTATAATACTATATTTTTAGGAAAAGTACAACCTGCAGGTCAGAGGATAACCCGTCGCGTCGGACAAAGCTGTAGGAATCGAACCCACAACCAGTGTGCAACAGGACTTTATTACCTACCACTAGCCTACAGGAATTCCCTGGTTATTAAAAAATAGTTTTCCTAATCTAAATGGTATGTGTTAATATTTGGAACCTTGTACGATTAGGATAAATATAATATTTTTGAGTTCTATTATCTTTTTGAGGGAAAGATGAGTTTGTGGTAAAAATTATTTGAAGGCTGAAACTCTACTTGTCAAGTATATATATATATATATATATACCTATCTCTTATTCTATGAATAAATTAATTATTAAACTTTAGGAAAGGGATATTAAAAAAATTTGTTATCCTAATACCTTATGTTTTGTTGAACTGATGGTATTTTAAATCACCATAGATTGATGTCTTTAGGGCCCTCAATTTTACACTTGTTTGTGATTGATGACCTCAATCAATCCCTATAAATATTTAGGTTTTCCCTCCAATTATTTGTCTCTAATTTCCACCAATGTTCTCCTAATCGAGATCATAATTTGGTGGTGAATTTTTCATTTCCCTTTCCCTCTTATTAAGGCTAAATTTTGTTAACCTTATTTTTTATGTGGGTTTTCCACAAAGGTATTTTCTACTTTCAACCTTTTATTTTCGAAGAACATTTTCAAATTGCGAGGATGCAATTTATTAAAGGAGGGGATAATGTAACACCCCAAGTTTCCACAGTATGATTCTCTTTCAATAATTCAATAGCTTGCATTGTACGCAAGTTTGAGATTCTAACACACCGCGACCAATCAAATTAGCCGTTATGAATAGTAATACCCACTTTTTGAAATTATATAAAATTTATATTTCAAAATGGACTTTATTTTTGGATTCATAATATCTAAATTATCTTATGTTGAAATTTTGGTATTTTTTTTAGAACTTCCAATTTTCGATGAATAGTGAAAAATACTTAAAAACAACTTTTTTAATAAAAATAATTTATAGTGATAAATTATACTATTGAGTGGTTTTAAAGTATAATTAGAATATAATTTTACCATTTTATCCAATGGTGGTCATTATAATTAATTTCACTTTGAAATTGGACATAAATAAGTGTCAATCTTTTGATTGATATTCTTTCGTAAAAACACGCTATTTGTTTTGACAACGGGAATTAATTATAAAATTAATTAATAAAACTTATATGTTTTGAATTTGGTAAAATATAAATCATCTTTGAATTTGGAATATAAAATATATCTTAGGGTGAATTTTTGGTATTTTTCTAAAAAACTTCAATTTTTTATGAATAGTGAAACCACTAAGTGGTAGTTTAAAAACTGATTTTTCGTTTAAATGAAATTTTACCGCTTCTGTGAATTTAATTTCAAAAATCCGACATACATGGTTATAATTAGGAAGTAAAATTTGGTTCACTGGGATGAAAATAATTTTTGGTGAATAGTAACTTTTGAGTTTTATTAACCGCGATTAGAGGTAATTAGAGTAATTTAAGGTAAAAATATTGTTATAATAATATGAAATTACCTTTACACATGTCCTACTCTTATTGGATGACTCATGGCCGACCAAGACAATCCATGGGTCAATTTATGGGACCTATAACGACCCATACTTTACATACACTGTTAATACTTCAAAATTGAAGCATACTTATTACAACATATAACAAAACCATGAAAGGACCGTATAGGTATAGTGTCTTTGGAAACTGGGAAACATAAACAACTGGTTCATAAATCATCTACATTGTCTCCCATTTATTTCATCATATCTAGAGTCCCTTTTTGGCATATCCTACTTAATAACCTTCTTCATGACCTGGGGAAAGAAAACATACAAAAGGGTGAGCTCAAATGCTCAGTAAGGGTAAACAAAAGAAATATCAATCACATCATATTCATAAGAACATATCATTTCGGAAATCTTAACCTTCAAAAGAGATCATAATTTCATAACATGGGATAAATCATAGTAGTGAAATATAATCCCAATAATCATAACTTAAAACATAAAACTTTGTGGCATACACACATAATCATAGAGAATCATTTCTTAGTAGTCAAGACTCATTGTCAAGACTATCTTAGCAGACAAAGTCCATTTCTGAACTGAGTTCACTCCTCGTTTCAGTCCTGTTTCACTAAACCGGATTAACCTGTCGTTCCAGTCATGTCTATCTCATGAGATATAAATCATTACCCAATGCATTGGAGGGAGATATAGGTCCCACCCATCTCATAATGATACCATTCTTATGTGTGCCACAAAATCATAAATCATACATCATTGCATAACCCATGTAATAAAAATGGGATTCTTAAAACTCGTGACATCATAAAACAATTCATATAAGATAAAGGAATTCATAAAAATAATTCCATCACAACATAATCAAATAAATGCAATAATAGGGATAGAAACAGAACCCTATATTATCTTATATGGAAAATAATTTTGATAAAACACTTGAACTCCATTCTTGAGGAAAATATCATTTCTACTTCAAAAACATTTTTCCTTCCTTAACATGTCATACAATTTTAATCTAAAAGAAGTTGATTAAAAATAAACTTGAAAACTTGTAAAGGAAGCTTCATGGAAATAATGTTCTAAAAATCCATTTACGCCGTATAAGTTAAAAAAACATTCTTCTCGTACTTTGGCCAAAAAATTCAAAAAGTACCTCGTACGATAAACGACAAAAGATTCCTTTCATATATTTTACTAAAAACTCACCAAAGTGTAAAATTGGATTTAAACAATTGTAGGTGGATGGAAATAATATTACATATTGAGGAAACATGGATGTGGATGATAAATATTCCCTAGTAAATTCTGAAGTATAAACAATCTCGGATAAAAATGAGATTGTGAGATTTTTCCTTACCTTAGGTCTGATTTGCTGCGTAAGTGTCCGAACCTCCTCTATAATGATTTAAATAATGTCATTGACTTATTCCAGAATCATACTCATTGTTATGATATCATATATGGTCATATTCTTAGCTTCTTATTAGTAATATTTCATTGTTACTTGTTATTTGGGTGTTTATTTCTTTTTGTTCTTATGTGTGTTTTGTCGAATAAATTCTTATTCTTATTTTTAGGTTATAGATACCTCATTTACAGAATTTTATTAGTGTAATAAATATCATATTTATTCACTCAATTCATTTATGTAATCATTATTAAATGAAAATCATGTAGAACGAGTCGCATCACATCGTGGAGACGGTATTCCGTACGTACGCACGAGCGATGATATCGTTCCCATGATCGTGGAATTGTATTGGAGTTTATGTATACTCTTTCAGAATCAATATCACTTTACAATAATCATATTTAGTTATTATTTACACCATTATACCCATCCAAGTAAGGTGGTGGTGGAAAATACATTACACCACGGCGGGGAGACGATATTCTGTACGTACGCACGCGCGGTGATTTTGTTTTCCGTAGGATGGATAGATGGTGAAATAGGGTCGTTTCATACTTATAATAACATAGTAGTATATGAGTGATACTTATGTTATTAATTCATAATGAAACAACTAAAGAAGAAGAAGTGGAAGAAGAAATAAATTTGAAAGAATCGGTAATGGACATTACCTCTTCTTTGAAGCGCCTCTTTGAGACCTCCTCTTAGGGCACTAAAATTGGTCTTTTAAGAAGACCATGACCACTAGGATGTTTCTAGGGAAGTGGAGAAGATAATTTTTCAGGGTTTGTCTGAGCTTGAAGGCTCAAAGTGGTGTGAGTAAGAGAGGGAGGAGGTGCCCTTTTATAAGGGAGGAGAGGGGCACCTTTGGAAAAACTAAAAATATTATTTTATTATAAAGTCATATTCGGTTTTTAATAGCTCAAAATTGATTTATTTTGAAGCTAAGTTGGGTATGGGTCGAAATAATATCATCCAATAGAATTTATACAAGTTTATGTTTCTATTTTAACCTTATCATTTAGATTTAACTTTAAGTTAGATAATTTAACTTTTATCGTGTCTTCTTGTTTTCTTACACTATAAGGTTAATAAACATACTATAACAAGCCAAACGAACCCCAAGTTGTTTATTATTAACATATATAACCTTATATAAGTCATTTTTCCGAACCTTATATTTTTAGGAATAAAATAACAATTAATAATATAATATTTGTTTTAAAACCAATTTTATGTCAATTTTGACACTATTTGGTAATTGATTTTTTTGAAAATCATAACAGAAATATTAGTTCGAAAAAAGTTAATTAAATCAATAATAACATGTCATATTAACATATAAAATTATTGTAATTCATAAAAAGTCTCAAATTACATTTATTTGGGTATTTATAACATCAATTATGTCAATATTTCATTAATAATATAATTATTGCATCATCATTGTGTCATAAATAAATTAAATTATCTGAAGTCTAAAAATTACAAATAAAATACCTTTATGTAGGAAATCTTTTTATCTTTCTAATGAATATTTATAGTTGAATTTGTCTTATGTATGACCCTATATTAAAAATGATTTACTTATTAAACTTTGATTTTAACTATTTTAACCCTTCTTTAAATAAATTAATATTAAATGTCCTAATCTAATCCAAGTGGGTATAAATGGTCATATTTTATTCCTAAGGTTTTTTTGTTCTAATTACACTTATCTAATAGAATTAGGACATGTGTTAGGGTAATAATAATATCATTTTTACCCTTAATTACCGTATTTACTTTTAACCGTGGTAAAAAAAGTAAAAGATTACTATTCACCAAAAATTATTTTCATCTCATTGAACCACATTTTAGTCCTTGATATTAACCGTGTCTCTCGGATTTTCGAAATTCCACTCACAGAAGCGGTAAAATTAAGTTTTATGTGAATTTGGAAATTCTCCTAGGAGGTGGGTAAAAGACGGTGAAAAGTTCAATAAAATTTTTATATATCTAAAATTATTATAAAATGACTCCAATGAATTGTATTTAACTTAAATAGGTATTATGTATCAAATTTGACCTAAAATAAATTTAAATAAAATAAATAATTATTTAAATAAAAAGTCGGTTTTTAAATAGTAACCCAGTGTTTTCACTATTCATCAAAAATTGAAAGTTTTCAGAAAAATACCAAGATTTCACCATAGGCTAATTTTGATATTCCGAATCCAAAAATGAAGTCCATTTTGAGAAATAAAATTTAAAAATTTTCAAAAAGTGGGTATTACTATTCATACCAGCTAGTTTTAATAATATTTTAATAGCATATCGTTGTTTAGTGAAACTCGGTATTGCGTACAACGCAAGCTATTGAGGAAGGTCGCAATTGTGTGTAAAGAAAGACAATCTAGTGTTGTGTGTAGTGAAATATTCCTTTGATGATTTATATAAAAACAAAATATTTCTCATAAAAGTCTCAGGTGTTACATTCTACCCCCCTTAAAATAAATTTCGCCCTCGAAATTCGTCACTTTATAACAAACAAATGAGGATACCTATCCCTTATCATATCCTCAAGCTCCCATGTAGCTTCTTCTAATTGGTGGTTCCTCCATAAAACTTTCACCAAGCTAGTGGTCTTGTTCCGTAGGACTTTTTCACTACGATCGAGAATCTCTATCGGTTGTTCTTCATAAGAAAGATCTTGTTCCAGCGGTACAACTTCTGAGCTGAGTACATGTGAAGGATCAGGTATGTACTTTCTCAGGAGAGATACATGGAACACATCGTGAACTTGAGAGATATTTGGTGGAAGCGCCAATCGGTAAGCTACCTTACCAACACGATCCAGTATTTCGAAAGGACCGATATACCTAGGGCTCAGCTTTCCCTTCTTTCCAAATCTCATTACTCTCTTCCAAGGAGATATTCGTAAGAACACTTTATCACCCACTTCAAACTCTAGGTATTTTCTTCGGTTGTCGGCATAACTTTTTTGTCAACTCTGAGTAGCTCTAATGTGTTGTTGAATAGATCTGACCTTTTCTACTATCTCATCAACAAGATCAGGTCCTAATAGATTTCTTTCCCCAACTTCATCCCAGAAAGTTGGAGTCCTGCATTTTTTTCCATAGAGAGCTTCATAAGGAGCCATCTGAATACTGGATTGAAAGATATTATTATAAGAAAATTCCACCAAAGGTAGGTTTTGATCCCAACCACCTTTGAAATCCATAGATCAAGATCTCAACATATCTTCTAGAGTTTGAATTGTCCTCTCAGACTGACCATTTTTCTGAGGATGATAAGCAGTGCTGAAACTCAACTCTGTATCTAGAGTATGCTGAAGACTTTGCCAGAACTTCGAGGTAAACCTCGGATCCCGATCAGATATAATAGAAAGTGGTACTCCATGCAATCTTACCACTTCCTTCACATATATCCTGGAAAGATGATCCAGAGAGAAATCCTCTCTAATAGCAAAGATGTGTGCCGACTTTGTAAGACGATCAACTATGACCCAGATAGCATTATTTCCTTTAGATTTTTTAGGAAGTCCAGTGACAAAGTCCATAGTGATGTTTTCCCATTTCTATTCTGGTATGGGTAATGGTTGTAACATCCCCTTAGACTTCTGTCTCTCAGCTTTAACTTGCTGACAAACCAAGCATCGAGAGACATATTCAGAAACATCTCTTTTCATGCCATCCCACCAGAAGTACTCTTTCAGGTCCCTATACATCTTCGTGCTTTTAGGGTGAATAGATAATGAATAACTATGAGCCTCATCCAGTTACTCCTTCTTTAATTCTGGGATGGGAGGAACAGAAACCCGATTCCTGAACTTTATTATCCCATCACAATCAAGGTTGAATTCAGGAACATTTCTCACCTTCTTTTGTAACTCTACATCTTCTTTCTGTACCTCTTTAATCTTAACATGTATAGATGGTTAAACATTCATTTGAGAAAGATACGATCTTTCCCCTTCCTTTATAATTCCAAGATCCATCCTTTTTAAATCCATAAATATTAGATCTTTTGTGATCCTCATCATGGATAAGCTAGCATTTTCTTGTCGACTTAATGCATCTGCCACCTTGTTTGCTTTCCCAGGGTGGTAATGAATTGAGCAGCCGTAATCCTTAATCAGCTCCAACCATCTTCTTTGGTGCATATTCAGCTCCTTTTGTGTGAAAATATACTTTAAACTTTTATGATCAGTATAAATATCACACCTTTCTCCATAAAGATAATGCATCCAAATCTTTAATGCAAAGATTACCGCAGTTAACTCCAAATCATGAGTTAGGTAATTTTTCTCATGTATTTTCAACTGTCGTGAGGCATAAGCTATCACCATATCATTTTGCATAAGAACACACCCCAACCCCTTCTTGGATGCATCACTGTAGATCACAAACCTTTCTCGACTACAAGGAAGTGTGAGTACAGGTGCACTGGATAACCTTCTTTTCAAATCCTTGAAATTCTCTTCACATTCCTATGTCCCTACGAACTTAACTCCTTTTCGAGTCAACTTGGTGAGTGGATTATATAATTGTGAAAAATATTTCAAAAAACATCGATAATATTCATCCAAACCAAGAAAACTTCGGATCTCAGTTACTATTGTTGGTCTCGAACATCTTTCGATAACCTCTGTTTCTTGTTGGATCCACAGATATACCCTCTTTTGAGATTATGTGACCCAAAAATGCAACTTTTTGAAGCCAAAATTCACACTTGGTAAATTTGGCATAAAGCTTCTCCTTTCTCAGGGTCTTCAATATAATTCTCAAGTGATCTTCATGTTCTTCCTTGCTCTTTGAATAGACAATAATATCTTCTATAAAGACTAACACAAACTGATCAAGATAGTCTCTAAAGACTCTATTCATCAGATCCATGAAGATAGTTGGGGCATTAGTAAGACCAAATGGCATCACTACAAATTCATAGTGTCCATACCTTGTACGGAAAGCCTTCTTTGGTATATCCTCCCTTTTGACCCTTAATTGATGATACCCTGAACGAAGATCAAACTTGGAAAAGTATTGAGCTTTGCGTAGTTGGTCAAATAAGTCATCAATGCATGGGAGAGGATATTTGTTCTTGATAGTGATCTTGTTAAGTTCTCGATAATCAATGCAGAGTCTCATTGATCCATCTTTCTTCTTAACAAACAGAACTGGTGCTCCCCAAGGTGACGCACTAGGGCGTATGAATCCTTTATCAATATTCTCTTGGAGTTGCTTCTTCAATTCCTGCAACTCAATTGGGTCCATTCTATAAGGTGTCTTTGAAATAGGCAAAGCACCGGGTACAATTTCTATTGAAAACTCGACTTCACGATTTGGTGGAAGACCTGACAATTCCTCTGGAAAGACATTGTCAAACTCCCGTACAATGGGAATATTCTTAATCATGAGTTTCTCACCAACCATTTGAGATAAATAACCTTCATTTAGTGGAATCAAAACCCATAAGATGGAAGAAATTCCCACTGGAAGGTTATGTTCATCCTTGCATCGATAGACGATCATAGATTGATATGGAATATGAAATGTGACTTCCCTTCTTTGGAAATTGATATGATCTCCATATAGAGAAAGGAAATCCATGCCAAGAATCACATCAAATTCCACTATATGAAGGATCACAAGATTTGCAGGAAGCACTTTCCCAAAAACTTCAATCGGAGAAGAATTATAAACTTTTGATGCGACTGTTGTGCCATAAGGGGTTGTCACAGCTAACTCAACATCTAATGGTTGAGGTAATAAGGTGATACCCTTAGAAAATTCTTCATAAATAAAATATTGGGTGGATCCAGAATCAAATAAAACACTATATACTTTAGAGTGGATGGTAAGTGTACCTTTCACCACTTCGTTATCGTACTCCACATCGCTGATAGAAATTGCATGTGACTTTCCTATGTCTTTAGCCTTAAGAGTTTGTTAACTTCGATCATCATCAACAACCCTTGGATTAGGGAATTGATTGGCATAATTCCCCATTTCCTTGCATTTGTAACATTGAAGTGTAGGAGGTGCACTCTGTGTAGCCTTTTCTTTGTTCGCATCACTAGACATCTTCTTCCCATCATTGCGGAATTCAAATGCCGGATGACCTTCCTTTCCACATTTGAAACATTTACTTGTCCCTTTAAGACAAATCCCTCCATGTTTCTTTCCACACTTTGAGCATAAGGGAAAACTCATCTTCTTTTCAGTGTGCTCTTTAGATTTTCCTTTGAATTCCATTTTCCTCTTCTTATCAAACCCATATGACTGATGGGTTACTCCAATATCCATCTCAACCTTGAGAGCACATCGAATGATTTCCTCGTAGCTATTGAAGTCCCTTATGGCTAACGCCCTTCGAAGACTTGGTTTTAAGCCACTAAAGAATCGATCGATCTTACTCTTAGGTTGGATAATAATCCTAGAAGCGTACCTTGCAAGTCTTGTAAAATTTTCTTCGTAAGTACCAACAGATTCATCATCCTTTTTCTTTAGTTCAAGAAACTCCTTCTCCATCTTTGTTCAGAGAATATGAGGGAAGTACTTATTGAAAAATAAGTTATTGAACTCGTCCCATTCCATGGACTCAATTTCATCCCTCTGCCTCGTATTCTTGATAAGATTCCACCATTGATCAGTTTCACCTTCCAAATGATAAACTGCTAAGATGACTTTATCATGTTCAGAACATTGAAGAACTGAAAATATCTTTTCAGTAGTACTGATCCATTGTTCAGTAACTAATGGATCAGTAGACCCGCTGAATGAGGGTGGACGCTGCCTCATGAAGGATTCAACAGAATTTTGCTCCTTCATTTTCTCATTTGGAAGTTATGCATGATTCATAGCTTGAGAAAGTAGTGTGAGCATGGCTACATGATTTTGCATTCTAGATCCTATAACATTTGGTTTCTCAGGGGGGCAATCATTGCATTGCTCGTCGCATTCCGCATTAACACGGTTCCTTTGGGTTCCAACCATTGACTAAAACCAAGAAGAATAGTGTGAGCAACACTAATTATAATAGGAAAAAAACATAATCAAGAATAAAATTTCACACTTAAGGTCTAATCATAGGTTGTTCATGGCCATTTCTAAAACACTAAGATTGTGTTCTATGCTTAGATATATCCTTAGGGTTCTTACTAAGGCTTTCACATCCTAGTTTCCAAAGGTTGACTATAACCTTTCCTCTGATACCAACTATAACGACCCATAATTTAAATACATTGTTAATACTTCAAAATTGAAGCATACTTATTACAACATATAACAAAACCATGAAAGGACCGTATAGGTATAGTGTCTTTGGAAACTGGGAAACATAAACAACTGGTTTATAAATCATCTATGTTGTCTCCCATTTATTTCATCATATCTAGAGTCCCTTTTTGGCATATTCTACTTAATAACCTTCTTCATGACCTGGGGAAAGAAAACATACAAAAGGGTGAGATCAAATGCTCAGTAAGGGTAAACAAAAGAAATATCAATCACATCATATTCATAAGAACATATCATTTCGGAAATCTTAACCTGCAAAAGAGATCATAATTTCATAACATGGGATAAATCATAATAGTGAAATCTAATCCCAATAATCATAACTTAAAACATGAAAATTTGTGGCATACATACATAATCATATAGAATCATTTCTTAGTAGTCAAGACTCATTTCCAAGACTATCTTAGCAGACAAAGTCCATTTCTGAACCGAGTTCACTCCTCGTTTCAGTCCTGTTTCACTGAACCGGATTAACCTGTCGTTCCAGCCATGTCTATCTCATGAGATATAAATCAGTACCCAATGCATTGGAGGGAGATATAGGTCCCACCCATCTCATAACAATACCATTCTTATGGGTGCCACAAAATCATAAATCATACATCATTTCATAACCCATGTAATAAAAATGGGATTATTAAACCTCGTGACATAAAAAACAATTCATATAGGATAAAATAATTCATAAAAATAATTCCATCACAACATAATCAAATAAATGTAATAATAGGGATAGAAACAGAACCATATATTATCTTAGATGGAAAATAATTTTGATAAAACACTTGAACTCCATTCTTGAGGAAAATATCCTTTCTACTTCAAAAACATTTTTCCTTTCTTAACATGTCATAAAATTTTAATCTAAAAGAAGTTGATTAAAAATAAACTTGAAAACTTGTAAAGGAAGATTCATGGAAATAATTTTATAAAAATCCATTCAGACCAAATAAGTTAAAAAAACATTCTTCTCGTACTTTGGCCAGAAAAGTCAAAAAGTACCTCGTATGAAAAATGACAAAAGATTCCTTTCATATCTTTTACTAAAAACTCACCGAAGGGTAAAATTGTATTTAAAAAAATGTATATGGATGGAAATAATATTACATATTGAGGAAACATGGATGTGGATGAAAAATATTCTCCAGTAAATTTTGAAGTATAAACAATCTCGGATAAAAATGAGATTGTGAGATTTTCCCTTACCTTAGGTCCGATTTGTTTTGTAAGTGTCCGAACCTCCTGTATAATGATTTAAATAATGTCATTGACTTATTCCAGAATCATAATCATTGTTATGATATCATATATGGTCATATTCTTAGCTTCTTATTAGTAATATTTCATTGTTACTTGTTATTCGGGTGTTTATTGCTTTTTGTTCTTATGCGTGTTTTGTCGAATAAATTCTTATTATTCTTTTTAGGTTATAGATACCAAATTTATATAATGGTATTAGTTTAATACATATCATATTTATTCACTAAATTCATTTATGTAATCATTATGCAAGGAAAATCATGTAGAACGAGTCGCATCACATCGTGGAGACGGTATTCCGTACGTACGCACGAGCGATGATATCGTTCCCATGATCGTGGAATTTTATTGGAGTGTATGTATAGTATTTCAGAATCAATATAACTTTACAATAATAATATATATTTATTATTTACACCATTATACCCATCCAAGTAAGGTGGTGGTGGAAAATAGATTACACCACGGTGTGGAGACGGAATTCCGTACGTACGCACACGTGGTGATTTCATTTTCCGTAGGATGGATAGATGGTGAAATAGGGTTGTTTAATAATTATAATAACATATCAGTATATGAGTGATACTGATGTTATTACTTCATAATTAAACAACTAAAGAAGAATAAGTGGACGAAGAAATAAATTTGAAAGTATCAGTAACAGACATTACCTCTTCTTTGAAGCGCCTCTTTGAGACCTCCTCTTAGGGCACTAAAATTGGTCTTTGAAGAAGACCAGGACCTCTAGGATGTTTCTAGGGAAGTTTAGAAGAGAATTTTGCAGGTTTTGGCCGAGATTTAAGGCAAAAAGTGGTGTGAGGAAGAGAGGGAGGAGGTTCCCTTTTATAAGGGAGGAGAGGGGCACCTTTGGAAAAACTAAAAATATTATTTTATTATAAAGTCATATTCGGTTTTTAATAGCTCAAAATTGATTTATTTAGAATATAAGGAGGGTATGGGTCTAAATACTTTCATACAATAGAATTTATACAAGTTTAGGTTTCTATTTTAACCTTATCATTTAGATTTAACTTTAAGTTAGATAATTTAACCTTTACCGTGTCTTCTTGTTTTCTAACACTATAAGGTTAATAAACTTACTATAACAATCCAAACGAACCCCAAGTTGTTTATTATTAACATATATAACCTTATCTAAGTCATTTTTCAGAACCTTAGATTTTTAAGAATAAAATAACAATTAATAATATAATATTTGTTTTAAAAACTATTTTACGTCAATTTTGACACTATTTGGTAATTGTTTTTTGTGAAAATCATAACAGAAATATTAGTTCGAAAAAAGTTAATTAAATCAATACTAACATGTCATATTAACATAGAAAATTATTTTAATTCATAAAAAGTCTCAAATTACATTTATTTAGCTATTTATAACATCAATTATGTCAATATTTCATTAATAATATAATTACTGCATTATCATTGTGTCAAAAATAAATAAAATTATTTAAAGTCTAAAAATTACAAATAAAATACCATTATGTAGGAAATATTGTTATCTTTCTAATGAATATTTATAGTCAAATTTATCTTATGTATAACCCTATATTAAAAATTATTTACTTATTAAACTTTGATTTTAACTATTTTAACCCTTCTTTAAATAAATTAATATTAAATGTCCTAATCTAATCCAAGTGAGCCTAAATGGTCATATTTTATTCCTAAGGTTTTTTTTGGTCGAATTAAACTTGTCCAATCGAATTAGGACATGTTTTAGGGTAATAATAATATCATTTTTACCCTTAATTACCGTATTTACTTTTAATCGTGGTAAAAAAAAGTAAAAAGTTACTATTCACCAAAAATTATTTTCATCTCATTGAACTACATTTTAGTCCTTGATATTAACTGTGTCTCTCGTAATTTTGAAATTTTACTCACAGAAGTAGTAAAATTAAGTTTTATGTGAATTTGGAAATTCTCCTAGGAGGTGGGTAAAAGACGGTGAAAAGTTCAATAAAATTTTTATATATCTAAAATTATTATAAAATGACTCCAATGAATTGAATTTAACTTAAATAGGTATTATGTATCAACTTTGACCTAAAATAAATTTAAATAAAATAAATAATTATTTAAATAAAAATTCGGTTTTGAAATAGTAACCCAGTGTTTTCACTATTCATCAAAAATTGAAAGTTTTCAGAAAAATACCAAAATTTCACCCTAGGCTAATTTCGATATTCCGAATCCAAAAATGAAGTCCATTTTGAAAAATAAAATTTACAAAATTTCAAAAAATTGGTATTAATATTCATAACGGCTAGTTTTAATAATATTTTAATAGCATATCGTTGTTTAGTGAAACTTGGTATTGCGTACGACACAAGCTATCGAGGAAGGTCGCGATTGTGTGTAAAGCAAGCCAAGCTAGTGTTGTGTGTAGTGAAAGATTCCTTTGATGATTTATATAAAAACAAAATATTTCTCATAAAAGTCTCGGGTGTTATAGGACCCCATGGAGCCACTTGGGTAAGATAATGACATTAATACCTTTTATTTAAAGTAAAAATAAAAATGTCACAAACATGTATTGTTTTACTAAAACAATTTTTACAAGGGGTTATACAATTTATCTTTTTGACTATAAATATCCATTGGAAATCTAAAAATATTTCCTATATCTTGGTATTTTTTTTATAATTTTTAGGCATTAAATAAATAAATTTATTTATCACACCATGATGATGCAGCGATTACCTCATTAATGAACGATTTAAATAAAATGAAAAGATAATGTAAAATCTAAGACATACACTTGTCAAAAACCTATTGGATGAGTAGATTTAGAACCCTTATCACCTTATCCTCGAAATATATAATTTTGGTACCTTTGAAATCCGAAAAGCATTTCATAATAATGTAACATTTCATGACTTTTTAAGAGTTCCCCTCCTCTCCTCTTATAAAAGGCCCCCGCCTCTACCACCTAATTCACACCTTCAAGACATTTGGCTCGGCCAACCTCTACCCAAATACTCTCTCAACTTCCCTATCTTCCTCCTAGAAGCCTCACTTTGGGCAGAAGTCTTCCCAAGGAATTCTTAGGCTCAAATCAAAAAGAGTTACCAGATTTTAAGGTAATGTATTCACTTGTGTTCTTTTGTTTTATTTTGCTTCTCCAAACCCTTAAACTCTTTTTATTATTTTATTTTGTAACAACACCAGTATCTTCAATATACTAGGATTTTGTTATGAGAAGTATTTTATTTACACTTACACACACCTTCTTCTAATGGTTAAAGAACATATTGTTTCTGTGGGTGGTGAATTACTGCATCACGAAACGATGATTGTTCAATCTTCTTTTAACACCTCTCATGGTGACCATTAAGATGACATTATTTCTATATATGATATATATTATTTTTATTTTTTCTTTATGCTTCTGTATTTTTCATTTATGGAATACCTTTATGATTTCCATTATGGGTAAACGCGATAATTTCATTTTAGGAAGTGCGGACTACCGCCCCCTCAAAGTGATTTGAATCGTTAATACCATATATGGGACATATAAAGGATGGAGTTAATGATATTATATATGATATTATACTGGAATTATATTATACCTTTATATAATTATTATTTCATTCCATTAAATACGAAATAGAAATGAAAGTAGCGTTCATGCATACGTACGGCTTACCGTCTCCATGAACGGTGCATTTCATTTCTTACCTCTAAATGTTATGTAATATTATAAATGCATATATATAATGGATATATATGATTATTATATCTACATCATGAATATAATTCTGGTTATAATGGATATTTTCCCACATGAACAACTTGTAATTATAAGAAGATTATTTTTGACTCAAGTACCAAAGATCGACAAAACGTCCGTTATTTACTTAAATAATTAAATAATGTTCATAACATGGTTATAAGTGATATAAAAGGAA
This sequence comes from Viscum album, assembly GCA_963277665.1. Taxonomy (NCBI): domain Eukaryota; kingdom Viridiplantae; phylum Streptophyta; class Magnoliopsida; order Santalales; family Viscaceae; genus Viscum; species Viscum album. Next base: position 125,794,069 of record OY728146.1, on the reverse strand, counting down.
TAATGAACTTGAAAAAGGTTCTTAAGAAAGTAGAAATTGACTCTAGTTTATTATTCAGGAGGTTAAAGAACGATCGAGTCAAGTCGGACAAAAGGTAAGGGACTTCGTCTCAATCTCCTTTCATTGAGGCATATTTTATTTTATACACAACTTTCTTTTATGTGGTGTATAAACCCGTTTGACTTTTACTTTTATTCAAAAGGAATCTTTTTATATGAAGCGTTTTTACAAAACAAAGAAAGGAATGTTTTGTCTTACGTACGCGGCGACAATGACTTCTCAGCCACCGTGACCATTATTTGAGTTTTGGCTTCCTCTACAAGCCATAACTTTTTTTAAATGAAAACTAAATACCATGTTTTACTTTTATTTTATTTTGGTATTGAAAATGGTTTTATTATATCAATATTTTGTATTGATATCTTCTAATTGAAATGTGGAAATGTCATGTTTCCTTTATGCATGTTTTATGTGATATGATTTTGTTGTGGTTTATGATATGTTTAAACTTTTTCATATAAGGAATGCATTGGACTTAGTAAGTGATGGGTGGAGCCCGCTATAGCTACTCGATGCATCAGTAGGTCTCATGAGACAAACTAGTGTCTTGGCACAAGGCCTTGACAAAATCTTATTTGTAGTCTTGGCACGAGGCCTTGGCTACGTGGTTATGATAGTCTGGAATTATTCATTCCATCATTACAAAAGTGGTTATTGATATTGAATGTGATTATTCGACTAGTATAATATCTATGTGAATAAGTAAATGGATTTATTTCATTTTTCTTTTTCCATATTATGTTGAAGTTCAAGTTTAAAAGTCTTTTGTTTTAGTTATACATTGCCTTAAATGTTTATATTTATTTATGAAAGGTTCCGCTATATTGTTATCCTTACTGAGCATCTGAGCTCACCCCTTTCAATGTTTTAATTCTTCCAGGATGTGAAGAAGTATTTGATGATTGACCTGTAGGGATAGTCTGAAGGGGATATGGGTATGGATTATGGAGACTATGTTATTATAGTTTTTCACTTTATGATGTAATGTAACATTTATGAATGTATCTAGTGTTTCCAAGGCTACTAAAATAATCGTTCTTTCGAGACATGATCTTTTGTGATCATGCCAATATTACGTAATAATGCACCGAATCTGGGTAACTGGGGTCGTGGCATTACACTGATCATACCAAATCACATGGTGGAGCTCAGAAACTACAGTGAGGAAAAGGTTCTTGATTTTCTTAGAGCCATCCAATTCTGCACATTTTTTAGCTGAGTTTTGTCAGAGTCAAGAATCAACCCTTTTCAATCAAAACTTTCAAGAATATATTTCCAAAGAGCAAAAGCAATAGCACAAGATAGGAAGAGGTGGTTTGCATATTCTCTATGTTGATTACATATTTTACACTTAGAGGAAAGTTGGATACCAAATTATTAGAGGAAAATTTCAATGGGGACTGTTGTGTGCAAGACACAAGATGAGATTGAATATCAAGGGTTTAATCCAAGGTTTTGTATAATGTTTAATCCAGCTATAATCGCTCTTAGAGTTACAAAAATGATGATTGTAGAAATTTTTTGAGTTAAGCATACCATTGTGAGTAGGTTCCCAAATTAAAAAATCCTTAGTATAAGTGAAAGAATAGTATTCAATGAAATTCAGGATATTATCATAGAGGTGATCATGTTGAGAGTTTAAAATTTCTTTGGTATAGTTGTTGGTAATTTTAAGAGTTTGATCGAAAGATATCATAGATATTAAAGGTGTATAAGTCTAGTTATCCAACTAGAATTTCAAGGAGGAGTCTCTAGAGACCATCCATCTAGAATTATTAAAAACCTTGATGAATTATATCATAAAAATAATCATGTTTATAATATCATATATGATCCTCTTATAACTTTTTACCACCCATTCATTAATAATATTTCATTGTTTTCATTGTTTTGGGTGTTAGTTGTCTTGTTTTCTCATATATGATTTGTTATGAAAGTTCTGATTCTTTCACATATTATATAGATCTATCATATACAGAATAATAATCATGAAATAATTATAATATTTATATATCAATTATACTTTTAATACTAATAATTAAATATGGTTTTGAGAAATAAAGTATGATATGATCATGGAGATGGTAGGTCATACGTACATATGAGTAACGTTTCCATTTTCCAATGATCAATATGGAAATAAGGTAAGTAATATTTTACCTTTAAATAATGATAATAATATCATATATACAATATTATCTCTTTAAATATACTTATATATATGATTCATGTGGTTTGGTGATGAAAAGAGTGTCGCATCGCTTTGTAAAGGCGGTAGTCCACATGTACAGGAATGATGTTATCATTTTACAGTGGAAAAATAAAATGAAATATTATATTTTAAGAATGATGAATTTTTCATGAATATAATAATTATTTCATTAATATCCCATATAATCATTAAATTTATCCTTATCACCTTCCATATAAATCATTAGTGAAAGGCAAACCACATCGCTTCGTGAGGTGGTAGTCTGTTGTACGCACAAGCGACGTTATCATATCCCCTATGGAATGGAAAGTTAAAATATATATATATGGTATAATGACTATAGTGGTATAATTATTTTATAAATATAATATATATATATATATTATCCATAATCATACCTAACTGTGAGAGGTGGTAATGGAAAAACGAATGACATCTGTTCGCGAGGCGGTAGTCCGCCATACACACGAATGATAATTTCGTAAACCATTTAATGGAAGTGGATATGGTTTAAGGTCATGAAATTAACATAAAAAAATCTAATTATATTGAATATATTGAGGTTATTATATCATCTTGTTTAATAATAATTTAATTAGGTAGAGAAATAATTAAAATAAAAGCGCTTGTTGAAGAACGTTGTCTCTTCTTCGGGTATCCTCCTTAGCTTTGCACCAAAAGACTTCCTGGGTTATATTTTTTCCAAAATTAAGGATTCTGGGATGAGGTGAGGGAAGTTTTTAAGTGATTTTTATAGTTATTTTCAAATAAAAAAGGGAGTTAATGTGTGAAGAAGAGAGGATATGGGTGGTCTTTTATAAGTGGGGTGAGTGGCACACTTGTAATTTTTTGAAAAGATTCAATCATACCCATGTTTTTTATCATGACACAAGCCTAAAAAATGGTCCATTATATAACCTATAAGATATAAGGTCTAAATATTTCCATTAAATGGGGTTTATAAAAGTTCTTGGATCGTTTTTAACCTTTATATTCTTAGTTTAACCCCTCGATAAATCAGTTTTTACTTTAATCACGGTAATTAATATTTACTATTTTCATTATTTATTTTGGTAAAATATTAAGTTGAACTTATAGAAATTATAATTTATTCTGATTCCAAATATTTAATCTATTTTTAAAAATTCAATTCATATAATTTTAAAATTTTAATTTAAAATTAATCCCATATATGTGATGAGAAAGTGGGTTTTCAAAGAGAAAATGTTCGAAAGTTTACAAAGTTTTTATATCAAAATCCAATATGAAAATGATTTTAATGACCAAAATTGTATTAATTGATATATAATTGAATTAATATTACTTTAAATATAATTCAAAATATAATTTATCCTTACAAATAATTTCAACGAAAAGACAGTTTTCAATTAAAATTCAGTATTTTTTACTATTCATTGAAAATTAAAACATTTTAGAAAAATAACCAAAATTAAAACTAAGATAATTTTGATATTATTATTTCAAAAATTAATTTAATTTTATAAAATGTATTTTCAAAAATTGGTAAAAAATAATTTTTAAATTATGTACACAAAGCACGACTAAACCGTCATTTAGAAAAATACAGTTTTTCAGAACAAATTTCTTTTTCTTTTAAAAGATTATTATTTTGTTTATAATCAATAGATAAACATAATTTTAATATTTCAGTTATTACTATTAATACCCTCTAATTTAATGGTTAGATTATAACTATATACTATTTTATAGTTCATTTAGACTTGGGGTTGTGTATTCCAAAATCTATCGAAGAGATTCAATTTAAAGAAATATATTTTGTGGGTTATTTAAGTTTGGTGTTACATATCACATACTATATCAAATAAAATGTTATTATTTTAGAATTTTTGGGTGTTATAAATTCCCAAAGTAATTATATAATATTTATCCTTTAAAACCTTCATTATAAATAATAAAACTAATTCAATGAAGATTATTTTATGTTTGATCTACTAGTTCCTCGTTGCCTAGTCCCAAAAAATCTTGAAGACCTAGATCACATGTTCCCTAATAATCTAAAAAAATTACCCAAAAATAATTGAACTTAAAATATCACCAAAAATATTCTTTAATATTTTATAAACCCAAAAAATATTAATGTTTTCCCAAAATAATTTTAAAACCCATAATAAAATTATATGCTTCCAAAAATTTACCCAATCCATATCCCTCAAATAATATCAACCATCTTAGAATAAAATGACATACTATTCAAAAAAAATTTATAAATACTTTAATCATGTAATATTACAAAAAAAATACAACAAAAGATTTTACCAAAATCACTTTAATCACCCTTCCTCCAAAACAAATTTCAATCACCAAGGTTATATATTCTACTCATATTATATTACCAAAATAAAATAACTCATTATCTTAGATAAGAATAATTACCTCAACATCAAATCACATATCAACCTTAAATTTTATTTATACCTTAATCAGGTATTCTTCCTAAAACCCCAGTAAAATTCTTCCAAAATATCATTAATTACCTAATCCAATCACATAGGACCAAAAAGGGATATTCAGGTCTATGAATATATGATCACCCTTAAGCTTATTAACACATAATGGTTTCTATAACTCTTAAATTATCATCAAATAATAACATACTAACCTACAAAGTTATCTAAACTCTACTTTGACATCAAATATAATTTCCCAAAATTAATCATCCCGTAATTACATGATTTATAGAAAAAACATGTGTCACTTACATGCCTAAGAAATTTAGATTTAAAAGTTTTAGAGAATTAAGAAAATATATTATAAAATAAAATCCATACTTTAATCAAATGGATATTTTTACACTAAACCAAACTCTTAAAATGTAGTACCTACTTAATTCAAGGTTAAATTATTGTTCCTCTTAGTATAACCTTGAAATCATTCATATTACTCTTTTTGGTACCCTAGGGAAAATAATAACAAGATAAATGTGTGAGTTTATATTCTCAGTAAAAGGTAGCATACAACAGAGGCTATCATGGAATAAAAAAGGCATGAATAATATGACATTGATAAATAATAATAAAATAATTCCATATAACTAATAACATAATCCTTAAATATATCTTTAGATATCATAAAAATGTAAAAAATAACATAAAAATTTAGAACTAATTTCATAGTTATATAATTAATAATGTCAGACATATAATTCAAATTTTCAAGTCTTCATTCCATGACACTATAAATAAATGGTAAGGAATATACAAAATACCCAAAATAGTTTTCCTCATTAGACCTAATGATGCATCTAGGAGCAATATAATTATAAGCCCCATCCAAAACAAAATAAGTCTAATGTATTCAACGTATGAAATGAATGAATAAAAATATAGTACATAATAATCATAAAGGGGATCGCAGATGCTGGAGTCATCTCGATCGGTGCTTGGCGAACCTTAACGCTACCTCCCCGTTTCCCGCTGCGCAGGTTAAGCACCTGGTGAGAGGCATTTCTGATCACTCCCCACTGTTGGTGAAACTGGCGTCCGGGCAGGGGACGCATGAAAGGTTCAAGTTCCGTGGCCTTTGGTTTGACAACCCGGACTTTCCCAACCTGATCTGCTCGTCCTGGATGGAACCGGCGGAAGGGAAACCGTGGGTGGTGGTCCATAATAAGCTCAGAAGGCTAAAGAGTAAACTCCACGCATGGGCGGGCTCTCTCCCCCCGGTTTATCAGGATCTTGATGAGCTCAAGGAGGACATTGACACCATGGAAGGTAATCTGGAGGACCTGTGGGAAGAGACGGTGTTCACTGATCTTGCGGATAAAAAGAGCAGGCTAGCGGACCTGATCCTGGGACAAGAACGTAGAGCTCGGGAGGGTGCAAGGATTAGATGGTTGAAGGAGGGGGATAGAAACACAGCATATTTTCATGCTTGAATCAAGGAGAAGAGACGTCCAATTGTTCCTAACTTCATGCACGAGGATGGATCCTACACGGATGACAGGGAGGAGGTGGGGGGTATGGCCCTATCTTTCTTCAAGGACTTACTCGCGGGATTGAATGGGAGGATGAATGCGGGGTACCCCAATGGTAATACAGAGCTGTGGGAGTCGATCCCCTCCTGTGTATCTCGGGAGGATAATGGGGCATTGGAGATGATTCCTGATGAGGAGGAAATCCATGCTGCTATGCTTAGATTAAACGCTGATAGCGTGGCTGGTCCGGACTGTTTCCCAGGATCTTTCTACAGAGGGGCGTGGGGGATGATAAAAGATGATATAGTAGCTGCCATTCAAGACTTCTTCCACGGGGGATACTTTCCAAGGTTGGCGAGTTCCACAACCCTAGTGCTCATTCCGAAGGTTAAGAATCCCTCTTCCTTATCTCAGTATAGGCTGGTCAGCATGTGCAATTTTCCCTACAAGATACTGGCAGGCACCATCAATGCGAGGGTGGCGGCGAGGCTGGACAGATGGATTTCCATCAAACAAAACGGGTTTGTGAGGGGACGGTCCATTCATGGTGCGATGGCGCTTGCTCAGGTAATGCTGAAGGATATCAACTACAAAACCCACGGTTCAAACATGGCGGTGAAGCTCAACATGAGCAAGGCGTACGACAGGGTCGAATGGGGTTTCATTAACAGGGTTCTAGCAAGCATGGGCATGTCTACGAGGGTTGTGGACATCCTGTTTAGGTGTTTTAGCTCTGCATGGATGAATGTCACCTTCTTGGGGCAGTCTCACGGGTTCATTAAGGTGGTCTGAGGCCTACGACAGGGAGACCCGATCTCGCCGAGTCTCTTCATCATCATGCAAGATACCTTAAGCCGGATGCTTAACAGAGGGATATCCAGTGGAAGGATCATGTCGTATAGGAGGAGTCAGGGTATTCAGGTTATATCCCACCTGATGTTTGTGGACGATACTATCATCTTCTCCAATGCGGGCAAAAGGACTGCGCGGGGGATCACGAAGATCCTGGAGGAGTACTGTTTCTGGAGCGGGCAGTGTATCAACAACTCCAAGAGTAATATTTACTTATCTAGCAAGTGTGGTTCTGGTCGGGCCATCCAGGTTTGCAACAGAATGAATATGAAACAAGGTACGTTTCCCCTGGTTTACCTAGGCACCCCCATTTCTTCAGGGCGTCTGCGTATACGGGACTTCGACTTTGTGGTGAGTAAGGTTATGGGTCGAGTCCTCAACTGGAATAATCATCTCTTGTCTTTTGGAGGGTGCATCGCCTTGGTGAACAGCGTCCTCTCAGCGGTCCCGGTGCACGCCCTGGTTGCCACCCCCGTGCTGAAGGGAGTGATCAGATCTATTGACAAGGTGCTGGTCGGCTTCCTATGGGATGCCCAGTAGGTAAGAAAGAGGCATTGGGTCTCCTGGGAGAGGATGGCCCGCCCGCTCTGTGAGGGAGGGATCGGTGTGCAGAGCATGAGTGGCATGGTCACCTACATGAACGCGAAGCTTTCATGGGAAGTTATTGAGGAACGTACCTTGTGGGGGAGGTTTATGGCTCGCATATTCAGCGGACATAGGGACGGTACTGCCTCCTGTAGCCCTCCCTTTTGGGCTAGAATTTCCCAGCTCGTCCAGTTGTTGCGTGGTCATGCATGGTGGACAGTGGGGGAGGGTAAAATCCTGTTTTGGTCCCACAACTGGGCTGGCTCAAGCCTCGGATATCCAGGGTGTCCAGCCCCCCTTATTTCCTTTCGAGAGGAGAGCTTGCATCAACCTTTTGTTAAGGCTGTGCTGGACAAGGAGCAACTTGCTTTCTTTGAGACGATCACCCCCATTGAAGAGCCCGACAGATGTGTGTTCACCCCGTCGAGTTCAGGGAAATTCACGCTGAAAGACTTTCGAATTCTCTCCCCCAGTCTGGAGCCCAATGACATATGGAATGAGATAACATGGGTCAAAGGGGTTCATGGGAAGTACGGTTTCCTCGGCTGGAGGCTCCAGAACAGAGCTCTCCCTACTGACAATAATATCAAGAAAGTGGGGATCAGACTTGCCTCCCGTTGCCATTGTTGTAAGAGGCATCATAAAGAGAGCACAGAACACTTGTTTTTTTAAGGGGATTGGGCACAGAGCGTGTGGAAGCACTTTGGATCCCTTACTGCTTTTTCTGTCGCGGGCACGAGTTCTGGTTCCTTCCTGGATAATTGGTTTCAGGGGGTGATGACCCCGGGACTGGAGCGGTCGGCTCGGGCAGTGATCCTCAACGCGGGCTGCTGGTGCTTATGGCAGGCTAGGAACCAGGTGAGGTACGAGGGTATCTCCCTCACTGACAGGGCCATCATCATGCGGACGAAGAGCCTACTAGTGGACTTGGCTACGTTCTTAAAGAACTGGTAGGAAGTCCCGTCCCTGAGGTTTCTTCATTCAGGCGCTGCGGAATTGCTTGATCAGGGTAGATGGATTTGTTGGCGTCCCCCCGTTGTTGGTCTCAAGTTGAACTCAGATGGGTCCTGCATCTTGGGTGACACGCGGGGTGGAGGCCTGGTTCGGGACGCCGGGGGCAGTGTCTTCCTAGCCTTCATTGCGTTTTTTGGTAGCGGCACTCCTTTACAGGCAGAGGTGAACGCACTCCTCACCGGCCTAACCCTTTGCAAACAGAGAGACCTGGTTCTCACGCAGGTAGAAATAGACTCTAAGGCTCTTCATGACTCCCGGATTGGCACACGACCCACCCCCTGGTCGATTGAGTACACCGTGAGAAGATGCAAAGTTTTTCTCAACCATAACATCCGGGTGTCGCATACTTGGCGGGAGGGTAACATGGCCACGGACTACCTGGCATCGATGGCAGAGCATGGATCCAGCATCAGATGTCTCCCTAATAGTAGTTCCCTCAATCCGGAAGGCGTCAATTTGATACGCGGTGATGCTCTAGGCCTTCATTATTTTAGGCCCCCTTAGGGAGGGGGTTTCGCCTCCTCCCTACCCCCCCCCCCCCTTTTTCTATTTTTCTCTTTATACTTGATACTCGGAATAAATTTAATGATGATGATGATAAGAAAATTATATCATAATAAAATTAATATTTTAGTTTTTTTTAATGATTACTAATTTTATTGAAAATATTAGGAGGATATTTGAAACAAAACAACATAGTTTTGGAAGAACCCATATTTTGACACGGTAGCGGCTTATAAAAAAGTTTGGTGAGACATAATGGGTGATATCTTATAATTTATGAATCAAAAGGATGAAAATACCATAATAATTTATTCATGGTTGGAAAATATGTAGATGTTTAAATATTTTTATGACAAAGATTCATAGTTAATAAATAAGAAAGAGGCTTGAAAACCCTCACTACGAGAAAATAGTGTTTTAGCAGGGGTTTTTTCGCGGCGGTTTTCAAAAACACTGCTAATTTTTTGATTAAAAAAACATTATCGGTGGTTTTGAAAACCACTATGAAAAAACCACTGCTAAATGTTTTTAAAATATTTTTTATAAATGTTTTAAAATTTCTTCCAAAAAAATTTTACAATTTTTTTAGCGGCGCTTTTTTCAAAACCGTCTTGAAATTGAGGAAAAAATTTTAAAAAATTATTTATTTATTAATTATTACTTTTTATTTATTATTTACAATAAAATATAGTTTATTATTTATAATTTTAATTATTTATAATGTGTCAATTAATAAATATTTATAATCATTAGTTAATAATATTTTTAAATTGAAAACAAATCTTCAATAAGTTGAAGAACAGACTTCGGCATCAAATGACCATATCTTCTGATCCGAGAGTCTATTTCATCTCCACAACTAGTCAGATAAAAACTTATCAAATGAGCTAAAACCAAGTGAGATTTAAATCATGTGATAATCGAAGGAAAAAATATATTCAAATTTCAAAAGTTGAAAATCAAACTCGAACTTCAAATGGCCATAAAGTTTAATCCATGTGTCTGTTTGGGCTCTACCAAATATCAAATGGAAGCATGTGATGAGTTATACGCTATTTAGGTCTGGTACCAACTCTATGAGTATTGTACCCCTTTTTATTTCTCCAGAAAGGCACATAAGGCCTCTGAAACATAGGTTTTAGTTGCAAACCCCAATTTCTTAAAATTCAAACGGTTATAACTTCTGATCTAGGTGTTCGTTCGGTATGTACCACATATCATATCGAAGATCATTTCATGATCTTTGATTTGACTAGTTGTGGTGTTGAGAAAGGAGTAATGGATTAGATTTTATGGTCATTTTAGTGTTTTTAGGGTTCTCATAGGTTTTTAATGATTTATGATTTATTTATTTATTTATTTATTTATTATTTATTTAATAATTACTTATTTATTAATTAATTATTAATTAATTAATTAATTAATTAATATTTATTTATTTATTATTTATTATTTATTATTTATTATTTATTATTTATTTATTTATCTATTTATTTATTGATAAATTTATTTATTGATAAATTTATTTATTTATTTATTTATTTAAGTATTTATTTATTTATTTATTTATTTATTATTTAGTTATTATGTACATATTAATTATTAATTTATTTTTAATTTATAATTAATTATTTATTATTAGTTTATTATAAATTTATTATTTATTTAATTATTATTTATTAATTAATTATTAATTAATTATTAATTAATTATTAATTAAATATTAATTAATTATATATTTGTTATTTATGAAATATTAAATATTAAATATTAATTAAGAATTATTAGTTATTAGTTATTAGTTATTATTAATTATTTTTTATTTTTTATTTTTTATTTTTTATTTTTTATTTTTTATTTATTTATTTATTTATTTATCTATTTATTTATTTATATATTTATTTATTTATTCTTTATTCTTTATTATTTATTCTTTATTCTTTAATATTTAATATTTACTATTTATTATTTATTAGTTATTAATTTATTTTTAATTTATTGTATACTAATTTATTATCAGTTTATTATTCATTTATTATTTATTTCCTTATTTATTATTTATTTATTCAATATTCATTATTTATTAATTCTTTATTATTTATTTATTAAAAATTTATTAATTATTTATTAATTATTTATAAATTTTTAAATATTAATTATTAATTATTAATTATTAATTATTAATTATTAATTATTAATGATCTATTATTAATTATTAGTTATTATTAATTATTAATTATTAATTAGTTATTAGTCATTATTTAGTATTTATTATTGATTATTTATTATTTATTATTTATTATTTATTATTCATTATTCATTATTTGTTATTTATTTATTTATTATTTATTATTTATTTATCTATTATTTATTTATCTATTATTTATTAATTTTTTTATTTATTATTTATTTATCATATATTAAATTATTTTTTAATTTATTTATTATTTCTACATTACTTATATATTATATGTTATATATTATATATTATATATTATATATTATATATTATATATTATATATTATCTATTGTCTATTGTCTATTGTCTATTGTCTATTATATATGATATATGATATATTATGTATTATACATTACATGTTATATATTATCTATTAGATATTAGATATTATATATTAGATATTATATATTATATATTATATATTATATATTATGTATTATATATTATACATTACATATTATATATTATATATTATATATTATATGTTATATGTTATATATTATATATTATATATTATATATTATATATTATATATTATATATTATATATTATATATTATATATTATATATTATATATTATGTATTATGTATTATGTATTATTAATTATGTATTATCTATTATATATTTTATATTTTATATTTTATATTTTATATTTTATATTTTATATTTTATATTTTATATTTTATATTTTATATTTTATATTTTATATTTTATATTTTATATTTTATATTTTATATTTTATATTTTATATTTTATATTTTATATTATATTTGGTGTATTATATATGATGTATTATATATTATGTATTATATATTATATATTATCTGTTATCTGTTATATATTATGTATTATATATTATATATTATATATTTTATATTTTATATTTTATATTTTATGGGATGGACCCGTAAGGGGCACTGGAACCCTAGGGCTTCTCCCTGCCGCCGCCTCCCTTCTGCATCGGATCGTCTCGGTTCTCCACCTTGGCGTAGATCAGCAGACGTTCGGCGGCTCTCTCTCTCGCGGCGACGTCGTGCGACCTCATGGTCTCGTCCGTCTCGGCCATTCTCATCGCTGCTGGCCTGCCTCTCACCTCATTCCACCTTTGCTAGATAGGGCTTCTCTAGGCGGTACGGTGGAGGTCCAGCGGTCGAGTTCCAGTTGCCATGCCTGAGGGTTGCTACTGCGTCTTCAGTGTGTGCGTTGGGTGGTCTAATGTTGTCTTCATGTGCGTTCTTTGGATGGCGGCGATGGGATCTAGGTTTTGGCTTGCGTTTTTCAGCGAGCTTCAGTGCATTGGTGGTCTTCAGTATGGTGATGGGTTCTTGATCTCCGTCTTTTCCTTCTATTTTTGATTTTGGATTTGTTTGTTGCTTCTCTTTGGTTGTTCGGTTCTGCATTTTGGTGTTGGATGTGCTTTGGAAGAATCTGCTCCGGGGCTCTCGTTCATTGCGTTGCACGATGGTTCTCGGAAAAGCTCATATGGTGAATTCTAGAATGGCTGATAATCTTCAAATATTGATGGGTTGCTTTCTAATTCTGGATCTGGTGTTGTGGCCTGGACTGTCTGGTATTCTGGGATTTTCATCTTTGTGAAGTTTTGATGTGTTATCCTTGAGTTCTGGAGTTTGTGTTTGGTTTTGGGGGAAAATGAATGGGGTGTGAAATTTGATCTGTTGTTCTCTTTTTGTGGTTGGAAGTGTTGTTTGGATGTGGGAAAGCTGTTCTCCCTCATCCATCTTCTTGTTTGCTTGTCTGCTGTAATTTTTCTTTTCATTTAATAAATGGTCAGGGGTTTCTGCCTCTGACTGGACTTGCCTGGTATATATTTTATATTTTATTTTTTATTTTTTATTTTTTATTTTTTATTTTTTATTTTTTATATTATTTAGTATTTATTATTTAGTATTTTGTATTTTGTATTTTGTTTTTAGTATTTAGTATTTACAAGTTACTCTTTACTATTTACTATTTAATATTTATTATTTACTATTTATTATTTACTATTTACTATTTTTTATTTACTATTTTTTATTTACCATTTATTTATATATTATATATTTCTTTATTTATTATTCAATTATATTCTATTTATTAATTAGTAATTATTAAATATTAATAATTACTTATAAATTATTAATTATTTATTATTTATTATTGATTAATTATTATTGATTAATTATTATTGATTAATCATTATTGATTAATAATTATTTATTATATATCTATTTATTATTTGTTATTTGTTTTTCCAATTAATATATATATATATATAAGTATATTAAATTTGATTTATTGACAACATGAAGAGCCTGCTGGAGTAGTAAAGTCTTTGGAGAATAAGCTAGAGGTAAGGGGTTCAAATTCCACCCAACACAGAATTTATATATCAAGAATGGGCATGAACATGGTAATAATAAATAATAAATAATAAATAAATTATGAAAATGAATAAATAAACAAATTACGAAAATTTAAAAATATAAAAAATTAAAAAAATTAAAAAAAAATTAAAAACAATTTAGCGATGGTTTAAACCGTATTCTACGAAGGTTTTAAAAACCCAATTCTAATTATTTCCCAACACACGATTTAACAAGTGTTTTCCAAAACCGTCGTAGAGTGATGTAGCGGCGGTTTAAACCACCGCTAAATTCAAATTTTGGCGTAGTGCCTTGCCTTGATCTTTGAGTTGTCTCCTTTTGATTGAGCTTAAGTCCTTCAAAGGAGAGACTTTTAGTCACACTCTAGGATTAGGGATGTAGAAATGGAAGTTTAGAGATGTATTTGGGAATATTTTTCATATAAAACTGAACTTTATATGTGTTTTGAAAATGGTAGAATGAGTCCCCATTTATAGAAAATATTCAATAGCATTTTCACAAATATTAAGTCTTTAAGGGTCAATAATTACATTTTAAAATGAAAAGTGGCTCATAAGTGGAAAATGGATTATATTATGAACCATTATACATTACCCCTTAACTCGATATGAATTTAAATTATTTTTTATTAATTCATAAATCATTTTTAACATTAAATACCATTTAAATTTGTTGTTAGGATTATTTTCATAATTTAACTTTAGAAATATCTAGATAACTATGGAATTTGAATTTAAACATTTGCATAACTTATTAATAGTGACTTTTATCCCTAAATAATTTAAAACACCATAATGAATCCCAATATTTCCATTTTAAATATTTTTAAAACCATTTACTTTGGATTTTCACTTCTTAGGAAAAGTGTTGTATTCACGTTCGGTAAGCATTTTGGATAATTATCTAATCACTTAATATTAAAAATAAATTAATAGCATAATTATAGATTTTTATTCATCAATATTATCATCTATAACTATTTGTAGTGTATTTTTATTATCGTCTGTATCAGGAAAACATGTTTAAGTTATTATTTTGACTTTTCTTACCTTGTACAAGCGCTGGGTAAGAATTTGGATAACTATATTGTTATGAAATTATAAAATTCATTAATATATGTCAAAGTAATTGATTATTCATATTTTTTTTATCTCTTATGGTCATGAAAATATATATATATTCCAAGAAACTATTGTAAATATATCAATTTGACTTTTATAATGCTGCACAAGCATTACATCAGGACAAATAAATATTTTCATATTTATCTTGACATATAAACTAATTTATATTAATTTAATAATATTTGAATTATATTTTTTTATATTTTCATGTAAGATATTTTCCATAATTTACACAAATTTTTATGTCATCTTTATTTTATGGTGATTCCATAAAAGATATAGTATTCATAAAAACTATATCTTTTAACTATTCCCTAAAAAATAAATTTGTACAAAAAATCCTAAAAATTCTCCATAATATAATTTCAACATGATGATACCAAAAATAAATTCCATTTTATATAATTTAAATTATAAAATTTAGAAATTTAAATTTTACATAAAATCATATGATATAAGGAAAAACTATTTATTTAGAATAAAAACTATTTATTTTTTAAAATAAAATTTGTATTCTTATTTCATAATTTGATAAAATCATTTATCATAAATATAATTCCATATAATTAACATAAATATCCATTTTTGAAAAATATAATAATTAAATAATTCTTTAGAATAAAACTACAAATCATGTTAAGTAAATATATTTAACCTTTAAATAAAACATAATTCATGTCATGAAGAAAACATGATAATTTTAAATGAATAATAAATATCTGATTAATCATTTACCATCTATCAAATAAACATATATAAAAATTGAAATAAATAGTTCTTGAATATATATAAATTCATAACATGGATATTAATTAAACTTAAAAATGGTATATCATTTAAAAATACATGGTTTATCACACTAAAGGAACCAACACATCCCCCTAGATCATTGGGATGGGCATCATGGTTTCCTTGACTGGTGTGTCTTAGATTTTGAATTCTCAACTTGAAGAAGGTAAGCAGGTTTGGATCCTACCCTCACAGGGAGTTATTTTCCTTATTCTAAAGTATATATACTAAACTCTTTTGTATATTATGTTCTTATCATTTACTTGTTCCTCTAGATTTTTATTATTACAAATATACAATTGGTTTCATGAAAAGGTATTGGGGGTGTAGTGGAGATCACTTACTCAATTTTCATACTCACACATTTCATAGTCCCCTCTCTAGACACAAGAAAACCCTTTTCTTCATGATCTATATAAGGGAAAAGAACTTAAGCATGAGAGATAGTCACATGATGGGTATGGAGGTTTGGGAGATTCCTTTTTTTGGTGCATGATAGGTGATCCACCATGAAGAACTTAGGTTATCCATTAAAATTTTTAGAGAGTATTAACTCCAGGAGGGAACTATTTTGAGTCATAAGCCTCGTTTTTTCATGCAATCTTTTACATGTGTGTTTTATGGTAGTTTACTAATACTTTGTGCATAATCAGTTACTTTTTGACCAGCCCAGTGTGCGATGCATATTCATATTACTTAATATCCTATTGATCATTAAACACTTATACTTATTTCCATTGTTTACTAGTTATATTTTTTAGAAAATGACATCAGACTAGGAAATGTCTACTTTGGACACGTTCCTTAGTTAGCTAATATTGTAACACCCTAAGTTTTTATGAATTACTATTTTTCAAATAAATTAAAATTATTTGATGGATTTAATTACACACTACACTAAGTTAAGATCAATTTATACACTATCTTGTGCTACACACAACATAGAGTTTTGCTTGCGGTACACTCAAGACTAATTTTTCCTTGTGTTACAGACAACAACGAGTTCCTTCGATAGATTATGTTACATATAAGACTGAGTTTTACCGAACAAAAAAATACAATTTATCATGATAATTATCAACTAGCCATTGGAATGGCTGAAATTAAAAGTATTAACTAAATTATGAAATGAATTCTTGGGATACTAATTAATTAGGAATGAAGATTAAAAAACAATTTGAAAATAAAGGATGTGTTTTTATAAAAAAAATTCCCCACAAAGGTTTTTTATCTTAATAAATTAAATTAATCACTATAATTGAATTATATTAATAAAATTTATTTGTTATATATTCAATTAAATGTTTTTTAATTCAACTAATTTTTTTATAGGCATAAAATAAGAACAAACCCATTTTTAATCATAAATATCTGTATTTTTCTAAAAAGTTGTTTTGATGCCTTTTAAGAACGGACTTATTTTAAAACTATATTTTGACACTTTTATAAAATATTATTTGAAAAAATAAAATTATTTTTTAAAATAATAATTTAAAAATTATATTAGGTTAAGTTTTTTGGTTTTTTTCAAAAAAGTTTCATCTTTTGATGAATAGTAAAAATACTGGATTTTAATTCAAAAAGGTCCTTTACTCTAAATAATTAATAATGTTAAATTATGTTTAATTTTTTTAAATTTTATAATAGTTTAATTATATATCTATTAATCCAATTTAGTTCATTAGAATCATTTTTATAATGAATTTATATATAAAAACTTCGTTAACTTTTGAACATTTTCACTTTAAAAACTCGCTTTCTCACCCCATCTATGAGATTGATTTTAAATTACTTTTAGACACTTCTATGGTTTGAATTTTTAAAAATAGGTTCCATATTTTTAATCATAATTTCTAAATTTATTAAATATTTTCCTTTTATTTTTTGATGATATAAATAGTAAACTTAGTAATTTTATCACCACTATTAAAGGTAAATCAGGTAATTAAGGGTAAAAATAATTTTATAAATAATATAAAATTACCCCAAAACATGAAAAAAAATGTTATTGGATAAAGTATTAATACCCTTAATATATTATGGTATAAATTGAATTATTTAACGGATATGTTTCCATGAAGATGAATAAGATATTATTAAAATCAAAGAGAGTGACAAAATGTCACACTCTTACTTTTAATAAGTAAAACATTTTTAATATGGGGCTAAATAAAAGATATGATCGACTAAAAATATTATTAATAAGTATAAAAGTTTTATCTACATCATGGAAATTTATTTTATTTTTTGTAAATAAATAATTATCATAAATAAATACACAATGATGATGCAGTAACTATTCATTTAATGAAAAAATAAATTAAATGATATTAGAAATATTAAAAAAATGTAATTTGAATTAATTAAGGTTATAAAATAGTTTTATAGGTTAATATGGTATTATATTGGTGTATTAAATTATTTAGTTTGAATTTATCTTTCTGTATTGATTTTCTTAAAGTCAATGTAATGAATAGTGTCAAAATTGACACTAATGATATTTTATGAAAATAATATTTTATTAAATTATTTAAAAATCCTGAAAATTGTCATGACCTGTCCCACGGGGCCCGGAAATGACTACCCCAAGACCGCCTTCCATAGGCCAGGGGTTGGTGACTAGTACCTGAAGGCTTTTCCCGAATAGGGAAGGCATTGCCTTAGAGATCTAAACACACTCAAAAAGGGCAACTGAAGTAAACAGCCCACAAAAATAAGGTACAACCACGAGAGTAAAGTACAACCACAAGTATAACTATAAACTGAAAATAGTGGGTCAGAATACAAGCCCTAGAAACTGAAAATAAAGTAAACAGTTGTTGCATCTACCCTATAGCTCTACTTGGAGGGTAGTAACTGTAAGTATGAAGTCAAAGAAGATGATCTCGACTGCTCCCATCACACCAAGCTCCACCAAGTCCCAAACCTCCAAAGTCTGCCTCAGAGCGTTATTAGTCTGCACCAGACACAACAAGGTACGGGCGAAGCCCGTGCAGGGGTGAGTATAATAATACCCAGTAGGGACCCCAAGACCCCGGAAGGTCTCTTAGTAATCCAAAAAGGAAAACATCATAAGAAAATATCACAAATTTAATATCACAAGCATGATCTAAATCATGAAGCACAAATCAAAATAGACAGCTCACTCTAATGGTATAACTTCAAGGTTACTGGGATAGGAATGACTAGTCGTAAATCTAGATCATCCTATCCGTAGTAACTCTATTGCTGACCCATATAGGTCACTATATGTTGACCCGTATTGGTCGCTATATGTTGAAATGTATTGGTCGCTGGTGTTGACACGTATTGGTCGCTCGATGCTGACACGTATTGGTCACTGGTGTTGACCCGTATTGGTTGCTGGTTTTGACCTGTATTGGTCGCTGGTGCTCACCCGTATTGGTCACTGGTGATCATCCGTATTGGTCACTAGATACTGACTTGTATTGGTCACTGGTGCTGACCCATATTGGTCCTTGATGTTGACCTGTATTAGTCGCTGGTGTTAACCCATCTTGGTCGTTGATGCAGAGGTAGAGATGATTAGTCGTATAGCTAGATCATCCCATTATGGAGTTTCTGATACTGACCCGCATTGGTCACTCTTCTTCCTCATGTCACAGCCAGCCACTGGATCCCCGCACGAAGCACGTCTGATCTCTGAAAGACTCTACTCCTCAAGTCATCGGTCCTTTTTCAATTGGTACGAAGTCCTGCAAAAATCAAACCCAAGGGACCGTCCCATCATAGGGGTCCCAACGTGACAGACGATACATCAATCAGACACCCGGTCTGTGAGATATCAGCACTTTTGTAAAAAGGGCCCGGTTGGATTCAAGTCTGATCCAACCCAAGTCGCACTTCAAACTCCTTCAAAACTCACATAGAGTATCTCCAATGTACTGCCTTGTCAAAATGGTCCTTATTCCATAGATGGCGCGTCGATCGGGCACCCAGTCTGTTAGTTACACCCCTTTCTGTAAAACGGGGGTGATCGCACCTCGATCTGGCCTGGATCGGTCGGGCCCATCGGAATATGACCAAAGGGACTAATTCCCAAAAGGGGTCCCAACGCCACTGATGATGTGTCAAACGGAAACCAGGTTTGTTAGTTACAGGCATTTCTTTATTCGGGGGCCGATTGGGTATGGGCCCAATCCGACTCGGTCTGGTCGGCCCAACACAACAGGTACCGAGGTCTACCTGACCATGCCCGTGTCTGGATCATTAAGGTTTAGCCTGGTTCACTGGGTCCAGCCCGTCAGGGTTGGCCCGGTTAGTTCACGGGCCCGGGTCGCGGTTGGCCCGGCTTTCTGGGTGGGGTTCAGCCCACCCGCACTGACCCGCTGGGCCACGGATCCGACCCTTCCCGTTGGGTAGGTCTGGCCCGTTCAGTCAGCCCATGTCTGCCTTTTGGCATGCCTCGCGCGGGGGGTACGGTTTACCTATGGAACGGCTCTAAGGAGCCGTTCGGATCCCTTCAATCAGTGGTGCCACGTGGCGCCGCCACATGGTCTATAGGACCCATGGGACGTGGGTCCCATCCTCCTCCACCGTGGCTTTGAGCCACAACTTTCTTCAATCAGCAGCGCACGATGGTGCAAAGCCTCCACATCTACGGCCGGTTGAGGTGTCGGCCACTACTTACAGCCACTGTGGCATGATGTCGTGGCTCCCCTCCACAGCACACAATGGCACGACGACAGATCTTTTACGGGCCTCCGGTGGTGCTCTGGAGCTCCATTTCTACTCTCGCCTGTGCCTATGGGCCTCTCGAGATTCCACTGTCATAGCATATCCCGTTGTTTCGCATTTTCTTCAAATTGGGTAAACTGTCCCCGAAGAACGCAACATGAGCAAAGCGGTGGAGGGTCTGGGCCTTGTTCGTTTAGCCCACACCCTCCACGTTAATATGATAACAAGCAGGAGAAAAGAAATCATCATAGGTAAATTATAATAATTAAACCCCCTACCTCGAAGATTGTTAGTGACCACTACGGACGGCGGTTCTTCCACGTTCGAGGGTATGCGGCGGAACAAGCGTCCTCGTTGGAAGGAGTTGTCAGCATTCTTCATTCTCAAATCGTTGTCGCCCGAGATTCCGTACTTCTTTGGTGGATGGCATCGCTGTACTTTTCTAGAGTTTCCTCTCTTTATGAATTCATGTCAAAACTCATCCCCGAGCCGCACATATATATAAGGGGGAATGGGTGAGTAACGCATGAAAGAATTTAATGAGGTTCATTAAATGAGTAATTAATGAACCTCATTTAATTCACAATGGTGCAGTTACACAAATTATGAGTCAAGACACTTAATGGCTTGACATGTCATCAGTCCCGCCAATTCTACTCATATGTTGGAGAAAATAAAAATAAATTAACAATAAAATTTTGATTTTATTATTCCTTAAAATTCCAAAAACTATCTTTTTCTCCCGACCAACTACGGTCTAAGTGAATCTTCTCTTAGGAGAATCCTGATTCTGTGGATTCAATGGTGCCCTCAGATTTTTAATCCAAGCACCAGTTCAAAAGATAGAAAATTACACCCATGTGTTTACTGAATGTACCTGAAAAAAAATTTAGAAATTCATTCCAGGCACATCGGGCCTCATAATTATGTGCCGTTAATTTTCGCAGACTAAAAATAATCCCAAAATTTTTAAAACAAAACATGGAATTTTCTGGGCCTTTACATTCTCCCCACCTTGGGGATTTATGTCCTCAAAATCCAAACAAGGCTACACAAAAAAATAGGGGTAATGGGCATGCATATGAGCCTCTCGCTCCCATGTGCTCTCCTGAAGATTCTTGTGCTGCCACAGAACACACACCATAGGTATCGACCACCCATGAAGGATCCGCTTCTGTCGATCCTCTATCTCCAATGGGTACTTCACAAAAGTCACCACGTCTTCAATCTCTAGCTCGCTATGGTTAATGATGTGAGATGGGTCATGTACGTATCTCCTCAGCTGGGATATGTGGAAGACGTCGTGCACCCTCTCCAATTGTGGTAGCAGTAAGCCACCTCGCTAATCCTATGAAGTATCAGGAATAGTCTGATTAACCTCGGTGAGAGTTTTCCACCTCGTACAAATATATATAGTCCATGTCGAGGGGAGACTCACAAGAATATGTGGTCCCCATCCTATAACTCTAGTGGTCTCCATCACCTATCAGCATAGGACTTCTGTCGACTCTGTTCAGTCTTCATCCTCTCTCAAATGACCTGCACCTTCTTAGTGGTAGCCTGTACCATCTCTGGGCCCACGAGTGCTGGCTCTCCTGGATCCATCCAACATAAGGGAGATCTACACAGTCTTCCGTACAATTCCTCAAAAGGGGCCATACCAATGGTGTATTAATAGATATTATTGTACGCAAAGTCCACCAAGGGTAGGTGGTCCTCCGAATAATGACCAAAATCTAGGACACATGCATGAAGCATGTCCTCCATGATCAGGATGGTCTGCTCAGTCTGACTATCAGTTTGCAGGTGAAAAGATGTGCTCAAGAGAATCTGAGTCCCGAAAGCCTCCTGCAATCCTTTCTACAACCGAGATGTGAAGTGTGCATCACAGTCTAATACTATCATCTAAGGCACCCCATGAAGTCACACGATCTCCTGAATGTAGAGACGTCCCAAGATCTCTACCGAACCCTTATCTCGAATAGAAAGTAAGTGGGTCATCTTGGTGAGTTGGTCAATGATCACCCAGATGGTATCGTGGCCTCTGGACGTACGTGGTAACCCTGTCATGAAGTCCATCGATATCCCTTCCCACTTCCACTCTAGTATCTCGAGGGGGTGGGTCAAGTCTGTTGGTACCTGGTGCTCGGCCTTCACTTGCTGGAAAGCAAGGAATCTAGAAACATAATCTACCACATCTTTCTTCATCCCTGGCCACCAGTACTTATGCCAGAGGTCCTGATACATCTTCATCATGCCTGGATATACTTCCAGGGGGGTGTATGGAACTCCCTCAGCACCTCCTCTTGTAGCGCCACTAGTACAATTGTACGTCCTCTAAAAAGGATAGTGTGCTCCCCAACTTCAAAATATCTATCAGGTGCATGGCCTGAGGATATTTGAGCATGTGTAGTCTCACAGCTACTGTCTCTGAGTTGTGCCTCCCTAACTTGCTGAAGGAGTGTAGGGGAAACTACCATCGACTGGAGGTAGACTGTCTCATATCTACCCACATAGGATATCTGAAGTGAGGTTAATTGCTCTGAAGCCTCGTTTAGTAACTGCGAACTCAATCTCCGACTAAGTGCATATGCCACTAAGTTCCCATTTCTAGGAGTATAGGCTATATCAAAGTCATAGTCCTGGAGTAACTCTAGCCAACATTGTTGTCTCAGATTCAGATATTTCTATGTGAAGATATATCTAAGACTCTTGTGGTCTGAGTAAACAATGAACTGCTCATCCATCAAGTAGTGTCACCACATCTTCTGTGTGAAGACTACTACTACCAAATCCAAGTCATTAGTATCATAGTTCTACTCATGAGGCCTCATTTTTCATGATCCATAAGCAATCATTGCACCATCCTACATCAGGATGCAACTAATTCTTCTCCCGGATGCATCAAAGTAAACCACATAGTCAGTTCCCTCCTCTGGTAACCTCAGGATGGGAGCGATGTTCAACCTCTACCTCATATATTGAAAGCTCTACTGGAATGCCTCTGACCATAGGAAGGGCTTACCCTTCTTTATCAAGGTAGTAATAGGTGCTGCTACTCTAGAGAAATCGGGTATGAACCTCCGATAGTAGCCTACTAATCCAAGGAAGCTCTGCACCTCAGTAACACTCCTAAGTGGATCCCAAGAAAATATTTCCTCAAGCTTCCCTGGATCCACTGAAAATACAGCCTCTGAGATGACGTGTTCTAAGAAGTGGACCTTCCGTATCTAGAACTCTCACTTCGAGAGCTTCCCATATAACTGGTGCTCCTAGAGTGTGTCCAGAACTATCCTCAAGTGTACAGCATGCTCTTCCTCAGTCGCTGAGTACACCAAGATTTCATCGATGAAGACCACCATAAAGTGATCGAGGTATGGTTGAAAGATCTTGTTCATGAGCCCCATGAACACTACTAGAGAGTTGGTCACACCAAAAGATATCACCAAGAACTCATAATGGCTATACCGACATCTAAAGTCCATCTTTGGGATGTCCTCATCCCGTACATGAAGCTGGTGATAGCCTGATCTGAGATCTATCTTCAAGAACCACTTTGATCCTTTCAACTGATCAAATAGATCATCAATCCTTAGCAGAGAAAATTTGTTCTTCACGGTTAGCTGGTTTAGGCGTTGTAAGTCTATGCATAGACTCAAACTTTTGTCTGCCTTCTTGTAAAACAACATTGGGATTCCCATGGAGAAACATTGGGCCTTACGAATCCCTTCTTATATAAGTCCCCTAACTATACCCTCAACTCCTGATTCTCTGCAGAGGCCATTCGATATGATGGTGTAGATATTAGTGTCGTTCCTAGGTACAATTCAATGTGGAAGTCTACCTCTCTATGAGGAGGTACTCCTGGGACATCTTCTAGAAAGACGTACTCATACTAGTCCACCACTACTGGGAACTGTGGACTCACCTCATCCACCGTGTTGAAGGTCATGCAAGCCAGCTGATATGTAATCGGATGCACCCTCTTGAGCACAAGTCCATCTCGTGCTGTTATGTTTTCCTTCTCACCAACAAAGGAAAATTAGCCTCTATCTTTGCACGTGCATCACACTGTATGTCTCAAGCAGTCAATCTGTGTGTGAACTACTGATATCCAGTCCATACCTAGAATGATTTTGTAGGGCTTTAGCGCCGCTACTAAAAGATCCCATATGAAACTCTCTCCTCTGAGAGTAATATCACACTGTTGGCACTAGTGTGTGACCACTGAATCTCCTCTCGTAGGAGTATCCAAATGTAAAGGTCGAGATAGAAGCTCAGTAGGAATCTCAGATTCTTGAACTAAGTCCGTAGAAAGGAAATAATTTCTAGCACTTATGTCAATAAGTATTGTTTCTAAAGTAGATAAGATACAGATTATAACTCGTACCATCTCAGGGACGTCATGATCATGAACCTCTATTGCCTATAGCTGGGCCGTTCCCCATCCATCTTCTCCCTGAACTCATGGTGGACCACCTGTGGGTGGTGGTGGTAGTGCCTGGTGACCCCGACCACCTCCCGCTACACGTCTTGCTCCCCTGCCTCATCTGTCACCTGGCTGACGCTCATGATCCTGCCGTTGTCTTTGTCTCGGTGGCCCCTACACCATCTTATGATCATTAGTGCGGGGAGTCAGATAGTCACAAGCTATGTGGCCCTATCCCCCATAGGAAAAACAGATCATGCCTTGCTGGTGGATCCCTTGGCCCCTCGATCCTCACACCTCTGACCCTGCATCCTGAGGTTGCCCTCTGGAAGGTCTAGCCCGCTTGGGATTCTGTGTTGTCTATCTATTGTTAGTTTCAGATGACTCTGCTACCTGTCATCCAGTAGGGGCTCTCTCTATCAATTCCAGCTCGGTAAGGAAGCTCTTCATTAGCAAATCTCGCTCTAGCACTCCATTCTGCATTGGGATGCTGAGAGAAACTTTCAAAACTCTAATCTCTCATCGGAGCCCCTATTCATAGGTCTGGGCCCTAAATTAAGGATCATATACCATGTCGTTGGAGTATTGGGAGAGGTTAGTAAATCTCATTGAGTATTGAGACATGGTCTGGCTTCCCTATTGCAGATGCCGCAAATCCTGAATACACACAGAGCATAGTGTCGCTGGCACAAACTCCACCCTAAAAAGGCACTCAAAGTCCAGCTAGGTGGGGGTCATCTCCTCATGAACCTAGAGCATCGAGCTCCACCATCGTCCTGCCGAGCCTTGAAAAAGGCTAGTGGCCAAGATCGCCACCTGCTCAGCGGATGTCTCTACTAAGAGAAAACCCACAAAACCACCTCAATCTAGTCCTCTGCTGCCTAGGGGTATATCTCGCCTCAAAACCTCATAGGAATTTGTCTCTAGAACTCATGAAATGCGCTCATCTGGCATTCATGATCCATTGGTAGCATATGATACTCAATGGTTGGTAGTGATATTATTACACCACCCAAAAGTGCCAAAACTGTGAGTGGTCCCTGTAACAATGCCTCATCACTCGGTGGGACACTGTCACGATCTCTAACTAGAATCCTATGTGGATGTCTTTGTGGAGGAATCTTGTAAGAAATAGATGTGCCACGGTCAATAAGTTATACCTATTGAGATGACTAAAGAAAGATCAAGAAAACTTTTCACAACACTAGCAACCGGTGTTTTCATATACCGAGTCGGAAAACAGAATTAAAGGTCCTGGTGTATGGATACGCCAGCCGCCGCACCAACACTGGACTCCCCAAACTGAAAACCGAACTCAATACACTTTACACCGTTACCTCATTAAAATTAGATTCTCAGTTCTTATGGTAGAATTGACCGCCCTCTAATACCAATTTGTCATTACCTTTCCCATGGGGCCTGGATGTGACTACCCCAATCCCTCCTTCCATAGGTCAGGGGTTGGTGACTAGCACTAGAAGGATTTTCCCGAACAGGGAAGGCATTGCCTTAGAGATATAAACACACTTAAAAAGGGAAAGTGAACTAAACAACCCAAAAAAGTAAGTTACAACCACGAGATTAAAGTATAACCACAAGTATAACTATAAACTAAAAATAGTGGGCCGAAATACAAGCCCTAGAAACTAAAAATAAAGTAAATAATTATTTCATCTACCCTGGAGCTCTACCTGGAGGGTATTAGATATAAGTCTAAAGTAGAAGAAGAGGGTCTTGACTACTCTCGTCGCACCAAGCTCTACCAAGTCCTGAACCTCCAAAGTCTACATCAGAGTGTCAATAGTCTGCACCAAACACAACAAGGTGCATGTGAACCCCGTGCTGGGGTGAGTATAGCAATACCCAATAGGGACCCTGAGACCCCCAAAGGTCTCTCAATAATCCACAAAGGAAAATATCACAAGAAAATACCACAAAGGTAATATAACAACAATGATATAAATCATGAAGCGCAAAGAAAAAGAGACAGCTCACTTTAACAGTATAACTTCAAGGTTACTTGTATAGGTATGACTTGTCATAAATCCAGATCATCCTATCTGAAGTAACTCTACTGCTAACCTGTATTGGTCGCTAGATACTGACCCGTATTGGTTGTTGGTGCTGACCCATATTGGTCACCAGATGTTGACTCGTATTGGTCATTGGTGCTGACCCATATTTGTCGCTGGTGCTTACCCATATTGGTCACTGGTACTGACTCGTATAGGTCACTCGATGCTTACCTGTATTGGTCGCTGGTGCTGACCTGTATTGCTTGTTGGTGCTTCCCCGTATTGGTTTCTAGTATTGACCCGCCTTAGTCACTTATGCGGAGGTAGGGATGATTATTCGTATAGCTAGATCATCCCACTCTAGAGTTTCTGATGTTGGCCCGCATTGGTTTCTCTTCTTTCTCATGTTACACCCAGCCACTAGATTCCAGCACGAAGCATGCCTGATCTCCTAAAGAATCTGCTCCTCAAGCCATAGGTCCTTTTTCAACTGGTACTAGGTCCTTAAAAAATAATACCCAAGGTTCTTCCCCATCATAGGGGTCCCAACGTGACAGACAGTGCATCGATCGGACACTCGGTCTGTGAGATATAGGCACTTTTGTAAAAGGGTCTGATTGGATTCAAGTATGATCCAACCTAGGTCGCACATCAAACTCTGTCAAAACTCACTTAGAGTATATCCAATGGACTACCTTATCCCAAGGGTCCTTATTCCACATACGGCATGTGGATCGGACACCCAGTCTGTGAGTTACACCCCTTTTCGTGAAATGGGGTGATCGGACCTCGGTCCGGCCGGGCTTGGTCGGACCTACCAGAATATGCCCAAAAGGACCCCTTCCCAAAATGGGTCCCAATACCACTGATGGCATGTCAAATGGACACCTGGTTTTTTAGTTAGAGGCATTTCTTTATTTGGGGGTAGGTTGGGTCTAAGCTCAGTTTGACTCGGTCCGGATGGCCCGATGCAACGGGTCCTGGGGTCTACCTAACCCCGCTCGGGTCTGTCCCATTAAGGGTCAGCCCGTTTCACTGGGTTCATCCTATCGAGGTCGGCCTGGCTAGTTTGTGGGCCCGAGCCACGATTGGCCCAGCCCGTCGGGTGGGGCTCGACCCACCCGCACTGACCCACTGGGTCGCGGGACTAACCCGTTCATCCGGCCCATGTCCGCCTGCTGGCATGCCCTACTCGGGGCGCACGGTCTGCCTTCCAAACGGCTCTAAGGATCCATTCTACTCCCTTCAATCAGTGGTTCCACGTGGTCTGCGGGCCCCGTGGGACACAGGTCTGATCCTCCTCTTCCATGGCTTTGAGCTGCGGCTTCCTTCAATCAGCGGTGCGGGATGGAGCGTTGCCTCCGCGTCTGCGGCCGGACGAGGTGTCGGCTACCGCCTACAGCCATCATGACATGATGTCACGGCTTCCCTCCAGAGTGCATGTCGGCGCGCTGCAAGCTGCCGCTACGGCCGGCCATTGCCTGCTGCCTCCATCGCCTGTCGGCTCCGTTCGTTGGTGTTGCCGCGCCGGTCACCAGCGGATCTTCCATGGGGATCCAGCGTTACTCTGAAGCTCCGTTTCTACTCTCATCTACACCTATGGGCCTCCCAGAATGTTTCTGTCATAGCGTGGCCCGCTGTTTCGCGTTGTCGTCAAATTAAGGGAAACTTACCCAAATAATGCAACATGAGCGAAGTAGTGGAGGGTCCGGAACTTGTTCATTTGGCCCGCACCCTCCACATTAATATGATAACAAATGGTAGCAAAGAAATCATCATAGGTAAACTATAATAAGTAAACCCCCTACCTTGAAGATTTTTGGTGACCGTTGCAGACGGTAGTATATCCACATTCGAGGGTATATGGTAGTAGGAGCATCCTCGTTAGAGGGAGTCGTCAGCATTCGTCGTTCCCAGATCATTGTCGCTCGATATCCCATCCTCCATCGGTGGATGGCATCGCAGTACTTTTCCAGAGTTTCCTCGCTTGGTGAAGTGATTTCAAAACTCATCCCTGAGCCTCACATATATAGGAGGGAGAAGGGGTGAGTAACGCACGAAATAATTTAATGAAGTTCATTAAATGAGTAATTAATGAACCTCATTTAATTCACAATGGAGCAGTTATGAAATTTATGAGTCAAGCCACTTAATGTCTTGACATGTCGTCAGTCCCGCCAACGGCGCTCATCCGTTGGAGAAAATAAAAATAAAATAAAAATAAAATTGTTATTTTATTATTCCTTAAAAAGTCCAAAAACTATCTTTTTCTCCCGACCAACTACTGTCGAAGTGAAGCTTCTCTTAAGAGAATCCCGGTGTTGTGGATCCAACAGTGCCCTCAAATTTTTAATCTGAGCACTGGTTCAAAAGATAGAAAATTTCACCCGTACGTTTATTTAATGTACCTGAAAAAAAAATCAGAAATTCATTCCGAGCACACCGAGCCTCGGAATTACACGCTGTCAATTTTCACAGACTTGAAATAATCCCAAAAAATTAAAAAAATCATGTAATTTTCCAAGTCTTTACAAAAATATTTAAAAAATAAAAATTGATTATTATAAGGTAAAAAATGTAATAAATTAACCATTTTTGGACAATTGAAACCAAATAAATAAAAATTATAGCCTTTTAAATTTAAAAAAGGTGTTTTCATAGTTAAAATTAAAATAGGTTGACTAAGGGTTAATCAAAATGATAAGGTCCAAAATAACACCAAAACCTATATAAAATCTATTTTTAATGATATTAAATTTTTTTGTTATATTATATTTTAATTGATATCATTTTTTATGTATTTTTTGATATTAAATTTATTATAAATTAATCTTTTGTGAAATTCCAAAAGTGCCCCACCCCTCTCTTATAAAAGGGTGTCTCTTATTCTCTTTTATCTGCACTAAAAAACCTATTTAGTTCAAAAAACCCATGTAGAAATCTCCTAAAAACTTCCCTCCATTCATCCTATAATCCTTATTTTTTAATAAATCCAACCAAGTAAGTCCTTTGGTGCAAACCAAAAGAAGATATCCAAAGAAGAGGGTAACGCTCATCAATGAACGTTTTTTTATTTCTTCCTTAAACCCCTTAGATTATTTCTATTTCATGTTATATAATAAACTTAGTATCTTAAATATACTTATATGTTGTTATGTTAAGGTTACGACCTACAACTCCTCAAAATTCCATCAAATGGGATGCATAATCATCGTTCGTGTGTAGGGAGGACTACCGCCACTCAAACTGATGTCGTTCATTCTTCCATTACCGCCTTTAAATATTGGGAATAATTATGTATTTATAGTTTATATATAATATATATTATTTTTATGATTTTATTATGATTTTTTATTTTTAATATCACACATACCTTCATGCTTTCCATTTTGTGGTAATACAATAATGTCGTTCATGTGTATGGCGGGCTACCACCTTGCGAAGTGATGTGATTCATTCACGCTTTACATGGAATGTATTAAGGACTTTTTTACTAAAAATATGGGATAAATATGACATAAAAATTATTATTTAATGATAATATATCATATAATTTTATTTCTTTTAATATGATAATAAAATGAAATCAGATATCATATAATTTTCTTTCCTTTAATATGACAAGAAAATGAAAACAGTGTTCATGAATATGTACAGCCAACCATCTCCATAAACGGTGCAATTTATTTTCTACCTATAACATTTATGAATCATAATAAATACATATATAATTAATATATATATATATGATATTCATATCATGGTTATCTTTATTTATATTATAAAATCATGATCTAAGTAAGAGGACCAAGAATAAAAAGTCAAAACATGTACAAAAACAAAGCACTCAAAACATAACTTTAACATGGAATTGTTAATAAAATATGCATATAAATTCATAATTAAATAATATATGGTATTATATTTATTAATGTTATTCTTTGGTAGATGTATAATAAACTTATATTTATTATACAGGAGGTTTTAATATGTACGAATGAAACCAAGACTTAAGATAAAGGGGTTTCTATTCACACTTTTATTTCTACGATACTTATTCCATATTCCCCAATCATTTCTTTTGTGTGGTGTATATATTATGCATGAATTTAATATATTATACTTGTCCTTAAATTTATGGTTATTTTCATATCCATTTTATGATCTCTCTTTAATGGGTTTTACGATTCAAAATTTACCATATTAGTAAGGTAATTTTGTCTCCATTTTCCTTCTTTGAGACACATGTTATGTTATAAACCTATGTTCTTTTACAAGGAGTGTATACCTCTATTTTAAATGTTGAATCATGAATATACTTATTTTCATGATATTATATGTTTCTTTTAATGTTATTCTCTTCATTTGGAAATTTTGTTTTTTAAAACCATCTTTTCTAAAAATGTTTTCAAAAATGATTTTCAAGAATTTTCAAGGAAAAGGATATAAAATATTGTTAAAATGGTTTTCATGAGATTATTTTATAATGGTTCAAAGTTATTTTCAATGTAATAGTTTTTCTAAATGTTTTATGATTTAAAAAAATCAATGTGGATATTATATTTTCCTCAATAATTTTTTTAAAAAGATATTTTAAAATTATTTTCCATCTAAGATGACTTTTGTTGATGTTACTTACGTTGTATTGGGGTTATGATTCAAGGATTTTATCCTTATTATTTATAATTTTATTTTATTTTTATAATGAATGATTTATGTTATTATTCCACACATATGTATGGTTTTTATTATTTGATGGGTGGGACCTATATATCCCTCCAATGAATTGGGTAATGATTTATATCTAATAAGATATAAATTGATTAAATAGGGAGTGAACCCAGTTTATTAAAGGAATTTGTCTACTAATATGGTCTTGGGAGTGAACCTCGACTACTAATATGGTCTTGGGAGGTAAACTTAACTACTAAGATGGTCTTGGGGGTGAACTTTTACTACTAAGATGGTTTGGAGAGTGAACCCATTCCACTAAGATAGTCTTGGTTGTGAACCTTGACTACTATGGAAATCATTTTATATATCTATGTATCTTCCATAATTCCCTATCTTATTTATATGTTATTATTTCATGGTTTATGCTTTTTACTCCCTTATGATTCATGTCTTATGAACTACCAATCTTTATGTCATGACTCTTGTATATGATATTTGACATACAGGGTATGATCTTCAAATGTTTTTCTATTGTTATCATACCCTTATGTTTATGTTATTCTTATATATCTCCCTTATTTAGTCTTACTGAGCATCTGAGATAAATCTTTCTTATGTTTACTTTCCCCATGATACGAAGAAAGGAATTAAGTATGATATGTAAAAAAGAGTTCTATTTATGAATAAATAAGTGGGAGAAGATGTAGATTTATTATAAACTTGTTTTTTATGTTTTCAAGTTTCTAACGGCACTATACCAATACATTATTTGGGTGTGTATTTGTGTAATGGATGAAATATTCTACAAAAATGATTTAATATATATACATGAAAAGCTCGGGCCATTATAGTTGGTATCAGAATAAAGGTTTAGTCAAACTTTGGAAATAAGGATGATAAAACCTTAGTTAGATCCTTAAGGAAATGTATAATTGTTGGTTATAATCATAGTATTTTAGTAATGATCATGAATAAACTAGAATTAAACCTAAGGTGTCATAGATTGAAATTTTATAAGTAATTTCCCTTGATTATGTGGTTTGAAGGCTATAATTAGTGTTGCTCATGATATGATATCTGGTTTTAGACAATGGTTGGAACCTAAAGGAACCGTGTTAATGAGAAATACAATGGAAAATTAAATGATGGTCCTCCTAAGAAAATAAATGTTATGGAAGATGGGATGAAAAAACTTACTTCTATGACCACACAACCTTATAAAGCAATGAATCATGTTGAGCTTCTTAATGACCAAAGGAGGGAATGATGTTTTATTGAATTATTTTTAACGAAACATTAACCTTA
The DNA here is from genome assembly GCA_963277665.1 of Viscum album. Lineage (NCBI taxonomy): Eukaryota > Viridiplantae > Streptophyta > Magnoliopsida > Santalales > Viscaceae > Viscum > Viscum album. The sequence goes on along the minus strand of OY728146.1, from coordinate 125,761,228 downwards.
TTTTAGTGGAATGCTTGATCCACTAGTTGCTAAGAAATGGATTTGTCCAACTAAAAATATATTTTTCATTCTATGTTTCTCAGAATGAAAAAAAGTTAAGTTGGTCACTTATCGCTTAGAATGTGAATCGAATTAGTGGTGGAACGTTATCAAGAATATGAGGCAACAAGATAAAATTGACTCCATGGATTAGGATGAGTTCAAGAACTTGTTTTTTAGTAAGTAACTTCCTTGTATTATTCTGACAAAAAGGTATATTTAATATTCCCATAAATATCATAGTTATGATAATAAAATAATGATAAAATTCAAAGTAAACTCTAAAAACTATGGAGAAAAGAATATTAGATTTATTTTATGCTCAAATTATAGAAGGAAACATGGATTAAATTTTCTTAGGGGGACTGGTAAATGTTTTAGGAGTGATAAATAAGTTCATCAGGCATTTTACTACCAAAATAATGGGAATAAAGTAAAATATACAAATATTTCACCTCGCTCTATTCATTTTTTCAATTACAAGGAGTTTAGGCATTACGCTAAAGTGCCCTAATCCAAGGACTAATGTGGATGGTAACCCAAAAAACCTCTAAGGAAAAAGTACAATGGGAAAGATTATGATATCATAAGGGATGAATTGAACCATGATAATTAGGGAATACTTATCATCTTATCCTTTTTAGGTATTTCATGTTTGATTTTGAATGAATAATCCCTATGAACATATTATCATTCATCTATTAGTGAAATTTCATGTGATTATCTACTTGGATTATGGAATAATGAAATCATATATTCTATCAGTGTAAGGATGAACCCAAGCTTCCAATGAAAATTTTTTTTTATAAGAACATTTATTATATGAGGAATAAGGAAGCATGTGTGAATTAAATATGGTTCTTCAGGTTATTACTGTGTTTCAAGAGAATACATGATGGTGTTCTTTATATGTTTTGTATGTGATGATTAAGATATAAATAAAGTTATTTGGGGGATTAATGATAAATTGATTTTTAGAAATTTATAAACCTTATTTAGAAATTTATGGACTTTAATCTTTTTTAGGTTCATAAGGGTAACCATTTATGAAAATTTTAAAGTTGAACTTCAGATGAGGTTTTAGAGATTAATTTTTTTCTTAACCATATGAAGATTTATGCATATTGGATAACCTTTACAAACCATTCTGTAGTGATGATAACTCGACATAGAAGGAATAACTTATCATCCCATTATGGATCTTATGATCCACTAGTTATTCAAGAATTACAATTTCAACCTAATTTCTTAGAGTAAGATATGGAGTGGAAATTGATCATGGAACAATTAATGGATGAGATTATTCTTACAAAATGGAATGAAATCACGTAATTATATCTTCTTATGAAAATTATTCAACTTTAGGAAAAGTATCTTCAAAAATATATATCCTAGTACCTTTATTTTTGATGAATCAAATGGTCCCTTAGATCATCACATATTTAATTTTCTGTGATGGTAAACTTTATAATGATTACGTTCTATATAACTCTTCATCAGAAATTGATAGTTATTTTCTCTTCTATGTCCATGTTATCACTTTCCACCTATGTTATTCTATGCGGAAACTTGGTTATGAGTTACTTTGGGTAACTGTTAAGTTTCAAGCTTTCCCTTTTTAAAGTAAGTTTTAGTATTCATTTTTATGATGTGGGTTTCCCACAAATAAATTCTCAAAAATCCACCTTTGATTTTGTAAGTGAAATTTCAAATTGTAAGGATGTGATTACCTTTTTAAATTATTGATTGCATCAATATAGTAGCTTATCGATCAGTGCTTCCACTAAATATCTCTCACATTCATGATGTTTTCCATGTATCTCTTATGAGGAAGTACAAACCTAATCCTTCACATGTACTAAAATCAGAGGTCATACCACTGGAGAAAGATATTTCTTATGAAAAGAAACCGGTAGAATTTTTGATTCGTAGAGATAAATTTATACAAAACAAGACCACTCACTTGGTTAAAGTTTTTTGTAGAAACAGTTGGGCATGTATTGTCTCAATAATACTCTATAAATATTATTGATTTTGATACTCACAAATACACTTGTTTGTTTTACAAATGATCTTATTTTAAGTGTATTTCAGGAAGTTTATATTCTTTATAATTCTTATTTTGGAATAATATTCAAGTATTTATTCTTGATAAATATTCGTTAAAGTGTTTGGAATGCTCTTAAGCATATTCTGGAAACACTGTTCATGGTTTGTCATTTTTTGGAATCACTGTTTATTCCATACAATGAAGAATTTAACATAAAGATCATACCCTATGTTTTTATTAAATCTTATGATAAAGAATCAGCACATATGGTTTATCAACCTTATGTTGTAATAAAAGTATGGTTAAAGAAAATTACGTTTGAATGAAACCTTACATCTTTCAAAGAGAAAAATTATGGTTAAAGAACCATACATAAGTATGGAACCCTATGTTTGAGAAGCAAACATATGGATCATCAACCTTACTTTTGTGATAAACCTTACATTTTCAACCTTACATTCTTAGAATGAACGCTACATAGTTGAACCCTATATTTGGTTTTTTTTTGTTATGTGAAGGAACCTTACATTTGAATTTTCAACACCGGAGATTTGAATTTACGACTTTATTTTAGTTTTGTACAACAGTCATTGAGGAATATCAGGTCAATTTAAAACCCAATTTCGGCTGATTTAAAGATCATCATAAATGATTTAAAGATTCATTTACAGTAGATATTTTCTCTCATATTCTTAAGGGAAGTTACAACTACTCTGAGATGTTTTTTTGAATTTGAATTCTCTTGATTTATTAGGTGTCTTTTGAGGATCTGAAATCGTGTGTCAAGATATATCGTTATATATATCTTTCTACATAGGATGTTATGGATCTCTATATCAATATATCTCAGCTATGTTGATAAATTTATTCTTCGAGTTTTCTTATGAAAATTAATTTACAGTGCTACAACGATCGAGCATCTCATAAACGAGGACTACATTTTGGAGATATACATATTCAATCCTGGAAGTACAATGCTCTATTTTTGTTGTTGTTCTTAAAATAGAAGATCTTTTATGAAACCATATCCCTTCAGACATATTTTAAATATTATTATTCTTCTAAATATGAAGATCCATCTTCTTTCAGTTTCATGCTGTTGCAACTATGAAATTTAAAATATTTTATAAAATCAATCTCTATTGATTCTTTTGAGTATCGGCTACTTGGTTCCAGTCGTGGTGGAGTATCAACTTCTTGTGCTGAGATGTGAATATTTTGGTTCTCTTTTTAAAGAACTATAAGGCTCTATTTTTATCCTTGTTTGTAAGGGTGATAACTTCCTGCACTCAGTTGTGGATTGGTCTTATGAGAAGACAACCTGACTAGTGAAATTCACCAAGCCTGCAGAGAGGGAGATTGGTGGAGTGGACTAGGGGATCTTCGAGCCCCAAATCACTATAAATTGTTGTGATATGTTTTCTATTTTTCTATTTCACATACTCTCATACATAAATATTTCCATCTCTATCTACTATTGATGTGAATCGATAGAATAGTGAAATTTTTAAAAGGACAAAATTCACCCCCCTCTTGTGTCTTCGTCATAGACATTCCGAAATAACAGAAACCACCTATTTGAAGAAGCTACATGGGTACTTGAGTATATGATGAGTTATATGTATCCTCATTTTTTATTGGAGTTATGAATTTTTAGGTAGAAATTCATTTTAAGGGGGGTAAAATGTAACAACTTTAGTTTTTATGAATTATTATTTTTCAAATAAATTAAAATTATTTGATGGCTTGAATTGCATGTTACACCAAGTCAAGATTTATTTATACACAATATTTTGTTTCACATAACATATATTTTGGTTTGCGGTACAAGCAAGACTAATTTTCCCATGTGTTGCATACAACAATGAGTTCCTTCGATTGATTGTGTTGCACGCAAGATCGAGTTTTACCGAACAATAATATACTATTTAACATGATATTTATCACCTAGACATTAGAATGGATGGAATTAATAGTATTAACTAAATTATTAAATGAATTCTCAGGATACCAATTAATTCAAATGAAGGTAAAAAAATCAATTGAAAATAAAGGATGTGTTTTTATGAAAAAACTATTATTTTCCCACAAATGAATTTTATCTTAATAAATTAAATTAGTCACTATAAGTGAAATTTATTAATAAAATTTATATTTTATATATTCAATTAATTTTTTTAATTCATCCAATATGTTTTAAAGGCATAAAATAAGAACAAACCCATTTTTAAGTGTAAAAATCTATTTTTTCTAAAAGGCCATCGTGTCGCCTTTTAATGGCAGACTTATATTAAAACTACATTTTTACACTTTTATAACTTTTATTTGAAAAAATAAACTTATTTTTTGAAATTGGAATTTTAAAATTAGATTAGGGGGGATTTTTGGACTTTTCTGAAAAGTTTCATCTTTTGATGAATAGTGAAAATAATGAATTTTAATTCAAAATGGTCTTTTCATCTAAATAATTTGTAATATTAAATTATATTTTAAATTGGTATGAAAGTAAAAATAGTTCAATTATAAGTGTATTAATCCAATTTAATTCACTATAATACTTTTATATTAAATTTTAGATATGAAAACTTAGTAGACTTTCGAACATTTTCACTTTAAAAACCCGCTTTCTCACCCCGTCTACGGGATTGATTTTAAATTAGTTTTATCCAATTCTTTGTTTTGAATTTAAAAAAAATGGATTCAATATTTTTAATTATAAGGTAAAAATTTATTAAATAGGACCCTTTTATTTTTCAACAATATGAATAGTAAACATAGTAATTTTATTTTCACGATTAAGGGTAAATCAGGTAATTAAGGGTAAAAATAAAATTATAAATACTATAAAATTATCCTAAAACGTTACCAAATGTTATTGTATGAATTTAATTTTACCCTTAACACATAATTATATAAATTTAATTATTTAATGGATACATTTTTATGAAAATGACTTAAATATTACTAAAATCAAAGAGTGTGACAAGATGACACACTCTTATTTTTAATAAGTATAATATTTTTAATATGGGGTTAAATAGAAGGTATGCTTGACTATAAATATTATTATGAAATCTAAAAGTTTTATCTATATCATGGAAATTGATTTAGAGTTTTTTTTAAATAATTAATTATCGTAAATAATTACACAATGATGATATAGTAATTATTCATTTAATGAAAAAAATCAATTAAATGATATTATAAATATTAAAATTAATATAATTTGAATTAATTAAGGTTATAAAAAAATTTTATATGATAATATTACATATTAGGGGTGTATTAAATTATATTTTTTGAATTTATTTTTTTGTATTTATTTTTTTAAAGTCAATGTAATGAATAGTGTCAAAATTGACACTAATGATATTTTATGAAAATAATATATTATTAAATTATTTAAAAGTCCTGAAAATATTTAAAAAATACAAAGTGATTATTATAAGGTATAAAATGTTATAAATGTACCATTTATGGACATATAACACCATATTAGTAAAAATTATAACCTTTTAAAATTGAAAAAGATGCTAACATAGTTAAAATTAAAATAGGTTAACTAAGGGTTAATCATAATTATAAGGTCTAAAATAACACAAAAAACTTGTCTAAAATATATATTTTTAAAATATTAAAACCTTATATTATATTATATTCTAATATATATAATTTTGTATGTATCTTAATTGATATTGAATTTATAATAAATTAATCTTTTGATAAATTCCAAAAGTGCCCCTCCCCTCTCTTATAAAAGAGAACCTCTTATTATCTTTTCTTAACACTTATAAAAATATTAGGTTAGGACCAACCATGTCTAAATATACTCCCATATTTCCTACCTTCATCTTAGAGGCCTTCATTTGGGCATAAATCCAACCAAGGATGTCCTTTAGTGTAAACCAAAAGAAGATACCTGGAGAAGAGGTAACGTTCATCAATAAATTTTTTTGTTTTATTTCTTCCTTAAACTCATTCAATCATTTTTATTTCATGTTTATATAATAACCTAATTATCTTAAATATAATGATATTTTTTATGTTAATGTTACAACCTACAACTCCATACACTTCCATCAAATTGGATATGCAATCATCGTTCGTGTGTACAATGGATTACTGTCTCATGAACCGATGTCGTTCGTTCTTCCATTAACACAATTAAAGGTTGAAAATAATGATTAATTTATAGTTGATATATGATATATATTATTTTTATGATTTTATTATAATTATTTAATTATTATATCACACATACATTCATGTTTTCCATTTTCTGGGAAAATGATAACGTCGTTCGTGTGTACGGAATACTACTGCCTCGCGAAGCAATGTGATTCATTCATGATTTACATGGAATGTATTATGGATGGTTTAAATAAAAATATATGATATATATGACATAAAAATGATTTTATAATGATAATATATCATATAATTATCTTTATTTTAATATAATGAGAAAATGAAAACATTGTTCATGCGTACATATCACCTACCATCTCCATAAACGGTGTATTTTATTTTCTACATCTAAATTTTATGAATCACAATAAATAAATATATACTTGATATATATATATATGTGTGTGTGTGTGTGTGTGATATTTATATAATTTTTATCATTCTGAAGATGATGAAATCATGATCCATGTAAGAGGAATAAGAATAACAAGTCAAAACATGTACGAAAATCAAAGTAGTTACTACCTGAAATGTAACTTTAACATGGAATTGTTAATAAATGAGTAATATAAATTCATAAGTAAATAATATATGGTATTATATATCTGAATATGGTTCTATTTTAGATTTATAATAAACTTATATTTATTATACATGATTTTTTGAGGTGTATGGAGGAAGTCGAGACTTAAGGTAAGGGGGTTTCTAATCTCACTTTCATTTCTATGATACTTATGTCATATTCACCACTCATTTATTTTGTGTGGTGTATATAATTCCCATTAATTTAATATATTATAATTTTCCTTAAATTTATCAGTATTTATATATCCATTTGATTATCTCTCTTTCATGGGGTTTACGGTTCAAAAGTTACCAAATCAGTAAGGTAATTTTGTCTCGATTTACCTTCTTTGAGACTCATGTTATGTTATGGACCTATATTATTTTACAAGGTGTATATAATTATATTTGAAATTTTGTATCATTAATCTCCTTATTTTAATTATATTATAAGTTTCATGTAATGTTATTCTCTCTTCGGTCGAAATTTTTTTTATTTAAAAACCATGTCTAAAAATGTTTTTAAAAATGATTTTTAAGAATTTTCAAGGAAAAGGATTTAAAAGATATTTTAAAATGGTTTTAAAATATTCATTTATAAGTTTTCAAGTTTATTTTCAATGAAATTGTTTTTCTAAATGTTTTATGATTTAAAAATATTTTTTTAAATCAAAAAGGATATTTTCCTCAAGAAATGTTTTAAAATGATCATTCAAAATTATTTTCCATCTATGATTACTTCTATTGATATTACTTATGATTTATTGGGGTTATGTTTCAAGGATTATATCTTTATTATTTCTATGGGTTTTTTGTTTATGATGAATTATTTATGTTCATGTGGCACACATATGTATGGTTTTCATCATTTGATGGGTGGGACCTATATCTCCCTCTGATGCATTGGGTATTGAGTTATATCTCAAAAGATAGGCAAGGATGAAATGGGGAGTGAACCTGGTTTAGTAAAGGACTTTTTCCACTAAGATGGTATTGGGAGTGAACCTTGACTACTAATATGGTCTTGGGACTGAACCTTAACTACTAAGATGGTCTTGGGAGTGAATCTTTCCTACTAATATGGTTTAGGGAGTGAATCAATTCCACTAAGATAGCCTTGGTCGTGATCCCTGACTACTATGTAAATAATTTTATATATTTATATGTATGGCACAATTCTATGTTTTATTTATATATTATGATTTCATGGTTTATGTTTTTTACTCCCTTATGATTCATATATTATGAACTATCAATATTTATTCCATGAATATTGTATATGATCTTTGACATTCCGAGTATTATCTTTAAATGTTTTTCTTTTGTTCTCATAACATTATGTTCATGTTATTATTACATATCTCCCTTATTTACCCTTACTAAGAATATGAGTTGACCCTTTATTATGTTTCTTTTTTCAAGGATATGAATAAAGGTATTAAGTATTATATAATAAAAAGTGTTATAGATATGAAGAACTAGGTTGGAGAAGGTGTAGATTTATTATTAAATAGTTGTTTATGTTTCCAAGTATCCAGAGGCACTAAACTAATAAGGTATTTGGGAATGTGTTTGTGTAATGTATGAAATATTCCAAATAAATTATGTAATTTATATGTATCAAAATATTGAGTCATTATAAATATATAGTTATAAAGTGGAGAAACCACCTCCCACATCTATTATACTTGACCCCTAATGTTTACACCAACCTATAGTGACTGGTAAGTGGCCTGAAGTTGAATTAATAGAGGGGGAGAAGAGTTAGTCTCAATTGAGACATGGTCAATAGGGAATTGATCTTACACCTATGGATGGAGTTCCCTCACAATCATTATTCTATACTATAGTGAGGTGTTTAGATAACCTTTGTATTTAAGGCATGTTATGAATTATTTATTTATAATAATTCATGCATGAGTTTGGGAGTTTTTCATGTTGTATATTTTGGTAACATGATAATATATGAGTTGTAATCAATTTAGAGTTTAGTGGGGTATGAATCAGAATGGAATTAATGAAAAAAAATTATAGACACTAAATCATGGTGTGAAGAAGACGGTCGCATTGCTCCTAGTTTGAGTTAATCTCACACCGGGAAGAATTTACCTGAAGTTAGAGGGTAGTAGACCTGATTTATCCTTATATATAAAAGGATTAATCTCATGTGAGAAATATCACAAGATAATTGTTTTTTTTCCACTATGATGTTACTGATAGAGGAATGAGTTTACCTTATATGAGAAGTAGTGTCGTGAAGTTATTATAACACAAGAATAAATGAATATGATATGAGAATAATTTCATTATAGATAAGTTAGTTACACCATAATGGTGTATCTAAATATTTAATAGATAATCCTATTATATTGTGAATCAACCCTAGTAGATGTAAGTTCTGTGATATTTTTTGGATTTAAGTGATCCTATGTCATGAGACACAGGTTCATTCCAAAATGGGTTGTGAAGAGAAGAATATCATGAAATAGTGGAGAAACCACACCAATACCATTTGTTTAATAGAGTTTTATGAATTTTTTGGTTATGTAGTTTTGAGGCAATCCATACTGTAGAGAAGGAACCATTCTATAAGGAGTTTGATTGGTGGTTTGGTGTTTTCGGAAAAATCATGTGTTCTTCATCACAGTCTATTAATCATGACATAAAGTTCAATCAAGGATATATTGATATACTCATATATCCTTCCAATTATTTATTCCATATATATTATATCTTAGTATCACACATCAAGAAAGTGGTTATGTTTCAATTTATGAAATTCCCATAAATAAATAGGTGACCCACCTGGAAACATGTGTGTGTGATGAACCAAAGAGATAGTTTTTGTAATTCCCCGACTCCAGTTATGCAGAGTCGGTGCATTATTAGATAACATTGGCATGATCTCAAGAGATCAAATCCCAAAAGACAGATCAGTTTAGTAACCTTGGAAGTACTAGATACATACATAAGTTTTACATTACAAAATAAAAAAAACATTATGTCCCCTTTGAACACTCTTATATCCCTTATCCTATTTCTGCAGGTTAATCATAATATAATTATTTTCATACTGGGAAAAATAAAAAATAATAAAGGGGTGAGCTCAGATTCTCAGTAAAGATAAAAATATAGTGGAAACTATCATAAATAAGCATAAAAATTTAAGGCAATGTATAAGACTAAAACTCAATCCTTTTAAACTTAAACTTCAGCATAATATGTAAAAGATAAATCAAATAATTCCATTTACTTATTCACATTGATATTCTACTATCTGAATAATCACATGTAATATCAATATCCAATTTCATAATGATGGAATGTATAATGTCGGGCATCATAACCAAATAGTCAAGGCTTTGTGCCAAGACTACAAATAAAATTTTGTTAAGACCTTGTTCCAAGACACTGGTTTGTCTCATGATACCTACCGATGCATCAAGGAGATATGGTGGGCTCCACCCGTCACTTACTAAGTCCAATTCATTCCTCATATGAAAAGGTTGAAACATAATCTAAACATTCATGTTAGAATTAGCATACGAAATGTCAATATTTTAACCACAAACTATGAATGGTATAAAAATAGCACATCCATAGTCAAACATAACTCATTCAATAAAATATGGAAGATTTTATAATAATAAATAAACCTCAATCAAGAATAATTAAGGATATTTACATAGATTAAAATAATCAGTAAAACTATTTGAGAAAAATATCCCCTTTTTCTTGAAAACATCTAAAATTCTCACTATTTATCATGAAGTTGTTAAAGATAGATTTTTGAATCAAAGTGTCTCATATCACTTTGAAACTTTTAAAAGTAATTTTAATTTTAAAACATTCATGTCCATATAAATAAATAATTAAAACCATTTTTAAAACATGGATATTAATGAGAAATATTTAGAAGAATATAAATCTTTAAAACATTTAAAATGATATTTTAGTTAGTGGTCCTTACCAAATGAGAGATGTTTGAATACAAATAATTGAGGTGATAAAAAATTTATAATATCATGAGAATAAATGGATTCATGATATACTATTTCAAAGTACAATATACACACCATATAAAAGTGAATTGGTGCATAACAACAAAGAATTCTCAATAGAATGTAAATTGAGATGAAATACATTATAAAGGTTGTATCCTTAGGTTAAGGATAAATAAATGACATAATTATGTGTGAAAAATATAAATACACTCAATATGATTGGATATTCAGTGTAAATCAATCATAGGACATTCACATATATTCTTGTAACAACAACACCAATAACTTGGATGTTTAGCTCAATGAATGGAAATTGAGTAAACATTACTCTTAGAAAGTTCATATCAAGGACCCGAGAATTTATTAATGGAGTGATTATGTGTATAAAAAGTATATCCACAAAAATAGGAGTGGAAATTACTACATAAATAAATAAATAGTGATTTCACACATAATCTTGGAGTAAAAATAATCAATGAAGTATTCATAAAACCCAATGAGTTGAAATTGAAATTAGAATTTCCCTTACCAATTTGGTAACTTATGAAACATACACTAAATTAAAAAATTATCATACAATTAAGATGTAAATACCCATAAATTAAGGTATATTACACAAATAATACAAATATGGTCAGTACATACACCACACAAAAGGAAATAATGGAAAATATAGCATGAATCTCATGGGAATTAAAGTGAGATGAAAACCCCTTAACTTGTACTTTTATTTAGTGGAGGGTATGTTAAACTCATGTATAATAGTTAAATAATTGTTATTAAATTATACAAGAACTAGATACATAAATATGATATCATATATGAGCTTATAATATTGCTTTGTTAATAATATTTTAGTAGTATCGTTGTTTCAAGTGTTAACTGAATCATTTTCCTTTATATTTTTTGTTACATAAGTCATGTTTGTTATGGATAGGATGTATTTGATTCATATACAGAATTATACTAAGTTATTAAACATTATTTTTAATCATAAAATGAAAATCATTCTTGAATGGTTATGATTGAGAATGAATCTCATCGCGTTCGTGGAGACGGTAATCCGTACGTACGTATGAGCGACAATGTCATTCATTTAAAGGTGAAATAGTATATAATTGGATGTAATATCATATATAAAGATTCATTAAAATGTTATATTTATTATTTACATAAATTATACATCATTATTATACTCATCCAAATAATGAAGTGTTGAATAACAACTACACCACGACGTGGAGACGGTAATCCGTACGTACGCACGTATGGTGACTTTTTCATTCATAGGATGGATAGAATAATCAATATGGTTGTACCATATTTATAATAACATCATAGTATTTATAAGGTACTGAAGTTACTATTTTGGTATGGAAAAAAAGAAAATAAAGAAGAAGTGGAAGAAGAAGATAAATTTGAAAGATGTGATGAAATTATTACCTCTTCTTCAGTTGATTCCTTTTGATTTGATCAAAAGGGCTCCTTAGGTTGGCTTTATGATCAAAGTAAAGCCTCTAAGATGAAGTTACATTAGTTGGGATGATATTTTATCAGGGTTTGGCTGATCCAAATGGCTTTGGATGTGTGAAATTAAGAGAAGGGGAAGTACCCTTTTATAAGAGAGGTGAGGGTCACTTTAGGAAAAACTTTAAATATTATTTTATTATATAATAATTTTCAGTTTATAATGGCTCCAAATGGATTTATTTATATAATAAGGTGGTTATGGGTCTAAATAACTTCAAACCATAGGTTTTAGACAAGTTTAGGTCACCATATTAACCTTATCTTTTAGATTTAACTCTTAGTTAATTAGTTTAAATTTTACCATGTCTTCTTGTATTCTTACACTATATGGTTAATAAACTTACTATAAACTTCCAATAGAACCTCAAGTGGTTCATTAATGATATATCTATCATTATATAAGTCCTTTCGTCAAAATTTATATTTTTAGGAATATTATATCATTTAATAATATAATATTTGTTTAAAAACTCATTTATGTCAATTTTGACACAATTTAGTATTTGGTATTTCTGAAAGTCATAAAAACATGATTAATTCACAAACAAATCAATGAATCAACCCTAACATGTCATATTAATCTAGAAAAGTATTTTAATTCATCAAAAGTATCAATTTACATTTATTTTGATATTTATAATATCAATTAATTTAATCTTTCATTAATAAGGTAATTACTCCATCATCATTGTTTCATAAATAAATTTAATTATTTAATGTCTAAAAATTTAAAATAAAATACCTTGATGTAGGAAATATTTTTATATTTCTAATGAATATTTATAGTCTAATTTATCTTATGTATAACCCTATATTAAAAACCTTTAGTTATGAAACTTTGAATTTAACACTTTTAACTCTTCTTTAAATAAAATAATAATAAATGTACTAATATAATACAAGTGGACCAAAGAGGATCATATTTCATTCCTAAGGTTGGTTTTGGTTGAAAAAAACTTATCAAATAGAATTAGGACATGTGTTATGGTAATTATAATATCATTTTTACCTTTAATTACCCTATTTACTTTTAACCGTGGTAAATAAAAGGAAAAAGTTACTCTTCACCAAAAATTATTTCCATATTATTGAACGAAATTTTATTTAATGATTTTAACAGTGTCTCTCATATTTTTAAAATTCAATTTATAGAAGTGCTAAAATTATGTTTTATGCAAATTTGCTAACATGCCTAGAATGTGGGTAAAAACGTTAAAAATCAATAAAATTTTATACATCTAATTTTATTATAAAATGACTCTAATTAATTACATTGAACTAATATAGGTATTATGTATCTATTTTGACTCAAAATTAATTTAAATAAAATATTTAATTATTTAAATAAAAAGTTGGTTTTTAAACAATAACGCAGTGCTTTTCACTATTTATCAAAAAATTGAAAGTTTTCAGAAAAATACAAAACATTCACCCTAATAAAATTTTGATATTCCGAATCCAAAAATGATGTATATTTTAAAAAATTAAAAACATATAAGTTTCATTAATTAATTTAAAATTAATTCCTGTTTTCAGAACCAAAAATCAGGTTTTTGAGAGGTAAAAACTATCAAAAGATTTATATGTGTTTATGTCCAATTTAAAAGTGAAATTACTTACAATGACCAACATTGGATTAAATGATAAAAATATAATCTAATTATACTTAAAAACCATTCAAATGTATAATTTAACACTATAAATTATTTTTATTAAAAAAGTTGTTTTCAATTAAAATTTAGTATCTTTTATTATTCATCAAAATATGAAAGTTATCAGAAAAACACCAAAATATTATCCAAACTAAATTTTTATGTATAAATTACAAATAAGAATTTAATTTCATCAAATTGAATATATAAAAGTGTCAAATATTGGATTAGAAAGGTTTCTCCATTAAAAGGAGGAAAAAACTGCATTTTTTGAAAAATACTTCTTTTATCTGAAAAATTGAATTTGTCCTTATATTATGTCTAATAAACACCAAAGGTGAATGTTAAAATTATATGGGATATATATATTATTCAAAATGTCTTTATTACTATTCATAAAATCTTTTTAAATGGCTAGTTTGATAGGTCGTGGTGCACTTGAACTCAGTGTTTCTTACATCACACGATATTATATTATTCAAAGAGAAGCGTACCATGGAATCTTGGGGTGTTATATTCTTCCCTACTTCAATAAATTGCGTCCTCGCAATTTGAAATTGTTCTTTAAAAATAAAAGGTAAAAAATATAAAATACCTTTGTGGAAAACCAACATCAGAAATCGGGTTAATAAATTTTAGTCTTAATAAGAGGGAAAGAGAAATGAAAAAGTCACCACCAAATTAGGATTTCAAATAGGAGAAAATTGGTGGAAATTATAATTGTAGGAAAAATGTAAAAATTTATAAGGAGTGATTGAGGTCATAAATCAAAAACAAGTAAATGGAAAATTGAGGGCCTCAAAGCCATAAATTTATGATGAATAGCGTAAGGTATTAGGATAACACATTTTTGGGTTTAAGATCCTTTACCAAAAGTTTAAGAATTAATTTCTTCATAGAATAAGAAAAAAATACTTGATAAGTATAGTTCCATCCTTTAACTAATTTCTACCAAAAACTCATATTTCACTCCAAATGATGAGTATTCAAGATGACTTGGTCACACCTGAAGTGCTAGAATCAACTTAAAGAGAATCAAATAATCCAAAAAGGATTAACTATATATTTCCTCTGTCTGTAGAGAGTAAAAAAATCCAAAATGGTTAGTACAAGATCATATGATCCCCAAAAAGGATAATCCTTTAGAGAAAAAAAATACTAATCTTAATTTCTAAAATTAAACCAATAATACCCAAAGTTTAATAAATCCCATTCAATAAAAAATTGTCCTTAAAATCCTTCAATATAATCCAAACTAAGATTGAAACCCAAAACTCAGAATAATTTTATTACATAGTCTTCCACGGTAAATTGTATCTCCAAATAACATCGACTAATCTTAAAGTCACATACTTAAAAGTAATTAACCTAATCACATATTCTTCATGATAGGTTAATAATTTACATAAATAATCTAAATCTCTATAATTCAACAATAAAAACATAGATAAAAATACACCATTACTCCTCAAATGAAATCCCATAATATTCTATTTCCCATAGGCATACAGTGTTCCCAATTAAGCGAACGTCTTCAAAAATAACATTTATCACTTAATAACCAAATAATTTTCCTATACTAAGGATATCCATTTGATAAACATAAGATCTCAAATTAACTTATTATTTATCAATAAAATCATTTAACTAAAAACAATTAGTCGCACTAACCAGGGACTTCACGTAGTCCAGTGGTAGGCGATAAATACCAGTTGCACTTTGGTTGTGGGTTCTATTCCCACATCTTTGTCCAACGTAATGGGTTGTCACGAGTTCTATGTGTTGTACTTTTTCAAAAACTATATTTTATAACATTCCCAAAATGATATAAATTCCTCAAAATAACCATAACATAATTTTACCATAAATGTTATCTCATACCTCGCATTTTCATCCCAAAATTTAATAACTTGTTATTGCCTCAAATTCAAGGATCGTATAAACCCAAATGGTTATTTATAAATATATCCACAATAGAAAAGACAATTATTCCTCAAATATCATTTTCACATAACAAACTGCAGGGTTACACATACAAGAGAAAATTATTCCAAAGTAATATCATCAACAAAGAGCACTAATACTTTTAAAAATTTCACCATACATTTATTTCCACATAGGTTCTTCCTTGACCAAGAGGTTATCCTATATAATAGGGCATTCACTCGGGTAATGTCCATGTCCCCTAAATTTACAGAAAATGACTGTAAATGGATTATTGGGATTATTTTTATTTTCTTCCATAGTACTCTTCATTTTTCCTCAGCAATTCTTTACATTATGTCCTTCTTCCCCATGCATAAATCATTTCTTTGTTCCATTAAGACACTTTCTTAGGTGTATCCTTCCACATTTCCTACATCATAAAAATTGAGCTTTATTTTCTCCATGTTCTCCACTATTGGAGATCTTATCATTCACCTCCTTTCTCTTCTTTGTTGAGTCTGGGAGTTGGTTAATATATATGTTGTTGATCGTATTTTTGGAAAAATGATTCGGCATTTACATGATGTATTTTACGCCTATCAATATTCCATTTTTTTGCTCATTTCCACTATCATTCTCACCTTGTATATGATGTTCAATGTTACTATGACTTCCTTGGAATTCATCCATTGACTAAAATGGGAAAGAATTATGTGAGTAACAATAGCAATAAAATCATTTAGAGAATATCATGAAACCTTATTTTCAATCTAAAACTCCTTAGGATTAACCAAGGTTATTTATTCTCATCTTATATTAAAATCCTTTAAATCAGATTGTAAATAAAATGGGAATTATCTTAAGCATATCCTTCCTTAGTGTCGTAACCAAGAGTGAAACAAGGCCCGTTGTCGTGCACCAGTTCACGTTCGAGTCTAGCTCAAAGTGGTGTTTTTGGGTTTTACCCCTAGGTACATCTATTCCAGAGCCGCCTCTACCTGCTCATATCCAAACAGGGATGTATTTCCTGGAAAACACACATAATATTTACATTGCCAAAAAAATTGGATATTCTTCTATACTAATCCTTAAATTCTATCTTATGGTAATGTTCTCTAATCAGAGTTTTTCTAAATCTAGTTTCTAAGTTTTGTACTAAACTTCCTCTGATACCAACTACAATGCCCCGACCCCAGTTACCCAGAGTCGGTGCATTATTAAATAACATTGTCATGATCTCAAGATATCAAATCCTGAAAGACCGATCAGTTTAGTAGCCTTGTAAGTACTAGATACATACATAAGTTTTATATTAAAAAATAAAAAAACAACAACATTATGTCCCCTTTAAACACTCCTATATCCCTTAACCTATTCCTGAGGGTTAATTGTAATATATTTCTTTGAATCCTAGGAAAAAATAAAACATAATAAAGTGGTGATATTAGAAGCTTAGTAAGGATAGCAATATAGAGTAAACTATCATAAATAAGCATAAACATTGAGGGAAATGTATAAGACTAAAACACAAGCCTTTTAAACATAAACTTCAGCATAATATGGAAAGGATAAATCAAATAATTCCATTTATTTATTCACATGGATATTCTACTAGTCAAATAATCATATGTAATATCAATATCCAATTTCATAATGATGGAATGCATAATGTTGAACATCATAACCATATAGTCAAGGCCTCGTGCCAAGACTATAAATAATATTTTGTCAAGGCCTTATGCCAAGACACTAGTTTGCATCATGAGACCTACCGATGCATCGAGGAGATATAGAGGGCTCCACCCATCACTTACTAAGTCCAATGCATTCCTCATATGAAAAGGTTGAAAAATAATCTAAACATTCATATTAGAACTAGCATATGAAATGTTGATATTTTAACCACAAACCATAAATGGTATAAAAATAGAACATCCATAGTCAAACATAACTCATTCAATAAAATATGGACTATTTTATCATAATAAATCAACCTAAATCAAGAATAATTAAGGATATTGACATAGATGAAAATAATCAGTAAACTCTATTTGAGAGAAATATCCCCTTTTTCTTGAAAACATTTAAAAATCTCAATATTTATCAAAAAGCTCTTAAAAATAGATTTTTGAATCAAAGTGTCCCATACCACTTGGAAACTTTTAAAAAGAATTTTAATTTTAAAACATTCATGTCCATATAAATAAATCCTTAAAACCATTTTTAAAACATGGACATTAATGAGAAATATTTAGAAGAATAAATCTTTAAAACATTTAAAATTATATTTTAGTTAGTGGTCCTAACCAAATGATATATGTCTAAATAAAAATAATTGAGTTGATAAAAATTTTATAATATCATGAGAATAAAGGGATTCATGATATACTATGTCAAAGTATATTATACATACCATATAAAAGTGAATTGGTGCATAACAAGAAAGAAGTCTCAATAGAATGTAAATTGAGATGAAATCCCTTATAAAGGTTGTATCCTTAGGTTAAGGATAAATCAATGACATAATTATGTGTGAAAAATATAAATACACTCAATATTATTGGATATTCAGTGTAAATAAATCAGAGTACATTCACACATATTCTTGTAACAACAACACCAATGACTTGGATGTTTAACTCAATGAATGGAAATTGAGTTAAGATTACTCTTATCAAGTTCATATCAAGGACTTGAGAATTTATTAATGGAGTGATTATGTGTATAAATATTATATCCAAAAAAATGGGAGTGGAAATTACTACATAAATAAATAAATAGTGATTTCACACATAATCTTGAAGTAAAATAATTAATGAAGTGTGCGTAAAACCCAATGAGTTGAAATTGAAATGAGAAGTTCCCTTACTGATTTGGTACCTTAAGAAACATACACTCAATGAAAGAAGGGTCATACAATGAAGAGGTAAATACCCATAAATTAAGGTATATTACACAAAGAATAAAACCATGGGCAGTATATACACCACACAAAAGGAAATAGTTGCAGATATAGCATGAATCTCACGGGAATAAAAGTGAGATGAAAACCCCTTACCATGTACTTTTCTTTAGTAGATGGTATGTTAAATTCATGTATAATAGTTAAATCATTGTTATTAAATTATAAAATAACCACATACATAAATATGATATCATATATGATCTTCTAATATTGATTTGTTAATAATATATTAGTAGTATCATTGTTTCGGGTGTTAACTGATTCGTTTTCCTTTATATGTTTTGTTACGTAAGTCATGTTTGTTATGGATAGGATGTATTTGATTAAAATCCATAATTATATTAAGTTCTTAAACAATATTTTTAATCATAAAATGAAAATTATTCTTTAATGGTTACGATGGGAAATGAATCCCATCGCGTTCGTGGAGACGGTAATCCCTACGTACGCACGAGCAACAATATCATTCAATTGAAGGTGAAATCATATATAATTGTATGTTATATCATATATAAAGAATCATTAACATGTTATATTTATTATTTACATCAATTATACATCATTATTATACCCATCCAAATAATTAAGTGTTGAATAACAACTACACCACGACGTGGAGACGGTAAGCCGTACGTACACACGTATGGTGACTTTTTCATTCATAGGATGGATAGAATAATGAATATGGTTGTACCATATTTATAATAACATAAAAGTATTTATAAATTACTGGATTTGTTATTTTTTAATGGAAAAAAACAAAGAAATAGGAAGTGGAAGAAGAAGATAACTTTGAAAGAGGTGATGAAATTATTACCTCTTCTTCGGGTGATTCCTTTTGATTTGATCAAAAGGGATCCTTAGGTTGGATTTATGATCAAATTAAAGCCTCTAATATGAATTTACAGTAGTTGGGAGGATATTTGATCAGGTTTTGGCCGAGACAAATGGCTTTGGAGGTGTGAAATTAAGAGAAGGGGAAGTACCCTTTTATAAGAGAGGTGAGGGTCACTTTAGGAAAAACTTTAAATATTATTTTATTATATAATCATTTTTGGTTTATAATGGCTTAAAATGGATTTATTTATATAATAAGGTGGGTATGGGTCGAAATAACTTCAACCCATAGGTTTTAGACTAGTTTAGGTCACCATATTAACCTTATCTTTTAGATTTAACTCTTAGTTAATTAGTTTAAATTTTATCATGTCTTCTTGTATTTTTACACTATATGTTTACTAAACATGCTATAAACTGCCAAGAGAAACTCAAGTGGTTCATTAATGATATTTCTATATTTATATAAGTCTTTTTTCTAAGCCTTATATTTTTATGAATATTAAATCATTTAATAATATAATATTTTTTTTTAAACTCATTTATGTCAATTTTGACACTATTTAGTATTGGTTTTTGTGAAATTTGTAACAGCATGATTACTTCGAAAAAAATTTATTGAATCAACCCTAACATGTCATATTAATCTATAAAATTTGTGGAATGCATCAAAAGTATCAATTTAGATTTATTTTGATATTTATAATATCAATTATTTTAATCTTTCATTAATAAGGTAATTATTGCATCATTATTGTGTCATAAATAAATTTAATTATTTAGTGTCTAAAAATTATAAATAAAATACCTTGATATATGAAATATTTTTAGATTTCTAATAAATACTTATAGTCGAATTTATATTATGTATAACCCTCTATTAAAAATGTTTTAGTTATGAAAATTTGAATTTAACACTTTTAACTCTACTTTAAATAAAATAATAATAAATGTCCTAATATAATCCAAGTGGACCAAAGAGGGTCATATTTCATTCCTAAGGTTGATTTTGGTCGAAAACCACTTATCCAATAGAATTAGGACATGTGTTAGGGTAATTATAATATAATTTTTACCTTTAATTACCCTATTTACTTTTAACTACGGTAAATAAAAGTCAAAATTTACTATTCACCTAAAATTATTTTCATCTTATTGAACCACATTTTACTTACTGATTTCAACCATGTCTCTTGGATTTTTGAAATTCAATTTACAGAAGTGGTAAAAGTACGTTTTATGCAAATTTTCTAACGTGCCTAGAATGTGGTTAAAAAACGTTAAAAAAATTCAATAAAATTTTATACATCTAATTTTATTATAAAATGACTCCAATTAATTAAATTGAAAAAATATAGGTATTATGTATCTATTTTGACTCAAAATTAATTTAAATAAATATTTAAATAAAAATTCAGTTTTTAAACAATAACGTAGTGTTTTTCACTATTCATCAAAAATTGAAAGATTTCAAAAAAATACCAAAAATTCACCCTAAGATAATTTTGATATTCTGAATCCAAAAATTATGTCTATTTTACCAAATTAAAAACCTATAATTTTCATTAATTAATTTAAAATTAATTCCAGTTGTCAAAATCAGAAAGCGGGTTTTTGAGAAGTAAAAACTATCAAAAGATTGATATGTGTTTATATCTAATTTAAAAGTGAAATTACTTCCAATGACCAAAATTGGATTAAATGATAAAAAGATAATATAATTATACTTAAAACCCATTCAAATTTATAATTTAACACTATAAATTATTTTGATTAAAAAAAGTTGTTTTCAATTAAAATTTAGTATCTTTTACAATTCATCAAAATATGAAAGTTATCAGAAAAAACCAAAATATTATCCAAAATAAATTTTGATGTCTCTATTCTAAAGGAGAATTTAATTTTATCAAATTGAATATATAAAAGTGTCAAATATTTGATTAGAAACGGTTCTCCATTAAAAGGCGTAAAAAACCTCATTTTTTGAAAAATACTTCTTTTATCTGAAAAATTGAATTTGTCCTTATATTATGTCTAAGAAACACAAAAGATGAATGTTAAAATTGTATGGGATATTTATAAAATTCAAAATTTGTTTATTAATATTTATAACTGCTTCTTAAACGGCTAGTTTGATAGGTCGTGGTGTGCTTGAACTCGATGTTGCGTACATCGCACGCTATTGTATTATTCAAAGGGAAGTGTACCGTGGAAGCTTGGGGTGTTACAGTTTCCTATTCTAGGGAACATTCCAATTTGGATTTAGAAAATTTTTTAGAAGAATTATATTTTACACCAAGTCCAAATTATAGAGACACTTGAGGTATGTAAAGTGGATATCATTCAAATCATTAGTGCACATTTTTCATCTTATCATCAGAGTTCAATATAATCCTCTCACTCCTTTATATGTTCTTTTGATAATAAATTGAAACTATGGGTATGTGGATCACAATAGTTGAACACCAAGGATTAGACACCTGATAATAAGGGTGAGTGAACCTTCTAAAAATTGTTGTGTCCATGTGTGTTCTTTCCCAATCATTCTCTCGATATTACATCATCGTCATCAAGTTCTCTTCACACTGACTGTCAATAAATATATCATTTTTTTTAAAGTGAGATTTAGTATTTTCGGTCACCCCTAACTCACCCCCTACCACTCTTAGTGGTGGTATACTCCCCTTGGGCCTAAAAAATATTTATTTAATTTATAATGGTGTTTATAAATTAATTAATTATAAAATAGTTATAATTAATTAAAAAAAATTGAAACATTTATTAAATAAATATTCATAACATTAATTTTTAATATTAAAATAGTTTTTTCAAGTTTTATGGAATGGATTAAAATTTAGATATAAAATTTTTATATGGAAATTATATGCTTAATTTATAAAGTTTTAATAAATTAAAAAATAAGGAAAAATATAAATGTTTTATAAATAATATTATGAAATATTCATAATATTTATTTGAAATGTTTAAATTAAACGGACTTATGTAACGACCTGACCCCAGTAAGCTTGTATTTAGTTCCTACTACCATTACATTAGCATAATATATAAGGAAGTTTATCCTGAAGGCTCGATCAGTTTAGTAGTCTAGGTAAACTAGATACATACATGAGTCCTAAATTACATTTAGAATATACAAATTAAAACATAATTTTTTTTCTTTTCTTTTTTGAGAATAAATTTATTCCTTCTATAATATCCTTGTGTATTATTCATAGTACACTTCATGGAATTCTGGGGAAAGGAAGAAAAATAAGGGTGAGCTCAAATGCTCAATAAGGGTTAAATACAATAGAAACAATAATGAATCAATGATCATAATCAATATAGAAAGGTAATAACTATACAAAAATTACATATAATTGATAAACTGATAAGGAAGTGCATAAAAAATGTGTAAAGGTAAATAATTGTAAATGCATTCCATTCAAATAACTGGATAAGGAATAATCAATATGGCAGGGTAAATAACTGAAACTGCATGTCATTTAATCAATAAACTGAGAATAAAATGCATATATAGATTTTTTTCATATTGAAAACCTCATGTAAAATAATAACTAAATAGGAATTAATTAAATACTTAATTATTTTATTCTATTTTTCCTAGGTAAATGATATATTTACTGTCAAAACCATTCACAAGACAATTTAAAACATACTGGGTGAAAACCCCACTAAGGGTAGCCAACTAACTCATCCCATGAGACTACTGATGCATCGAGGGGCTATCATTAACTGGTCTCCACCCATGTCATACCTATCCAAAGCATTCCTCGTATATAAAATAATCAATTTAATTTATGAACAATGTTCCTTATCAAATATCTTTATTAAGTAAAAGATATGAATTTATCAATATTTCCTCATTTAATCAAATAACTTTTAAGTACACATCATATGTAAAAATGGTATAAGATTTAGGAAATAAGAATATCCATGGTAAATGATATGGATATTTAGAATAAATGTAATTTACAATGTAAAAATTTCATAAGGAAGTTATTGTTTCAAGATAAATTTAACAATCACAAAAGAAAGTGAGATTATAAAGATAACTTTTACCAGTTGGTAATTTTCAATTCATACCCCTTGGATGATATAATTCAAAGTGAAACTTAAAATACCATGAATTATTAGTGAATCGTGATATTAAATGACAAATTGGATGGGTATACACCACATTAAATTGAATTTATGTATAATAAAAAATAATTCTCAATGGAATGTAAATTGAGATGAAATATATTACTACTTGAGTAAGTTTTGAATCGTGATCCCTGTGAAAGAATAAAATAAATTTAAACTTTTAATTTAATTAAATAAATTAAATCCATTATATATCATTTCATATGGTAGTATATACACCATACAAAATAAATGAGTGGCACATATGACATAAGTCTCGTGGGAATAAAAGTGAGACTAGAAATCCCCTTACCTCACACTTTAATTTCGGTTTTACTTTATTTAACCTCATTTATAGTGGTTTTAAACATGTTATTAACTTATAAAAGAACCATTTTAATATTTATAATAATATATATTATTCTTTTATAACATCTTATAACCTTTTTGTTAATAATCTTTCATTATTTTCATTACTTCGGGTGGTAATTGTCTTGTTTTTCAAGTATGTTTTGGCCTGTTATTTTTTTTCCTATTAATTAGATAATTATGTAATCATATTAAGAATGTAAAAAATGATTTAAATATCATATATATTAATTATATATGTATTTATATTAGTCCATAAAATTTAGTGATGGGAAATGAAATGCATTGTTCATGGAGACGGTAGGTCGTACGTACATATGAATGTTGTTTCCATTTTCTTGCTGTATTAAAGAAATAAAAGTAAATAATATATATGAATATTATTATTAAAGTATCATATTTATGTTATATATATTACATATTTTTATTAAAACAATTCTTAATACATTCTATATAAATCGTGAATGAATCACATCGCTTCGTGAGGTGCTAGTCCGTCGTACACACGAACTACGTTATTATATTCCCAAAAAAAGGAAATACAAAAGTTATGTGTTATATAATAATTATAAAAGAATAAATACATTATAAATATCCTATATATAATATATAAACTATAAATCTATTATTATTCCCAACCTTTAAATGTGGTAATGGAAGAACGAATGACATCAGTTCATTAGGCAGTAATCTGTCGTACACACGAACAATGATTGTGTATCCCATTTGATGGAAGTGTGTGAAGTTTTAGGTAATACAATATAAATATAAATATCTTAGTATATTTATGATACTGTGGTTATTATATATTCATTATATAAAAATAATTTAATGGGTGGGGAAATAAATAAAACAAAAGTGCTCGTTGATAAACATTACCACTTCTTCGGGTAACTCCTTTTAGTTTATACCCAAATCCTTCCTTGGTTTGATTTCTATCCAATAAAAATCTTATAGGATTATAGGAGGGATACTTTTGAGTGTATTTGGAAGGTTTTTTATGATCCAAATGGATTTATAGGTTTGAATAAGTGGGGAGAGTGAGTTCCCTTTTATAGTGGATGAGGAGTGTCGTTCTGGTAAATACCAAAAGCTAAACACTATTAGAAGGTCTCCCTTACATAATGAACCTCCAGTAATGAACCATTTTAGATAAAATATGTGATCTAGTCTAAATATGTTCATAAAATTGGTTTTTAACAAGTTTCTAGGTCATTTTCCCCTTAAGATTTAAGTTTAACCACTAAGTAAACTCATTTTTACCAAAATCGCTGTAATTAATTTTAATTACGTTCACTTTTATTTTTGGTCAAAAACTAAGTTGAACTTAATAGAAATTATAAATTATTATGATTAAAAATACTGAATCCATTTTTCAAAACATGGATAATAGAAATAGAAAATTTAAAATTAAAATTAATTTCGTAGACGCATTGAGAAAGCGGGTTTTTAAAGTGAAAATG
Source organism: Viscum album (assembly GCA_963277665.1). Taxonomy (NCBI): domain Eukaryota; kingdom Viridiplantae; phylum Streptophyta; class Magnoliopsida; order Santalales; family Viscaceae; genus Viscum; species Viscum album. The sequence goes on along the minus strand of OY728146.1, from coordinate 125,735,495 downwards.
TTCAAAAGTTTGAAAAGTTTTTATATCAAAATTCAATAGGAAATTTCTTCCAATTAACTATATTGTATTAATATATTTATATTTAAACTAATTTTACTTTAAAACCAATTCAAAATATAATTATCAATATAAATTATTTAGATTAAAAGTCAATTTTCAATTAAAATTCAGCATTTTTCACTATTCATCAAAAAATGAAACTTATCAGAAAAATACCAAAAATTCACCATAAGATAATTTTGAAATTAAAAAATGAAGCTTATTTTTTTATATAAAATTTATAAAAGTGTCAAATTTTAGTTTTAAAATAACTGCACCATTAAAAGGTGGCAAAACTGCCTTTGCAAAAATAAATATTTTTATACGTGAAATTGTATTTGCTCTTATCTTATACATATCAAATCTATTAGATGAGTGCCAAAAAAATATTTAATATATAATATATAAACCTCATTAATATCAATCACTAATATTAATTAATTTAATTTGTTAAGATAAAACCCCTTTGGGTTCATAAAAATAGTTTTTTATAAATACATTTCCTGTATATACAATTTTTCTATTTTCATTTATAATTAATTGGTAACCAATGAATTCAACCATATATTTTAATAATTTATTTAATATTATTCATGTAATATTCCAGGTAAATAAATAATATAACATTTTTATATTTATTAAAATTTGTTAATTAAATATTAATTTTACTTTAAATGGGATGTTATGTTCGATGGCGTACCCGATACGCAACAACGAGTTTCTTTGAAATCTTACGTTCCACACAACGTTGACTTATACTGAATAATAATATAATATTATTATTTTTTAAAATGGTAGTTAATACATAGTCGTTGTATTTCCAGGAATGAATAGAACTAACTAAAATATTATTATATATGTTTGTTAAATGTTTTTACAATTATCCAATAAAAGTTAGAGGCTTAAAATGTGAAAGAATCTCATTTTAAGCATAAATACTCTAATATTCATTAAAGCTCAATTTACCACCTTTTGATGGAAAACCATCTTTAAATCTAGTTTTCGTAGATTTTATATATTCTATTTGACAAAATAAAATTCTTCTTTAGAATCGGGACATCAAAATTTACTTTTGGTAAATTTTTTGTATTTTTCTGATAAAATTTATTTTTTAATGAATAGTGAAAAATACTGTATTTTAATTCAAAACTGCCTTTTAATATAATTTATTTATAAGGTTATATTATCTTTTTCATTGTTTTTAAAGTGTAATTATATTATGTTTTTAATATTTAATCCAATTTTGGTCATTATAAGTAATTTCACTTTGAAATTGGACATAAATAAGTGTTAATCTTTTGATAGTTATTATTTCTTAAAAACACGCTTTTTATTTTGACAGCAGGAATTAATTTTAAATTAATTTTTGCTAATTATGTGTTTTTAATTTGGAAAAATGGATTCTATATTTGTAATCATGAGTTCCAAATTTTATAAATAGGTAACTTTTATTTTTAGACATTATGAATATTGACTTCAGTAAAAAAATTATTTACCATGGTTAAAGGGTAAATCTGGTAAATAAGGGTAAAAAATAATATTATAAAAATATTAATTTACCCTAACATGTGTCCTAATCCTATTGGTTGATACATTTCTGACCATGGGCATCCTTGGGTCGATTTTGGGACCCTGTGGAGCCACTTGGGAGTGATAATGACACTTTATATTAATTAATTTAAAGTAAAGACAAAAGTGACTTAAACAAATATTTTTTAGTAAATCAATTCTTACATGGGGTTATATAAGTTATATTTTCGACTATTAAAATTAATTTTAAAGCTAAAAATATTTCCTATATCATGATATTTTTTTTATAATTTTTAGATATCAAATAAGTAAAAAAATTTATGGCACAATAATGATGTTGTGTTTACCTCATTAATGAATGATTTAAAAAATAAGATTAAAAAGATTAAAAAAATATCCAAAACCTGTCTAATTCTTATTGGATGATTTTATTTATAACACGAGTCATCTTATATTCTACTTTAATAAGTTTTTGACCTTTATAAACCAAAAATAATTATGTAATAAAATAATATTTTTAAACTTCTCTAAAGATCCCCTCCTCCCCCTTATAAAAATACCTCACTTCTAACCCATTACTCACACTTTTCAAGCCCCTTGAATCATCCAAACTCTACCCAATTAATCTCCCTACATCCCTCTCCTCCTCCTAGAATCCTTCCCCTAGGAATAAGGCAATTCTATTAAACCTTTTGGTTCAAACCAAAGGGAGATACTTGATTTAAAGGTAACATCTTCTCTTAAGTTATTTTGTTTTATTTTGCTTCTCCAACCCCATAAACTCTTTTTATTCCTTTATTTTATAACAACACCAGTATCATCAATATACTAGGTTGTTTTTATGAGAATTATTCTAACTACACTTACACACACCTCCATCTAATGGTTAAAGAACATATTGTTTCTATGGACGGTGAACTACTGCCTCACGAAACGATGATTGTTTAATTATCTCCTACTGCCTCTCATGGTAGCCATTGTGATGGAAATGTATTATATTATGTTTATGTTTTCTTTATTATTCTGTAATATTTATTTACAAACATACCTTTATTCTTTCCAATATGTGTAAATACGATAATTTCATTTGAGGAAGTGTGAACTACCACCCCCTCAAGGTGATATGATTCGTTCATGACATACATGAAATGTATAAAGGATGGAGTTAATGAAATTATGTAACATATATATCATATGATATTATACTGAAATTATAATATACCTATGTATAATTAATTTTTCATTCCATTAAATATGAAATAGAAATGAAAGTAGCATTCATGTGTACGTACGGTTTACCGTCTCCATGAATGGTGCATTTCATTTCTTATCTCCAAATGTTATGTAATATTATAAATACATACATATACTGGATATATATGATATATAGAATATATAAATCATGAATATCATTTTTGAGATAATGGAATTTTGACCACATGAACAACTTGTAATTATAAGAAGTACATTTTTGACTCAAGTACCAAATATCGACAAAACGACCATTATTAACTTAAATGATTGAATAATGTTTGTAACATGGTAATAAGTGATATAAAAGGAATAATAAACTTTAAAAAGTTTCTTAAGAAAGTAGAAATTAACTTTATCTTATTATCCAGGATATTAAATAACGATCGAGTCAAGTTGGATACGAGGTAAGGGGTTTCTTATCTCACTTTTAATTTTGTGAGATTTCCATTGTTCAGCACTTATTTATTGTATATAGTATATTGTGTACTTCTATTTGATATATATTATCATTATTATATTTATATTCATGGTATTTTTTAATTCATTTGGTGTTTATTAACTTTTGGTCATATGACTCGATTGATTACAACGTGGTAAGGGGTTTTCATCTCACTTTTTATTCCCATGAGATTCATGCTATGTTTGCCACTATTTCCTTTTGTGTGGTGTATATACTGCCCAAGATTATATTATTTGTATAATATAATTTAATTTATGGGTATTTACATCTTCATTTTATGATCCTTCTTTCATGTGTTGTATGTTTCGTAAGTTACCAAATCAATAAGGGAACGTTTTAACCCAATTTCCATTCCTTGGATTAATCTTCTAATTCTTAATTATGTCATGCTATGATTATGTGTGGAATCACTGTTTATTTATTTATATTGTAATTTACACTCCCCTTTTTTGGATATACTTTTGATACACATAATCACTCCATTGATAAATTCTCAATTCATCGATATGAACTTGATATGAGTAATTTTAACTCAATTTCTATTCATTGAGTTAAACATCCAAGTCATAGGTGTTTTTTTTTAAAAAAAATATGTGTGAATGTTTTCTGATTGATTTACACTGAATATCCAATCATATTAAGTGTATTTATATTTTTCACACATTATTATGTAATTTATTTATTCTTAATCTAAGGATACAGTTTTATAAGGGATTTCCTCTCAATTTACATTCCATTGAGACTTCATTCTTGTTACGCACCAATTCACTCTTATATGTTGTATATACTATACTTTTGAATATTATATCATGAATCCATTTATTCTAATGATATAATAAAGTTCTAATTAAATTTTATTCCTCAATTATTTGTATTCAAGTGTCTCTCATTTTGTTAAAAACTATTTAACTAAAATATCATTTTATATGTTTTAAAGATTTATTCTTCTAAATAATTATCATTAATTCCCATGTTTTAAAAATGGTTTTAAGGATTTATTTATATGGACATTAATGTTATAAAATTTTAATTCCTTTAAAATTTTAAAAGTTTTATGGGACACTTTGATTCCAAAAATATCTTTATTAAATGTTTTAAATGGTTTTGAAAATGGTTTGATAAGCATTGATTATATAAATATCTTGAAATAATATATTATGATTACAATGTGGAAATGTTATATTTAATTTATGCTTGTTTTTATGTGTTATGAATATTTTATGGTTATTGGGAATTTTTTATATATACGGGTGGTTCCGTGATAAACCTAGGGAGGGAGATCCCGAGATAGCTCTCCAATGTATTGGGTAACATGACGGAGGTAAACGTTAATGTTTATCCAAAGAGATTTAGGTAATATATTGTGATGGGTATTTCAACAGAACTCCCTATGTAGATGTAATAGCTACAATGTTATGATGTTATGTATGCCACAATTTACCTTTAGGATTTATGATTTCTGTGTGTTATTCATAAATCTTATGATTTCATGGGGTATATTATGATTGAAAAAGTATGGTTTCATTGATTTGTATTTATTGATGGGATAATGTTTTCTTTACTTATTTTATAACCCTTAATGATCTTTTTATACACATCTCAAGTTTTGAAATTTTTTCCACAGGACTTAAAGATGAATAGGGTCAAGTATGGGATCAAGAAAAAGTCATGTTGTTTAAAACATGGAACTAGAGATGTTACTTTTTAAGAGTTTTTATTTTATGAAAAAATGGATACTGAGTAGAATGTCTAATTTTTAATTTTTGAAATGTAATGTAATAGTTATGTCCTAATTCTATAAAACTATAAACCCGAAAAGATCCTCAAGGTGAATTATTCATTTAATTCAAGATTATGTAATGTTTTAAGGTCGGGTCCTTATAATTCATAACCACTAATTTAATTTAAAGAAGATAATTTTAAATTTAAATAATAATATAAATATTATTTGTTAAAAATTGGTCTTGCATGTAATGCAATCCATCAAAGAAAGTTTCTGCGTGTAATGCAGTCTAACTCAATGTTTCATGCATTTCAAGTTATATCATAGATTGAATTTATTTAAAATATTAAATATATCATAAAGTCTCAGGATTTTATATTCTATTCTATGATTATTGTTTCATTTCACACACGCTATTGAATAAAATTTTATTCTTTCAAAATTTTAGGGTGTTATATTCTACCCAACTTAAATAAATTGTGTCCGCACAATTTAAACATGATCTCAGTAATCAAGGATTTTATATTTGAAAATAACATTGTTAAAAAACATAAAAGAGTTAACAAAATATTCTCTTAATAAGAGATTAAAATAAGTATGAAAGTCATTAATAATAACACATAACTAGGTTTCTAAGTAGGAGAACATTGGTGTAAATTAAAGATATTAACATGGATAAAAAGAGTAAATATTTATAGAGAGCGATTGAGGTTGTTAATCACAAGAAATTGAGTGATAAATTGAAAGTTTAGGATATCAAATCCATAAATCTATGATGATTTAAAAGATCATAGGTTCAAAAAAATTAAGTTATTAGGGTAACATTTGTTTTAGATAATTTTCATAATGTTGAGTAATTATTTTACTTCCTAAGAATATAATAAAATATAATTACTTGAAATATTTATATTTAATAAACATAATTTTCATCTTTTGGTTGTGCTTTTATCAATTTATATTTTATCCCTTACTCTAAGAAATTGATACTCATAAAATTTAAATTTATACCTAAATCACCAAAATTAACTTTTAACAGATCATAGGATCTATAAAAGAGTGAAAAGTCTTTTTATTTTTCTTTAAATATTTTCCAAAACCAAAATGGTTAATACATTAATCTCTAAACCTCAAAATTAATACTACTAGTTCAACATTAATATTTATTAACCAAATTATTTAACTAAAAACAACAACATATTAAATAGGACATCACATAGGCCAATGGTAGTCATAAAACCCTTATCATCCTTCGGTCATAGGTTCAAGCCCCACTACCTCAATGGATGAAATGGGTTGTCACCCTGTATATGGGTTTTACTTTTTATGAACTACATTAATATAATTATTATAATGTTCCAAAAAAATATGATGGAAATCCTTGAAATAAGGTTAATCATTAAATAATATTTTTACTATGGTTTTCAATATAAATTATTTTTTTACAAAGTCTAATAATATTATTTGACTATTATTAAAATTTTATTAATGATCATATTAACCCTAAAGGTTATCAAAACCTTTAAACTTATGTCTGTAAAATGTAAATGCCTTATTCCTCAAATAAATTTTCCACTAAAACAAATACTTTGCATATATTTCTCCAAAACTTCCTTAATATTAGTAGACTACCATCACATAAAACCTAAAAAGAGGTCTTTAAGTCTTTGATCATATATTCAATATTAAGCTCATAAACCCATGATAATATCCAGATAGGATTTTATTCCTAGTAAAGACCACATAATCACTACCTTACCAAAACATTAATATGTTCTTATATAGTTATCCTTAAATTCTATCATAGGTTTATGTTTTCCAATAAATGTTTTCCTAAATCTAGTTTCTAAGGTTTCTACTAAAATTCCTATAATACAAACTATAGAGACCCAACCCCAGTAAGCCTTGAGTCAATTCCTAATTCCATTATATTGGTATAAGATACAGGTAAATGTATCTCAAATGACAAATCATTTTAGTAGTCTAGGTAAACTAGATACATACCTGAGTTTTACATTACATTTAGATTACAAAAATTAAAACATAATTTTTTTCTTTTCTTTTTAGAGAATAAAAATTATTCTTTATAGAATATCCCTATATATTATTCATAGTACACTTCATGTAATCCTCTAGAAAATAAAAAAAATGGTGATCTCAAATGCTTAGTAAGGGTTAAATACAGTGGAAGAAATAATGAATCAATAGCTATAATCAATATAGAAAGGTAATAATTGCACACAAGTTCCATATAATCAATAAACTGGGAAGGAATTGAATAAAAAATAAGGAAAGGTAAATAACTGTAAACACATTTCATTCAAATAACTAGATAAATCATAGTTAATATGGTAAGGTAAATAACTAAAAGTGCATTCCATTTAATCTATAAAATGGAAATAAAATGCATCCATAGATTTTTTTCATAGTAAAAACCTCATGGATAATAATAATTGTATCTTAATGAAATACATTCTTAATTATTGGATGCCATTTTTTCAATTTAAATGATATCTTTACCATTAATACCTTTCACAAGATAGTTTAAAACATATTGGATGAAAAACCCACTAAGGATCAACTAACTCGTCCCATGAGAATATTGATGCATCGAGGGGATATCATTATATGATACCCACCCATGTCATACCTATCCAAATAATTCCTCATGTATCGAATAATATTTTTAATTCATGAACAATGTGACTTATCAAATATTTATATTGAGTAAAGATACAGATTTATTAATATTTCCCTAGTTAATCAAATAACTTTCAAGTACACACTCTATGTAAAAATGGTATATGTTTTATGAAATTATTATATAAATTATAAATTATAAGTATATATAGAATAAATTTAACTTATAATGGAAAATTTTCATAAGTAATTTAGTGTTTCAAGATAAATTTAACAATCACAAAAGAAAGTGAGATTGCAAAGATAACTTTTACCACTTGGTAATTTTCAGGTAAACCCCCTTGGATGAGATAATTCAAAGTGAAACTTAAAATACCATGATGTATGATTTAATCATGATATTAAATGAAAAATGGGTAGTATATAAACAATATCAAATTGAATTGGTTTATAATAACAAATAAGTCTCAATGGAATGTAAATTGAGATGAAATCTCTTAATACTTGAGTAACTTTTGAATTATGAGCCCCGTGAAAGTATAAAATAAATTTACACATTTAATATCATAAAATAAAATAAATTTATGACATAACATGTCGTGTTATAGTAAATACACCACAAAAAATAAATGAGTGGCCAATATGGCATAAGTCTCACAGAAATAAAAGTGAGACTAGAAATCCCCTTACCTCGCACTTTCCTTTTGGTAGTGCTTGTTTTAACCTATTGTATAATGGTTTTAAACATGTTATTAAATTACACCATAACCATATTAATATTTAAAATATCATATATTATTATTTTATAACATATTACAACCCATTTGTTAATAATATTTCCATTGTTTCTGGTGTTAATTGCCTTGTTTTTTTAGTATGTTTTTACTTGTTATTTGTTTTGCTTAATTAGGTCATGATTTGATGATATAAAAAAATTAAAACATTATTTAAATATCATATTTATTCATTTTAAATTTATTTATAGTAATCTATAAAATTTAGTAATAGAAAATGAAATGCATCGTTCATAGAGACGGTAGTTCGTACGTACGCATGAACGTTGTTTCCATTTTCTTGTTGTATTAAAGAAATAAACGTAAATAATATATATGTATATTATTATTAAAGTATAATATTTATTTATTATATATTACATATTTTTATTAAAATCATCCTTAATACATTTTATGTAAAGCATGCACAAATCGCATCGTTTCACAAGGCGGTAGTCTGTCGTACACGCGAAAGACATTATTGTATTCCCACAAAATGGAAATCATGAAGGTATGTGTTATATAATAATTATATAATTGTAAATACATTATAAATATCATATATATCATATATAAACTATAAATACATCATTATTCCCAACCTTGAAATGTGGTAATGGAAGAACGAACGACATTGGTTCGTGAGGCGGTAGTCTTCCGTACACACGAATGATGATTGTGTATCTCATTTTATGGAAGGGTGTGAAGTTGTAGTTAATAAAATAGAAATAAAAATATATCATTAAATTTTTTATAAAGAGGTTATTTTATTTTCCTTATATATAAATAATTGAAGGGGTGGAGAAATAAATAAATAAATAGTGTTCATTGATGAATGTTACCTCTTCTTCGGGTAACTCATTTTTGTTTGTACCAAAATTATTTTTTAGATTGGTTTTTGTAAAAAAAATCTATTATGATTTAAATGATTCTGGTAAGTGAATTGGTAAGGTTTTAGACGATCCAAATGGCATGAGAGTTGTGAATAAGTTAGGGGAGTGAGTTCCCTTTTATAGTGGAGGAGGAGTTTCATTCTTGTAAATACCAAAAGGTAAACACTATTGGGAGGTCTCACTTAAATAATGTGCCTAAAATAATGAATAAAATTGGATAAAATATGGTATATTTTCTAAATATTTCAATCCAATTGTTTTTTACAAGTTTCCATATCATTTAGCCCCTTAAGATTAAAGTTTAACCACTAAGTAAACTCATTTTTACCTTAATTGCTTTCACTGATATTTTTGGTAAAAAAATAAGTTGAACTTGATATAAATTATAAATCATTATTATTCCAAATATTTAATCCATTTTTAAAAATTATATTCACATAAGTTTCATCGTTAAATTTAATACTAATCTTGTAGATGCAACGAGAAAGTTGTTTTTTTAAGTGAAAATGTTCAAAACTTTGAAATGTTTTTATATCAAGATTCAATAGTAAATTGATTATAATAACCTAGATTGTATTAATAGATTTATAATTTAAATAATTTTACTTTAAAAAAATCAAAATATAATTTATCATTATAAATTATTTAGATGAAAAATCAGTTTTCAATTAAAATTCAATATTTTTCATTATTCATCAAAAAATGAAACTTCTCAGAAAAATACCACAAATTCACCATGAGATAATTTTGAAATTAATATTTAAAAAATAAATTTTATTTTTTAATATAAAATTTATAAAATATTCAAAAAAAATTAAAACACATGCACCATTAAAAGGTGGAAAACCCGCTTTTAGAAGATTACATTTTTTATGCAAGAAATTGTATTTGTTCCTATCTTGTACATATCAAATCTATTGGATGAATGTAAAAAAATTATTGAATGTATAATATATAAATTTAATTAATATCATTCACTAATATTAATTAATTTAATATATTAAGATAAAACACCTTTGGATGTATAAAATAGTTTTTTATAAAAACATTTCCTTTATATTAAAATGGTTTTTATTTTGATTCCTAATTAATTGGTAACCAGTGAATTCAACCATATATTTTAATAAGTTATTTAACCCTATTCATAACCACCAATTTAATTTCAAGAGTATAATTTTCATTTTAAATAATAATATTAATATTATTCATTAAAACTCGGTCTTACATGTAACGCAATCCATTGAAGAAAGTTGTTGTTGTGTGTAACACAAGCTGACTCAGTGTTGTGAGCATTACAAGATATATCATAGATTAAATTTATTTAAAATAGTAAATTTATATTAAAGTGTTGGGATGTTATATTACCTTCTATACTTGGTGTTTCATTTCATACACTCTATTGAATAAAATTTTATTCTTTTATAATTTCAAGGTGTTACACCTTATTTGTTAGAAAATATTTAAACCATATTGAAATAAGTTTTGATAATTGATATGGTCAAGGTTAAAATAATATTAAATATGTGATATTTAGATTATGTAAATTATTTATATAAAATAATTAGAATATAAATTATTTATATTTCATTTAATATCATATATTTTTATAAATTCTATATAATGAGAATATGAAGTATTTTATATTATAAGTAAATATAAAGTGTTTATATTTATTTGATTATGTAATGTCCATAATTCATGACTAAATTATAAATTATTTATAAATTCGTGATTTAATAATTATTCATAAATGGTTTGTATCATGTTTAAATATATGAATTGTTTAGTTTTATTCCCTATTATATTCACGAACATAGTTTTTATGTTATAAATAATTGCATACTTTATTTTAAAGGGTTAAAATACTTCTATAAAAAATCATGCATCTAAGGAGTTAAATTCTAGACCTAATAATTGATTTAGTTTTATTCTACCATGAATTTTTCATGTATTGGGTTATGAGTTTTAATTATGAAATTTATTATAGTTTATATATATATTAGGTGTTAGAATTATAATGGATTTGAGATCTCTGTTGAGTAAATTATCCATGGGTAGAGGGACTTTGGGTTAGATTGATCACTCGTTTTGAGACTTATGTGTTCTCTATAATATTGGGGTTGTCTACCTGTCACTCTAAGTCTACTCTTATAATGTTGATTTTATATGATTATAATTCTTTACATAAAAGGGATTCATGTACCTTATTCATGGTATATATTCGAATGCATATAAATATAGTTGGATTTTAATTTGTGTTAGTAACACATGTTATGTGTTGTGTAAATAGTTACACATCAATTTGGTTTGAACATATTTCTTTAGTGGAAGGAATAGGATTACAAACTAAATCATTAAAGGCATGCATACATGTAAAGTTAATAACATGTTATAAGATGGTGAGATTAAATCCCATTTAAAATATTACATGTTAGATTCCTTCCAAGGAAAACACTTTTCAAGACTTCGATTATCCAATCGGGTAAGTCATTCCAAAGATGGATTCCCATGGATTGTCTTATGTAAGGTAAGTAAGTAATGGGTGGTCCTAATAGGATTAGGTGATAATTATAGGTGTTTTATTTGGTTACACTTAGTTGGGAGACCCTCATAGGTTTAGGTTTCTAAAGGAATAATGTTGAGTGAATCCATATGATGGATTAGGATAAAGATTTTTCTACTAAACTATCCAAGATCCATATATAATATGACTATATTTATGGACTAATTAACTAGATAAGTAATTATAAAAATGATAAATAGACCCAAATATTATATAAATATGGATCTTCTCCCACTAATGGATATAATTTATTTTTAAAGGGGTCACTTTTACTGGGAGAACATTTAATAAAAGTCCTTATTAAATGGGTGTAATACATGATAATAATATTCTAAAAGATTTAGTTATAGATATAATAGCATCATCATTATTAAAATTTTCCTTTATATCAATCCTATAGAATAGAAGAATCTTAATGTATGAAACTTATTAGACCGGTATAAAAAAATAAGAATTTTTCTTAAAGAAGTAAAATTTTAAAAATTAGTGCAGTACCTTCCTAAGTAACCATTTTTTGAGTTTTTCAACAAGTGTTTATAGATTATTCTGAGAAGAATATATTAATATAACTAAGTTTTCAAAGGTATTATATACATGGTGACTAAGTTAACTTTATTCTCCACTCATATACTCAAAATGATTAAGTAAGCTAATGACTTAGTGATACTAAAGATATTCTTTAAGGCTTATTCTGGTTATGAAATTCATTCTAGAATCATTGTTGAAAATTTTATAATAATGTGAATGAGTTCGATAAAAAATTTCCCAATTTTCTCAAAGTTTTGAGGATAGAGGTACTAATAATACTATTTTCAGGTTCTTGTGTTGTGTTGATAGTATAATAGCATAAAGCTTTAATCCAGAAGAAGGAGGTTGTATTTGTCTATTAGTGGGCCTTGTTCATTGAAAACTAAAGGTTTTAAATCCATTAATAAAGGGAATTGTTTCTATATAATAGAATCTTTTAGAATATATATAGGGGTTTGAGAAATTACATGGAAACTCTATGTCAAATATCAATGTAGTAGAAGTCAATTCCTTTATTTTGATGGGGATATGTTACCAACTCTATGTTTTAAAAGTATTTTAAATATACAAGAGTCCAAAATAAAGAAAAAAATTGATCAAGATTTTAGTTTGTATTCAAGTAATAAATGAAATTTTATTTGAATCATGGTAAAGTAAGGGGTTGCTAAATCATATATTGGATGCAAAGAATGTTTTAATATTAGTTTAATTTAATTAAAGGATGTGTATTTTCATCTTATTTATCATATATGATAATAGAAGTTTTTTTACAACAAAGAATTGTTATGAAAAATATGAGATGATGGATTTAATACACATGGTTTATGATTCATATGATTTTATAACATCTTTGTAAATAATGTAAAAATAAAAGGTTTTTTATCTATGATAAATATTTTCTCTTATTTATTTTTAAAATATAAGGGAAGGATTTCCCACCACCCATTAGTGGAATATTTTAAAGAATAAAATGTTATTTTCAAAATACTTCTCAAAACACATAGAATGAATTATAATATATGGATATTAAATATTTATTTTTTAAAAACTCTCACTAAGAGGAAATTAATGTTATCTCATAAACAGAAAGGATTTTTTATACCTTAGAAAGATATTGTGAAGAGAATATAGTGTCTAAGAGGCTAGTGAGAGTATGTTTGGACTTTTTGAAGTTTGAAAATTAAAAAATAAATAATTAGGTTGGTAAAAATTCAAAGTTAATGTCACTTAATAATTTTTTAGGGTATTTTGGTAAATATAAATGTAAAGAGATGAATTTAATTACTATAACAAAGTAAAATAGACTTTGTTCCCTAAAGGAGTCTAAGATTTGTTGGTAAAGAAAATTGTAAAGAGTTGTATAATGTTACAAAAACTATCTCAGGGAAAATTTATGATGGAAACATTCTAGGAATAATGATAATGATGATAAACTTAAAAAGAATTCAAAGTAGACAACAGAATTTATTAACATCATAACATTAGATATTGTGAAGTTAAGGAGTTTGAATACTATGTTCTGAGATTTTAACATTAATAATATGATTTTTAAGTCTTTCTATTATTCAAACTATCTTACATGATATATGTTACTCACTAGAGGATCATATTGGTAGGTTTTTATCAAATGCTAACATTGAAATCTAGAGGGTATTACATAGAGATGTAATGAGTTTAACAAAACCCTAAAAATGTAGTAAATATAAAACCTATCTTACAGTCTACCATATGGGATATAATGTGATGATAAATTATGTATGGTTTTTTTAGTATACTAAAAAGAGTTTTAAGAATATAAAATGTATCATGTTATATAAAATGTGGTCCCAATTTTATCATTCTTTCACTTTATTGTGTATACTCATGAAATTAAATGATAATTCACCTCTAGAAGTATTATGTTGAATTATCCTTAACTGATGTTCATTATGGAGTATTATAGGTTGCTATGAAATGTTAAGGTTAGTGTGAGTAGAATTTTCATATATAAAATAGACTCTTAAGGCACAAAAGGTGTTTTTTGCACTACATGACTCCTCTATGTATACAAAATTGAGTTTCATACACTATTTCTTTGGTATGCTAGGGATTAATGTTATATATTATGTATCTCCCCATACCTGAGGTTTACAAGATACCGAGCATATGAACCTTCATACTTTGATACCTTTCTTATGAAACCCTTGAGGTTTAGTTAATCAAGGGTGGTCGGATATGTTGATGATCATGTTAAATGTTGGAGCATAACCAAGATAGTATTTTCCTCTCATCTAATGAGTATGAAATTTGGTCCCTTGATTGCGATAAATATATGAATTTTATGGTCATACCTAGATAATACATGTTATGTACTTATATATTGAATGAAATTCATATAATATATTCATCTATAGGGGTGAATGACAGGTGATGTATTTATCAACCTAATCAATCAATACATGGAGAATTGAGAATGTATGAGTAACTATAATGGATTAACATACTAAAATTCATGTAATTAATTGATGTACTAGACAAAGTGATCATATGGAAATTCATTCTTGTATATGATAAAACCAGTGGACATAAGTATAGAGATACATGTATTTGATGGAGATCACATTAGATCCCTTTGTATCTTGAGTAACACTGATACTTTTTTAGAGTTTTCTATTATCTTACATCTATGGATTTAGGAATTCATATTTTTTTTCAATTCTACAAAGGCTCTAAGGGTCTCACTCTATGGTTTTCTAAATGTAGATTTAGTTTTAAATTAGATAGATTCTCTAATATTTATTTATAGTTTATCCAAAAGAAGTTTTGGAAGGGTATTCAAAAGGTATTATATATGATGTGATAATTCCAATTATACTTTTTATTTCATTAAAAACCTATATTATGTTGGAGGAAAACCAAAATAAATGTTAAAAAACAACCTATGATGGAAAAAGGGAGACCCGATACATTGATCAGGATAAATATATTAATTCCACTTAAACTCCTTAAAAATCTAAAAAGGAGTCTCTTTCTAGAAAATATTCCACTAGTAACTAAATAAAATCCTTAATTCAAATGTATTTATCAATAGTCAATGAGAATTTACCAATCCACCCAATAATAGTGGAGTCATATGAATTCATCTAGTTAAAGTTTTCTTCTAAGAAATAAACTTTTAAATAGGAGTTCCCTTAAATTTTCCATTATCTTCTTGTTTGAGATGAAATTTAAATTGTTTAAATTTTAAACAATAATCATTGTAAAAATGACCAAAAATTTCATACACCTTGAAAATCATTGTTGTAACATTCTACAACCTAGATACTTAGTCATAAATCTAGTTACCATAGTTCTTTGAGTATAGGAGTAGTTCTTATGTGGTCTGGAATTTTTCCTTTGATATAGTGTAAACCCATATTCATCAATAATTTTTTTTCTTTCCCTTATTATATCACAAAACCTTACCCAAAGAATCAAATATAGTACCCCTTATTATATTAGATAAGTAATTCCTTTTATATATAACCATGGCTACTCGTATCCATCCCCTTGACGATTTAGAGGAAGGAATATCCTGATCCTTTATACAATGTTTAGTAAGTATGAAAAATGATAAGATTACTCTTTATTCCAAGAAATAATATTATGTTTAGATCATTCAGGTTCTATATCAATTGGACTGGTAGTAATCAAAGCACCCAAATCACCACTCGGAGTAGCATTCACTCAGACTGTTGTAACAAAACAATCACCAGCCCCAAGTGGAAGATCATAATATTGGGGCATCGGGGTAAACTACTAGAAAATGGACCTATCCCCATGGTTTTCCCCAAAACTGTAGGGATAGGTACCCTTGTACCCACAGTTTTGGAAAACCGTGGGTATAGGTCACTTTTCAGGACCTATATCCATGGTTCTTCAAAACTGTGGGTATAGGGGGGGTCTATCCCCATGTTTTTCCAAAAACCATGGGGATAGGTCCTAAAAAGTAACCTATACCCACGGTTTTCAAAAACCATGGGTATATAGGTACCTATCCCCACGGTTTTCTTCAAAACTATGGGGATAGGTCTGAGCTAAAATATATATACCCACAATTATTAAAAACCGTGGGTATAGGTTTCCCGTGTATGCGCGGGATTTTTTTTTCCCAGGGGAAGGAAATTTTTTTTGGTGGGAGTCCTATACCCATGGTTGTTCCCTCTATACCCACGGTTTATATAACTATATTTAACTATATATATATACACACATAGGTGATTTTAGGGTAGTGGTTAGACACGGTGTTTGCAGCAAATAGGTTGCGGGATAGAAATCTGCCGCCTGCATTATTTTAGGATTTATACCCACAGTTTTGAAACTGTGGGTAAAAGACTTTGAAACCGTGGAAATTGGGTATGTTTCGTTGACATGGTGGCATAACAGCTATACCCATAGTTTTGGAGAACTGTGGGTATAGGCTGGGGACCTATACCGACGCCGTTCTAGCCCACGGTTCCCAAAATCATGGGTATAGGCTATACCCACGGTTTTTGGGGCTATACCCACGGTTTTGAACCGTGGGTATAGGACGTTTTTCCAGTAGTGGTATAGACCTTATTAAAAACTAATAAAAGGCCTTTGATATCACCCTCCTAAAATAGAATGATGATTTTACATTCAAATTCATGAGAAAACTTGAAATTTAATTAAGTCTTCTTAGAAGAAATAGTAAAACCATTCTCCTCCCAGACCCCAACTACAATAACACCCACATAAACAATCCTAGAATAAGGATATTGTTCAAATTATACCTGAAATGCATTAGTCACCATATAAGGGAGTTATTGTTCAAAAAAATCACAGCATCTTGAATTGTAATGGAGTTCCCTCTAACTCCCTCACTATAATAATAATTCATTTTTTAATGTCATCCTAGTCTGAATTTGTGCCAAGAAATTTTGAGCATTGCTTATTAATACCATGTCTTGGGAGTGTACAACTTGAGACACTACTTTATGATCATAAATAGAAAATCTTGTATCATTCCACTCTATTTGGTTAGATCACTTTTTACTATTTCAATTTTCATGACCCTATAAACAGAACCTTGAGAAATAGGGGACCATGGTAAAAAAACTTTTTATTAGACTTTATATAATCATTGACTTTAAACCACATAAACTCAGGAAAATAATGAGATAATTATACCTCAATGAACAAACTATCATGAAATAGAAATGTACCTAATAGGGCACACTAATCTAGATAAATAAGCTTATCAATGGTATTTTTAAGAAGTTAAATAAGTAAAAAATAGGAGGGGAATACCTAGAATTCTAGCCCAAACATCCAATAAAGGAGGATCCTTATAGAGGTGTATTTCAAAACACCACCGATATAGGATGAATTAGAAAGATTTAAATACCTTCCACTAGCTCAACCAACCACATGTGAGATCTTCTAGCGAAGAAACCTAATAGAAAATTGATGGGGACTCACCAAACCAATAATTACTCTATCTTGAAAACCCCATTCTTGGTCGATAGCATTATAAAACACATCGATATAGGGTATTAAATTTTCAAACTTAGAAACCAATATTAGATAAAGATGTGAGGTTACATCTAAAAATGAAACTAAATCCAATTCTACTAAAGAAGAATCATCCCTCAAATAGGGAACTTGTAGCCAAAGCTTGATACCCAGGATAGAAGGAAGATCAGAATCATTGGAAGGGGAGATAAATAGGGATACAAGAAATATCTTTCCACTATCAAAGAAAACTAATTGGTAAGAGGGGGAACTAAAACTAGAGGAAAATATGGGGTTTCCCCCCAACCATCCCATTTTAGGGAGTATGATCGATTATTAGTGTTCAGGCATCAGAAACCTAGGAATATGAGTGAGCCTTTATTTCAAGATAAGGGATTGGGATTACATATGATGTAATACATGGTGAGATTTATTATATCTTTCTAAAAGAGTTTTTTAAATATCTAAAAGAGTTTTTTAAATATCTAAAAGGATTTTTTAATATGGTTTCACAAGCTATTTTATATGATACAGTATAAGGTGAAATGGAACAAGTCTATGAGGCTTTAGTGCAGGTGGGGGATTGAAGGAGATATTCCCTAAAGCTTATATATATAATTTACATTGTCCATATCATATTTTATGATAGGATAATATTGTATGGTATAATATTTATGCATGTAATATTCTATTTAGGTATATTTTTTAATATAATTTGTAGATATTGTATAGCCTTTGAATGTCCAATCACATTTTATGGAAATAGAATATTATAATGTGCTGAATAGTATAGTATGATCCAAATAAAAACACTATGATTTATTAAGAAAAAAATAAATTTTAACATTCAAATAATCTTCCATATATGATATCATTTATAATTAACGTTTCATAAGATGGAACATTGGGTGATATGGATTGATCATAGGTTAAAGTGTTGTACCCAAAATCATTACTCAAATGTTTCATAAAAATTTAAGTAAATTTCATGGGTAGATAGAGGAGTGTCCTAAATGCCTATATAAATAGGTTAATAGCCATGGAAATGTGTTTGATGCATTCTATGGATTATCCCAAGTGAAGATCTCTACCTTCTCTTTATTTTTCATTATGAGATACTAGCGTATTATGGAAGATAGGAGAATCTCTCCTAAGTATTGGGTGATTCATATAAGCCTGTGGATACACCATAAAGGAGGTATTCCTTAGTCTTCTTATGAGGGATATTCATCAAGCATATGCATGGATAAAATAGCATATTATCTTCAATGAAAGGTACATATATTGTTATTCATTTTAGTTTATATTTGGTTTTAGTTTTCATATCATGGTAAATCTTGGTTTGAGGTTTTTAATTTATTATTCTATATTGAATTAGTTTTTTTCAATCCTAAAATACCTAACAATCACATTTAAAACATCATTTTCATGTTTATAAAATCAAATACTAGTTTTAAAAAACCATAATAATTCCATAAGAGTCGATTATCACTCAAAAAACACCTTTTATAAAGTATTTCAAACACATTGAATATAATTTTAACATATTAATTCAATAATTAATATCTCAGACAACTTTAAACATTAATTTATCAATTTATCCTATTTAACAACATGGAATGATTATTAAGCACATAAAAAATAAAATATTCACTGTAACACCCGAGACTTTTATGAGAAATATTTTGGTTTTATATAAATCATTAAAGGAATATTTCACTACACACAATACTAGTTTGTCTTGCTTTACACACAATCACGACCTTCCTCGATAGCTTGCGTCGTACGCAATACCGAGTTTCACTAAACAATGATATGCAATTAAAATATTATTAAAACTAGCCGTTATGAATAGTAATACCCACTTTTTGAAATTTTGTAAATTTTATTTTTTAAAATGGACTTCATTTTTTGATTCGGAATATCGAAATTATCCTAGGGTGAAATTTTGGTATTTTTCTGAAAACTTTCAATTTTTGATGAATAGTGAAAACACTGGGTTACTATTTAAAAACCGACTTTTTATTTAAATAATTATTTATTTTATTTAAATTTATCTTAGGTCAAAATTGATACATAATACCTATATAAGTTCAATGCAATTCATTGGATTCATTTTATAATAATTTTAGATATATAAAAATTTTATTGAACTTTTCACCGTCTTTTACCCACCTCCTAGGAGAATTTCCAAATTCACATAAAACTTAATTTTACCGCTTCTGTGAGTGGAATTTTGAAAATCCGAGAGACACGGTTAATATCAATAACTAAAATGTGGTTCAATTAGATGAAAATAATTTTTGGTGAATAGTAACTTTTTACTTTTTTTACACGGTTAAAAGTAAATAGGGTAATTAAGGGTAAAAATGATATTATTATTACCCTAAAACATGTCCTAATTCTATTGGATAAGTTTAATTCGACCAAAAACAACCTTATGAATAAAATATGACCATTTAGGACCACTTGGATTAGATTAGGAGATTTATTATTAATTTATTTAAAGAAGGGTTAAAATAGTTAAAATCAAAGTTTAATAACTAAATAATTTTAATATAGGGTTATACATAAGATAAATTCGACTATAAATATTCTTTAGAAAGCTAAAAATATTTCCTACATAATGGTATTTTATTTTTAATTTTTATACTTTAAATAATTTAATTTATTTATGACACAATGATGATTCAGTAATTATATTATTAATGAAATATTGACATAATTTATGTTATAAATACCCAAATAAATGTAATTTGAGACTTTTTATGAATTAAAATAATTTTATATGTTAATATGACATGTTATTATTGATTTAATTAACTTTTTTCGAACTAATATTTCTGTTATTATTTTCACAAAAATAAATTACCAAATAGTGTCAAAATTGACATAAAATAGTTTTTAAAACAAATATTATATTATTAATTGTTATTTTATTTCTAAAAATATAAGTTTTGGACAAATGACTTATATAAGGTTATATATATTAATAATAAACAACTTTGGGTTCGTTTGGCTTTTTATAGTAAGTTTATTAACCTTATATTGTAAGAAAACAAGAAGACACGGTAAAAGTTAAATTATCTAACTTAAAGTTAAATATAAATGATAAGGTTAAAATAGAAATCTAAACTTGTCTAAATTATATTGGATGAGATTATTTCTACCCATACACACCTTATCTTCTAAATAAATAAATTTTGAGCTATTAAAAACTGAATATGACTTTATAATAAAATAATATTTTTAGTTTTTCCAAAGGTGCCCCTCTCCTCCCTTATAAAAGGGCACCTCCTCCCTCTCTTCATCACACCACTTTGAGCCTTCAATCTCTTCCAAACCATGCCAAATTCTCTTCTCCACTTCCCTAGAAACATCCTAGAGGTCCTGGTATTCTTCAAAAACCAATTTTAGTGCCCTAAAAGGAGGTCTCAAAGAGGCACTTCAAAGAAGAGGTAATGTCTGTTACCGATTATTTCAACTTTATTTCTTCTTCCACTTATTCTTCTTTATTTGTTTCATTATTAAGTAATAACATCAGTATCACTCATATACGGATATGTTATTATAAGTATGAAACAACCCTATTTCACCATCTATCCATCCTACGAAAAATGAAATCATCGCCCGTGCGTCCGTACGGAATACCATCTCCACGCCGTGGTGTAATATATTTTCCCCCACCACATTACTTGGATGGGTATAATGGTGTAAAGAATAAATATATATGATTATTGTAAAGTTATATTGATTCTGAAATGGTATACATACACTCAAACACAATTCCACGATCATGGGAACGATATCATCGCTCGTGCGTACGTACGGAATACCGTCTCCACGATGTGATGCGACTCGTTCTACATGATCTTCATTGAATAATGATTATATAAATGAATTGAATGAATTAATATGATATATATTACACTAATACCATTCTAGAAATGATTTATCTATAACCTAAAAAGAAGAATTAGAATTTATTCGACAAAACACGCATAAGAATAAAAAGTAATAAACACCCGAATAACAAGTAGCAATGAAATATTACTAATAAGAAGCTAAGAATATGACCATATATGATATCATAAAAATAATTATGATTCTGGAATAAGTCAATGACATTATTTAAATCATTATACAGAAGGTTCGGACACTTACGAAGCAAATTGGACCTAAGGTAAGGGAAAATATCACAATCTCATTTTTATCCGAGATTATTTATACTTTGGTATTTACTAGGGTGTATTTTATCATCCACATCCATGTTTCCTCAATATGTAATATTATTTCCATCCACCTACAATTTTTTAAATCCAATTTTACCCTTAGGTGAGTTTTTAGTAAAAGATATGAAAGGAATATTTTGTCATTTTTCGTACGAGGTACTTTTTGACTTTTCCGACAAAAGTACGAGAAGAATGTTTTTTTAACTTATACGACATGAATGGATTTTTAAAAAATTATTTCCAAGAAGCTTCCTTTACAAGTTTTCAAGTTTATTTTTAATCAACTTCTTTTAGTTTAAAATTGTATGACATGTTAAGAAAGGAAAATGTTTTTGATGTAAAAAGGATATTTTCCTCAAGAATGGAGTTCAAGTGTTTTATCAAAATTATTTTCCATATAAGATAATATAGGGTTCTATTTATATCCCTATTTTTACGTTGATTTGATTATGTTACGATGGAATTATTTTTATGATGTCCTTTTATCTTATATGGATTATGTTATGATGGAATGATGTTTAAGATTCCCATTTTTATTACATTGGTTATGCTATGATGTATGATTTATGATTTTATGGCACACATAAGAATGGTTTCATTATGAGATGGGTGGGACCTATATCTCCCTCCATTGCATTGGGTAAAGATTTATATATCATGAGATAGACATGGCTGGACAGCAGGTTAATCTGGTTCAGTGAAATAGGACTGAAACGAGGAGTGAACTCGGTTCAGAAATGGACTGTGTCTGCTAAGATAGTATTGTCTATGAATCTTGACTACTAAGAAATTATTCTCTATGATTATTTGTGTATGCCACAAAGTTTCATGTTTTAAGTTATGATTATTGGGATTACATTTCACTACTATGATTTATCTCATGTTATGAAATTATGATCTCTTTTGCAGGTTAAGATTTCCAAAATGTTATGTTATTATGAATATGATGTGATTGATATTTCTTTTGTTTACCCTTATTGAGCATTTGAGCTCACCCTTTTGTATGTTTTCTTTCCCCAGGTCAGGAAGAAGGTTATGAAGTTGGATATGCCAAAAAGGGACTCTAGATATGATGAAATAAATGGGAGACAACGTAGATGATTTATGAACCAGTTTTTTATGTTTCTCAGTTTCTAAAGACACTATACCTATACGGTCCTTTCATGGTTTTGTTATATGTTGTAATAAGTGTACTTCAATTTTGAAGTATTAACAATGTATGTAAAGTATGGGTCGTTATATTCATGGTATAATTTAAAAGTAATAATTCATCATTTAATATTCTCTTTTAACAAAAAACATTAATTAACCATAATTATCCTTAAAAACTAGCACATATACATTTTATCAACAATAAAACATAATTTTATAAAATAATTTCACATCTAACTCACTTTATTAATCCACACAACATCACTTTATTAATTTCTTAATAAATTAATAATCAATTACAAGTTGAAAAATTAAAACATGAGTAAATTCAAGTATTTCATGAACCATATACACTATTATAAGCCAATAGAGGGTTGAGACTCCCTACCTCAGGGTATGTTAATAATCCACACAATTATTTGAAGCCTAACTAAACCTCCATTAAATTCCAATAATTCATCCATAATTAGAACAAAAATGTGAATTTAAGAAAGACAATGAATGAAACCCAGATATCTTTCATAAAAATGATAGTTTGTATGATATAATCACTAGTGATATTAAAACACAATAAAAATATCTTTGATCCACTAATAAATGAAGAAAAAATACTTGAGGGAAGTTTGGGTGAGGTTGAGAGATACTTGAGAGGAATAATCTCATTTTAACCCTTCCAAATGAGAAAAATTGGATTAAAATTCCAAATCCCATGACTATAAAATGAAAAAAAAATACCTTACTAAAAAAGGTTTTTGAGAAACACACGGGGTACCTGGTGTCTACCACCAGCTACCCAATGAAAACCAAATAGGTACTCGATGTATGGACATGGTAACCCCACTCTCTACTACACTCAATTGGTACTCAATTTCTATATGCTGAGTACCTAGTGGTGTAATTTATAGATTTACAACAATAACCACCTATTAATCCTCATCTAACACACCTCTTTCACCCAAAACTATACATTTACCACAAAATATTATACATTTAAAATGTTGTATCACCATTAAACTATTAAGTTCACCTAGAAAAATGAGGTTTTTACAAACTCCCGACCATAATTATTCTCATATTAAAGAACCATATTTGAGTTTATATAGTGAACAAATCCATCACTAAGATCCCAATTCACTTCCCATTATAAAACACATATATAAAAACCACACAAAAACTCAAAAATGGTTATATGAGGCTCCCCTCTATAAGAATCTCTACACCAAAATGAATACCCATCCATATTCAATTTTCACTCGTGGAAAAAATAATAGTGGTATCCATTTCAACCACTTATCATCTTATGATAAATCAATAAAAATACAACATGAAAGTTTAATTTACTAATAATCTTACCATGGTTGATCTATAGTCACTTATTTCTAAAGATTCAACCAACACTACTCCATAAAACAAACTAACAAGCCTTAATACATAAGAGCATAAATTAATCTAATCATTTAACCTTGTTCAAATGATCTTCAAAGTTCTATAATCAAAAAAATAAATTCCTTACTAAATTTTACAAATTAAATAAAGGATTAATTTATCACACATAAATACTTGGTAACAAGACAATTATAATCACTAAAATAGATTTTATCAATTCATCATTTTATCACATGATTTTATCAATAGTTAACTCTTTTAATCATTTTAATAAACACCCTATATGATCACCAAAAATTAAATTTCATTTAATTACACCCTTAAAATATCTTAACATATTTATCAAACTGATAATATATTCATCACAGTATGCACTTCATAAGAATTATAAAAATTAACAACATGTTAAATTTTCTTTTAATATTCCACTTTATCATACTATTTAACAAAATAACCATATCAAGGTAATCATAAGATCATTAGAAAAATAGATCTAATACAAATTGAATGATAAAATACCAAATTAAAATTCAACATGCTTATATCCTAGTCAAATATTAACATTATTTAACATAATGAACATAAAATTTAATTCTTTCAAGACTTTAACAATTAATTTTTTTTCTATTTTATAATTATGCTCAAAATAAAAATTAAAAATTAAAATAATATAGATTAAATTTTATCACAAGTCACAATATACCCATATAAATCTTCTTTATACTAAATTTAAATCACAACTTCAAATTAATATCATCCAACCCATTAAACGCATATTTATATCCATTTTTAACTTTTCAAAAATCATTTACCACAATTTACATCATTCAACATACTCAAATTTACCTATTAAATTCATATAATTGTGCTCTATGAATTTCTAAAAATTCTAAATAAATCAACATAAATTTCTCCTCAAACAAGATTTTATTTGATTCATTAAAATTCATATATAATAATGCTTTAAGCATTCATTAATCACTTAAATATTAAAAATACTCATTTAATAGGCTATTTATTATATAGCATAGATGACCAATAATCATTTTTGTTTGACCCAAAATGAATGCATCAAATCTAAATTGATTATACGCTTTCATTATTACCCATCTCTGAAAAATTTATCATGTTTTCCTCATTTCAAACACTTTAAAAATAAATATTAGAAATATAAAAATAACCAATATATCATGAATTTAACAAATATTATCCCTTTAAAATTTACCATTTTATAAATGTAGTAAAACCTCCACAATTTCTAAATCATAACATCAAATCTCTATAATCCCATAATTGCACTCCCCTTATATTCATGGAAATCAAACATATAAACAAGACACTTTAAATTCCACTTCAAGCTTCTTTAAAAAATCATTATATAATCCCAATATCAATTTTATCATATTAATAAATAAAATTCCTTTTTAATAATCCACACATATTTCATTATCACAAAACAATTTATCAAAAAAATAAATCATAATTCATCATCGAGCATATTTACTTTATTTTTTTAAACAATTCATTATTAATAAATTATTAAGGAAAACATAAACTAGTTTATTAATATTTTATCATTTAACTAAATTCAATTCCTAAAATAAATCCACAAATCAAACCCAATTACATGAGAATTAACATACATTAAGGTCTATATGTTCTAAAATGATGCACAAATAACCCACAACTCGCTCTCATCTAGAATAAATTAATTCCCCAAAATATCATTTATAAATTATATAAATATAGTCTCATACATCCCAGATAACTTAGGTTCCTTCTATGGTTTTGTTAGATAGGAACACACACATAGCTTATGTTACATGTCTTGACTCCTAAAATTTTACCTACTAATATCCCAAATATCAATACCTCAAGAAAAAAAAATACTCTGATACTATTTTTTAATATCCCATCTTAGAACAACTATGCTGCTGAGGTGAAACGTCACATGACCTCAAGTGAACTCCTCAATCACCAAAGGATAGTCACTATAACTGAGGTTCTAAGAGTATTTTATTGGGAGTGATTTACCCTCAAATGATACATCACAACAAAATAACACTTAATCATAGTAAATTAGAAATAATGGAAATCAATACTATAAAATATTAAAAGATATCTAAAACAATTCCCATGAATTTATGTGTGTTATTCAACCAGAAAATAATAGTAAACATGTCCTGAAACAAGAATTATAAAAAAATAACTAAAATGTATCAAAAAAGAGAGTGAGGGAAAGAGAGAGATCAACTCTTTTTTGACAACACTTAACTCCTCTAAAATTATCTCAAAAGATCCTAAACTCTAAATAATAACATATCATAAACCATTATCATTACTACATGAAAATATATAATGTTCCATGTTCATGAGATATGAATATATAGGGTTTGAGAAATAATTCCCAGTAAGATACCACTAAGATAACAAATGTGTCCTGGTTCCAAACATACTCATCTATATATAGTGAAAACGCATACTATAATTTAAAATAAGTGTGTATCTTACATCATACATCATTATATTCCCTTTTAATTACTTGATTTAATAATATACCTATTTCATCCTTTTACGGTATGAACTCAGAATGTATATCATAACATCTCATGTCTAAACTCATGGCTCAAATAGTATCATTGTCAAACACATGGCATAATCCTCCTATTATCAATCTCACAAAATAATCAAACACATAGAATAATCAAAGTATTACCAAACTCATACCATATAAAAACACATGGTATAATCCACCTATTTCTGAACTCAAGGCATATCTCACTCTATCTTGTTATGAGCCTTAACCAACATAATAACCATACCCATAATTATCTTATTTCTTATCTCGAGAATTCCCCATAAAAAATAAGTTAAAAATATACTTTTAAAATCTATATGAGAACGTAATATTTTCATACTTTCACCAATTTAATTATAGTATAATGATAATTCCAACATCAAATAATTCAAAATCACATTATGCTAACACAGTCATTGCATCATCTTTCATTATACCTATAACTCCCTAATAAACTGAAGAATAAAATTTATTCATAAAAATTAATTTTCCCCTTATTATATTTTATTTTTGGTATTAACATATTTATTAAATTCTCCTTTAACTCTCTTAAAAAACATCTTGTTCATTACTTTATATATAAAAATCATGATATTAAACTGAAACTTGTTAATGAAAATTTACACAAACTTTAGCACACTAACCAATGTGAAATGTTCCTTTAATTTTAACTAATATCATTATTCTCAACTATCATTTCTTAATAAAAGAATTAACAAAAATAACCACCTAAATCACATGAAAACACAAAATTACGTCAAAAACAATAATTTTATATTTACCCAAACTATCCATTTCCTCCTAAATTATATAATGATATATCAAACTATCATTAGTTTACCCCATTTCAAGAGTCAAAAATGTGGTTCCAACAGTCTTAAAAAACCTATTATAATTTCCAAGTAATTCCCCTTCTTATAACCACATTCATAACATAATTTTTAAATAAAAATTTTCATTAAATACATAGTCACTTTATTTAAAATAAATCTACACTTGAACATATAAAACAAATATCATTTCAATACTTATCCCAAAGTTCTATTTAGTTAAATACACTTCAATATAATCAAATATATCTTTATTTTCATCCTAAATTCATACATACCACACTTCAACTCATCCCCATGTGTTTATTACATAAAAATTTCATTGTAAATTTTAAATCACATATTCAACCCTTAATCATCATCATTTTTAAATAAATATTTTTCTGTGAGATTCCTTAAACATCCACATGATTTAAAAAAATACTTTCACAACTCATAAGTGAAAGTAAGTATTTTAAAGAGAGTTTTGAAATATAAGTCCCAAACTTCTAACACTAATAATAGAGAAAATTCTCATATTAAACCCCTCTATGAACCACCCCTTGTGCCCATTTAATAATCCACTTCCTTTTGTTTAAACCCATTCAAGATTTAATCTTTTTAAACCCACTCAATCAATAAGTAAAAATAAATTACAACACAGAAACTAAATTATTCAACTCAAAGTAATGAGACACAATATGTAAAACATCATTTATATGTCAAAAAAATCAAATACTAGTTTAAAAAAACCATAATAAATTTATGAGTGTAAATTATCCCTCAACAAGCATCTTTCAAAAAATATTTCCAGCACATTGAGAACAATTTTAACATGTTTATCCAATAACTAATATATCAAACATGTCTAAATATTATTTCATAAATTTATCCTATTTACCTAGAGAAAATGATTATTAATCACATAATAATCAAGTTTTCACAGTAGTTTTTTAATGTAATAATTCATCATTTATTTATTTTATTTCAAAAATAATCATTAATTATCCACATTTTTTGTTAAAAACTGATACGTACACATTTTCTCATCATTAAAGCACAATTTCATAGAATAATTTCACATTTTACACACATTAATGATCTATATTAATTCACTTTTTAAATTTCCTCTTGAATTAATATTCAATTCCAAGTCAAAAAATCAAAAAATAAATAAATTCAAGTATCACATAAACCATATGTTGTAAATGCACTAAAATAGGGATAACATATTTTTTGATATCCCCAATTTGTAACCAGTGATATGAGAATATTGAGACTACTATAATAGAATATAACTAGTTTCTATCACATTTTATGATGTATAGTGATATTTTATATTGAGTTCTTATCCACTATCATGTCTTCCAATATGGTTTCCTTCTATTATGAGTCATTAAGATGATTCATTAATGGCTACAAATGCATATCATGATTTTTTGATGTGTTCAAACCATCATTACTCAATGGGTATAAATTATTGTAATGTATGATTACTTCCCAGAATTGTGATCCAATTCTCAACTTGTTTACCTAGATATTAATATGGCTAGAAAGTAAATATGGGGTAAATTTACTAGATTAAAATTTCAAATTTATCAAAGTTAAAAATTATTTAAGCAGTAAAAAATAAATTAGAACACACTACTTTTTATAGTAGTTCATATCAAAAGGGGTCATGAATATACTCCCCCCCCCCCCACCACCATACTTCTTAAGAGGTATTTTATCCACTAAATGACCTTACTTTTGAAGTGGATGTAGAACCCTATTACAAACTAACTTCTCCAGTAGAGGTACAAATATGAAACATCCTAAACTTTGAGGGGGATTCACAACCTAATTATAAAACGTAGATGTTATGAAGGTATAACCAAATAGAGAAAGTTCTTTTGGGGAGGTAAAAGAACAAACTAATAAATAGTTACACTATAAGAGAATATATGTAAATAATTAAGTACACAAACACAAGAACCAGTCAGGGTAGATAGAGGTATAATAATTTGTAGCATCTTAACCAACCATTTCTCAATCCTTCAAGTATTGTAACAGTAAGGTAATAGTGATCATGAAAGTTATTTCTTTACTTATTGACTATAATTAAACATCTTCATTATTCTAGAAATAATTTAACATGGTTTCAATGATTATTAATTTATCAAAAGTCTGTAGGTGCAGTTATGCAATAGTGCATCACATGTAGCTTTGGTTTCCTTTAAATATGACATTGTGGTAGATATACAAATTCCATAACTATTAGAATAATTAAAAATTAATAATAATATCACCACTAATAATCTCACCAAAATTATAGTTACTGATAATAAATTGAGAATACTCAATCAAACTTTCCTAAATATCCACCTTGAAATAATGAACTACTTTCAAATTGTTCAATCCTTTAAAATAAACTCCATAATATATGGATTTAAATTTAAATTCAAAATTCTTTGAATAATCCCATAAATCTAATGATTTATTTTCTTTTTGAAAAAACTTGAATTTGAATATCAAAAAATGTATAAAATAAGTTTATGTAATTATAGTAATTAAATAAATAAGAATCCAAAAAATCAATCTATGAAAAAATCTTAAGTATAAAAAGTAACAATTCAAAACTAAGTTATGAAAGAATTTAAATTCATAAGTCATTTTATTTTATAATAATTTGATATCCCATAACACTTATTATCTCATAATACTTTTATAAATCACATGAGACTCAACACTTAGAAAAATTTCACACTTCATAAGACTTTCTCAAATCACATAAGATGTTTAAAGAAATGTAATACCTTATACTTTAAAAAATATTGAGCATCATAAGAATTTGAAACCTATGAAAATGGATTTATCTATAGATCATATTACTTTTACATAGATCATAATACATTTTTAAGGAACATAAGACTTTTTCCTTTAACAAAAATCACTTTTGTAAAACTTTTAAAGTAGTTTTGCAAGACTTTAAAAATCATAAGACTTTATTTCCTAGAATAATTCTTTAAAATCAAATGTAAGACATTTAACATAGAAAAAAATTCTAGATAACTGAATAAAATAAATGATATGAATAAGTATAAATAAATAATAAATAATAAATAATAATTTACCAAGGAACAAACAATGAAGAATAAAAAAATTTAACATCATTATTTTCTTCCAATAACAGTGAAAAATTAAAGGAAAACCTTTATTATTTTCCAAACTCATGTTAAAGGGGGTAAATAAAATGAAAATTTTGTAAATATAAAAACAAAAATAAATAAATTAGTAATGAGCCACTCAATAATCTCCCCCAATTTGATAATTATAAAAAATATCTTATATATATCTGAAAATACTATCCCATTTTTTAAATAATCAAAAAGATAAAATACTTTTTTTCAAAATACTTTTCCATTTTTGTAAATAATTTTTTTTTAAAATATAAATAAAAAGAATTATTATTTTTTAATCAAAAAAATTTCAAATAAAATAATTTATATATTTTCGATGATAACTCATCATTTGATAAAGATATAAATATTAAATCATTATATATCATGACAAAATTTTAATATATATTTAAGTACATATTTGAAAAATTAATTTAAAGTGGATTTAATAAAACATTATTGATCCACTTAAATTTATGCAATCAAAACATAAAATCCAACTGAAACATAATTATTAAATATCACTTTTTTAAATATTAACATTATAAAATGTGAAAACCAATGTATACATATTTTGAATTCCTATTGTAAAAATTAGTTATATGTATTAGTGTATAAACTTTAAAGAGCCACAAAAATAGGTTAAGATATTCAAGACATCATATAAAGATATGAAATGAATAAAATAGTAACCAACTATGAAAGAATATGGTAGTAAATCATATAGTAAAAGATATTATCCATTCTTACTAGAAATTAAATAAATGTAAAACAAATTCATGTCAAACTTCTTGCATACCAATTTCATACTTTTTCTCAAACTTAACTAAATCTAAATATTTAGTTAAAATATTTGTAGAATAATCATTAGTATAAATATATTCTAAATAGATTTTTCCTTTTAGTACATGGTCACTAATAAAGTGATGTTTAAATTCTATATATTTAGTTATAGAATGTTGTAAAATATTCTTATAAATATAAATTTTTGATAAATTATTACACAAAATAATCATTTTATCAAAATAAACATCAAAATAAAACAAAGTTTGTTTAATCTATAAGCATTGATCACAGCACCTAGAAAAAGTAATTTATTCTTCTTTGGATGTAGATAAAGAAACAGATAATTTTTTCTTTAAACTCTAAGACACAAAACTTTTACCTAGGTAATGACACATACTACTTGTACTTTTTTTATATATTTTACATACTCTAAAATTAGGATTAGAATAAATTTTAAATATAAAAATATTACTGGGAAAAAATAAACCAAGAATCTTAGAACCTTTAACATATTTAATAATCCTTTTAGCAACTTTAAAATGAATTTCTTTAGGTTTTTCTTGAAATCTATCACACATACATATTAGAAACATTAAATATATTCTATAAGTAGTTAAATATAATATACTAACAATAATTCCTCTACAAACTTTCCTATCAACATATTTTCCATTTACATCAACATCTAATTTTTAAAAAATACTAATAAGCGTATTCATAATTTTACTAGTATTAATTTCAGATATTTTTAAAAAAAATAGAATATTTAAATTGGTTAAGAAAAATTCCATCATTTATTTGAAATATTAGAAGTTCTAGAAAGAATTTTAATTCACCCATATGACTCATGTCAAATTCAGAAGTCATTAAATATGAAAATTCTTTACTAATTAATTCACTATAAGAACCTAAAATAATATCATCAATATAAATCTAAATAATCAAAATATCTTGAAAATATTTTTAATAAAAGTAGGGTCAAGTTTTCCTTTCATAAAACCATTTTTCTAAAGAAACTTTGATAATATTTCAAAAAATCTCTAGGATCTTGTTTAAGTCTATAAATAACTTTTGAAAGTTTTAAAACATGAATAGAATAATTTTAATGTTCAAAACCTGCTGAATGTTTAATATAAACACCTTCAAAAATTAAACCATTAAGAAAAGACCTTTTTTACATAACTTTGATAAATTTTAAATACATGATGAGTAGCATAAGATAATAAAATTTAAATTTTTTTTAATCTAGTAATAGGTGTAAAATATTAGTCATAATCAATGAATTGTTATTGACAATAACCTTGATTAACTAAACTAGATTAATTTCTAATAATCTGATCGGATTCATCAAGTTTATTTCTAAATATCAATTTAGTACCAATAATGTAAGAATCTTTATGTGGAAAAACTAATTCCCAAACATTATTCCTAGTAAACTTATTAAGTTCATCTTTCATAGATAAAATTTAGTTATGATCACTTGAAGCTTCTCAAAAATCATTTAAACAAAGTAATAAATAAAAAAGTAGAATTAGAAAAAAAAACTCAATAATTTCTATCTTTCACTCTAGAATAAACATCTCCAATAAATCTATCAATAGGGTGGTATTTAAGAGTTTTATATTTACCTTAATGAGTTTATTTCTCCCCCTCAATAGGTTTATTTAATTTTAAATTTTTTCTTCACTAAAATTTAAATCACTAAAGACTTCTTCAATATAATTATCTTTAGATGATTTATATTTTAAATAATTTTCATAAAACTTAACATGAATTGATTATTCAATGATCATGGTTATTTTATTATAAAATCTATAAGACTTAATTATATTAGAATATCCTAAAAATATCCCTTTATCAGATTTAGCATCAAATTTATCACGATTATATTTAGTGTTAAAAATAAATACATTATAACCAAAAACTATAAAATATCAAACTTTAGGGTTTTTTTCATTCCATAATTAATAAGGGTTTTTCCTTAAAATAGGTTTTAAAAGAATTATATTATAAATATATTAATATATATTCACAACTTCATCCCAAATATATTTTGGTAAGTTATACTCATTTAGCATAGTTCTATCCATTTCATGTAAAGTTTAATTTTTTCTTTCTATAACTCCATTTTTTTATTAGTTCAAAGAGAAAAAAAATTATAAGAATAAACATTTTTTTTACAAAAAAAAATTAAAATATATGTTCCAAATTTATCCTATAATTTCACTTCTAATTGATAAAATTAAATAAAATTTTTATTTTTGATCTAATTTATAATAAATGGAAAATTTAGATAAAGTTTCACTTTTACGTGCAAGAAAATAAATCCAAGTAAATATATTAAAATCATCTACAATAACAAAAACATATTTATTACCATTGAGACTTTCAATTTTAGTAGGTACTAATAAATCATGGTGAACCAACTATAGTGGTCTACCAGTATTCATTTTTTTGATTGGACTAAATAGATCCTCATGATGTTTCCCTTTTATGAAATAATTGCACACATGAAACTTTTCTTTCATGAGAAATGGTAATTTTAGAATTCTTTCTTGAATTTAATGTTTATTCAGAAACCTAAAATTAACATGATTGGGTCTTTTATGCCAATTTATATTATCTGTCTACATAGAATTTAAACACATTACATGTTAAACTATTAGTTCAGCAAGGTCTATTGGATAGAAATTTTTCTTTAGGCTGGCATAAAATAATATAGAATCATCTTTAAAAATATCACGTGTATAATTTTTAAATTTAACATTCATTACACCATTACATAATTGAGAAATACTAATCAAGATATGTTGTGAGAAATTAACATATAGAATTTTTTTAATGATAATAGAGTTGTATAAACCAAATTCACCAAAACATTTAACCTTGCCTTTGAAATCATCTCCAAAAGTGATAGTATGTCCAACACATTTATTATAAGAAATGAATTTGGGTGGATCTTTAGTCATATATCTATAGAATCCACTATCCATGTATCATTTATCATTCTTGAAACTTTCAAGGAATTTTTTCGGAAATTTTAATTATTAAATAATTTTGGTACCCCTGAAATTTTGGGTAAAATAGGGTTATTAAATCTATTATTAGGTTCCCATAGAGTTTTAAAAAATTATTTATAGGTATCCTGGGAGACAAAGATCTAGAAATATAATCTTTATTATGACCCATAGATTGTGGAAATCTAAGTGAGAATTCACTAGAATAATATTCTTTCATCGTACATCTAAAATGAATAGTAGTGTAGACACTAACTTTTAAAATTCTTACAAATAAATTTGGTACATTTGAGGTAATTTCCTATCATATCCAATACCATATTTTTTTAATTTATCTTATTTAAATATGGAATTTTATCATAATTATTTCTTTATTGGACAAATGCAGATAGATTTTTCTTTAAACATTAAAATTAATTATTTAGTTTTTCATTTATTTTTTAAATAGCCATTAAATAATCATAAACTTTTTCATTCAATTTAGAAGTATTATTTTTAATCTTCTCATTTTCTAAAAAAATTTCCTTGTTTTTATCAATAATTTTATTATTAATTCCTTTTAGTTCATTATATAATTCATAAATTTTAAAAATATCCATTCTTGGTATTTTAATTTCTTTATTTAACTCATCAATACTTGGTTTATAAAAATATAAATTATTATCAGAATATTCAAAATCACGGACCTCATTAATGGATGAAATAAATCCCAATTTCAGTGATTCTATTTCATTTCCAAATTTTTCACTAGAATTTGATTCTTTAGTATAACTCCAACTTGTAATTAAATCCTTTTTCTCTTTAATTTTGAACTTTTTTTCCTTATTTTCATTATTCAATATTGGATGGTCCAGTTTGATATGTAATTTATTTCTACGCTCAAAACATATAACATCTAATGTATTATAATTATAATTATCATTACCCTTCATATTACCTTTGTAATCATATCTTCTAGAGTCTCTTCTAAATCAGTTTTTGAAACCTTTATTTGTTTTCATTATTTTGTAAACTTCAATCATAAGTTATTCTACTTATTCTATTACAATTACTTATAACTTATAACTAGAAGAGTTAGATGAAACAATATTAACATATTTCAAAGCTAAATCTATGTTCTTAGTTGTTTCTTCTTCAGCGATGCCTTTCAACTCTAGTTCATATTACATAAGTGAATCAATGAGTTATTTAAGAGTTAATTACTTGAAATTATTTCTTTCATCGATGTAAAACTTCTTGGAATGACACTTCTTGGGTAGAGATATAAGAACCCTTTCAACCATAGTAGTTTTTTCCAATGCTTCTCTTTGAGCACACATCCCATTCATGATGTTGTTTAGCCTATGGAACATTTAATTAACAGTTTCATTTTATTCAATCTTGAAGTATTGGTACTCATTCTTCAACATGATTAGCTTAGTTATTTTTAGTTTTTTATACCATAGTGAGTAATTAAAAATTTCCCCAAATATCATGAGAAGTTTTAGAAGAATATACATAACTAAAAACATTCCTACTTATAGAAAAATATATAATATTAATAAAATTTTATAATTATGAACATGATTTTCTCTATCATTACTAATAAGAGCATCAATATCTGAATCAGGTAATTTATAAGGCTTTTCTATTGTGTTCTAATGTTCATTTTTGATTTTTTTAAGGTAGGATCCCATTATTACTTGCCAATAGTCATAATAATTTCCATAAAATAAAGGAGGTTTATATGGAACCCAACTATGATTTGAATTCTAACCCGCCATATTTGACAGATATTTCCCTTAGACTGTTAATTATATAAAGGGGTTATCATATAGAATATATCTACTATACATAAATCTCTAAACATGATTATAGAATTAACAGGTAAAATATTAATGAAATGAAACTCTTAAAGGGAAAGGCTTTGGTACCAATTTTTTTCCCAGATGGAATGATGGCTAGAAGATGTGGGGTGAATATACTATATTAAAATTTTAAGTTATTATATTTAAAAAATATTTAATCAGTGGAAAATAAAATAAAAACATGGTGATTTTTATAGTAGTTCAGAAAAAATGGATTCTCATCTACTCTCCACACCCCTCTACTCCTTGAGAGGTATGGTATCCCCTAAATGAACTCAATTTTGAAGGAGAATCACAAATATATTACAAAATATCTTTTCTAGTGGAGTCACAAACATGACACAACTGATATTTTCAAGGGGGTAATAACCCAATTACAAAATGTACCTTTTATAGATTTATAACCAACCATAGAAACTAATTTTGTTGGGGGGAATCATAAACCAATATACAGCTATAGCATAATATAATAGATATAAAGAATTAAGTGCACAAACATAAGAACTAATCAAGATAGACTGAGGTAGAATAGTTTATATCAGCTCTACCAGCCTTTGATAAATCCTTCGAGTACTGTAATAGTAAGGAATTAGAGATCATGAATGTTCTTATGTTCTTTCTTAACTGTCATTAAACACTTTTCTTCTTATTAAAATAAGTTCACATCATTATAAAGACTATCAGTT
Source organism: Viscum album (assembly GCA_963277665.1). Lineage (NCBI taxonomy): Eukaryota > Viridiplantae > Streptophyta > Magnoliopsida > Santalales > Viscaceae > Viscum > Viscum album. The sequence continues at coordinate 125,697,951 of OY728146.1, read as the reverse complement.
TTTCAGTAGCGTGGAGGTGTAGTCATACATTTCTTGTAGTGTATTCTTCCTTTAAATAAGTTACTGTTATAGATACACACATTATATAATAGTTATAATAATTAAAAATTAATAATATTATTATTATCATTAATATATTTTTAATTATAGTTGCTAATAATAAATTAATAATACTCAGTCAAAGTTTCCAAAATATCATCCTTGAAATAAAAAAACTACTTCAGAGTTGTTAAATGCTTTGAAATAAACTCCATAATAAATGGATTTGAATATATATTCAAGTGGATGACATTTATCATAAATATGATATAGGTTATATCACCAAACATGGCTCGATATTTAAGATCCATACATAATATACTTCAATGTGTAAAAAAATTGATATGTAATACATTTTCCCATATATAATTTTAAAAAAAACTTATATATGAAAAAACCATACTCAATAGGTAATATTTTTTTCATTTCTAGAAACCTTTCCTTGTATATGAAATGTAAAACTTATATATGAAAAAACTTATGTGATTCATAAGTTATTTTCATTTGTGAGATAGAACTTATCATAAGTGTTGCATATTACAATATATAATTCCCCTATTAATCATAAAATACAATATGGCCATAAAATGTAAAAAAAATATATTTTGGATAAAAATGATTATAGTTTATAAAAAATGATAAGTGTTAGGTATTGTAAGTATGAGTTTTTCATGCCTAAATAAAATATAAAATGTTCTTTTATATATATATATATAATATTTGTAAAATAAATAAAATGTTTATTTATTTTCCTATTACTTTAGAATATTCATATTTATAAAATGATTATGAAATGTGGATATTAAGTATATATTATTTTATATGATAAAATGATTCTTATAAATTGTTTAACAATGCATTAAATGATAGGTATAAAAACATAAGACTTATTTTCCATCTACCTTCACCTCGGTTTGTAATTAAATTTATTATCTTGATTTAGATGTTGAATATAGTTTATACATATTAGGTTTTAAAGTTTTAATGAATTGGATTCTTTATTTGGTAAAGTGTCTCTATGTAGAGGGACTTTTGGTCATAATTCCCACTATCCCATAGGCTTATTCCTTGTTCTAGAAAGATGGGGTTGATTATTTGTGGCTCTAGGATTACTCATATAGAGATTATCAATTTTATATAATTTTAAATTTTTACATGAAATTTTCATCTACCCAATGTGTAGGATTCATTTGAATATGTATGAATATGTTTGAATTCTATTTTTTGGCGAGTAACACAAAATGTGGGTTGTGTAAAGAGTTACACATTAATATGGTGTGAACTAATTAATTTGTTGGTTAAAATAGGGATTCTAAAACTAAATCTTCATGAGCATGTATACACAAAGGAATAAAACATGAGATAATAGAGATTGCATGTAATTCAATATTTATGAATTTAATATGCATGTGATTTATATTAAATTGGTGAGAATTTAAAAGAACCCCCCTAAAATACTAAGTGTGATATTCCTTCCTATCATAGACTTGTTTGGGCCACCTTTGGAATAGGAAACCAATCCATCCTATGACATACCTGAAGGGAAATTCCAATCCCCATAGGCTGGCGATAAGATCCAAGGGCATCAGAATATTACTCATTTCATGACCCAGCCCACTGAGGCCTACCTATCCAATGTTAAGAAAAATGAAACACCCCAAGCCTTCCTCCAATAGGATAGGGGATAGAGATAAGCAATGGGTAGGAAATATTGAAATGGGAGGCTTAGACAAAGTACTTGTACACATGCACACAACTAGCACCTTGAAACATTAAAGATATATAATAAAATACAAAACATCTAAATTGAAACATGCATGAAAAAATCCTCTAGGAAATACATATCATAATGAAACAAGTTATACAAGGTAAAGGTTAAAAATACACTCCCAACTAGAAATAAAGGAGAAAACCCAAAATGGAAATAATTGTAAAGAGTATAACAGGGGAGATCCTGGCTCAAATCCCAAATTCTAACCACAAAACAGAGTCAACGCCACTATATACTTCTAACCTCCACTAATACCAGGTCCACCATAATCACTATCAATATATTTTTTCACTGTATAAGACATATCACATGTGGTAGAATCTTATGCATGGGTAAGTATATACATACCTAGTAGGAAGTCCTGAAAACCAAGAAGGGGAAGAAATATAAAGCAACAATAGTCATCTCAACCCATAAGTAAGAGGGAAATGATACCCAAAAAATATGATTATAAAGAAACCCAAGAGAGAGAAAGTGGATCTTCATCTCCATAGCCCATACTAAGAATGATGAGTCTTCCTGCATCTCTAAAGGTCCATCTTCGATTCCCAACACAATATACACCCTCACCAGAATCTGAGTGGAGGGGCCTGCTCCTCGCTATTCTTCTCCATGGTTAAGGGAGTAATAACTCCCGTGGAGGACCCATTCATCACTAGATTTTGAAGATGGGGTAGTAACACTCTATAAATAAAGGAACAATGCCCCAATATAGTATGGTTTGATACTAACTCTACCTTTTTAAAGAGTATAGGGGATCTACACCCTAGTGAGACAGGTGAGTACCAACCCTAGAATCTCTCTGATGATCAAAACCAATCACTACCATCAATCAAGAATCGCTAAAAGGAGATTCATGCTTGTAAAAACTCATGTCATATCTCTGATTCCAGAATGAAGGCCACCATCATGTTCTATATGGAAACATAATTAATATAGGATACTCTTGATCCCAGATCCTATTATAAAATAATGAGATACATGAGGTGTAATTTCTTGAGGGAGGTATATAGCATGTACCTAGTGTCTCATGGCGTGTGACCTCTCCTAGAAACTAGTTCATGTCCTCGCCCACACATATCTTGGATGGACATGTCTAACTACACAATGTGAACATGTATTACATGGAATGTCCTTTCTTCCCAGGGTATTCTCGTGTCCTCGTAGTCCATTCCCGTGTACTTCGGCCTAGGATCGTGTACTCTAGTTGTGTCTGTGTACACTGGTCATGTCCAAGTACACTGATCATGTCTAAGTATATAGTCATTCCCTTATACTATGGTCATTCTTGTGTGCTTGTTTGTTCCAGTGCCTTTGTAATCATGGGGTACATGCTAAGCTACTAGAACCAAGTCACATATCATGTTAGAGTAATACACAACATGCGATATTTAACTCTACCTGAAACCTTATCCACCATATCCATGGGACTACAATGTGTGTGTTCTTGAACTACACATAGTTTATATCAGGATTTTCCAAAAATAGGAAAACCCTTCACATGCCTCTCCCATGCTTCATCCACCGCTGTTTCCACCTTGAATATTTCCAAGTAACTTAGATATAGTTCTAAATGCACCTGATCTATTTTCTGTGGTCAGATTCCAGCCACTCGGACCTCGTGTGGTTCATGCTCATCACACAGCATTGTAACATTTCCTCTCCCATAGATGGAAACCTATAATATAGACTCTAATACATGTTACCAACTCCCGATTCCTACATTTCATACCAATTTGATTGAAAAATTATAACAAATAACTCATTCATGCATCCTCTGTGAATCTGGGGTTCGATCGTGCTCAAATTCAGCCTGCAAATGTCAAAATACAACCCCATAGGCCAATAGCAAAGAATATAAAGAAAAGTGGGGGAATATACAACAACGAATAGAAATTACAATTTGGATGGTGATATTATATCCAATGATTTCATAGTGTGTAAACTAGGGTGAAATCAGGGGTGTGAAAATTAAAATAAATAACCAAGATCATGCGAAGAATGGAAATCACCGTAAACAAAAGCAGATAAGAAATCCATGCTTAGTTAAATAAATCAAGGACATAAATCCATGAAATAATTTTCCCTAACTCAAGTTTCTATTTATCTCTAATAAATAATGGGACTATTTTATTTTCATTGGTGAGATCTAGGAACTTCATTGGTGAAGAATAGTCCTTTGAAGAATAGTCATTGCTCCTCGATCTGTTATTGATCGTCAGTAGTTATTCTCCTTAGATCCTCTAATATCCCAATGTTATAAGGATAACCCAAGTTATTTTCCATAAAAAGGTATATATAGAGTAGGAATTATGTTTTAGGTTATTAAAAAAATGAATCATTTAATTTATTTAATGCGCCCACCAATGGTCACCTCCATCTTAATGCCTAACGTCAACCAACTTTATGTCATGCCTAGGATAAACCCCACATTTTGAAATTAACCATGGTCTTGGATTTCCTATATGAGTTCCCAATCAATGGTAAAACCATATATCCATAAAATATACATGTGTGTGATTTCATATATATTAATGTTTTTAATATATTAATCTCGGGATCCTACGACACCCAAACATAGCACTGGATCCAACGAAAATTCTAGAGATAAAAGCAAAAGAACCAAATTTGTTACATAATCCACTCCTTCAAGGATTTTCTACATGAAAAGTACAAGGTACACAAAAAGGCTGGGTACTAATCCAACATCTAGATCTCACACTCCCAGGAGCTCTCATACATACTTCCATGTTGTGAAAGCACTGGAACCAAAATGATGGTCCATTCATGCGGTCTACTCTCCTTTTAATCCTTGATCACCATAGGGTACTCAACAAAGGTGGCTCTATCCCTGATGTATTACCTTCCATAGTCAATAATGTGTGCCAGTTCGTGTATGTATCTTCTCAACTGCAACATGTGGAAGGTTTCATGCACTCATTCTAATTGTGAGGGAAAGTTCAAGTGGTAAGAAACCTCACCAACCCTCCATAGGATCTCAAACTCAAAAGGCTTATGATGTTGAAGGAGAAAATATAAATATCATGGTATATTTTTAGGATTCAATTACTAGAACTGAAATGGTAGGGTTGGTGGATTTTTGGTCATGGGGATAATAATTTCTAGATTCATAACTGGGTGGGTTCTATGCTTAGGTTCCTAAGGTGTCCTGAACCTGATCTATCATTTTCTTAGGACTCTTTTCATCCCACCATCATTGAGACAATTTTATATCATAATCAATGTGAAATATTAAAAAAATCAACTATTTGAGGATCATGATAGGATTTTTTTCATAAGAGCATCGTCTGGTTCCTTCCCATCAAAAGCATATTGAAACTCTCTAACTATAAACCATGGGAATGATGGATGGGGAATAACTCTCTGGTGAAAATAAATAATGGATAAATTCAACTCTCTTGTTTGGAACATCAAGAATAATGTGATCTCAATGGATGATGCAATTATAAAAAAAGGGGTTAACCTTGCATCAAAGTGCCTCTGTTGTTGAAACTCTAAGGAGGAGATGTATGATTATATTTTATTTACTGGGGAGTGGGAATACTTTGTGAGGAGTGATATACAAGTATTTTTTGGGAATGAATTGCATGTGATCAATGGTATCATTTTTATACATTCTTGGTTCAATGGAATGGGAAATAACTCTCTTGAGACAATGGCAAGGTCCATCCTTCTTTTTTCTAGTTTATGGTGCATTTAAAATGCAAGAAACCATTCTCGTAATGATAATATCAATAGTTTTTGGTTGGCCATTCAAATTTACTCTTTTTATCTTACATCTGATCTGGGTAAGCTCTTGAAACACTTAGAGAATTCTAAAATACTGGGGAAGATTATGATTGGAAGGAGCTCCATCTTGTCTGACCAAAGGGTGCCTACCCAGGAGAGATAAGTCTAGTGGAACACTCCCAATAGTGGGTTCAATCTAAACACATATGGCTCTAGCCATCTCAATCTCATGTTCAAAGGTGGTGTTTTTCATGACTCAAATGTTTTTGGAAATCATCACCTTTAATAATTTTTATGGTCAGGGTGATTCTCTTCATACTAAATCCAAGGCTCTTATCAACAGGATCAAGGTTTGTAGTTCTTTTGATATCCCACTAAATTTCATTGAAATTGATTCTTAAGTTCTTATAATCTCTATAAAAAATAAGATTACCACTCCTTGGTCGATTTTTTATCACATTCATAAGAGAAAGGGGTACATCAATCATGCCCACCTGATGAAAACTTGTCATAAAGGTAGTAATGTTTCAGATTTAATGCCTTTAAAGTGTAATCAGGGTAATCATAGAATGATATTTTATATCTTGGGCTCCCTCCCCCCCCCCCCCCTAAGTGTGTAAATATTGTTTGTGCTGATGCTCTTGGTCAACATTAAATTAGACCTCCCTAACCTTGTTTGTCTTTGGATTCTTTTAATAAAAAAAATTACTCTATATGGATGGATGGATGTCCTCATATGCTTATGGATCACTTAAACCTTCTCTATCATTGAATGCACTATCTTTTTCCCAACAAGATATGTCTCTCCAATCTATTTCTAGCACAAGTGTGAGATAAAGGGTCTCCTATATAGTTCCTTGAAAGGTTCCATGTTGATATTAAATTTATGTTTGTTATTATAGGAAAAATATACCAATGGAAAGTGATCCACACAGCTTCAGCTAAATTCCAACACACAAGCTCTCAACGTATCCTCCAACACTCGGATAGTCTGCTCAATCTATCCATATTTATGGGGGTTAAACACCATTGTAATATATAAATGGTTCTTTAAAGCCTCCTAAAACCCCATCCACAACCATGAAATGAACCAAGAATCATGGTCAGAAACAATCATCAAGGGTACCCCATGAATCTGGATGATCTCTCAAACATACAACTACCACAAAATCTCAACTAAATATGCTCCTAAATGGAAAAAAAGTTTTCTAACTTGGTGATTTGGTAAATATTCACCCAAATAGCATTATGGACTCTCACTATCCACATAATACCCATCATAAAATCCATCTATATGTCATCCCACTTCTATTTTAGGATATCAATAGGTTGTGTCAAACCTGATGGAACCTGATGTTCAACCTTTACCTGTTGATACGAAAGACATCAATAAACTAACTCAAAAAAAATCCTCTTCATTACATCCCACTAAATCTATTTTTGAAGGTTCATATACATATTTTTCACACTATGATATACTACTAAGGGGGAAGTATCAAACTCCCTCAACACCTCCTCACACAACAAAACTGGAACCACCATTCATCCCTAGAAAAGGATAATGTTCTCCAATCCTTCATAAAATTCATCTAGTGTGTCTCCTGGTGATGTATGGTCATGTAGAACCTCAAAATCAATGTATCACGATTAACTATATCTCACATGCTAAATAAGTGGTGGATTCACCACCACTGAAGGAAGATAATTTGTACCCATCTCGTCCACCAGGGTCATCTGTAATAAAGCCAACTGCTCTAATGGCTCCTCCACTAGGAGAGAATGGGACTTCCTACTAAGGAAAACCACCGCCATGTTTCCCTTCCCTAGAGTATAGACTTTATCAAAGTAATATTCTTGTATGAACTCTAACCAATACCTCTATCTTGGGTTGAGATCTCTCTGAATAAATATGTACTTGATACTCTAGTGGTATAAGTAAATAATAAAATTCTCACATGGAAGATAATGCCTCTACATCTTCAAGGTTAATACTACCACTACTAACTCCAAGTCTTGTGTCATGTAATTCTTCCCATGGGGTCTCAACTTCCTCAACCCATAACACAAGTAGAAATTTTGGCTATAGTCATGGCCAAAAATCATGTCTATAGGGGTCAAAATTGTGGCTATAAGTTATAGCCACGATTCTATATGTATGTGGATAGTATTGGCATGGCTATAGAAAAAATCTATAGCCACAATTTTTTGGTTTGTTGCCACAGTTGTCCACCATAGAAATAGCTCCTGTAGTTTTCCACCATGGAAGTTGAGCTATAGTTATAGTTTGAACCATGGCTATAGGTGTTGTTTCCACAGTGGAAAGCTATGGTTATAGCCACAGTAAACTATGGCTATACCCCAAAATAATAATATGAGCCCAGTGAGATTCGATCTTTGTACCTCCTCTATAGGATTCAACCACCTAACCACTACACCACGGACAACTTCGGGTACATATATATAGTTTTAGTATATATATTATTAAAAAGTGTGTTTATAGGGTGTAAACTATGGAAATAGGGCATCCCACAATTTTTTGGTGGGAAAGTTTTTTCCCCACACAAGCACGGGAGATCTATAGCCATAGTTTCTCAAAATTATGGCTATAGGTATAGGCTATAGCCATGGTTTTATAGAACTATGGCTATCTTCTTTGAGAAAATTTTCTATATCCATGGTTTAATTAAACTATGGATATATACTACCCCTATACCCATAGTTTTATCAAAATTGTGGCTATATACTTGACATAAATACCAATATCAATGGTTTTGGAAAACTGTGGCTATAGGTTTGTGGCTATAGCCCTATTTTCTAGTAGTGTAAGAAATAAATACATACCTTTTCATTAACACACAACTAATCCCAACTCCATAGGCATTAAAAAGAACCACATACTCAACACCCTCCTACAGTAGCCTTAAAATATGAGCATTGTTCAACCTCAACCTCAACTCCTTAAAGGCTCCCTAACACTGCACAATCTAGAAAAAACAGCATCCCTTTTCACATCAAGGTAGTCAAATGGGATTATATCCTAGAAAATCCTTCTATGAACCTCCTGTAGTTCCCCACCAAACCAAGAAAACTATACACCTATGACATGCACTTGGGTGGATACCAAGAAATAAATGTATCAATCATTGTTGGATCCACAGTTAAACCATGATTAGAGATGACATGCCCTAGAAAGTGAACCTCATGGATCCAAAGCTGACCCTTCAAGATCCCACCATAATCGGTGATCCTGAAGTAAGGCTAAGACTATCCGCAAACTCCATGTTTGTAATACCTTATATATTGGGTACATGAGAATTCCTTTAATGTGGTTAACCATAAACCAGTCCAAATAATATTGGAAGATCCAATTTATAAGTACCATGAACATTGTGAGGGAATTTTTCTCACCAAAGGGAATCACTAATAACTCATCATGCTCATAACAACATTGGGATATTGTCTTCATAATATTATCCTTTCAAACCCTCATCTAATGGTAGTTGTACCTGAGATCAATCTTTTAAAACTTCATCTCACCTTACAATAGGTTTGAGAGGTCTTCAATCCTTTGGGAAAAGGTTACTCATCTTCGATCTTCACTTATCTCAGGTAATGACATACAACATAAAGCTTACATATCTCATTTTTCTTTTTCATGAACAACTACAAAGCTACCTAGGGGATCAACTAGGTCTAAAAAACCTTCCTTATAGTATCTACCACTCCAAGGGTCATATTATCCAACTAAAGAGTCATCAATTGTATCATATAGCACATGTTAAAAACATCAAATGGTCTCATTGCCACTACAACAAAATCCAAAGAGAATATCTCTTCTCCAAGATCCAAGACACACTGGTAGAAGCAACGTGTGATCTTTGAAACTTCCTCAATGGGAGTATCTAGATTCAAGGGTCGAGCTAAAGGCTCTACTATAATCTCCAGGTCTCAACCAAGGGATGTGATAAGGAAATAGTGACTTACCCTTATGCCTATTAAAATCATATATATAGTAGATAAGTCACGAGTCATACCACAAATCACTCTAATGCCTCTCGACCATAATCCTACACTCCCTAGAACTATCCTTCCACTTTCCCTATCGGTTTCCCATAAACAGGGTACACATCCAACACTTCAGAACCACCGAAACGACCTCAAACATGTAATTCAATGGAAATAATCCACCACACCTCGACATTATCCTATTTGTATGGAATTGACTCATCTGCATGATTTTAAATTGCATCATAATATGACATAGATTTATGGGGGAAGTATCCCACTTCCTTGCATGATTGAAGTCACATCACTCCACCAACATAGGGATCCATCAACACCATATGTTTCACTAAATAATTTTATTCATCAAGACCATCATCTCACCAGGAGAGGTCCTACACAAGGTGGAAAGCCTCAATATATCACCTCTCTATATCCTAAGAGAGGGTCACCTCATCACAGATTTGGATGACCAGACCTTACTAACACAACCAACTACTCCATGAAGAAGTAACTGGATGCAAGAAAAACCATCCAATTGGTCGAGTTAAAAATGCTAGAAACACAAACCACTTCCATTATTCAATCCTATGCTACCTTAGGGTATGGATCACCATGAAAAATGAGTAATATCTGTCACTAGAACTTGTATAATTCACTAAGCCTATGTGAATTTTCATATTGTCTTGTTGGAGCTAGTGAATGCTCAGTATACATACAATCAACCACCTGGATGACTAGAAGTGGTTCCATGCACTTCACAATAGGTGGTCTCACAGCTCTATACCTGTCTGGGGGAAACACCCCATGAATGCATGGAGAGAGAATTTTTTTTATGTGTCATTTTTTCCTTATACTTTAACATTTTAATCTCTTAAATACTATAATATATTATCACATGGAGTTTTCTCTCAACGAGACTTCATTTAAGGTGCTTCTTTGTCATGTTTTCATTACTATTATTTTTATTAACTATTATATTTCTTGGGAAATTATTATGGATGAAAAAGAAACTACTCTATTTTCCTAAGATAAAATTCATGAAATTAGTAGCAAACCAGCGATAGTGTGTGAAATGGATAGCAGTCAAAAAAGAAATAAAGGTTATCCCATGTGATCCTTCAAGATCAACCATTATTCATTACTTTTAAATGTTTCATTAAATAAACTCTCCCAACACATAGTTTGAAATCAATAAACCATGCATCTAATTAAGTTTTAGATGTTAAATTCAACAACTAAAATCTCATTAATTGACCTCCTTTTGATAATATTTGATCAAAGTACTCTGTGATCTTTGAGAACCAATACATAATCAAGCTCTTACAGCACTCACAATTCTTTATTGAGAAATGAGAGCTTAAACAATGAAATCCAATTTTCTAACTCCTAACCAAATTGAGAAGTCCACACTCAATGAAAAATACATTATGATCGTCAATATTTTGGTCAAATAATGGAAGATAAATAAAAACTAAATGACAAAGAAATAATCATCAAACATCATTCGATTATCTAATAATTGAAAACATGGAGAAAATTTACAGATTTATAGAAAAGTAAATGAAATCTCATAGAGGAATCACCAGAATAAATCACAAGGTTGAGGAACTAAAATAATCAACAAATCATGCCCAAAAAATGTGAATGGATTTCAATCTTCATCTTCTTGATCATAGACAGAGCTTCTTCAATTTTGTTAGAATATCTCATAGTTCTACTCTTCATTGCTCTGCTCCCATTACCATGAAATTGTGTTATGATTTTTTTTCCTCACCCCATGCTCCATCTCCATTTAACTCTTTTATTTTCTCCCAAAAATCACCGACTAATTTTTCTAAACACCCATGTCAGTCGTTACTGGAACCCTTGTAATTTTTTACCTTCAATAATTTCCCATGTGACTTTAAAAAAACCCCATCAACTAATTCTTCCACTTTCACAGAGTAATTACTACTAAAAATGAATTAATTTAATTTATCAACATATATAATTAATTTATATTAATCCTAGAACTAAAATACCTTTCTTGACTTCAAAAATTAAACCATTGGTTCAAACTTTACCTCATCATAGAACTGTTGTCTGATATTCAAGTGTTAAACTCACTCAAATCTAGAGACTCCAAACCTAAAAACATAATAATGGTTTATATATTAGGTTATAGTATGAATTCTAGTTAGAAATTGCAGATAAAGATATTGGCATCACAATGGATTGATATGAATCAAATGATTCATTTTATCCTACAATTGGAATACAATCTTCACAAACTCACAACTAGTTTATTTAGGAACAACGAAGATGTAAAGACCTATAAATTTCAAGGAAATTTTTTTTCTTAATTTTCTTTGGAATTTTACAAGAACGCAGTTTCTGACGGCACCTGATTCCGAGGCCCGGTGTACCCGGAATCATTTTCCGAAGTTTGGCTTGGGTACATTCAGTGAATGAACGAGCGGGTTTTTCTAACTTTTAAACAAGTGCTTGGAATCGAATTCCGAGGGCACTGATGGAATCGCAGCGCCGATATTTGCTTAGAAACGCCTCTCCCGGAGTTGCATTTGCTCGGGTGTGGTTTTTAAATTTTGAGGTTAAGTTAAGAAATAAAATAAAGTGGTGCGACAACTTTATTTTTACTTCACTTAAAGCCACTTAAACTAAGTTGAAGCAGATAGGGTGCAATCCAAAATATCCTACCCTCTTGGTAGGATATTTGTGAGGTGGGCCCGCACGATCCCCTCCGTTTCTTTTCCGCTAAGTAACGCACCCGCGAAAACCCCCATTAAATAAAAGTCAACTGGGGCGTTTTCTTAAAAAATTAAATGCTCTTATTAATTGGGCGGTTTATTCGTTGAAATTAATTCTATGAATTAATGGGTCGTTACTTAGTTTGTTTTTCATTTGTTGGCATGTAATAAAATAAGACCAACATTATTCTTCTTGAGTGTTGTTCGTTGAGAGGATTTGACAGAAACCTTAGGTCCTTCATCCTCCTTCGCGAAGAACACGAAGAACGCGAAGAACACCGGCCTTCGACGAAAGGCGACAAAGAACTCCGAGCCCTCGGAGATCGGCGACGCGACGCCAAGTACCACGACGCTGACGATTCTTCTCCCGCGACGTTCTTCTGCGACGTTCCTTCATCCGCGAAAAATCTTCGATCATCCGTTGAGGTAAGAGATTGCGGACCCTTTTTAATTCTTTGTGGTTTATAACAACAACATGGATTTAATTGCTATAATTAAATATGTATGTTCTTGATCCTCGGAGTTCGTTGATGCAACGCCGTATACCGCGACGACGCGACGCCCTTCCGCGACGTGACGATCCTCTCCTTCTGTGACGATCAATTCCGCGAAGAATGCACGTTTGACGACTTCGACGAGGTAGGGGTTTGATTCTTAAAAATATTTGTGATTTATACCCATGACGTTTGTTAAACTTTTGTCGTGTAATTTTTTTAAAACCGCTAACGCGGTGGGTGCGGACTAACAAACAAGTCCGAACCCACCACACTTTTTCGTTCTTGGTGCGCGAAACGGCAGACGATGACAAACGGGACCGCAATGGAGAATTGAGGGCCAGGTAGTGAAGTATGGGACCCGGGAGGAGCTACGGCGCAGATGAAAATGGAATCGGACCACCAGAGCAACTCCGGTGGCCCGCGGACTCCACCGGCGGCACGGGTCGCCGGTGCGGCGGCGCCGGGGGCGCGCCGCCGGACGGAGCCGCCGCAGTTGAAGCCGCGGCGGCGGGAGGTGGTTCCGCGGCCGCGCGGAACCGAAGGCAGGGACGCGGTGGCCCAGCCGCATCCGGTGACACCGAGCGGCCCCACGCGGGGCTGCGGCTTCGTTTCACACGGGGGCAACACGCCCCCCGCAGCTTCCTTGCTCGGCCGCTCGGCCGAGACGAGCCGAGCCGAGCCAACCCGCCGGCCGGGTCGCGCCCAGGCCGGGCCGGGCCGCTCTGGCCAGGCCGGGTCGCGCCCAACCGGGTCCGACCCGGTTCGGGCCGACCCAAGGGGGAGTTGGGTCGGGTCGGTCCGGGCCCAGACCCCCCCCCCCCCCCGTTTCCGGACCTTTTCGGTCTTTTGCTCATAACTTGAGCTACGTGCCTCTGAACGACGCGCCGTCAGCGGCGATGTGATCCTTGGATCGAGACGGTCGTTTCGTTATATCACACTCAAGGTTTCGGATTACTTTGAGTTTGGCCAGGTTGGTTCGTACACAAAACCAACCGGGCCCTCAGAGTGGAAACGCTCATATCTTGAGCTTCGGACGTCCGATTGACGTGCCGTCGACTTTGTTGATTTTCTATAGGTGAGACGGATCTTTTGGCTTACTCCACCCAAGGTTTGGATGTAGGTGGAGTATGGTCGGGCTGGTTTTTCCCTAAAAACCCAACCGGGACCCTGGGACGAAAAAGCCAATAACTCTCAGACCGGGCGTCCGATTGACGCGTCGTCTATGACGTTGAGTTTCTGTTGACGATACGGAACTTTTGGATACTTCAACTCTGGACTATGTGTCAGTTGATGTATCAGCCTCTCGGCTCGTGGAGCGGACCCTCCCGAATGAGCTTGCTGTGTGCGGGAACCCTAGAGCTGGCTGCGACTGCTACTGTGACGACGACGACTGTACAGAGATCCTCAGTGGATTCGACGGCGACGACTATAGCACTCAGCGATCCTTTGTGGGTCAGTGCTACCGATCCTGTGTGGGTCCGATCCTGTGTGGGTCAGTGCTCAGCGGTCCTGTGTGGGCCAGCGCCTACAGGTCCTGTGTGGGCTCGATCCTGTGTGGGTCTTTGCGGGGGTTAGTTACCTATCGATCCTTTGTGGGTCAGATCCTTTGTGGGTCATTGCGGGGGTTAGTACCTATCGATCCTTTGTGGGTCCGACGACTTAGATGGATCAGTGATCATCTCTATCGTCATTCGAAGAAGTATACCTGTGTGAGCTAAAATCCTGTTTTACTTTCCTGTGTGGATTGTGTTGTGCTTTCCTGTGTGGATTGTGTTGTGCTATCCTGTGTGGATTTACGTTTTGCTTTCCTGTGTGGACTGGGTTGTACTTGGGATCGAAGGTTGTAGCGTATTGGAATTGATGACTTAGGTATATGTATGGGCATATACCTAAGTTGTGTCGGATGTTACTTTGTGATTGTATCTTTCCTTTGTGGTTTATCCTTTGTGGATTCTGGGAGACCTTCGGGGGTCTCGGGGTCCCTACTGAGTAGCTTATACTCACCCCTGCACGGGCTATGCCCGCACTATGTTGTGTTGGTTTCAGACGACGGACAGCACTGATCGTGGTAGAGGCTTGCGGAGCAGGACGGTACCTGGAGGTGGACCACTGGGCGGGGTGTACTCGGAGCAGACGGCTGGACCGAGGAGCTGTGGAGGCTATCTATACTCACCCTTCAGGTGGGACTTCCAGAGGACGGCTCGACGCTGTGGCTTTTCCTTTCAGTTTTTGTTTTTCCCCTTTCAGTTGTACTTTACAGTTGGGCTTGTATTTCCGGACCCCTTTACTTTCAGCACATCTTGTTTCAGTTTTTACTTAGTGTTTTACTTCCGCTTGTACTATGTGGTGTATGTTTACTTTTATAAGGGCAATGCCTTCCCTGTTACCGGGATTTACGCCTTGGTGCTAGTTTTCAGCCCCTGGCCTATGGAAGGCGGGCTTGGGGTAGTCACGGCACGGGCCCCGAGGACGGGTCATGACAAATTGGTATCAGAGGAGTTCGGTTCTACTGAAGACTCTGATCTTTCTTCTATGTGAAGCAATAGTGTTAAGCGTATTGAGTGTGGTTATCAGTCTATGGAGCCCAGTGTTGGTACGGTGGCTGACGTATCCGTACACCAGGACCCTGACTTCTGATTTCCGACTTAATGCACGAAAACATTGATTGCATGTGTGTTTCAAGTTTTCTTTTTGATTACTTGTATCAGCTCACCAGGTATATTGTTCTGACCGTGGCGCACCTGTTTCCTTTTTAGGATGGCCCCACGATGGCAGCCAGCTAGGGTTCCGAGAGTTGAGCATGACGACAGCCCGCCGAGCGACGAGGCCTCGGTGCAGGGCCCTTTGACTGCAGAGACACCGGCGGTACCTCTACCCGCCGAGCCACCGATGCTTCCAGCCCCAGCCGTTGACGATGCACGTCGCCTTAGTGCACTGCATGAGTTCTAGCGCCAGCGACCGCCTAGGTTCCATGGGGAGACGGACCCCCAGGCAGTCGAGGACTGGCTGGAGGCAGTTGTACGATTTTTCAGGCTAGTGAGGACACCAGAAGACCTCATGGTGATCCACGCAGCGAGCCTACTGCACGCAGCAGTGGGCCGATGGTGGATCTTGATGCTCCAGGTGCATGATGAGGCATCTCTTCTCTAGATGGACTTTGAGAGCCTCTTCCGCTCGGAGTTCATCTCAGCCACCCTCCGTGTGGTGCGTATCTAGGAGCTTCTTCAGCTGTGGCAGGGCAGCATGACGGTCGCCCAGTACTCGGCGAGATTTACCGATCTCTCGCGCTACTCGACCGACATGGTACGGGACCCATTCTTCCGGGCCTGGACCTTTGAGCAGGGATTGAGACACGAGATCAGGGCATCGCTGATCTCCCTCAGCATTCTGACTCAGGCAGGAGTACTGGAGCGATCCCTTTTGATCAAGAGCTTTCTTGCTGAGACTTCTCCAGCAGCGAGACCTACCGCGGGGCGGCACGTAGCAGAGTCTTCCGCAGCAGGTAGTCGACGGATGACTTAAGGGTCCAGGCAGACCAGACCCTCACGCAGATGACCTCAGGACACTGGCTCAGCAGTGCGGGGCACACAGCGTGGAGCCCGTCTTTCGAGAGGCAGGCAGTGCTACACATGCGGTGGGCAGGGCCACATGGCTCGTGACTGCCCGACCCACCGTGCTGAGGAGCAGCAGACGGTTGAGGGACCACCTAGGCAGAGGCAGAGGGTCAACCGTGGTGGTCCGCAGGGAGGAGGCAGACGAGGCAGAGGAGCTGGCCGAGCATCAGGTGGTGGGCGACGCTTTGAGGCTCTACCACCACCACCACCAGGAGGTCCACCCCGACCACAGGGAGCTGGCGGGCAGAGACAGGCACAGCTCCAGGCAGCAGAGGCCTATGACCACGGCGCGCCCGAGATGATTCGAGGTACTATCTGTGTCTATTCCACCCTTGCTGCAGTTCTTATAGACACAGGAGCGAGTCACTCTTTCATAGCCGCTGCCCTTGTTCGGAGCTCAGAGATTCCGACAGAGCCGTTGGCTCGATCCTTACGGCTAGAGACTCCTACGGGAGCAGACTCGATGATTACGCACTGGTGCCGGCAGTGTGAGCTTACTCTAGGAGGTGAGAGCTTCGACTGGGATCTTCTTGTAGTGGCGTCGAGGCCTTACGATGTCATCTTGGGCATGGATTGGTTATCTACATTCCATGCACAGATTGACTGTATTAGGCGCAAGGTGCGATGTGTACGCACCGACGGGAGCAGGTTCACCTTCACCGGTGATAAGGGAGCCTTTGCAGCACAGGATGGACTACTGTAGAGGAGAGGACATCCCATCACTCATCAGTTGGCTAGCCTCATCCTAGGAGCAGTTGACGTGCGGAGTCCTAGTTTTCCTACAGTGGTGGATCAGTACGCGGACGTCTTTCCCGACGACGTTCCAGGGCTACCTCCTCGTAGAGAGGTAGACTTTTATATTGACTTGTACCCCGGGATAGCCCCGATATCGACTCCATCATATTGGATGGCCCCCGCTGAGCTTTGAGAGCTACGGGTACAGTTGGAGGACTTGCAGGGCAAGGGTTTCATCCGACCCAGTGTTTCACCCTGGGCTTCCCCGATATTGTTCGCCAAGAAGGAGGACGGGAGCTTGTGACTTTGTGTCGACTATCGTCGCCTGAACCAGGTGACAGTGAGGAACAAGTATTCGCTACCGAGGATTGATGACCTCTTCGATCAGCTCAAGGGATCACGGTGGTTCTCGAAGATAGACCTCAGGTCAGGCTATCATCAGCTCAGAGTTCGAGATGAGGACGTGCAGAAGACGGCCTTCAGATGTCGGTATGGCCACTATGAGTTCTTAGTTATGCCATTCAGCGTAACCAATGCTCCAGCGGTGTTCATGGGCCTCATGAACAGGATATTTCAGCCATACCTCGATCGATTTGTCGTAGTCTTCATCGACAACATTTTGATTTACTCGACGACTGAGGAAGAGCACGCCTACCACTTACGGGTTGTACAAGACACACTCCGAGAGCACCAGCTTTATGGAAAGCTCTCGAAGTGTCAGTTCTGGATACGTGAGGTCCACTTCTTGGGACACGTCATCTCTGAGGCGGGAGTTGCGGTGGATCCCGCAAAGATCGAGGCAGTGCTAGCTTGGGAGCCACCCAAGAGCGTGACGGAGGTGCAGAGTTTCTTGGGACTATCTGGATACTATCAGAGATTTGTACTAGACTTCTCCAGAGTTTCGGCATCACTCTCAGCTTTAACGAAGAAGGGGAAACCCTTTGTGTGGTCAGACAGATGTCATCAGAGCTTCCAGGAGCTGAGACAGAGATTGACCAGCGCACCTATCTTGAGGTTGCCTGAGGAGGGAGTAGGGTACGTAGTCTACTGCGATGCATCAGGGACCGGACTCGGATGTGTCCTGATACAGGAGTGGGCCGTGATCTCCTATGGATCACATCAGTTGAGGCCGCATGAGCAGAACTACGCTACCCATGACCTAGAGTTAGCAGCATTAGTCTTTGCTCTGAAGACATGGCGACACTATCTGATGGGTGAGTGCTTTATAGTCTTTTCTGACCATCAGAGTCTCAGGTACATCTTCTCGCAGAAGGACCTGAACCTGAGACAGCGGCGATGGCTCGAGTTCCTCCAGGACTATGACTTTGAGATAGTCTATACTCCTGGGAAGGGGAACGTGGTAGCCGATGCTCTCAGCAGGAGGATGGGCATTCAGCTACTTGAGGAGGTGACAGAGCAGTTAGCCACTTTGCAGATATCCTTTGTGGATAGAGATGGAGAAGCCTTCCTTCAGTCTCTCATAGTCACTCCTCCACTACTGCAGCGGGTCAGAGAGGCATAGTGTGGGGATGCTGACTGTGAGATGCGGCGTGCACAGATATCCTCAGGACACGCACCTGATGGCTTCTCCTTGGGAGCAAAGCACGACATCCTTTTTAGAGGACGTACCTTAGTACCAGTCACTTTACGAGAGGAGGTGCTGAGAGAGTTTCACACTTCTCCTTTGGTGGTTCATCCTGGAGTGGCGAAGATGTACCAGGACCTCAGACGACAGCACTGGTGGCCAGGCATGAAGAAGGTTGTGGCAGAGTTCGTTTCACGATGCCTCACCTACCAGCAGGTGAAGGCAGAGCATCAGGTACCAGCAGGCTTGGTACAGCCCTTGGAGGTCCCGAAGTGGAAGTGGGACGGGATATATATGGACTTCGTGACTAGACTTCCACGCACTTCCAGAGGTCACGACTCCATCTGGGTGATTGTCGACCGACTCACCAAGTCGTCTCACTTCTTACCCATCAGAGAGCAGGGCTCAGTGGAGAGCTTGGGGCGTCTCTAAGTTCAGGAGATTGTTCGGCTTCACGGTGTGCCATCATCTATCGTCTCTGATCGAGATGCTCGCTTTACTTCCCGGCTTTGGAAGGGGTTACAGGAGGCATTCGGGACGCAGCTACGTCTGAGCACCGCCTTTCACCCTCAGACGGATGGTTAGACTGAGAGGACTATTCAGACTCTCGAGGACATGCTCCGCGCATGTGTCCTCGACTTTGGTCGCAGCTGGGAGGACCACCTACCCTTGGTGGAGTTCGCGTACAACAAAAGCTACCACTCCACCATCGGGATGGAACCATACGAGGCGTTGTACGGCAGACCTTGCAGATCTCCTTTGTGCTAGACAGACCCTGGGGAGTCAGCACTTGTGGGACCAGAGATGGTCTGGGCCATGACAGAGAAGGTCCAGGTCATCCAGGAGAGGATGAGGACAGCTCAGAGCCAGCAGAAGTCATACGCTGACAGGAGGCGGAGGCCACTAGAGTTCGAGGATGGTGACCACGTCTTCTTGCGTGTCTCACCTCGACGTGGATTACGGAGATTTGGCCGAGGCGGCAAGTTGTCTCCACGCTTCATCGGACCATTCTAGGTCCTCAGCAGGATTGGAGAGGTGGCTTATCGCCTGGCTCTACCACCTCAGTTGCACTGGGTGCATGACGTCTTCCACGTATCTTAGCTGAGGAGATATGTGCACGACCCGATGCACATCATTGACCATGGGGAGCTAGACGTTGATAATGGGGCGACTTTTGCATAGGTCCCGGTGGAGATCGAGGATCGACAGGAGTGGGTCCTACGTAGATGATCGATTCCTCTAGTGCGCATCATATGGCAGCACGGGAACCTCCAGGAGAGCACTTGGGAGCGGGAGGCTCAGATGCGTGCTTAGTAACCACATTTTTTTCCCTAGCTTATGATGTATGTTTACGGGGATGTAAAGCCCTGAGGTGGGAGTGATGTAAAGACCCATAAATTTCAAGGAAATTTTTTTTCTTAATTTTCTTTGGAATTTTACAAGAACGCAGTTTCTGACGGCACCTGATTCCGAGGCCCGGTGTGCCCGGAATCATTTTCTAAAGTTTGGATCGGGTACGTTCAGTGAACGAACGAGCGGGTTTTTATAACTTTTAAACCGGTGCTCGGAATCGAATTCTGAGGTCACCGATGGAATCGCAGCACCGGTATTTTCTTAGAAACTCCTCTCCCAGAGTTGCGTTTTCTCGGGTGTGGTTTTTAAATTTTGAGGTTAAGTTAAGAAATAAAATAAAGTGGTGCGACAACTTTATTTTTATTTCACTTAAAGCCACTTAAAAGCCACTTAAATCCACTTAAACTAAGTTGAAGCGGATAGGGTGCAATCCAAAATATCCTACCCTCTTGTTAGGATATTTGTGAGGTGGGGCCCGCACGAGCCTCGCCGTTTCTTTTCCGCTAAGTAACGCACCCGCGAAAACCCTCATTAAATAAACGTCAACTGGGGAGTTTTCTTAAACAATTAAATGCTCCTATTAATTGGGCGGTTTATTCATTGAAATTAATTCTATGAATTAATGGGTCGTTACTTAGTTTGTTTTTCGTTTTTTGGCATGTAATAAAATAAGACCAACATTATTCTTCTTGAGTGTTGTTCGTTGAGAGGATTTGACAGAAACCTTAGGTCCTTCATCCTCCTTCGTGAAGAACATGAAGAACGCGAAGAACTCCGGCCTTTGACGAAGGGCGACGAAGAACGCCGAGCCCTCGGAGATCGACAACGCGACGCCAAGTACCGCGACGCCGATGATTCTTCTTCCGCGACGTTCTTCTGCGACGTTCCTTCATCCGTGAAAAATCTTTGATCATCCATTGAGGTAAGAGATTGCGGACCCTTTTTAATTCTTTGTGGTTTATAAAATCAACATGGATTTAATTGTTATAATTAAATCTGTATGTTCTTGATCCTCGGAGTTCGTCGACGCAACGCCGTATACCGCGACGGCGCGACGCCCTTCCGCGACGCGACGATCCTCTCCTTCCGCGATGATCAATTCTATGAAGAACGCACGTTCGACGACTTCGACGAGGTAGGGGTTTGATTCTTAAAAATCTTTGTGATTTATACCCGTGATGTTTGTTAAACTTTTGTCGTGTAATTTTTTTAAAACCGCTAATGCGGTGGGTGCGGACTAACAAACAAGTCCGAACCCACCGCACTTTTTTGTTCTTAGAGCGCGAAATGGAAGAAGATGACAAACGGGTCCGCAATGGCGATTTGAGGGCCAGGCAGTGAAGTATGGGACCCGGGAGGAGCTACAGCGCAGACGGAAATGGAATCGGACCACCGGAGCAACTCCGGTGGCCCGTGGACTCCACCGGCGGCCGGAGGCGGCGGCGCCCCGGTGCGCCCCCAAACGGAGCCGCCGCGACTGAAGCCGCGGCGGCGGGAGGCGGTTCCACGGCCGTGCGGAACTGAAGGTAGGGACGCGGCGGCCCGGCCGTGTCTGGTGACACCGAGCGGCCCCACGCGGGGCCGCAGCTTCGTTTCACGCGGGGGCAACACGCCCCCCGCAGCTTCCTTGCTCGGCCGCTCGGCCGAGCCAAGCCGAGCTGAGCCGACCCGCCGGCCGGGTCGCACCTAGGCCAGGCCGGGCCGTCCTGGCCGGGCCGGGTTGCGCCCAACCGGGTTCGACCCAGACCCGGGTCGGGTCGAACCAGTTCGGTCCGACCCAGGGGGAGTTGGGCCGGGTCGGTCCGGGCCCAGACCCCCCGTTTCCGGACCTTTTCGGTCTTTTTCTCATAACTTGAGCTACGGGCCTTCGAACAACGTGCCGTCAGCAGCGATGCGATCCTTGGATCGAAACGGTCATTTCGGTATATCACACTCAAGGTTTCGGATTACTTTGAGTTTGGTCGGGTTGGTTCGTACACGAAACCAACCGGGCCCTCAGAGTGGAAACCCTCATATCTTGAGCTTTGGACGTCCGATTGACGTTCCGTCAACTTTTTTGATTTCCTCTAGGTGAGACGGATCTTTTGGCTTACTCCGCCCAAGGTTTGGATGCAGGTGGAGTACGTTCGGGCTGGTTTTTCCCTAAAAAACCAACCGGGCCCCTGGGATGAAAAAGCCAATAACTCTCAGACCGGGCGTCCGATTGACGCGCCGTCTACGACGTTGAGTTCCTGTTGACGATACGGAACTTTTGGATACTTCAACTCTGGACTATGTGTCAGTTGATGTATCAGCCTCTCGGCTTGTGGAGCGGACCCTCCCGAACGAGCTTGCTGTGTGCGGGAACCCTAGAGCTGGCTGCGACTGCTACTATGACGACGACGACTGTACAGAGATCCTCAGTGGATTCGACGGCGACGACTACAGCACTCAGCGATCCTTTGTGGGCCAGTTCTACCGATCATGTGTGGGCCCGATCCTGTGTGGGTCAGCGCTCAGCGGTCCTGTGTGGGCCAGCGCCTACAGGTCCTGTGTGGGCCCGATCCTGTGTGGGTCTTTGCGGGGGTTAGTTACCTATCGATCCTTTGTGGGTCAGATCCTTTGTGGGTCATTGCGGGGGTTAGTACCTATCGATCCTTTGTGGGTCCGACGACTTAGATGGATCAGTGATCATCTCTATCGTCATTCGAAGAAGTATACCTGTGTGAGCTGAAATCCTGTTTTACTTTCCTGTGTGGATTGTGTTGTGCTTTCCTGTGTGGATTGTGTTGTGCTATCCTGTGTGGATTTACGTTTTGCTTTCCTGTGTGGACTGGGTTGTACTTAGGCTCGGAGTTTGGAGCTTATTGGAATTGATGACTTAGGTATATGTATGGGCATATACCTAAGCCGTGTCAGATGTTACTTCGTGATTGTATCTTTCCTTTGTGGTTTATCCTTTGTGGATTCTGGGAGACCTTCAGGGGTCTCGGGGTCCCTACTGAGTAGTTTATACTCACCCCTGCACGGGCTATGCCCGCACTACGTTGTGTTGGTTGCAGACGACGGACAGCGCTGATCGTGGTGGAGGCTTGCGGAGCAGGATGGTACCTGGAGGTGGACCACTGGGCGGGGTGTACTCGGAGCGGACGGCTGGACCGAGGAGCTGTGGAAGCTATCTGTACTCACCCTTCAGGTGGTACTTCCAGAGGACGGATCGACGCTGCGGCTTTTACTTTCAGTTTTTGTTTTTCCCCTTTCAGTTGTACTTTACAATTGGGCTTGTATTTCCAGCCCCCTTTACTTTCAGCACATCTTGTTTCAGTTTTTACTTAGTGTTTTACTTCCGCTTGTACTATGTGGTGTATGTTTACTTTTATAAGGGAAATGCCTTCCCTGTTACCGGGATTTGCGCCTTGGTGCTAGTCGTCAGCCCCTGGCCTATGGAAGGCGGGCTTGGGGTAGTCACGGCACGGGCCCCGAGGACGGGTCGTGACAGAAGACCCCCTCTTCATTAGATAAACAAATAAGTCTTTAGTAAGAAACTAGGATGAGATCAATTAAATCCACAGGTTCTGAAGAATAATCTCAGGATCATAAATCCCATATATTTAGTCAATGTCAGAACTTCCATCCATAGGCTAATATCTTCTTCATGAAGCTCTAGAGATCTACATATGATTCAGTCGGTAAACATCAAGCATTTTATCATCAAACTACTTTGGTCAAACCTAGAATCTTAATCTTCGATAGGCTCAAACAACATAGGATGATTTTCGTTATTGGATATCTAGAAAAAAATGATTATCCTCTTTGGCCTTGGATAGTGATTTTGTTGGTCGAACTGACAATGGAAGCTCGGCTAATGGTTCATCGATTTCAGATCTGGAATAATTTTGGAGTCTTCATCAACCCTCAATAGTGACTTAGCTTCTCAATATAGATAACGGAAGAAAATGACAGCAGTTCCAGACAGTAGCTTTGTTTCGGCCTTGGACCTAGTTCGCAAAAATGGTACTCATCGACAATCAAAAAAGGCAACAAACCCCATCCAATAAATCTCAGTTACAGATTCTTTAGGAAGCCACAAGTTCTTCAAATGAATTACAAAGATACTGAGGTACATGAATATACATGTACCTGAATATTTGGATATGTGAATAATTTGGGTATATGGTTCTTTAAAATAAGCTATTTGGGTGTGAAATTTGGCTACGTAGCACCTTGTGTAAATTAGATATGTGGATAACACCAAAATTCCCCTATGTAGTAAATTGGATACGTAAATATAAGCTAAAAATTGGCTATATAAGTCCTTAGAAAAATGATAATAAAATCTACACTTTGAAACACATCAACGTGATTGTTATTTTCAAAATACCTTATATACCTACACACACAAAATGATCAGTACAAAAATTAAAATATTTAATTAATTAAAAATTCAATTGTTAAATTATTAAAAACATAAGTAAAATTTAAAATAAATTCAAACTCAAAAATTTATTAAATCATACAAGATTAAAAATAAAAAAATAAAAAAAATGATTAAATTAGTTAATTGATTAAATAATTAACAAAACAATTAAATGATAAAAACTATAGTAGAAATGAATTAAAATTCAATGTCACTAATTATTAAATTTTTTAAAGAAAATAAATCAAAAGTTTAACTGCAATTAATTAACTAAAATAATAACACTAAAAACAAAATGAAGAAAGAAATTAAATACATGAATACAAAATTAAATAAAAACACTAAAATTAATTTTTTAAAATAAACTTCAAAATTAAATAATGAAATCAAAGTTTAAAAAAATATAATAAAAACCTAAAAAACATTAATTAAATAGAAAATTAATAATTTTATTATTTTAAAAACAAAATTATCATCAACTAAAAACTATTAAATAAAAACACAATTTATCAATAAAAATATAATTAAAATAGTGAAATTGTGTAGAAAAATTGCATCAGAATATAGCCACATCAACTCTCCCACACTAAGATTTTACTTGTCCTCAAGAAAACAATAATTCAAATTTAGTGGAATGAAACGAATATTAAATATAAAATATGGAATTTCCATGAAAATATGGTTTTCAAAATGATTTTCCCCCTTGGAATTCATTAAGTAGTGAAAATATTTTACCCACAATAAATTAATTATATTTAGTGAAAAATAAATTCTTGTTTTAAAAAAATGAATGAACTTAAAATTTTGAATTCGGGTTAAACCCTTTTAAATTTTCATTCAATTTAAAATCCAAACTTCTCTTTACCTCTAGGAGAATAGAATCCCATAATTAGAAACCAAATAAATCAGTTACTCTATTTGGATGAGAAAATTTAATAAATTAAAAGGAGTACAAATAACTCATCCATCATATTTAAGAATACAATAATTGGTTTAATATGGATTAGGATTTTCATTTCATAATCTATTTGAATGGATACCTTATGATTTTAAATCCAATTTCAAAAATTCAAAGGTAAGGATAATTGTATAACATTCACACAAAATTTACCAAAGTCAATTTCTTTTCAATAGGTTAATAAAAAATAAATTTTCAATATAAATCAAATGGGTAGGGGATTAACCTCTTTAAAGTGGATACACAAGATTCAAACTTTAGAAAAAATTTAAAACCACTGTAAATGAATTATTGAAACTTGAAAAATAGTTAAATTTGAAGAAAACAATTGTGTTATTTTTATGGGTCGTCATTGTGGTATAGTTTATCCCATTGGAATACCCTCTACCCCACACTAAAGCTTAATATTTTCCTCGATATTGAATCCAAGGTGTAGAAAAATGTAAATTCAATTTAAAAGTTCAAAAATATTTAGCAATTTAGCAGACTAAAAACATGTTAAAATGGTTTCAAGAAATCCCAATGAATTTTTTCCTCACAAAATAAATAAAAAAACTCACAGCATGCTCAAATTTCATTAACTATTCACCACTTCAATTATTCAGCTCAAAAATAAAATGTGTGAACTAGTACATATTCAAGGAATAGTTCAAAAATATTTCCAAAAAAAGCATGAAATTTTTAGTACTAATTCACAATCAAAAACATTCAATTTAATAATAGAAACTAACATGTTTAGCCAATTAATTTCATCATTAAAAAATAATTCCACATTTCTACTTTTATAAACAATTAAAATTCAAATCAATAGAAGAAAAAAAATTAAAGCATGTAAACGGGTAAAATTATAAAATAAAAATCTCCCTGAATTAGAATATTTATTTCCCTTTACATAGATTCAAATACACTGCTTCCTTGATTTGAAAAATCTTCCCTAGATAGTGTCAAAACTACTAAAAATGAAATCAAATTGACATTAAAGTACAAAAAAATCATCTTAATTAAAATAAAACAAGAGTTTAAGGATTGAGGGTGATAGTCCAATTTTCATCAGCTTGTGGATTCTCTTGAGAATTGTGAAGCATAAATCATCTGGTCCAAATGAAGTGGATAGAATCCTAAAGTGAATTCTAATGGTGAAAATTTTAACTAATCTTGTGGATAGACTTGTTTTCTACTTTATTTTCTACAATAAAAATAATAAAATTTTAAAAATTTTGTAAAATTGAAAAACATAGAACTGAAAGTTAAAATAAAATGGATAAAGAGAGATGTAATTTTGGGTGAAATCCCCTAATGGGTGCTATTATTTGTGGTTTCCACATCTAAATATCTTTTTTATCATCCCCAATAAATAGGTGGATAGGGATTATGTGGTAAGAACTAATACATATTCACTCTGAAGTAGTCGTGAAACTTCACTTCTTTATTGAGGTCCCATTTGAAATAAAATGGTGAATTCGGTCCACTCAATTTTTGGTATGAATTTTTAGTTAGGGATGAAGAGATAATATATGGGACATACTATTCTACCTATCCAAGGGTGTTTATCTCAAGTACCTCTATTTAATGTTGGGATATCATCAATAGATGGTACCTCTTCTAATTCTAGCTCCAAATACTCTTCCATGGAGATTGTCTCAAAATCCATCTCCAGCTCCATTACCACCTTGACTTCCTTATAAAATATATATTCTTCCAAAAACAATTCCAAATAATCATTATCCTTTGAATATGATATTATTTAATTAGTTTAATAACAAGTGGGATGAGTTATAATTTCATATTCATAAAGATCGAAATTGGAATTGTCAAAAATATTGAAATATAACTGAAGTGAATTAATTGACATCTCTTGTTCTTCTTCCATATCCTTGTGAAAATAAATTAGTTTAGGAAGTGAAGGGGTAAAAATTTCAACCACAGCCTCTTCTATTTATTTTCTTCAAGTTGGAAAGTTAAGTTATCCTACATGAAACTCGTGAAAAAAATGTGAGAATTATTTTAGTTCTTTAGATAAAGATTCCAAGACTTGTACATTTAAACATTATTTAAGTTATTTAATGATCTTTTTAAATCAATTTTCATCTAAAGTCTTGGAAAACTTCTGAGTTTTGTAGGAAAAATATCTAAATACCTCTTCCAAGGGTAGGTCTAATTTCATTAGTTTTTATTGAAATTTTTTTTCTTTATGTTTTCTAGTTTACTATTTTTTTTAACTCCTTGGAAGTCTCCCTAGAAAAGGAACCAATTGAAGAGTGAGGGATTGTGGAACTACTATAAATTTAGCCTATATATATGGTTTAAAATCATGGTTATATCCCACAAAACCATGGGTATAGGCTATACCCACAGTTTCAAAGAACTGTGGGAAATCGAGGCATCAGTATAGCCTTCAGCTATACCAACAGTTTTAAAAACCTATACCCACAGTTTGAAAACAATGGGTATAGAATATACCCACGGTTCATAAAAATGTGGCTCTTCAAAGTTTGGGTATAAAAATTATCTATACCCATGTTTTAAGTATGTTATACCCACGGTTTTAAAACCATGGGTATAGATTTTAAATAAAATGAAATTTGCGGGATTCGAACCTGTACCGCTGCTCCGCAGTTGAAGCACATACCACTACACTGATTTCTCTTACTGCTGCTCTACAGCTGAAGCACCTTACCACTACACCATTTTACTTATGTATATAAAAATATATATTATATTTTATATATATATATATATAAACTGTTCATATAGGCAAAAAATAGTGTAAATAGGTTTTCCCGCCCGTTTTTTTTTCACACGCAAACATAAGGGACCCTATACCCATGGTTCAGTAAAACTATGGGTATAGGCTTATATACCAAAGGATATACCCATGGTTTTCATGAACTGTGGGTATATAATTATATACCAAATTCTATACCAATGGTTCATGAAAACTGTGGGTATAATCCCACCTATACCCACGGTTCAGTGTGAACTGTGGGTATAGGTTTTCTCATGGTATTCCTATGCAATTTTTTTTCTTCCCATGCTTACATGGGTACCCTATACCCACGGTTTACTAGGAACCATGGGTATAGGTTATAAAATATCACCTATACCCACAATTTTTGGGTAAATTGTGGGTATAGACCCATTTTACAGTAGTGTGGTGTCATTATTTACCTCATAACTTTAAATATTTTTATATCCTAACTACTATAATATAGAAGCAACCAGGGTTATCTCCCATTGAGGTTACCACTGTAGAGTTTCTCTGTCATTTTTTTATTACTTTTATTTTTAATAACTGTTATATTTTTTGGTAGATATATGTGGATAAATAATAAAGTAATATATTTACTTAAAATAAAGTCATGAAATTAGCAACAAACCAGTAGTAGTGTGTGAAGTGGAGAGAAGCCAAAAAAGAAACAAAGTTTTTTCCAATTGACCCTCTAGGGTCAACCATTCTTTATTTCCTTGAAATGTTTCATTCAATAAACTCTCTCAAAACATAGTTCAAAAAATCTAAACCATGCATCTCATTAAATTTGAAAATTTAAGGACAACAATTGAAATCTTAGTCATCGACCTCCTTTCAAAAAGAGTTGGTGGAATTACTTAATGATCATCAAGCACCAAGATACAATCGAACTACCGTTGCACTCCCTATTCTCAATCAATAAATGAGAGATTAAAAAATTAAATTCAACTTTCAAAATCCTAACCAGACATATCAATACAAAATCAATAAAACACACGTCGATCCATTATATTTCAATCAAATAATGGAAGATAAATAAAAATGAAATGATAGAAGAATCAATCATTAAACATCAATCGATTATCTAACAATTGAAAATATGGAGAAAATTTATAGATTAATGGAAAACTAAATGAAATATTTATATGGAATCTCTAGAATAAATCACAAGTTTTTTCCACTAAAATTCTCAGCTGATTATGCCCATGGAATGTGGATGGATTTTGATCATTATCTCTTTGATCATAAATAGGCCTTCTTCAAGTACACAGAAAGATCACTCGGTGAATTTAAAAAACTCCTTTCAACTAACTCTACCACTTTCATAGATTAATTATTACTCAAAATGAATTCATTTAATTTCTTAGTAGCTATAGTTAATTTCTCACTAAAATCCCTTTCTTGACTTCAATAATTCAACCACCAGTTCAAACTTTAGCTCATCCCAAAACTGCAATTTGATCTTCAAGATTTAAAATCACTCAACTATGGAGAATATGAACTTGAACTCAGCACAATGGTTACTATATTAGGTTTTGGTATAAAGTCTATTTGGAAAAAGCAGAGTCAAAGCTCAGAATCACAAAAAATTGGTATGTTGGACTCAACCTGCGAATATGATTATCAAGAAAAAATTTATTTGGGTCCCATCCATTTATTAGAGAGAAAAATTTATTAATGGATATATTTATCTTAACATGAATAGTAGATTTTCTCTCAACATTAATGGAGAATTAATTCTCAATATTAATGGATGGAAAAAATAATATTGATTGTATTAATTGGAGATATGGACTCGGGGTCCATATAAATGGATGAGGTGACATTTGTTGAGTACAACTGATGAGCAGAAGAAAAATCCAAACAAAGTCAGAGGTGGCTCCCCTTATAGGGAAGCCAGCCTTGGTGCACATAGAGTCAAAGGCACCAGATCCAAAGGCGTAGGTTTAGACCTACAAGGATGGAGACCAAAAGGAGAGATCTATAATATGTGACGATTGAATGATGTTTGTGGCACATATTCTAGTGATCTATATAGAGTTATAAATGATGGAAATTCTTGTAACCTTTATGTTTCTCCTAATTAAATTAAATTGATGTCTTCATTCTCCTGTGGATATAGGATGAATGTTCAAACCACATAATCCCATTGTGTATTGTTTTTTTCTTTGTGCTTTCATGCGTGTTTTCTTGTCGTGTGTTTTTTCATTGCTCGGAATGAAGACCTTGAGAGGATTGGAACCAGATGCAAGGATGAATTGGTGTGGTGGTTGGGGTTCCTAGACTTCCCAGTTCCAGACACCAAAGTCATGAGGGTTCTTCTGGAGAAATTTCCATGCTTTTTACTTCAGGATCTGATCCCCAAGATATGGTATTAGAGGATTGGTTGGAGTGTTCATTTGTAGAACACTGTTGAATGCATCTAGTGGAGCAGTTTATCAAGGACTCAAAGGAATTTATCGGAAGACAACAGTAGTACCAGAGGTGTTTATGGGATATCGAAAGTTCAAATTTACTAGTATGAGTGATGAGGCATGTTTTGTTATTGGTGACAGTTAGAGAATGGTGTAATACTACTGGGATTCCTTAAGTTAGGTGTTCTATTAGGCATCTAGAATAATGAAACCAGAAGATAGTGGTTGTATCAGCTGTGTTGCTAGAATATTGAAACTCTTCTTATCTATAGGTGTCATGTGGTGTCTTCCATTCATTAGGTGACATTTGGATCTTGGTGTAAGGCTACTAAAATTCTCAAAGGAAATAGAACTGGAATACCATGATAACAAGAACTCAGGGAAGGAGATGTTAGATGAAGCCATCGGTTGTCAATTCAAGTCGATGGAAGATTATATTGGTTCCCCTGTTCTATATGATATTGAAGATGGAGAAGGGATAACCATGCAGGCATTGTATAAGAATGATGAATGGAAGTTGGACTAGATTCGACATTAGTGAGAGCATGAGAATAGTCTTCGAGTAGGAGATTGTTGGACTTAACCTGCAAATACGATTCTCAAGAAAGAATTAATTTGGATCCAACCCATTTATTGGAGAGAGAGAAAATCATTAATGGAGATATTTATATTAATATTAATAGTGAATTTTCTCCCAACATTAATGTAGAATTAATTATCAATATTAATGGATGGAAAAATTAATGTTGAATGCATTAATTTGAGATATGGACTTGGGGTCTATATAAATGGATGTGGTGATATTTTTTGAGTATGACTGATGAGAAAAAGATAAGGCCTAACAAAGGCGTAGGTGGATCCCTTTTTGGGGAAGACAACCTAGGCTCACATAAAGCCAAAGGCACCAGAGTCAAAGGCGGAGGTCAAGACCCATAAGGGTGGAGACCAAAAGGAGGGATCCAGAAGATGCGATGACTGGAATTGGTGGAACATCTTCTGGTGATCTAGGTAGAGTTTTGAATGATGGAAATTCTTGTAACCTTGATGTTTATCCTCATTTAATGAAAGTGATTTTTTCATTATCTTGTAGATGTATGATGAAAGTCCAAAGCATTTAATCTCGTTGTGCATTGTTTTTTACTTTATGCTTGCATGTGTGTTTGGTTGTTGTGAACTTTTGTTCGTTGCTTGGAATGAAGACCTTGAGAGGACCAAAACCAGATGCAATGACAACTCAGTGCAGTGGCTGGGGTGCCTGGATTTCCTAGTTATGGACACCAAAGTCATCGGGGATCTTCTGGAACAAGTTATGCGCTTGTTGCTTTGGACTCTGATCCCAAACACAGTATGAATTGAATGAGACATTTTTTCGTGAAACTCGCATGAAATCTTCAAAAAATCACAATGAGATCATTTAGGAACAACAAAGACCTCCTATTAATCAGATAAACAAATCAATATTTAGAAATAAACTAGGAAGAGCTTAATTAAATCCATGGGTTCTGAAGAACAAGATTGGGCTCAGTAATCCCATATGTTCATTCGGTTCCAGAACTTCCAAGAATGGTTTGAGAACTTCTTTGTAAAGATCTAGTGAGCTACACATGATTCAGTCAGTCCACCATGAGCATAGATTCGCTTCAAACTACTTCAATCAGAACTCAAATCATCATCTTCGATAGTCTTGGCTGGATTGGGATGATTTTCTTCACCAGAGATCTAAGAAAAATTGATTAACCCCTTCGGCATTTAATGTTGGTGATGTCGGTCAAACCGAAAGCGGAAGATCGGCTAATGGTTTTTCAATTTTGGATATAGACTCATTGAAGAGGATTTATCAACCCTCTACGATGGCTTGGATTCTCAACAGTGATGATGGTGAAAAATAGTAGTGGTTCCGAACTATAGCTTGGCTTCGTCCTCAAACCTAGTTCGCGAAAATGGTGATGGTCGACAATCAAAAAATTGGATGAACCTCATCCAAGTGAGATCAGTTGCAGCTTTCTTCAGGAAGCCTCAATTTCTTGAAATGAATTGAACAGATAATTGGGTACCCAAATATTTGGATATGTGAATAATTCATTTACATGGTTCCTCAAAATCTACTAGGTGGGTGTGAGTTTTTTTTTACATCAGTAAGGGGAGGGGAAAACAAAGGAAAATCCTAACTAATCAGCTACATGGGTGTGAAATTTGGTTAGGCAACACATTTTGGAAATTAGATATGTGGATAACATCAGAATCTCTCTAAGTAGTAAATTGGATATGTAGATGCAAGATAAAAATTGTCTATCTAAGTCCTTAGAAAAATGACTTCATAATCTACAATTTAAAAAACATAAATGTTATTGTTATTTGAAAAATACCTTATGTACTTGCAAACACAAAATGAGAAATACCAAAATTAAAAATAAATTATTAATCAAAAATTCAATTGTTAAATAATTTAAAATATAACTGAAGGTTAAAATAAATTTGAACCCATAAATTTATTAAAACAATACAGGATTAAAAAAACAAAAAATAAAATTCTTAAATTAATTAACTAATTAATTATTTAACAAAACAATGAAATGATAAAAATTACAACATAAATGAATTAAAATTCAATGCCACTAATTATTAAATTGTTTAAAGAAAATAAATTGAAAGCTAAACTGTAATTAATTAATTAAAAAATAATATTAAAAAAATGAAGAAAGAAATTAAATACACGAATACAAAACTAAATAAAACACTAAAATTAATATTTTAAAATAAACTTCAAAATTAAATAATAAAATTAAAATTTGAACAAAAAATATAATCAAAGCATAATAAAATTAATTAAATAGTAAATCAATAACTTCATTAATTTAAAACCAAATTATTATTAGTAAAAATATAATTAAATTAGTGAAATTATGCGTAAAAATTATATCAAAATACAGCCACATTAATGGGTCCCTAAATTAAGGCTTCATCACTCAACCAGTCATCATCATGACACTATTTCTAAATCCTATCTAACAATCATCACGGAGGAATCTTGAAATTTATCAAGATATACCACAGTCAAAGATAATATATAGGGATATGAATCAAGAAGAACATGAAAGTCAAAAGACCAAATACTATATGATTCATGTTCTATTTGTTCCCTCCAGTCGATGTCCCAGTATGCTGAGTTGAAAAGAAGGCATCCTAAGTCTTTGTGAATTGATATGTCAACCACTTCACCAATACTAGGTTCCCTGGCCTGAAATACAGACTCAAGACACTTTGACACCATTACCCTAAGTTCTCAAACCAAACCTTACAGCTAGAAAATCTCCAAACCCTGGTCCTAAGATAGGACCCTTTGGTACTACTATGTCATGACCCTGCCCACAAGGGGCCACTTGGCCAAGGATAAGCCAAGTGAGACAACCCATGCCCACCTCCAATAGTCTATGGGTTGGCGACATGTTCCAAGTAGGAAATAGTGAAATGAGAGGCCTTATAATAAGTACATGTATGCACACACACAATCAAATATTGGGGAAAGCCCAAACTGATAATAACTATACATAGTAGATTAGGGGAGAGCCTAGCTCAAATCTCAGAGTCCAACCACTAAACATGGTCAACGCCACTACGTACTGTTAATCTCCATCGATACCAAGTCCATCATAATCATTTCTAATCTTTCTATTTACTACATAAGACACAACATGTGTGGGAGAAGCCCGTGTAGGGGTAAGTATATACATACCCATTAGGAAACCCCAAAAAATCAATAAGGGGAAGTAATAGAAAGAAAAAATAGTCAACTAAACTCATAATCAAGAGGGAAATGAGACCCAACAGGTATGATCATAAAGAAACACAAGAAGAAGAGAAAGGGGATCTCCATCTCCAAAACCCATTCTAAGAATGATGTGTCAGCCTACAGCTCTAAAGGTCTATCTTCAGTGACCATCACCATATGAAACCTCACCAAAATCTAAGTGGAGGGGCCCACTCCTCGCTACTTCACTCCACAACCATGGGATAACTAACTCCCATAAAGGATTTTATCATTGCCGAAGCTCAAATATGGGAAAGTACCCCTCCATAGATAGAGGAATCACTCCCTGCTTTAGTATGGTGGAGTACCAACTCTACTTATATAAAGAGTATAGGGTAATCATGCCCTGGTATGATAGGGTAGTGCTAACTTTGACATCTCTCTAATGATAAAACTTGATCATTTCTATTGGTTAAGCATCACTAAAAGAATAATCTCACTCATAACATCTCATGTAATATCTCTGATACCAAAATCATGGACACCATTATGTTTTACATGGAAAAATACTCAGTATAGGCTATTCATGGGTCTAAATATGAGTTTAGAATAAGAATATACACATGGTGGAAGTTCCTGAGGAAGGTTCATGTCTTATACCTAGGGTCGCATGGCGTGTGACCTCACCTAGACACATGTTCGTGTCCTCACCTGCACACAACTTAGTTGTCCATGTATAACTACACAACATGTACATTCAGTACAAAAATTGTCTTTGTTTCCTGGGTTATTTTTGTGTCCTCCTATCCCATACCCATGTACTTTGAATCATGCCCATGTAATCATTTCATGCCCATGTACATTGGTCATGATTAGGTACCCTGGTCATGTCTGGGTACATGGTCGTGCCCATGTACTTTGGTCGTACTCTTGTGCCTAGCCATGCCCATTCCCATGTACTCTTGGGGTACATTTCATGCTTCTAGCACCAAATCACATTGTGTGTATGGGTAATACAAGGCGTGTGATATTTGAATCTACCCAAAACTATAGTCACCATATCTGGAGGACTACATGTCATGTGTTCTTGAACTATACGGTGTGTACATAAAGATTTTATAGAAACCAAATAACCATTCATGCATCTTTTTCGTGCTTCCTCCACTACTGTTTCAACCTCAAATCAAACCAGGGAATGTGGATCTAGGGTTGATTGCACCTGATCCATCATTAATGGCCAGATTCCTACCACCCAAACCCCATGTGGTTCATTGTTGTCACACTACACCACCACGTCACCTCTCCCATGGATGGAAACAAATGATTCGGACTCCAATCATTATTACCAACTCCTTCATCTTGCATCACATCCTGATCCGATCATAAAACACTAACCTCCAATTCATTCATGAATCCACTGTGAATCTAGGGGTTCGATCATGCTCGAATCCAGCCCAGTAATATCGAATCAGGACCACGTGGGCTAAAAACAAATAATATGAAGAAAATTTAGGGGAATTCACAAGAAAAAGGTGAAATCCCAACATAGATGGTGTGATTGTGTCTAATGATTTCATAGTGTAGAAACCGAGATGAAATCAGGAGTTCAACGGTTAAAATAAATAATTAGGCTCAAGTGAAGAATGAAAATCACCAGAAACAAAAGCAAATAAACAATCCATTCCTTGTAAAATAAATCGAGGGAATAAATCCATGAAATAATTTTCCCTAACTTGAGTTTAGATTTATTTCTGATGAAGAATGGTTCTATGTAATTATTGTTGATGAGATCCATGAACTTTTTTGGTGAAGATGAATCATTTGAAGAATGATTACTTCTCCTCAATTCGTTATCGTTCATCAACGATTCTCGTCTTTGGATCCTCTAATATCCCTAGGTTATGTGGTTAACCCTGGTTGTTTTCCATAATGAGATATATATATAAGAGAAATTAGGT
The DNA here is from genome assembly GCA_963277665.1 of Viscum album. Taxonomy (NCBI): domain Eukaryota; kingdom Viridiplantae; phylum Streptophyta; class Magnoliopsida; order Santalales; family Viscaceae; genus Viscum; species Viscum album. Next base: position 125,661,632 of record OY728146.1, on the reverse strand, counting down.
TTTAGGTTATTAAATAAATTAATCATTTAATTTATTTAATGCACCCACTAGTGGTCACCTCCATCCGAACGTCCGACACTGACCAACTTTATATCACGCCTAGAGTAAAGTTCATGTTTTGGAATCAACTATGGTATTGGATCTCCCAAATAAGGTCTTTATCAATACGAAAACATATTCCTGAAAATTTTTGTGTGTGTGCTTAAATATATATTAATATTTTTAATGTAATAATTTTGGGGTCCTACGACACCCAAATATAGTGCAGACTCCAAGGGAAAATCCAGAGACATATATATAAATATTCAAATTACTAAACCAACAAAATTGAAGTTGTTACAAATCAGTGGGAATGATTTTTTCTAATAATCATAAATAATCAAGGAACTTCCCCTTGGAAATATGGCATTACCACTCTTCACATTAGAGTCCAATGTGCAGCAATATCAATAGGTAATGACAAAAAAATACATAGGTAACATAAAAGGTAAATAAAAAAATAATATAGAAAAGATATATAAAGATGAAAACAATATCTCTTGCATAATGGTTGCCTTGGCCGATACAACTAAAACATAAAATAAAAATAAAACTAAACACCCAACTAGATCTTTAAGTGACTATACATTCCACCCTCCAATACCAATGCCGCATATGTTTCACAAGTAACCAAAACTAAACCCAATCCTAAAATAGATAATAGGTGTAAAAATAAGTACATAGTAGGTATTCTAAAAGAAATCACACCCCATGCACCACCTTTACCAATAGATCCATTTCATGATAATTTTAAATACAATTATAATGTATTTTTTTCTTTTATCAAAACAAATAACATGATATCCAGCATTTTAAATTGGATGTTTATTTAAAACATCAGAGAAGATATAAGATGATGAAAATTCATTAAGGGAAACAATTATTAAAAACATTTATTTTAAAACACCTGAGTATAGTGAAAATATCCTAATGAGGCTAAATAGTTTCAAAAATATGTCATTATAAAAAGTTAAGACCATGTGGTTTCATTTGAAAACAAAAATGCAATAAAAATAATATAATAATATATATATCTATATATGACCAAAGTAATAGCATAAAGTCAACATAGGATATTTATCATATCACAATTCAAAAATCAATCATCATGGGAACCTAGAATCTCAGGGGTGGGAAATCTAGAACATACTAAATCCTAATCTATCCAAATAGGTACACTTGATGCAATCTAACCACCCTAACACTAGTTCTTACCCATCATGGTATAACTTATAGAAAAACTCCTAATTTAGGGTGAAATCCATACTAAGGGCCACTAGCCAAAGCTTGTTCTAATTTTTGTGAAGTATGTGCTCTCAGAAATTATATTATCTACTCTTAGTTTCCTAAGATGTATAAAAATAGAGGTGAGCTAATAAGTATTAAAAAACAACAATATGGATAGAAATACATATAAAAATACACAAAGTATGAATAATAATAAATCCTCTCCCATGATAACCCTCCATAGAATAGCCACTTTCAACCATTTTAAACAAAACGGTAATAATAATTGTTTCATGTACTAGGTGCACTTTCACCCATTTTAAAACAACCAGGCAATGGGAATGTTCCAAGGGAAAGTTTTCACCCATAATACCTTCTTTAAAAGTTCCAACTAATCCTTATAATCATCCTTTAAAACTTAAAAGTTATAAAACCAAATTATAAAACCATTGACATGACATTATAGGATATCTAAAAAAATTTATTATTTTAGAAAATAATTTTTAAAGAATAAATCACACACTTTAAAATATAAGAAAACATTTATGGATCATTTTGAAGATCAAGATACCTCTTTATATTTTAAAATCCATTCTTAAGGTCCATTTGGGAATTTTTTCAAGAATTTGGTGTGTATAGTTGGGTAAAATAGATTTATAATTTTAAAAACAAGGGATAAATATTTTAATTCCATGAATATCAAGTGAAAACCTAGTTTATTTATTATAAAATCCTTAATTACACTTAATATTTCTAGTTATAAATAAAAAATGAATTTAGAAAAAAGAAAAATAAATATATAGTTCTAGAATTAAAGGTCAATACATGGGGAAAACCTACCTTGAATCATTTTTTCCACCAAGTGAGGTGATAATCCATATTTTTAAGTTAAGAACAACCTATTAATAACTAAACTAAACCCTAAAATTAATAAAACCTTAAATAAAATTTGAACCAAGGTCTACCTTGGGTCTCCATTTCCTTTCTAAGGAAAGAAAACAAGGGGAAAATAATAAGAACAAGATAATAAGAGGTATAGATGGAATTATCTTGAGAAATTGACCATAAAATTTGATAAAATCCCATAAAAATCACTAAAAAATGAGTAGATGAGTTCTATATAATATTACCTTATGTATTTGGAAATGAATCGTTAATAATTTACATGATACTTCCAAAGGAGGGAGGTGGAATTGAGGGGAAGATTTTTTAGGTATTAAGTGGGTAAATATGGGAGAAAAGGACCACCCAAATGGGTAAAACTTGAAAAGGAAAAAAAGAATAAAAACATAGTTTTTAAAACTAGAAAGTCCCCTTTAACGGCATAACTCAGAGGTTTACACCATGAATTCTTCATCTATAATTGGTAATGCCCCTTCCCCGAATAGGGTACAACATGAAAGATTTCAAAACCCAGTTCATGGAATGAACATCCCTACCTTTGAGCCTTTCATAGTGTGAATTCACCTTCAAGACATTAATGGAATTCAATTAGAACCCCCCAGGTGCGATATAAGGGTAGGTCACAACATGATACCTCATGTCACGACATTAACCACTACAGACTTCATTTTTTAAACTACAACATTCTATAAAACTCTTAAAAACCTATAAATAAGTAAAATGAAAATAAAAACTCAAGAAATAAATATAATACTCATAGTAGAAAGGTAAGGGTGTGACAATTCTCCCAACCATATCACCTTTTACCCCTAGAACATTCTAGCCAGATGGGTAGATAAATGAATGAACGAGATTCAACCTCCCCAAAAATAACTCTATTTTAAAAACTATGGAACACCGTGACCTCTCCAAGACAAGAGTAATGATTATAAATAACTATAATCCTCTCATAAAGAACCTCAAAACTGAAACAAAAGATCAGGAATTCTATTATCATTATAAACATCTTTCTTGTGGAAACTTCCCAACTCATCACATAAGGGAAGGCCAATAAAGACTCCAAAAAAGATTACATAAAATATTAAGTACCAATTAAATTTAAATTCAATTTATGGGAGGCTTGTGTTGGGGAAATGAAACATTTCACTCTATAAGGAAACAGGGAACACTCAATAAGGAAATTTCAACTCTGGTGGTGTCCCCATATTTTTAAAGGCTCTAAAACATGAACTCTCCAAGAACGATCAAACACTACCAAAAATTATAGAGAAGAATGAAAGATTCAAAAAGATAAATAGATTCAATATAGGCCTCACCCAATAGGTTCTCATATTTCCCCAAGTGATAGACTATCAACAGAACAAACTAATCTCAAATTTCATTGTTAAGGGATCAAGATTTCTATAAGAAGGTACCACCATAATAGTATTTAAACATTACTTTAAAATGAGGGATAATGGATACAAAACCAAGTTCAGAACACTTGTATAAACAAGATAAAAATATATGTACATATACAAACTACAATAACACTAGATCATGAACACCTAAGTTTTAAGGAGTATATAAAGAAATTAGAACTGATAGATAGTCTCCTCTCCACATAAATCTCATGCTACTATAATAGAACCGAATGAAAAGAGCAATTTAAAAGAACCCCAATGGAGAATAACCTGAGTTCCAACAAAAGTCTTCAAATGAAATTCTCAATATATGTCGTATCTATTATTTTTCATAACCAAAATTCTCTTCTCCAAACAAGCACTCTCAATGGATAATTCCCTAAAATGTGAGGAAAAAAATTAGAAGAGGAAATAGGAAGTGAGGAGTGAACAAGAAAGGGACATGCCAACCAATATTTATTAGGTTACATTCTAAATCTAGGATACTAGACCTAAAGTCACTAAAACCCTAAAGATGGCTCAATCAACCACTAAGGTAACAATTGCTAGAATTTCAAATAAAAGGGATTAGGTTTTCTGAAAGGAAATAAGGGTTCACCCAAAGAATAGAAAAAGGTTTAATCTACCACCCCACTCAGAGTATGGGTAGGATAAAAGACTATAATGGCTATACTCAAATCCTAAGAGATATGATCCTGAAGAGATACCTAATTCATTGACTCTATATGGTCCCTCTAGACTATTCTAAGAGGCATACTTCAAATAATGAAAGAAAAATAAGTCCCATCAAAATCTATGAAACTCAAATAAAAAGTACCCAACAAATTTTAAAATTATTTTTAAACCATTTAAAAACCATATACTTTAGTTTTTGATATCAAGTTTTATTTTTAGAATCATTTTAAAACTATATATGTTCTTTATCAAAACAAATTCATGTTTCCAAAACATAAAATCCATTTTAATTCCATATAAAAAAACCTCTTTATTAGTTTCAAAACTTAACTTAAAAACTATTGTGTAAATTCAAAAATCCCTCATTCAAATCCATTTCTAAAATTTTTTAGACATCACCTTCATTTCAGAACATTTTATAAATCCTATTTATTGATTCCAAAAAAAATCATTCACCATTAAAACAATGTTTACACCTTAAAACACCAATAAATTCCAATCATGAATCCTCAAAGTTTCATTAAAATTCAATTTATTAGTTTTTGAAAGCATGTTTTCCCCATTTGAAATAAAATCACTATTAATTTAGGAATGCCTTTTATCAAATTAATTCTCCAATTTTCAAAAAATCAAACATTTATACTTTTAAAACTCAATTTTTTTTATTAAATCCCGTCAAAATCAAGTCAAATAACATAAATTATCAATAAAAATCTATATCTTATCCTAAATAGTACCCAAACATAACCCAATACAATTCAAAATCAAAGGGAATACAAAAAACTAAAAGGGGGTAAGTAGTTGTGCACGGTTTGGCTGCATGGTTTGGTCAACCATATACCAAATATGCAACTTCCATTAGGAGGAAAACATAACAATTGTCATGGTATATTCATGGTTTTTCAGGTTGTTCAGGGAAACCATGTTCTACTAGTTCATCCTCCCTTCTCCCTTCTAAAACATGGAAAAACTATGAATCACCCATAAAACTCTAATACAATCTCAAACACCATCAATCTAAATCAAAATGCACCAAAAATAAATAATTAAATATCATAATTCAAGAATCATAACCTAAAATCCCATGGTAACTCAAGGATTAAAATGAGTAAAAGAAATATATACTCTTCTCAGGCCTACATATCAAGTCCTGGTATTCTTACCTCTAATCTATCATCACTACCCAAATAACATAGGGTGCTATGATACCATTTTTTCAAGAACAAATCTAGGCCACCCTTGAACTGGGCACTTATGCTAGCCCATGATATACCCTAGGGGAATTCCTGATCACCATGGGATAGTGATAAGCACCAAGGGAATCAGAATATTACTCATTGGGATTGATTTATCACAATAATCTTAAATAAGCATGGAACTTACCCTTGGAAGTTCAGTATGACCAATCCACACATCAGAGTCCCATATATAGCAACATAAATAGGTAACAAAAAAATCCATAGGAGACATAAAAGGTAAATAAATAACTAATATAGAAATGATATATAAATATGAAAAAAAGATCTCTTACAAAGATGGTCAGATTAGCTGATACAACTACAACATAAATCAAAAATGAAACCAAACACCTATATAGATCTCTAATTGAATCCAAAGGTCACTGTAAAATCCTAATTCCACATATTATCCATAAGTAAATATAACTAAACCCAAACATAAAATGGATATTATGCATGAAAAAAAGTTCCTAGTAAGTATTATAAAAGAAACCACACCCCATGAACCACATTTAACAATAAATCCATGTCAAGCTAGTTTGAAATATAATTAAAATGTAGTTTTTTAAATTTTATCAAAACTAATAACACGGGGTTCAAAAATTTTAAATAGAATGTTCCTTTAAAATATCAAAGAAGATATAAGGATATAAAACTTTATTAATGGAAATTATTCTTAAATAATTTTCTCTTAAAACACCTGAGTATAGTGAAAATAGTGGAATGAGGTCAAATATTTCCAAAAAAACCTTTCATTATAATAAGATAAGTCCCTATGGTTTTATTTGAAAAAAAAACTGAAAGAGAAATAAAATAATAATATATACACATAATATGATAGTAACAACAGCATAAAGGCAACATAAGATATCTATCATATCTCAATCCAAAAACCAGTGATCATGGGAACTTGGGAGCTTAGGGGAAAATCGAGAATATACTAAAACCATATCAATCCAAATTAGTGTGATTAATTTAATCCAACCACCCTAACACTCATTATTAAAATTTTGAGACTAACTTATGGGAAAACTCCCAACAAAGTTCAAAATCCATTCTAAGGGCCACTAGCTAGATCATGATACTAATCTAGTGCAGTATGTGCTCTCAAAAATTTCACTAACTACTCTCAGTTTCCCATAATGTATAAAAATGGAGGTGAGCTAATAAGTATTGAAAAATGACAATGTGAGTATAAATGCATATCAAAATACATAAATTACTAACCATAAGCAATCCTCACCCTTTATCACCCTCCACAGAATATACCCTTACTTATAATAACAAAAATAATAATAATAATATCCTATACCAAGGACACTTTTATCTATTTTAAAATAAACTAGACAAGGGGAATGTTCTAAGAGAGATTTTTCACTGAGAAAGCCTTCTTTAAAAGGGAAAACTAGGCCTCATAATCATCCTTTAAAACTTAAAAGTGATAAACCCAACTTATAAAACTATTCACAACACATTATAAGATATCTAAAACATTATAGTAGTTTAGAACATCCTTTTTAAAGAAAAAATCACACCCTTTAAAATTAAAGAAAATATTTTATAACAACCCTTATCATTATTTCACACTTAAACATAATTTATTACATAAAATATTCACTTGATACAACATATAATATTGATAGGTATAGTGTCTTTGGGGCTTAGTAACATTACATAACAACTTGAAACATGAAATACACATCTTTATTAAAAACTTATTTTACATGACCAAGCACATTCCTTTGTACTTAGCTTTGCATGGGATAACCTGAGGACATGCATAAAAAAGGGTGGGATATAAATCCTAGTAAGGTAGTAAACAAGGTATAATATGAATAATACAGTACATGTTAGTCAATAGGTATATCAACAGAGCATAAGAGAAACATGAATACAAAGGTATGATATATCGTGATTGTCATAACATGGAAATGTGGAAACAACATTTAACATGATATTATAATGATCTAAGGCTCATTGCACATGGATAATGAGTAAAGCCTCATTTCACTTGAATTTTCATGAGTAAACCATCATTTAACTTGATGTATCATGATACTAGTCTTTACCCAATGCATTGGAGTGCTATCGGGGTGCACCCTTCTTAATCATTTCATTTCATGCATAAGTGTGCCACATGGATCATATAACATGGATTCATTAAATATCATAATTTATTCCACGATAAAGGAATGAAAAATTAATATATTAAACTCTATAATAAATAACTAAATGTGCATAAATGTGAATACCCTTGATAGAGAAATGGGTATGGTATTCACTACACAATGACTTTGGCTTGGAAAATCACGGTGAAATTTCGGTAGTATAACGGCGTGACATAAGAATTCATAAAAATGGTTGATGAGCAATAAAGGGGTGAATCATAATATTTAAATTAAATTAACAGTAATGGGGTCATATAGATACATTTTTTAACATATTTAATGGAATTTATATTCATAAAACAAAATAATTGCTTGAATGTAAATGAGGACAGAGAAATCCCTTACGGAATTTTGGCATGGTAATGGGTGTACTTGGGAGGAATTAATGAGAGATAAAGGGGTATCTCATAATTAAAACATAATCATGGAAGTATATTGGAGGTTTTGAATCATACCCCAACATTTTTAATTGAAAAGACAAGGGTATAGCAACATAAAAAAACATGAACAAAAAATGAGAGAGGAAGAAATCCCTTATTTGGAAGTGTGATCCCAAAGGCATGGGAGGGTCTTGAGAGAGGATTATTGGGATATTGGGGCACCTTGGGAGGATTTTAGGTAGATTAGATAAGGTTAGGGACGTGATCCAAGGGTTTTTAGTGAAGAGAAGTGGGAGCTTGTGTGGGTTTATATAGGAAAAGAGAAGGAATTCTTTATTATTTAGTTTTTGGACACCACACATTAAACTAATCAAAACCACAAACCAACCCATGGTTTTTTCCCATGGTTTTTGTCAAAGTGGAGTTTAAAAAATTATTTTATAAGGCCAATGGCCAAAATTATTAAAATAGTATGCTTTCTTATATGTAGGTGAGTCACACTCTCAAAGAAATCATTTTAAAAGTTAAAATTTTTTATAAGTTTTGGAGAGTCCACTAAGGCACCATAAAATTAATCAAACAAATCTAAAATCACATTATTTTAAAGGTAAAACATATATTTTCTAAAGATAAATTTTATATTATTTTATTACATCACTATTTGGTCATTATGATGTCATAAAACACATTATATATTTAAACGGTATTTAATTTTTACCCAAAAATTCAACTGTCTCAGAAAATTGTGAAAAATTCACCATTGGAAAATTTTGATGTCCTGATTCAAAAAAATAATATTCATTTTATATAAATAATTTTCTAAATATTTGAATTTTTAATTTTAAAATAAAAACGGACATTTATTGAAAATTCATGGGTTTTGAAAAGAATGGATTTCAAACCTTAATAAAAATTAAAATTGTATTCATAAAAATTATACGATCATTTATATTTAATAAAAAGTAATTTAGTAATAATATTTTATTAAAACATTATTTAATACAAAAAATCCATTAATTCATCAAAATATATTTCTTAATTGAATATTAACTAAAAAATACTATTTGTGCTTTTAAAACTATTTACAAAGTAACAATAATAAAATGAATGTATATTCTTTATTCTATACAAAAATAAAGCACAAAATTATAGTTCTAGGTTTTTATTACATAACCCATTATAACACTCACATAAGACCTAAGGGTAAGGTGTGCGATGGTGATAGACTCTTGGGGTGGCTCGGATAACATCATTTGGGTGGTAATCTCTATCAACTTTCACTTCTCCCGTAGGCAGTTCTGTTCAAGCTTAATGCATTGAAGCTCATCTTGGGCTTAGTCAAGAGTAAAGCCCAGTGACGCTACCTCCTTTCCAAGATTCAAAAAATGGTCTTCTTATGGAGCAATTCTACTAGATGAGTTCATTGCTTCCTTTTTCTGAGTAAATTGGATTTGTTAAATCCCTATATTTATACTAATCATGTGATCATTACTAAACGGCTATATTATCAATGGTAAAAATTCTTAAAATAATTTTAAAATCCAAAAACATAAAAACCAGGAAGTGTGTATGTTTTATATAACCATTTTATATAATAATACATTTAAATAGATTAAGAGGAATTTTTATTAATAAAAGTTTGGGTCACTATAATCTTCCACCCTTAAGAAAATTCACCCTAAAAATTTCATTTTCCATCACTAAAACAAATTTGGGTAACTCTTCTTCATCACTTCGTCTGATTCCCACGTTGCCTCTTCAAAACTTTTGTTTCTCCACAACACCTTGATGAGGGGCACTGTTTTATTTTGTATAACGTTTTCCCTGTGATCTAAGATCTTCACCGGCTTCTCTTCATAGGAGAGGCTATTCTATAATGTTACCACCTCTAGATTAAGTACATGCAATGGGTTATGTATGTACTTCCACAAGATTGATACATAGAATACATCATGTACTTGATATAGGTTCTATGGAAGTGCTAGTCGATAAGCCACTGCTCCAATGCGATCAAGGATCTCAAAAGGGCCTATGTACCTTGGACTAAGCTTTCCCTTCTTCCCAAATATCATAACTCTCTTCCAAGATGATATGAAGATGAATACCATGTCTCTAACATCAAACTCTTGGTCTCATCGATGATTATTAGCATAGATCTTTTGTCGACTCTGAACAGCTTTAATGTGATGTTGGATGGTCTTAACCTTCTCCACCATTTCTTAGACTATTTCTAGACCTATGAGTTTTTGTTCCCCAAATTCATCCCAACATGCTGGTGTTCTACACCTCTTCCCATAAAGAGATTCATGAGGATCCATTTGGATGCTTGAGTAGAAATTATTATTGTAAGAGAACTCAACCAGAGGAAGATGTTGATCCCATCCTCCTTTGAAATCCATTGAGCATGCTCTCAACATGTCCTCAAGTGTTTGGATGGTCTTCTCAGATTGTCCATCAGTTTGAGGATGATAAGTCGTACTGAATTTCAACTTAGTATTCAGAGCCTGTTGAAGACTCTTCCATAACTTAGATGTGAATCTTGGATCTCAATCGGATACAATAGATAGTGGTACTCCATGCAGCCTTACCACTTCTCTAATATATATTTGTGCCAGTTTATCCAATGATAAATCCTCTCGAATTGAAATGAAGTGTGTAGTCTTTTTAAGATGATCCAAAACAACTCAGATAGCATTGTTTTCTTTGGATGTCTTTGGAAATCCAGTGAAAAATTCCATGGTGATGTTTTCCCATTTCAATGATGGTATGGGTAATGGTCACATCATCCCCTTAGACTTTTTCCTCTTAGCCTTCACTTGCTAACATACCAGGCACTTTGATGTATACTCAGCGATCTCATTATTTATGTTATCCCACCAATAATGATCTCAGATATCTCGATAAATCTTTGTGTTTCCTGGGTGAATGGAGAAATTTGAACTATGTGCATCATTCAAAAGTTCATTCTTTAACTTCTAATTTGATGGAACATATGGTCTTGTCCCAAATATCACAATTCCTTCTTCATTAACATTGAACTCCGAGGATTTCCCTTCTCTAATAGTTTTCACTTTCTTCTAAATTCCTACATCATCCTTTTGAGTATCCTTTAACCTTTCCAAAAGAGACGGTTGAAAAATCATTTTTTAAAGGATTGATGATGTTCCCTTCTTTATGATTCCCATATCCATCTTCACTAAATCTAAGAAGATTGGATCCTTTTCAATTCGCATCAATGATAGAATCGCTGGGTCTTTTCTACCTAGAGCATCTTCCACCTTGTTCACTTTCCCAGGGTGGTAATAAATTGAGAAATCATAGTATTTGATCAGATCTAACTATATTCATTGGTGAATGTTCAACTCTTTTTGTGTGAATATATACTTGAGGATTTTGTGATCTGTATATATTTCACACTTCTCACCAAAGAGGTAATGTCACCAAATTTTTAAAGCAAAGATTACTGCAGTCAAATCCAGATCATGTGTTGGATAGTTTTTCTCATGAACTTTCAATTTCCTTGAATCATAGGCAATGACTTTATCATTTTTCATCAACACATAGCCCAGGACCTTCTTCTAAGAATCACTAAATACCACAAAAAGTTATACACTTGTGGGTAGTGTGAGCACGAGTGCAGTGATAAGCCTCTTTTTCATCTCCTTAAAGCTATCTTCGCATTCATCACTCCAAGAAAACTTTACTCCCTTATAAGTTAGTTTGGTAAGAGGGTTGGACAATCATGATAAATTTATCAAAAATCAGCGATAATATCCATATAACCCCAAGAAGATATGAATATCTATTACTGATGTTGGCCTCATCCATCCCTCAATTGCAGTTATCTTGGAGGGATCCACATATATCCCATTTCTTGTGATGATATGACCCAAGAATGAGACATCCTTCAACCAGAAATCACGCTTGTTGTACTTTGCATAGAGATTATCCTTTCACAAGGTCTCTAGTACAGTTCTTATATTCTCCTCATTCTCCTCCTTGGTTTTGGAGTATATTATAATATCGTCTATAAAGACTACCACAAATTTGTCGATTTAATCTCTAAATACTTTATTCATCAAGTCCATGATAGATCTATGGAGCGTTATTGAGTCTGAAAGAAATTATTATGAATTCATAGTGCTTGTATCTTTTACGAAAAGCAATATTGGGGATATCCTCCTTCTTCACCCTTACTTGGTAATATCCAAACCACAAATCCACCTTGGAGAAGTATTATTCTCCATATAGTAGATCGAACAAGTCATCAATTTGGGGCAAAGAATACGTATTCTTTATCATGATTTTTTTGATCTCATGATAATTGATGTAAAGGTGCATTGACCCATCCTTCTTCTTGATGAAGAGGATTGGTGCACCCCATGGCGAAGCACTTTGGCGTATAAAACCTTTATCCAGATTCTCTTGTAGTTGTTTCTTCAGCTCCTAAAGCTCCATAATAGTCATTCTATATGGAGTCTTGGATATTAGTAATTCCCTAGGTATAAGATCAATTGAGAATTCAACATCTCTTCTAGGAGGAAGACCAAGAAATTCCTCAAGAAACACTTCAGTGAATTCCCTCACGATAGGCATGTCTTCAAGGATGTTTTCTTCCTTAGACTCAATCATATGATCAAGATACACATGCTCATATGGTAGTAATATCCATGCTTAAGATGATGGTTCTAAATAAGATTCATCCTCCTCCTTGCACCTGTACATAATTGGGGGTCGATTCACCATATAGAGAGTGATTTACCTCTCACGACAATACATGTTGGCTCTATATAATGAAAGTCAATCCATGCCAATAATTGCATCAAATTCCACCAGAGGGAGTATGACAAGGTTTTCTAGGAATTTCAAACCACAAATTATGACAGGGGAGGAGTTATATTCATGGGATGCAATGATTTCCCCATTTTCCATTCTCACAAACATCTTTACTTTCATGATTTGTGGTGGTGTTGGGATTGTTTTACTAAACTTTCAGGATATAAAAGAATACGTAGAACCAGAATCAAAAAGTAAGTTCAATATTCTTGAATAAATAACTAGTGTACCTATCAACACTTTATTATCAGGGTTCACTTCGACGGTAGTGATGGAAAAATCTCTCCCTTGTTTCCTTTGAGGTTGTCAGTTGCCTCCGAAAACCCTTGGCTTAGGGAACTATTTTGTAATGTTCCCTGGTTCTTTGTAGTTAAAGTAATGAACAATGCATTGAGGGTCTAATGGAACGTTCCTCTCCTCTGTCGCAGCCGCGGGTTTTTATCTTCTGTGGTTAATGGCTAGGTGCCCTTCTCTTCCACACCTAAATCATTTCCTCATCCCCTTCAGGCAATTTTTGGGGTGCTTCTTTCTACACCTTTGGAAAGTGGGGTACTGGATTTTATTATCACCATTGGATTTATCCATCGGAATGCCAGAATTAAAATCCACCTTATGCTTCTTATCCCCATGATACCCCTGATATTTTTTTTATCTTCATTTTGACTTTGAGGGCGCATCGAAAAATTTCCTCATTGCTCTCAAAGTCACAGATCATTGTGCAAGCCTTGTAAATTTTTCCTCCTATGATCTGATGGATTCGTTGTATTTTTTCTTAAGAGTAAAGAAGTCCATTTTCATCTTAAGTCAAAGGGTGCGATGAAAATATTAATAAAAGAACATTTTATGGAAATCCTTTTATTCCAATGCCTTGATCTCCTCCTCAGGCTTCATATTTTTGATCAATGTCTACCATTGATCAGCTTCACCCTCCATAAGATAAGTAGCTATAATAACCTTCCCTTGTTCAAAATATTGAATGATGTAGAAGATATTTTCAATGGATTTGATCCATTGTTTGTCAATTGAGGGGTCAGATGATCCATTAAAAGTAGGAGGCCTTTGTCTCATGAAGCTCTCGATTGAGACTTGTTCTTTCTTAGGGGGGGTTGAACGTTCCTTGTGACCCATGTTTCCATTAAAAACTTGAGTTAACTGAGATATTATCATGACAAATTTTTTGATTCCTGCTCCCATCTAATTGGTAATCTCATTAGAACAGTCATCACATTGATCTTTGAATTATTTTTTAGCTCGATTCCTCCTATTACTGGCCATTAGCTGGAATAAAAGGAAAGTTATAGGTAACACATAAATGATAATCCAAAGACAAAAATGGTTGACTTATAAATTACTTTTATTTCCTTAACTTATGAATTTATAGGCTTCAATCTATGTTATTCATGATCTACTTCCCAACATATATTCTTAGGGGCATTTTTTTAATTACCTTAATAATAGTTCATACTAAGATTATGAATTTACCAAAGCATATAACCTAGGAGTGTCATAACCAAGAGTGTATAAAGGCGCGTTGTCATGCACCAGTTCCCATTCAAGTCTAGCTCAAAGTAGTGTTTTTGGGTTTTACCCCTAGATACATTTGTGCGAGAGTCGCCTCTACCTACTCATATCCAAACAGGGATGTATTTTCTTGATAAACCACTTACTCAATACTCACCAAAATTTAGGGATGTTTTTATTATACTTATTCTTATCCCTAAGGCTTTCACTAGGGTTCTATAATCCTAATCCCAAAAATAACTAAACCTTCCCTCTGATACCAACTATAACAACCCTTCTCTTTATTTCACACTTAAACGTAATTTATTACATAAAATATTCACTTGATAAAACATATAAGATTGATATGTCTAGTGTCTTTGGGTCTTAGTAACATTATAAAACAACTTAAAACATGAAATACACATCTTTATTGAAAACTTCTTTTACATGACCACACACATTCCTTCATACTTAGCATTTCATGGGATAACCTGAGGACATGCATAAAAAAAGGGTGAGTTATAAATCCTAGTAAGGGAGTAAACAAGTAATAACATGAATAATATATTACATGTTAGTAAATAGTCATAGCAATGTATCATAAGAGAAACATGAACACAAAGGCATGATATAGCATGATTATCATAACATGGAAATGTGGAAACAACATTTAACATGATACTAGCATGAACAAGGCTCGTTGCACATGGAGTGTGAGTAAACCATAATTTCACTTGAATTATAATGATTAAAACCTCATTTCACTTGACATATAATGATACTATTATTTATCCAATTAATTGGAGAGCTATCAGGGTGCACTCTTCTTAATCATTTCATTTCATGCATAAGTGTTCCACATTGATCATATAACATGGATTCATTAAACATAATAATTTATTCCATGATAAAGGAATGTATAATTAGTAAAGGAAACAATATGATCAATAAATAAATGTGAATAAAGTTAAATACCCTTAATAGATAAATGGGCATGGTATTCACTAGACAATGACTTTGGCATGGAAAATCACGGTGCAATTTTGGCAGCATAACAGCATGACATAAGAATTCATAAAAGAGGTTTATGAGAGATAAATGGGTTTATCATCATATGTGAATAAAATGGATAGTAAGTTGGTCATATATATACATGTTCCAAAATATTTAATGGAATTTATATTCATAAAACAAAATAATTTCTTGAATGTAAATGAGGAGAGAGAAATCCATTACGGAATTTCAGCATGGTAACGGGTGTACTTGGGAGGAATTAATTAGAGATAAAGGGATCTATAATCATTAAAACATATGTAGGGAAGTATATTAGAGGTTTTAAATCATACCCCAACATTTTTAATTGAAAATAAAATGGTATAGAAACATAAAGAAACTTGGAAAAAAAATGAGAGGAAGAAATCCCTTACTTGGAAGTGTGATCTCAAAGGCTTGAGAGGGGCTTGAGAGAGGATTATTGGGAGTTTGGGGTGACTTGGGAGGATTTTAGATATATTTTTTAGGGTAGGGACGTTATACAAGGGTTTTTAGTGAAGGGAAGTGGGAGCTTTGGTGGGTTTATATAGGAAAAGAGATGGAATTCTTTATTATTTAGGTTTTGGATACCACACATTAAACTAATCAAAACCACAAACCAACCCATGTTTTTTTCCCATGTTTTTTGCCAAAGTGGAGTGGAAAAAATTATTTTATAAGGCTAATGTACGAACTTATTAAAATATTAGTCTTACTTATGTGGAGGTGAGTCACACTCTCAAGGAAATCATTTTATAAGTTAAAATGTTTTATAAGTCTTAGAGGATCCACTAAGGCACCATAAAATTAATTAAACAAATATAAAATCACATTATTTTAAAGGTAAAACATATATTGGATGAAATACCATTTTATAATATTTTATTACATCACTATTGGGTCATTATGATGTCATAAAATACATTATATATTTAAACGGTATTTAATTTTTACACAAAAAATCGACTGTCTCGGAAAATTATGAAAAATTCACCGTTGGAAAATTTTGACATATTGATTCCAAAAATAATATTCATTTTATATAAATAATTTTCTAAATATGTGAATTTTTACTTTTAAAATAAAAACTAACATTTATCAAAAATTCATGGGTTTTGATAAAAACGGCTTTCAAACCTTAATAAAAATTACAATTGTATTCATAAAAATTATATGATAATTTATATTCAATACAAAGTAATTTAGTAATAATATTTTATTAAAATATTATTTAATTAAAAAATAAATTAATTTATCAAAATATATTTCTTAATTGAATATTAACTAAAAAATAATATTTGTGCTTTAAAAACTATTTACAAAGTAACAATAATAAAATGAATGTATATTCTTTATTCTATACAAAAATAATGAACATAATTATAGTACTAGGGTCATGTTACATAACCCCTTATAAAACCCACATAAGACCTAAGGGTAAGGTGTGTGATGGTTACAAACTCTTGGGGTGGCTTGGATAACATCGCTCGAGTGGTAATCTCTATCAACTTCCACTTCTCCTATCGGCGGTTTTGTTCAAGCTTAATGTGTTGAAGCTCATCTTGGACTTGGTCAAGAGAGAATCCTAGTTATTCTACCTCCTTTCTGAGCTCTGATAAATGGGCTTCGTATGGAGAAATTCTACTGGATGAGGCCATCACTTCCTTTGTCTGAGTAAATTGGATTTGGTAAAGCCCTATATTTATACTAATCATGTCACTGCTCAACAGCTATATTAACAATGATAAAAATTATTAACGGTATTTTAAAATACAAAAACATAAAAACAAGGAAGTGAATATGTTTTATATAACCATTTTACATAATAAGACATTTAAATAAATAAAGATGAATTTTCATTAATAATATTTTGGGTTACTACACATTTAGTAATCATTTTAAAGATTAAAGAAATTCTTGAAATTTCAAAATCCATTCATAAGAGAAATTTTGGAATTTTATCAAGTATTTAGTGTGCATAGTTTAGTGAAGAAAATTTATATCTATAACAACATGGGAGAAATATTCAAATTCCATGAAAATTAATTGAAAACCTTGTTTCATTCTTAGAAAATCCTTAATTGAACTTAATATTTTAATTATATACCTAAAAATGAATTTAAAAAACATGTAATCTATGGTTCTATAATTAAAGATCAATATATGGGGAATACGTACCTTGAATCATGACTTACACCTAGAGCAGTGATAATCCATACTTAAAAGGCAAGAATAACCTATAAAGAACCAAACCAAACCCTAAAATCAAGAAACCCCCAAATTAAAATCAACCTAATGGCTTACCTAGGTTTCCATGGCATTTCCAATCCAAGAAACTAATGTAAAAAAAGAATAACAAGAGAGGGGGAGGTCTTGATAGAATTATTTTGAGAAATCGGTCTTAAAATTGATGAAATACCATAAAATATATAAATAAGGGAGGATATTAGTTCCAAAGGATATTACCTTATTAATTTGGTAGTGAATTGTAAATAAATCACATGATACCATCAAGGGAAGGAGTTATAACCAAGGGGGGAGTTTTAGGACATTGAGGGGAGAGTCGGGGATAAAAGGCCCCCCAAAGGGGTTAAAACCCAATAGGGTAAAAGTGTAAAAAATGGTTTTTAAAACTAGGAAGACCAATTTTACAGCTAGCATGAAATAGATATTCACACTATGAATTCATCGTCTAGAGCTAGGATTACCCCTAACCTGAATGGTTCATGATATGAAAGGTTTCATAACCCAATTTATAGTATGAACATACCTGTAAGATCTCAGTTTTTCATTGAGGTACATATTCTTTAAGTTTCTATATAAACCTATTTTATTAATTTTAATGGAAGTCCCTAAAGGGTTCATAGAGGTTTTAGGAGAATTCAGCTTGATTTGGGGCTCGGGGTTCCTGTTTTTTGAGTGATAGGGTGACGTGCATGGTTATCAATAACTATGCCCCTCAATCGTGAATCCCTAGGAAGGTGAAGCATGGTTTATCAAACTGTTCAATAGGGGTTTCACAACCATTAAAAATGTTAAATTTATTGTATATACACCACACATGGTTTGTGCATGGTTTTTCTAGCTGTTCACCTAAACCGTGCAAGTTGTGAGCTCATGTATAGTGGGCATCACATGGTTGGTGCATGGTTTGGCCAACCATGTGGTCAAACCATGCACCCCTTTAAAAATTTATAAATGAACTTTTACCCCTAGACTTTAACCCATTTTCCTTCTTCCTCCTCATCATTTTCACAACATTTACTCATGTAGCACTCATTCTTCCCTCTTCATAATTTTGGTTTATCTCCCTTATTTGGACTCTATTTTGATTGTCATTGATCACATTGGAAGCCTCTCAGTAATTATATTACTCCATCATCCTCTTTTCTTGGTTTTATTTTCCATATTGGTTTTTTTCTCCATGTGATATAATATTCCCTATTTTTAGGGTGTTTTTATGGTTTTCTATTTTCTCTCATTCCATCCCGAATCTGAGGCCAATACTAGAAGATAATTCTACCATGATGCTAAGGTAGGTGGTCTATGATTTTTCCTTAAAGGTATCACCATTTATAAATTTTTCCATTGTACTGCACACCATAATTTTCACACTTTACCTCTAAAAAATTCCATTCCTTTAATTAGATGCCTATACCTTGATCATGAGGTTCTATGATATCCTTAGACATCATTTAAGGTTGAAAACCTCAACCCAAACAAACAATTTGGGTGTGTTTGACTAAATACCCTTGGAAACTATAATTTAATATTAAACTGAAACCCCTCTTAGGGTGTGTTTTCTTGGGACTTAGTGAAACCCATTGGGTGTATTGAATTGTTACATAAAGAAATGGTTAAGTCTAATTAATTATTAAATAAATTAAACTCCTTATTTTTCCCTTTTGATTACTTTAGCACTCATACTTTGTTTATTGGTTACAATAATTGTTCACACCATTATAGGTGTGGTGCTCCTTGAGTAAGCCTTGGATTTCCAAGTAGGAATGCCTTGAGTGAACTCATAGGATATTGCATGATTCATTGATGTGAATGCCAAGTGGTACACCCTCTTGGACTTGGTATTTGTATTTCTTGATGAATTCCTTGGATTGACATTGTAGGATTCATCTAGATTGTCTAGAAAAAAAGAACTCTAGGGATGATCTCCCTAGGTTTGGCCAATTTCTTTAAACATGGAATGCCTTGGGTTAGCCCCTTGGATTCCAATCGAGGCTTACCTGACTCACAATGACAGTTTTCCTTGGATCAGTTAGAAACTCTTCGGATTGAAATAATAAGGGTTAACCCCTCATATTACACTCAACCTAAATGGAAAAAACCTCACAACTTGATCACTATGATCTGGCTTGACTTCTAAAAGTCAATAATTACATGGTCCTTCCTTAGATTCAAAATGGGTGTGTTTCATGGGAATTCTTAGACCTACTCTATATATTCCTTGGTATTATTATCATGTAGAATATTGGACTATACACACCAGGTCCCTTGAATATTTATAGGTTACATGTTCAGATATATCCAGCTTAGGCCAAAGTAGGTATGGTTGGTCTAGCATCCCCATATGATCCCAAGCTCAACATGGTTTCTATTTTATTTAACATTTATATTTTAATGATAATTGCACACTGTTGTAGTTTATACTCATAGACTAGATTTGAATGAGACACCATTGGTGGTGGCCTACTGAGTTTTACTCACACCCTTTTTGGGCTACCGTTTGGTACCCGGACATACTTCTTGAATATAGGAAAGGAAAAAAGGGAATCACCTAGCTTTGTATGCTTGATTTTGTTTTATATTGGGGTATGTGAGTAGAAAACCAATCTAGTTCTTAGTATTCTCATGGGGATTATCTATTTTTTTATTTTTTTTTATTTTTTTATGCCATGTTCTATTGTATTCTTACTGCCATGCTTTGCCTACTCCCCATTTTGGTATAGGAATGACATCATCTGTACGTGATATTATTTAATACCTTGTATATGTTATTATTATTTGGATAGTTTAATTCCATTTCCTTATAATTTTATTCCACTACCTTATTATTTCCACTAATTTATTATTATTTACCATTGTGCTACACTCTGATAAAGTGGGTATAGTCATCCCACCATATCACCATAAACCCTTATTGTTAATCGGCAGTCCCTAGCTTTTGGGGAGGTTCACTTGAGCCCATGTGTCCATCAGGTTCAGTTACTTATGATTAATCCAGGATCGGGATGTTGCAAACTAGTATCTAAACTTCTTTTCCTTTATATTATTATTTTAGGTTAGTAGATAGGAGACTAGGAGGTGTCGAAACTTGGTAAGAAGTCATGCCTAAGAGTATCTAACCCACTTTTAGGGGTAAATACAACTTACTAAGGATGGGGATTTTTATTCTAGATTCTTCCTATTATAGTTTCACTACTTTCACCATTGTGTGACGCACATGACTTATGATGTTTGTTATTGTTATTAATTTTTTACCCTTGGGCCTAAATGGAAAGGGATCATTTCCTTATGCATCATAATAGTCACATAAGTATATATATATATATATAATTCACATACCATTCCATGTTTATTTCATTGTCTGTTTCTTATCATATGTGCCTTGATTTCCATACTTGTAATTTCTAACATTTCTTATAGGAAAAATGAGAAAAATAATTATTTACTTAAAGTATTAGCATCAACCTAAATAGTGTTTTTCCAACATAGATTGACAGATGAACCTTATCTATCCAATTATGATAATTTTAAGCCATGGAACCTTGGTTACATGAGATTGAAATTTTAGTCAGTTTTGATTAAATGGAATGTCAATTATAACTTATAAAGCATATGTCTTTATAAATTTGGAATGGAAATTTCATCTAACTGAACCATTGTATATATAAAATTTTATAAATTTTAACTTTTAAAGGATTTTTTTTCATTAAATGGGGATTATAATTACAAATTAAAAAAAAATAACTTTATAACTTGGAATTGACACCCTATATAACTAAATATTTATGATTAAAACATAAAATCTTTCATTATAACTTGACCCTAGAAATGGGTAGTTGGATAGATTATCTATAGTATTAAAGCCTTGATTTTATCCTTTATTTCCCAATTTTAACCATTTCCATCTTATATCTTGTTTGAGGCATGTGATTTTCATTATAGATATATGCCTTTATGATAGCCTTGGGTTGAGTTCTAGGAAGGTGGAAACGACCATGCACCTGAGGTGATGGGACTTGACCCACAAATGGTACCACCAGTAGTTCCAACAGAGACACCTCCAGTTGTAACACCTATCATTCTTGGATGGGAAATGATGATCAAATTTTATAGGGTTTTTTACACTTGGTACAGTCTATGGAGGGAGTTCCATGGGATATACAGACTATGTCCAAGTTGATGATAGAGTTTCAACAACATCACCCACCTATTTTATCAGGGGAAGGTGGTCCCTAGGTGGTGAAAATGTGGATTGATTACATTCATACAATATTCTATCATCTAGAGACTCCTCTAAATAGAAGGGTGAAGCTAGCAGCCAATATGCTTCATGGATCTTCCAAGAGATGGTAGGATGTTATGAGTCAATTAGATTAGTATCGGGGTATGGTTTGGAGAGATTTAAAAATCAGTTTTTATGAATAATTTTTTTCGAAAGATGTTGATAATTGATTGATATAATGAGTTCATGAATCTAGAGCAAGGTATTATGTCTGTTACGTAAAAATCAGATTGTTTCATGGATCTCCATCACTTTGTACCCCACTATTATTGGTGATGATCTATCCATGGAGAGAAATTTTGAGGATGGGATTAGATATCATATGATATAATATGAATGTTTTTGGTATGTCTATCATATCTAAAATGGTAAAGTAGAACCTCACATTTGAATATAATCTAAGAGAATATAAAGAGTAAGTCTTTCTAGTTTAGAAACTAGGTTGGGAATCAGTTCATCTAGTAGTATAAAAATTTTCCATGAGGTTTCTTATCAAGGTAGTGGTAGTTCAAATATCCTCACTGGTAGTTATAGTGTATGTCAGTAGTGTGAAAGGAAAGGTCACATTAATCCCTAGTGTGATAGGGACCTATTTTAGTGCCGATTTTTCATTAGAATGTGAAATATTCAAATATTATATAGGACCTTTCCACCGATACCCAATGAGAGGGGATTTTCACTAGCACCAAGTTTATATAGAGGGATCAGTAGATCTGCACTAGGTAGGAAACTAGAGTACCACTGGATGATCAGTCTGAGGTATCAGTCATGGTCGAGGAAGACAGACTCTTGATGTGTAATGCCATTAGGGAAGACCTGATCAGGGTGATCAAGTTGTGGCTCAAGGTTGTGCATCAGGCCAGTTACATGTAGTGTATCCAACTCCCAAAGATAAGTGTTCTAGGATGTCTATAGTATGAGGTATGATCTTAGTATCCTTCAATTTATTATTCACTTTATTTGATACTAGTTCTTCACACTCATTCTTATCTATGGCTTTAATGTAGAGTCTTGGACTCGAGATTTAGTACTTTTATGAGGTAAATTATTTTGATACCCTATTGGGAGTACGATCAGAAAGTGTTTTTTAATGCAAGGAGTTTCTGGTCAAGATTTTTGGTTACCATTTCTTATGGAAATTTTTCATCCTTGAGATAAAAGGTTTTGAAATAATTCTTAGGATGGATTGTTTAGTTCCTTATTGAGCTATATTGATTATTATCATCAAAGGATGTATTTTATATCACCTGTGGGTGGTATCTATGTTTATAAAGGAGAATGGAATGTATAAGAAACTTGAGCTGGACCTAAGAATCATGGTCTAGGAAGAGTTTCAACCCAAATTTATAATACTTTTCATGATGATTGAGGAGTACAACATGCGTTTTTTCCTCCGGTGGTGACCCGATTCGGATATGTTTTCCCTATCAAATTTTTGGGATACCTCTTAAAAGATAGGTGGAGTTCACAATTGAACTTTTTCTAGGATAATAATTAGTTTCTATTTCTCTATATAGGATGTATCCTACTGAAATCTTAAAAATCAAGAGATAGTTGGAGGATCTGGAAGCTAATGGGTTTAGACGGACTCTTTTATTAGCTCTAAGGAGCTAGGGTATTCTAAAAAATTTATTTAATATTAGGCTACCATCAGGTAAGATTTACACCCTCAGATATGTCATGTATAGATTTCTGAATTAGGTATGGAATTTATAAATATTTAGTGATGTCGTTCGATCAAACGAATGTTCCTTATATCTTTATGTCCTTGATGAATCAGGTTTTCCATCCATACTTGGATTTCTTCATGTTTGTTTTCATGGATTATATCTTGGTGTAATCTCAAACAAGGAACGATCATACCAAACACCTTACCATTATATGAGTATACTAAGTGAGAATGGGTTCTATATCAATATCACAAAATTTCACTTTAGGATTGATAAAGTTCACTTATTGGGTCACATTATATCAGAATCAGGGGTATATATAGATCTAAAGAAGGTGAGAGCCATTGTTTCCTAGTAGCATCCCAAGAAAATCTTTTACATATAGATTTTATTAGGGCTAGCCAGTTACTATCGACATTTCATTCAGAATTTATCATGATTCACAACACCACATATAGGATTAACCAAGAAAGGTGTAGAGTTAATATGGTATGAAGCTTGTGAGAAAGATTTTCAAGAGTTTAAAGTAATACTAACCTCATTGTTGATCCTTATTTTACCTAGGCCTAGCATAGGATACGTGGTTTATTATGACACATCAGGAATTAGTATAGGATCTATTTTAATGCAAGGGGTGAGTCATAGCATACAGTTCTCATTATTTAAGTCCTCATTAGCATAATTACCCAATGCACAACCTAAAGTTATTATCTATTTGTCATGATTTATGTTTCTTGAGACATTACTTACTGGGGGAATGATTCTTGGTATATACAGACCATAAAAGTATTAAATACATATTGTCTCGGTATTTCTTAAACCTATGACAATGAAGATGGGACAAATATATTCATTCCTTTGACTTTGAGCTCGCTTACATTCTAGGTAAGGGTATGCAGTTTCTGAACCTCTAAGTTGAAATAATCAAACTCAATTTGTACAGGAAGCTAGTAGTGAATGGTAGTTGATGGATCTTATTTTTGAAATGAATCTAGAATTTTAGGAGTTTCATGGGAATCCTTTTTTTCATTTCCTTAGTGGTGACTTCATTAATTTTAGAACAAGTAAATAGGATGAAACTTTCAGATCCTGGAGTATTAGTCCATAGGGAAAGTTTTTTAGGTGAGGACCTACTGCCTGGTTGGATTGTTAATGAGGATGAAATCCTACATATCCATGGGTGTGTCTAGGTACTTGTAGACATATGAGAAGAGATAATGTGTGAATATAATAATACCAAATGGACATTACATCCTAGAATCACTAAGATGTACCATCACTTATGCTTCCAGTATCAGTGGCCTATAATTAAAAGGGAGATTGAAGGCTTAATTACCTAGTGTTCCACCTGTCAGTAAGTGATGGTGGAAAACCAATGACCAGGAAATCTCTTTTAGTCATTACCCATCCCATAGTGTAAATGATGTGATGCCACTAGGGATTTCATAATGGGATTACTGAAGTCACCTTAAGGTAGTTTCACTGTGTGGGTGATCTTAAATAGGCTAAAAAAGGTTTCCCACTTATTGCCTATTAGGGAAACCTTATCGGTGGATGGTCTTGGGAGACTTTACATCTGATAGATTATACAACTTCATGGGGTTCCATGTACCATCATATCAAATAAGGATTCTCAATTTACTTCTCAGTTATTATAGGGGTTGTAGAAGATTTTGGGTTCACATGTGCTTATGAGTATAGTATATCACCCACAAACTGATGGTCAATTTAAGCTCACTATATAGGAACTAGAGGACATGATCTGAATATGTGTCAATGATTTTAGAATATATTGAGAAAATAAATTATCTTGAGCTTATTTTACCTATAATAAAATTTTATAAGTGACTTTCCAAATGTCTCTACATGAGGTTCTCTATGGTTGACCCTGTCATTCATCTATGTACTAGTTATAGAAAGGGGTGGAAGTACTACTAGGATCTCATCTCATTTAGGAGACATCGAAATAGGTATTAATAATTAGGAAATGTATAGATATGGATCATTATAGGTATAATTCATATATCGATCATCATCACTGACCTCTAGAGTTTGAGGTGGGAGATCAGGTCTTCTTACATGTTTTAGATAAATTGGGTCATTGATGGATTCAGAGGCAAGGTAGTTTATCACCTAGATTCATCATACCTTTTAAGATCTTTGAGAGGTTAGGGATAGTAACATATCATATATATCTTCCTCGGTGTTATGGGGATATGAATGATGTATTTCATGTTTATAAGGTCCACCATTATCACTTTATCCCATCTCATGTCCTTGGTTTTGAGGAATTAGAGTTGGAGGTAGATGCTTCTTTAGAGGAGTATCTAGTTTATATCATTAATCATGGCATGAATTCTCTTAATGGTAGGAAAATTCCTCTGGTTTTTGTTCTATGGTATCATGTCCATGTAAGGTATGGGTCCTAGGAATGATGGTCTAATATACATACTCAGTGGCTAGAGTTATTCTCATATGCATCTCAACCACCCTTAGAAGGGTAACTCGAGGACTATTTTTTTAAGAAGGGGAGGTTGAAAGATCTTTTTTTCATTTAGTTATAGATCCTTTAAGTTTCTATCTTGTTTTAAACTTTATGTAAGTTCCTAAAGGGGTCATAGAGGTTTTGGGGGTGTTCGATCTTAGTTCGAGGCTCGGAGTTCCGGTTTTTTGAGAGACAGGGTGAGGTGTGTGGTTAGCACATGGTTAGTACTAACCATGTACCTAAACCATACGGCCATGGGAAGGTGAAATGTGGGTTATCAAACCATAAAAAGGGTCCAAAAAACTATTAAAAACCTATAATTTATTATAGATACACTATACATAGTTTTTGTATAGTTTTTCTAACTGTGCGTCTAAATTGTGCGAGGTGTGGGATCATGACAATGGGCATTGCATGGTTGGCGCACGGTTTGGAAAACCACGTAACCAAACTGTGTGAACCTTTAAAAAACTAGAAATGAACTTTTTTTCCTCCTAGACTTTAACCCCTTAATTCATTCTTCCTCCTCATTTATACAAAAACTGCTCCCATAGATCTCCTTCTTCTCTCTTCAAGGTTTTAGTGTATCTCCCTCATCTAGAATCTATTTTGATCATCATAGATCATGTTGGAAGCCTCTCAGTAAGTCTATCACTCTTTCATACTCTTTTCTTAGTTTTATTCTTCATATTTTGTGTTTTATCCAGGTGATATAATATACCCTATTTTTAGGTTGTTTGTATAGTTTTCCATTTTCTATCATTCTAACCCAAATCTATGGTCGATACTGGATGAAGAATCTACCACGAGGCTAAGGTAGGTGGTCTATAACTTTTCATTCAAGGTTTTTCCATTTATAAATTATTTTATTATGTTGCATGCCAAAATTTCTGCATATTTCCTCTAAAAATTTTCATTCCTTCAATTAGATGTCTATACCTAGATTGTGAGGTGTTACGAGACCCTTATACCCCATTGGGGGTTCACAAACTCAACCCAAACCACCCCTTTGGGTGTGTTTGACTAAATACCCTTGACAACAATTATTTAATATTAAATTGAAACCCTTCCCCTAGGTTGTTTTTTGTTTGACCTTAGTGAAACCCTTTGGGTGTGTTGAGTTGTTACATAAAGAAATGGTTAGATCTAATTAATTATTAAATGGATTGAACTCATTACTTAGAACTTGTGATTACTTTACTATTTATACTTTGGTTATTGGTTATGGGAATTTTTCACACTATTACAGGTGTAGAACACCTCGAGTAAGCCTTGGATTTCCAAGTGGGAATGCCTTGAGTGAACTCGTAGGATTACACTCAATTCATTGATGCGAATTACAAGTGGTACACCCTCTTGGACTCAGTATTTGTCTTAATTAATGAATGACTCAACTTGACATCATAGGATTCTTCTAGATTATCTAGAAACTTATAATTCTAGGGGTGATCACCCTAGGTTTGGCTAATTTCTTCATATACAGAATTCCTCAGGTAATCCCCTTGTATTCTAATCAAGGAATGCCTGACTCACAAGGATATTTTTCCTTGGTTTGGTTGGAAACTCTTTGGAGTTAAATGATATGGTTTCACACCTCAGATTACTCTCAACCCAAATGGAAAAAAAACTAATGGATTGATCACCATGATCTGGATTGACTTCCAAAAGTCAATAATTCCATAATCCTTCCTTGGATTCAAAATGGGTGTGTTGTGTGGGAATTACTAGACCCTCTCCATGGATTCCTCAATGTTATTATCACATGAAAACTTAGTCTATATGCCTCGGGTTCCTTAGCTATTTATAGGTTACATGTTTAGAGAAATTTATCTTATACTGAAGCAAGTATGGTTAGAAAAGCATCCACAGAGGATCTCTAGCTTGACATGATTTCTATTTTATTTACCATTTAAATTTTAATCATAATTGAACACTATTATAGTTTATACTGACAAATTATATTTTCATTAGAAAGCATTTTTTGTGGCCTGCTATTTTTTACTCACACTCTATCTGGGAAATTTTTTGGTGGCTGGACATACTTCTTGGATGTAGAAAAGGATAAAGGGGGGTTCTCATCTTTAGATGCTTCATTTTGTTCTGGATCAAGGTATGGTAGAAGAGGACCGAGCTAGTGCTGGGGATGCTCATGGGGCTTAGCTCTTTTGGTATTTTTGTTCATTTTTTTATGATATATACTATTGTATACATACTTCCATGCTTTTCCTACTCCCCATTTTTTTATAGACATGACATCATATGTACATGATTATATTTACTAACTTGTATTTATTATTATTATTTAGATGGTTTTCTTCCATTACCTTGTTATTTTATCTTTCTGTCTTATTATTTTCCCTACTTTATTATTATTTACCACTATATTTCACTCTAATAAAGAGGGTATAGTCTCTCCACCATACCACCATGCACCCTTACTACTAGTTATCAGCCTCTACCATACATGGATGCACTCTTGAGGCCATTTGGACCTCAGTTTTGGTTACTTATGGGTGATTTAGGCTCAGGATGTCACAATACCTCCCTTAAATTCTTTCATGTCATGAAGTCACCTTCACTGTGTGGATAGAATTTAGATAGAACCCCCTACGTGAAACATAAGGGTTTTTTATGGAATCACACCCCTTGTCATGGCATGAACCACTAAAATCTATAATTTTTAAGTTGTATCTTCCCTTGAAACTCTTAAAAAATCTTTAAAAAAATAAAAATATAAATATAATCTTGATAAATAAATATAATAATCATTTTGGTATGGTTGGGGTGTGATAATTTTTCCCACCATACAACTTTCTACCCCCATAAATTCCTATCCAGACAAGATGATCAAGGAATGAATAAGATTCAACCTCCTTAAACATAATTATATTTTAAAAACCAAGGAAAGTTATGACCTTCTTGAATAGACCAAAGGCCATATTTTTATTGATTTTTGATAACCCCCTTTCAAGGGAAGAGGGGGAACCCTTACAAGTCTCGTAGGCTTATAGATAACATGACCCGTAGGTCTTAGAGGAAATATCCAGACTATAACTACATGGAACTGCTCCTCCCTAGATTCTGCATAGTGATATCAACTCTTCACCTTCACATGGTTGTTTGGATAGGATTCCCATGCATGCACAGGCTAGTCCCAATAGCAATACCATACCCTCTCTTTCTTCCACATTCGTTAGCTTCTACTCTGGTGAATATGCATGTTCTGAATCCTCATCCGGAGTCTTCTCCTTGTAGAGTTAGTCTGGTCCATTAAGCACAATTTTAGGTGGCATGAAAGCCTTGAGGTGGTCCGAAGGCCTTGAGGTGGCCCGGACCAAAGGCCTTGAGTTGGCCTGAAATCCTTACTAGCCCGAAGTCCTTGGGTGGACCGAAGGCCTTGAAGGACCCCAGGACCAAACCGGTGGCCCGAAAGCCCAAACGTATGAATATTTATGGCTACTATAGTACCAAATAGTACCTACTATAGTATTTCTATAGTAACCTAAAAATATGTCTCCACCCAGATTTGAACTCGGGACTCTTGGATACACTTGTCGAGTCCTCACCAACTGGGTTGAGGCTCTTGTGCAGGAAAACTATGACCTCACCAAGACATAATTCATGATAATAACTTGATTCCTCTCTCAAATAACCTAAAAAATATAACTGTATATCATGAATTTTACTATCATAAAAAACATAGATCTTGTCACAAGTTATGAAGTCATCACATAAGTTCAAAAAAAGACTCCAAATAAAAAACATAGATCTTGTCACAAGTTATGAAGTCATCACATATGGTCAAAAAATGACTCCAAAACATATTACAAAAAAATATTAAGGGCTGATGAAATTAAAATCTTATTTGGGGGAGTTTTGGGTTAGGTAAATGAAACACTATACTCCATAAGTAAAAAAACGAATGCTCAATAAGGAAAGGTCAGTTATAGTGGTCTCCCCACTATATTTAGAAACCCTACAAAACATGAACTCTCTAAGAATGATCAACCACTCCCAAAAAATATAGTGAATAATGAAATAGTAAATAAGAGAAAGGGATTCAATAAAGAACTATCCCATCAAGTTCTCACATTTCCCTATATAAGAGACCATAAAGAAAACAAACCATTCTTAAATATCATCACTAAAAACTCATAATTTACACAAGAAGGTACTACCATAATAGGATTTAAGAATATCTTTTAAAGAAGGGTTAACAAATATAATACCAATTTTATAACACTTTAAGAAACAAGATAAAAATAGATTTTCATAGACAAACCATAACAATGAAAGAGCATGGAAACATAGGAGTTTTAGGGAGTAGATAAGAAAATCAGGACCAAAATCTTGTCTCCTATCCACATAAAGATCATGCCACTATGATAGAATTTAAGGACAAGAGAATTCTATAAGAACCCCAATGGAGTATAACCTAAATTATAAAGAAATTTTTAAATGAAATTTTTAATTGATGGCACATCCATTATTTTATGAAAGAAAAATTCTATTCTACAAATAAGAACTCAATAGAGAATGTCCCAAAATTCCAGGCTACAAATTAGAAGAGGGAAGTCCAAGTGAGGAGGGAACAAGAAAGTGAAATCTTGACCAAGATTCCATGGGTTATGAATTAAATCTAGGCTACTCAACCTCAAGTCACAAAACACCTAAATAGAAATCAGTTAACCCCTTATGGTAACTTTTTATAAAATTTAAAATAAAATGGATTAGGTTTTCTAAAAAATAATAAGGGTTCACTCCAAGGATAGAGAAAGGTTTATTCTACCACCCCACTTAGATTATAGGAAGGATGAATGAATATAAAGGCTATACTCAAATCCTAGGAGATATGATCCTGAAGGGATAACTAAGGTGATAACTCTCAACAATCCCTTGGGACTGTTTTAGGAGGAATACTTAAAATAGTGAAATCAACAAAAGACACATCAAAATCTCTAAAACTCAAAACAAAAATACCCAACTAATTTTAAAATCATTTTCAAACCATTTCAAGAATAGTTTGAAAACTCTACAAGTAATTTTTCAAAACATCTTCATGTTTGAAAAATATAAAATCCATTTTAGTTCCATATATAAAGGCATATTTATTAATTTTAACACTTTACTTACAAAATAATGTGAGATTTCAAAAATCCCCCATTAAAATTCTTTTTTAAAATTTTTTAGACAACACCATAATTTTATAACATTTTAGAAATCCTATTTACCAATTCAAAAACATTTCATTTACCATTAAAACCATTTTTACACTATAAAACACCAATAATTTCAAATTAAGAAACATAAAAGTATCATTAAAATTCAATTCATTGGTTTTTAAACTATCTTTCACCCATTTAAAATCAAATAACTATTTATTTAGAAACACCCTTTATCAAATTAATTCCCAAATTTTCAAAAAAATAAAACCTTTCACCCTTCAATACTCAAGTTTTATTTATATAATCCCATAAAATTAATTCAATAAACATTACTTATCCTTGAAAATCCCTTTACTTTATCCCAAATTTCATCCAAACATAACCCAATGCAATTCAAAATCCAAATGGAATACAAAACAAAAACTAAAAGGGGTCAAGTGGTTATGCATAGTTTAGCCATATGATTTTTCTGACCATACGTCAACCATGAAACTTCTACTGGGATGAAAACAAAACCATTACCATGGTCTCTATATAGTTTTCCAAACCATGTAGGGTAATTTTGAGCCTCTAGTTCATCCTCCATTTTCACTCCCAAAATATTGAAAACCACTGAATCACCTATAAAAGTCCAATAAAATCTCAAAAACCACCAATATAAATCAAAATCAACCAATAATAAATAAATAAATCTTAGAATTCAAGATTTATGACACGATATCCCATTATAACTTGAGGGTCAAAATGGGTAAAATCTAGCTAGCCTCTTTCCACGCCCACTGATAGACCAAAATTAAGTGAATTTTTTTATTCAAATTCTTATAATTTATTCATTTTTTTTTCAATGATAAAACCCATGTATTTCAATTTTTTATTAAAATAATGGGTAATTTGAATTATAGAATGAAGATGGGCTAAAATATGAAAATTGATTAAGTCTGTAATTTTGACAGATTTCAATCACTTTGGTATTTTGATCATAAATTTTATATTATCGATCCAATTGATGTGATTAATTTTTTTTAGGATTCCTTTAATTTTTTTCTATAACTTTCCCTTATGGACCCAAAGATAAATCTATCAACTATCTCATAAGTTGAGCCTTGAAAACTATTCATAAATCTGAAAACTTTTGATGTTGGGACTATATATCCTAATTGGAAGAACCAAATACACTGAAATTTGTAAGGGATATGAATAAGACATTTATGAAAAACTTTAATGGAGTCTTCAACATGTGAATTGACCATTTTAAAGGCAATTAATTCATGGGAAACCAGAGATATAAAATATAGAGAGTCTTCCTGGGTATAATAAATTCTCATAATAAAATAGACATAACTCTCTAAAAATGAAAAAATATGAAAATTTAGATTGGATGCGCACAATATATTTATAAAAAACTTTCATTAAAGAATCCATGCATGAATTAGTCATTTATTAGGTCTAACATGCATAATTTTTAGAAAGGAAATCATGGTCTATAAAAGGAGGAGAGCTCCTCCTTCCCAAATCATTTCAATCCATCCCATACCATTAATCGATGGCTAAGAAGGAGATCTCCACCAAGGAGCCGCACTACACCATCTTCTCCCCCCCATTTTTTCTTCTTCTTCATTTTTTTAGTTTTGTTTTTGTTTTGTTTTTCAATTATAATTTAAATTTTTAATAAAATCATGCATTTCTTTTAATTTTGTTTCCACCAATTTCATCCTCTTCTTTAATTATTCTTTTTAATTTTTATTAGTATGATCATAATTAATATCATTAGTATTAATAATAATATTATTAATAATATATTAACATTATTATTTTGAAATTTATTTTTATTTTCTCATTTTATTCTTTCTCTTATTATTCTTCAATAAAAACTCTTTTCTTAATAATAATAATAATAATAATTAATATTATTATTATTATTATTATTTTTACTCTATTTATAAATTATATAAATTTTCTTTTATTTATATATCCCTTTCTATTATCATCCCTAATTATTCTATTTTTATTTTTTATTCATTCACCATTCTTTATTTTATTTTATCTCTATTCTTATTCTCTTCTTCCCACTTTCACCATTGTGATATCTTACTCTCGGAAATGAGATGTTGATCCCAAGGATTGGACATATTAGAGGTCAAGTTGTTCATGAATTTTCCATAAAGTTTAATTTTAATTTTGTAGATAGAATTTAATAGCATGAATGGGTGAGGAGAATGTCCCCAATGTGGTGACTTCCCCTGATGACATGAAATTCAGTCTATATCTATTATTTTATTTAATAACTTTTCCCTCTATCCATTGGTTATCTCTTCACACATTGGAATTAAGTTAATTAATGGATAAAATAGCTTTGATAGAGCCAGGTCCTAGAAGATGACACATCCTAGACTAAGGTGTTTCATAAACCTTAATTAAAAGAGGAGGTAGAATTGAGAGTTCTTAGACATTCAATGATATGCCAAAATTTCTAAATAAATAATATTAGTTAAAACATGAGATTTCATGTTTTTATTATCAAAATAAAATCAAACACATAAAGGAGAATAATTATTGAATCCAAAGCTAAACCCAAGACCAAATTCTTTCTTTCTATAACTCATTTTTTTATATTTTCATGTTATTATAAATTATAATTTCTATTATTGCATGTCATTAATCAAAAAACCCAAAAGAAATATAATTTTTTTCTTAAATTAATCAAAAAACCAAAAAAGAATTATTTTAGGTGATTTTGATAAAGTAAGTGAACAAACTAAAAGGCTTATCAATTGAGATGGACCTGGTTAGCCACTGTGCTACACTAGGAAAAATATAATATTCCTTTTGACCATGCCCTGCGATAGGCATGTGTCAAAACTGGCATCGTTTCTAGGGAGTTAATCAATATTTTACTTGTTTTTTCTATTTTCATATTTTAGATATATTTTCATTGTTTTTCATTGAAAAAAACCATAAAAATATCTTTACATGATGTATTCAAATTCAGATTATTGTGCATGGGTAGATTACTCAAAGGTGAAATAGTAGTAGAAACAACAACAATGATGATAAGAAGAATAAGAATATTATAATAGATCTCAGGTGAAAGAACTTAGGGAAAGCATAAAACAAATGATGAGAAAAGATGAAAGATCATTCAAATATGTTCATACACTAATGGAGCAACCTGACCCTGATCCAGAACAAGAACCTAACGTAGTGGTGGAAGAAATTTCACCACTAATATTTGAAATTAAAGAAACTGGGGAGGTAAAGGTGTAGGTACCTGAAGATTCATTCCACCTCACTCAATCATTTCTAGATTAGATAGATGAAAGATAATTTTCTTCTAATTTATTAGAGGGGTATCATGTGAATTTAGATAAATTTTGGATCAATTGTAAAGAAATTGAAATCCAACATGATCTCATCATTCCTTATAAAGTAGATGAATCACCACCACTGCACCTCTCTCTAGACATAGAAGAAGAAGAAACCACCCAAGTGGTGGAATTCCAAGAAATACTAGAGGATACAGACTACCTACCTCCATTCGGTGAAGATAAAATCCAAGAGGCAATTTTAATTAAAGAAAATATTCAATAAAACCCAATTTATGGAGTTGACCCTTTTATGAACTCTTTATCTTCCAATTTCATTGAAACTGAATTGAGTATCACTTCCTGTTATTTTGATTTTACAGATTTTTGTAACTCATATTTTTTCATGGAAGAAGATGATGAAAAACAAAATACACCTATTGAGGAACACATGGATCTCCTTGAACATATTGTACATATACTGGAGTAATCCCATGAAGATATACCAGTGGCTCTACCTAAAGTACCAAAGATGCATGATGTTTGTATAAAAGCATACCTAGAGAAAAAACTGGATGAATAAAGAAAGGTTGTAGACATCACAACCAAAGAGTAGGAGGTTTCATTATCTATCCTACCCCCACCATGAAAGTTTTACCACATTTATAAGGGGGTGGATTTGGTGTACTCTATACATGGATTCCTCCTCAATAGAGAAGAATAAGTCTAAGCTGGAAGGAACCACATGTGGTGGTTCAAATCTAAGAAAATCCACCCACCGACAGATTATGGATAATATTTGGTACTATCCTTCTAGAGGTAGTAAAAATTCAGGTCCCACATGGGGGATCATACCAAGATTTATCCCTTTAATTTTATTTTTAGGAAATTAGATTTCAATTTCATTTATTAGGATGTAGTGCAGTATGCATCCCACTCTCTATTATATTTTTGAGCTTTAATGACATGATCCTTGTGCTTAATTGAGTAGTTCTATTTTTTATAGGTTTATAATGGTGGGAGGTAGACTCAATGGACTGAGATTTATGGTAAAGGGAGTTCAATTTTTAATTATTATCTTTTAAAATCCTTACATTTTTGGTCCAAAACATGTTATCAGATTTAATGATAAAATTACATGCCAAAACTTGAATTTATGTTTTACTTGACTTATCTAGGAGACATTAGTTTCTTAGGAATCCAATTATTCCATGTTTTAGATTTCAATTTTAATAAAATTTAATGATTAAAATGGATAATTGAATGATTAAATTGAAACATGGATATTAAAATGAGTACACATGATTTGAGGGAATTTATTGATTCGTGTAAATGAAATTTCTCAACCATTTCTCATGATTTTAATTTCTTAAATTCATGATAATTGATTTATTTTTATTAATAATTACTTGAGTGATTGTCCCAAATCATATGTTCCATTCCTGAGAGGTTTTCTAGACCAAGTACTTTATATTATATTCTTAATCATATTTCTTGAGGGATACTGGGACATGTCACCTGCTATAACTTGAATTTGAACCTATCAAAGTTATGACTGTGCAAAAACACCTTTAAAATGATTGAGGTGTCCTTTTAAAATCCAATTATCCTTAAAATATCACCTTTAAATCAACCCTTATTTATCCCATAGAGACCATGAATGACCTTGTTAGGTTTGAGCCATGTTTCAAGCCATTATTATCCATTCTGACTCTTTTCTTAGTAATAACATGATATTTTAAAGTTAAAGTATGGGGGTGAAGGGAATCATGATAAATGGGATGATTTACATTGTAAGAAAGAAGTGTGGGGGTGATTATTTTGGGAATTGTAAAAGTTTTTGGAATCATTCATTTTACTCTAATGTTTTTACCCAATTGAATATAAAAAAATGAAAATGAAAAAAAGAACCAAAAAATGTTAAAAATAGGTATTATTTGGGAAAACCAAAAATAATCATTACTAGAACTATGATTTCTATCATACATGGTTAGGTGTTGAATGTGAGTTTTATTCTAAAGAATAACTTTTGAAAAAATAGAAAAAAAATAAAAATTTTATTTGAAAAATAACAAAATGGGGTATAAAATAGGAAAAAAATATTCAATATAGGGTAAAAATCATTCATTATTCTTAAACTAATCATGATCTTTACTTTGAGTTTTGAGGAAGTTGGGAATTGTTACAATTTGAAGGGGATAATTTCATTAAACTTTTTAATTTTAATATCATGCTTTAAGATTTAAAAAATAAACCTCCTCCATGAACTTTAATTTTTAACATCAAGTCCTACCAACCTTAATCCTCAAAGAAATTTGAGCCTTGATTACAAGCTCTCATGATTTTATGTGCTTTTTGTCTTTACAAAGTAGATAAAGTAGTTCCTTTACAAGACTATGGATAAGGAGCATGTTCTCATGATATGAGCATAACTCTACTTGAATTATATCATTATAGATGAGGGAAGTTATTCTAAAGTGAGGTAAATCATAGTATGGAATGTTTAATAATAATGAATCGAGGAGATTAAATGAATGAAAGGAGAAGCTATATCATTTTTAAAAGGGTTAAATTAAAATAAATGGATTGGTTATTTCATTAAAAATTTAGAAATTGAATTGATATTTTATGTGGAATTTGAAACTTTGATTTTAAATTGATAATTATTTGATTATATGGCATTGAAATTTGAATATTGATAACATTGATGCCCTCTTTAACTCCTTGTTGAGATTTCATGCTTGAGGAAAAGCATGGTTTAAGTGTGTGGGTATTTAACAAACCAAAATCAAGTTAATTTTTTTAATAAAATTATGATGATTTATTCATTATTTTCAATGATAAAACCCGTTGATTTTAACTTTTTATTAAAATAATGGGTAATTTGAATTATAGAATGAATATGGGTTAAAATATGAAAATGGATTAAGCCTGTAATTTTGATAGATTTTAATCACTTTGGTATTTTGATCATAAATTTTACATTATAGATCTAATTAATGTGATTAATTTTTTTTAGGATTAATTTCCTTTTTGGATACAACTTTACCTTCTGGACCCAAAGTTAAATCCACTATTTTGAAGTCCAAAACTTTCTCACAAGTTGGGCCTCAAAAAATGTTCATAAATCTGGAAAAAAATATGTTGGGACCATATCTCCTTATTGAAAAACCCAAATATTAGGATATTTGGAGGTGATATTATTAATACATTTATGAACAACTTTCATGAAGTCTTCCATTCGTGAATATACCTTTTTCAAGGCCATTAAGTCATTGGAAAACAGATATATGGAATATGGAGAGTCTGTCTAGGTAGAATAAATTCTTAGAGTAAAATGGACATAAATCTCTCTAAAAATGTAAAAATTCACTTAAAGTTGGAGAGGATGTGAGAAATATATAACTTAAATAATTTCATGAAGGAGTACACATGTAAATCATCAATTTAATGGATCTAACATGCATCAACTTTAGAAGATAAATTATGGCCTATAAAAGGAGGAGGGATCCTCCTTCCCAAATCATTTCAATCCATCCCATACCATCAGTTGACGACCAAGGAGGAGATCTCCACCAAGAATCTGTGTTACACCATATTCTCCCCCACCCCCCACCCCCATTTCTTCTTCTTCTTGATTTTTTTAGTTTTATTTATATTTAAGTTTTAAATTGTAATTTAAATTTCTAATAAAATCGTGCATTTCTTTTAATTTTGTTTCCACCAATTTCATCCTCTTCTCTACTTATTATTCTTTTAAATTTTTATTACTATTATTATAATTAATATTATCAGTATTAATAATATTATTATTATTATATTAATATTCTTATTTTTAAATTTATTTTTCTTTTCTCATTTTCTTCTTTATCTTCTTTTTCTTTAATAAAAATTATTTTTCTTAATAATAATAATAATAATTAATATTATTATTATTATTATGTTAACTCTGTTTATAAATTATATAAATTTTCTTTTATTTATCTCTCTCTCTCTTATCATCCCCCATTATTCCATTTTTATTTTTTATTCATCCACCATTATTTATTTTATTTTCTCTATATTCTTATTCTCTTCTTCCCACTTTCACCATTATGATCTCTTTATCTCAGAAATGATAGGTTGATGATGAGGATTGTCCCAGGGGTAGGTTAAGGTGTTCATGAATTTTCCTTAAAGTTTAATTTTAAGTTTGTAGACATAATTATGTAACATGAATGTGTGGCGAGAATGTTCTTTATGTAGTGACTGCCCCCAATGACATGCAACTCGGTCTATATCTATTCTTTTATTTAATCATTTCCCCTCTCTATATTGGTTATCACTTCACACGTTGGAGTTGATCTAATCAATGGATGAAATGAATTCAATAGATCTAGGTTTTGGAAGATGACACATCCTAGACCAAGGTGTATCATCAAACTTGATTAGAGGAGGAGGTTGAATTGAGAGTGGTTGGGAATTAAATGATATTCCATAATTTATAAATAAAGAATAGTAGTGAAAATATGAGATTTCATGTTCGGATTATAAAACTAAAATAAAACACATAAAGGAGAATAATAATTTATTCAAGGTTGAACCCAAGACCAAGTGCTTTATTTCCTTAACTCATTCTGTTTAGATTTTTATGTTAGTATAAATTTGAGTTTCCATTATTTCATGTCATTAATCAAAAACCCAAAAAAATGTAATTATTTTATTAAATTAATAAAAAACCACAAAAAGAATTAATTTAGGTGGTTTAGATAAAGTAATTGAAAAAAATGAAAGGCTCCTCAAGTGAGATGACCATGTCCAGTCACTATGCTGCACTAGGAAAAATATAATATTGCTTTTGACCACGCCCTACGAAAGGCATGCATTACCTACATCTTGAGTCGCAGTGGTCCTATATCTAATATATAATCACTTCCCAAATAACATAGAGCGCTCTAATACCATTTTTTCATGAACCAGTCCAGGACACTCCATAACTAGGCACCTGAGTCAGCCTGCGACATACCCAAGGAGAATTACCAATCCACAAAAGCTATAGAAAAGTTCCAAGGGAATAAAAATATTACTCAGTGGGAATTATTTTTACAAATAATAATAAATAATCATGGAAATTTTCCTATAAATTTAGTAATGAACACTCCTCACATAAGAGTCACATGCATAATAACATAAACAGGTAACAATAAATAAATCCATATGATACATAAAAGGTAACTAAGAAACTATGCAATAAAACATACATAAAAATGAAAACAATATCTTTTACAAAGATGATCGGCTTGGTCTATACAACTACAATGTAAAAAAATGAAACCAAACACCCAAACATGTCTCTAAGTAACTTCATAGGTCACCCTCCAATCCCAATACCACAGATGCTCCATAGGTAACCAGAACTGAACCCAAACCTGAAATAGGTAATAGGTGTGATCACAAGTTCCTATAAGGTATAACAAAAGAAACCACACCCCATGCACCACCTTTAACAAAACAAACGTGTCAAACTAGTTTAAAATACAGTTATGATGTTATTTTTCACTTTTTTAAAGACCAATAACATAGGGTTATACATTTTAAATAGAATGCTCCATTAAAATTTTAGATAAGAGAGAATATGATGAAACTTTATCAAGGTAAATGGTTCTTAAATACTTTTCTTTTAAAAAAACCTGAGTGGAGTGAAAATTGCATAATGTGGTCAAATATTTTCAAAAACCTTTCATTATAATAACAGAAGATCCCATGGTTTAATTTTAAGAAAGAATTTTTATTGAAATTAAATAATATATATATATATATATTGATGATAGTGGTAACAGTA
The DNA here is from genome assembly GCA_963277665.1 of Viscum album. Taxonomy (NCBI): domain Eukaryota; kingdom Viridiplantae; phylum Streptophyta; class Magnoliopsida; order Santalales; family Viscaceae; genus Viscum; species Viscum album. The sequence goes on along the minus strand of OY728146.1, from coordinate 125,621,262 downwards.
TATAGGTAACATAGGATAGTTATTGTATTACAATCCAAAAATAATGACCATAGGAACCTAGGTGCTCAGGGGGAAATCTAGAACATACTAAAAGCATATCCATCCAAATCGTTGTGCCTAATGCAATCCAATATCCTTAACAATTGACCTTACCCTTCCTATCCTAACTAAGGTGAAAAATCACAATGTAGGGTGAAATCTATATTAAGCGCCACTAGCCAGAGTGTGATCCTAATTTAGTGCAGCATGTGCTCTCAAAAAATCTACTAGCTATTATTAGTATCACATGATGTGTAATAAATTAGGTGATCCATTAAGTATTGAAAAATATAAATATAAATATAAATTTATAACAAAATACATAAAACAGGAACCATAAAAAATCCTCACCCCTGAGCACCCTCTACAGAATGTCCCATTACTTATAATAACAATAGTAATAATAAGTGTGCCCTATATCAAGGAAACTTTCATCAATTTCAAAATAAACCAATAAAGGTTTATATTACAAGGGTAAGTTTTCATTAAGAAAACCTTATTTAAAAGTAACAACTAGACCTTATCATTAACCTCTAAAAATTAAAATTTATAAAACCAACTTCCAAAACCATTCACATAACATTAAAAAATATATATAACATTTTAGTATTTTATAACAACATTTTTAAATAACAAATCACACCCTTTAAAATTCAATCAAACATTTAAGAATCATTTTGAAGATAAAGACACCTCTTGAAATTTTAAAATCCATTTATAAGGGTCATTTAGGAAATTTTTCAATCATTTGGTGTGATTAGTTGAGTAAATCATATTTATAACTTTAAAAACATGGGATAAATCTTCAAATTCCATGAAAATAAAATGAAAATATAGTTTCCTTCTTAGGAAATCCTTAATTTAACTTAATACTATCATTATATACATTAAACATGAACTTAGGAAAACATGAAATCTATAGTTCTAGAATTAAAGTTCAATACATTGGGAAAACCTACCTTGAATCATATATTCTACCAAGTGAGGTTATAATCCATCCCTAGAAGGAAATAACAACCTATGAAGAACCAAAACAAACCCTAAATCAAGAAAACCCTAAATGAAAATTGAACCAAGGGCTGCCCTAGGTCACCATAACCTTGAAAATGTAATGAACCAAAAGAAAATAAGAAGAAGAACAAGAGTGGATAAAATATTTATGTAATTACCTTTAGAAATCATCCTTAACTCTTTATTAAATCCCATAAAATCACCAAATAATGGAAGATATGTCTTCTAGAAGATTTTTCCTTATGGATTTAGACATGAATATTAAATAAATTACATAACACCACCAAATGAAGGAGGTGGAACTAAGGGGGGAGATGTTGGGTGTAAAGGGGGAGAAAATGTCCCTTAAAGGGTTTAAAACCCAACAGGGTAAGACATATAAAAATGAAATTTTTAAAACTAGGAAGTCCCCTTTCACGGAATGACATTGGGGTTTACACTATGAATTCTTTATCCAGGGTTGAGAGTGCCCCTATCCCAAATGGGTCACCTCATGAAATCTTTCAAAACCCATTTCATAGCATGAACATACCTCCCTTTAATATTTTTATAGCATTAAGTCGCATTCATGATGTGAATGGAATTCATCCCGAACCCCCCATGCACTACATAGGGGTGGTTCATGACATGACACCTCTTGTCATAGCATGAACCACTATAGTCTGTATTTTTTAAACCATATCCTCCCCCAAAACTCCTAAATAGTCTATAAAAATGAAAAGGAAAATAAAAATGAAAATAAAAACTCAATAAATAAATATAATACTCATGGTGGTAAGTTCAGGGTATGAAACTTCTGAAAAAAACACATGTCAATTCCTAGATTATCTAACCGGGTGGGTTCATGATAAACCTGGGTAACCATGGATTATATTGTGTAAGTAATGGTTTAAATGGATAACCTTAAAAATTATTCAACCAAATACCATTTTAAGATTTGGGTTACACTTAGCTGGGAAACCTTAAGAGTTAGGATATCATAGGAATGGAGTCAATTTTATATCTATATGATGGATTTGGGAAAAGTGTTGACCTCTCAACTATCTAAGAGTCATATGTGATATAAATAGAAATTTATCCAACCTAAATAGATAATACTTGAGAGAAAAACTATAGTGTAATATGGGTATTGTCTCACTAAATGGATATTATGTATGGGGTTATCATTTTTAGTGGTAGGTATTTCATTAAAAGTCCTTTATAAAAAGATATAAAACACGATACTACCCATGGATGTGTCTTTGTTTTATATTATGGAATAAATCATGTTTATTATATTAAGATATATTATAAGTATGTATTATTAAAAAATCTATATTGGTATCTAAGTTTGAGAAGTGTTCTCAAAGAGAAACATTCTTAATATTTGAATATAAATTTTATAGAGATAAATTTTTCCAACTCTAACTCATGAGTATTAGATATTGGGTAGGCATTGAAAATTTGTCTCGATAAAAACAAAGTCTAATATGGGATTGAATTTAATAAAGGTTTAATAGATCTATATATTTTCAATAGAATAGAAGTTACTACATTATAAGTTATAAGTTATGATCTAAGTATGCCTAGTGGATTTGTTTTTGAATTGGAGAACTATTATTATGTTAGCATCATAAAAAATTTATTTTTGTATCTAATCTATACAATATGGGATTTACATTCATTAATAAGAATAATATTTATTTTATATATATTAATGAGATGTTTTATGGTATCAGTAATATGGTAAATGTTTTATACATTATGGATATGGATAATCTTTTCTATAACATTCAAAATACGAAGGCCAGGGTTGATTCTAATCCCATCTACTTTCATCATTATTTCCTTGGACATAAAAATGACAAATGAATCTAAATAATCCATAGAGATTTATTTTTGAATTCATTTTATTATGAATCGATTGATAATAGTGAATCTTATTTATTAGGAAAAATGAGAAAAACGCCTTTTAATGAAAAAGGTGAGAGGGGTAGTGAACTATTGAATCTTATACATAGTGATGTATGTGGACTGATGATTAATCAATAAAGTGGTGGGTTTAGGTAATTCATCAGATTTTATGATGAATTTAGTCATTATTGTTATGTGTTTAGAAGGATACACAAGTATGAAAATTTTGAAAAGTTCCAATAGTTTCAAAATGAAGTGCAAAATCAACTAAAAAAGTATTAAGATTGTCTGATTGGATTGGGTTGGTGAATACTAGATCCAATAATTCACTTATCATCTAATATATTATATAATTTTTCTAAAATTAACTCCTTTTAGAACACCATAGTGTAATGGTGTGTCTGAGAAGAGGAATCATGCCCTGTTGGATACGGTTTGATTAATGATTCAATGGTGTGACCATCCTTTTACATTATGGGGATCTACTCTAAGTACTATTTCATTCCTAATTAACTTCATTAAGTATAAATAAATCATTAAGACACCATATGAGATATAGTATGTAAAATTTCCTAGATTTCCTTTTATGGTGATTTGGGGTTTTGAAGCACTCTTGTGACAATTGGATTTTGGTAAGCTTAGGCCTAAGTCAGATAAATGATTATTTTTTTATACCAAATAAACAATGGGATATTATTTTTATAATCCTATTGAACACAAATTTTTTGTGGCTTGATATGGTGTTTTCCTTGAGAATGATCACATGGATCAAGGATTTAGTGGGAGTAAATTTGAACTTAGAGAAGTTCAAGAAAAAAAATATGAGGTGTTTATATGATATAAGTTGATTCGGTTCCATGAAGACTTATAGAAAAATAATCGAATCAAGTTGCATAAGAACCATAAAGGTATGATAGTATTTATCATGATTTTGAGAGATATGGATTTCTCCTAGAAAGTTATGATGAAATAATGTTCATAGGTGATAAACATACTACCTACTAAGAGTCCTTTGAGAGTTCTGATTCTGAGAGGTGGATAAAATCCATAGAATCTAAAATGGACTCTACGTACACTAAATAAGATTAAAAGTTAGTAAATGCACCTAGATAGATGAGATACATAGGTTTTAAGTAGGTTTTATTCAAAAAAACTAATATGTAAGGAAGAGTGTCTACTTATAAATCAAACCTAGTAGAAAATAGTTATAAGAAAATTCATGGTATTAACTATAAAGAAACCTTTTCACCAGTTGTGATAATAAAATATATTCTGATATTTTTATCCATACAAAATAATTTTTATTGTGTCATATATCAAATGGTTTTCAAAACTATTTTCCTTGATATTAATTTAGTTGAGGATGTGTATATTATAAAACTTGAAGGTTTTGACGTGCCAAATGAGTCTGTTAAGGTTTGAAAGTTGTAACGGTCCATTTATATATTGAAGAAAACTTATCAGAGTTAGAATATCCGGTGTGATGGTGTGATCAAAGAGTTTTATTTTATAAATAACATGGATGATTATTGTATATAAAAGAGTATTAGTGAGAGTTTTGTGGTTTTTATGGCATTTTATGTGGAAGACATACCTCTTATCGAAAATGATGTTCTAAAATAACACTCGATAAAGATATGGTTGGAAAAATTATTCTTAATGAAATACATGGGTAAATAAACCTAAATATTGGGTATGAATATTTATAGATATTTATATAATAGGTTTCTTTCACTGAGTTAGAATATATGTATATTGGTAAATTTCTAAAGTGGATTAGCATACAAAACTCCAAAAATCGGTATTTACTATTGTTACATTGCACAAATCTTTGGAATATTCATGATACTTATAAATAGTTAGAAAGGATGGATATAATTACTTATGTTTCTTCCATAAGATCTATCAAGTATGACATGTTGTGTACTTGAACATATGTCTCTTATTCTTTGAGAATAACTAGTAGATACCAATCCAATCATGGTGATGGTCATTGGATTACTGTTAAGAATATACTTAAGTACTTAAGAAGAACTAAGGATATGTTATTGGTCTTTGGAGGTGAGTATGAGCCCATTATAAATGGTTATGTTGATGTTATTTTCCAATCCAACAAAGATAACATGATATCTCAATCTGGTTTTTTTTCCTAAAAGTGTAGTTATATGTTGTAAGGGTTCCAAATAACCCATCATGGATCAGGGTAAGGAACCCCAGTCTCATAAAAGGACTAAACACATCCTTCTAAAATACCATATCATATAATATATCATTTATAGGATGTATTTAAAGATCTATTGGTTGGATAAATAGGAGAATGTGATGGATCCATTGATGAAACCATTACCACAGTAAAAGTAATAGGTTCGTGTTGAATCTCTTGGTATAAGATATATGCGATATTGGATATAATAGTTGTAAAATGTATCATGATTTTTTAATAAACAAAATATCCATTTATCATTTATTCATGTGTACTAAATTTTTATTATATGAATAGTGGAATTATAAAATCCCCTCAAAGTATAACTTTGAGTTGTCCCTAATCGATTATCATTATGGAGTATTTTGGGTTCTAATTATATGTTAATGTTAGAATGAGTATAATATTATAATCAATATAAATATTTGTATATCATATGTGAATAATAGGCTCATGAGGTGATAAATTGAGACTTATTACTTGGACTAACCCACCAAAGTGTATCACATGGAATAAAAATACAATAATTTATATACTTGTGTGTTTATTTTTATTACAAATCTCCATTACCTAAGGTTAGTGAGATACCAATTATTATAACCTTTATACTTCAATAACTTTGTTACAAATTTTTTTAGGCATAACTAATCAGTGGGTGGTTGGGTATGTTGTTGATCATGACATTAGTTGGATCTTAAGAAAGATAGGATTTTTTCACTCATATGAGGAGAAAAAAATATAGGGCCTTGATTGAATTATATTAAGGGAATGTGTAGATATTATTAGTTGAGTGACATATGTTGTTATCGACTACTTTAATGAGGGACATGTGATGTTCTCATTTTCTAAATGAAATACAAGTGATGTATTCATCAACCTAGTCAATCCATTTCAAAGAATCGTGAATATGTGAGATGTACTATACTAGATTAACATATTCCATGTCTAATGATCACTCAATGTAATGTAAAAAGGTATTATATAGATATAGACATAATGTATATGATACATCTTGTGGTGGGTATAATCATATGGAGATATGAGTATGTTTGATCGAGATCAAACTAGACCCCTTTATAGATTGAGTAGAATTAATTCTTTTCTAGAGGATAATAATTACATATATCTATGAAATTAGGATTTTATTTTTTTTTTAAACTAAAAAGGTTCATAGATACACACAATTAGGCCTTATGATATGTATTAAATTTTGGACAAAGTGTTTGTTCCAAAATGAAGAGATCTTAGTAAACCACATCTAAAGTGGTTTGGGTGGATTCACAAAGAGTTCTGTAGTTTTTCATATAGTCCTTATGGGATTTTAGTGCAAGGGTGAGATTTTTATAAATGTATTAAAATATGGATATCTTATTTTATTATATTCTTAAGTCGTATCCAGTGATATGGTCATGCAGGTTCTACTTTCATGGCATACAACTATTTTCTGTCGTAGTGTACAATAGATATTGATGTGCAATATCAAGTTCTTATTATTTGGTACATCCTTCAATATGGTTTGATTTGGTTTTGATTAATTAAGATGATTCATTGATGTATACACAAAAATATCATGATCATTTAAAGTTCTCAAATAATCATTAGCCAATGGACATACATTATTGTAACATATGATGGCTTCCAAGAGTTATCAGTCGATGCTTGAATCCCTTCATTAAATGAAGGAAGTCTATATAAAGGGATATGATCCCCCTATTGGATTTGTACAACACCCATAAGATAAAACTAAAGTTAAATTCCTCTATGTTCACTATTTATCTCCACGAAGAATGTGTGATCAATCCTTCGGTGTTCGGGGGTCCTCTCATAGTGTGTGTGGATTCTAATGTCCGGTGTACCACCTGTGGAGGTGGGAATATTTTGATTTCTACTTAGTGATCTCAATCAATAAACCTCCATGAATTCTATAATAATTGAGTTTATGTAAGTAAATGTATGCTTTTTTTTATGTTCTTCATATTATATGTTAGTTTTTTTATGATAGATCAAGTATTATATAGGTTTCTTTTGGTACCGTGATCATATGACGGTCTTCCAAAACCCATCACCATATACACTAGATAAGTGAATTGGAATCTTGGATAAGTTTGGGACTATCTACCTCAAGGTATGTCAATAATAATCATATTTATTTGGAAACCTAATTCTTCCTCCTCTATCAAATTACAAAAAATCATCCAAAAATAAAAGGAAAACTAAAATTGGAGAAATATGGGGAATGAAACATCAATGAATTTCATCAAAATTATAAGACTTATGATCTAATCACTAAGTAAATTTCAAGGAAGTAAATGGATAATTGATCCACCAATAAATGAAGGATAAATCCATAAGAGAAGTTTGGGTGAGGTTGAGAGAGACTGGAGAGAAAAAATCCCAATTTAACCCCTTACAAATGAGGAAAATTGGATTAAAATCTAAAATATAATGAGTATGAAATAAAAAAAATCCCTCACTAAAAAAACTTTCCTAGAAACACACCAAGTGCCCAGTGTCTACCACCAGTTTCTCAATGGGTACCAGCCACCTGGTGCATCCCAAATGGGTACCTGATGGTTGGACTTGGTAACCCCTATACCTCACTCAATAGGTACACGGTGAATATATATTGGGTACCTTATGGTCTACTTTTCTATTTTCTATAAAACACCACCTCTTAATCCTAATCCAACTCACCTATTTCACCCAAAACTTCAAATTTACAACCAGAACTTAGCCATTTAAAATGTTGAATCTCCAAATTAAAATTTAAGCTCACCCAAGAAAACTGAGGATGTTACACCAATGGTAAACACCTCATTCTAATATCAACAGAACTATCAAAAAAATTTGGTCATTTACTAGGTTAAATTTTCATTTACCCCCCCCCCCAGGTATTGATTTACCAAAATAACATTGAAAAATCATAAACTCCAAAACTAAAATTTCAAGACCTTTACATAACTCATACATTAGATGATGATCGCTTAGCGACAACTAATGATTTATTGTTTCCAAAGGTATCCTACTATATATGTAATATCCAAATCAATTTTAGAATTTTATCTTCCACTCCTATAATTTGATAGTATTCATTTAAAATTAAGGAAGTGGGAAGATGATATATATTCTATCAAGTTTATCTCAATATAATTTACGATGAATCTTTAAACCCATTTATAAAAAAACTCTTTAATTTATAAAGGATTCTTTGGAGTTCATGTGTTTCATAAACACATGGTCAATTATTGTACATAATTTTAAATATTATAACATTTTTATTCAATAAACTTGTGGTTGTTTGAATCATTAAAGATTTAAAAAAATGTATTTCACTTAATTAAAAACATCATCAAATGATGTATAAGATTAATTAAATGATAAATCACGAATAAAAATTTAAAACATCACACATGTGATATCTCCATGTCACAAATCTATTTCTTCATGGCATGCATATCACAAATAGTGATATATACTATATTAGAGGCTGTGATATAGGATTTTGGAGCATATTAAATTTCACATTGTTTATTAATGAACCTCCTAAATGACATAAACAATTTACTTATTACTTTAATACAATGCTTAAATTTTTAATAAGAAACCAAATACCCAATCCATAATGAAGTCACTTTCTATATTTTTATTTGAATCTTGCATAGGATTCATAAATTGACTTTAAGTTGTATTGATTGAAATTCAAGATATTGAAAAAATCAAATAAAAATATAATTTGAAAGATATGAAGATTCATAGATTTTGATGCTAAAAAATATTTTGGTAAGAAAAATATTTGCATCTAATCACATGTAGTAATTTAATATGGTATCATACTTTAAATAATTCTTTTGGTTTATCTTTAAATAAAAAAATTGAATAACTATAGTTTTCTTACATCATTCAAAACTTCATTTTATTAAAAAGTTTTATGTAATTCCATAAAAATTTATAAATGTGTATTGGAATATTCATGTGTTAGTATCATAAATTGAATATATTTTCACCATTATAGTTGTACCATTTGAATGATCATTGAATATTTAAAAATGATTAGAAACATGCACTAGAATATCAGTCTAAATAATTCATAGAAATACATACTCTATTAAACTTATTTAGTCTTGTTGTCCCATTTACATCAATTGAAATTGTTATTGATTTTGTTCAACTTAAATCATGTTCAATTCCCTCTTGCCTTTGAAAATTTCTCTCAATATTCAGATCAAAAGTTAGATACTTCCTCCTAGAATTAGTGATCATTTCACAATTCTAGGATTTGGACATCAACCAAACCTGAAATCACCAATAATATAAAAACAAAAAAACTTGAATAATAAAGAAACAAAAAAATAGAAAAAAACATCTAAATGATAAATGAGAAAAATCACATGTCAAACACTTGTATATAAATTTAATTTCTGAGGTGAAAGCACCATTAAATCCAAAAAAAATTAACATGGTATTTTATACCATAAGGAATTTTCTACTTAAATTATTATCATATCCCTAAAATAAATATTAAACATATAAAGAATATTATTAATGAATTTTTTTTGATTTCCAATTATAAAATTTTAATGTTAATTATTTTGAAGTGAGCATCTATTTATTACTATTATTATTTCTTAAAATAAATTTTTTAGATGTTAAACATATGTTTTGTGCCTAATTTTTTTATTGATGATTTTATTTATTTATTTGTAAATTAATTTTTTTTATTGAAAATAAAATATTGTTCATTTACAATTAATTTTTTTCCAAAAATGGTTTGATTAAATTTTTTAATTTTATATTGTTTTTATTTAAATTTTTAATTTTAAAATATATAACATATATCCTGTGTGTAATGCCCGGATCTATTGAGATCACTGAGAGGGGTGAATGGATTATCTCTTTCTTTTTATGATTTTTTTCCCTTTTAAACCAATCTCTATAACCATTTAAGATCTCGATCCTCTCATTCTTAGTTATTTCATCCTTATATGCAAGAAGATAAAATAAAATAAATCACATAAGGATTTATAAGTTTCGGCCTTGAAAACCTAATCCTTTTCCAGTTCAATTTAAGTTCTAACACCTTGATTCTCCACTATAAATCACTGTGAGTACAAGTAAAATCTATCTACAAAAAATATTGATAGAAAATATCATGAAATGTATTATCACAAGTGAATATAGTTTCCAAATCTCGATGGGTTCTTTATATTGGATCTCTCCAATTGAAGCTATCCCATGAAAATAATATCTCATTACAGTCACCCGACTATTTCTTTATACTAGATCCATCTAGTGTGTATGTGGTCCTCTGCACTCTTTTGAATAGGTCTTCAACTCTTGTATTCTTTATTGGTGGATATTCATCCTTTTTCTTCTTCAATTCTATGCATCCAAATATCCTTATGTTTCTTAGATCACTTGGCCTTTCTCAATCTCACTGTGATCTAGATCCACAGTGGATTCTCATTCTTCTTCACAATATTGTTATATTATAGTTATTCCCATCTCTTCTTATTTGACACACAGGTTATCCTATATGTAGTCAGCCTTCTCTTTCTTCAACACTCAATGTGACGGGATCACCTTATTCTTCAATATGGTAGGTTTTCTTCAGAGTCACAATACCATTGAAGGTTCGCTATCTTTTATTTGTTTCGATTTAGAAAATTTGATGTAGAATATCAGAGTCAAATTATAACTCTTTCTTATTCATCTCATTTTCATACTCACTACATCATGTGGATATCATTCTCATAAAATTCAAAATTCAAATTCCCACAAATCTCAGTATTCAAGATTCATGAATTATCATTCTTTCGAAACAAATATTTTTTCTTTGATCTTCTTGAATACTCGAACTTTGTCTCTTTATAACAACTCCATGAAATTTACTTCATTGAGATATCCTACCATAACAAATGAGGATTATAATGGTCAGTGTATCATCTATGGAGGTGGAAATATTTTGGTTTTCACTTGGTGATCTCAATCAAGAAAGATCGAAAAATTCTAAAGTGATAGAGTTTACAGTAGTAAAGGTATGCTTGATTATTTGTGTTATACATATTGAATGTTCATTTTGTTGATGATAGATCAGGCGTTATATGGATTTCTTCCTTTTCCATAATCATATTATGATATTACAAAACCCATAACTATATACACTAGAGAAGTGAACTAGAATCCTAGAGAAGTTCAGGACCACCTACCTCAAGGTATGTTGACAATCTACACAAGGATTGTAATCCAAATTCTTCCTCTATTGAATTCCAAAAAATTATCCAAAACTAAAAAAGAAAACTTGAGTTAGATAAAGATGGAGAAGGAAGCCTCAACACATTTCATCAAAATTATGGGGATAAATATCTAATCACTATGGTGATTCCAAGGAAATAAATGGATTGTTGTTACTCCAAGAATTGAAGGATAAATACTTGAGAAAAGTTTGGTTGAGGTTGAGAGAGACTGGAGAGGAATAATCTAAAGTTAAATCCTTCTAAAAGAGTAAAATCAGATTAAAATCTCAAATATCATGACGATAAAAAAAATCCCTCACTAAAAAAATTCTTGGAAACACATTGGGTAACTCAAGGGGTATCGGCCACCCGGTGTATCCCAAATAGATACCTGGTGGCTAGACCTGGTAACTTCCATCTATACCTCACTCAATGAGTACATGGTGTCTATATATCAGGTACCTTATGGTGTCCTTTTTTGTTTACCAGCAAAAACCACCTCTTCCTCCTCCTCCAACTCAACTCCTTCACCTAGAGTTTCAAATTTCCCACCATAAATTATCCATTTAAAATGATGAATCTCCATATTAGAATTTAATCTCGTCTGAGAAAACTGGGTATGTTACACCCAGGGTAAACACCTCATTATGATATCAATAGAACCATAAAAATAAATTTGGTTTTTTACTTAGTTAAATTATCAATTACCCCCCCCCAGGTGTTTAATTACCAAAATACCTGTAAGAACCCAGTTTTTTCTGCAAAATACTTTGGAATAATCTTGATATTATTCCAGAGCAGCGCCTTCAGACGGCGTGCGATTCCGAGCTCCGGTGTGGCCGGAATTAAATTTTCAGTGCGCTCACACTGGAAACGCCAAATAAATGAGATAACTCCTAAACGGTGCTCCGGATCAAGAATCTGAGTGTACGGATGGTTTTGGAATGGGTTTTTTACCCTAGGAATGACATAAAACATGTCGGCGTGGGACATTTGGACCCCTCACTCGCTTTCGGAACATGAAACGGATAAATTAAATAATTAATTTATCAGTTTAATGGTTAAACTCAGTATCTCCTAAACGGTTGCTCGGATTGGAAAACCAAGGGCACCGTTGAGTCCGGAGCGTTCCATTTACCCTAGGAGGGGTGTAAGTTTCGTGGGCGTGGCCCGTCTGTGAAAAATGGCCCCAGGGGTGTTTTTGTAATTTGGCGGCTTTGGGCGTTCAGTTTTACAACTTTCAAATGGATCCTCGGATTAAAATTCCGAGACATACTTTGTGCTTGGGAGGTGGTTTTTGGCCTAGGGGATGCTTAATCACGACCCCGCCGGAAGTTCGGGTTTGGGCCGACGGGCGGGTGGTTAAGTGTGTTTCTATTTAAACACTTAACCCCCGCTCTCTCCCCCTTTGTCCATCTTCTGGAAGGAGCTCTCCCAAGGAAGAAGATCCTCCTCCATCCTCTCTGGCGAGGTGCGACAACTCCGGCAGACGTGCGGCGAAGCTCCGGGCAATGCCCAACAAGGTAGGATTTGTCTTTTTTGTTTTCTTTTCCCGCATCTCCTTTGAGCTCGATTTATAACATTGAATTGCTGTCTAATCTGAAAATGAAGCCCATAATCGTGTAGTATAATTTATGATCTTTCCAACACATCTTTCAGTTTCAAATTTGGAGTCCCTAGGCCTCCGTAATCACTCGCCAAAGTTTGCGGGTTTTCAGTTTTCGGCGGGTTCGAGCGGCGGCGCGGCGTCCTTAGGAGGCGGCGGCGGGGCTCTCGGACGGCGGCGCGGGCTAAGGCACAGGGCGGCGCGGTCTTCAGCGGCGCCAGGCGGAGGTGGCCGGGGGCGTCGGCTGCAGGGAGGAGTTCGAGCGACCGGGCGAGGGGCCTCACCGAGGGCGACAGCGGACAGCAGGGGGGGCGTCGGGCGCCTGCCTGCGGGGGTGCTCCGCGGCACAGAGCGGAGACCGGGGTCGCGTTGTGCGACCCCGCGGCTAGACCAAGACCCGCCAAAGGCGGGTCTCCACGTGAGAAGCAACCGGCCTTCAGGCCAGTCCGCGGGACAGTGGACCGCGGGTCCATGGTCTGCCCGCGCGGCCGAACCGCGGGTCGGCCAAGGCCGGTCCAGCCCAAGGGGCTTTGCCCCCTCAGTTTTCGGACGCCCGTATTTTCTGCTATGGGCGTCCGTTTTGCATGTCATCTGCGGCTGTGGAACCGTATCGTCAAGGTGGAATTTTTTAGATGGTTTTGGGAATTTTTAATTCCCAAAATGAGGGGCCTCGAAGGCGCGACGCGTCTTTAAGTAAATTGACATTTTTCAGGGGGATCTTGTTTTGGACGGCGCGGACGCGTCTGACATCCGTTTTGAGCGCTGTCAGCGGCGTTGGGACCCTGGCACCGGGGCGAAGCTTTACATGGTGGTTTCAGGCAATGAATTCGGAGTTGAGGCGTGGGCCCCATGGCCCGTCTTTTGAGCAATGAGCAACGTTTAGCGACTTTTTCATCGGGCGTCCATTCGGGGCGTCCGAATAGTCGTTTTTGGGTGTTTTTCTGAGGGCATTGCATTGGCGCAGTCTTCCCGCTTTAATTCCGCATGCTGGTGCAGGCCCCGCGAGGGTCGTTTGGGCGTTGATGGTGATTTCCAGCTTTATCACCGGGTGTCTGTTTTGGATAAGTGAATAGTCCATCTTGTGTACTTTTTTGAGAGGATCGCAATGGTGCAGTCCGTTCATTGTGTTTCGGGACCGGGATGCGGGTCCCACGTAGCACCGCTCGTGTGCAATGCATCGGAATGCATCTTTTTCTCCGGATATCTGTTCCGCTCAAGTGAGCAGTCCTTTGACGTGTTTTCCCGAGGGGATCGCAATGGTGCGATGTGCCCGACTGTTTTCGGGGCTGAGGCTCGGGATCACGGGACGTCGTTTAGGCGTAAAGCGGTGTTGGTGACTTTTCCGTCAGTTATCCATTGGAGGTGAGTAAGTAGTCGATCTCACATGTTTTTCCACGAGGATTAAAATGGTGTAATCTGTTCAAGAGAGCGGAGCCTCATACGTGATCTTATTAAATATGGAAATATGAAAGGTGTACCGGTGGTGGTTCTTCTTGCGGTGTTTGTAGGGAACCCTTGGCGTGTGATCGCATTCACTACTGGGAGAGTGATGTTGGTGTTTAAAGAGATGTGGTTGGTCATGCCTCAGCCGTTGAGGTGGAAAGTTGGAGTTGTTACGTTTACGCCTTCGCGTTGACATTGGGTGTCGTGTGCACGATAGCCTTTGGGTTGGGATTGTGGTATACTCCGTGATTATACGGGTTTTCTTGGAGGTACACGTTGTGGTTGTTTGTACCTGAGAACGTTTGTGCGTTTGGTTGGGTTTGACTTGGGGCCACACGTCATGTGGGCCCCATGTGCGTGTCGTGTTCTGCTTTGCGTACTTTTGACCTCTCGCGACGTAGAGGGTTCCTCGGTTCTTGAATTTTGACCAGCAGGGTTGAGTGTTTTCCCCCTGGTTCTATTCTTGATGGTTTTGGCTGGCAGAGATGGTTTGGTTCCTCTGTTTCTTCAGTTGTGAGGGGTTTCGGTACTGTGCTCTTTCACCGGACTGCGGCACTGTTTACAACTACGTGTGCTCGTAAAGTGTGGGTGTTTCCCCACTTTCTGGGATGAGTTGTCTCGGTCCGCTTCGACAGTGACTCAGCGGACTGAAGCTTGATCTCCCTGAGAGGTTGGGGAGTTTCTCTCATTGATTCGTGTTCCCTGGTAGAGTTCTTGTGGATTCGGTGTGACCAACACTTTACGCGGGCACCGATCCTCTACCCAGGAGGTTGTTTTTAGCAGGGATGAGGTTGTTTTCAGCAGGGCTGGGGTTGTTTCGAGTAGGGCTCGCCATTTGTACCATCCAGCAGGGATGGCCAGTGGGTTACCATCCAGCAGGGATGGCTAGTACAGCGGTGTTCATCAAGCATTACCATTCAGTAGGGATGGCCAGAGCAGTTCTGGGTTTACCTCCAGTGGGGCTGGGCAGTGGTCCCTGATGTCGGGCTTACCTCCAGCTGGGCTGGGTAGTGGTCCCCGATGTCGGGTTACCTCTAGCTGGTCTAGGCAGTGGTCCCATCCCCGACTTTAGCCGGGTCTCCCTTTAGTGGATTACCCTTTTACAGGACTGGGCAGTGTGTCACTCCTCGACTCTTGCCGAGTCTCCCTATAGTGGGAACTCGTCGACTTCCAGGGACCCTCCAGTGGGGTTGGGCAGGGGGTCGCTTGTCGACTTTGAGGAGACCTCTCAACTGTGGGGTAGTGACGAGGTGTGGCTTAATGTTCCCCCAGAACTCTCATGTACGAGGGGTGCTTTCCCCACTGATACGCGTCCTTGCGATGTGACCTAAAATCGTGTGGGCGAGTCAGTTTCACCCAAAGCGGATAGTTTCAAGGTGCGGTGATTTGACCCCTTGACTTGAAGTTCAGGGAAGACGTTCGGGATGCTGGGCATCGATGGTGTTTACTTTTGGGACTGTTGGCTACTCACTTTCTTGGGCTGAGATACGGGATAGAGATCCCCTTACGATCATGTTCAGGATTCTTGATTGAGAATATGGATATGTATATACCTTGTTCCAGTACCCACTCCTTGGGATTTGGTTACTCTCCTTCCAGGAGAGGCGAAGACGCACGGGGTATGCCACGTGCTTTCCGTGTCTAGCTTCTCATGATTGGACAAGTCTACTCTCCTGCTATAGGTAGCGAATACTTGACGAGAAGTTCATCTTCTCACCGTTTCCAGCTCCTTGTGTATGGACGAGTCTATCTTCTTTCTCTTGTTGGGTTGAGCTGGACTCTCTACTGTTACTCTTTACTGAACTCTCGATTTTACTCCTTTACTTTTCCTATTCGCTCCACTGCTCACCCTTCGGTACCTCCTTTGTTGCTCCCTCGAGCCTTTGGGGTATCCTACTGATTATTTTTATACTCACCCTTGCTTGGGCTTTACCCGCACTTGGTGTGCCCTTGCAGATGATGGACAGGTTGGTCGTGAATTCAGTGGAGCTTAGGAGTTCGAGAGCTTGGACCGCGTGCGGTGGTCAGAGTCGGGTTCCAGGTGGGGGACCCTTCTAGCTATTTTTTCTTTGTTTACCTGTTTCTGGGTTGTGGCACTTTTCTGGTTGGGCACGTGTTTTTCCCTTTTATTTTCAGTTTGCCTCAGCACTTGCTTGTACTGTTTAGAGGTCGATGCACTTTTGTGGTTTATTTATAGAAATTGGTACTTTGATTTTCTTTTTACTCTGAACTTTTTCATTGAGCGTGCTGCGTGTGTGTGTACAGGTACTTAGGAAAAGGCCTCCCCGATTTGTTTAGTCTTCGGTGCTGGTGGCCAGCCCTTGGCCTATGGAGGCGGGCTTGGGGTAGTTGCGGCTCGAGCCCAGGTAGGGTCGGGTCGTGACAAAGTGGTATCAAAGGTGGTTCTTTCCTTGAGACGATGTTCAGACATCCCTAAAATAAGAAGGAATTGGTTGGGATTTAGGGCAACAGTGTTAACGTGTCTCGAGAGTGGCTCTCAGGCCAGGGAGTCCAGTGATGGTGCGGCGGCCGATGTATCCATTCACCAGGACCTTGATAACCCGCTTGTCGACTTGGCATGCTGAGACACTTGTTGCAGGGAAAATTGGTTTGTGCATTACATAAGATTGAGTCTTTGACTGTCCTTCTTGATTCAGCTCCCCATCATTGTTGTTACTATTATATACATATATGCTCATCTGATCGCGACACTCCTTGATAATATTCAGGATGTCTCCGCGAAGACAGCCAGCCAGGATACCAGCTTTGGTTCGTGATGAAGACCCTGTGAGCTACGAGGCCTTAGTCCAGGACCCATCATGTGATCCCCTTTCTCCGGGTGGGCTGGTAGCAGCACCCCCACCTGTTGAGCAGCAGATAGCTCCAGCAGGGCAGACTGAGCTTGAGCGCAGGTTGAGCGCGCTCCGCGAGTTCCAGCGGTAAGGACCGCTGAGGTTTAGTGGTGAGCCATACCCTCAGGCAGCAGAGGTTTGGCTAGAGATAGTGGTTCACCTTTTCAGGCTTGTGCAGACGCCTGCATATCAGAGAGTGGCTTTGGCAGCCAACCTTTTTCGTAGAGCAGCTTGGAATTGGTGGAGTCTGGTGACTCAGTTTCTTGACGAGTCATCGCTTTCGTGGGGTGACTTTCAGTTGTTGTTCCGTGAGGAGTTTTTCCCCTCTTACTTGTGCTCCATTCAGATTCAGGAGCTCCTACAGTTTCAGCAGGTAGGGATGACGGTGTCCGAGTACGCGGCTAGTTTCGCAGATCGTGCACACTTTTACCCGGACTTGGTCCATGATGACAACATCCAAGTGCGGAAGTTTGAGCAGGGTCTCTGCCGAGAGATTCGTGCTGTTATAGTACCCTTGGGAATTTCTACATGTGTCGGGGTGCTAGAGCAGGTGCTGGTGACAGAGACCTTCCTATCACATTCTAGAGTTGGTGGTGGCAGCAGGCACGTTGGAGCTGAGACGTCTGCCGCAGCTAGCGGGCGTCGGCAAGCAGAACCTCGACGTAGGTGGATTTCTGAAAACCGATCTCATGGGCGTGGTCGTACACCATAGTGGCGCCGGAGGGCACCAGGGCAGCCTGAAGAGAGTCGGTGCTATGCTTGCGATGGGTGAGGTCACCTGGCATGGGACTGCCCGACCAGGCATGCAGAGAGCTTCGGGTAGGCAACAGGTGCACCACCACGACGGAGGCAGCACCATGATCGGAGTAGTACCCAGAGAGGTGATGCTATCAGAGGAGCGGGAGGAGCTGGTAGTGGGGGACGAACTTACGAGGTCTTCCCATCACCACTAGGCGGTCCACGTCAGGCTCTGGGAGCTGACAGTTGAGACCGCGGACAGCCGCGAGCTTTGGATGTTGATGATCCTGCAGAGCATGAGGTGATAAGAGGTACGCTCTACGGATCTTCTACTTTTTGCAGTAGAATTTTTAGACTCTGTGTGTGGAATGATTTTCTCCCTGCTCCTTGTTTGAGTTGTTACCAGGGTGGCGCGGGGCGTCGGTGTAACCCTATTTTGGTAAGGTAAAAAGGTGTGAGACCTTTTTCTTTAGTCGATGGTGTTGACTTCTTCGCTTCCAAGCATGTAAGAGAGTCTTGGTTGCGAGACATTGACTGTGAAACCTTGTGTGACCAGATATCCTTGGGTGTTTCACCATATGGATATTTTGAAGGAGGGAATCATCGGGCCTTGTTCCAGGTGCGGGTGGTGATTCCAGTCGCGGCATGCGACGCAGAGGTTCGATCGGGGAGGTGGGATACCCCCGATAGCCTTTGGGCCGTTTGATACCATGAAAAGGGATGGCGAGGTTCCCTACCGCCTTTCCCTAACCCCAAGGTCGGAAGTGGGTGCACAACGTATCCCGCGTGGCTTACCTGAGGAGATGCGTGCATTCCCCTATGCACGTCGTCAGCAAGGGTCAACCTCGCGTGAACAGATCAAATCCTTTGGTCTGTGTGTGGTGGCGTAGAGCTGTGCAAGAGTTCTTCTGGGTACGGGAGAGCCAGGTGCGGGCTGGGTACCCTGAGTTGTTCCCTATTTTTGCTTTTCAGGGATGAAAATCTTGAAGAAGGGAATGATTTAAGAACCCATTTTTTGCTACAAAAGACTTTGGAATAATCTTGATATTATTCCAAAGCAGCGCCTTCAAACGGCGTGCGATTCTGAGCTCCAGTGTGGTCGAAATTAAATTTTCAGTGCGTTCACACTGGACACGCCAAATAAATAATATAACTTCTAAACGGTGCTTTGGATCAGGAATATGAGTGTACGGATGGTTCCAAAATGGGGTTTTTACCCTATGAAAGACATAAAACATGTTGGCGCGGGACGTTTGGACCCCTCGCTCGCTTTCGAAACGTGAAACGGATAAATTAAATAATTAATTTATCTGTTTAATGGTTAAACTCAGTATCTCTTAAACGGTTGCTCGGATTGGAAAACCGAGAGTACCTTTGAGTCTGGAGCGTGCCGTTTACCTTAGGAGGGGTGTAAGTTTCACGGGCACGGCCCGTCTGTGAAAAATGGCCCTAGGGGCGTTTTCGTAATTTGGCGGCTTTGGGCGTTTAGTTTTACAACTTTCAAACGGATCCTCAGGTTAAAATTCTGATACTTATGTTGTGCTTTTGAGGTGGTGTTTGGCCTAGGGGATGCTTAATCTCGACCCCGCCGTAAGTTCGGGTTCGGGCCGACGGGCGGGTGGTTAAGTGTGTTTCTATTTAAACACTTAACCCCCCCCCCCCCCACTCTCTCCCCCTTTGTCCATCTCCTAGAATGATCTCTCCCAAGGAAGAATCTCCTCCTCCACCTCTTCGGCGAGGCGCGACAACTCCGATGGACGTGCGGCGAAGCTCCGGGCAAAGCCCAACAAGGTAGGATTTGTAGTTTTTGTTTTCTTTTCCAGTATCTCCTTTGAGCTCGATTTATAACATTTAATTGCTATCGAATCTACAAATGAATCCCATAATCGTGTATTATAATTTATGAGCTTTACAATGCATCTTTCGGTTTTGAATTTGGAGTCCCAAGGCCTCCGCAATCGCTCGCCGAAGTTTGTGGGTTTTTGGTTTCCAGCGGGTTCGAGCGGCGGCGCGACGTCCTTAGGAGGCGGCGGCGGGGCTCTCGGACGGCAGCGCGGGCTAAGTCGCAGGGTGGCGCGGTCTTCAGCGGAACCAGGCGAAGGTGGCCGGGGGCGTCGGCAGCAGGGCGGAGGTCGAGCGACCGGGCGAGGGGCCTCGCCGAGGGCGACGGAGGACAGCAGGGGGGGCATCGGGCGCCTGCCTGCGGGGGTGCTCTACAGCACGGAGCGGAGACCGGGGTCGCGCTGTGTGACCCCGGGGCCAGATCAAGACCCGCCAAAGGTGGGTCTCCGCGTAAGAAGGGACCGGCCTTCAGGCTGGTCGGCGGGACAGTGGATTGCGGGTCCACAGCCGGCCCGCGCGGCCAACCCGCGGGCCGACCCAGGCCGGTCCAGCCCAAGGGGCTTTGCCCCCTCAGTTTTCGGACGCCCGTATTTTCTACTACGGGTGTCCGTTTTTCATGTCATCTATGGTTGTGGAACCGTATTGTTGAGCCTGTATTTTTGAGTTGGTTTTGGGAATTTTTAATTCCCGAAACGAGGGGCCTCGGAGGCGCGATGCGTCTTTAAGTGAATTGACGTTTTTCCGGGGGATCTTGTTTTGGACAGCGTGGACGCGTCTGACGTCCATTTTGAGCGCCGTTAGCGGCGTTGGAACCCTGGCGCCAGGGCGAAGCTTTCCATGGTGGTTTCGAGCGTTGAATCCAGAGTTGAGGTGTGGGCCCCATGCCCCGTCTTTTGAGCTGCGAGCAGCGTTTAGCGACTTTTTCATCAGGTGTCTGTTCGGGGCGTGAAAGCAGTCGTTTTTTGGTGTTTTTTCCAAGGGCATTGCATTGGCGTAGTCTGCCCGCTTTAATTCCGCACGCTGGTGCGGGCCCCGCGAGGGCCGTTTGGGCATTGACGGTGATTTCTAGCTTTATCACTAGGTGTCTATTTTGGACAAGTGGATAGTCCATCTTGTGTACTTTTTCGAGACGGTCTCAACGGTGCGGTCCGTTCGTTGTGTTTTGGGACCGGGATGCGGGTCCCACATAGCGCTGCTCATGTGCGGTGTGCCGGAATGCATCTTTTTCTCCGGATATCTGTTCCGCTCAAGTGAGCAGTCCTTTGAAGTATTTTCCCGAGGAAATCGCAATGGTGCGATGTGCCCGGTTGTTTTCAGGGTCGAGGCTCGGGATCACGGGACGTCGTTCGGGCGTAAAGCGGTGTTTGCGACTTTTCCATCGGTTATCTATTAGAGGCGAGTAAGTAGTCAATATCGTATGTTTTTTCATGAGGATTACAACGGTTTAATCTGTTTAGACGAGCGGAGTCTCATACGTGATCTTATTAAATGTGGAAATATGAAAGGTGTACCGGTGGTGGTTCTTCCTGCGGTGTTTGTAGGGAACCCTTGGCGTGTGATCGCGTTCACTCCTAGGAGAGTGATGTTGGTGTTTAAAGAGATGTGGTTAGTCGTGCCTCAGCCGTTGAGGTGTCAAGTTGGAGTTGTTACGTTTACGCCTTCGCGTTGACGTTGGGTGTCATGTGCACGATAGCCTTTGGGCTGGGATTGTGGTATACTCCGGGAGTATACGGGTTTGCTTGGAGGTACACGTTGTGGTTGTTTTTACCTAAGAACGTTTGTGTGTTTGGTTGGGGTTGACTTGGGGCCACACGTCGTGTGGGCCCCATGTGTGTGTTGTGTTCTGCTTTGCAAACTTTTGACCTCTCGCGACGTAGAGGGTTCCCCGATTCTCGACTTTTGACCAGCAGGGTTGAGTGTTTTCCCCCTGGTTCTGTTCTCGATGGTTTTGG
This sequence comes from Viscum album, assembly GCA_963277665.1. Lineage (NCBI taxonomy): Eukaryota > Viridiplantae > Streptophyta > Magnoliopsida > Santalales > Viscaceae > Viscum > Viscum album. The sequence goes on along the minus strand of OY728146.1, from coordinate 125,599,450 downwards.
CCGGCAGAGATGGTTTGGTCCCTCTGTTTCTTCAGTTGTGAGGGGTTTCGGTACTGTGCCCTTTCACCAGACTATGGCACCATTTATGACTACGTGTGCTTGTACAGTGTGGGTGTTTCCCCACTTTCTGGGATGAGTTGTCTCGGACCTCTTTGACAGTGACTCAGCGGACTAGAGCGTGATCGCCATGAGAGGCCGGGGAGTTTCTCCCATTGCTTCGTGTTCCCTGGTAGAGTTCTTGTGGATTCGATGTGACCAAATCTTTACGCGGGCACCGATCCTCTACCCAGGAGGTTGTTTCCAGTATGGATGAGGTTGTTTTCAGTAGGGCTGAGGTTGTTTCGAGCAGGGCTCACCAGTTGTACCATCTAGTAGGGATGGCCAGTGGGTTACCATCCAGCAGGGATGGCCAGTACAGCGGTGTTCACCGAGCATTACCATCCAGCAGGGATGTCCAGAGCAGTTCCAGGTTTACCTCCAGCGGGGCTGGGCAGTGGTCCTCGATGCTGGGCTTACCTTCAGCTGGGCTGGGCAGGGGTCCCCGATGCCGGGTTACCTCCAGCTGGGCTGGGCAGTGGTCCAGTCGCCGACTTTAGCCGGGTCACCCTCTAGTGGATTACCCTTTTACGGGACTGGGCAGTGTGGCACCCGTCGACTCTTTTAGGGTCTCCCTATAGTGGGAACTTTTCGACTTCCAGGGACCCTCCAGCGGGGCTGGGCAGGGGGTCGCCTGTCGACTTTGAGGAGACCTCTTGACTGCGGGGCAGTGACGAGGTGTGGCTTGACGTTCCCCCAGAACTCTCAAGTACGAGGGGTGCTTTCCCCACCAAGATTCGTCCTTGCGACACGACCTAAAACCATGCGGGTGAGTCAGTGCCGCCCAAAGCGGATAGTTTCAAGGTGCGGTGATTTGACCCCTTGACTTGCAGTTCAGGGCAGACGTTCGGGATGCTGGGCATCGATGGTGTTTACTTCTAGGACTGTTGGCTACTCACTTTCTTGGGCTGAGCTACGAGATGGAGATCCCCTTACGATCATGTTCGGGCTTCTTGATTGAGCATATGGATATGTATATACCTTGTTCCAGTACCCACTCCTTGGGATTTGGTTACTCTCCTTCCAGGAGAGGCAAAGACACGCGGGGTATGCCACGTGCTTTCTGTGTCTAGCTTCTCGTGATTGGAAGAGTCTACTCTCCCGCTATAGGTTGCGAAGACTCAACAAGAAGTTCCTCTTCTCACCGTTTCCAGATCCTTGTGTCTTGACGAGTCTATCTCCTTTCTCTTGTTGGGTTGAGCTGGACTCTCTACTATTACTCTTTACTGCACTCTCAATTGTACTCCTTTACTTTTCCTATTCGCTCTACTGCTCACCCTTCGGTACCTCCCTTGTTGCTCCCTCGAGCCTTCGGGGTATCCTAATGAGTATTTTTATACTCACCCCTGCTTGGGATTTTCCCGCACTTGGTGTGCCCTTACAGACGACGAACAGGTTGGTCGTGACTTCAGTGGAGCTTAGGAGTTCGAGAGCTTGGACCGTGTGTGGTGGTCGGAGTCGGGTTCCAGGTGGGGGACCCTTCCAGCTGTTTTTACTTTGTTTACCTATTTCCGGGTTATGGCACTTTTCTGGTTGGGCGCGTGTTTTGACCCTTTTATTTTCAGTTTACCTCAGCACTTGCGTGTACTATTTAGAGGTCGATTCACTTTTGTGGTTTATTTATAGCAGTTGGTACTTTTCTTTTATTTTTACTCTGCACTTTTGCATTGAGTGTGCTGCGTGTGTGTGTACAGGTACTTAGGCAAAGGCCTCCCCGAGTTGTTTAGCCTTCGGCGCTGTTCTCCAGCCCCTGGCCTATGGAGGCGGGCTTGGGGTAGTTGTAGCTCGAGCCCGGGTAGGTTCGGGTCGTGACAATACCCTTAAAATCATAACCTCTAAAACTAAAATTTCAAAACCTCATATGGTTGTTGATGATAACTTAGAAAAAACTAGTGGTTTATTGTTTCCAAAGGTAACCGAATGGATATTTAATATCTGAAACACTTTTAGAATATTCTATTTCACTCCAATAATATGATAGTATTTCTTTACAATTAATGGATCAAGAAGATGATATAGATTCTGTCAAGTTTTTCTCAAAAAAATTTATAATGAAGTTATAAACCCATTTGTATAAAACTCTTTCATTTATGAAGGAGTCTTTATAATTTAGGTGTATCATAAACACATGGTTAATTCATATCCATAATGTTAAACATTATATAATTTTTCTTCAATAACCATTAGACTCTTCAAATATTCAAAACATGTATTAAACTTAATTAAATACAACATAAAATGATGCATAAGATAAATGAAATTATAAATATTTTATAAACAAGTAAAACATAACACATGTGATATATATATGTATCACAATTCTATTATTTCATGTGATATACATCATGAACAGTGATATAGATAATATCATAAACTATGGTATAGGATTTTAGAGCATATTAACTTTCACATTTGTTATCAACAAACCTCCTAAATGATATCAAAAATTGACCTCACTGCTACAAAACCCGCCTTTAACAGTGCGGGAATTTATCAGCGCTAGCAAAATGCACTGATACAGTTCATCTTTATCAGTGCTAAAATAATCACTGACAAAGGGTGTCTATTATCAGGGCTTTATTTTAGCACTGATAAAGGTAACCCTTTATCACCGCTTTATTTTTAGCACTGATAAAGGTCTAAAATAAAATGAAATAATTAAACAAATAAAAATAAAAAATAATAATAATTTCATTAGTTAAATAATTATGGTTAAAAATGAATAAATTGAATATACATATATATAAATTTTAAAAATTAATAAATAGTATATATTAAATATATAGATGTGTAAAGTGAATAAAATGAAATAATTGAACAAATAAAATTTTAAAATGAGTGAATTAAGAAAAATATTAAACATTTTATTAATTAAATAATTTTTGATAAAAATGAATAAATTTAATATACATATATTTATATTATAAATATTAATAAATACTATATATTAAATATAGTATATATAAATAAATAAATTGTAATAATTAAAAAAATGAATAAATTACAAAATTATTTAAAAATTCATTAATGAAACAATTATTAATAAAAATGAATAAGTATAATATATATATATTATAAATATTAATAAATAATATATATTAAATATAAATATATATAAAATGAATAAAATGTTAATTAAAAACATATTAATGTCTTATTCATTTTTAATTTTGTTTGATTTTTCAATTTAACATATATCAAATGTTGTTTATTACATTGATTTCACATACATATATATATATATATATATGTAATTAATGAATTTTTATATACAAACGCACACACAAATATATAGAAACACATAATCCTAATATTTATGTAATTTATTCAAATTTTAGTATATTTTAGAATTTCATTATAACATGATACATTTAATATATTATGTTTTTAATGGGTCAATTTTATTTATTTATTTTTAATATTATTACAGTTAAGGTACTCATTTTGAATTTTTCAATTTCACTTATTTTTAAAATTCATGTATATAAGATTATATATCCCCTAATAATGTTAAAAATATATTTGTAAATAAATATTTATAAATAAATATATTTATAAATGTATATTTACTATATTTATAAATTTATAAATTTATAATTATTATAAATAATTAATTATTATAAATAAATAAGTATTATTTTTTAAATAAGTATTTATATAATAATAAATAAATAGTTACATATATTTAAATAATTATAAAATTATTATTATAAATCCTTTATCAGTGCTAAATTGATAAGCGTTGATAAAAGGAATATTTATCAGTGTGTTTTTAGCGCTGATAAAGATCAATCTTTATCAGTGCTAAAAATGCGTTGATAAATATTGATTTTATCAATACTTATCAATTTAACGCTAATAAAAGGGATCTTTATTAGTGATTTTCTGAAATCACTGTTAAAAGTGTCCCTAATCTATTTAAAAGAAATCTAACCTTGACTCAGTCACTCGCGATTCTCAATATCTCATGGAACCTTTGCTATCGGTGTGACTCCTCTATGTTCCCTAAAATGAATCAAAGTTATAATCCTATATATGTTATTTTTTACTTTTCCTCTATCTTTGTTTAATTTTTTGGGTTCTGTGTTTTTCGTTTTTGTACTGTTCTTAACCATGACGAACCCTGCATCTCATATCTTCACCACTAAAATACAACAAGTGGTTCTATTTCAAATTTTTCTTCCATAGACAATGGTTTTGAAGAAAGAGAATGATGTTTTCATATGGTAAGGATAGTCAACATATATGTATGGGCATGTATGGATAAATAAAATAGATTTTTCACCACATGCTACTGCAAAGGTAATGCTGGATTTATATCATGATCAAATTGAGTTTAGTTAAACATTGAAGAGGTTAACCCATTTCTCAAACATGTTATCTATATCCCTTAGCATTGACACAATACTTTAGTGATCGAGAAGTGTGTCTGAGGTGATATTTTGGCCTGAATTGGGAACTATTTGGGTATACTAGGTCAAAAATGTTACAAAATGGAATCAGAGTGAAATTAGGGATATTGGTATTGATTATATACAAAAGAAAAAACTTTCTAGCCATAATAAGTAATCCATAAATATGTGTATATAGCATAATTATTTTGGATACTTGAGTTTCCATATGAAGTCTAGGTTGTTTTTTTTTGTTTTTTCCTTTGGCCTATCTTCTTGAGTCTCATGCCTCTTATTTAGGAGTTGATAGGTAGGAATCAGTAATAATATATGAAATTTCATGTTCTTATGTGTCTTTGTTTAATTTATTTTCTATAATCAATTATAAATTTATATCAATATAAAAATTAATAATAAATAAATAATGTATTCTTATTTACTTATTAGTGATGATTAGGTTTATATAACTTATTAATTGATTGAGTTTATTTAGTAACTCCCTTTATAGATACTATTTGTTAGTTGTTTCATACTTATATTTAAAAGAATGATTATAAAATATTTTAAATTATATTTAAAGTATGAAAAGACATATTAAAAAGGAAATGAATGAGGGAGAGGGGTGGGGGTTCACATTTAATATAGATTATTTTGTGCCTATTTCTGAAAGATAATTGTTTTTTGGAAGGGGAAAATTATGTGAATCTATACATTAATATAGAATATGTCACCACTCTAACCCCTATATCTTCATAGGAAGGATACAATTAAAATCCTATGTATGCTAGAACTTATATAGATCTTCATGTACTAGAGGTAATTTTAGATCTACTTCAACCTATGTGGTATAATTTTCAATGATGGTAAGATATAGTATCTATGGTTCCTTTAAGATTTTACGATAATATATCATAATAATAAATTTAGGATTGCATTGAATAGATTCATTTCATTAATAAGAGTAAAAAAATCTAGATAAATATTAAGCATATGTTGAAAAATTCACCCTTTAAAGGGATGTATGTTATTGGAGGGATCTTATGGTGGATTAAAAAATATCCAAAATTGGAAGGTGAGAAATCCTTGAGTAGAAAGAAGTGATATTGAATATAAGTGGGGTGAGATTAATTTCTTTAAGACCATTAGAGTGTAGGTATTCTAATTCCTTTTCAATTGAGGATACTTTTTGAGTGATTCCATTAATGTAGGTTCCTAGGACACTTTAATCCTTATTATCTCTTTGATGTGAAAATTTTCTATCGATGTGTTTAGTTAGAGAACCACAATCTCTGAGAATCATGGGAACCATAATCTATCTCTCTCTCTCTCTTACCTATACCTACAAAATTCCACCCCTACTCTGTAAACTCATTCCAACTTCATATGAGACCACTGCGAACTGTATCTCCATCCACTGTTGTGAAAGAAGCATACAACACATAATAGTCATAATCAACATAAATAATTTTTCATAAAAAAGGACCATGGGTTTCACAAATAAGGTTGTGTAAATAAGGATTCATTTCGGTAAGATAGATATACAATAAAATACACTCCATGCATAAAAGTCCACAATTGCATGCATCTTGCCAAATTTTTACTGTCTTGAATATAGATATAATATTTCAACTATCTCTCTCTCTCTCTTACCTATACCTAAAAAATTTCACCCCTACTCTGTAAACTCATTACAACTTCATATGAGACCACTGTAAACTTCATCTCTATCCACTTTTGTGAAATAAGTATACAACACATAATATTCATAAGCAACATAAATAAATTTTCATAAAAAAAGACCACGGGTTTCACAAATAAGGTTGTGTAAATAAGGATTCATTTTGGTAAGATAGATATAAAATATAATACACTCCATGCATAAAAGTCCACAATTTCATGTATCTTGAAAAATTTTTACTATCTTGAATAGAGATATACTATTTCAATACTCCGGTACAACTAACCTTCACTACCTTTATTTAATCCATCCTCGGACACTTGATTGTATTATATCTCTTGATGATGGATTGGACTCCCTCTTTCAAACTATTCTTCCTCCCATCATTGTGGTTTCAAAGTTCCTTGATGACATGCATCCCTCTTGGATTGTATTCATTAATCTCCTTCAAAGATGCTACCGTGGATTTGAATACCACATCTCCCAACTCATTCTTCAACTCTTCCAGTTGTTCACCCTCCTCATTTACTACTTTTTGAGAACAAAAAAATGACACTGGAAAATTAATCAAAACATAATGAATGAATTTTTTTGGTTTCTTGATATTTATTTTCTTATACGAATCACTCGGTTACTTTTTACAATAATTCATCAAAATTTACTTTTATTTTGAGTTTGGTCACATTAGATCATATTAGAACTCTACAGTTAAGCATAATTTGATGATAATACTACTATAATGAGTGAACTCGTAAAAATACTCGTGTTGCACATTTTTTGTGAAAAAAACACGTCAAACACGTCTTTTAATTCTCTTCCTATTCAACCTTGAAAAAATTAAAATGGTTCCAATCTGACTCTCAAAGGTATTCCTCCCATAATGAGCAGAGATCTCTAGACCTATTTTCATATTCATCTTCAGAATAATTTATCTTGGTAACTTGGAGAAATGGTTATTTTTCAATCTCTCCCATCCTCCTCACACCAATACCAACACAAGTTTGTATCTCCTCTAATCCTTTCCAAAAAAAGAAACATCTCGAAGGAAGTGGATAATATTAAATGTTTCTGAGTGTAATTAAATTACTATAAGTGGTATTCATGTGGATTTTAATGTTTATTCTTTCATTTTTGAAATGTAATATGTTATAATACATAATTAAAATTTAATTTAAGTTATTTTTGAACCTTAGTTGTAGCTTAAATTTCATCTCTTGAACAATTATTATTTCATTTTGTTTCTTGAGATTCATACCCCATATCTTCTATGTTATTTAAACTACTATGAGTAGTATTCATACAAAATGATCACCAGTACATAGTATGGGATGATTTTTGGTTATATTAATTCAAGTAACATAGGTGGATGTCCACAAAATATGAGAGATAAATATCAAACAACAAAATGAAATAATAATAGTTCGGGGGGTATGTCATCAAGGAACCATGGAACCACAATGATGGGAGGAAGGCTAGTTTGAAAGAGGGATTCTAATCCATCATCAAGAGATGGAAGGAAATTAGTAGCTGATTAAAGATTAAATAAAGGTAGTGAAGTTTATTTGTACTATAGTATTGAAGTATTATATCTCTGTTCAAGATGGTAATAATTTTCATGCAAGATTCATGCAATTGTGGACTTTTATGCATAGAGTGTATTATATTTTTGTTATTCAAGAAAAATTAAATGTCTAAATACTCATGAAGAAAATTTATTCTATACATGATGATGTTACCAATATCAAGTAAGAACAGACTGTTGATGATGAAACTATGGAATTATTAGGGGATCAACAATATGTTGATGAAAAAAACAACAACAACACACCATCACAATGGTGAATAAAATTATCAAGGAAAGAATTCAGGGTATAAAATTTGAGGTTGGTTGGAATCAACACAGCCAACCTATTGACCTCAATAAGTCAATTTTCATTAGTTATCTTGTGATCACAACAAGGATGAATGTGTCAATTGATATTGATTCATGGTGTCATGTCTAACCTATAATGAAGGAAATCCTTTGGAAAGATATAATAGTGATGTTATAATATAATTTATTTATTTTACTGAAAAATCATATAATGAAATGTTAATTTAATTTTCATTATTCCTTGAAAACTTTTTTTATTTTAGAGTATTTCCATAATAAATTTGTCTTAATGGATGTTGGAAAAGCCCATAGAGGCTTTCGGACTCTTCTTATGAAGTTACATATTAAGGATGTTGTGGGGTAAATAAAGACTCACCCACCACTTAGTTATACACACATTATAAAGCAGGAAACATGGACTAGTTTCATCACAATGATAAATCATTTCAGGTGCATTATAGTCAATAATTTATTATTTGAAATTATTTATTTTATTCAACTTGATTCAAAAAAATTAATTTATGAAATAGCAAGAGTGTTGAAAATAAAGAACGTACATCAAAACCAATGTACCTCTATCGCAAAGTAAGGATGGGGTACACTTCATTAGATAATAAATTGGTATGTATTTTAAATCAACAATAAAAGTTTATGTGATATGAACCAAAATATGTTCCTTTGTTTATATGCAGATTGATGAATAAAAATATAAAGCCACTTCCATTCCACATCATGTTCTATGGAAAGAGGCTCGTGTAAATAAGGTAAATTAATTAATGAAAACACAAAAATTATATGGGAAGCATTTGTAAGTATAAAATAATTTTAATTAATTGTGATTTATAACAATATTACATAAAAATATCTATTTATGTTCATATTTTTTTATATGGTTTAGGACAATAATCGTCAATGTCTGTACTAGAAGAAAAATGACTTTTAGTATCTTTGAAGTGGGATGAACAATATGGTCGCGTTAGAGGATTAGGTTTTATATTCTCTCATAGAAAATATTTCAAGAAGATAAAATCACATGAAGATACATATAATATGGTGAGATGATTTTATACACAAATAGACTCACTGTAAGATATTATTTTGTGGTCTGGTTTGGAAGATCAGTGTATAAGAAAGGATCAAAGTGAACCGATGGTGGAGAAAAGATCCGCACATGAACCAAATGATCTCACTAGCTTTGAGGATAGTCATTCCCCCAACTACATACCTTATCCTAGGTAATCAATTTTTTCATTACTCTTTCTTCTAAATGTGAATCAAACAACTTCCAGTCACTTTATATTACTAAAATTCTATAGGGTACAGTTGTATGTGATTTGTATCTATCAACACCCATGTACCGCCATGTAATGATGGGTATAGAATATAATATCCCAGGATACTAACTACACAATAAATCCTTCCCAAAATATCACATGAGAGTGGGGATTACGGTATATTATGAGACGAATTCTGATTTTCTTATTCCACTTGATGGTCTAGATATTACAATAGTCAAAGATGCTATTGGAGCTTTCATATCATGGCCATCTAATCTTATAAAGATACATCAGGTATTTCTTTAACAAATTTTTTCATATGAAAAACATGTAACTGTTGATGATAAAAGGTCCAAAGTGAGTTATGATATTAAAAATGGATAAAGCGGTGGAGAAACGGAATGTTGAATCAACAAAATCATCTGAATCGATAAAGAAAAAAAATGAACTTCTGAGAGTACCTTCTCCCTGCTAGTTCCAGAGCAACATTTATTATCATTAAAACTTCATGAAGAGACAATATTTAAATATAAATCTATGTATTATATTTAATATGAAGAACAAATATATGGATTATTCATGAAATATGTAATTGGTATCGAAACTCTAAATGATATTCTCAAGCATGAATGGTTGGGCGTCTTAATTGTGAATACATACATAAGGTACATTTTCATAATACGTTTGTCCAAATAGAGATATAATATGTTTATTAAAGTTAATAACTATTCATATTCTATATAAGAGTTTATATCACAACTATATAAAGGTAATATCGTGCGAAGCACGATTTGCATTCATTAATCCCTGTATCATTTCTATGCCATAACTTACTTTATAAAATAATGAAATTGAGAAGGAAAAAAATAAGTTACTCAAAGTGTTTAATAATAATCATACGACAGACTCTTTTTGATGCATACAATGAAAAGTTAAAACTCTACAATCTAATTACATAAAATATATTTTTAATTTTTGAATTACTTAATTTTTTTTATTTTTTTAGAGTGCACTGGATGCTGATAATACTCAATATGGACACCCTGAATATTTATTTTTTGGATCCAATGCATGGATATGTAACCAACCAACCACACATGATGTGTATTGTGAATATGTAATATACTATAATCAACATTTTATAGATAAACATAGAATTATATTTTTAGTTTGTGATTTAACAAGAATTTTGTTATCATAGGGTGGTCGCTCAATATAGGCTAGATCATGGAATGAAGTCAGTGTTTGAAGGGATAAAGCCTATGAATTACTAAAAATGGAAACAAATTAAGGTATATAAGAAAGATTTAACTATAAAAAAAATTCAAAACAATGTACTTATTTTGGTCAATGTTTTTGCAGTGTATGAAACAAGATAATGACATCGATTGTGGATATTATGTTTTGAAATTTATGAGAGAAATCATAAATCATGAAAAGACCAGCATCCCCCAACAGGTAATTTTTTAAGTTAATTACAATTTAATTAAATATATTTCATAATAATTTGTCTATTTAAATTTTCTCAGTACTATCAAGATTACCGACAACCTAGATACTCAAAATAAGAAATCATTTATTTTAGAGATGAGTGGGAAGCATACTTTTTGTCAGAACGTAAAATGACAATAAATTTAGGTGATTACTTGCTATTTTTGTGATCTAGTACAGGTTATAAACTTAAAAATATATTTGGGGTGTGAATAATTAGTGTCAAAATGCTTATATACTATTTTTTATCTCTTTCTCAAAGAGAAAAGGAAATCAATTTGTTTAGAAGCACTGACTTACAAACAATAAAATTGTTGGGAAATCATGGAGGCGGAGTCGGAGGTGGAGGAAAAGGAAAATTTGGAGGCATAGGTAGAGGAGGAGGCATAGATGGAGGTAGATTCTAAGGCATAGTCGGAGTCAGAGACTGATGTGGAGGAGGAGGCAAAGACGAAGAATGAGGTGGAGACCGAGGTGAAGGAGGATAAGAAGCATTGGCTTACAAACAATAAAATTATTGGAAAATGAAGTATAATGAGGATCATACCATGACTGTGTTTGATAACAATCATTTAAAAGTGCACAAAACACTTTTCACTTAAGATAAGAGCTATTGTGCAAGTGTTTTAGGTGACTTATTGAATTAATATTTTTCACTTGTTTAAGTGATTTTATATAGAGTATTAATCCACCTATAAGATCATTCTGTGTTGGAAGCTTCAATTTCTCCACTAGTTTTATTGAAGAAACATCTATATAACTCCCAATCATCAAATAGGTGGCATACTCAAAAGTTTGTGTGTCTAGTTTAAAATGACATTTTAGTAAAAACATGAGTGGCATACACAAAATTGAGGAAACACATTATTATTATTTTGATACTTTATAAAAATGATACATAAGTAATTTGTGATGTGTAGTAATTATTTTTACCTCAATCTGATGCACGGTGTGATCAGTATGACTCCAAGTGCATATTTTTATTCAAAACTAACATGAATTTTAATCAAAAAAACAACCAACATACTCAAAACCAAGAAAATGAATTCATATTGTTTTTTTACTTTAGTAAAACTATCCATAAGTCATTTTTGACATATAGGAATCATCTAGACCTCAATCTGATGTACGATGTGACCATTATGACTCCAAGTGCGTCTTTTTATTCAAAACTGACATGAATTTTAACTAAAAAAACAACTGACATATTTAAAACTGAGTAAATGCATTCAGATTATTTTGGTGCTTTAGGAAAATGATCTATAAGTTATTTTTAATGTGTAGGAATCAGTTGAACCTCAATCTGACATACAGTGTGATCGATATTCCTCCAATTGTATCTTTTTATTCAAAATTTACATTAATTTTAGTGAAAAAAACAAATGACATACTCAAAAGTGAGAAAACACATTTTTATTATTTTGGTGATTTGGTAAAACAATCCATAATTTATTTTTGATGTGTATGAATCATACTCACCTCAATCTGATTCACGGTATGACTGGTATGACTCCAAGTGTATCTTTTTATTCAAAATTTACATTAATTTTAGTGAAAAAAACAACTGACATACTCAAAACTGAGAAAACACATTTGGATTATTTTGGTGCTTTAGGAAAATGATCCATAATTCATTTTTGATATGTAGGAATCATATGAAACTCAATATGACACACAGTGTGACCGATATGCCTCTAAGTGTCCCTTATGAGTTTGAAATTGACATTTTAATACAAAAATGTTTTACTCACTGAAAACTGAGAAAAAGAAATTGTATTGTCTTGATAATTTGGTACAACCATTTGTAATCCTTTTCTGATGTGTGTGAATCTTTTTCATGTCAAACCCACACACGATTCCACCATTATGGCTTAAAGTGTGTGTTTCCAGTTTAAAATGTCATTTTAGTAAAAAACACAAGTGGCGTACACAAAACTGATGAAATGAATTCTGATTGTTTTTATACTTTATTAAAATGATCCATAAGTCATTTTTAACATATAAGAATCATCCTCACCTCAATCTGATTCACGGTGTGACCGGTATGACTCCAAGTAAATCTTTTTATTCAAATTTGACATTAATTTTAGTGGAAAAAAAACAACTAACATACTCAAAACTGAGAAAATACATTCATATTATTTTTTTTCTTTAGGAAAATTATCCATAATTCATTTGTGAAATTTAAGAATCATCTTCATCTCAATCTGATGCATGGTGTGACCGGTATTCCCCCAAGTGTCCCTTATCAGTTTAAAAATGACATTTTAATACAAAAAAGTGTCACTCGTTGAAAACCAAGAAAACGCGATCAAATTATCTTAATAATTTTCAAAAACCATTATTAATTAATTTTTTATGTATATGAATCATTATAATGTAAAACCCACACACGATTCCACCAGTATGGCTCAAAGTGCATGTTTTCGGTTTAAAATGACATTTTAGTAAAAAACACAAGTGGCATACTCAAAAACAAGGAAACATATTTTTATTGTTTTGATAATTTATTACAATGATTCATAAGTCATTTTTGACATGTAGGAATCATCATCACCTCAATATGAGGCATAGTGTGACCGGTATGACTCCAATTGTGTCTTTTTATTCAAAATTAACGTTAATTTTAGTGAAAAAAGCAACTAACATACTCAAAATTGAGAAAATGAATTCGGATTATTTTGGTTCTTTAGGAAAACAATTCATAAGTCATTTTTTGATGTATAAGAATTAGCCACACCTCAATATAATACATTGTGTGATAGGTATGCATCCAAGTATCCCTTATCAGTTTAAAATTTACATTTTAATACAAAAAAAGTGTCACTCATTGAAAACTGAGAAAATGTGCTCAAATTATATTGATAATTAAGGAAAACCATTTATAATTTATCTGTGACTTGTATGAATCAATATCATGTAAAACCCACACACGATGCCGCCAGTATGGCTTAAAGCGCGTATTTCCAATTTAAAATGACATTTAAGTAAAAAACACAAGTGGAATACTCAAAAATAAGGAAACACATTCTGATTGTTTTGATACTTTAGTAAAATTATCCATAAGTCATTTTTGACATATAGGAATCAACCGAACCTCAATCTGATGCACGGTATGATCGGTATGACTCCAGGTGCGTCTTTTTATTCAAAATTGATATTAATTTTAGTGAAAAAACAATTGACATACTCAAAACTGATCAAATGCATTTGGATTGTTTTTTTTGCTTTAGTAAAATGATCCATAAGTCATTTGTGGTGCGTAGTAATCAACTTCACCTCAATCTGACACACGGTGTGACCGATATTCCTCCAAGTTTCCCTTATGAGTTTAAAATTGACATTTTAATACAAAAAGTATCACTCACTAAAAACTAAGAAAAATCACTCATATTGTCTTGATAATTTGAGACAACCATTCATAATTAATTTTTTATTTGTATGAATCGCTCTCATGTAAAACCCACACACGATGCAGTATGACTCAAATTGCATGTTTCCAGTTTAAAATGACATTTTAGTAAAAAACAAAAGTGGCGTACTCAAAATTGAGAAACGCATTTTGACTATTTTTATACTTTAGGAAAACAATACATAAGTCATTTTTTACATTTAGGAATCAACCTAACCTCAATTTTATGCACAGTTTGACTGGTATGACTCCAAGTGCATCTTTTTATTCAAAACTAACTTTAATTCTAATCAAAAAAAATAACTGACATACTCAAAACTGAGAAAAAAAGTTCTGATTGTTTTGGTAATTTAGGAAAATTATACATAAGTCATTTTTGACATGTAGGAATCAGTCACACCTCAATTAGACTCACAGTATAACTGGTATGACTCCAAATGCACCTTTTTATTCAAAATTTACATTAATTTTAGTCAAAAAACAACTGGCATACTCTATAATAGTGTTTTTTCTTGAATTTTTTTTATAAATTTTATTTCATATAAATTCAGTATTTGTATCTTATTTTGGTATTTTTTTTGTTGTTTCTGGTGATGCATTGTGTTATTACAATGCACTTCTTTCCCTTTTTCTAGTGTTGCAATGTGCTTTAGCATCACACTACAGTTTTATCCTATATCAGTGCTACTAAATGTGATGATAAAGGGGTTATTTATCAGTGTTGATAAAAATCATTGATAAATGGATCTATATCAGTGATTTTAAAAGTATTTATAAACATATCATTTATCGGCGCTTGTAAAAGTGCTGATAAAGGGTCTCTTTATCAGCTATAAATAAAAGCACTGATAAAGAACCCCTTTATCAGTTCTTTTATTTTCACTGATAAATATACCATTTATCATCGCTTTTCTAGTGCTGATAAAGTCCAATTCTAGTGCTATTAAAAGTAGGTTTTATAGTAGTGCCTGTTACTTAAAAAAATTATTAAAAATTTAATAAGAAACCAAATACGCAATCCATAATAAAGTCACTTTCTAGATATTTCTTTGAACCTCACCTAGGATTCATAAATTGAATTTATGGTGCATTTATTAAAATTTAATATATTTAATTAAATAAAATAAAAATTGAATTCGATATATATGAAGATTTTCAAATTTTGATGATGAAAAATATTTTGTTAAGAAACATTTTTTCATCTAATCACATGTAGTAATTTCATTTTGGGTCATACTTTAAATTAATTTTTTTAATTTATCTTTAGATGAAAGCTTTTTAATAAATTTATTTCCCCCGCATCATTCAAAACTCCATTTTATTTAAAAGTGTCATGAAATTCTGTAAAATTTTATAAGTGTGTATTGGAATCCTCATGTTGTAGTCTTAGAAATTGAATATTGTTGCATCGTTTGAATAACCCATGACTATTTCAAAATTATTGGAAACATACACTAGAATATCAGTTCTAACACCAATAATTGATAAAAATACATACTCTATTAAATTTATTTAGTCTCTTTGTCCTTTTTGCATCAGTTGAAATTCTTCTTGATTTTTTTCAAAACTAATCATGTTTAATTCCCTCTTGCCTTTGAAAATTCCTCTCAATATTCAAATCAAAAGTTATACACTTCCTCCTAGAATCAGTTATCATTTCACAATTCAAGGCTTTGGACATTAACCAACCTAAAATCACTAACGATACAAAAACAAAAAAAAATGAAACAAAATGAAACAAAAAAAAATTGAAAAAAATGAAACAAAAAATATAAAAAAGAATATATAAATGAGAAATGATAAAAATCATGTGTCAAACACTTATTGATAAATTCAATTTTTGAGGTGTGAGTACCATTCAATTCAATTTTTCTGAACATGGTATTTTATTCCACAAATCCTTTTCTACTCAAGTTATTATCATGTCCCTAAGAAAAATATTGAACATGTAAAGAATATTATTAATTAATTGTATTTAATTTCCAATTATAAAATTTTCATGTTAATTATTTTGAAGTGAACATATGTTTATTACTATTATTATTGCTCAAAAAAATTCAGACTCTAAACATATATTATGTGCCTTGGTTTTTTATTGATTTTTTTTTTGTAAATAATTTTTTTTGTTATTGAAAAGAAAATATTGCTCATTTACTCTCAATATTTTTTATAAAAAAATTGAGTAAAAAATTTAATTTCTTATTAATTTCATTTAAATTTTCAATTTTTTTAAGATATGTCATATATCCTTTGTGTAATGTCCAAATCTATTGAGATCACTGACAAGGATAGGGATGAATCGATGATATATTTTTTATGATTTTTTCCTTTTAAACCAGCCACTATGACCATTTAATATCTCGATCCTCTCTTCTAGTTGTCTTGCCCTTCCTCATATGCAATAATATGAAATCAAAGAAAGTACACAAGGATTTATAAGGTTTGGTCTTGAAATCTTACACCTTTCTAGGTTCAAGTCGGTTTATAATACCTATATTCTCCTCTATAAATAACTATGCATAAAAGTACAAGCTATATCTCAAAAATATTGATAGACAATCTCCTGAAATGTCTGGTCATAAGTGGATGTATTGGTCACCTCCTGATGATATCTTTATACTATCTCTCATCAGTTGAAGCTATATCTTGAAAAGATTTTCCTACTATATTCACTTGGTAATTTCTTTATATTAGCTCCTTATAGTGTGCATGTGATCCTCTAAACTCTTTCAAATAGGTCTTTGATTTCTATCTTCTTGAATGATAGATTGTCAGTTGTATTATTTTTTAAGTCCATGCATCCATATATCTTTTTGTTACTTAGATCGATTAGCCTTGATCAATATCACTATGATCTAAATCAAAAATAAATTCTCAATATTTTTCATAATATAGTTGTATTTTAGATCGTCTCCTCTCTTCTTCTTTGACACATAGGTTATCCTATATGCATTCGGCCTTCTCTTTCTTTGATACTCAAAGAATCGGGCTCACCTTATTCTTCGACATGGTAGGTTTTCTTCAAATTCACAGCACTATCAAAGGATCTCGATATTTCTTTTTTCCTTTAAACTTGAAAAATTTGCATCATAATATCATAGTCAGATTATATTGACCCAAGTCTCTTACACATATTATTACATGATTTTTAACATTAATATCAAATAAACACAACCCAAAGATCAAGAGGCCCAGTGTCTTTGGAAGATTAGGTAAATAAAACACCAAGATGAAAATAAAATAAAACATATTTATTTTAATCTCCATAATGAGCTTCTAAATCCCTTTTAACTCCTAAAACTATATAGGATAACCTAGGGAATACATGAACAAAATGGTTGTGGTATAAATCCCGGTAAGGGAATAAACATGATGAAGAAGCATAACATATGATTCAAAAGGTATAACATGATATCATAAAAGGAAAGGAACGTGAATAATCATATGGTATCATGATATAAGGAACATGGAATCACAATATCATGGAAACATAGTAATTTTTAAACAGCATAAAACATGGCATAATCATAAGTCTAGGTTAACCGTCAAGAAAACATCACATGGTGGACAGAGTCCCATTAGAGATTGGGTTTTCTCCCTAACCCCATATATATTGTCTCATGAGGTATAAACATTACCCAATGAATTGAAGTTCTATTTGGGTGCACCCATCATAACATGTATATGCATATGTGTTACATATAAAGAAATCAAACATATGGAATAAACATAATAAATTCCCATGGAAAGAAATGTGCTACATAATCTTACCTTATATCATAATCAGAGGATATTTCATAAATATTATAAAGATAAGAAGGGATTAAATATTTTGGATGTTTATATTTGAATAAATAATCATATTTCCAAAATATGGTGTTTATTTTTAAAAAAAATCATGAGAAAGGGTATAGAATTGGGTACATAAATGAACTTTTAAAATGGTGTTTTAAAGAATCAGTTAAAGACTTTTGAAGAAAGAATAAATATGGAATTTTATTTAAAAACTAGAGGTTAACTAGAATGGTTATCCCTAAAATATTCATTTATTTAATTAAATCGTGAATGGGAATAACGACTTTAAAAGAGTGTTATATAAAAGTATTAATAGACAGAAAAGTTCCCCTTAGTCAAGTTTGATTTTAAAGATGGCATTGTGAAATGAACTTAAAGCATGTATAACTCCCATAAAATCAAGGAATAATAAGAATGGTATATATGTAATATAAATTTATACATAATTTATAATTATTCTATAATATCAAATAGATATATAAATTTATTTATAGAGATAAAGTTCATAACCCAAAGAAAATAGGGTGGTTCAGAGAGATCTCTTGCTTTAGATCCAGAATCATTTGGCACTTGCAATTAACATCTTGAATAATCAAATTTGATTCATTAATTACTTAATTAAAAACATCTTAAATATATATTTTATTTATTATAATTATATTATTTTCATTTACAACTATTATAATGAGATATAAGGTTTAATTTTGTTTTTTCACAGGCATTCATTTCATGGTTCCAAGGTCGGATCACTTGTAGAAAATCATTGAAGTCCTTATCAAATGGTACTAAAACTATAGAAGTGAAATATAATCATATTCATGTCCTTATATAAATTAAAATAATCCAAAATATTCATATGTGTTCTTATATAGGGTTGATTTATTTAGAAGAAAAAAAATAATGTTATACAGTTAGTTAATTTAGGTGGTTTTACCAACCATCATGAACTAGATCAGTTTTATTTAATTAAATTATTATTAATACATTATAGAAAATTAAATAAGTTATAATATAATTATTATAATTATATTTAACCATAATATTATTTTTATAACCATTCTTGAAGGCGGTAAAGAAAAACAAAGTATGTTGTTTATGGAGGCGGTGAACCAACCATATTGTGAACAACGTTTTCATTTTAGAATCCAATAAATATAGGATAAAAGATGAATATTATACCATAATAATAACATATCAGTATATTTAGGATAATAATGTTACTATTACTTGGTTTATAGAAAATATATGAGGATGGTAGAAGAAGAATAAAATTGAAAAAGGTTTAGTTGAGAGTTTACCTCTCCCTTTGGAGGTATCCTCTTAGGCTACCCCTTAAGGCTCCTTGGAATGGTATTTAGTGAGATTAGGGATTCTAGTGACATGGGGATATATATGAGGAGGTATTTTGGTGGAGTTTGTGTAATCTCTAAGGCTTAAAAGTTGTGAGGAGAAGGGGTGGTGATGGGCAGTATTTATAAGGGGGGAGGGGTGTTTTATGAATATTATATTAATTAGTTTATTATTTTAGCTCAAGAATACCAATAGTGATGAATATTGTGACTATATATATTAATTAGTGAATGTTATTATGAGACAATGGTCACTTACAACATCTATGACTCAATTTCTCATGTATTTTTCTTAAAATGCAAATTACCGTATTTTACTGTATTTTACGATTCACCAAAAAATCAACTACTTTAGAAAAATATCAAAAATTCACCCTAATCATTTTTCAATATGTATCTTCCAAAAATGAAATCCATTTTATGAAAATAATTTTTGAAATATGAGAAATTTTATTTTTAATTAAAAACCTTATTTATTTGGAAAAATGTCAATTTTAATATTATGATAAATTTTATGAATCTTTAAAAATTTATTTATGGTCTCATAAAATTATATTATAATTGTAATAAAACTTAAAAAAAATTATAAAACCATTTTATGAAAATAAAATATATACGTTTTACAAAAATACAAGCACATATTTTATCATTTTTAAAACATTTATTTACTTGTATCGTGATATAAATATGTTATATTTTCATTTTATAAGACACCTAAATATTATTTTACACTTCCATATGTGAAGATATTATTCTAACGGCCAGGTTACTATTCCTAACAGTCATATTACTATTCCAACTGTCAAATTTGTAACGGTCATATGGGTTCCCTGATTTCTATAAATATCTCGTATTTTATTCATTCTTCATTCACTTATATTTTATCTTAAGGTTATATATATCATCATTTTCAAAAATTAATATTTCATTACTAATATTATACTTCATTTCTACAGTTTTGTTCATGAGTACGGTCATTCTAGGGGATCGAGCATATCTAAATTTTCATATTATAATTATCTTATTTTCTATTTTTTATCCAATTGTAATATTTTCAATTCTTATAGATATATTTATTCACTAAATGTAATGTTTAAATTAATATAATAATTTTTTTTGGTTCTATCATGTGGTTCATGTGATTTATATAATACAACATTACTAAATATGACACAACTATATAATCATAAGGGGAATTTCATTGATCAAATTTTGAGTCATTGCATTCTTCTTCCCTTGATAAATTCCATCCTCAAAATTTCATTTTACATGCTAAGGTGAAAACCTATGAGGGTACTTTTATTTCATTGCTTCCTCTGGTTCCCATGTCACCTCCTTTTACTTATGATTCCACCATAATACTTTGACTATGTGAGTTATCTTATTGTGTGGAACTTTTCCTCTGTGGTACAAGATCTTTACCAGCTGCTCCTCATAAGTGAGATCATTTTCCAGGTTCACCACCTTCGAATTCAGTACATGTGATGGATCTGGTATGTACTTACTCAAAAGGGATATGTGGAACACGTCATGTACTTGAGACGATGTTGGTGGTAATACTAGCTGATAGTTCATGGCTCCGATGTGATCAAGAATCTCAAAGGGGCTTATGTGCCTGGGACTTAGATTTCCCTTTTTCCCAAATATCATTACTCTCTTCAATAGATATCTGGGGAGGAACACTTTATCTCCAACCTCAAACTCTAGGTCGCATCAATTATTATCAGCATAGATCTTTTTTTAATTTTGAGTAGCCTTAATGTGTTGTTGAATGGTCATGACCTTTTCTGCCATTTCTTTGACTATTTTAGGTCCTAGCAGCTTGTGTTCACCAATTTCATCCCAACACATAGTTGTTCTACATCTCTTTCCATAAAGGGATTCATATAGAGCCATTTGGATGCTTGAGTGAAAGTTATTATTGTATGAGAACTTAGCTAGAGGAATATGTTGATCCCATCCTCCTTTGAAGTCCATCGAGCATGCTCTCAACATGTTCTCGAGTGTTTGGATAGTCTACTCAGATTAACCATCAGTTTGGGGGTAATAATTTGTATTGAAGTTCAACTCGATGTTTAGTGTATGTTGGAGACTTTTCTAGAACATGGAGGTAAATATCATATCTTGGTCAGATACAATCGATAGTGGTGTTCTATGCAGCCTCGCCACTTCACTAATTATATCAATATAATCTAATTGAGTGAGAATTACTATTGAATAGTAATGAAATGAGAAGTATTTGTAATATGATACACCATAAACCATATTGCATTATTTTCTCTAGATGTCTTTGGGAGACCATTGACAAAGTCCATAGTGATGTTTTCCCATTTCCATGTAGGTATGGGTAATGGTTGCATCATACCCTTGGACTTTTATCTTTTTTACTTCATTTGTTGATAGACCAAGAAATTTGATGTATATTCTGTAATCTTCTTCTTTATATTTTCCCACTAATAGTGGTCTCGTAAATCCCGATACATCTTCATGCTCCCTAGGTAGATGGAAAAGGTCGATCTATGTGAATCAATAAATATTTACTTCTTTATCTCAGGATTTGATTGTACACATAACCGTGGCCCAAATCTTATAACTCTTTCTTCATCAATTTTGAACTCTGAGGATTTTCCCTTTCTTATACCTTCCACCTTTTCTATATTTCTATATCATCTCTTTGAGTATCCTTTATCTTCTTTAGAAGTGATGGTTGATCAATCTTTTGATAAAGGAATGGTGTTGTTCCTTCCTTTATGATTCCTCTATCTATCATTTTCATATCTAAGATGGTCAGATACTTCTCAATCCTCATCATGGATAAGGTTGTGGGATCCTTTCTATTTAGAGTGTCTACCACTTTTATTTCCTTCCCAAGATGGTAATGGATTGAACATTCATAATCCTTAATCAGCTCTAACCATCTTTGTTGTCACATACTAAGCTCCTTCAGTGTGGCTATATACTTGAGGATCTTATGATCCATATATATTTCACACTTCTCCCCGTAGAGATAATGCTTCCAAATTTTCAATGAGAATATTATTACAACCAAATCTAGATCATGTGTTGGATAGTTTTGTTCATGAACTTTCAACTTCCTTGAGGTGTAGGTTGTCACTTTTTCATTTTACATTAGTACACAACCCAATCCCTTTTTTAAATCATCGCTATATACTAAAAATAATTCCCCACTTGGGGGTAGCATGAGTATCGGTGTTGTGATAATCCCATTTTCAATTCCTTGGAGATCTCTTCACATTCATTGGTCTATAAAAAATTCACTCCCTTCCGAGTTAGCTTGGTCAGTGGGTTTTACAATCATGAGAAGTTTCTCATAAATCATTGGTAATTCCCAGCTAGTCCAAAGAAACTATGGATCTCCTTTTAAGATATTGGTATGGGTAACTCCTCAATTAACTTTATTTTATAAGGGTCCACATATATCCCTTTACTAGTGATAACATGACCAAAGAATAATACTTCCTCCATCTAAAACTCACATTTAACTGAATTATTCATTTTTTTCAGCATTAGCTACTCTATGCCCTATTTTTCACACATAAAACATCTTACAAATTCTTTAAAACATTTCCCATGGTTCCTCTTCCCATATTTTTGACATGAAATAAATTGAATCTTATTTTATTTCTCATCATTATCACATGAACTTCTATGAGACACCATCCTTATCCTCTTTTATGTGTTTGTAAATAAAACTATGTTCCAATTGTTAATTGTAATTTGTGATATTTGGTTTGGCATAATCATAATATGTCTCACTTTTTCTCCCATCAAGTTAGGCATTCCATTAGTGAAATCATCACAATGTCCATCACATTGGTTGTTGGCATGATTCCTCTTATTTCCTACCATTAACTAAAATAAAGGAAATAAAATTGGGAATTAGAATACTCAAACTAAAAAACATATAAAAGGGAAACTATGGAATTAGAAGTAATAACTTATAAATGACATGTATATCCAAACTTATTAGTCCTTAGGTTTCAATCTAGGTTATCCATGGTAATTTACCTATTAAGTTTTCTAACCTAACAATCTATTCAATCCCTTCATGATGATTCATAAAGAGTTCATGAATTTACCAAAGCATATCCCATAGGAGTTCCAAACCAAGTGTATTGCAATGCCTCTTTATCATGCACCAGGTATAGGTAAAGTTGTTACCCAATGAGGCCTTTCAGGATTGTTACCCCTAGGTACATTTGTGGCAGAGCCACATCCACTTATAGTATCCTGACATGGATGTAATTGCTTAGAAATTAGTTACTCTATACTTCACCAAGATTTCAGGATTATTTACTATACATAGACTTATACCTAGGGTTTTTACTAATCTATTATTGTTATAATCCCCAAAAATAACTAGACCTTTCTTTGATACCAACTATAGCGACCCAATTCACTTACACATATTATTATGTGATTTTTAACTTAAATATCAAATAAACACAACCCAAATATCGAGAGGCCTAGTGTCTTTGAAAGACTAGGTAAATAAAACATCAAGATAAAACTAAAATAAAATGAAAAATCCTTTGTTTTAATCTTTATAATGAGATCCTAAATCCATTTGGGCTCTTAAAACTGCATAGGATAACCTGGGAAATGCATAAATAAAAGGGGTGAGCTATAAATCCTTGTAAGGGAATAAACATGATGAAGAAGCATAACATATGATTCAAAAGGAATAACATGATATTGTAAAATTCAAGGCTCATGAAAAATAATATTAGTTCATGACATAAGGAACATGGAATTATAAAATCATATAAAGATATAAATGTGGAAATAATATAAAACATGACATAAGCATAAGTCATGGCTAATTGCCAAGACAACATCATGTGGTGGAAGGAGTCCCATCATGGATTAGTTTTACTTCCTAATCCCATACATATCATCTCATGAGACATAAACATTTATAATGAATTGAAATTCTATATAGGTGCACCCATCATAACATGTACATGCATATGTGTTCCACATAAGGAAATCAAACATAAGGCATAAACAAAAGAAATATCCATGGAAAGAAATGTGCTACATAATCTTGCCTCATATCATAATCAGAGGATATTTCATAATGATTCCAAAGAGAAAAAGGAATTAAATATTTTGGATGTTCATGCCTGAATAAATAAGAATAGTTCCAAAATATGGTGTTCATTTGAAAAAAAATGGCATGAGAAAGTGTAGTGAATTGGGTACAGAAATGAACTTTTAAAACAATGTTTAAATGAATCGGTTAAAGACTTTTGAAGAAAGAATCACAACTAGAAAATAGAGCTACTGCCACGGACCTATAGCCACGGTTTTAAAATCATGGCTATAGGTGGCTATAGCCATAGTTCTATGGCCTATAGCCACAGTTTTAAAACTATGGCTATAGGCCTATTTTTTGTGGCCTATAGCCACGGTTTTCAGAACCGTGGCAATAGCCCATGGCTATGTTTGCAAAATTGTGGCTATAGGCCAATTTTTTCGACGCCCTATAGCCACAATTTTCCAAAACCGTGCTATAGGGTTCCCGCGGTTCCGCAGGAACAAAACGTCCCGCCAAAATTTTGGTGGGAAGCCCTACCGCCACGGTTTTGAGTCTATTCCCATGATTTTTATTAATATATATATCAT
The DNA here is from genome assembly GCA_963277665.1 of Viscum album. NCBI lineage: Eukaryota > Viridiplantae > Streptophyta > Magnoliopsida > Santalales > Viscaceae > Viscum > Viscum album. The sequence goes on along the minus strand of OY728146.1, from coordinate 125,574,439 downwards.
AATATATATATATATATATATATATATATACCCAAATTGTGGCGCAGTGTAGTGGTAAGTGCGCTGGATTGCAAAGTGGAGGAGGTGTAGGGATCGAAACCCACTGGGGACATTTTTTATTTAGGCTATTGCCACTGTTTTCTGAGGCTATAGCCACGGTTAAAACTGTGGCTATAGGTCAACTGCCACGATGTCCAATTTGGAGGCCTATTGCCACGGTTAAAACTGTGGAAATAGGTAACTATTGCCACGGTTAAAACTGTGGCAATAGGTTGGGACCTACTGCCACGTCGATAGTGGCCACGATTGGCCAAAACTGTGGTTGTAGCCTATGGCCACAGTTTTGGGGCCTATTACCACGGTTTTGAACTGTGGCAATAGCCCTTTTTCAGTTGTGAATGAATATGGAATTTTCTTAGGAAACCAGAGGTAAACCAGAATGGTTATCCATAAAATATTTCTTTATTTAATGAAATCCAATGGGAATAAATACTTCAAAAGAGTGTTACATAAAAGGATTAAGGGATAGAAAAGCTCCCCTTTGTCAAGTTTGATTTTAAAGACGGTATTGAGAAATGAACTTAAGGCATGTATAACCCCATCAAAGGAAGGGGGAATAAGTTATGTATATATGTAAGAGACATATATACATAATTTAGAAGAATTACATAACATAAAATAGAGATATAAAATTAGTTAGATAGAGAAAGTTCATAACCTAAAGAAAATATGGTGGTTTGGAGAGATCCCTTACTTTAGTTCCATAATCATTTTGTGCTTGCACTTAACATCCTAAATAATCAAATTAGATCCATTAATTACTTAATTCAGAAAATTCACATATATATTTGATTTATTATAATTTTATTGTGTTCATTTACAACCATTTCAATTAGATATAAATTTTAATTTCGCTATTTTGAGGGTGTTTGTTTCATAGTTTCAGGGTAAGATCACTTGTGGAGAATTATTGATGTCCTTATCAAATGGGACTAAAACTCCATAAGTGAAATGAAATGATATTCATGACCTTTTAGAAATTTAAATGGACCCAAATATACATATGTGTTCCGACATAGGGTTGATCCATTTAGAAAAACGTTAACGATATATGGTTAGTTCATTTAGGCGGTTTTACCGACCATCATGAACTATATCTGTTTTATTTAATTCAATGATTATTAATACATTTTGGAACATGAAATAAGTTATAATATACTTATTATCATGATATTTAACCATAATATTATTTATATAACCATCCTTGAAGGCAGTGTAGAAAAACGTAGTACGTTGTTTATGGAGGCGGTGAACCAACCATATTGTGAACAGCGTTTTCATTTTAGAATCAAATGAAGAGAGGGTAGAAGATGGAAACCATAATAATAATATATCGGTATATTTAGTGTACTAATGTTATTATGTCTAGGTGGATGGAAAACATATGGGGGTGGTAGAAGAAGAATAGAATTGAAAAGGGTTTAGTTGAGAGTTTACCTCCCCTTTGGTGGTCTCCTTTTAGGCTATCCCTTAAGGCTCCTTGGAATGGACTTTAGTGAGATCAGGGCTTCTGGGGACATGGGGAGAGAGGTGAGGAGAGATATGGGTGGAGTTTGGGTAAGCTCCAAGGCTTAAAAGCATGAGAAGAAGGTGTAGTGATGGGTGGTATTTATAAGAGGAGGATAGGTGTTTTTTTAATATTATATTCATTGGTTTATTATTTTGACTCAAGACTATCGGTCGTGATAAATCTTGTGACTATATCAAGTAATTACTGCATGTGTGGCTGAGCCAATGGTCACTTACAACACCCATGACTCATTTTTTGCATGTATTTTTATTATAATTCAAATTACTGTATTTTGTCGTAAATTACAATTCATTGGAAATTCAACTATTTTATAAAAATACCAAAAATCCACCCTGACTATTTTTCAATTTGTAGCTTCCAAAAATGAAATCAATTTTATGAAAATAATTTTCTAAATATGAGTAATTTAATTTTTATTTAAAAACCTTATTTATTTGAAAAAAATCGATTTTAATATTATGATCAGTTTTCTAACCCTTTAAAAAAATATTTATGATTTCATAAAATTATATTATCATTATAATGAAACTTAATATTGTTTTATAAAACCATTTTATGAAAATCAATTTTATTTCAAACCTTTATATTTGTTATAAAAATAAAAATAAAACATATGTGTTTTACAAAAATACAAACACATATTTTATCATTATTAAAACATTTATTTACTTGTATCATGATATAAATATGTTATATTTTCATTTTATAAGATACATAAATATTATTTTACACTTCCATAAGTGAAGATACTATTCTAACAGTCGGGTTATTATTCTTAATGGTCAACTTACTTTTCCAACAGTCATATTACTATTTCAACAGTCAGATTTGAAGCGGACATATTGGTTCTCTACTTTCTATAAATATATCATATTTCATTTATTCTTCATTCACTTCTATTTTCTCTCAATGTTATATATATTCATTTTCAAAAATGAATATTGTATTACTAATATTTTGTTTCATTTCTACAGTGTTGTTTGTAAGTGTGATCATTCTGGTGGATCGAGCATATCCAAATTTTCATATTATAGGTATCTTATTTTATATTTTTATCTCATTGTAATATTTTCAATTCTTATGCCTATATTTATTCAATAAATATAATGTTGAAATTAATATAATAATTTTTTTTGGTTCTATCATGTGGTGTGTGTGTTTTATATAATACTACATTACTAATTATGACACAATTATATAATCAAAAGAGAAATTTCATTGATAAATTTTGGTCATTGCACGAATCACGCCTCTTTCCTCTTCTCAGTTTTTCATATTCACTCCATCATGTGAATATCATTCTCATAACATTTGAAATTCGAATTCCCACAAATCTCAGTATTCAAAATTCTTGAAATCCCGTTCTTTCAAAACAACTATTTCTTCTTTGGTCTTCTTGAAGACTCGAACTTCCTCTCTTCATAAGAACTCCATGAAATATACTTCATTAATTCTTTTGAGACCTCCTCTGTATGTGCATGAAATCATGGCATGACACATCAACTCGTGGTGTGGCAGAATCTCAGACTCAACACTTATCACAGCATCACCTTCAGTTTGATGCTTAATACTCTCGATTGCAGCACAAGCTCGTCATCTTCACTGCTCGAGCTTCTCAATCCATGGCAGTTTATTCGAGTGTTACAGGCGCAACTCGAATCTCTCACGCATGTAGATTATTTGCAGTAAAGAAGACGATCAAGACAACACTGTTTTACTAACGTGTGCCTATGTTTTAAGTTGTGAATAGTACCCACATAAAAACGTGCCCCATGTTGATGTTTTCTTTTGGATGCCTCTTGTTTATTACCCACGGTGCTCCTCAATCGACTGAACAAATCTCGTAGGGCTGACCTGCCCGACAGGTCACTGTGTTGCCCTGCACGGTGCTCTGTGCTCTCCCTACCTGTGTCGGCAGGTTACCGTGTTGCCCCGCACGATGCTCTGTGCTCTCCCTACTTGTGTCATCCCACACTAGCTCTCTACATGTTGTACTTGCTGCCTTTAAGCTCGGCCAATTGTCTCCAATAGCAAGTTGCTTGGACAATTCCGACTTGAGGGATGGCTAATTTTTTGCTCTTATTCATATGAAAACAGTCACACACAATCTAGCAAATGTCTCATGCGGTGAGTCAATGACTTGGCCAAATCTTCACTCATACGAAGTTGTGGTGATCTCAAATGACTCATACGCATAATAGCATGATTCATACACAGGTCAACATCCCTTTGTCGAATAACTGCAGTCTTCAACTCGGAGTCAAGATTGACTCTTACGAAGTTCGTAAGAGTCAATATAACCGTCAAAACTTCAACTCGGAGCCAAGATTGGCTCTTACAAAGTTCATAAGAGTCAATATTACTGTCAAAAATCAAATGTCTGCTAAAAAACAATTCCAGTATTGAATTTCCACATATATTTCAAATGGCACCAACTCAACACTCTTTCAAGCCTTAATTGTATCAAGCAATGACAACACTTCTCTTTTGCCTATGTTGCACATAGGTAGCAGTTTCATTACCTCTTCTCATACAGCACCCACATATTGACAGTTTCATCCTCATAGCACCATCCTCGCTAATTGAGGACAAATACAATTTTATTCATGGGCACTTCTCTATTTTTAAATAAATGAATATTCGGTTTTTAAAACATATTTTAAAGCTCTTAAAACACATAATATATATTTTGTGACTTTTATTTTATTTATGTTTTTCAATAAGAGTTTATATATGTTTTTAGAAAGAAAAAAACATTTCATTTTTCAATTTTTTATCACACAACATATGATCTGCGTTTAAAAAAATAAATATTTTATTTTCAAAATATATTTGATAATTTTAAATGGTATATGCCTTTTAAAATAAACATTTAGTTTAAAATGATAAGTTTTTAAGTTTTATCTGTTTTTGAGAAAAACAGACATTTAAATAATCAAAATTTTAAACTGGAACATATGTTTTTTATTTACAAAATTGAATATTTAGTTTTTGAAACACATTTGATGGTTTTTGAAGTACTTAACACATGTTCTGTTTATTAGTCTTTCAATTTATTAATAAATTTTAATAACTGTAAGTTTATGTATGTTTTTTGAAATGAAATATTTAGATGTTTAATTTTTTTAATCACAAAAATTTATTATTTGTTCCATTTTTAAAATATATTTGGTAGTTTTTTTCCTTAAGGCACAACTCAGTAGTAGGTGACCCTATGGATTTCGATGAGGTCTTGAGTTTGAGTCTCGCCGAGTACTTTCTAATTGTGTGTGTTGCATGATTTTATTTGCATAGGCTCTTTCCTTACATCAATGTAAATATATTGATAGTTTAAAACATTTAGATTGTTTTTTTATTAGTCTTAAATACCTTTTAGCATATATATTTTTCAAAAAATGGAACATTTAAATATTTGATTTTTCAAATATAAAACATCTGTTTTGTATTTAAAAAACTGAATATTCAGTTTTTAAAATATATCCGATCGTTTTAAATCATTGAACATATGTTATGCGATTGTTTTTTTTTTTTTTTTTTTTTGATTTATTGATACTGATAATTTTCAGTAAATTTTGAATTTATATATGTTTTTTTCAGAAACACGCGCATTCAAAGGTTCAATTTTTTAAACACAAAATGTGTTTAAAAAACTAGATATTTAGTTTTTAAACCATACAAGACACGTTACACAAATTGATTTCAGCTTTATTACTGTTTTTTTTTTTTTTGAGAGAGATTATTACTGTTTTTTTAATAATTTTGGATTTATTAAAAAAAAACATATAATTTTTATCACATCAGCATATGTTCTGCGTTTAAAAAAACACACATGTTTTATGATCAGTTGTTTCTTTTATAAATATTTTTTAATAGTTTGGAATATGCATTCTCTAAAACAAAATTTTAAACCCAAATAACCTGCGACGTGTGTTTTCAAAATACATTTGAATGTATCAAAATACACAAAATATTTTACAATTGTTTTATATTATATTAATATTTTCTTAATAATTTCATGGTTATATATGTTTTTTTTTTGAGAAACAAATGTTGAAATACATGTTGAAAAAATAAACATTTAAATTTTAAAATAAATTAAACAACTTTAACATCAAACATGTCTCATGGCACTCGTCTTTTATTTTATTAAACAAGTACATTCATAAAAAAAATTATAATAAATCATTTTAAGGAACATATTTATTTTTTTATAATTTTAAAAAAAACTAAATATTAATTATTTATCAAAACAAAACCTAGATAAATCAAAACCAGTTCAAACTAACGACGCTTAAACTACAGGGGTGGGCAGCGGCCGGTTCTGAAAGTGAGCCTCGAGATTGGCGATAACAAGGTCCGCCATGGCCCGCCGCGTCTCCACAGTGCCGCTCCCCACATGGGGCACCAACACCACATTCTCCATGCCCAACAGCTCCGCCGGCACCTCCGGCTCATTCTCGAACACATCCAGCCCCGCCCCGCCCAATCGCCCCTCCACCAGGGCTGCCACCAGCTCCCGCTCGTCCACGTGAGGCCCCCTCCCCACATTGATGAGGACGCCTGCCGGGCCCAGGGCATCGATGACCTCCCGCCCCACGATGTGGCGGGTCTCCTCAGAAAGCGGGCAGGCCACCACCAGAATGTCGGAGGAGGATGCGAGCTCCGTGACAGTGCGGCAGTAGGTGTAGTTGGAGCCCGGCTTCTCTGACCGGGAGTGGTACCTGATGGGGCAGCCGAAGGCCTCCGCTCGCCGGGCTACGGCCAGCCCAATCCTGCCCAGCCCGATGATGCCCACCCGTTTTCCAGAGAACTGGAGAACATGATTCATCAAAAATATCATCACCAAAAGATTATAAAAAAGGTAAATAGATGCACAATAAGCATTTGGATCATCAAGTCCCAGCTTCTGATAATGGCGTTTGAGAATTTGATGCAAAAGCTCATCTCTATGTGAAGGAGCGGGACTCCATAGAACTGCTCTACTGTATTCTACAGACTATGAAGAGACAAGTTTTAGGTATGTTGCATATGATCTTATTGACTTTGAATTCTGTTTGTGTAATAGGAATGACATCATCAAAAGATAACAATAAAAGATGTTAGAAAAATTTAATGGTAGTGATTTCAAAAGATGTTCTACCATATTACATTAAACTTGGCAAAGTTCTCACTAAAGAGAGGTTCTGGGGCTGAATAAAGATGAAACGTGCAAAGGGAAGGTTGTTGCTGTTGATGCTTGAAAGTAGTATGACTTCTTGTGCTGTAACTATATATCCTCAATGGCCTCCATAAATCTATTTACAGTGTTTATAGCTCTATCAAAACAGCTTAAGGAGAGAGAAAGTCTTTATCATAAGTACAAAATCGAATGCAAAACAAGAGAAATTTATCGTCCGCAAATTTCAAAAACTGTAACGAGTCAAGTTCAAGAATTACAACTAATTATGCACTATGTTCATTACTAACGGCATGTCTTTAAGCAAAACCTTTCAAGTTGTTTTTATTGAAAAATTACTCCCGTCCTGAAAATGCTATGCTACAACTGAGACAAGCATGACATCAAATCAAGGATTGTAGAAAACCAAAAAGGAAAATGAAACATCAAACCAACTTAGTGAATCTTGATAAGATTTTCACAGAAGTTGAATAATTGCATTTGTCTGTAATGGTTCCCAAGTGTAACCTCATCAGAAATCCAAAGGAGTAGTGGGTGGCCGCTGGAACCACTTGATATGTCTATGCCGACAAGTGAATGTTCTCATCTAAGGCATCAGTGGAAAGTAACGAGAAACTATTTACGAGAAACCCATCAACTTCAAAGATGGAAGGCATGAAAAAGGTGCTTATGAAAATGATCGCTGGCGAGACTCGGACACTAAACAATGTACTTCATGTATATGATATCTGCAATAATTTAGTATAGGACTCTCTTCTTGTGAAGAATGGCATCAAGTTGCTCTTCATTTCTAATAAAGTTGTAAATGAGTTGAGTGTATATTGGTAAGGGTTATCTAAGTGAGGGTCAATTTAAGTTTATTCAGGAATCCAATCCTGAATAAAGAACTCGGACGAAGGAAAGTCCAAGCACCTTCTGGAAACACACTAAGTGTCAATGAAAGAGGACAGTCATCCCAACGGAGAAGTCGAAGGAAATCGGAAGATAAGTCGCAAGATAAGAGCCGAGGTAAATCGGTTGATCTTGGCCCTATATGTTGGCAGTGTAAGAAAAGAGGACATCTCAAGAAGGGTTGCAAGAGAGAGAGAATTCTTAAAGGACATCTTCCGAAAGTTCAAGTTCCGTGAATTCAGCTGAGGAATGCAGCAGCCTGCTACTGAGTGTCAACACTTTGGTAGAGTCATGGGCGGTTGACTCAGGTGCTTCGTTCCACTCAACGACAGAGCAAGGGTGGATGGTCAATTATGTATCTAGAAGATTTGGCAAAATATATTTGTCAGATAATAGGGCTCTTAAAGTCATGGGGAAAGGCGATGTCAATATCCAGATGGCCAACATATGCTTCTTGAAGTTGAAAGAAGTGAGACACATGCCGAAAGCCCGGAGTTGTGACATTATTGACTAGGCCATCTTAGTGAGAAGAACATGAAGAATCTAGCAGCAAAGGGTGTTTGACTAGGCCATCTTAGTGAGAAGAACATGAAGAATCTAGCGGCAAAGGGAGTACTGAAGATCAATCACACTGAAATCGGAAGTTGTAAGAGTTGTATACTAAGTAGAAGGGGGTGTCATTCAATCTTAACGGCGAGAATTGGAAGTTAAAACTTGTTCACTCGGATGTTTGGGGGCCTACTCCAGTCCAATCTCACAGAGGGTCACTTAGTGATTTTCATTAATGAAGTTACAAGTGTGGGTTTACTTTCTGAAGCACAAGTCTGATGACTTTGGTGCAATCATTCAATGGAAGGTCATGATGGAGAGGGAAACTGATCGGAAGTTAAAATGTCTAAGATCCAAAAACGATGGTGAGCACAGCGAAAGGGACTTCCGAAACTTATGTCGGAAGAAGGGGATCAGACTGGAAAAGGTTGTGCTCGGTACACCATAGTAGAACACCATAGTAGAACGTTGTGGCAAAGCAAATGAACCGAACGTTGATAAAAAGGACGCGGAGTATGAGGGTACACTCAGGAAAGCCCAATACAATTTGGGCATAAGCAATGAACACGGAAGCATACTTGTGGTGAACAAAAGTCCGTTCACTCCATTGGGACAGGAAATTCCAGCCTATGTCCATGTGGATGCCAAAAACATAGACAAACTTGAGGCTAAGTCTAGCACATGTTTCTTTGTAGGGCATGACGATGAAAACATCAGTTTTCAACTTTGGGATGATGACACGCAACAAGTCATCAGAAATCGAAATGTTCTCTTTAATGAGAAGGTCCTGTGGAAAACCCGGAACTTGGTTGAAAAGGAGGTTTTGAACAAAAAATAAACTGACCAAGTCCAAGTTGATCGTAGCGGGAGTATCGAAAGTGCACAACTTTCAAAGAGTTCAGATGGCGGTACTAAGAGTCCAGCAGAGAGATCAGCGGAAGATATGCTTGAATGCTCAAGGACTGCTAAGGCTCGGAGTAAAGTATCGAAAGTTAGGGCTTCGGTAGATAGAGCATCAGAAGATGCAATACCGAAAAGAGCGGAGTCGCATGCTGAATTGCGAAAATCTACCAGAGTCAGGAAACTAGTACAGAGGTTTGGAGCTGACATAAATTTTCTACTTCCAACGGATGGTGGAGAACCAGAAAGCCCGTAAGAGGCAACCACTCTAAGTGAATCCTGAAAGTGGGAGTCAGCGATGAAGGAAGAAATGTCTTTATTGGATTCCAACTGAACATGGAAGTTAACTGAGTTACCATAGGGGGAGAAAGCATCAGAGAATGAGTGGGTATTTCGTATGAAGAAGCTGACGGTAGAAAAAGCTACAGGGCACAACTGATAGTGAAGGGGTTTTTCAACAGGAGGGAATTGACTTCTTAGAGATTTTCTCACCTGCGGTTAAACATGCTACCATACGGACAGTGTTGAGCATGGTTGTCACCGATGATCTGTACTTAGAGCATAAGGATATGAAGACGGCTTTTCTTCATGGTGACTTGGAGGAAGAAATTTACATGAAGCAACCGACGGGTTTCGTGGATCAACGGAATCATGGCTTAGTGTGCAAACTACAGAGGAGTCTCTACGACTTGAAACGGACACCAAGGCAGTGGAATCGAAAATTCGATACTTTCATGGCTGAAAAAGGTTACACTCAGAACAACGTGGATTAGAGTTGCTACCAAAAGGCGTGAGATGATGGAAGTTTCGTCATATTTCTCCTGTACGTGGACGACATGTTGTTGGCTGATCCAAAAATTAGAAGGATTTGGGAGCTGAAGCGTGACTTGTCCAATAGATTCCAAATGAAAGATCTCGGTCAGACCAAGAAAATCTTGGGGATGAAGATTGAGAGGGAGAGAAAAGTCCAGACTTTAGTCTTATCTCAAAGGGACTACATCCGGAAGATAATCGAAAGGTTTGAGATGTTCGAATGTAAGTTTGTCTCAACTAACTCCATTGGCTAAACACTTCAAATTGTCCAAGAAAACGCCGAAAATGGAAGATGAGATAAAGTGTAGGGCGAGAGTTATGTTTGCATCAACGGTAAGTGGCCTGATTTACGCCATGGTGTGCACTCACTCAGACATTGCATTTGCAATGGGAGTCGTCAACGAATCATGGCAAATCCAAGGAAGGGACACCGGGAGGCCATGAAGTGGATCATCCAGTATCTCAAAGGATCAGCGGGTACAGCGTTGTGCTTTGGGACATTCGATCCATTAGAAAGTTATGTTGATGCTGACTTTCCTAGGAATCCAAACACCTGGAAGAGCACCACTGGTTTTGTGTTCACCTACGGAGGAATAACGGTTGGTTGGATGTCGCGGTTGCAACCAGTTGTTACGTTGTCCACAACAAAAGCCAAGTACGTGGCAACAACAGAAGCGAGGAAAGAAATGATATGGTTGAGGCGTCTGTTGGAGGAGCTCAAAAGAAGCCAAGAGGGTGGACGGTTCTACTGTGACAGTCACAATGCGATCCATTTGGCTCGAAATCCGGTGTTTCATATTCGGACGAAACAAATCGACCTGAAATATCACTTCATCCGGAACTTGCTAGAGAACAAGGTACTAAAGTTGTGTAAGATAGCCGAAAAGTAGAACCCAACGCACATGTTCACCAAGACTTTAGTCCAATAAAGTTGAGGCAACATTGTGCCCCAGTGGGACTTGGGTGAGCAAAAGGAGGAGACACTCCATGTTGCGGAAATGAGGGTTTGCAAATTTGCCAAAGTGTTGGAGAGTTGCCATGAAGTCCTTGAAGCAGTCCTCAAGTGGAAGATTGTTAAGATTTGTAAAGCCTTGTTCAAGTTCCGATCAGTTCTATCGAAAGGAGAAGCACTGGTGGATACCTCGGTTAGATGCTCAGTGCAACGGCAACAGAAATCTCCAACGTTTTGCAGGTTGATCAGTAGATTGTATCTCATTGATGGTTGTGTGCAATGATCAATCTACCGGCAGATGTTCAAAGGAAGCTACAGATTTTGTCCTCATGGTTTTGAAGCGAAGGACTGGGTAACCCCTTTCACTATTCACCAATGATCGGCAATCACCATGGTGCAATGGTGGGACATCTGCAAAGATAGATTGTCGGCGCAACTGGATGACCGGCTAAGACTCACTATAAGTGGGTGTGACCACATACACACGTGTGACGATGCGATTGAGGATTACTTGTAATTTGTGATCAAATTAACTAATCTAGTGAAAGTGATTACAATTCCTTAACTTCATATTGTAATGAAAATGACGACAATCTCCCATGGATGTAGGACTAACGTCTGAACCACATAAACCCAAAGTGTCTATTTCTTGCTTTGTTTAATTTTCACTTGTCTAAATGTTTGTGAGTCTCTGTTATTAGTATGTGCAAGGTTCAACTCAGTGCGATGAGTAAGGTGAGGCTTTCTTCCTATCTTTCAGTACACTGAACTTCGAGGGAGTCATTACTAGTCGGAGAATTATTGGAACTTGTTCGGCTGCGCTCATAAGTTCCGATGGCATAATTTCCAATAGACCGGAGCTTCAGGCTCCCAACAGAATGTTTAACTATATATTGTATATAGGGCTTTGTTGCCCGCAAAACGTTATACCTTGCTCCAACGCAAAATCATAATATAGGTTCTTGGAAAACATGATTAGAGAATTGGCTTGGATTGATCCAATACTAGAAAAAGTTGTGTTAACCATACAACAAGTTCCTATAGCCTGGTGAAAAAATCTATGTGCTATAACTTTAGCCACCAATCTAACTTTTCATGCTCATGCTAAACTTGTCAGGTTGGATGGTCATTTTATACGTAACAATGATGACTAGAAAACTATTAGTTCATTATGTTACGCAAATCAATTGACACACCCCTTTACACAGGCCTTGTCACGCTCGATGATTTTATGCCTTTTTGTATGCAGGAAAGAGAGGCGGGGAAACATAAACGGAAACGGAAACCTCAAAAAATGTGTTTGGTGTGTTGGGAAAAAAAGGTTTGCTTCCATAAAAAAATGAAATAGTGGTTCCTCTCAAAAATGGGTGGAAGAGCAATGATGGAAAGGGAAACAAAAATTTCAGATGAAAATGACCTTGCAAAGCAATAGTTGCGACCAGTGACCCTCATCCGTCCTCTGCGCCCAATCATCCCAAACCCTGGTTTGACAGACCACTACTCTAGCAGACAACCCCAACAGGGATTTAAAGATCTCTGATTTGCAAACGACAACCCGTGACCCTCACCCCTGCTCCACGTACGACCACCCCTGTCCTCGCTTTGCTCTAGCAGACCGCCATAGATAGCGACCCGTGATCCTTGCCCCTGCTCCACGCCCAGAGGATGATTATGCAACCATAGGAAGAACCAAAGATGATCAATCTGAGGGCAAGGCCACTATCAGGGGATGATTGGGCTGTCAGAGATGATCGGGAGGTGAGAGTGTTTTTATGGGTCCCACCGGGTAGGGGAGTTGCAACAACAGGAGCACTGCGCAGAGGATATGGCAAAGGATATCGGCAAGGGGGATACGATCAAGGGTTGTTGCAAGGGATATCGAAGGGACCACGGTGGGAGTTGGGGGAAGAAGATGGAGATATTTTTGTAATTTTAAATATTTCAATTTCTATTCCATTGTAAAATTTTCACTCCTACCAAATATGATTTCTCATTCCGTTTCTCATTCACTTTTCACCAAACAGGACCTTAAAGCTCAGAGACAAACTTGGGCTGGCGAAGACACGCGCACCGCATCTGCAGGAGTGTTAGATAGTAGCATTTGCAGAATATTCACATGCTGCTTTCATTTGTTTATTGCTTATCTTTTTACTCTCCAGAATGTTCTTCTGATTTGCCACCAGTCTTGGTTTTGCGAACCTCCCAACAAAACTTAGGTATTTATATTTGGCCCTCATTAGTGGAATGCATTCATTCGATTACTGTTCAAGCTCTCTCACCTTTCAGAATTCGTTTTCTCCGCTCTGAATAACAGATTATCTAGAGCAGCCCAAGAAAATTAATGAAATAACCATAAAATTCGTATATGGGGAGAGAAGCATCAGACCTTCGTTGTCAACTTGAAGGCCCCTCTCTTCCACGCCCCGCTCCTGACATACCGATCGCTCTCACAGATGCGCCTCAGCGTCGCCAACATCAGCGCGATCGCCAAATCCGCGACATCATCGGTCAAAACGTCGGGCGTGTTAGTGACCCTCACCCCTCTCTCCCTACACTTGCCCAAGTCGATCCTATCCAGGCCCACGCTGAAACTGGCAACGATTTCCAGCCTGGGCAGCGCGTCGATCAGCGCCGCGTCAGCTCCGGCGACGGAATTTCCAACGATGGCCCTGATGGCATGGAAATTAGTCTTGAGAAAATCGCCGTTTTGGGGTTGCTTCCAGGAGCGGAAGAGATTGAAGCGCTTATCTAGCTCGGCTTCAAGGTAGCTGCTCATTGGGCATGCCAACAGCACGCCGATAGCTTCCATGTCTCAAAACGTCGTGTACCGGAGAGCTAGGGTTTTTGCAGGGGAACCGGATTGCCGTCCGCCTTGCCAATGGGTGTACATAGGCAGAGTGTACCGGGTGAGGACCGGTTTTTTATATATGTAATAGTGAAATAAAAAATATATATAACGATCATGATTTTAAAATAATATACCTAAAATTATGATTTATTTAAAAATTAGCGTCGGGACCTCGAGGAGAAGGTCTCCTAATGGAACCTCTACACCCAAAGAGCCTGATTCAAGCGTAGGTCAGACTCAACTCAGTTGATGTTGTCACTAGTCAAGTCGGGTCTGTGCATCTAGCTATAGATCAACAGACCACCTCTAAGACCCTTGTTGATAATGATGATGCCTCTTTGGATGGCTTTGGATTTCTTGAGGAATCAGATGTAGGTTATGATAAAGGTGGGGACCCTACATGTCATGATACAACACATGCTAGGCTGGAGGATATCATGGTTGGCAGGACCTTTCAAGCTGATTTTAAGGAGGCTTGTATTCATAGAACTCTGATAACAAAGCGGGTGACACTTGATGCTTTGGAGGCTTCTCAGGCTGCTTCCAGGAATGATGGATTTCCTGAAAGTCTTGGGTAGGAAAACATGGGCGCTTCCTCACAGGTGATCAATAGGGTTCAAATTCACAACTCCTTTGAAGTGTTTGACACAACTGACTCACCCATAGAGGGGCTCCCTGATTCGGGGGTGTTGATGATGACACAACCATGGAGGGGTGATGTTATTAAAATTTTCATGACTTATTATATTCTCTCTTTACTGATTTTATATGAAATGTGCATAATTTGTGTGAAATATTAATGTTTTAATATTAAGTATAATTTTTGAGCATTTTTAGAAGTAGTCCAATTGAGTCAGTTTAATGTTTTAATAATAACTATCACTATATTGATCCAAATTGTGTGGTTCTTGTTTTGTAGGATTCTCCTTTCAATATACAACATTTCATTAGAAGGTATTATGAGTCAATTATGCCATTTGAAGGGTCATATGGTCCTCACAAACAAGACCAAAGAATCTGTGAACAAACTGGACCAGCCTTGAAGATTGATTTACTGGGCTCAATCCAGAAGTCCAAAAACATTAACTCTCCACAATAATTCGGGGGACACTGCATGTCATCTTGGATAAAAATTTCAAGGCCCAAATCTAAGTACAAGGGGTCCAAATGAAGCTTTGAAGTCCAGCCCACCATTCTGGAAGAGAATTAAAATCAGTATAGTATGCACGACATATCTCATGATGTAAGCATCAAATCAAGATGATATTTTTCAGTGTGAAAGAGGAGATATAGGTGGCCGACTTTGTTGAAGAACCCATTCGTATTTGAAGGCATCTTCATATTCAAAAACCCTTTTACATTCTGGAATTCAAAAAGACTGGATTGAAATGGACAGTTTTACTTTGTTTAATCAACCGGCCATAACTTTTGATCTTTAAGTCCAAATGAATCCAAATTTTGAGATTAGTCGACCAACTCTATTATATACAACTTTTAAGAAGGATATTGCTCTAGATTCGGCTGTCTTGATGTCCATATCTGCGAGCCAAGTGGAGGGGTATTTCTGGAATGTAAACAATCTACCACCTTGGGCTATAAATACATCCCCTCCTCTCCTTTCAAAAGGGTTGGAATTTCAGAGTAAATGAGGATTGATTGGAAGTACCAAGGCCCTGAAAAAGGCTTGGGAGGATCTTCCAAACTCAAGTTTTCACTTGATAATCCCTTTCTCCTCTCTTTGTTTTCATTTACTTTTGCATTTTTCTTCGTTGTAATTTTGCAAGTGTTTGTCTTTGTAATTCTGTTTTAATGCAATTTTATTCTTCTTAATTTCTTATTCTCATCCACCTTATGTAGTTTAATATTAATGTTCTTAAAATGGTTTAAATTCAGTTGAATCTACTTCCCTTATTTTGCTTCCTCATTCAATCAAAAATCCGTTTTTAATTATCATCATTGTTCGTGTGTGTGTGTTCGACGTACTACTCTTTTCTAATCCCTTTCTTTTTCTTATATTATTAATTTATCATCATAATTATTATAAACAGAATATTAAACACCCAAATGGATGAGTAAATATCTCATTGGGGTGAGTCAAAATTTAGGGATGTTAAGTGATTGAGAGTATTTTCTCGATGAGTATTCTTTAATTTAACATTGTGTATGTTGGACTTAACATGTCATGGATTATTGACATATTATGTTCAACGTGTGGTTTCCATGGATTATTGGAACCATAAATACACTTCCACAATCAAGAATTTATTTAGATTAGAACCCTAAGTAAAGTTAAGGCTTGGATTAAAGGCTTAACACTTGGGAATTCCAATCAACATCAACTTTTGATGTGGGTGTTAATTTAATGCAATATAAAGCAAAGCTCAAGGATATCACAAGATTAACTACCTAATGATGAACTCACCCCAATATTTATCAATTTGTTAAATCAATTATATACAATCAATCATTTCAATTAAGCTCTGCAAACAAACCCCCCCTAATCAAAATACAATCAACTAAAAACAAACAACTATTTCAAAGTATCATCGTCGAGGATTCGACCCGAGTGCTGCTATACACATTAGCAGAGCACCAAAACTTTGACCGGTCGATAGGTGAAAATCGGCCACGCGTTGCAAATGGTGCCGTTTCCAGGGATGGTGCTTTATGTAGTCGTTAGTTTTTGGTTATTGTAAAAAAAACCAAAAAAAAAACAAAATTTTTAAAAAAAATTGAAAAAAAATACAAAGAAAAACCCGTCTTCCTCTTTATTACAACATCTCTCTGAATGCCCCGTAACCTTCCAAACAATCCCTCGGATTTTTTTGACCCTGAAATTGAGCGAACACTTCACCAACTTAGGAGGAACATAAGAGATACTCAAATAATTCAAGAACCAGTCCTCATTCAACCAGTTGAAATTGAAATGGCCAATACTAGGGAACAGACCCTAAAAGAACTTGCTGCCCCTAATATGAATTACCAATGTCTTGATATTCAATATCTAAACATAGAGGCTGACTTTGAACTCAAATCGGGTTTGATTCATCTTCTCCCTCATTTTCACGGGCTAGCCGGTGAGGATCCACATCTTCACCTTAAAGAGTTCCAAGTAGTGTGCTCTACCATGAAGCCTCAAGGGGTTTCTGAAGAACAAATCAAACTCTGAGCCTTCCCTTTCTCCCTAGATGACACTGCTAAGTCACGGATCTACTACCTTCCTCTTGGTTCCATAACTACATGGAATGACATGAAGCGACTCTTCTTAGAGAAATTCTTTCCTGCTTCTCGTACTGCTTCTATCCAAAAGGAAATAAGTGGTATCCGTCAATTCCCAAGTGAATCACTCCATGAGTACTGGGAGAGGTTCAAAAATCTTGTTGCAACCTGCCCACACCATCAAATCCCTGACCAACTCTTGATCCAATACTTCTATGAGGGGTTGTTGGCTATGAAGAGAACTCTCATAGATGCCGTAAGTGGCAGTGCTCTTGTTAATAAAACTCCTGCAGCTGTGAGAGATCTCATAAGTAACATAGATGTAAACACACAACAATTACATACTCGAGCACATGCTCAATTCAAACAAGACTAAGATAATCAATCAATTGAGCCGAACAAGATGACCGAGTGGATGAGTGAACTTACAGGTCTTGTGCGACAACTAGCTATGGCTACCAAATCCCCAACCTCTTCTTCTCCGCAATCAATGTTTCCTGGACCTGTCAAAAATTGTGGAATCTGCAACTCTCCATCTCATCCAACCGACACATGTCCACAACTTCAAGAGGATCAATCCGATTCATCTAGACCAATGGAGCTCAATGCAGCATATGCTCAGCGGAACACCAATCCTCAACTATCAGGTCAGTTTGTTAGAAACTTCAACCAACCTCACTCTGAGCCCTTATCCTCTAACTTTAACCAAGGATTTAGGTATGGTAATCCCATATCTCACCCCCCTCAATTCCCTCCTCAAAACCCAAACCAATTCCAATATGGTCAAGGTGGTGGTAACTTCCATCAACCTTATCCTTTTGTTCCTCAACCTCAAAGGAACAATCCTCCTCCTAGATTCCATTATCCTAGTGAGACTTCCCAATTCCAAAACCAATACAATCGATTTCCCAAGAACCAAAATCAAGGAAATCCCAACCAGGGACAAGCATCTTCTTCCAAGCAACCATGGGAAAGTGAAGTGGAAGATCTTGCCTCCTTCACCCGTTCTAGCCTTAAAAACATTGAAACTCAAATAGGTCAACTTGAATCCCACCTGAGCCAGCAACAAAAATCAAATTCTTCCCAACTCCCAACTCAACCATTACCCAACCCCAAGGGTAATGTAAGTGCAATTTCACTTAGACCAGGAAAGCAACTTGCTATGCCTCAAGATAAATCCTCAAACCCTCCTTTGAATGTTGACCTAGAAAATGAAAAGAAAAAGAAAATTGAAAAGGAATCTGAATCCATTCCATCACCTCCTTCCATTCCACTTAGGAACCCAATTCCTTTTCCTCAAGCTGTTTCTAAGACAAGGAAGTCCTTTGAACCTGATCCTGAAATGCTTGACATGTTTAGATGTGTTGAAGTCAACATTCCCCTCTTAGATTTCATAAAACAAATTCCTAAGTATTCCAAGTTTCTCAAGGAGTTTTGTACCCACAAGAGGCAACTTAGGACCTTTGAAAATGTTTCCACCTAGCAGTCCATACCCATTAAGTGCAAAGATCCAGGTACCTTTACGGTTCCATGCCAAATTGGAAGTTCCAACTTTGATGATGCACTCATAGACCTAGGAGCCTCAATTAATGTCATGCCCAAATCCATATTCTCCAACCTTGGTCTAGGTCCCTTGCACCCAACGGGTGTTGTCATTCAGTTAGCCAATCGAAGCACAACCGGTCCTGAGGGAATAATTGAGGATGTCCTTGTCCGAGTCAATGATCTTATCTTCCCTGTTGATTTCTGTTTCCTTGACATGGAAGGTGAGACGAACTCTTCTCGATCTCCCCTAATTCTAGGAAGACCATTCCTCATGACTGTGAGAACCAAGATTGATGTCCATTCAGGCATCTTATCCATGGAATTCGGTGACCAACTGGTCAAGTTTGAAATTTTCCAATCCATGCGATACCCATCTGAGGACCAATCTGCATTCTCAATTCATACTTCTGAGGACACTTCTAAGAGTCAATCGAACCCCAATCCACCGTGTTCTTCATGTTCTAATGACAAAGGATCTTGTGAAATCTGCACTATGATTAACCAAGTCATAAATGGTGATGTTGATGTGGACCTCTCGTTCATAGACTCCATCAATCTAGAGGAACTTGAAAACTCTCTTGAATCCCACATCAATTCTGATCTCTACTGCTCCACCTTGGACAATATTAAGGAAAATGAACCTGAAGCAACTGAAGTCCCTTCTTCCATTCCTGAGTTGTCGATCCCAAAAGTGAAATATGAGACTGATCTGAAACCTCTTCCTACACACCTGAAATATGCATTCCTCTTCCATGATCACTCATATCCTATCATTATCTCTGCCACACTTATTGAAACCGAGGAGTCCAAACTTGTTCAAGTGTTAGAGGAAAACAAAAAGGCCTTAGGTTGGACCCTAGATGACATACCAGGAATAAACCCTGCCCTTTGCATGCATCACATCCATCTTGAGGAGTCATCCAAACCAATTAGACAACCACAAAGAAGACTCAATCCACTCATCCTTGAGGTAGTTAGGGAAGAGATCACCAAGCTTCTTCAAGCTGATATTATCTACCAAATTTCTGATAGTGATTGGGTTAGTCCAATTCAAGTTGTACCTAAGAAGGGCGGGATAACTGTTGTCACAAATGAACATGGAGAGGTAGTCACAACTCGAGTGAAGAACAAATGGCGTGTGTGCATCAACTATAGGAAATTGAATGTTGAAACCCGAAAAGATCACTACCCTCTTCCATTCCTTGATCAAATGCTAGAAAGATTGGCCGGAAAGTCACACTATTGCTTTATTGATGGATACACTAGCTATTTTCAAATCCCAATCTCACCTTAGGACCAAGAAAAGACTACTTTCACATGCCCCTTTGGAACATATGCATATAGAAGAATGCCTTTTGGACTTTTCAATGCTCCTGCAACATTCCAGAGGTGTATGATGAGTATCTTTTCAGAATTCATTGAACACTGCATGGAAGTCTTCATGGATGACTTCACCATTTATGGTGAGTCATTTGAATCTTTTTTGCATTCACTCTCTCTAGTCCTTCAAAAGTGTTTCAAGTGTAACCTTGTGTTAAATTTTAAAAAATGTCACTTCATGGTTGCAAATGGGATTGTTCTAGGGCACATAGTTTCAAAAGATGGTATTGAAGTCAATCCTGCCAAAATTGAAGTGATCCAATCACTTCCTGAACCCAACTCTGTTCGAGACATCTGTACATTTCTCGGTCATGCTGGTTTCTATCGGAGATTCATCCATAACTTCAGTAAAATTTCTCTCCCACTCACTCATTTTCTCCAAAATGATGTCACTTTCCATTTCGATGAGGTTTGCAAGAGAGCCTTTGTTGAACTCAAAACTGCTCTAACATCTTCCCCAATAATCCAAACCCCAGATTGGTCCTTACCATTTGAGTTAATGTGTGATGATTCTGATAGATCTGTTGGGGATGTTCTTGGTCAAAGAAGAGAAAATATTCCTCATGTCATCTATTATGCCTCAAAAACATTGGATGAAACTCAATCTCACTACACTGTGACTGAAAAGGAACTTCTAGCAGTGGTTTTTTCCTTAGATAAATTCCATCCATATCTCTTAGGTGCCAAAATCATAATCTTCACAGACCATTCTGCTATAAAGTTCTTACTCAAGAAAAGTGATTCCAAACCGAGGCTAATAAGATGGATCCTAATGCTCCAAGAGTTTGACCTTGAAATCAAAGATAGACCTGGAAAAGAAAACCCTGTGGCTGATCACTTGATTAGAATTTATAATTCTTCTCATTCAAAAATCATTGATCCTGAATTCCCCATTGAGAACCTTTCGTCTCTCACTCCAAAGTTACCATGGTATGCCCCAATTGTAAATTACTTGGTTTCTGGTGTTTTTCCTGAAATTTTTTCAAAAGAACAAAAAATGAAGTTGAAAAGTGATTCAAAATACTATTTTTTGGGATGAAAATAAACTTTGGAAAACTGGGGCAGACATGGTAATTAGGATATGTGTTGAAGAAAATGAGCATTCTTCCATCTTAGAATTCTATCACTCACTTCCCGGAGGTGGACACTTTGGACCACAAAGGACCTCCCGAAAGGTCCTAGACTCTGGATTCTTCTGGACTTCACTCTTCAAGGACTCACATGAGTTCTTTCAATCATGTCCCACTTGCCAAAAATTCGGCACAATCTCCAAAAGAAATGAAATGCCCCAAAATCCCTTAATCTTTTGTGAAATCTTCGATGTTTGGGGAATTGATTTCATGGGACCATTTCCCCCTTCCAATGGATTCTCATACATTCTTCTTGCAGTCGATTATGTTTCGAGGTGGGTTAAGGCTAAAACCACTAGGAAAGATGATGCTCATACTGTTAGTGAGTTCCTAAAGACCCACATCTTCCAAAGATTTGGCACACCACGTTCCTTGATCAGTGACTTAGGAACCCATTTCTGTAATAGAACCATGGAATCTATTTTGAAATAGAATGGGGTTATACATAAAACTTCAACTTCATATCACCCCCAAACAAATGGCATGGATGAAATTTCTAATAGAGAAGTGAAAAGAGTTCTTGAGAGAATTGTAAAACCGACCAGAAAATCCTGGCCTGAGAGACTTGGTGAAGCCCTTTGGGCTTATCGAACTGCCTATAAACACCCATTGGGATGTCTCCTTTTAGGCTAGTTTTTGGTAAAGTGTGTCACTTACCAGTTGAAATCCAACATAAGTCTTTTTGGGCTGTGAAAACCTGTAATTTTGATTGTGAAAAATCTGGTGAAGAAATATTGTTGCAATTGGCTGAACTGGAGGAGCTTCGACTTGACTCCTATGATAATTCCAATCTATACAAAGATAAGGGTATGATACTCCATGATAGACACATCCTAAGAAAGGTATTTAATGAAGGTGAAAAGGTAATGCTCTTCAATTATCAATTTCGGCTTCACCCAGGTACGCTTAATTCTCGTTGGGAAGGTCCTTTTGTTATTACTAACGTTTACCCATTTGGTGCAGTGCAAGTCCAAGACCCCTCTTCCAAAAGGACATTCACGGTTAATGGACATCATTTAAAGCATCACCATGAGAGGATGCACAATCCTGGATCAACATCGACTTCCACTGGATCCCCAACTTCTCTAGCCGACCTACCACTAGATGGAGAAGGCGACCCACCAAATCCAAACTAGGGGGCACCTCTTTCCCTTTAACTCTCTATATCTCTTCCTCTCTCTACCTCTTTCTTCTTCTTCCTCTCTCTTTCATTTTTTTACCATTTTCTTTATCAAAACCTTTATTTTTAACTTTCTCTTTTGTGTGGGTGTATCTTTACAAAAATAAAAACCTAAAAAACCAAAAAAAAAACCAAAAAAACAATCACTTAAAAAAATACAAAAAAATTATAAGTCATGCTTACTCACCATCGAGTTTTGAAATTTTGTACAACCATTTCGGGGATTTAACATACATGCTTTCATCTAATTTTTTTTTGTATTTTCATCATGACTTTGGATAAAGAATTTTGTGTCAAAATTAACAAATTTTGAATGCTCAATTTTTGATTTGGAAAATTATTTTCCCGAACCGTGAGGAACAACATTTGCTTTCATGCCAAGGCCACCTATGGACATCATTTCAAAATGTGTGTTTTCACCCCCATTTGTGAGTCTTGAGTTTGTGGACCTTCGATCTGAATTTCCTACCTTAGTGTGCATTAATATGATAGGGGAATTTTTCTGAACCACATGAGAATTATAATATCCAAATAGCCTCCCATTAACCATACATTAATCCTCCTTTTGAAATCCCCTTTGAGCCTATGAAAACATTTTCCTTGATAGCCACATTACAAGCCCAATACCTTTTCCCACCCAACATCAACATGGATTTTTATTGCATAATTTTTTGAAATTTAAGTGTGGGGGGGGGGTGGAATAGATTTCATTGTTTGGGTACCCTATTCTTGATTTTTAACGAGTCATCCTCTACTTGAGGGCAAGAATCCATTTCAGTGTGGGGGAGAGGTTGTCATTAAGTGTGTTTTGGGGAATGTAATGAACTTCCATTTATGTAATTTTGTAAATGTTATTGACAAGTGTTAAAAAAAATGATGATGAAAAAAAAATCAAAAAAAAAAATGATGAAAAAAATGGGTTGTGTCTTGGGTAGGTCAAAAATCACTCTTCCTCAACCTTTGATCTTGTTATAACTATTACAATTAGTGTCGTGAGGAGATCAATCATGGGTTGGGTTATGAGTGTGAGATCTTTTCCAAGTTCAACTTTCGAAAAAAAGAAGAAAAAAAAAGAAAAAAAAGGAACACTTGCATTATATTCTTTTTGGGAGAAGTTTTGTGTTTTTTGAATATTCCATCTTCTCATTACCTTCATATTTTCTTCCTCTGTTGTGTCTTTCTTCACACAATCATTCCCTTGTAAATATGTGTTTTCATTTCCTTCCATGTTTTATTTCATAAAATTTTTGCATTGCTTTTCCTATGTTGGTATTTTACCCCTCTTTCCACTCTTTTGAATACAATATTCCTACCATCCCATAACTACAGAAAAACCCATAAAAATACCTCTTGATTCTTTTACACTTTGGATAGGGATTTTAAGCTGAGAGCTCTTTTCAAACTCTAAGATTTTCATTTTTGGTTGGTGAAAGAGTGAACCTCCACAAATAAATTTTATCATCTTGAGAGGTGTGAGTTTTGAGTGTCCACATTTTCCATTTCTAAATTTGGGCATGAAAAAATGAATTAGTTTTGGAACATTGTTTCTGTAAAAACTTGTGTTGTATTTCAAAATGGATGAGTGAAATAGTCTAAACCTCCCCTGATTGGAGAAAACAAAATTTTAAAATCTGTTGGTGAGTAAAAATGATTTTGTCATGTTTTTATATTTGTTGCACATGAGGACATGCACAAAACTAAGTGTGGGGGAGTTGACGTTATTAATATTTTCATGACTTATTATATTACCTCTTTACTGATTTTATATGAAATGTGCATAATTTGTGTGAAATATTAATGTTTTAATATTAAGTATAATTTTTGAGCATTTTTAGAAGTATTCCAATTGAGTCAGTTTAATGTTTTAATAATAAATATCACTATACTGATCAAAATTGTGTGGTTATTGTTTTTTAGTATTCTAATTTCAATATAAAACATTTCATTAGAAGGTACCATGATCCAATTCTGCCATTTGAAGGGTCATATGGTCCTCACAAACAAGACCAAAGAATCTGTAAACAAACTGGACCAGCCTTGAAGATTGATTTACTGGGATCAATCAAGAAGTCCAAAAACATCAACTCTCCAAAATAATTCGTGGGACACTACATGTCATCTTGGATAAAAATTTAAAGGCCCAAATCTAAGTACAAGGGGTCCAAATGAAGCTTTGAAGTCCAGCCCACCATTCTGGAAGAGAATTAAAATCAGTATAGTATGCATGACATAACTCATGATGTAAGCATAAAATCGAGATGAGATTTTGCAGTGTGAAAGAGGAGATATAGTTGGAATACTTTTTTGAATAACCCATTCAGATTTGAAGGCATATTCATATTCAAAAACCCTTTCACATTCTGGACTTCAAAAAGACTGGATTGAAATGGACAGTTTTACTTTGTTTAATCAACCGACCATAACTTTTGATCCTTAAGTCCAAATGACTCCAAATTTTTATAGTAGTCGAAAAACTCTATTATCTAAAACTTTGAAGAAGGATATTTCTCTATATTAGGCTGTATTGAAGTCCATATCTGCGAGCCAAGTGGAGGGGTATTTCTGGAATGTAAACAGTCCACCACCTTGGGCTATAAATACATCCCCTCCTCTCCTTTCAAAAGGGTTGGAATTTAAGAGCAAAGGAGGATTTATTGGCAGTACCAAGGCCCTGAAAAAGTCTTGGGGGGATATTAAAAACTCAAGTTTTCACTTGATAATCCCTTCCTCCTCTCTTTGTTTTCATTTACTTTTGCATTTTTCTTCGTTGTAATTTTGCAAGTGTTTGTCTTTGTAATTCTGTTTTAATGCAATTTTCTTCTTCTTAATTTCTTATTCTCATCCAAATTATGTAGTTTAATATTAATGTTCTTAAAATGGTTTAAATTCAGTTGAATCTCCTTCCCTTATTTTTCTTCCTCATTCAATCAAAAACTCGTTTTTAATTATCATTATTGTTCGTGTGTGTGTGTGTTCGACGTACCACTCTTTTCTAATCCCTTTCTTTTTCTTCTATTCTTAATTTATCATCATAATTATTATAACCAGAATATTAAACACCCAAATGGCTGAGTAAATATCTCATTGGGGTGAGTCAAAATTTAGGGATGTTAAGTGATTGAGAGTATTTGCTCGATGAGTATTCTTTAATTTAACATTGTGTATGTTGGACTTAACATGTCATGGATTATTGACATATTATGTTCAACGTGTGGTTTCCATGGATTATTGGAACCATAAATACACTTCCACAATCAAGCACCGATTGAGATTAGAACCCTAAGTAAAGTTAAGTCTTGGATTAATGGCTTAACACTTGGGAATTCCAATCAATATCAACTTTTTATGTGAGTGTTAATTTAATGAAATATAAAGCAAAGCTCAAGGATATCACAAGCTTAACTACCTAATGATGAACTCACCCAAATATTTATCAATTTGTTAAATAAATTATATAAAATCAATAATTTCAATTAAGCTCTGAAAACAAACCCCCCCCTAATCAAAATACAATCAACTAAAAACAAACAACTATTTCAAAGTATCATCACCGAGGATTCGACCCGAGTGCTTCTATACACATTAGCAGAGCATCGGAACTTTGACCGGTCGATAGGCGAAAATCGACCACGCGTTTCAAGGGGCATTCTTGACCTAGGGGTTTTGAGGACAAGTCGTCAGAGGGGTATTTGGATGATAACACCGAGTTTCCTTTGCAGCGGGTAAAATCCTGAAGACGTTGAAGACAACTATAAGGAAAGGGGGTCAGAGATGTTGGGCATGTATTGTCTCAACAATACTCCATAAATCTTATTGATCTTGATGCTCACAAATACCTTTGTTTGTTTTACTAATGATATTACTTTAAGTGTATTTTAAGAAATTAATATTCATTGCAATATTTATTTTGGAATTATATTCAAGATTTTAATTCGTAAGGAATATTCACTAGTGTTTGGAACACATTTTAGTGTATTCTGGAAAAACTATTCATACCCTACATTGGTAAACATAACATAAGTAATAAACCCTACGTTGGTAAACGTAGCGTAAGAAATAAACCCTAAGTTCAGAACTATATGTATGGATCATCAACCCTATGTTATCAGAAAAGTACGGTTAAAAAACCTTACATTTGGATGAAACCTTACGTTTGTTAAGAGAAAAAAGTATGGTTAAGGAACTCTATGTAAGTAATGAACCTTACGTTTGAGAAACAAACGTATGGTTTATCAACCTTGCTTTTATGATCGATCTTACATTGTAAACCTTACGTTCGAAAAATGAACGCTACGTATTTAAACCCTACATTTGATATTTTTTCATTTTATAAAGGAACCATACGTTTGACTATTCAATGTCGAAGATTTAAATCCATGATTTTATCCGAGATTTTTACAACGGTCTTGACAGAATTAAAGATTTGATAAAATCTTGTTTACAACCAATTCAAAGCTCGTTATGTTTGATTTAAAGAACTATATCCATCAGAGAAAATCACTTCTATTCTTGAGGGAAGTTATGCCTCCCCTGATTATTTCATATTTGAATATTTGTGATCTATCTAGTGACTTTCTTGGATCTGGAATACCAAAGCAGGTTGTCTACTCTATATATTCTATTGCAATTTCTTTTGAGAAATACATTCACACATACGACTGTATTAATGTGAATATCTTTTACAGTGGTGCTGCAACAAATGATCGACTCTGTTATTTGCGAAAGCGGCTGCACTTTGAAAGTTCTACGTATTTCAACCTCGTACTGCTATAAGATTACTATTGTTGTTTGTTTCTATTAAAATTGAAGATCATTTGCAAACTGGACCACTTTAGAGTTATTATTTCTTTAATACATTAATTTATGAAGAAGAAGACCCATCTATGATCAGTTGCTACTGTAATTGTGAAGTACAATCTGAACCATAAACAAATAAAACTCTTTTGATTTATTGGAGTATCAACTGCTCGTACTCAATTGTGGTTTAAGTATCAGTTTCTTGTACTAAGATGCGGATAAACGATTTCTTGTAAAAGAATCTGAATGCTCTATTTAGTCTTATTATAAAGGTGTTAACTTCCTATACTCAGTTGTGGATTTGAAGGTTTTGTGATAAGAGAACTTTTTCTAGTGAAATTCACCAAGATCACAAAGAGAGAATTGGTGGAGTGGACTAGGAGATCTTCGTGTCTCGAACCACTATAAAATTGTCGTGTTCATTCTTTCTGTTTATTTTCTACTCATATTTCATACAATAGAAAATGTTGTATATCTTCATAAATCAAAAAGGGAGTCAAAAGACAGAATCAATGGAGTTTATCGAAAAAACACAATTCACCCCCTCTTGTGTTATCTTTGTATTATTCTGACCTAACAATTGGTAACAATAGTTAGTTTTTGTGACAAAGCACTAATAAGATCAAAAGAATAAAGTCTATACAAAGAAGATGTCAATGGATGATCTGAAAGAAGGAATGTCTATGGTTTGTGCTCCATACTTTAATGGTGACAACTATGGATGCTGAAAATTTTGTATGATCATCTACTTGAAAAATCTTGGATTCAGAGTCTATTCAAAGATCATCACTACTTATGCAATTCTTGAGAAACATGAGACTTTGGATGCTGAAACAGAAGCTGAATATGACATCAATTCAAAAGTAATGAATGTTATCATCTGTGGTCTTGGACCTGATGAATTTAATAGAGTATCATAGTGCCCTATTTCCTATGAAATGTGACAGACAATAGTTGTCTCATATGAAGGAACAAACAATATTAGACAAATGAGATATGCCACTACAAAGCTAAAGTTTGACACATTTATAATGTTTGATGGTGAAAGTATCACACAAATGAATGGAAGGTTAATAGGGATTGTTAAAAATATTACTACCTTGTTAGATCCCATCAGTCAATCAGATTAAGCATTGAAAGTACTTAGAGTACTTCCCCCAAAATGGAATGGCATATCTGCAACTATTCGACAATCATCATCTGTCAAGGATTTGACTATGAAGGAATTAATTGAAACATTGATGATGTATGAATCATAAATTAAAGATGAAGTTTAATATCACAAGATTGTAGTAAAAGGGAAAAATATTACTCTCAAAGTGACATCTTAGAAGCATAACTGAAAAACAAAACAATAAGTCAAAACGAAAAAAAATTCAGATTCCTCAGATTTTGAAATGGAACTCCCTTTGCTAGACAGAAAGTTTAGTAAATTCTATAAAAAGAAAATATGATTCAAAAATAATTTAAGAAGGATGAAAGATAACCATGTGAAGTAAGATTCTATGAATGCAAAAAAATGGGTCACATCAGAGCTAATTACCCTCAATTGAAATATGAAAGAAAGATGATAGAAAAGAAATATTAGAAGAATGTAGATTATGATCATAAATGAAAGAGAGCTATGAAAGTTACATGGAGTGTGTCTAAAGACTCCAGCAGCTCCTCAAAATCTAATTCAGAGAAGGAGACACAAAATCTCAAAGTCAATATGTGCTTTATGGCTAAGGAAGAAGAAGTGGTACAATCCTATTACTCTTCTGATTCTGATACTGGTAGTTGCTAAAATAGTAAATTGGTTACCTATTGTACAATTCTAGAAGAGAAATATTATTCTTTGATAAAGAAACATAAATCATTAAAAAATATTCACAATATTATTTTAGGTGAAAGAGACACAATGCTAAAACAACATCAATATCTAATTGAAAAATTCAATTCATCTACATGAAATTGTATTGATCATGAAAAAAGGATTAAAGAATTATAGGATGAAGTAGAATCTTATAAAAGTGCTGCAAGTATTTTAACAAAAGGAGAAAATTATTTGAATGAGATTCTCAGAAATAATGTTATTAAAAGAGAAAATTTTGGAATAGGAAGCAAGGGTGAAAAATCAAAATTATATAAAAATTATTTTGTGGCCAATTCAAAGAATGATACCTACGATTATTGTGGAATAAAAGGTCATTTCACTAACAACTGTTATTTGAAAAATCTTCAAATTAGTGGTATTAGAAAATATTTTATTTCTAAAAGTATTTCCGAAGATGATAATTCAAATTTTGGAAAAAATAGGCAGATTGAGATTCCCAAATCTTTTCTCACCGACATTGTTGGACCCAAGAAAATATGGGTACAAAAACAAACATATGTTTAATTGCTTTTATAGGAAAAAGGCCACAGGAATAGAAATCCATATGGTATATGGATAGTGGTTGTTTCAGACATATGAGTGGAGAATCATCAAATTTACATACATTGATTAAAATGGATAGAGGTCTAGTCACTTTTGGTGACAATGAAAAAGGAAAGATTATTAGAGTTGGAACTGTTGGAGATCCAAAGACTATCTCAATCAACAAAGTAATGTATATAAAATGGTTAAATCACAAACTGATAATTATTTCTCAACTTTTTGATGATGGATATTATATTGATTTTTCTAATATTTCCTACTCTACTTTCAAAGATAAATTGTTTAAATTTAGAGCATTAAGAACTGATAATGTTTATACTTTGGATCATAATTCCTTGTGTAAACAGAAAGTGATTTTTTTAACTGCTAAGACAAATGAATCATGGATTTGGAATAAAAGACTTGGACATTGCAATATATATTCTTTAAACAAATTATCTAAGAAATAGTTAGTTTCTGATTTTCTAAGTCTTAAGTTTGAAAATGATGGATTCTATGATGCATGTCAAATAAGAAAACAACACAAATCATCTTTCAAATTAATTATCAAAATTGTTATATCTAAAACATCAGAACTTATCCATATGGATTTTTTGGACCATCCAGAGTTTCAAGTTTGGATGGTAAATTATATGTTTATGTTTTAGTTGATGATTTTTCTAGATTTACTTGGGTTTATTTTCTAAAACTTAAAAGTGAAGTATTCACTATTTTTGAAATCTTTTTCAAAATTGTTCAAAATGAAAAATATTTTAAAAAAATTTCATTGAGAAGTGATCATGGTAGAGAATTTGATAATCAAGCGTTTAATTATTTTTTCTCAAATATGGGTATTAAACAAACCTTCTTTGCACCAAGAACACCTCAACAAAATGGAATTATTGAAAGAAAAAACAGAACTATTCAAGAAATGGTAAGGACTATACTGAATGAATACAGTCTTCCTACCTATTTTTGGGCAGAATCTGTAAGTACAACTTTCTATATCATGAATAGAGTTTTAATAAAACCAATAATTAAAAACACACCTTATGAACTTTGGAATAATAGAAAACCTAAATTAAAGTACTTTAAAGTCTTTGGATGTGAGGTTTATATCTTGAATACTAAGGATAACCTTGGTAAGTTCAATCCAAAAGATGAAGAATGAATATTTTTAGGATATTCTACTACTTCTAAAGCCTATAAAGTGTTTAATAAAAATTTAAGGACTTTTGAAGAATTAGTTCATGTGAAGTTTGATGAATATGACCTTTTTATTAAAGAGAAAGATCAAACATATAAGATTACTGATTCGTTTGACAACATGGGACTTGAAACCCCTAAATCTAATTTTGAAAATGATATAAATAAAATTCAGTTCAGTTGAGAAGAACATGAAACTAAAGAACCTGAAAGTGTCATACCTAGATAGTCTATAACCTTAAAGAAACATCCTTTAGAAATTGTTATAGGATACCTAGACACATGGATTAGAACTAGAAGAAATGTATCAAACCTAATTGAATTTTCTGCCTTTTAATCTTAGTTAAAACTTAAATTTGTTGAAGAATATTTAGAAGATAAGAGTTGATTGTTAGCAATGCAAGAAGAACTAAACCAATTTAGAAGAAATGAAGTTTGAGAATTAGTATAAAGACCATCCAATTATGCAATAATAAGAACCAGATGGGTCTTTAGAAACAAATAGGATGATCAAGGTATCACAACCATAAAAAAATCTAGATTAGTAGCAAAAGGATATAATCAGGAGGAAGGAATAGATTATGATGAAACCTTTCCCCTGTAGCTAGATTATAATCCTTTTATATTATACATCTCATATGAATTTTAAATTATATCATATAGATGTTAAATCTACCTTTTTAAATGGTTATTTAATGGAGGAATTTTATTTTTAACAATTAACGTGTTTTGAAAACCCTCATAAACCAAATTTTATTTTTAAACTTACCAAAGCACTTTATAGCCTTAAACAGGCACCTAGAGCTTAGTACAAAAGATTAAGCTCTTTTTTGTTAGAAAATGGTTTTTCAGTGGGAATAGTAGATCCTAATATTTTTAAGAAAAATTTATATTCTAATATTTTATTAGTATAAATTTATGTTGATGATGTAATTTTTAATTCAACAAATAAAAATCTTTGTAATGATTTCTTAAATCCAATGAAAAAAGAATTTGAAATGAGTATGATGTGAGAACTGAATTTCTTTTTAGGATTTCAGATTTATCAAAAAGATTATGTAAATATCTTTAAATCAAAGTAAATATATTATTGATTTATTGAAAAATTTTGGGCATGAAAATAGTAAGACTTATACAACTCCTATGTGTACTAATATAAAACTTGATTTGGATGAAGTTGGAAAACTAGCTGACAATAAGTTGTATAGAGGTATGATTGATAGTTTACTGTATCTTACTGCTAATAAACCTGACATAATATTTTTTGTATGTTTATGTGTTAGATTTCAATCAAATCCAAAATAATCTCATCAAACTATTGTTAAAATATTTTTTAGATATTTAAAAGAAACTATTTTTCAATATCTTATTTATCCAAACACTTCTGATTTTAATTTAATTTCATATTCTGATGATAACTTTAGAAGATGTATATTAGATAGAAAAAGTACCTCAAGAACCTATCACTTTTTAGGAAAATATTTAGTATCATGGTCGAATAAGAAACAACACTCAGTTTCTCTGTCAATAGCTGAGGTAGTATATGTATCTACTAGTAGTTTTTGTGCAAAAGTATTGTGGATGAAACACACTCTATTGGATTTTGAACTAAATTTTAATAATAAACCTATTTTATGTGATAATACTAGTGTAATAAATATTTCAAAAAATCCTATAAGTCATTCTAGAACTAATCATATTGATATAAAACATCATTTTCTAAGGGATCATGTTCTTAAAAAGGATATATCTTTAGAATTTGTAAATACTGAATATCAATTAGCTGATATTTTCACTAAACTACTTCCCACTACAAGTTTTGATTTTATTAAGGGGGAGTTAGTTTTATTTAATTTTAAATAAATGTTTATCAATTTATTTTGGTTAAATCTGTTTATCATTTTTATTACTTTGTAATCTAATTTATTTTTATTTCACTATTTATTTGTTTAAATATATTTTTGCTCATTTTTAGTTTTTAAACCACATGTTTTCAAACTAAATTTTTTTAATATTACCCTACATAATCAACATGAGAAACCAGACCATGTCATAATCTATCATAAACCCTTTAAATATCCTTACCCTTTGTTTTCAAACTTTTTCACCTACCAGAGGCCTCGTATTTCTCCCAAACCCTAAAATATGAAAATCTGAAACCTTCTAATACTTAGAAATGATAAATACCAAGTGAACAAATGAAGATGAACCAAACGATCTGAAGTGTTAGTGTCTCCCCTTCAGGAATATTTTTCAAGGAAAAGTCGTAGATTTTGAATGGTTGTATGAGACAAACTTTTTTTCTCAAGAAAACTCTTGAATTTCAAGGTTTTGAATTTCTATTTAATGAAAAGAATACATATTTTATTTATGATATTGAACTGAATCGGTTTTATAACAATGTTCAGTTTAGATTTAGGGAAACAAAAGATACGATATCTTCTCGAATAGAAGATAAGGAGTTTTCGATCTCCTTGGTAGAAATTTCTCAGATATTAAAAATTCCCTCATGAAGGAGTATTCCATTTTGATCTTTGATCAACTGGAAATTATGATAACAAATCAGAAGATATTATATCATTTCTGTTTGGTCCAAAAAATATTAGGAAAATTTTTGTAAAGGATCTTGAGGTAGACCAGAAGGTTTTGGTAAAGTTTATTCAAACAGCTATTGCTTCAATGGTTTCTAAAATAGAGAAGATTTTGTACCTAGATATGTATATTATGTTTCTGTTTATAAGTTACATCAAGTTGAATGCTGGTACTCTAATAAAATTTGGTATCTTTTGGATTACAATAAAAGGTAAGCTGGTGCCTGTTGGTTCCGATGACCAAAAAAATCTGGATCTTTTGCTCAGGGGAAACAAGGAAACCTCAAGTCTATTGGTTCAATTTGATTAAGAAATGAAGAAGTTGGAGAATACAGAATAGAAGGTATTGCTCAACCTACCAAAATAAAGCTCTGATATGATGATACAAATCTTGCTGAAGAAGGTTCAGAAGAAGAAAACCACAAGGAACTTGTCTTAAGACCAAGGAATAGAGAAGAGCCCCAACATGAAGATCCAGTGTTAGGATCTGGAGATGCAACTCATTCAGTCCATTTGGAAGAACCAGATCATGTTGTGGATCAATAAGCAGAAAGTCAAGATCAATAGCTTCAGGTTGTTCCTCAACTAGATCACCAGAAATAAAATTATTAAGTGGATCAAAAAATTTATAAATCGATAATTGAGACCACTAAGATCATTGAAATTCAGGTTATATCTTCCATTGGTCATTCCATTGAAATAACTACATCTGTCTCTAGAGAAAGGAAATAAGTCCTTGATGGTATGTCTTTTTCAAGTGAGAAGTCTGTAGATAAATCTTTAGATATTGTGGAATTTGTTTCTTAGTTAAAAAATCTAGATGAAGGAACATCTGATTCTCAGTAAAATCAGATAGAAGACCTAGTTATTAATTTTAACAAGGTTCAAGAGGAGAACCTCGGTTTTCAACAAGAACTGTAAGCATCAAGAAAATATTTTTATGATTTAAGAAATTAATCTATTCCAAGAATGGAATTAGAATCTGTTCAGACTTAGCTTCAAGAGTTCAAAGAAAATTTTGTGTCAAAAATGGATTTTGATGTGTTTAAGAGAGATATGATATATCAGTTTAGAAAACTAAAATTAGAATCTTTTTCTAAAAAAGATTTTACAGATTTGAAATGATACTTGGGAATTAAATTTGAATCAATCAAGGGGAGTGTCAATCATTCTAGAGTTTCTACCTCTACACCTCCAACATCACCAGACCTGATCATAAGATTTCAAGATATCACATTAGTAATGGCTGATATGAATGAAAAAATTCAATTGCTTCAGTGTAATAGTTCACCTTTTATCAGTTTTTTTGGATAATCAGAGATATCTTTTTAAGAAACTCACTTCAAGTGAACTCGACATTAGGCTACTGCCTAATAATTTCAGTGATAAACTATCTCAGTTTTTACAAAAAGATGATAATTTGCATGGATTTTTGAAATTCAATTTGATTAAAACCTTTAAAGTAAGACAAGATTCACGAATATCGATAAGGCAGTTGGCAGAACATATTTTAAAAAAGCTACAAGATCAGGTGGTAGAATTTAAAGAAGTTTTTCAAAAAGCTTAGGATCTACTAGAACCAGCACCATAAACCACTCTTGACCAAAACCTTTCACATTCTTCTATACCTATTGTCTAAACATTTTCCTCAAGAAAAAACCTCTATTGTATTTATACAATTTTTATAATAAAACTTTCATTGTTCTTTTTATATTATGTACTTAATTTCTATATTTTATTATTTGTTTATCTCGACTGCTAGAACCCATGTTTTATTTATAAAAATAGTACAATATAAATATTCATTTATTGTTCTGTGCAAAATTGAAAGTGTTTTAATCCTTTTTCTTATACTTGCTTTTTGATATCACAAAAGGGGGGAGAAAATTGGGTAAACACAATATTCAAACTCAAAATTCAAATATTTTTTTAATCGAAATAGTTCTATGAAATAGAAATATTGATTTAATAAAATTAATCTTTAAAGAAACAATTTTTTTATTTAAAATATTATTTCTTTAGTGTTTACAAAATCCTATATTTTTTTCTATGAATTATTCTTATGGGTTTTGTGATCATTAAAAAGGGGGAGATTGTTGGGCATGTATTATGTCAACAATAATCTATAAATATTATTGATTTTTATGCTCAAAAATACCATTGTTTGTTTTATTAATGATATTACTTTAAGTTTATTTCAAGAAATTAATATTCATTGAAATATTTATTCTGGAATTATATTCAAGATTTTAATTCAAAAGGAATAATTTTTAAAGTTTTCATAATGCATTTTAGTGTATTTTGGAAACAGTGTTCATAACCTACATTAATAAACGTAACATAAGGAATAAAACCTATGTTGGTAAATGTAGCATAATGAATGAACCCTAAGTTCAAAACTATATGTATGGATCATCAAACCTACGTTATCAGAAAAATTATGGTTAAAGAACCTTACATTTGGATGGAACCTTACGTTTTGAAGAGAAGAAAGTATGGTTAAGGAACCCTACATTTGAGAAACAAATGTATAGTTCATCAAAATTAATTTTATGATAAATCTTATGTTGTAAAACTTACATTAAAAAAATGAATGATACACAGTTGAACCCTAAATTTGGTGTTTTGTCATTTTATAAAGGAACCCTACGTCTAACTGTTAAATGTCAGAGATTTAAATTCACGATTTTATCCTAGATTTATGCAATTGTCTTGACAGAATTAAAGATATGATAAAATCTCATTTACGTACAATTCAAAGGTTCATTATATTTGATTCAAAGAAATATATTCATCAGAGAAAATCACCCCTATTCTTGAGGGAAGTTATGACTCCCCTGATTATTTCATATTTGAATATTTGCGATATATCAAGTGATTTTCTTGGATCTAGAATACCGAAACAAGTTGTATGATCTATATATTCTATCACAATTTCTTTTGAGAAATTCATTCACACATTGTATTATTATAAATATATTTTAAAGTGCTACTACAATGAACAATTGACTATGTTATTTTTGAAAGAGGATACACTATAAAAGTTCTACATATTTTAAACTTGTACCATTGTAAGATTACTACTACTGTTTATTACTATTAAAATTGAAGATCATTTGCAACATGGATTGCTTCAGAGTTATTCTTTCTTAAATACATTCATTTTTGAATAAGAAGATCCATCTACTGTCAGTTGTTGTTGCAATTGTGAAGTACAATCTGAACATTAAAAAAATCAAACTCTTTTGATTTATTGGAGTAGAAACTACTCATAATCAGTTGTGGTTTAAGTACCATCTTCTTGTACTAAGCTGTGGATAACTGATTCCCTATAAAATAACCTTAAGGCTCTGTTTATTCTATTTATAAAGGTTTCAACTTCCTGTACTCAGTTATGTATTTGAAGGTCTTGTGATAAGATGACCTTTTCTAGTTTAATTCACCAAGCTCACAGAGAGAGCATTGGTGGAGTGGATTAGGAGATCTTTGTGCCCTAAACCACTATAAAATTATTGTGTTCGTTATTTTTGTTTATCCATTACTCATATTTAATATAGAAGAAAATGTTGCATATCTGTATAAATCACAAAGGGATTCAGAAGTCAGAATCAATGGAGTTTATCAAAAAGACATAATTCACCCCCATCTTGTGTTATCTTTATATTATTCTAACCTAATAGGAGAGCCTATTATAATATGGATTTCTTCTCTCAGAAGATTCAGTATCTAAAAGCCTTTTCATTCATAAGGATATGCATGGGTAACCGCTCTAGGGATCTTTGATGGTTCATGTATCAATGAATGTTATGTAAGGACTTATTGGTATTTTTATCCATGTTTGGATAGAGGGTAGGATTGTATTATCTGACCATATCCTCCACATCTTTTTTCTGTGTTTTTTAATTAAGGGGATTTAACTCTAACCTATTTTATTTATTACAGTATATAATTATCAAGCGGGTCGAGTAGTGTAATTGAGATACTCAATTGATTTTTTTTAAATAATCATTTTTATTTTTTTAATAAAATAAGAATAGGTTTTTGTTGTACCAAGTGTTGACTACTTACACTCACTCGTGAAGTCCCATGAAAAAGGACTAGAGATCTTCTGCAAAAGGGCTATTCTAGTGAAAATTACCAAACTCTTGGAGTTGAGCATTGGTGGAGTGAACTAGGGGATTTTTGTTTCCCAAACCACTATAAATCTATGTGTCTAATACCTTTTATTTGTGATTTTATTTCTTTTTCATGATTATGTTAAGAAAAATATTAGAAGTTAATCATATATTTATAATAGGGTGGTTTTCTAAGTCAAGAAAATTTATAGAAGTTAATTCACCACCCTCTTAAGTCATAGTGCAATCACTCTTGATACAATAATTAGTATAAGAGAGTATGACTTCTGAGTTCTCAGTTATCAAAGGTTGAAGTCTAAAGATCATCTTCAAGCTAGTTATTGTGATTGACAACAGAGAAGGTATGTCTATGGTAAGATCACCGTAATTTAATGATGAGAATTATAGTTGTTGGAAGACACAGATGATAATATATTTTAATAACCTTGGTTTAAAGGTTTATCTAAAAGTCTCAAAGCCTTATGAAATACCAAAGACACAACCTAAAACATGAGATGCTAATACTGAATCCAATTATGATTTAAAATCTAAAGCTATGAATGTTATAATACATGGACTAGTTCCAAACGAGTTTAACCGAGTTTCACAATTTGAAACATCTCATGAAATATGGAATACTATTCTTGTAGATTATGAAGGTAAAAAAATGTGTGATCTCTCATATATAATACTTAATTAAAGGGAATACTTGATCGTACCATGATTCACTATTTTATTTCACCCTTATACCAATGTATTAAACTGGTTTTGTATTGAAAATTACAAGTATAATAACAAATTTGACTCCATTTTTGATTCAATTAATTTGTGATTAACACTTTTAAAAAGGGAAATGTTACTTGTTTTGATAATTATATTGTAGGTGGAGGTAATTTGGAGGACCCATGATGAAGTCCAAGAAAAATGGGCCAATCTTCACATGATCCAAGCACACCAGTGGACTAAAATGCATTATTCTACTAAACCGTGCATTCAAATGGTCTGAAACTTTGTGGTCTGGTCTGAAATTTAATGAGATCCATTTAATATGAAGGAACCGAAGCCCAATTCATCCATTAAGAGGCCTATAAAAACCGATCTGTCCAATAAAGTGGATCTGCACAGGGTCAAAACTTTACCTCTATATTTTGAAAATATCTATTATTATATTCCATATCTGGTCTCCAAATTTTACATGGAGGTATAAAAGGTGTCGGTAAACAACTATTTAGTTTTTTCAAAAGTGATTTAAGAATTTCTGACTGGCCAAAACTACAGACTAAGCAGATTTGTGAAATCAGGGTGCCCAAAACTACTTCTCATTTTGCCTATAAATTGGCACCTTGGGAACCCCATTTGAGAGTTCGACCAGGAGGAAAGGTTTTTCCATTTTGGAGTCCCAAAGGTGTCTCCCCATCATTCTTATAAGTTCTGGAGGCGATGAGAAGTGCTACTTCAACATATTCTTCTTTCTTCTCTCCCATGGGTTTCTAAACCCCTTGTGATCACCCGAGGAGGAACGTGATGTAATCCCGAGCTTCATATTTGTATTATTTTGAATGATATTTTTAATTCCTAGTTTTATGTTTTTTTATTCATCCTATATTTTAATTTAATTGATTTATATACTATTATGTTATACTCAAACTCAAATGATCATGTTTGGGGGTACCCTTTCATGTGATGTTTCACACATCATTCATCCCTTTTTCTTCCCTCATTCAATTACGATGTTTGTGTGGTTCATATTAGTCAATTGAACTCACATAAGCACTTTCAAGTCCATGTAAATTTATGTCATGGTATCACAAATAAATATCATAAAAACCTTGATATCACATTGAGTTCTTCGTGTGTTTCCTTGGTGAGTTTTAGTTATGAAGTCGAACACAAATCACCCAATCATCGACGGTGTTCAGTGAATCATTGTTTGTTTTTGAATGAACCCTAGGAGGTATCCTAGTATAAACTCAGTAACATTATGGTTATAGGTGTTACAAACTAGGGATTAAAAGATCATAACCCTATATCATGAAGCAATGAAGGATGAACATCATGAGAGTACCCCGGGTTGATCATGCTTAATTAATTCTGTTAATTTCTATTTTGTTTTATCACTTTCATTTTCTATTTTCATATTAAATCATCAAACCAACAAGTTTTAAAAAACCTAATTCCCCTTATACTTTCATAATCAAACCCCTTTTTTTAAATTAATGATCCAAGGCTCCATCTAGAGGTGACCTAGGGTTGCTGCTATACTGCAGAAATTCTAGTTAAAAATAAACATCGAATTTGACACGCTCGACAATGCGATCACTACTTATTAAAGTCATGAATAATATTGATGATTTAGGAATACTAATTATTAAACCAGATCAGGACTTGAAAATCCTCAGAATTATACCACCTAGATGGAGTAGAATCTCAAATGTTATTAAGCAATCTACATAGGTCAAGAATTTTAAAATAAAAGACATTGTTGGAACTCTGATGATGTACGAGGATGATATGGAATCTAAAACTAGATAGTGTAGATTAGTTAAGAGGTATAATTCTTCTTTAAAAGTTTCAACTTCAAAATACGATCTTAAAAGCGTGGTTGTAGATTTTGAAGCTTCTTTTTCTTCTTATTCACGTAAAACAAAGCAGCATGTGGAAAGCTTTGATAGAGTTATAAAAAAGGTAGTTCAAGCACATATATTCTTAACTATATTATATTTTTTTCACACTTCATGACACACATGAAATACATGAAAAAATTCTATTTTAAACACAAAACTTTAGATCCATAAAATTTGAGATTAGAATTTAAATTCCACATGTCATTTTCTTATAAATTTCTCAGCAACAATACTGACCATTAAATTATCCTTGTATTTGTTTTCTTTATTGATAATTGCAACTTTTTATAATCATTTTTACCATAAATAGGAAATACAATAATTAATGAATGCATGGTGGTATTAATTCTCACTAAAATTACACTAGTGATAATAAATTAAAGGCTGCAGATCGACACAACCAATTACAGAACACCACGTAGTTGAATTCTATAGATCTGAATTCACATAGATGAATTGGTCACATGGTTGATCTTCACATAAAAAAATTATTTACATAGAAAACTTTTTCTAGGCCTTCTTCATGTATCTTATTTGATTAACATAGGCTTCTTGATCACATATCCAAATTTGACACAACTGAATGAATTACATAATCGGTTACAACCACGTAGTTGATTATACCACATATTTAAATCACACAACTTATTGCACCACATAATTGATTCATGTAGGCATTTGATATGTGCAGTAGATTTCCCATATAAGCGTTTGATTGATTTAGGAAATTTTGACATAGCCAATTTCATGATGTAGCTGTTTTATGTAGGTGTTTCCTTTATGTAGCTGATTTCCGTAGTTGGTTTCTCAGTCAGTCTTTTTTTCTATTGTGGTAGTTGGAACCAAATATGTAAAGTCTGGTCCTGATAAAACCTCAATAAATGAGTTTGGAGGGTCTCATGCAACTTCTAGAGGAGCATTGGTAGTGGATGGAGGGTCTATTGATGTTTTCTGCACCCCCCTTAGAGTATAACTTAGGTTATTCAACCAAGGTGGTTTCTACCACTGAATTTCCCGAGGGAGGTCCAAAAAATAAAGATGGAAATCTGGATCTTATGGATGTAATTTTTGGGATAATAGCCTAGGAGGAGGTGCATTTACATACACAACACCCTAAGTCCATAAAAAATAATAAAAATTATGGACTGGGAAAGTTTCAAACTTGTCCTTCCAAAAAAATCAGGTCTCCTCTGTCCAATGTTCTTTCTATAAGTACTTAACAAGAAATGCCACCCATTGAGACTTTTCTTATGGAACCTTATAAACAGTCTAAGGCTCTATTTTTATTTTTATCTCAATAGGGCGACACAGTAAGGACAGCGAAGGATGCTTCTCTAGTTTTGTACACTGAAAAAGGTCCAAGATATTGCAGGTCCCCTATGAAACTCCTCTTCAGTTGGAGTTTCCACCACACCATTCAAGGACTAGAGCCGGCTATGTGGAGGATAAGGGTTAGTCTTACCCCCTTTATTTCATTGATTTAATGAAGGTCACTTATGATAGTTTTGGTAAAGCTACACCTGACGAGTGTGACAAGGTGAGGATTAAAAATTCTAGAATTAAAATCCCACTAGGGGTCTGTATAAGAGAGATTATGATAAAAAACTATTTTATTGAATATTTTATTGATAATAAATGAAAT
This sequence comes from Viscum album, assembly GCA_963277665.1. Classification (NCBI taxonomy): domain Eukaryota; kingdom Viridiplantae; phylum Streptophyta; class Magnoliopsida; order Santalales; family Viscaceae; genus Viscum; species Viscum album. Next base: position 125,532,892 of record OY728146.1, on the reverse strand, counting down.
AATTTCCTCACATTGTGTTAAATATGTTTATTTATAAAATATTTGGGATTTGATCATTCATTTGAAAATTTGGTGAAAATTCCAGTTTTACCCTTAATAGTGCACTGTAGTATTTCGAAGATAAATATTTTTATATTTATTATTTGAACTTGAAATTTTGTAACAGTGTTTCTAACTTCATTTTATACAACTTTCATTCAGGACACTATAACTAAAGAGTGCATTTGGATGAAGTAAATGAGCCATTAATCCAATGGTGGGCTGGACTCGGCAGAATGGACATGGGTTCTGTATTTGGGCCATATCTTCTATATAAAGGCTTGGATTGAGCCCAAATTTTTAGAAAAGCTCTGGGACTTGATTTGGAACAAATAATCCTTCTGGAAGGCCAGTCAATGAACGCTTTTTGGAGGTCAAATAGGCGGTGAAAGTTAGAATAAAATATTTGGCCGAGTTTTTCATTTCACACTTAAAAAGTTATGTATCCCTAGCCCTCACAAAATCTATTTAAAGGAGGTTTTAACTCTTTGAGAGGGCTGGTAGAGGCTTTGGGAAGGTGTGGCCGAAAGGGTGTCTCTTGGGAGCCCCTCACAACTCTTGGAGGAAGTAAGCCTTTGTGAAAACCTCTCTTCCAAAAAGGCTCTCCTCTCTCACCTCTTCTTTGTATTTCTTTTCTTTCATGTTTGTTTCTTGAATTTTTCTTCAAATAATATTCTGTGTTAATCCCTATTATTCTTATCTTAATCTTATTAATTGGGTTGGAATCAAGAGTGGAGACAAGATTGGGTTCTACCCTTTCAATCCGTTGCTTATGCAAAACGTCTCCACGATGACTACACCACCCATGGAAGAGTAGTTCTTTTTAGTAATCGATCGACCTCTATCCTTCTTCATTCATTTATTTTGAATCAATGAGCTACTGTAATTCACATATTATGATCTATTAATTGAGTTTTTAATTTAAATTAAACTAATCAAGAAATTTAATAGTTAACACAAAACACGCGAGGTCGGGAATTGTGTGAACTGTGAGAGCGCAACCTTAACCGGTAATTCAAAACCACATGGGATCAATTTGTAGAGTTCAAATATAATCCCTAAACTCAATTAATCCTCATTTCCAGAGTGGTTATGTGCCTTAATTTATCACTGACCATAAGCTAATTTTATAACATCAATCAAAGCAGGGTGTTGCGATTGCATGTTCCGAAGTTAGCCTAAGGTTAAAATTCACTTCAATCTTTGTGGTAAAGTTAATTCTCGTAGGGTTAGGGATTTAACAAATTAAGGGATCATAATTAAGTGAATATTAATTTAAATGATAATGATTAATAAATGATTGAAGAGGTAGAGTTAGATCGATTACGTCTTTTAAATATTGTCTAAACAAACATCTTTTTGTTGTGTCATTTTAATCAAACTTCATTTCAAAACTAAAAACACAAAAAAAAAATACAATCTTCTTCCAGCAAACTTCTTCTAGATTCATAAACTATAAACAAACACCCCCATCCTTTCAAGTAGTGTTTTTATTCTCTTTTATTTTACTTCTAGAATACCTCTAAAAATTGTTTTAATTCACTTCCTCCTTTGAGAGACGACCTTGGTCAGCCACTCTGCTGCACCTAAGAACCCCAAAATCATACTAATCATTTGAGGGCACCCACGAAAGCGCTCTATCAGATTACCTAAAGGCCTCAATAATGATCTCGTGGATTGGTTTGACTCACAAGTCAAGAATATGTATACGAATATTGAACCTCCACTCTTTGGACACAAATACTACCTTTCACTCCTAAGATTCATATCCACCAATATTGAAGCTAATGTCGATCTAACCCAGGGATGAATATAAGGGACTTGTCATGGAAATATAGTGGCCAACCCAACCCGGGATATGTCACATATACATCATCAGATGATGATCAGGAACCTTTTTGAAACCCAAAGTCATGGAAGAGAGGTCGACATCCACTTGGAAGAGGTAGTTATCCTCAAAATATGGGCACTAGAGGAAAATCTAGGAAGTAATTTTTTTGTTGATTTGGTTGTCAAAGGAAAACCATTGTATGTTTATTGTGCCTTTTTGAATGAGGGAATGAAGGACTTGTCTGGCCCCATCCTCTCATCTTTTCTTTTGGATTTTCTCAATAAAGGGGTCTAGTCCCTAACTTGTTTATATATATATATATAATTATAAAAATATTTATATATAAATATATTTATGAATGAATATTTATATAATTATATATAAATAAATATATTTATAATTATATAAATATATTTATAATTATATAAATATAATTATAAATATATTCATTTATAATTATAATTATAATTATATATTTATTATTATATTAATAAATACATATTTAAAATTATTTAAACATATTTATAATTAAATAAATATAAATATATTTTCATATTTACACATATAAATATATTTAAAATTTATATTTATAAATATATACATTTTTATAAATATATTCATAAACATATATTTATGACTATATAAATATATATATATATATATATATTTGTGTGTGTGTGTATATATAATTAAAAATATATTTAAATAATTAAAAATATGTATATATATAATTATAAATATATATTTATAATTATAATCATAAATAAAATATATTTATATAATTATAAATAGATTTATATAATTACATGTATTTATAAATATATATATATACATATATATTTATATTTAATTATATACATATGTATTTATAGATATATTTATATGCAGTTGGGGTGGTAGCCGAGTGTTTAACACACCTCATAATCTTACATGAAACCCGAGATTAAATCTTGGTGGAGGGGTATTTTTGAATTTCTATAGAAATATTATAGCAGGTACTATAGTGGTACTGTAGAAATGAACTATTCATCCGATTTGGGTCTTCGGGCCACCATCGATCTTCAAGCCATAGGGCCTTTGGGCCACATCAAGCCTATAGTCCATGGGATTTCGGGCCACATGGTCTCTAAACCATGAAATAGTCAGGTCAAATCACACAGGAGTAGACCCAAAAAGACAAATAAAATAAAATAACAACCACTAAAGATGAACTAACCAAATTGATAATGAAGAGAGGGTATGGAAACCATCTTCGGTACCGAGCATCATGCAACTCTGCACAGGGAAATGTTAGTCGATCAGTCATGCAAGGTGGGGAGCTACGCACCATCAATGAACTAGATACCGGGGAGGGGTAGTTCCAGTGTAGTTGGGTCTTTAGGCCTTCAAGTCATGTATTAGGTCTTGTGCCTCTGGGCCTGCAAATTATGTAAGGTTTCCCTATCAACCCAGTTAAAAAAAGGATTATCCAAAATAAATAAAAATCTAAGGCCTTTGGGCCATGCATACCATAAATATATTTATAAATCAATATATTTATAATTATATAAATATGCATTGACACCAAAATACACGTGTCACATGAGAGGTTGAGGAAGGAATAACCAGTTTGAAGAAAATTCGGGCCAAAATGACCTAAAAATCCACTTAAGGGACTGGGTTCGCAAAGTTATACACCTTCACGAATGGATATAGTTCGCATAAGTCCTTGACCATGCAGATATTTAATGGTAAAATTTTCACAACGTAAGTCTGGTTCGTGGAGCTCCGGTTTACGAAAGTCCCTGGTCATGCAGAGCTTTGATGGTAACCTTCGTGCGATGTAACTTTGGTTCTCAGAACCCCACTAGTTCTCAAAAATCATAAAATTTCATGAAATCCTCCATCTTTCGTGAAACCTATTCAATTTCCTTCACTGAGTATATAAATACCCCCTATTTTCAGCCTTTAAGGTGGCATGACCTTTTAGTTTTTGAGAAAACCTCTGAACTCACGATACTCAGAATCTTCACAAGCGAAAGAAGAGATGGACCTCCAAAGGTATCCATCTTTTGAGAAATCACCTCTCATGGGTTTTTGAGAAACTCAACCCATGATAGAGATGCCTTTCACAAAGGTTTATGGCCTTCACATAAGAAGAAACCCCTTTGAGGCTCTTGGGGTTTTGCGAGATAACTATCCTTCGTGAAACCAACCCCATGGGAACCAAGACTTTACCTTTAGGCAAGGTCACCCTATTTTGTGAAACATACTCTTTCATGAGACCCCTAACCTATGACCTTCGTGAAGCCCCAAACTTCACAAAACCCTTCCTCCAAGCCTCCTTATGGTTCCTCCTTTCAACCAACACTCTTTCATGAAAGTCGAGTGCCCAGAGTCCCCATACCAATCGAGGATCAATTCAACTACACCTCAAATATCCATGAGACCAGTACCACCCACTCTCATGTCCACCCACTTTTCTCCAAGTATGGATTGGAACTTCACCCTACCTATTTCTCCTAATAATAGGTACCATAATGACTATTACTCTTAAGCATATGTACCTTAATATCTGGCCTCATGATTTTCACTCCTCCATGACAGTGACTATACCATGTCCTACCCATAGGTGCATGGGCAGTGGACACGTAATCCCTAAAGGTGGAATCACTGAGGGAAATGACTTACCTATCATGGTAGAGCATCCTTGTAATGAATCTTCCTCCCACCTTGACATGATCACTCTCAAGGTGTGACTCCCCATCCACATTCGAGCTTTAAGACATAAAACTGCCTAGATCCACATCCTAGTCGTATGATTTTAAACTACATGACAACATCCTCAAAACATGATGATAAACTGTATCCTTACCCTGTGTGATGAACACTGGATACCCCATGTACAATATTCATGGGATACACCTCCCCTTCACCATGGTAAGAAACTCCTACACTGGACAACTTCCATGCATAAGCCTCACATCATCCTCCCTCCACTTGGGAAAAAACTCCACACCTGGGATAAAAACCCACCATTAGGTCAGCTTCTATGCATAAACCCCACACCATACCTTGTTGACACTCCTTCCATGACATGATCATCTTTATCGCATGGCGTTAAACTATATGGACCAGTCTTGTCACACAGACTTAAATTGTGGCATCAAACTATGTGGGTTTTGATACATGTATCTTAAACATGATAATTAGGATGCCTCCACAAGGTTCAATCCCGACCGCTAAATCCCAGTGTGAAATAATACCCCTTGGGGGGACACACTTCATCATCCTAGTGTGAAATCACCCCCTTGGGGGGACACACTCCATCATCCCAGTGTGAAATTATCCCCCTTGGGGGGACACACCCCATCATCCAAGTGTGAAATATTCCTCCCTAGAGACACAATCCACCATCTATCCCCATAAGATGTTAAACCTGTTATTGTATCCACAAGACATTAAACTTGTGACCAGATCCAAAATACCTACCTCATACAATGAGAATGGGACTCCTGAGGTAAAAATCCATGAAAGATTTACACCCATGGAGTAAATTACCTCATGATCGACATGGGATGCCTTGGGATCTATGACTAAGATGCCTCATACATGAGATGACCTCTAAATAGAAAGACTTTACAGGTTCCCAAACTACCCAATGTCTAGGAATTCCCAACATTCCCAAAATTACTACCTCTTTTGGTCGAAGGTTTCTTCCCTTTCGAGATAGAATAAGTGTAATTAACCAACATCCACCTCATGATATCACTGAGAATGAGTTTCATGAACATGACTTAAACCTATTAGAAGGACCTTAACTAGGTGACGATCTCCAAATAAGAATCTATAGAAGGAGTAACCAATATCCTATTATCCAATTTCAATAAAGGAGTCGACATCACTGATTGAAGTGATGGAATCTTCCCGCCTTTGGAAAGAAAGATTTCAGGGTAACAAAATCAGTGAGTCACTGCCAAGAGGAAGGATGGTGATGGCCCCAATGAAAGAATCATAAACACAAATGGTAAACCCAATGTGAAAATACTCTCCTCAACTATGGGGACTAGTACTATTTGGGAAACTGATAGATTTTCATGTCATCAACTAAATATATTCGATGCCATAACCCATTAAGCAAGCGGTGGGCCCAATATGAAACTCACCTATGACTTGGGGTAGAGAACATTGGGAATCCTCAGTATATAACATCATCAATGCGGATCCTTCTCTACTTCATAAATAATGGATGATGTTGGGGCATTGGGCATCACTTTCATTGCACTTGTACTGACAGAAGAATCCATATGCCTTATAGAACTCAAGCTACAAGAAACTAGTGACTTCGAACCAATAGGCGGAGGGGCGGGGGAAACATTGGTGTGGTAATCCCATATGATTATACCCCTACCATGAATTCCATTGCATCTTTGGATGTTCGATTCCCACACACCATCTCACCCTCTGAGCTCATTTAGATGAGGGTGATCAATGATCTTGTGTGTCGATAAGAATAGGAAGGGGTCATTCCCACTAGAGATATGACCTACCAAGACCTTGAGGCATCATCACCTTGCCAACACCGCTTCCCCTGAGGTTCGTTCATGGGTAAACCACCCTCTGTTCTAATAACAAATCACTTTTGGAGCCTATTCCTGGAGTGATTTTATAGCTCACTCCCCTACACCAAGGAGGTAGGGGATGTTCAAGGCATTCCTACAGTGACCACCGATCATGAGATGCCTAGGAGGGTTCCCATCGGGCTATGTTAGTTCCAGCACCATTTGGTTCCATAGGTCTAAGAATGGGTTGAATCTATACTCACTCTACCGATTCTGGTCTAGAACACCCATCGTCGATGTTGGGGGTAAAACCAAGACATTTCCCAATAAAGGGGTGTCTTATGAAGCTCTTGTATCCCCTTCCAACACTAATTTATCCCACCAAATCCCTGAAATAGGTAAACAGAGATGCATCATCGCCTTCCTAGGATCGAGACCCTAGTCACCTCATAAGTAGGCTGGGTTGACTCTCAGTCACTGGCACCGCCAGCAGCCATTACAGGTCAACTCTTGATGAGGAAAAATGGTGCGTAGGTTGTCCCCATACCACCATCAATCAACATGGTAGTCCTCTCTGTTCTACCATCAACCAGTGCAGATGTCCTCCCCATACCACTATAAATCAACACATAGGTCCTACCTATGCTGAAGACATGACCTACCCTGAAGAACCATCTCAGGGTAGGAGAATGAGCACCCATCATGGGGGTCATATCCACAGTGTAGGCCAAAACTCATCTGGAGAAAACTTGAGAAACTCTTAGTAGTCCTTGCTTGGATAAGTCCCATATCATAAGAGGAATAATCCTATGAAGCATCATGTTATCATCGACCTCTCAGGTTCTGAAGTGACAGATGACTCAATGAGGTAACATTCACCCTACTATCAGAGTCTGGGGTAAAAGACAGAAAATTCAGGCTTATGATCCCAGAATATGAGGTTCACAAGATCCCCTAATCCCTCTATAGATATGTACAGGTGGAGGATGTTATGGATTCCTTACAATTAATTGTAGTGAAACTGTCTCGGTCACTGCTAGTTTCCATCCTCTTAACCTCCACACAACAAAAATTTGGAGAGATGTCATGGTATAAGTTTGCTTCCTTAGATAATAGTGAACACTCATTTGAGCCCCAAATGGATGTTTCCTACCTCGCACATGAATTAGTGGTAAACTTTCCATCCCACATGGACATGATCGTGAACCTAGATCCACCTCCAAGAGATGTCCCAGCATGTAACAAATATTTGACCCATGAGAGACCCCCTATTATAGTAGAATAGTTTCAAAGTAGGTCTGTTTCAGTGTCTCTTCCCTTATCTCATCAAACGCCAATTGGATCTTGGGCCGACTAAGAGGAGGACCCTTCCCCTGAGTAAGAGGACCCATTGGAGCTTTTGGCCACCAACTAGATATCAGTCATGTTCTGGTCACCCAAAACTCTATATTTTTTCATCCCAGAGTCCCTCACTAAGGACCATATAGTCTGTTTTCATTAGATTATCTAGGAAACATTCCACTGCCACTGGTATTATCAGCTAGTTTACCCAGGGATCCATGAGCACCAAAATGTTGTCAATCAATAGTACATAAAGGTTGAGATCACGGTTCCCCTGGTAGCTCAATGTCCCAAGTTGTATGAATACCTCTAGTTTATCTAGAAAACCTATATTAAGAGTCTTAATATGCTCTGCTAGGTCACGGAAGAAGCATCTCCATATGTGAAGATCAGAGGTCAGGGGAAGTATGATGCCCTATATTTTAGCCTTATCCCATGATAATGTGTTAGTAAAACCAGGTTAAATACCCTGAGGGGGGAGGGGGTGAATCAAGGTATGATAGATTAAAACAACCATCTCTTTGAATCTTGTTTTTTAATTAAACAAAACACTCTTATCTCTCCTTCCCATAAAATAGAATAATATGAGAATTAAAAAATGCGTAGGAGACACTAATTTTAATTGGTTCACACTCACTAGGATATATCCAAGGAGAATAAAAAGGAAAATTTTCTATGTACCAAATACAATAAATCTCACTCCTAATAGAAGGTTCAGAGTGGACCCACTATCCCTCCTAGTTTACAACCAATCACAATTTGAAAGCTCATTTCCCTCTCCACTGAAGTGTACTCACTGCTTTTTCAAGGGAATATTCTATTGTTCTGAATCACATCAAATTTGTTTCAAACATATATGAGTGTGCCATGAAGTATTTTTTTCACCTCATAGGTGAAATCCAATTTTCTATGTACTACTGGTTTGCGGAAATTTCTTTCACAAATTGCTTTTAGTCCCTTCTCGAACTGCCTTGTACCACATGGCGTGAGTGCTTCGTGGATCACCTTGATTTGTGGACTACCTTCGCTTCACGTATAATTGATGCTTCACGAAACCTTTTCATTTTTGAGCTATAAAACCCTTGAAAACCCCTTCTACAAACTGTCTTCACGAACTACCTCCTTTTTGGACTGACCTTTACAGACTACTTCACAAATCACTTCTTTTTCAGAATGACTCCTTCGCAAACCACTTCAAACACAACCAAATTCTTTTAGTGAAAATCCTATCTGATAAAATTCACTCCATCTAATGATGTGATTAGGGTTCTTTATATAGGTAAATAAATCCTGAAAACCCTGCTAATCACAATTACCAAAAAATCCTTTAAGGATTATCTATCACTGTGTAATGAACTTGTTATATGGTCCACATAGTGAATTTATTCGTTCATGACATACTTTAAATCACCACATTTCTACCAAAAATAATGATCCCTTGACAGGATACTCAATTTACCACCTTCACTCTGTAAATGAAAATCTCCCCGTGAACTGATTCTGCTATGTAGTTTTCATAGTGCATGACCCTTTTTGGTGGCCTTAATTCACCATCTTCATCTGTAAATAACGAACCCCCTCTAAAAATTCCTTTTTGGTTCACATAGAATCATTTTTTCATCCATAAAGTCCACACTTTTTGGTCCATGAACCCCTTTAGATGATTTACGGTTTACCAAAAATTCTATTTGAAAATACTTCCGTTTCCATAAAACAAATCCCCCTTTTGAGGCCCCAAAATTTGGAAAACATTAGGAAAATATGCCACCTTCAAAAAATATTCTTTAGAAAAACCAACCATACTATAATGTGGTCAAATAGATTTTTCAACAAACACAATCATCCCCAAAACACTACAATGTTACTTTGAGGGATTTTTTCCCAACACAACGACAAAACCGTTAATCTAACCCATCTATTGAGGATGAAGATTCACCTATGAATACCAACACAGTGAATGTGGTCACCATAGACCCACTAGAGGATTAGAGTAACATGGCCACTGACATAGGGCGTGGCAAGGAAAACCTGCCTTAAGAGGAAACATGGTACTAGATAGACCCTGATAGACATCCACACTTATCAGTAGAGACAGGAAATGGGACTCAGGAGTCCCCCCAATGAGATGTTGTTTCCTACTAATTGGTACATTTAAAAGGAAAGGGACATTTCAAGCCCTCTGACCCATCCGAGGTTTCACCAAAAGAGGAGTCAAACCCCACTGTAGCTTCCTTTCTTTAAGAGATTGAGGAATACAATAGGATCACTACCAAGCTTATTTCCAAGTAGCACCCATAACCTAATAATACCATAAGGGACCTCATCTCTCCTCCTATGGTACACTCGATCCTTCTTAGTTAGATGTAGCAATTTGAACTTGGTGGCCCTATGCACCCGGTTAGGGTAAAAGAAGGGGTTATAGAAAGAGACCGAGATATGAGTTTCCCACCCTGCCCGAGCAGTTTGATTATCCGGATTGGGATCAAGGAAATGTTTCTCCCCAATTCAATGAGCCTGTCAATGCATTGATGACCAGAAATCCTCACCAAGATGATGTGATAACTTCTCTTTTCACTCACTTCGAGGATTTGGAAACACGACTGGTGGGAGTTTTATCCGAAGGAAAGTCATACCTAGTGTGGGTGGATTATGTTCGAGCACCCCAGAGTTTGGTAATACCAGCTTCACCTCGTTTAATGGGATGGGTGACCCACTAAAACATCTAATCCACTTCTCCTCAAGGTGTAGTCCAATGTTGGGGACTCCAGAATAGTTGGAGACTGCTAAGCTCTGATGCTTCATCCAGACCTAGGAAGGACTTGCATTCATTTGGTACAGTTAGCTGCCTATAGGGTCTATTGCTGACTGGGATAATCTTCATCAACATTTTCTCTACCATTTTAGATTCACTACATGAAATACGAGCATAAATGATCTCTTTAAGTGCAAACAGAGTCTTGATGAGCAATTCGTTGACTTTGTTGCCCGATAGAAGGGACTCACGTACTCACTCAACATGCCACTATCCCATGAACAACTGCTTACGATGTGTGTGTAGAATATTAGGAATTATATAGTCCCTAACCTCACCTCCCTGAACTATCCATGTATATTTAAAGAGTTCTATGAAAAAGATCAACGTCTGGAAGAAGCCTTGCAGCGGACTAGACAACAATCACACCCATTTCCCATTCCAACTCCCACGAGTAGGCCTATAAAAGCAGATACAACCGTTGTTGTACACGCATAGGTTCTCGATCATGTAAAACTATTGGAACCTTTATTATATGGGCCTCACCAAGTTCATCCCTCCCATGAGCATCCACACCAGGCATAACCTCTCCAAGTGCAGCTTCCCTAATGAGAGAATGTGGCTCCAACCCCTGTTAATGCTAGGCTCCCAGAGTTCCTTTTACGGGAAGAATAAACATGAACTTTATTTCAAGGATTCACAAGTTCCAATATATTTCATTTGCACCTTGGAAAAGGGAAACTAAAGTTACCAGAGTGAAAGAGACCCCAGGAGTCCAGACACACTGGACGCACCAACCATTTTTCATATCAAAGGTTTCTCAAACACACCATCAAAGAATTATTTGTATTCAAATATTAGATATAGGACCAAGTGAATTGTGGTTTAGTTAAGTTGAGAGATGTTCCATCATAAATGAAACATGTCTCCGTTGACCCTAATAGTGATAGTTAACACTTTGGAGAGTGGAAACAAGCTCTCATCCGTGGGACACATAAGCACGATGACTGGTTGGTTCACAAGGAAGTTTCTCGCGCTCATGGTATTATTCGTGTCTGCTTAAACAATACAGAACCTTCTGTGGTTGTTTCACCTTCTCTAACTGATGCCTCCACATCTGCACCACAACCTTCCTTGTCTTAGAATAATTTACACCGACGAATTAAGGGAAATCAGAGTTCCCCACCAGTGTTGAAACCAGCTCGCACCCTTGGAGACTTCATGCCTCCCGAGTTAGGAGATGTGCCCAGGGTTTTCCCCACTTGAGACTATTCTACTGATAATGAGTAGGAGTATGACTATGTGAATGCTTTCGATCTAGTGTAACACTTCACAACACCTAACCATAAAGAACTCCATGCAAACCCATCAACTACCTTTGACCGATACTATTGAAGGAGAGGCAGACGCTACAAAAAATGGCATTTCCTGATGGTTTTTTTGGCATTTAGCGGCAGTTTAAACCACCTATAAATAATGCATGAAACTTTCTAAAAGAATCATGTATTTTTGTGTTGGGAATAATTTCACGATGCTTTTTGGGTGGCGGTTTTTTTATTTCACATCATTTCATTTAGCGACGGTTTAAACCACTGCTAAATATTTAGCAGTGAATTTTTTATTTTTTTATTTATGTAATTGATTGATTTATTATTATTATTTATTATTTATTATTTATTATTATTTATTTATTCACTTATTATTATTTACATGTTATTTATTTGTTATTATTACTTATTATTTATCCTACCATGTGTAGAGACCCAAATCTTGACGTACATAGACATTACATTACTTTTGCGGAATACTTAATACATAACAAAAACAGACACCAAAGTACCGTAATAGTTTAATGTCTTTGGAAACTTGGAATATAAACTTCTAATCATGTTGAAAGATCTTCAACATCTCCCATAACGATCTTCCCCTTTTTGTTTCCTTACCTAAAACCTTTCTTTTAATCCTGGGGGAAAACAAAACATAAAAAGGGTGAGATCAAATGCTCAGTAAGGGTAAGAGTGGAGAAAATAAAACAAACCATACATATTTTAACTTAAAAACATGAACATAATGTTTAAACATCAAGATCTTGAGAAATGACATAAAACATGGCAGTACGTAAGGCATCGATCATAATGGAACATCAATCATGATTAAATAGAATGGGAATAAAACATTTAATTGTGGAAAATCATTAATCACATGATATGATTTCCATAGTAGTCAAGACATTGCTTCCAATACCATATTAGTGGACAAAGTCCCTTACTGAACCGAGTTTACTTGCCGTTCCAGCCCTGTATTACTGAACTGGATTTACTTGTCGTTCCATCCATGTCTATCTCATGAGATATAAATATTTACCCAATTCATTGGAGTAAGATATAGGTCCCAACCATATCATAATGAAATCATTCTTTCTTGTGCCTCAAAATCATAAATCATACATCATAGCATAACCCATGTAATAGAATGAGATTCTTAAACATCATGTCATCATAACATAATCCATATAAAAAAATGGATATCATTTCATCATAAAAAGAATCAAGCCATTTAAATAATGGAGACATTATACTTGAAACATAAACATATTAAATAATGTCATTTTAGATGGAAAATAGTTTTGATAAAACACTTGAAATGAATTCTTGAGGAAAATATCCTTTCATCTTCAAAATCATTTTCTTTTCACAAAATGCCATGCAATTTAAAAAAAAGGTTTTTTTGAAAATAATCATGGAATATTGTAGAGGAATCTTCATGAAAATGAGGCATTATGAAACCATAAAAATCTGTTCACCCGTATAAGTTAAAAATAACATTCTTCTTGTATTTTTGTCGGAAAAGTCAAAAAGTTCCTCATATGGTAAACAAAAGAAAGATTATTTCCATAACACTATGTAAAAGTCAAAGAGGGGTAAAAATGACTTTAAACATACATGGAAGAATATTAAACACTTTATGAAAGACATTTTTATGCACATGAATGAAAAATATAACCCCAGTAAATACTTACGTATAAGCAATCTCGGATAAAAATGAGATTACAAAATTATCCCTTACCTTAGGTCCGATATGCTTCGTACGTATCCAAACCTCCTTTATAATGATTTAAATAACGTCATTGAGTTATTAAAGAATCATATTCATTGTTATGATATCATATATGGTTCACTTATGACTTTATATTACCCGTTCTTTTGTAAATTCATATTAAAGTAGCGTTTTGGGTAAAATCGTTTCATTTATCGCCCGTGTTTTGACTTGTAATTATTAATATGATTAATTAGATCATGATTATATAATTCCAGAATATAAAACATGATTTATATATAATATATATTCAGAATATACATATATATAATAGATCAATAAAGGGAAAGAAATACACCGTTCATGGAGACGATAGACCGTACGTACACATGAACGTTGTTTTCTTTTCCTTATTGAATTGAATAGAATTAAGTAGATGAAATCCATATATATATACATAAATCTAGTAGAATTATTATTTCATATATTTCATGATTACTTATTATATATTCTTTATAATCATTCTTTAATTATTAACATGGAAAATGAATCTCATCGCGTCGTGGAGACAGTAATCCGTACGTACGCACGAGCAATGATATCGTTCCCATATTTATTGAATGGAATTGGAGTGGATGATATAATATCTTATAATCAATATGATGTTATAATAACCATATACAGTTATTATTTACACCATTATACCCATCCAAGTAAGGTGGTGATGGAAAAACAGATTACACCACGGCGTGGAGACAATATTCCGTACGTACGCACGCGCGGTGATTTCGTTTTCCGTAGGATGGATAGAAGGTGGAATATGGTTGTTTCATATTTATAATAACATATCAGTATATGAGTGATACTGATGTTATTACTTCATAATTAAACAACTAAAGAAGAGGAAGTAGAGAAGAAATAAATTTCATTCGGTAACAGATATTACCTCTTCTTCGATGCACCTCCTTTAAACTTCTTCTTAGGGCACTAGGGTTGGTCTTTTGAGAAGAATAGAACCTATATGATATAACTAGAGAGGTTGAGAAGAAAAATTGGTAGGGTTTGGACAAGATTCAAGGCTCAAAAGGGTATGAAGAGAAGTGGGAATGGGTTCCCTTTTTTTAAAGGAAGAGAGGGGTAAACATGACTTTAAACATACATGGAAGAATATTAAACACTTTATGAAAGAAATTTTTATGTACATGAATGAAAAATATAACCCCAGTAAATATTTACGTATAAGCAATCTTGGATAAAAATGAGATTGCAAAATTATCCCTTACCTTAGGTCTGATATGATTCGTACGTATAAGAACCTCATTTATAATGATTTAAATAATATAATTGAATTATTAAAGAATCATATTCATTGTTATGATATCATATATGGTTCACTTATGACTTTATATTACCCATTCTTTTGTAAATTCGTATTAAAGTAGCGTTTTGGGTAAAATCGTTTCATTTATCGCCCGTGTTTTGACTTGTAATTATTAATATGATTACTTAGATCATGATTACATAATTCCAGAAGATTTATATATAATATATATTCAGAATATACATATATATAATATATCAATAAAGCGAAAGAAATACACCGTTCATGGAGAGGGTAGGCCGTACGTACGCATGAACGCTGTTTTCGTTTCCTTAATGAATTGAATGAAATTAAGTAGATGAAATCCATATATATATATACATAAATTGAGTAGCATTATTATGTAATATATTTCATGATTACTTATTATATATTCTTTATAATCATTCTTTAATTGTTAACATGGAAAATGAATCTCATCGCGTCTTGGAGACGGTAATCCGTACGTACGCATGAGTGATGATATCGTTCCCATATTTA
Source organism: Viscum album (assembly GCA_963277665.1). Taxonomy (NCBI): domain Eukaryota; kingdom Viridiplantae; phylum Streptophyta; class Magnoliopsida; order Santalales; family Viscaceae; genus Viscum; species Viscum album. The sequence goes on along the minus strand of OY728146.1, from coordinate 125,517,491 downwards.
TTGAATGGAATTAGAGTGGATGATATAATATCTTAGAATAAATATGATATTATAATAACCATATATAGTTATTCTTTAAACCATTATACCCATCCAAGTAAGGTGGTGATGGAAAAACAGATTACACCACGACGTGGAGAAGGTATTCTGTACGTACGCACGGGCGGTGATTTCGTTTTCCGTAGGATGGATAGAAGGTGGAATATGGTTGTTTCATATTTATAATAACATATAAGTATATTAGTGATAATGATTTTATTACTTCATAATGAAACAACTAAAGAAGAGGAAGTAGAGAAGTAATAAATTTGAAAGAATCGGTAACAGATATTACCTCTTCTTCGATACACCTCCTTTAAACTTCTTCTTAGGGAACTAGGGTTGGTCTTTTGAGAAGATCAGAACCTATATGATATAACTATAAAGGTTGAGAAGAGTAATTGGCAGGGTTTTTCCGAGATTTAAGGCTCAAAAGGGTGTGAAGAGAAGTGGTAATGGGTTCCCTTTTTATATGGAAGGAGAGGGGCACCTTTGGAAATCTTAAAAATATTAATTTATAATAAATCTAACCCCACTTAAAAACCTCCAAAAATGACTCATATTCTAATATTAGATGATATAGGGTTGTAATCTCATCAACCATTAAAATTTATACTTGTAGGGAATTTATTTTAAACATTATCAACTTGATTTATCCTTATTTAATCTATTAAATTTTATTTGTGGTAATAAGATTCTAAATTTTATATTATTATAAATAATTACTTATCTGCTGTGAATTATCCATAATTAGACAACTTATGACATTTTTGACTATATAAATTTAAATTTATAATTTTTAAATATTTTTGTGATTTTTAAACAATTTAATAATATGTTATTTTTATAAAATAACAATAGTGTCAATTTTAACACTATTCATTTATTTGAATTTAAATAAAATCCACAAAGAGGATATATTCGAACTAAAATATTTAATATGTTTCTAACATTTCATATTAATCTATAAAATTAGTGGAGCACATTAAATATTTCATATAATATTTATTTTACTATTTGTAAAACCATTTATTTGATATTTCTCTTAATAAAATAATTACTACAACATTTTTGTATAATTATTAAATATACTTATTTGTTGCATAAAAATTAAAAATAAAATACTAAGATGAATATAAATCTTATATCTTTCATAATAATACATTTAGTCGGATTTATCTTCTAAAACACCCAAATTGTAAAATGTTATATTTATTAAATTATGAAGGTGACAACTTTGACATCATATAAAATAAAATAATATAAGTGTCATAATCACTTTTATACGACTCCAAACGGTCATATATTCAGTCATTGGATGATTATGGTGTATATATCCATTACCAATAAGTTTGGATTAGGTTTTTGGGCCCTTTAATATGTATTACTATTTCAATAAAAACAATATTATTTATTTTTTACTAAATAAATAATTTTCGCATCATTAATGTATAAGCTAATAAGGTGATTAAGTAACTCTTAAAAATTAAAAATAAATTACCATGATAAAGAAAATAATTTTAGCTTTCAAATGAGTATTAATAACCGAATTTATATTCTATATAACCTTATATTAAAAATACTTTAATTATTAAAGTTTGAGTGAGACATATTTCACTTTTCTTTAAATAAAATAAACTAAAGGTCTTAATCACATCCAAGTGGGTTCTAATGGATTTAATTTCGACCCAAATATGACTTAAAATTAAATATAATCATCCAATTGTATTAAGACAAGTATTAGGATAATTTTATAATATTATATTTACCCTTAATTACCCAATTTACCATTAACGATGGTAAATAAAATTTACCGTAGTTACTATTCATAATGCCCAAAAATAAAAAGTAGTCTATTAATATAATTTGGACCCACTGATTCCAAATTTAATACATAGAAGTTTCAGGAATTAAATTAAAATTAATCCCGTTGTCGAAAGAAAACTGGTTTTTGTTTAAAACATTACAAAAGATTGAATTGATTTAACCTACAAATTCAAAGTAAAATCAATGATAATGACATAAATTATATTAAATTGTAAAAATATATTCTATTTATACTTTAAAACCATTCAATATTATAATTTAACCACATAAATTATTACAATGAAAAAAGTTGTTTTTAATTAAAATATAGCGTGTTTTTACTATTCATTAAAATATGAAAGTTATCAGAATAATATGAAAAATTTATCCAAGGTATAATTTTATATCCTGATTCCAAAGAATAATTTTATTTTTTAAAATTTAACTTATAAACATGTCAAAAACTAGATTTAAAGTGGGTGCACCATCAAAAGGCAGCAAAACTACATTTTTTGAAAAATACTTATTTTACCCAAAAAATTTATTTTGTTCTCGTACCATGTTCTAGAAAATGTTTAAGATGAATAATAATGTTATAAAATTAAAAATTTAGTTAATACTATTCATAATGTCTAGTTCGTGATAATATTATAACCATATATCGTTGTTTAGTGAAACCCGGTATTGCGTACAACACACACTATCGAGGAAGGTCGCGATTGCGTGTAATGCAAGACAAATCAGGGTTGCGTGTAGTGAATGACTCCTTTGTTGCTGCGTATAACAAAATACAACCATATTTCATTTATACATTGAATATATATATATATATATATTTACATACACACTTAATGTTGCGTAGAATAACAACTATCAAACAAACTTGAAATTGTGTGTAACACGATCCAAGATTAGTGTTGCGTATACTGCAAGCTAATACGGTGTTGCGTATAGCGCAAGATAATATTGGTGTAGCGTAAAACAGAAGATATGAAAGAAATTAAAAGAATATATCTTATAAAATATCGGGGTGTTACATTCTACCTCCCTTAAAATGAATTTCGCCCTCGAAATTCGTCAGGGTTATAAATGGTTTACTACTTGAAAGTTTCTTTAATAGAAACCCACATCGTAAAAAGGAATACCAAAAATTAACTTTAAAAAATAAATTATGAAATGTAACAGTTACCCAAATTAACTAATGACTGGGTTTCCACATAGGATAACATAGGTGAAAAATATGGATATGGAAGAGAAATCTAACCATCAAGTTCTGATGGAGAGTGGTAGAGAACATAGCTATGAAAAATCCAACAATCACAAAGCCATAAATTTGTGATGATCTAAGGTACCATCAGATTCATCAGATATGAGAGTACTAGGACAACATTTTTGGTTTTCAAGATAATTTCCCTAATGTTGATGATTTTTTTGTATAAGGATAAATACTTACTTGATTTCAGTGTAAAATCATCATTGGTCATTCCATGAACAATTTCCGCTTCATCTCTTATTTAAAGACATGAAGTTGAATTTGACATTCTTGAAGTATTATAAGATCACGCGATAGAATGATAGGTCATTACATCTGTCTCTATCACAATAAAAGGTGAGTATAAGATATTAAATATACATACGTCCATCTATTGTGAGGTTAATCGTACATGGTTCCAAAAATGGACTTATACTTCATCTATCATACCACGTAATAAAATAAAACTAATTTCTACAAACCAGGGAATTTTTTGTAGGCCAGTGGTAGGTGATGAAGGTCTGTCTTACTTCGGTTATGGGTTCGATTCCCGCAACCTTTTCTGACGCGACGGGTTATCGCCCGTCCTGCAGGTTGTCCTTTTTTCTAAAACTATACTATCATAATATCAAAAAGCTCTATCCTTAAACAATACTATCTGATGTCCAACTTAATCCATTCTAACCTTTAGGATTTTCGAAAATACTTATGTCTAATCTTATAGTATAAAGAGAATGATTACTAAAAAGGTCATATAACAAGCACGTGAATACCATCATTTATCCCTCATATATCACAAGATATATCTTTTTGATCGCATTCCAAACATGTGAATACCTTAATATTGTATTCTCATGAAAAATGAATACCCATTGAACCTTACTGAAAACATGGATGCTGTCAAAAGTTAACTCTTTCCACATACCAAAATCCCAAAATTTCGATATACTCGAACCATGGTATCACTTTGTCTTTATATCAGTCATGATCCCATGAATACTATGAAAAATTTTATTTTCTCCTTATCCCTTCATTATGCGCATATCATCTGCTTTCCAAAATATTTGAATCACTTTTCATGGTTACCGGTACCATAAAATTATTGAAAAACACAATAGACTAATACAAAAATATTCCAATACACCATAAAAGTACCTCAACAACATTATTCTTGAATACCAATACATAAACACTTCAATCCATCCTCTTCAATGATTCTCATGGAATAAGTCATTCCTTGATTTAGAAGTAACCTCTTAGGTTAGGGCATTGAGTTGGGTAATACCCATGTTCTCCACAAATAAGACATTGAACTCCATAACAGTCTGTCAATTTATGACCCTTTTCTCCACACAGAAAACATCTTTCCCTCCATTTGAGGTATTCCTCATGGTTATTCTTCCCTTCTTTAGAAATCTCAATCTTCCTTTCTTTATGCTCCTCAACATGAGAACATGCATAAAAGTCTATCTTCCTCTTATTTGATGAATTAGGAATACCACTAAATTTCACCTTGTTAATCATATATCACGATGAATGATTCGACACAATCACAATATCTTTCTCTCTAGGCATTACACAATTTAGTTGCTCACAGTCACCAATTTGTCCATTGGATTCAATGTTAACCGGATTCCATCTGGTTCCCTCCATTGACTAAAACACAAAAAGAAATATGTGAGAGGAAAAAATCATACAAGGAAAATAACATAATCAAGGGGGAGTACCTTTGACATCTAACATATTAGGTTTAATTCTAATATCGTTACCGTAATTCTAGGACTATAACCTATACTTATACTTAACCTTAGGGACATCCCTAGACATACCTTAGAAATATTTCTATGGATCTCACTAAAGTTTTTGCATCCTAGTTTCCAAAGGTTAACTAAACCTTTCCTCTGATACCAACTGTAGAGACCCGAAGATTGATGTACATAAACATTACATTACTTTTGAAGAATACTTAATATATAACAACAACAGACACCAAAGGACCATAATAGTTTAGTGTCTTTGGAAACTTGGAATATAAACTTCTAATCATGTTGAAAGATCTTCAACATCTCCCATAACGATATTCCCCTTTTTGTTTCCTTACCTAAAACCTTTCTTTTAATCCTAGGGGAAAACAAAACATAAAAAGGGTGAGTTCAAATGCACAGTAAGGGTAAGCATAGAGAAAATAAAACAAACCATACATATTTGAACTTAAAAACATGAACATAATGTTTAAACATCAAGATCTTGAGAAATGACATAAAACATGGCAGTACGTAAGGCATCGATCATAATGGAACATCAATAATGATAAAATAGCATGGTAATACAACATTTAATTGTGTAAAACTATTAAACACATGATATGATTTCCATAGTAGCCAATACATTTCTCCCAAGACCATCTTAGTGGACAAAGTCCCTTACTGAACCGGGTTTACTTGCCGTTCCAGCCCTGTATTACTGAACCAGATTTACTTGTCATTACATCCATGTCTATCTCATGATATATAAATCTTGACCCAATGAATTTGAGGGAGATATAGGTCCCACCCATCTCATAATGAAATCATTATTTCATGTGCCACAAAATCATAAATCATACATCATAGCATAACCCATATAATAGAATGAGATTCTTAAACATCATGCCATCATAACATAATCCATATAAAAAATGGATATCATTTCATCATAAGAAAAATAAAACCATGTAAATAATGGAGACATTATACTTGAAACATAAACATATTAAATAATGTCATTTTAGATGGAAAATAGTTTTGATAAAACACTTGAAATGAATTCTTGAGGAAAATATCCTTTCTTCTTCAACATCATTTTCTTTTCACAAAATGCCGTGCAATTAAAAAGAAAGGGTTTTGTTGAAAATAATCATGCAATCTTGTAGAGTAATATTCATGAAAATGAGCCGTTATGAAACCGTAAAAATCCGTTCACCCGTATAAGTTAAAAATAACATTCTCCTCGTACTTTTTTCGGAAAAGTCAAAAAGTTCCTCGTATGGTAAACAAAAGAAAGATTCTTTCCATAACACTATGTAAAAGTCAAAGAGGGGTAAAAATGAATTTAAACATATATGGAAGAATATTAAACACTTTATTAAAGACATTTTTATGGACATGGATGAAAAATATAACCCCAGTAAATACTTACGTATAAGCAATCTCGGATAAAAATGAGATTGCAAAATTTTCCCTTACCTTAGGTCTGATATGCTTCATACGTATAAGAACCTCATGTATAATGATTTAAATAATGTCATTGAATTATTAAAGAATCATATTCATTGTTATGATATCATATATGGTTCACTTATGACTTTATATTACCCGTTCTTTTGTAAATTCGTATTAAAGTAGCATTTTGGGTAAAATCGTTTCATTTATCGCCTGTGTTTTGACTTGTAATTATTAATATGATTACTTAGATCATGATTACATAATTCCAGAATATAAAACATGATTTATATATAATATATATTCAGAATATACATATATATAATAGATCAATAAAGGGAAAGAAATACACCGTTCATGGAGAGGGTAGGTCGTACGTACGCATGAACGCTGTTTTCGTTTCCTTATTGAATTGAATGGAATTAAGTAGATGAAATCCACATATATATATATAAATAAATAGAGTAGCATTATTATGTAATATATTTCATGATTACTTATTATATATTCTTTATAATCATTCTTTAATTGTTAACATGGAAAATGAATCTCATCGCGTCTTGGAGACGGTAATCCGTACGTACGCATGAGTGATGATATCGTTCCCATATTTATTGAATGGAATTGGAGTGGATGATATAATATCTTATAATCAATATGATGTTATAATAACCATATAAAGTTATTATTTACACCATTATACCCATCCAAGTAAGGTGGTGATGGAAAAACAGATTACACCACGACGTGGAGAAGGTATTCTGTACGTACGCACGGGCAGTGATTTCATTTTCCGTATGATGGATAGAAGGTGGAATAGGGTTATTTCATATTTATAATAACATATAAGTATATTAGTGATAATGATTTTATTACTTCATAATGAAACAACTAAAGAAGAGGAAGTAGAGAAGAAATAAATTTGAAAGAATCGGTAACAGATATTACCTCTTCTTCGATACACCTCCTTTAAACTTCTTCTTAGGGCACTAGGGTTGGTCTTTTGAGAAGATTAGAACATATATTATATAACTAGAGAGGTTGAGAAGAGTAATTGGCAGGGTTCTTCCGAGATTCAAGGCTCAAAAGGGTGTGAAGAGAAGTGGGAATGGGTTCCCTTTTTATATGGAAGGAGAGGGGCACCTTTGGAAATCTTAAAAATATTAATTTATAATAAATATAAACCCACTTAAAAACATCAAAAAATGACTCATATTCGAATATTAGATGATATAGGGTTGTAATCTCATCAACCAATAAAATTTAGACATGTATGGAATTTATTTTAAACATTATCAACTTGATTTATCCTTATTTAATCTATTAAATTTTATTTGTGGTAATAAGATTCTCAATTTTAAATTGTTATAAATAATTACTTATGTGATGTGAATTATCCATAATTAGATAATTTATTACATTTTAGACTATATAAATTTTAATTTATAAATTTTAAATATTTTTGTGATTTTTAAACAATTTAATAATATGTTATTTTTATAAAATGACAACAGTGTCAATTTTGACACTATTCAATTATTTGAATTTAAATAAAATCCAAATAGAGGATATATTCGAAATAAAATATTTAATAGGTTACTAACATGTCATAGTAATCTATAAAATTTGTGGATCACATTAAATAGTTAATATAATATTTATTTTACTATTTTTAAAACCATTTATTTGATATTTTTCTTAATAAAATAATTACTACAACATTTTTGTATAATTATTAAATATACTTATTTGTTGCATAAAAATTAAAAATAAAATACTAGGATGAATATAAATCTTATATCTTTCGTAATAATACATTTAGTCGGATTTATCTTCTAAAACACCCAAATTTTAAAATGTTATATTTATTAAATTATGAAGGTGATAACTTTGACATCATATAAAATAAAATAATATAAGTGTCATAATCACTTTTATAAGACTTCAAATGGTCATATATTTGGTAATTGTATGATTATGGTGTAGATATACATTACCAATAAGTTTTTATCAGGTTTGTGGGCCCTTTAATATGTATTACTATTTCAATAAAAATAATATTATTGATTTTTTTACTAAATAAATAATTTCTGCATCATTAATGTATAAGCTAATAAGGTAATTAAATAACTCTTAAAAATTACAAATAAATTACCATGATAAAGAAAAAAAATTTAGCTTTCAAATGAGTATTTATAACTGAATTTATATTCTGTATAACATTATATTAAAAATACTTTAATTATTAAAGTTTGAGTGAGACATATTTCACTTTTCTTTAAATAAAATAAACTAAAGGTCTTAATCACATCCAAGTGGGTTCTAATGGATTCCATTTCGACCCAAATATGACTTAGGACGAAATATAATCATCCAATTGTATTAATACAAGTGTTAGGAGAATTTTATAATATTATATTTACCCTTAATTACCCGATTTACCTTTAACGATGGTAAATAAAATTTACCGTAGTTACTATTCATAATGCCAAAAAATAAAAAGTAGTCTATTAATATAATTTGGACCTACTGATTACAAATATGGAATCAATTTTTCCAAATTTAATACACATAAGTTTCAGGAATTAAATTAAAATTAATCCCGTTGTCGAAAGAAAATGAGTTTTTGTTTAAAACATTGCAAAAGATTGAATTGATTTAACCTACGAATTCAATGTAAAATAAATGCTAATGACATACATTATATTAAATGGTATAAATATATTCTATTTATAATTTAAAACCATTAAATATTTTAATTTAACCACATAAATTATTACGATGAAAAAATTTGTTTTTAATTAAAATATAGCGTGTTTTTACTATTCATTAAAATATGAAAGTTATCAAAATAATATAAAAAATTTATCCAAGGTAAAATTTTATATCCTGATTCCAAAGAATAATTTTATTTTATAAAATTGAACTTATAAACATGTCAAAAACTAGATTTAAAGTGGGTGCGTCATCAAAAGGCGGCAAAACTGTATTTTTTGAAAAATACTTATTTTACCCGAAAAATTTATTTTGTTCTCATACCATGTTCTAGAAAATGTGTAAGATGAATAATAATGTTATAAAATTCAAAATTTAGTTAATACTATTCATAACAGCTAGTTCATGATAATATTATAACCATATATCATTGTTTAGTGAAACCCGGTATTGCGTACAACACACG